>CM062602.1:29827778-32227778 GCA_031470985.1 Agastache rugosa
CCTTTGACACCAGATTTACACGGTTAGTTCGTCGTCGAAAATTCATGACTTCCTATGCATCCATGGACTCCTCAGTGATGAACTGATGATCCATTCAAATCACCTGCCAACTTGGATTCGTTCCCCTCCACGCCATTTTGATAAGGCAATTTATTCCGCTGAAATTAATTGGAAACACATAAAAGATTGAAAAAAACTTGAGGAAACGGTGACCATATACATAAAAATTCAGAGTTGTGAGAAACGACGATACAAGAGTGAGAATGAAGAGAAGTTTGAGGGGAGACATGATTGAGGGAGAGGTAAATTGGCAGTTAATTGAAAAAATTATGGGATAATGGACGGCTAATCGAGGGAGGTCAGTTATGGGATGAGAACGTGAATATAATTTGAAAAACTTGATTTCACTATAAAATTGTGACCTTCAAATTAATATGTAATTACAAAATTACCATTCCAATTGATTTCGAAATCAATTGTTGATTGAAAACTCTGTTTTTATATATATATAGATTCCACTATTTTTGTTTTTTAATATAATATATATAGATTTTATTATTATTATTATGAAACCATAAAAAATAAATCTGTATGCGTAATCCTTTGAATTTAAATTTATTTACAAAATTGCCATTCGAAAATTGAATTGAAATTAAAATTGACCGGTTACTATTATGTTTTAATATATATATATTCCATGCATGTGAAGAATTTGATAGTAATTATAAAAGGATGTACAATGTATATTCACAAAATAGTCTGAAGTCCTAATTCCATGTACCAACCACTAAAATGGTGATGTAGATTTTGTCTGTGCCGAGGTGATATATTTAACTGTTTTATAATTTTTAAGTGATCTACTGTTAACTTTTTAGGCTGCTATACACATTAAAACTCGATTAGATTGCTACACTGACAACATTGCAACAAAAATCCAAAGAAAGTATCGCTTGGAATGCAACAATGTCAAGACTGTCAAAACATCAAACTCTGTTTACCGGCTTTGCAAATGATAAATCTAGGGTTTTGCGAAAGTAGCTAAAGGAGACAATAACACACGATGACACAAGGATTTACGTGGTTCGATCGATGTGATACATGTCCACGGGAGAGAATATGAGAGAGCTTTTATTATGCTTGAGGAGGTACAGCAATGAGTATTGAATATCCCCCTACATCTCTAATCTTGCGTTTATTTATAAGCCTATGAATTAAGCCCCTAATCCCTCTAGGCGTTCGCACTTTCCTTTTCACATATCTAGTTTCTTAATACATTGCATGTCAGATTCGTCCAGCTAGTAGAATTCTATCTTGTTCCAGAAGTAGGGTTTCGTTGCTTGGTCTTCAAGGCGGATGTTAGACTTTGTTTGGGCGGAACCTGCCTTGGTCGGGGGGCACAGCTTTAATATATAGGCCCAATTAGCCGTAAAATTGTAGAGTCGGGCGCAGAGAGATGAGGCGTCTACTACCAGCAAACATTATCAGGAAATCATATATTAATTCACTGGTCATAGATGGAGAGTTCGTATACACATCAAAACTCAATGAATCAAAGAGATGAGAAAAAAGGAAGAAGTTGATGTTTAAATTGAAATTGATTGCAAATCAGAAACTCTTTCTTTCAATATAGAATCTTCTCAACAAAAACGATATGACGACGCTACGTGGCCCGTTCCTGCCACCAAACAAAACCGAATACACAAATTGAAAAAAACAATTAACTCAATGTTTTTTTTTATTTGTGATCACAACAAAGAAACAGAATCATGATGAACCGATGAAGGGGAATAGAGAAAAAATCAGCGACATTGGAGCCCACAAGAAGACAGCGGTCATCGACGAACATCAAGAGAGATAAAGAGAAAAATTGTGAGAGAAAGTGAAGAAGAGGAAGAGAAAATACCTGCAAACAAAATATCATGAAATTCTGAAAGAGGGCTTGTCCGGAGACTGGATCACGAATTTCGATGGTATTTTGTTGAGTTTCCAGATGCTGGGAAGAGATTCAGAAAGATTCATAGCTTTTTGGAGGAGCACGTATTGACGAAGGATTAATTAGTGGAAACTGATTTGAAGAAAGGCAGTTGCAAAGAGTTTTGAGAAAGACGGTTGTACATCGTGTGTAAAAACTGACGATAGAATTCTTTTTTTAATTTAATTAATATACAGAAAATTTTGGAAAATTTGTGACCTTGAATTTCCTATAATTCACACAATTGTAATTCAAATCAATTCGCAATTGATTGTTAAATGAAAACTATGTTCTTATATATATAGATGAGTAAATTACACGTACTTTTTTATTTTTTAACCATTGGTCACCATTTTGTCTTTTGTTCATTATGTAGCCTTATATTTTGCATATTTGGAGGATGAACGTCTAAATTTGATTTTTCAATAAAATCGATTTTATTATTAAAATATTATATGAAATTACCTGGATTTCTTAATGTATAGGAGCGTATTAATGACTCGTAACGGCCGGTATTAAATGAAAAGATAGTCACAACTGTATACAAGATCGAGCTCCATGTTGTAAAAATTAAGAGTAGATTAGACCTATAATACATTTTAATCACTATTCGCCATACTTTCTTTTGTTAATTATGAAGTCGTTGTTAAAAACATCAAAATTTTGCTTCTTTTTTTGGGGGGGGGGGGGGTTGAATTTAGTTTACGACTAAACTTGTATCCATAAAAAATAATGTGCACACATTAGATCAATATCATTTCTCTATATATAACTATAATATTCTGTCACTTCTTAGGGCGAATAATTTTACATACATTGCTATATTCATTTACTATAATTTCATTTTCTTAAAATCTTGTGGACCTAGCTAGAGCATTTTGATGTTGCAAAAAAAATAAAAAAAAGTCATTACAGGTTAGCAAAACATATGGGCCTTAAGCCCACATTACTTTTTTTTTTTTTTTAGAATCACATTACTTTAGGAGGTGATTGGTACGATGGAATGAGATATGGAATGGAATGACCATTCCTACCTCCATTTCATTCACTTGTTTGGTAAACTATATGAAATGAAATCAACATTTCATTAGGAATCACCATTCCTTTCCCATTGAAATTAGCCATTCCATCCATACCCCATAGCATTAGCCATTCCTAATCCCTATATATATATGTATTAATATATTATTTGATCAAATTATTCATTTAAATTTTATTATTTCAACAAATAATTTTAGATATAAAATTTTAGAGAGAGAATGTGTGAGAAAATTTTTGGAGAGAGAAAATTCTAGAGAGATAAAGTTCTAGAAAGAGAAAATTTCTAGAGAGAGAAACTATTAGGTAGAGAAAGTTCTAGTTATAGAAAATTTTTAGAGAGAGAAACTATTAGGTAGAGCAAGTTCTAGAGAGAGAAAATTTTTAGAGATAGAAAATTCTAGAGAGAAAATTTTTAGAGAAAGAAAAATTTAAGAGAAAAAAAATTACAGAGAGAAAATTTTTAGAGAGAGAAATTCTTGAGAGAGGGAAAAACTATATAGAGAAAATTTTGGAGAGAAAATTCTCTCTCTAAAAACTTTCTCTCTCTACAATTTTCTCTCTCAAGAATTTGCTCAGAGAAAAATTTTTAGAGAGAGAATTTTCTCTCTCTAAAAATTTTCTCTCTATAACCTTAGCTCTAGAATTTTCTATCTCTAAACATTTTCTCTCTCTAAAAAATTTACAATCTCTAACATTTTTCATCTAATATTACTTTGAGATATAAGAAAAAGATATAAAATGATAAACAAATAATGATTTCATTCATTTTCTTAATTCTTGTGCATATCAAGCAAAGAAATCAACGAATGTTTATCATTTCATTCCTACCTCATTTCATTTCATCATATCAATCACCTCCCAATAGTTATAGACATAGGTTACATATCTGAATATCTGATTGCATTGGGCATAGCTTTTTCAGACCATTTAAATCGTGATTTAAAAATTATGCGTTTGATTTTGAAAATTAAGCCGGTCCAAAGTGGCCCCAAACAACAAACATTATACTATTAAATTTAATGTGTATAATAACGAAGCGTTGTTCAATCGATAAGACGTTTCCCCCTCCAACTTTTTTTGTCCGAAATTTGAGTCATGTGTGTGCATGTTTTGAAACTAAAACAAAGAAAAATATTAATGAGCATCATAGAGTAATAACCTAATTAGTTACATAGATAAAAGAAATAACATAAACATGGAACATTATAAAAGTCGATTTGTGCATGATATAGTAACATCAGTAACGTACACATTTATTAATAACTTTTCAACTCGATGAACTAGCTCAAAAACTGAAGGTACGACTACAAATTCTCCAACCCGATGAAAATTGGGCCCAAATCAGTTCAAAATAGATAGCCATACAACCCAATAGAACTGGTCTCATATCTAACGGATTGATATCCTACGTTTTACTTTGTGATTTTGATGAATAATTCGAGCACAATTTTGTGCAAAATTTAAATTATAAGTAAAATGAACAATAAAATGTGAACTCAATGAGAACGATGATGTATAGCTTGCTTGGCACTAGTGCTCCATTTAGTCGTCGAAACTAACTTGAAAAAATTATGCTCGCTACTCCGTAATTAGGTATATAAATAAATTATTTGGAATTTCAGTCAACTGTAACTAACTGATTTATAGACCGTGTATGGGCCAAGGTTTATAGTGGCTTGGTCCAAAGTAGGTGGGCTTTGCTATAATTTATCCCATAATTAATTCTACAATAATTGATTGCAAAGTTGTAGCAAATAACATGTGAGTTGTATAGACGACAATGAAGCGCAACTCAGTTGCTAATACGCTTTATTTCCACTTTTAATGTTGAAAGTTTAAGTCATGTATGTGTGTGTCTAAAAAACACGAGACTTTTATACGTTTTAAATGTATAAATGAAATTATTATATTTAGATTTACTTAGAAGAGGAACTAAGTCAAATAAGATTCTCTTTTAAAATTAGTCGGACCGAGTCGGACATAAGATTTAAGAAAGAAGAAAACGGGAAAAAGGTTAGCAAAATTAATGTTGCTAGTAATTTCTGACATCAAGTTGGAGACAAAATTAATTAATATCGGGTTTGAATAGTAGCTGCACCAAGACATTTGGTTCATTATACTCCACAAACTAAATGTAGTAACCACCTAATTTCGTCTAACTTTGGTTGCTAGAAACTATCAGAATATTGAAATAGAATAAATAACACCCAAATTAAATGAAAAATTGTTAATCGGTGGTTAGACTAAGATTCTGGTTGACCTAAAGCGACAGCTCTCCAATTGCTAGAGTACCCTTTCACACTGCATGAAATGCACCATTAATTTTAATTTACAATAATATTATGAGAAAAATTTGAAGAACGCAATGCTGATGTAGATTATTACTGATGTAAATTAAAGGAAATTTTTTTCACAGTTCCTAAATTAGAGGTTTGAGAAATGAGAGTGTGGACTATATATATATATAGATCGAAAACAGAATTTTAATGAATTTTATATGGGGTGTGTGCGAGTGGAGGAAGGTGAGGCCATGGGCCTTCATGAAGCACTTTCTTGGATCAAACGGAATCTGAGCAATGTCGTGGTGGAGACGGACAACAATGAGTCAAAGTTTGGATTGCTTATTGCAAGTTGTCGTGAGTTGATTCATTCTTTTAGTGGTGTTTGCGTAAAACATGTTAGACGTGAAGCCAATGAGTTAGGCTGCAATGTTCTTTACTAGAATTTAAGGATTATTTTTATTTTAACTTGCGTGTTTGAGATAAATCTATGAGTGTTGTGGGTGATCTTCATTTTCAATGTGAGTGTTCGTAATAATATAACTTTTTTCCATCAAAAAAAAAAAGAAAACTTAATTAATGTAACGTAATTCACGAAGTATAGTATAAATTACATAATTTTACGAATTAAGTTGGCCGCGGGATAAATCTAAATTGATCTCTTAATGAAAGCAGTATCATCTTTAGAAAAATCAAATTCGGAGATACAGATTATATGACATAGCTACAAAATTCTGGAATGCAATCGGAAGCTTCAAAATTTTCTGACTTCAGGTGAAGTGCAAAAATAGAATTATACTAAGTATTTATTGTATAGCTAATTTAAAAAGGACTTTCTAATGTTTGATTGTTGACGAAAATAAAAATTCAATTTTCTATATTAGGAACGCATCCTTAATGTAAAATGAAAGCAACCCAATTTCCAATAATGTATCAATTGGCAACTACCATTCAATGCACACGAAATTTTCTTTTGAGCAAAATTTGGATCCGAACTGTTATTTTAATTCAGTATAATTATTACTTTTTTAATTATAATTGTTTGTTTGATGTTTTAACTGGTTAGAGGGTATATATATATATATAGAGGTGTTGTCTTCACTGTATTTTAAATGAGCATCTCTGCATTCGTCGTAATTAACATTTATTCTATCTAATTTTTGATATTGTATTTTATTCTAATACCTTAATTAGAAATTATTATTGAAATCGTTAAATTTACAAATCAATCAAAATCAAATTAGCTCGACTTCTTCTTTTTCCCTTAAACTTCAAAGAAATGAATAAATAGGAGAAATCGAGCTTTGATTTTGATTAATTTGTAAATTTAGCGATTTCAATAATAATTTATAAGGTATTAGAATAAAATACAATATCAAAGAGAGAATAGTGTTAATATGGACGAAACGAGAGAGGTGCTCACGAAAGGTGTGTAGCACATCACCTATATATATATAATTGCCACCCTTCAAAAAATAAATAAATATAATTGTCATTTTTTCTTCAAATAATTGACATTTTATCCGACTGCACCAAAATTTAATTTTTATGTTTTCTATTACACATAGAGTTGTATTAATTACATCTAGCGTCGTCGTCGCACTAACCAGATGAGTGACACATTAATCTTCTAGGTTTTATTCTGTTAGTAATATATATATATATATATATATATATATATATATATGATATTAGGGGTAATGACATGTAAATTCCTCAACTTTCAGCAATTTCTGGTTTTGCTCTCCACCATAAGATTCTGCCTGTAAATTCCTCAATTTTTAGCAGTTTCTGGTTTTGCTCTCCACCTAAAGATTCTGCCTGTAAATTCATCAACTTTCAATTGTTTCTGATTTTGCTTCCTGCGATGGGATCTGGCAAAAATAGTTTTGGAAATTTATAGACGTAGTTTAAATTAATCTATGTGACACTCTCGTGACATATATGTAAATAAAAAAAATTAAAAATATTTCATGTCATCATCCCATATTTCTAGTTCTCCCCTGCTTTCTTTCATTCTCGCAGAGATAATTCAACTGAAAAAATACAGATCATGCGCTAGAAGGCACCCATAAAATTACAAGAATTTTAAATCCTACTCACACCCATACAATCTTGAATTCATCAAATCTCCAAATAGCCAGAACAATAATTTTCACATTCATACGAAGGAAAAACACTGACAAATCTAGCAATCTAATCTTGGAGAGAGATAGAGAGAGAGAGAAAGTGGGTGGGTCGATCCTATTCACTAATCCCGACGAGGAGCACCAGATCGAAGGCTCCTTCGCCTGCTAGAACTACAAGGTGAGAGCAAAATCAGAAACAATTGAAAGCTGAGAAATTTACAGGCATGATCTTTAGGTGGAGAGCAAAATCAGAAATTGCTGAAAATTGAGGAATTTACAGGCCATTACCCCTATGATATTATGAATACAGACAGACATATATGATTATAATAAAAAGATGTGCATACATGATATATGATAGTACCGGCCTCATCCTGGGCCCGACCTAAGGCTAATTGGGCCTATATATTAAAGCTCGGCCCACAGAGTTCGGCGAACAAAGTCAACGTCTGCCTTGAAGACCAAGTAACGAAACCCTACTTTGGGAGAAGATAGAATTCTACCACGAACGGGAATCGGATATGCATGTATTAAGGAACTAGATACGTATAAGGAGTTCGATCCCTAGAAGGATTAGGGCGGGATTCAAGGCTTATAAATAGATGCAAGATTAGAGGTGTAGGACATTCAATACTCATTGTACACTCAAGCATAATTAGAACTCTCTATATTCTCTCCCGTGGACGTAGATCACATCGATCGAACCACGTAAATCCTTGTGTCATCGTGTTATTGTCTCTTTTAGCTACTTTCGCAAACCCTAGACTTATCATTGGCGCCGTACGTAGGAACGAGATCAACGGTTCGTTCGTAGGCGATTTATGATGGTAACACGATCACGGGCGTGCGGGAGGCCCAAAGCCAACGCGGGAATCCTAACGAAGCGGAAAGCTGCCCCATAAGCCAAGAGAATCGCCAGAAAGGCAGTTCGGTTCCAAAGGAGAGGCACGTCAGGGACCCAATAGAAGGAAACCCCTCCGAAGGGATGCCCGCGCTAGAATACATCCCTCAGAGAAACCCATCGCAAAATCGGCATCGGAGGACACATAATGGACAGTCCTTCAGAACGGGTGATACCCCAGAAGGGTACGTCGAAGAAATCAACGACGAGTCGGAGCCAAAGGAATCCGAGTTGAAGGAGGATGATCTCTCCAGAGACTTTGACCTTGCCACCACCTACGCCGCGGCTGAATTCGCCAAAGCAAACAAGGAGCGTTTCAAACGCTTTCTCGCGATGACCCGGATGTCTCCCATACCCGAGGCTAGGGAGAGTTCCACGCAAAAATCTCTACCTAAAGCTCCTCGCTACACCGAGAGGCGAGGAGCCGGAGCTAAAGGAGAGGCACGATCCGGCGGGGTTCGGTTCGACGGCGAGAGTCAAGCTCGCAGCGGAGCCCCAGGCGACATCATATCCAAAGGCGACCTCGGAGCCCCAGAAGGTACCGAAGTCCGAGCTATAGCGAGAGTCGCAGTCCCCCGAGAAATCAACACCGACGTGAAAATGAACCAGCTCGACTTGTCAGCCCGTTTACCGACGAGGCTTGACACCAAACTCCCCACGGTGTACAAGTTGCCAAACATTCCGGCCTACAATGGGCTGGATGACCCCTCGACTTTTAACGCGTTTCGGGTACAACATGCGCGACCGGGGCCTTAGAGAGGAACACATGTGCAAGCTATTCCCGAGATGCGTCGATTATGCCGAGCTTGGTTTGACGGCCTCCCAGCGGCGGCGTGGGGTCTGGACCTATTTAGAAAAAATCTTCAAGCAAAGATTCCATACAAAGGTTCATGCTCGCCGAGACACGGCCTACCTCCTATCGGTGAAGCAAAGGACAAAGAATCTATAAGGGAGTACGGCTTCCGATTCATGCGGGAAAGCTTGAAGGTCGATAAAATCGACGATGTCTTCCTCATCTCGGCCTTCCGAAATGGGGTTGCTCACGGGTCCTTGAACCGGGAGCTCGGTAACGAAACTGAGACGGCCCGGGAGATGTGGAGGATTGTATACCGGTTCGGCGATGGCCAAGATGCGGACCGATTGAAGCGGGGAGGAGACCGAGAAAAGGAGAGCGAAGGGGATCGAGGTCGGAATGATCGTGATCGGAGAAGTGCTCACGGCGCCTCCAAAGAGGGCCAATCCGAGTCCGGCTCGGATCGGGACCTATCCGGTCCGAGCTTGGACCTCGGGTGGGACCGGAAGCTGTCCCGACGACCTCCTTTGTGAAAACAAATGCCGAGATTTTCGCACTCCACGAGGAGCGGTTCACTAAACCACGTCCTATGTCGGGGTCTAAACCTCGGGACGAGAAACAAGCCTGCTCGCTCATGACGACCATGGGCACCGCACGGAGGATTGCCGCGACCTCGCGGAATAGATAGAGAGGTTGGCCCATGAGGGAACTCTGAAGAGATACGAAGCCGGGGGGAAGAAAAACAGGAAAGAAAAACAGAAATGGGGACAGGGTCGCTGTGCCCCAAACAGTAAGCGAGCTAAGGTCGATCAAGACGAGGATGATGACGACCCTCAGTACGACGCACCACAGTACGACGGAGTGGTCTCCACCATCACCGGACTACCCCCAGGTATGACAAAGACTAAGTTAAAGACAGAAGCTCGCAGACCACCAGTCCCATCGGGGGAGGAGCAAATGAAGAAGTGGTTCAAGAAGGGATAAACCGTCACATTCTCTGAGGACGATCCTGTACCTACAGCCACGCCACACAATGACGCCCCACAGTGATACGGGTCGGAGTGGCCAACAAGATGGTCCGTCGCGTATTCATCGATGGTGGGGCCGGCGTGAGTATCATCTTCGCTCTTTGCTTGGATAGGATGGGCCTCGACCCAGCTCGGGTGAACTCCACACCCCTGCCCCTCAAGAGCTTTACGCAGCAATAGACGCGACCTGAAGGGACCATCCCGCTCGATGTTGCCATTGGCAGCCCGCCGACCAGCGTCAATAAACTGATTCAGTTCTACGTGGTTAAAACGAACTCCCCCTACAACATCATACTGGGTCGGGATTGGCGGAGATGCGATCGGGGCCATCATTTCGCCCTACCACCTGCTGTTAAAGATTCCGACCTAGGCTGGAATCCTTACTGTCCGAGGTGACCAGATAAAGGCCAAGGAGTGCATGCAGGTTGCTCTCCGAGGTCAACCCCAGGCGTAACAATCAAAGTATCCCAAGGAGTTGGAAGAAACGACATCGATCCCAGATACCTCGGCGGAACAGGTTCCCCTATCCGAAACAAACCCAGCGAAAGTCGTCAAGGTCGGCTTTGCAGGGGGACCTTAAACACGCATGCAAGTAATCCAGCTCCTAAGGGAATATCAAGACGTCTTCGCCTGGTCTCCAATAGACAAGATGGCGGTGTCGTCGGAAATCATTATGCATAAGCTTAACATTAATCCGAACTCGACCCCGGTCAAGCAGAAACGGCGATCATTTGCTGCCGAACGAAATCAAGTTATCTACAACGAGGTGCAGCAATGGTTGAAGGCAGGGCTTCTGTTTGAAGTCATGTACCCGATTTGGCTATCTAATCCAGTAGTGGTAAAGAAAAAAGAAGGAGAGTGGAGGATGTGTGTAGATTACACCGACCTCAATAAAGCTTGCCCGAAGGACTGCTATCATCTCCCCAACATCGATGAAAAGATCGAATCCTTAGTGGGACACGAAGTATTCTGCTTTCTCGATCTCTACAAAGGATACTATCAGGTTCTAATGGATGAGGGGGATGCGATCATGACAGCTTTTGCAACAAGCTTCGGGATCTTTGCATTCAAATATATGCCCTTCGGGTTAAAGAATGTCGGGGCGACATACCAGCGAATGGTCGATTTCCTCTTCCGAGATCATATCGGCAAGATTGTCGAAGTATACGTAGACGACATTGTCGTCAAGAGTAAAGAAGAGGCTTCGGCGGTGAGCAACCTACGAACTACGCTCAACATACTAAGGCAGGCGAACCTCAAGCTGAACCCCGAAGAAGTGCACTTTCAACGTGCGATGCGGAAAATTCTTAGGGTCTTGGATCTCGCCAGAAGGTCTCAAAGCCAACCCGCTGAAGATTAGAGCCGTGCAGGAGATGAAGGTACCCTGGACTATCCGCGACGTGCATAGGTTGACAGGGTGCATAACCGCGCTAAGTCGTTTCCTCTCCAAGGCTGCCGAGAAACGGCTCCCGTTCTTCAAAATTCTCAAGAAGGCACCGGAATTTGGATGGGGACGAGAGCACGAGCTAGCCTTGGAGGAGCTCGAGCGCCACCTCGGGAACTTACCGACCTTGTCAGTCCCCCAAAAGGAAGAACCCCTCTCCCTGTACCTCGCAGCATCAGGGGAAGCGATAAGTGCAGTGTTGGTCTGAGACAAAGGAGATCGACAGCTACCGGTGTACTTCGTCAGTCGAGTTCTCAAAGACCACGAGACGAGGTATCGGCCTCTTGAGAAGTTCGCCCTAGCCTTGATAAACGCGGCTCGGCGTCTAAAACCCTACTTCCAAGCTCGCAATACAAGTTTTGACCGATCTACCACTTCGGCAAGTTCTTACTAAACCGGAAGCTTCGGGGAAGGATCGCGAAATGGGCAATCGAGCTAGGAGAGCACTCCGTAACGTTCGGTCCCCGTCGAGCTATAAAAGGGCGAGGCCCTAGCGGACTTCGCTTGTAGAAACTCACTATAAGGACCTCGAGGAACCAAAAGAGATCAAAGCGAAAACCGAACTCCGGGAAGTCCCGGAAGACACCCCCGGACTGGCAGGAGATGTACGTGGATGGAGCTTCGGGGAAAGAAAGGAAGTGGAGGCGGCATACTCCTCATCGGCCCGGAGAAAAAGGAATTAACATATTCGGCTGCGATTCGAGTTCCGCTACGAATAACGAGGCGGAATATGAAGCTCTCGTGCCGGATTGCGTCTTGCCCAAACCCTCCGGGCACGAGTACTGTCCAAGCCCATTGTGATTCCCAAGTCGTGGTCAACCATGTGTTAGGAAAATACGAGGTGAAAAGTGAGAAGGCGAAGAAGTACTGGAGAAGGTCAAGCTCGACGAACGATCTTTCCGGTTCTTCAAAGTAGTACGTATTCCCGAAGCCAAAATACCCGTGACGAGCTAAGCAAGGCTGGCGAACTCCCCAGCGGCTCGACGCTAGTAGAAGAAGTCCGAAACGGGAGTATAGAAGAGGCGAAGTCAATGCGATCATAGAGGACGATCAAATTGGATGACACCCCTAATAAGATATTTGGAGAACGGGGAAGTGCCCGAGGACAAGACGGAGGCTAGAAAAATTTTAGCTAGATCCACGCGATCGTCCTCGAGGAGGGGTCCTCTATCGAAAGTCATACTTACGGCCTCTCCTAAGATGTGTTGGACCAAAGGAAACGGACTACATATTAAATGAAGTACGCGCGGGATCGTGCGGAAGCCACATTGGAGCTCGGGTGCTAGCTCAGAAAATCATGCGATGGGGGTACTATTGGCCAACAATGGCAAAAGATGCGGAAGAGTTCGTGAAGAAGTGCCTAAAATGTCAGCTGCATGCCAGAGTGACGAGACTACCCCAAACCGACCTCTCTACTATTCAAAGTCCGTGGCCATTTATGGAGTGGGGCATTGACATCGTAGGGCCTTTCTATCCGGCACCTAAGCAAAAGCGGTTTCTAATAGTCGCCGTCGACTACTTCACCAAGTGGGTAGAAGCTGAACCTTCCACAAAAGTCACAAGTGAGAAAGCCGTTGACTTCGTCTGGAAAAACATCGTGTGCCGGTTCGGAGTACCAAGAGTCCTCATTTCGGATAATGGAACGCAATTTACGAGTAGAGAATTTCGAAAATTTTGTGAAGGACTCAATATCCAGCAAAAGTTCACCTCGGTCAACCGACCTCAAACTAATAGCCAGACCGAGGTCACCAACAGAACGATAGTGAACGGACTCAAGGCCCGCCTAGAGAAGGAGAAAACGGAGTGGATCTACAATCTCCAAAACGTCATGTGGTCGTACCGGACTACACCCCGAACTCCAACGGGAGAAACCCCGTACCGTTTAATATACGGGTCAGAAGCAGTCATACCTGTCGAGATCGGAGCACCCAGCCTCCGCACTATCAATTTCTCCGCCGAAGCTAACGAAGAACAGCGCCGAACCGACCTGGACTTATTGGAGGAAAAAAGGGAACAAGCCAGCATAAAAGAAGCTCGGTACAAACAGCAGATGGCTCGGTATTACAACCAAAGGGTTAAACCCCAACAGTTCCAGGTCGGTGATCTTGTGCTTCGAAACAATGAGATAAGCCTTTCAGAGAAGCTCGACAAGCTCGAAGCTACGTGGGAAGGACCCTACAGAGTACACGAAGTCCTCGGCAAAGGAGCTTACAAGATCGCCTATCTTTTGGGCGAGCTAATACCCAGAACGTGGCACATCGCCCATCTAAAGAGATTCTTCGTATAAGCAGCAAAGTCTTGCATATAGAGTCTTAGCTTTTCTTTTTTGTCTTTTTTGTCTTTAATGTTTTGTTTTTAAACGAGCTCGTCAAAACTCTTTTTACTTTGTTTTTGGTCATTTTTAATAAAATTTCTTTTTTATCTTGCATCTTGAGTCTTTTGATTTGCTTATACGAAGTGTCCATAACATCAAAAATCCCCTCATAAGGTCGAACTACGGTTCTCTTGCGTGGTCAGTAATGACCCGACATGGGGTAATGATATCCTATAATGCGCAAAGGAAACCCTTTCCGAGGTCCGAGCTCATCTCCCTCTAAAAAGGAAGATCCCACGAGGTCCGAGTCAAACTCCCTCCTAAGGATAATTAGTCCTCGGCGGGGTCGGAACCGGGTTGGGAGGATAAAATACAAGGTCCGAACCATGGTTCGCTCGTCAACACAAAGAAGCTCGAGTTCAACTCCTAAAAGGTGCAACACGCAATAAACCAAGGAAGCAATCTTCACGAAGAACAGGAAAGTTCAAAACCCAATATATACACTTTTATTTCTAACTATTTGGAAAAGTTTGTGTGTACATAAATTACAGGCAGAATCGAGCTAATCTATGAGGGAGAGTGTTTCTTGCTAAAGCTAAGCCAATCTTATCGAATGAGGAAGGCCCCGGGGAGATCATCAATCGAGATTCGACCTCGTCCCCGAGCCTCGACTTCTTCCGGCGGAAAACTTCGACCTCGTGGGGTAGCCGAACCGCGACCAACAGCTCGCCTACCTTGGCTCGAACCGGCTGATGTCCCCGCGAAGCCGTTTTACCTCGCGAGCGAGGCATTGTCCGAACGAGAAGAAGGAAGGTCCGCGCCCCGCCGATACATGCCGAAGCGCGCGTAACTTAGGTCGGCGGTCCAAAATACACTTATACTGCCGCGCTCTCCTTCGGCATCTCAAAGCACCCTGAAGCCCAGACTCGGATCCGAGTGCTTCGCTTCGGCGCGAGATATTGTTCGAAGTCCTCTTTCGCCTTTAATTCCGCCTCGGATATGGTTATACTCGGCATGCTCCTCGGCGATCTTCTCGTAATCCTTGCAGGAACGCGGCCGGCTCGACCTCGGGCAAGCTTCAACTCGCCTCGGCTGAAGAAGCTTAGCCTGAAGCAAGTCGGTACTCTCTTGAAAAGCGAGCCGCTTGACTTCGACCTCCTCACAAAGTGCCTCGAACTTCATCTGCCATCCCGTCAGCTCGGCTTCTTGGGATTTCGGCGAGTACACTTTCTTGCCGAAAAGCTCACTCGGCTCGGCGGCATTTCTCACTCCATTCTTTGAGCAATGAACCGTTGGTCAACCAGGTCTTGTGAAAGGAGAGCTATTTGTATGCGCAAAGTAGAAACACTGACAGAATCCAAGCTCTACACTCAAGAAGAAGAAAACAAATTCATTGATTCGAAGATGTTCAGTACAAATATACAAAAAAAAAACTACACTAAACATCGCCGACCTCCTTATTTTGACAAGGTGGCTGCTCGGAGGGGGGGTCCTCCACATCCTTGTTGGATATCAGATTTTCACCAATCCCGGCCTCCCGTTCGTCCTCCACTTTCTCTTCGTGGGCTTCGCCTCCATGCCCGGCTTCATCAGGAAGAGCATCGAAGACCGCGTCCAGGGTGGAGTCCCGATCTGTCGGGCAGGAGGCAATCTGCTCGGCGGATAGCAGAACAGACGAGTTGGCAAGGTCGTCCAGGAAAGGTAGCTGGTTGAGGTGATCTCGGATCACGCTGGCGTACCGAGAAAGGAGAGCCGCGTCCTCTAGGCGCTCGTAGCCATACTTGGAAGCATCAAAGCCGGGAAATTCTCTAGCGGCCTCCTCCAGAGCATCCAGGCGTAGTTTCGATTGATAAGCCCGGCCCAACTCATTGGCCGGGCCGGAGAAGCTCTCAGAGCAATAGAAGCCTCTTTGTAAAGGCCCGTAAGACCTCGCGCCCGGCCAGTACCCGGTGGGTCTCACTGTCTTTAGGCTGCAGCTCGGCTCGGCCTCAAATCTTTTCGGGCTTTCTCGGCCTCCACCTCGGCCTTCGCAAGGCGAGCGGCCAACTCGGACTTGAGAGTCTTCGCCTCCTCTGCGGCCTTGACCGGAGTCCTCGGCATTCTTCGGCTTAGCCTTGGTCGAAGTCGGCTATCGAATGCACTCTTCTCGTCCTCATACCGAGCCGACATCTGCCAGACGCCATCTTCTAGCCATCTCATCACCCTACCGAGGCTCTACAAGTAAAAGCGGAGTTAAACAAAAGAAAAGCATAGGGCAGAAATACCGAAAGAGAATAAACGAAAGCAATAAACCTTTACCTCAGGAAAAGGAAGATCCTCCAGCCTTATTGAAGGTGCTACCGGGCTCCCATCACCACCCGAGACCTCAATGATATCCTGAACTTTTGATTTTTTGTGCGGGCTGGCGGAAGGAGAGCGAACATCTGTCGCGGAGGGATCTGTTACCTCAGCTCGCTGAACTAGGTCAGACGAGGAAGCAGATCGGCCTGACGACCTCGGCCTCTTACTCCCTCGAGCTGCGGCCTTGGCATCGACTCCGCTATCTTCCCGAACTTCACTGCAATACAAAGCATGAGACGAGTTAGGATGATTAATGAGCAAAAACATCACAATCCTAATAGCACTAGCGGGGTCTCACCCGTTGCAGGATCCACCATCCTCTGTGGCTCAAACGGGCTCAACCCCGCCTCAGCTAAGGAATCTTCGTCATAGTTCCCCTCGAAGGGGCCACAATTCTTCATTACTTTAACAGCAGCCTCCAGATCCTTATCCACCTCGCCTCCCACCCATGTAAAAGGCTTACCAACCCTCTACATATACTCGACTAAACTATCGTGTCGACAAAAAAATACTTCGAATGCCATCTTTCTACTTTATTCTGAGTTCGACCCTTGAACTCGGTACGGACAGCGGCATAATACCAGTCCGCCGATTTTTTGAAAACAAAGAGCTCATGGATGAGCTCGGCCGATAATTGGTAACCCTCACGAACCGCTGCCACGCCTAAATCAGTAAATTGCCTAAAGAAATTAGGCATTATCTGCCCCAAAGCTAAACCCAGTTTCTTTTGGAGCTGGGCAAACGGCTCAGGGAGGGGTAGACGAAGACCGGAGTGCAAACTGTCCTCATAGACGATAACAAACCCCATCGGAGGCGAACACGCCCTATCCTCCGGACGAGGTTCAATCAGGTCGACATTAGAAGGGAAATTATACGACCGGGCGAGGAACTTTATCCTAGACTCATCTAAGATTGAGGGGTAATCGGCCACTTTTTCCTCTACACACCGGGGCACTGTCAAAGTTTCAACAGAAATAGAGGATCCTAGTGAAAAAATCCTAAAATCTACACAGCTATCGACGGAACTCGCTAACGGAGAACCACTAACCCTTGTAGATTGAGAATGAAAAGCCATACTTACTTGTTAAATAGAGGATAAATGATCCGGTGGGTGATTTGCAGCTGTGAACAGAGGACCAACGGAGTGAACGCCGGCAGTACAGGAACAGCAGATTAGGGATTTTGGGGAAGAAGAACACTTTTTTTGAGCAAGAGTTTTTTCTGCTAACGGCGGCGGATGTGAAATAATGTGATAGGGGAAGAAACGTTTCGACTTCTGTGAATATACATTTGAATCCCGCTGTTGCATCTGACACGTGTGAACGTGGGCCCGTCTTTCTCGGAATGTGTACCGTCCCTCAACACAATTCAAATGGCCCATTCCTTTTCCCGCCTTCTACATCGGGTATGGGCCGTGTAAATTCTACCGACCCAACTTAACAAGGTCGCTGATACTCAGATCGCTCCTCCTGTTCCCCCTGCTACTTCAGCTCGGCACATAAGCTCGGTAATTCAGCTCGTACAGGTGATTTGCGCGATCAATCACCTCGAAAATAAGCCCTCATAGTCTGCGTCTACAAGTCTTCTTTTCTCTTTTTTTTGGGGGGGATGTGATAGTACCGGCTTCATCCTGGGCCCGACCTAAGGCTAATTGGGCCTATATATTAAAGCTCGGCCCACAGAGTTCGGCCCAAACAAAGTCAACGTCTGCCTTGAAGACCAAGTAACGAAACCCTACTTTGGGAGAAGATAGAATTCTACCACGAACGGGAATCGGATATGCATGTATTAAGGAACTAGATACGTATAAGGAGTTCGATCCCTAGAAGGATTAGGGCGGGATTCAAGGCTTATAAATAAATGCAAGATTAGAGGTGTAGGACATTCAATACTCATTGTACACTCAAGCATAATAAAAACTCTCTATATTCTCTCCCGTGGACGTAGATCACATCGATCGAACCACGTAAATCCTTGTGTCATCGTGTTATTGTCTCTTTTAGCTACTTTCGCAAACCCTAGACTTATCAATATATCACATATAAATAGGGTTAAATCACAATGTTGCATAAAAATATTATATATACTATAAATGAAACCTGGTCTTGTCCATCCTCCTTTCTAGTCAGACAAAGGCCTGGACAACTAGTAAGTTAGTAACATACTATTTATTAGTAATTCACAAAATTCCTCGTTCTCAATCCAAGTTTTCAACTAATTGTGCCGAAACATTTATTACAATATAAGGAACAAGTCGTGCAATTACGAATTGCACATTTGAAAAATAAGAATGCCTTTCTTGGAAAAATTATACATATTATTGTAATTAATTAATTAATTATTTTTTATTTTTTATTTTTTGAGTTGGGGATGCAAGATTGGGATCCTTACTTGAGGTCTCTCACCCTTATAAAGGGGAGGGATGCCAACTGATTGTATTTATATTTTGGCCAAAATGCATACAAATTCCTGACCTTTTCTCAAATTCTGGTTTAATTCCAAACCTTTTAATTTTTGCAAAATAAATCTTCACCTTTCAATTTTGCTTAATGTTCTCCCGACAACGAATTTGGGTGAAATTCAAAGTGACGTGGCGTTCAAAACGACGTCGTTTTGATTTTAAGAATTAAAAATAAAACAAATTAAATTACACATCAACAATTAATGCCACATCATCATCTTCTTCCCCTTTGTCTCTCTGATCATATCTCTCTCTCTCCCTGCCGACTCTCAAGCTCTCTCTCTTTTCCATCTCTCATGCCGGCCCTCCATCAACAATTAATGCCACCGCTGCTCAAGATCCAACCGTCGTCGTGACCTCCGCCCAGCATCACCGTCGGCCTTCTCTCTCACAGCCGTGCCCTGGACCGCTTCGACATCCTTCATTTTCGACGACGGCAATGTCGCGAACAGCAGCAGCAGTTCGGAGCAGAGGCGTGGAGGTGCCAGATCTGCAGATTCCGGCGGCGGTGAATGGCTTCCATGGCTGCTACTGAAGAGGAGATCCGCACGGTGGCGCGAGTAGCACGTTTCCGGTGACGACAACCAAGGACGAAGGAGGGCAGTGGCTCTTCGTTGTCGCGTTCCCAGCGATGCACGGTGCAGCACCGGATCTATTGCGGTGGCGCGCGAATGGAGGCGCCGGAGCTGGATCGATGCGCAGCAGAAGCAGCAGTTCGGGGTGGCTGATTGGTCGCATTTTCCGGCGACTTGAGCGGGTATGGGCTGCAGCGGCTTTAGCGCAATCGACGGCAGGGGCGACGGGAATCGAGGTCGGAGAGAGCAGCGCGTTTTCAGGCACGCGGCGCGGCTGTCCAGTCGTATTTTCGGCGACCCTTGATGATGGGATTCCGGCAGCAGCCGTTTTCGGGAGATTAGAGAGAGAGAAAGGTGTTACCGTGTTAGAGATGATGAGGTGGCAATAATTATAGATGTGTCATTTAATTATTTTTTTTTAAATTTAAAATCAAAACGACGTCGTTTTGAACGCCACGTCATTTTGAATTTCACCCAAATTCGTCGTCGGGAGAACATTAAGCAAAATGGAAAGGTGGAGATTTATTTTGCAAAAATTAAAAGGTTTGGAATTAAACCAGAATTTGAGAAAATGTTAGGAATTTGTATGCATTTTGGCCTTATATTTTCTATCCACAACTTTTCATTTGGCCTGGATCCTCTACTTAGTTTTTTTTTTTGGATTGTTCTACAGGATATTTTAAAAGTCACGTGACGTTGGAGTTGAACCCGAAATATTTGACTCGGGCATTAATCATTATACCACTAGGCTAACATACACACCCTCTACCCATTTTTTTCCCTTCATGTCACTGTTACTTCTTTTGTTTTTTTTTTCTTTAATTCCAATTTTTAAGTATTAATTAGGATTCATTATATCTAATTAGGGTTTATAATTATTTTTACTCTTTGATTTAAATTGATCAATTAATAATTGATTATTATGATTGCTTCTATCATAATTAGGGCATACACTTTTTTAACATTTATTTTTTCGTAATAAATATTACTAAAATCCACAAAAAAGAGTTACATTATATGTTGGACATGAGTTTTAATAAAGCTATTAAATGGAATAAAGGTATATTTGTAGGGGTAGTGTGAAGTAGAATAAATGTACAATTTTTAGGGGTAAGTAGAATAAACCATCAATGACAAAAATAGTTAAATATAGAAGAGAATGGAGGGTATACAATATAAAAAGTGGAGTGAAATTCTTTTTTGTGAACAAATAAATGGGTAAATATGACTCTTTTTCGTGAACGGATGAAATATTATTTGAGATTTATTATATTATAATAATTTTTCTTATTGACATCAATATTATTTAAATATTGAATTAATAGGAGAGAAGAGTTGGATACAGTAAATTATAGGACAGACGATCGAAGCCCCACTTTCGTTTTTTCAATAACTAGATTGCACTCGTGCGTTGCACGGTAGAATGCATTTTAAAAATATGTAACATATAATTTATCAAATCACATAAATAATGAGTAAAATGTAATGAGTTTCTTTTCTCCACTTAACAAATAATCTACAAACATTATAAAAACTCGTGTCACTAAAGTTGTGTTATATATTTCGTGAATTGAGAGAGTATTACATTTCAAACATTATGAAAATTTTCTTTTTATACAATAGTTTTTAAGAGTGTTCCTCATTACCACACACCAATATCTTCAAACCTTTTCAATTTACAACTCTTGAAATATCCATATAAAGTTGTCGAAAAATTGTCTGCCACAAATAAAATGTAGTAATCGTCTATGTTGGTCCCAAGACGGATACTTTGGTGTAGAGGGGGGGAATACACCAAGGTTTAAAAACTTTTCTAAGTTAAAACTATTTTCAGAGAAATTTGTTGAGTTCGATCAGTGGATAAACGGCTTGATCGACACAGCTGGCTATGTGTGTGTGCGGAATGTGGTGGATTTGGAAAGTCCGTCTGTTACTTCAAATTATATTGCAAAGCTCTATTTCACTTTTCAGTTAGTCCGTTTATGCAGCTTGAAATAATGCTCATGAGGAGTTAGCAAAATGCATAAAACAGAACAGTAAAGAACAAAGCAATTTTAACGTGGTTCGGAGTAACACCTCCTACGTCCACGACCGAGTTCCTTTGGTAATTCACTACCACTTGGTTTCCAAGTACCAAGCAACTTCACAACTCTAACTCGAGCTGTGTTCCAACGATTCTACGGGCCATCAAGCCTACGCCTTCGGTTGCGAGTGCGAAGAACCTTCCTTACAGTTTACGGGTACTGTAAAACATAACCACTCGAATTACACGCTTCGAGTAGGCGTACCTTTACCTAACCTTTACGGGTTTGGGTTTGGGTATGGGGTTTCCAACTATGAACGAGTTCTTACAATGAAGAACAAGGAGTATGAAGAACTCGTTCAAACTAGGCTTAAGATATTTCTATTACGATATATTCGCCTATATTGAATATGTGAACAACTAAGAACACAATGGTAGTGAGTGTTCTTGAAAAATTTGGCTTTGAAGATCGTTGTTCATTTTTACGTTTGCCTTTTATTTCTTCGATCGTCTCTCTAGTCTCACCACAGTCTGTTCTTCAATGGTGAGGAGATATATATACAGGTGGAGATTCAAACTAGCCGTTGGAAGAGAGCCGTTTGAATCTTACCTACTCTCATTGACTTCTGGCCTTTAACCTACGAAGTAGGTATGTATCTGCGGAAGGCTATTTCTTCTACGGATTTGGCTATCGAGATAAGATCTTCTGACATCGGAATCTTGTTTTGGAGAAGGTCTTCGTCTTCGAGCTTGCTAAGCATTTCTGCTGTGTCTTCAGCGTCTTGGACTCTGCTGTGTCTCGACTCTGAGCTGTGTCTTAGACCTGAGCTGTATCATCAACCTGAGGTGTCTTCAATCCGAGGCTGTGTCATTAACTGGCATCTTAGACTGGCTGTGTCATTGACACTAAGTGAGTCTTTTTCAACGAGTGAGTCTTTGACAACGAGTTGGGTTTCCGTCAACGCTGGTCTTGAAAGCTATTTGGGTCTTTGACTCTGCTTGGTCTGCTCTGCTGAGTACCTCAGCTGGGTCCAGCTTAGCTGTGTCTTCTGCCATATCTTCTGCCATGTCTTCTGCTGTCTTGAGGGACTCTACCTGTAAACTTAGAAACTCTATAAGCTCAAACAGGTGAGCTGGAAACAATACAAGGTTTGTACATTCATCTACTTGGTTGGGGTCAGCTGGGTTTTGGTATCACTTCAAAACCTGTTTATTATTTTCCCAACAATTTCCCCCTTTTTGATGATGCCAAAACCTTTACAAACTTTTACAGAAAAATACAAAACAAAAATCCTAACTAAACTCTTCCTGGCTGCTCCACATGCCTTGACGAGAGTTTGCACTCTTTCTCCAGTTGTCTTTCCAGCTCGCCATTTGCCTCTTCTAGATTCCTTTTACGATTCAATCCTTTCCCTTTTTGGTTCATCAAAAAGATATTGGGAAGGAAGGAGAGTCGAGTACGGCGGCGGCGTTCTGGCAATAATTTCTTCCCGTTCTTGGTAACTCCAGTCAGCTTGGAGTTGATACCAATTGATGCACTTTTGGCTCTTCTTTTTCATCTGATACCAATTGATGGTCTTTCTCAGCTGTATGACTCAGTTTGGAGTGAGTCATCTTGACCTTCTTCCTACGAGGAAGACTCGTTTGCAAGGTTCCCTCAATTTGATAGTCCAATTGTGTTTTATCGGCGGGGTTTGATTAAGGGCTTGATGACTTCATCTTGAGATCTTTGGGGTTTCTGTGGAAATTTGGTCCGTATGTCGATTCCTTCTTGATGACACACGATGATCCATTTGGGTATATCTGTGGATGCTCTCGCTTGACGGTCTATTTGAGTGAGTTCTCCCTCAATTGGATATTTCAATTATTTTATCAGCTGGGTTTGATTCCCCTGGCTTGATGTGGAACGAGTTGCAACTGATTATTTGATGGTGAGAGATCGCGAAAGGGATCGTCGTCGGCAGAATTTAAAACGGACGTAACTTTCGCTTCGAGGATCAGAATTTCTATTATAATACCATTCTGGAAGCGGAACGATGATTCGGATTGAACTTATAGCGTTTTGCGCGATGACCTAAGTGGTCTCGGGCCCAAAGTTGGTCCCTGAATGGATCATCTCCTCTCTGGACCTTGTTGACTGCTTGAAGTCTATTTCCCAGATGGAGTCTGTCAGCTTGACATCCAGCTTGATATTCCGTCTGCTGGAATCTTGAAGTTAAGCTTGGTTGATTTCCAGCTTTATGTCTAGTTGAGATCCTCAGCTGTGTCTTTTTGGTTGACCTTGATGTCGTTTGAATGACCTTCTGCCTTTGATTTTGATTCCGATCAATTTGGATTTATCTGCTTGCCTTTTAGCTTTGTGTCAGTGGGAGCATTGCTTTTCTTGGGCTTTAGATTCTTGAGCAACTTGTCTTCTTTGGCGAAATTTGAGCTTTGAAAGCTGGCTTGATGATGTTCGATCTTTTTGGAACATCCTTGGCCTTGGTTCCTGCTGTGTTTGTATTGCTGTTCTGATTCAACTCTGGCCATCTTCAGCTTCTTGAACATTCTTATGCTTGAGCTCATTCCTTAGCTTCGAATTCTCAGCTGGCTAGATTTCAAGGATTTCTAGCAATCTCTTGAAGTCGCTGAGCATTTTTTCGATGAGGTCTCTTTTTAGCATGCAATCAGTTGTGCCATGTCCAGCTGGGCATTCTACTTGATTTTGTTATCTTTCCAGCTGTGTAGAGTTCCTCCTTGATTTGATAGTAGGTGGCTTTTTCTTCAGCTGCATCCTACTTCCTTTGATGAGGTCTCCATTTGTATAGCAGGTAAACAGCTGTCCCAAATCCAGCTGATTCATCTGCTGCTTCTCGATTCTTTTCTTGAGACCAATGTACTCAGCAGTGTGACTGGCTGAGTTTTTAGTTTTGTATCCAGGTGTCTTTATTTCACAGCTGGTCCCAGTCAGCTAGCTGGGTTTCTTTATTTTCTTCGTCGGTTGATTCAGTAAGATGTTCCAGACATCTTAATCAAGGTGATCATCCTCATCTTAGTCGGAGAAGGAGATTTGATCATCATCCATTTCGCTCGTTTCGAACCCTTTATCCTTTCTTCGGGAGGATGACTCAGCTGGGTTTCTCTTTGGGTAGAGTTGCTTGTCGTGATGAACCTTCACGATCTTCTTGTACCTTTCCTTGCTGTGATCCAGCCTATTGATGCTCCGTATAAGCATGGCAACTTCTTCGTGCAATTTTTCTTTGCACATATTTTTGAACTCCTTTCTGACTTTTTCAGTCTGAGCTGATTGAGCTCATCTTCTTGACTCTGCACTGAGAGCTGTCTCCTTTGCCTTGGGATTCAACTCCGTTTCATTCATCCGGCTGGATGATTCTCCGCTTGTGATCCCCAGATCAAATTCGTTGGCTTTCAAGATGGAGAACAATTTTTCCGTTTCCATCTTTGCCAAGATCGGTTACGCTTTGGTGAACCACCTTGTGTGTACACCATTACGAGAGAAGAGCTGCAAGAACTTTCAAGTTCTTATCTCGAACTGTATATTTCCCAGTTCGGATCGTCTCGATCTCGATGACGAGGTTGGAGAATCTTAGCTCCATTTGATCAATGGACTCGTAGGGGAGTTGCTTGAAGTTGTCGAACTTCTGGCATGCAACTGAGAATTTGTTCTCTTGAATTTCCTCTGAGCCTTCACACAGCTTGGCTAGAGTGTCCCACATCCCCTTAGCTGTCTCACAATTGATAATCTTGCTGAGATAAGCGTCCGTCACCGTTGAAGAGATGACGTTGCGAGTGTAGCTGTCCAATCCAGCTTGTCTTCTTTCTTCTAGAGAGTACTCATTCCTTGGCTTCACAACTAGCCGGAGTACTGGTTCAGCTCCAGGTGTGGTTTCTGCTTTTCTTTCTGACTTCATGATGATGATGGGTCCGTCTGTGATAATATCCCACATCATGACGTTTTGCGCGCAAAGAAAGCTTTTGAGTCGGAACTTCCATATCTGATAATCATCGACTGAGAATGTTGGAAGATTCCTGCACAGAGAAGATTCCATGACAGTATGCAATATAATGATTTTAAAAAGATTTTGAAAAAAATAAGGATCTGTTCAGGTGACCACTATCAGCAAAGAGTCTGACCTGACACAGATACAGTGATCTTTTGAACCACTGCTCTGATACCAAGTGATGGTCCCAAGACGGATACCTTGGTGTAGAGGGGGGGAGAATACACCAAGGTTTAAAAACTTTTCCAAGTTAAAACTATTTTCGAAGAAATTTGTTGTGTTCGATCCGAATTTGGATAGCAGCTTGATCGACACAGCTGGTTGTGTGTGTGTGCGGAATGTGGTGGATTTGGAAAGTCCGTCTGTTGCTTCAAATTATATTGCAAAGCTCTGTTTCACTTTTCAGTTAGTCAGTTTATGCAGCTTGAAATAATGCTCATGAGGGGTTAGCAAAATGCATAAAATAGAACAGTAAAGAACAAAGCAATTTTAACGTGGTTTAGAGTAACACCTTCTACGTCCACGACCAGGTTCACTGGTAATTCACTACCACTTGGTTTCCAAGTACCAAGCAACTTCACAACTCTAACTCGAGCTGTGTTCCAACAGCTTACGGGCACTGTCAAGCCTACACCTTCAGTTTGCAGGTACTGAAGAACCTTCCTTATAGTTTACGGGTACTGTAAAACCTAACCACTCGAATTACACGCTTCGAGCAGGCGTACCTTTACCTAACCTTTCTGGGTTTGGGTTTGGGTATGGGGTTTCCAATTATGAACGAGTTCTTACAATGAAGAACAAGGAGTATGAAGAACTCGTTCAAACTAGGCTTAAGATATTTCTATTCTGATATATTCTGCCTATGACTGAATATGTGAACAACTAAGAATACAACTGACTGGCTGAGTGTTCTTGAAAGATTTGGCTTTGAAGATCGTTGTTCATTTTTCTGTTTGCTCTTTTATTTCTTCAGTCGTCTCTCTAGTCTCACCACCAGTCTTTGTTCTTCAATGGTGAGGAGATATATATATAGGTGGAGATTCAAACTAGCCGTTGGAAGAGAGCCGTTTGAATCTTACCTACTCTCATTGACTTCTGGCCTTTAACCTACGAAGTAGGTCTGCATCTGCAGAGGCTATTTCTTCTCTGATTTGACTGCGTCAGATAAGATCTTCTGACATCGGGATCTTGTCTTGGAGAAGGTCTTCGTCTTCGAGCTTGCTAAGCATTTCTGCTGTGTCTTCAGCGTCTTGGACTCTGCTGTGTCTCGACTCTGAGCTGTGTCTTAGACCTGAGCTGTATCATCAACCTGAGCTGTGTCTTCAACCTGAGCTGTGTCATTAACCTGAGCTGTCTTAGACCTGAGCTGTGTCATTGACACTAAGCTGGGTCTTTTTCAGCGAGTAGGTCTTTGACAACGAGTAGGTTTCCGTCAACCGAGCCGGGTCTTGATCTTGGGTCTTTGACTCTGCCGCAGTCCTCTGCTGAGTACCTCAGCTGGGTCCAGCTTAGCTGTGTCTTCTGCCATGTCTTCTGCTGTCTTCAGCGACTCTACCTGTAAACTTAGAAACTCTATAAGCTCAAACAGGTGAGCTGGAAACAATACAAGGTTTGTACATTCATCTACTTGGTTGGGGTCAGCTGGGTTTTGGTATCACTTCAAAACCTGTTTATTATTTTCCCAACAATCTAATATGTTAATTATGGAATAACACAATAAAATATAAAATTCATACATTACATCAATATTTTTTTTAAAAGAAACATTCAATCCAAATAACATTAATAAATTTGGCATGTTAAATTTTGTATTATGATAGTACTTCTTTGTACATAAATTTAAATACACTATTAAATAATTACATATAAACATCTAAATAATATTTATAAATTATAAATAATCCAAATATAAAACACAAAACATTTAATTACAATTTAAGAAATATATATTTTTTTATTAAAAATAGCATAACACTTACCTTCTAAGCATCTCTAAACAATCATTTTTTTTATATATTTGAAAATATAATTTCGATTAAAACCATTTCAAAATGCTATTAAAGATGAACAATCATTATAAAAATTTCAACCAATTTTGGCATTTATAATAATTCTTCATTTTTGATAACATCTCGAAATTGGGATTTGGCATCATATCGGGCTTTACCCAGAGAGTATTGGAAGCTTTTTAATTTTTAATATTATTTCACTATTATATTTTTTAAATATTTACGAATCTAAATAATGAAAATAATAAAATTATTTTGGCAACCATTCATTGTGCTAATTTTTTTTTTCAAAATTAAATATCTTAGTCAAAATAGTGTTGTGTTAAATTAGAATATTTAGTATATAAATAATAAATATAAAAAGTAAAAAATTCAATTACATAATCCCAAATAAGCCAAAATTCATAATCATTCAATTTTGTTAAATAATTTGATTTTTTTTAAAGCTCAAACATGATAACCAAGAAAGGGGATGCATAGAATTAACCAACATATATTATTCATCATTCATAAAATAACTTAAAGTTCAAAACCTATTATCCACTAAATTGATTTTGGAGGGAAAATGGCAAACTTGTTAATATAGTTACAACTCTCTTATTTAGTATAGATAGCTTGACCTTTGAGGAATCTAAAAAATGGTTCGATCTTTTGAATTTTTTCCCATGTAAGCATGCATTTTGATGTTTAAGACTTAACCAACCAAAAAACAACAAAGTAACAATCAACATAAAATCAAAATAATTGAACTTAAACTTCATTTTATCTAATAACCAATGGAAGTTGGTTCGGAACATTCAATTAATAATAGATCTTGTCATTGAATATAGAGATTTTGAATTCAATCTTTACCGCTCCTCTTTCCTTCAAATAAAAATAAATAATCAATGAAAAAAATCAAATAAATAACATTTCAAAGCCCAAGCTTGGTACGATGATAGAATTGAAAACAAATTCACAAAATCAGCAGGCTATTGCGAAACATTTAATTTGGCCCCTTTTTTTAAAGCTAAAAATGAACAAATATTTCTATTTCTTTTTTTTTTTTCGGAAAAATGAACAAGTATTTCTTATTTGCACAATTTTGAATGAGAAAGAATTTTGTATATATCATTATCACAATATATTACAAATATCTATATTTCCCTTTTCTTTTTTACTTTCCATTTTTTTTCATTTAAAAAAAAAACTTTCCATTTTTTTTAATCTCCATTTAAAAGCGAGGATCGTCATTCCCCAACCCCAAGTAATCCCTAACGTCACTCGGAAAACAAGGGTACCGCCGCCACTCCCGGCTGTGCAACTTCAATATTTTCACCGCCCTCTCCTTGGTGGTCGACTGCCCGCCGCCGACATGCAGCAGCGCCACCAGCCTCTTTACCGCCCCGCACACCAGCATCTCCTCCAGCACGTTCTCCGTCGCGTGAAAACTCGCCACCAACCACATTATCTTCACCCCAATCTTGGTGGCGCCGCTCGAAACATTCAACATCTTCTTCGACACCGCCGCGATCCCCAATCCGTGCTCCGTGAAAGCCATTCTCCCCTCCGCGCATTCACACAGCACCTTAATCAACTGCATGATTTTTTCGCACTTGGATCTGCTCGAATCCGGCACCAGCTCCACCAACGTGCAGATCGCGCCGGCTTCAATGGCTTTCAGCCTCGACTTTCTCGAAGCTTCCGCGATCTGTATCAGCAGCTTCAGCGCGCACGAACTCGCCTTGCTGCGGATCTCGTCCGACACGATTTCCAATAGAGATTTGAAGAAATCGACGCCTTGATCCTGCGCGGCATAGTTCCATTGATAATCAGCCTTGGCCAATTTTTCAAACGTCGAGATCACGCCAAGTCTGGCCTCGGCGCTGCCTCGCTGGAGCACGATCGCCATTGATTTCATGCAATTAGGGCTCATCAAGAGCTGGACGATCTGCTCATCGTCGTCACTCACCGGAATCCGATGCAGAACCGCCGCCGCCTCCTCACAAGCCCTAAACGCCGCGAAATCGGAGTTTTCGCCCAACACCTGCTCCATTATCCTCACCAGCACCTCAACTCCGCCCATTCTCTTGAAGTCGTCCTTCACCTCATCTCCCGCCTCCACCATCGACCTCAGCTTCCGCAGACAGCTCACCTTGAACGGCGTCGAATCGATCGCACCGAGCGCGTACGCCAGCTCGCCGTGCTTCGGCGACGGCGGAGGGCGGCTCGGATTCGAATGGCCGTCGCGCCACGCCGCGATCAATCTCTGGAGCGTGTGATTCGGAGTCATTTCCAAACCCTCGATGCATTGCATTGTGGCGGGGCAAGTGGTCTTTTTGTAGGTGAGGAACCATTTCTCGATGTTTTTGCGGTCGTAGGTGACGCCGGTGGAGACGGTGACGGGGTCCTTCATTATCTCCATGGAAATAGGGCACCGGAAATCTGGAGGGCAATCCATGGAAGGAATATTTCCATCCATTTCTGATTGATATATATTATTGCAGATCAAAATTGGAAGGAAATAGGTTTTAATTTGTTGTAGTGATTTTCAAGACTTTTTATGTAGAGCATTGACAATGTATATATAGTTGGAGGAGACTTGAAAACTTGTGTAAAGAGATTTATGCAAGCAAGTCTAAAGAAAGAAGAGGTGATAGTCAAAACTTATCTGCCGTGTAAACATGGAAGGGACAACGAAACAATGTGATGAGATCGGAGTAGTCTGATAATTTTGAATTTCCTGTCGTCTCTCTTAATTAATTTTTTTGTTCTCTCAGGCCCCAAATTCATTGCTATTTGCAATTTATCCCCGGATGTTTCTTCGGAGCAAACAAGTTTTCGACAACGTAACAATATATATTACAAAATCTAGCTTTAGAATTTAGTCGAATATTTTCATATTTGGCTAGAATTTCTTTTTTGCTAAACTTCATACTAAAATAATAATTATTTAGATAATATAATATCCTAGACTTAGCATCTTTGAACAATATAATGTTCGAATTAAACATAACACGAAGTAAAATTCAACAACCAAAATATTAATAATAAGAGAGAGCTAGAATATCCCTTTTTTTTTTTGAGGTCTTTTAGTGATTAATTTTTGATAGAATAACTATTTTATTAAATTTGTAGGTGTAAATTAAAAAGATTTTCACTATCCAAATTGGGTAAAAAAAAAATCTCCTGAAAGGGAATAGCCGAAAAGTTTAGGGGCGAAACCATAAATAGTTTGTACGCAATGGGCGGTTTGGTGAAGTTGACTTTAATATGTATAGTTGTATACTATATTGTGCACCCTGAATAAGGTAACATCTAACGTTTTGCCAACGACATGCACAATTGAATAAATATACTTATATATTAGTACAAGTTTTACATGTGTAATTGTCAGAATCAGAAATTCGTATTCCGTATTTAAGACTTTTTTTTTTAAATATCTTTCTCCCCCTCTATATTTCTATTTAATTTATCATCAACCAATCGTATTATAAAAATGGAAAGTCAAATTTTGATTACATAACAGCGGCGAAGAATGCGATTTTTTTCTCACGTTATTATCTTTAGATTATAACTTGTATCTAAGCTGTTCAGCTGCCTCATCGTCTCTCTCTCTCTCTCTCTTTCTGGTCTCTTCCTCTCCCTAAAAGAACCCATTAGCCTGTAAATTGAATAGCGATGCCTAATACTCCTGTAATTTTATTTTAAACCATTCATTATTTAGCATTGCAAGCATACTTTAGAAATTGATACGTACGTATATACAGAACTAATTATTCAAAATTCAAGGTTTATACAAAATTGTTTATAGCTGTCAGTGATTCAGAATGAGGTATTGTAGTATATGGGCTCGTTTGGTACAAAGTATGGGATAAGACCTGATATGTTTGACTGAGATGTCTTATAAATATAAAGAATTAATATTCCGTTTGGTATGATAAATATAAAGAATTAATATTCCGTTTGGTATGAAGTATTAAATTATCTGCAACACATAGTAATTATTGTAATTTATTGTTATAATTAGTTGCAGTATTATTTATACCACCTCATAGGTAGTATACATAACAACAAAAGTAAGTATTATTCATACGGGCCCGAACTTTATAAAGGGCCGTATACTTCATACCAAACAAGATATTAGGGTGTCTTAGACATATTATACACCCTAATCACCCCTACCAAACGAACCCTATAAATATATCTCTGACTGATGAGATATTTTAACTGATGATGTGATGATTAACACAAAAAAATTTAGATGTAAACACGTATTTTTTTTTTCATTAATTAATGCAAACGCACATATACATACCGACATACGCATAATATTGTAATCTTATCAATCAATGCTATATGGAATATACAGTATAATATAAACCTTACAACTGGACATTTAATTAATTAATTTTACGTCCAAGTATTGCCTCAAAAAAAAAAAAGTCTAAGTAAACATTATTAAAGTATATTTTCCCCCTTTTTGTAGTGTGAACTAGTCTATACATATACGTGCAACCTTATTATTATATATATGTTAATTTCTACTAAAAAAAAGTGTATTACATCCTTAGGCCATCTCCAGCAGTTCGCACAAAAGTACAACAATTTCAGCAAAAAAAATACAGCAAAATCAACAAGTTATCTCCAGTAGTTTGTTCTATATTTTTACACAAAAATAAAATATTCTACTTTTGACCACGGTTAATGATCTTGAAATACGTGATTACTTCCGATCAGAGCAACAAGATATTATTCGAAAGCAGAAACAAACCAAAGAAGCCAATACTAGTACCTTTGATATGTTTCAAAATTTATTTTCAGATGGAGTGAGGCGTTCCGGAGATGGAATTTATTAGAAATTTAAATGTATCGACTTTGTTTTTATGCTTATATTATGTAATTGTGTTTTTTTAAATTTCTTTTTATTTTATCTTGTATTTTATGTAATTGTGTTTTTTTAAATAATTTTATGTAATTTTAATGTTGTTATAATATATTTAGAAATATAACTATAATATAATATTTTGGAACAAAATAATTAAAGAACAAAAAAAATAATAAATATAACAAGGAATAATAATTAGGGAAAAGGTGCAAATACCCCCCTCATGTTGGCAGCGCTAGACAAATACCCCCTTGAACTTTGTTTAGGTGCAAATTCACCATTCCCTAAAGTTTTCAGGTGCAATTAACCCCTCGCCGTAATGGAAACGACACTTCCGTTAGCAAAAAAAATATTTTTGATTTATTTTGATACTACATAATTGGTGCTAAAAGCTCAAATTAGGAAACAAATTATTTCGAACCCTAGCTCACAACTATCAAAATTCAGGTGAGGTTCTTCGATGATTTGCACGAAAAAGGATGACGAACCACTTGAAGAAGATGAGATCATTAATATCAACAACAAATAGTTGACTTGGATTGCAAATTATTGGAGAAATTCGCCTGAGTTTTGATAGTTGTAAGCTAGGATTTGAAACAAATTTTTTTTCTAATTTGAGCTTATAGCACCAATTAATTCTTGGGAATTGTAAGGGTCCTACAAGAATAAAAATGAATCAAAAATATTTTTTTTGCCAACGGAAGTGTTAGTTCCGTCACGGCGAGGGGGTAATTGCACCAGAAAACTTTAGGGAATGGTGAATTTGCACCTAAACAAAGTTCAGGGGGGTATTTGCCTAGCACTGCCAACATGAGGGGGGTATTTGCACCTTTTCCCTAATAATTATAACAAGAAAATCAATTACAAAAAGAGTAGAGCAATGAATAGTATTGCTCCAAGTTTAGAGTAACACTATTTAAATATGTATAATAGAGCAAGATTTTTGTGTTGGGTTGGAAAAAAATTGCTCTAAATTTAAAGATATGTGGCTTTTTTTAGTTGGGTTGGAGATGCGCTAAGGCATCTCCAATGCTTCGCTAAATCTCCAGATTTGGAGCAAATTTTGCTCTAGCGCTGCACTAAATCCTGCGCCAGTTTTAAGAAAATGAATAGTGTTGCTGTATTTTCAAAGCAACACTATCCCCGTGCTACTTCTCTTTTTTTGTCATTTGTTTTCCTTAATTTTCTTATTATATTTTATTATATATTTGTCCCAATAGGTATATGTTTTAATTTAGTTAGATTCTAAAAAATTTACATTAATAATAAAATTACATAATAGTATATATTACCAAAAAACACAATTACATAATATGCAAGCCAAATTAAAAGAAATTAAAATCAAATACAATTACATAAAAGGAACATAAAAAATGAAATCGATATAATTATTTACCTAGTGGTACTAGAATTAGTATATTTTATTATGTACCTTATGTGTTTTATTGGTCGAAAAATTGACTGCGAGGGAATTGAATTCTGACCATTTGTAATAATCATGAGGGATTTAATGAGGCTCATTAGATTTGTAATATTTATTTATTTATTAATGAATTTTTGTAATTATTTTTCATTAACACATAAGTGAATTATATTTTCAATTATTAAACAAAAAAATAGAATATTTTAGAATAGTCTGTTTTAGAATAGATGACTTGTTGTATTTTTGTGCTTAAATTGCTCTATTTTGATGTAAACTGCTGTAGATAGCCTTTTAATTTCATATTTACTGAGTCCATTTAAATATTAAACGATCGTTTTAGAACATAAAAAAAGTTGATACATTTTTTAAATCTCTACATTGTTGAAGATTTTTTTTTTTGAACAAACATTACTAGAAATTTTAAAGGCAGCGTGATGGTGGACTTGAACCCGTGATAATTGGCCCGAACATTAATTACTCTACCACTAGACTAACACACGTACAATGTTGAAAAATATTTTGTTTCATTGGCAGTGGCACAATCCTATCTGCATTGTATTTTAATATTCCTTTGCAACGATCTGACCCTGTTGACACGGATGACACTCTCTTCACACAAGCCATTTCTTTCAGAAAATTTAATCATATTTTGACTGAGATTAAAATAATGTCTCGGTGGTTTTGACCATCACATCACATCAATATAAATTAATAATCCCACATTTAAAAACACAATTTTACTCAAAGTTTGTACAAAATTAATTAATGTCTCGGAACTCACTAACTCCAAAAAGTCACCCATTTTATTTTTTAATTTCTTCTCTCCCTTATTATTGGTTGAATCTTTTGCAGCGCGGTACTTTGATATTGTTCAGCGGATATATGCTGATTGTGACTTTTTTGTTTAACGATGGAGTTAGCTTGCAGCCGCTATACGAGATGTGACCTAAATAAAAATATGTTCATATACATTATAGTATAATATTACAAATTAGTACATAAAATAATTATGCTAAAAAAATTCGGTGCAACATAATCGATGCTATAAAATGTTGATAGAATTATAACTTTGGATGTTTGGTCATAAGAATGCATATATATTTTTTTTCTTAGACGAACTTGAGATATGAATTTTAAGTTAATAATTAATTATTATGATATTGTTTTGACGAGTTTATTATGTAATTGATTTGTGATAGTACCGGCCTCATCCTGGGCCCGACCTTAGGCTATTTGGGCCTATATATTAAAGCTCGGCCCACAGAGTTCGGCCCCAAACAAAGTCCACATCTACCTTGAAGACCAAGTAACGAAACCCTACTTTGGAAGAAGATAGAATTCTACTACTAATGGGAATCGGATATGCATGTATCAAGCAACCGGATATGTATAAGGAGTCCGATCTCTAGAAGGATTAGGGCTTGACTCAATACTTATAAATAGATGCGAGATTAGAGGTGGAAGGGACATTCAATACTCATTGTACTCTCAAATATAATAAAAGCTCTCTGCATTCTCTCCCGTGGACGTAGATCACATCGATCGAACCACGTAAATTACTGTGTCATCGTGTTATTATTTCTTTTAGCTACCTTCGCAAACCCTAGATCTATCATTGGCGCCGTCTGTGGGAACCTCATCAACGGTTCTTACGTAGCTGATTTACGATGGTAACGCGATCACAAAGCATGCGGGAGGCCCAAAGTCAACGAGGGAATCCTAACGAAGCAGAAAGCTACCCCATAAGCCAAGAGAATCGCCAGAAAGGCAGTTCGGTCCCAAAGGAGAGGCACGCCAGGGACCCAATAGAAGGAAATCCCTCCGAAAGGATGCCCGCGCTAGAGATCAACGACGAGTCGGATCCGAAGGGATCCGAGTTGAAGGAGGATGATCTCTCCGGGAGAACTTTGATCTTGCCACCACCTACGCCGCGGCCGAATTCGCTAAAAGCAAACAAGGAGCGTTTCAAACGCTTTGCGCGACAACCCTGATGTCTCCCATACTTGAAGCCAGGGAGAGTTCCACGCAAAAATCTCTGCCTAAAGCTCCTCGCTACACCGAGAGACCGGAACCGGAGCTAAAGGAGAGGCGCGATCCCCGGCGGGGTTCAGATCGACGTCGGAGTCCAAGCTCGCAGAGTAGCCCCAGACGACATCATACCCAGCGACCTCGGAGCCCCCGAAGGTATCGAAGTCCGAGCTATAGCGAGAGTCGCGATCCCCGAGGAATCGACACCGACATGAAAAGGAACCGGCTCGGGCGGTCAATGCCCGTTCACCGACGAGTGCTTGACACCAAACTCCGCACGGTGTACAAATTGCCAAACATACCGGCCTACAATGGGCTGGACGACCCCAACTTCCTAACGCGTTTCCGGTACAACATGCACAACCGGGGTCTCGGGGGAGGAACACATGTGCAAGCTACTCCCGAGATGCGGTTGATTATGCCCGAGCTTGGTTTGACGGCCTTTCCCGCGCGTGGGGTCCTGGACCTGTTTGGAAAAAATATTCAAGCAAAGATTCCATACGAAGGTTCAGGCTCGCCGAGACACAGCATACCTCCTATCGGTGAAGCAAAAGGACAAAGAATCTATAAGGGAGTACGCTTCCAGGTTCATGCAGGAAAGCTTGAAGGTCGACAAAATCGACGACGTCTTCCTCATCTCGGCCTTCCGAAATGGAGTTGCCCCCGGGTCCCTGAACCAAGAGCTCGCTAAGCAGAAGCCTGAGACAACGGAAGATGTGGAAGATTGTATACCGGTTCGCCGATGGCCGGGATGCGGACCGGCGAAGCGGGAGGAGACCGAGAAGAAGAGAACTGAAGGGGATCGAGGTCGGAGCGATCGTGATAGGAGAAGTGCCCACGAGCGCCTCCAAAGAGGACCTACATCCGAGTCCGGCTCGGATCCGGACCAATCCAGGCCCGGCTTGGACCTCGGGTGGGACCAGAGCCGTCCCAACGACCTCCTTTTATGAAGACGAATGCCGAGATCTTCGCACTCCACGGGAGCGGTTCGCTAAACCACGTCCCATGTCAAAATCTAAACCTCGGGACCAAAACAAGCACTCGCTCCTTCCATGATGACCATGGGCACGCGCGGAGGATTGCCGCGACCTCGCGGAACGGATAGAGAGGTTAGCCCAAGGGAGCCAAGAGATACGAAGCCGGGGGAAGAAAAACACAAAAGGAAAACGGAAAGGAGGACAAGGTCGGCGTCTTTCCTGCATAAGCGAACTAAGGTCGATCACGACGAGGAGGATGACGACCGCATCGTACGACGCACCACAAGGTACGACGGAGTGGTCTCCACCATCACCGGTTGAAGGCAGGCTCGCACCACCGGTCCCATCTGAGGAGCGAAACGAAAAAGAGGTTCAAGAAGGGGAAACCGTCACATTCTCCAGGGATGACCCTGTGCCTACCGCTACGCCACACAACGACGCCCTGGTTATACAGGTCGGAGTGGCCAACAAGATGGTCCATCGCGTATTCATCGATGGTGGGGCCAGCGTGAGCATCATCTTCCAACACTGCTTGGATAGGATGGGCCTCGACCCAGCTCGGGTGAATTCCAGCACACTGCCTCTCAAGAGCTTTACGCGACGCAAGAGACGCGACCGAAGGGACCATCGCGCTCGACGTTGCGATTGGCGGCTCGCCGCCGACAGCGTCAATAAGCTCGTTCGGTTCTATGTGGTTAAAGCGAACTCCCCTACAACATCATACTAGGTCGGGATTAGGCCGAATGCGGTCGGGGCCATCATTTCGCCTACACTGTTGTTGAAGATACCGACCTCGGCTGGAACCCTTACGGTCCGAGGTGACGGATAAAGGCCAAGGAGTGCATGCGGGTTGCTACGAGGTCAACCCAAGCATAGCGGTCAAAGTATCCCAAGGAGCCGGATGAAATGACGTCAATCCCGACACCCCGGCGGAACGGGTTGCCTGTCCGAAGCGGATCCGACGGCGAAGGTTGTCAAGGTCGGCTTTCTTGGGGACCTCAAACACGCATGCAAGTAATCCGGCTCACTAAGGGAGTATCAAGACGTCTTCGCTGGTCTCCAACGGACATGACGGGGGTGTCGTCGGAAATCATTACGCATAAGCAACATTAACCCGAACTCGACCCGGTCAAGCGAAAGCGGCGATCATTTCTTTTCACCGAACGAAATCAAGTTATCTACAACGAGGTGCAGCAATGGTTGAAAGCCGGGCTTCTGTTTGAAGTCAGGTACCCGATTTGGCTATCTAATCCGGTAGTGGTAAAGAAAGAAGAAGGAGAGTGGAGGATGTGTGTAGATTACACCGACCTCAACAAAGCTTGCCCGAAGCTCACCCGATACAAGTTCTGACCGATCTACCACTTCGACAAGTTCTCACTAAGCCAGAAGCTTCAGGAAGAATCGCGAAATGGGCGATCGAGCTAGGAGAACATTCTATATCGTACGGTCCCCGTCGAGCTATAAAAGGACAGGCTCTGGCAGACTTCCTTGTAGAAGCTATGTATAAGGACCTCGTGGAGCCAACCGACCTCAACAAAGCTTGCCCGAAGCTCACCCGATACAAGTTCTGACCGATCTACCACTTCGACAAGTTCTCACTAAGCCAGAAGCTTCAGGAAGAATCGCGAAATGGGCGATCGAGCTAGGAGAACATTCTATATCGTACGGTCCCCGTCGAGCTATAAAAGGACGAGCTCTGGCGGACTTTGAAGGCTTACATAAGGACCTCGTGGAGCCAAAAGAAATCAAAGCCAAAACCGGGCTCCAAGAAGTCCCGGAAGACACCCCGGATCAGCCCTGGGAGATGTACGTGGATGGAGCTTCGGGGAAAGAAAGGAAGTGGAGCCGACATCTCGCAAATCGGCCAGAAAGAAGGAACTAACATATTATTGCGATTCGAGTTCTCCACTACGAATAACGAGGCGAATATGAAGCTCTCATGCTGGACCGCCTCGCCCAAACCCCTACAGTGAGCGTCCAAGCCCATTGTGATTCCCAAGTCGTGGTCAACCATGTGTTAGGGAAATACGAAGTAAAAAGTGAGAAGAAGTACCTAGAGAAGGTCAAGCTCAGCCAGACGGATCTTTCAATTCTTCAAAATAGTCCGCATTCCCGAAGCCAAAATACCCGAGGCTGATGAGCTAAGTAAGGCTGGCGACCTCCCCATCCAGCTCGACGCGCTAGTGGAAGAAGTCCCGCAGAGTATAGAAGAGGCGGAAGTCAATGCAATCACGATGACGACCCAAATTGGATGACCCCCATAATCAAATGTTTGGAAACGAGGGAAGTGCCCGAAGACAAGATGGAGGCTAGAAAATTCTAGCTAAATCCACGCAAGTATGCCCTCGAGGGAGGGGTCCTCTATCGAAAGTCTTACTTACACCTCTCCTCGGATGCGTTGGACCAAAAGCGGACTACATATTAAATGAAGTACACGCAGGATCGTGCGGAAGCCACATTGGAGCTCGGGTGCTAGCTCAGAAAATCATGCGATGGGGGTACTATTGGCCAACAATGGCAAAAGATGCGGAAGAGTTCGTGAAGAAGTGCCTAAAATGCCACTGCTGTGCCGAGTGACGAGCCCACCCCCAAACCGACCTCTCTACTATTCAAAGTCCGTGGCCATTTATGGAGTGGGGCATTGACATCGCGGAGCCTTTCTGCCGGTACCTAAACAAAAACGGTTTCTAATAGTCGCCGTCGACTACTTCACCAAGTGGGTAGAAGCTGAACCTTCCACAAAAGTCACAAGTGATAAAGCCGTTGACTTCGTCTGGAAAAACATCGTGTGCCGGTTCGGGGTACCAAGAGTCCTCATCTCGGATAATGGAACGCAATTCACGAGCAGGGTCGAGAAGGGTACGACGAAGGACTCAATATCCGGCAAAAGTTCACCTCGGTCAACCGGCCTCAAACTAATGGCGAAGTCACCAACAGGACGATAGTGAACGGACTCAAGGCCCGCCTAGAGAAGGAGAAAACAGAGTGGATCCACAATCTCCAAAATGTCCTGTGGTCGTACCAGACTACGCCCCGAACTCCAACGGGAGAAACCCCGTACCGTTTAGTATACGGGTCAGAAGCAGTCATACCTATCGAGATCTGAGCACCCAGTCCCCGAACTATCAATTTCTCCGCCGAAGCTAACGAAGAGCAGCGCCGAACCGACCTAGACTTATTGGAGGAAAAAAGGGAACTAGCCAGCATAAAAGAAGCTCGGTACAACAACAGATGGCTCGGTATTACAACCAAAGGGTTAAACCCCAATAGTTCCAGGTCGGTGATCTTGTGCTTCGAAACAATGAGATCAGCCTCTCAGAGAAGCTCGGCAAGCTCGAAGCTACGTGGGAAGGGCCCTACGAGTACACGAAGTCCTCGGCAAAGGAGCTTACAGAATCGCCTATCTTTCGGGCGAACTAATACCCAGAACATGGCACATCGCCCGTCTAAAGAGATTAACCGTATAAACGACAAAATCTTGCATATAGAGTCCTAGGTTTTCTTTTTTGTCTTTTTTGTTTTTAATGTTTTGATTTTAACGAGCTCGTCAAAACTCTTTTTACTTTGTTTTTGGTCATTTTTTAAAAAAAAAAAATTCCTTTTTGTCTTGCATCTCGTGTCTTTTGATTTGCTTATACGAAGTATCCATCATATCAAAATCCTCGCCATAAGGTCGAACTACGGTTCCCTTGCGTGGTCAGTAATGACCCGACATGGGGTAACAAATTCCTATAATGCGCAAAGGAAACCCTTTCCGAGGTCCGAGCTCGTCTCCCTCCAAAAAGGAAGATCCCACGAGGTCCGAGTCAAACTCCCTCCGAAGGATAATTAGTTCTCAACTGGGGTCGGAACCAAGTTCCCCCGGGAGAATAAAATACAAGGTCCGAACCATGGTTCCCTTGTCAACACAAAGAGGTCCGAGTCCAACCTCCCTCAAAGATGCAACATGCAACAAAACCAAGTAGCAATCTTCAAAATGAACAGGAAAGTTCAAAAGCTCAATATATATATATTTTTATTTCTAACTATTCGGAACCGGTTTGTGTGTACATAAATTACGGGCGAGAACAGCTAAGCTAGGGGGAAGGATGTTTCTTGCTGAAGCTAAGCCAATCTTCCTCAAATGAGGAAGGCCCTAGGAGATCATCAATTGAGATTCGACCTCGTCCCCGACCTCGACTTCTTCCAGCAGGAGAACTTCGACCTCGCGGAGTGGCCGAACCGCGACGAACAGCCCTGCCCACCACCGGCTCGGACCGACCTGATGTCCGCGAAGCCGTTCTCACCTCGACGGCATTGTCCGAGCACGAAGAAGGAAAGTCCGCACCCGCACCACATGCCGAGCGCGCGTAACTTAGGTCGGCGGTCCAAAATACACTTGTACCTGCCCGCGCTCTCGCTTCGTCTCAAGCACGAAGTCCAAAGATTCGGACCCAAGTGCTTCCTTTAGGGCGATATATTGCTCCAAGTCCTCTTTTGCCTTTAATTCCGCCTCGGAGATAGTGATACCACCGCCGCGACGGATGGATAATATCTTCATACTCGGCATGCTCGCTCGACGATCATCTCGTAATCTTTCGGAACGCGGCCAGCTCGACCTCGGGCGACTTCCAACTCCTCCTCAGCCTGAAGAAGCTTGGCTTGAAGCAAGTCGGTACTCTCTTAGAAAGCGAGCCTCTTGACTTCGACCTCCTCACAAAGTGCCTCAAACATATGCCATCTCGTCACTCGAACTCTTGGGATTTCAGCAAAATACACTTTTGGTGAAAAGCCTCAGCTCGGCGGCATTTCTCCTCCATTGTTGAGCCATGGACCGTTAGTCAACCACATCTTGAGAAAGGAGAGCTATTTGTATGCGCAAAGTAGAAATATCGACAGAATCCAAGCTCTACACTCAAGAAGAAGAAAACAAATTCATTGATTCGAAGATGTTCAGTACAGATATACAAAAAAAAAAACTACACTAAACATCGCCGACCTCCTTATTTTGAGAAGGTGGGCCGCTCGGAGGGGGTTCTCAACATCCTTGTTGGAGGTCGGATTTTCACTCGGTCCGGCCTCCCGTTCCTCCTCCACTTCCTCTTCGTGGGCTTCGCCTCCGCTTCGGCTTCATCGGGAAGAGCATCGAAGACCGCGTCCGGGGTGGAGTCCCGATCTGTCGGGCGGGCGGCAATGCGCGGCGGATAGCGAACGGACGAGTTGAGTCGTCCGGGACGGAGTAGGCGGTTGAGGTGATCTCGGATCACGGCGGCGTACCGAGAAAGGAGAGCGCGTCCTCTGGCGCTCGTAGCCATGCTTGGAAGCATCCAAGCCGGGGAAATTCTCTAGCGGCCTCCTCCAGAGCATCCAAAGCGTAGTTTCGAATTGATAAGCCCAGCCAACTCATTGGCCGAGAGCCGGAGAAGCTCTCCACAATAGAAGCCTCTTTGTAAATGCCCGTAAGACCTCGCCTTGAGCCAGGCGCCCGGGTCTCCTGTCTTTAGCCGCACTCGGCTCGGCCTCAAATCTTTTGCGCTTTCTCGGTATCGCGCCTCGGCTTCGCAAGGCGGCGGCCAACTCGGACTTGAGAGTCTTCACCTCCTCTACGGCCTTGACCAGTCCCCCTCGGCCTCCTTCGCTTAGCCTTGGTCGAAGTCGGCCTGTCGGAAGTACCGACTCTTCTCGTCCTCATGCCGAGCCGACATACGCGACGCCATCTTCCCCAGCCATCTCATCGCACTGCCGAGGCTACTACAAGAAAAAGTGGAGTTAAACAAAAGAAAAGCATAGGGCGAAATACCGAAAGAGAATAAACGAAGGCAATAAATAGTTACTCGGGAAAAGGAAGATTCTCGGCTTCATTGAAGGAGCCACCGGGCTCCCATCACCACCCGAGACCTCGATGATATCTGGACTTTGGATTTTTGTGAGGACGGCGGAAGGAGAGCGAGCATCGTTGTGGTAGGCTCGTTACCTCGGCCCCGGCCAGGTCGAACGAGGAAGCAGATCGGCCAGACGACCTCGGCCTCTTACTCCCTCGAGCTGCGGCCTTGGCATCGACTCCCCTTATCTTCCCGAACTTCACTGCGATACAAAGCGTGACGAGAGTTAGGATGATTAATAAACAAGAGCATTACAATCTAATAGACAGCGGGGTCTCGCCCGTTGCGGGATCCACCATCCTCTCGAGGCTCAAACGGGCTCAACCAGCCCGCCTCAGCTAAGGAATCTTCGCCATAGTTCCCCGAAGGGGCCTGATTCCTCATTGCTTCTAACAGCAGCCTCCGGATCCTTATCCACCTCGCGCAAACCCACGTAAAAGGCTTACCTACCCTCCACATAAGCTCGACTAAACTTTCATGACGACAGAAAAAGTATCTCGAATGCCATTTTTCTACTTTGTCCGAGTTCGACCCTTGAACTCGATGCGGGCAGCGGCATAGTACCGGTCCGGCTGATTTTTTGAAAGACAAAGAGCTCGTGAATGAGCTCGGGCGATAATTGGTAACCCTCACGGATCGTTGCCGCACGCCCGAATCGGTAAATTGCCTAAAAGAATTAGGCATTATCGCCCCAACGCTAAACCGAGTTTCTTCGGAAGTGGGCAAACGGCTCGGGGAGGGGTAGACGAAGACCGGAATGCGAGCTGTCCTCGTCGGTAACGAACCCCATCGTGGGCGAACATGCCCTATCCTCCGAACGAGGTTCTATCAAGACGACATCGAAGGGAAATTATACGATCGGGCGAGGCATTTATCCTACACTCGTTTAAAAGCGAGGGTAATCGGCCACTTTCCCCTCTACACACCGGGGCACTATCAAAGTTTCAACAGAAATGGAGGATCCTAGGGAGAAAATCCTAAACTCTACACTGCTATCTACGGCACTCGCCAATGAAGACCCACTAACCCTTGTAGATTGAGAATGGGAAGCCATACTTACTTGTTAAACAGAAGATAAATGTTCCGGCAGGGGATTTGCAACTGTGAACCGAGGGACCAACGGCGTGAGCAGGGCGGTACGGGAAGCAGCAAATTGAAGATTTTGGGGGAAGAAGGAACTTTTCTGCGCAAGCGTTTTTTTTCTACTAACGACGGCGGATGTGAAATAGTGTGATATGGGCAGAAACGTTTCAACTTCTGAGAATATACATTTGAATCCCACCGTTGCGTCTGACACACGTGTGACGGGGGCCCGCCTTTCTCGAAACATGAACCGTCTCTCCACAAAATTCAAACGGCCCATTGCTTTCCCCGCCCTTTAAATTTTATATGGGCCGCGCCTATTGACCGACCTAAAGACCATAACAAGCCCCTGATACTCAGATCGCTCATCTAGTTATGCCCGCTACTTCAGCTCGGCTTATAAGTTCGGAAATTCAGTTCGTCCAAGTGATTTGCGCGATCAATCACCTCGGCAATTCGACCTCGCAGTCTGCGTCTACATGTCTTCTTTCCTCTTTTTTGGGGGGGGATGTGATAGTACCGGCCTCATCCTGGGCCCGACCTTAGGCTATTTGGGCCTATATATTAAAGCTCGGCCCACAGAGTTCGGCCCCAAACAAAGTCCACATCTACCTTGAAGACCAAGTAACGAAACCCTACTTTGGAAGAAGATAGAATTCTACTACTAATGGGAATCGGATATGCATGTATCAAGCAACCGGATATGTATAAGGAGTCCGATCTCTAGAAGGATTAGGGCTTGACTCAATACTTATAAATAGATGCGAGATTAGAGGTGGAAGGGACATTCAATACTCATTGTACTCTCAAATATAATAAAAGCTCTCTGCATTCTCTCCCGTGGACGTAGATCACATCGATCGAACCACGTAAATTACTGTGTCATCGTGTTATTATTTCTTTTAGCTACCTTCGCAAACCCTAGATCTATCAATTTGAAATCAATTGATGTCGATTTTAATTATTTTTAAGTGATTTTAGTGACTTTAAATTCATTTAAACTTATAGAATCTTAATCAATCGGGATCATTTCTCGAATCCTCAAGCAGATGAAATCAATCAAAATAATAACCCCCTCAAGAAATTTAGAGATTTATTATGTATAAAGCTCTCCTGTTCAACTTTTAAATAAATGAATCAAGATTCTGGTCCTATATATGTATACGGAATACATAAATACAAAATTATAGGGATGAGGTTGATCCAATGCGCACCAAAGGTAATGGCTACGGGTCCATAATATCAAAAAAATAATAAATAAATAAATAAATAAATACAAAATTACTTTTCGTACTTTTAAAGAATTTATTAGTAATTCCGTTGAGGACAAGTATTTATTGGTAGACTTATATTTCTATATGTTAACAAAATTTACTATTACGTAAAAAAAATCACTATTTTATTATGAAAAAGCTGTATAAATTAATAACACCGATCCCATATTAATTTACCGAGGAAACAAAGTTATTGATGTTCGGAGTCTTAGACATGACCTACTTGTAAATTGAGTATTGATAATGTGATTAATCTCAAATTCGACTTAGTACACACTTCAGTTAGTTAGCCTCGTTATAGAAAAAAATATTTATTTTGGAGCTGAAATTTACCCTTTCAATGTCATATGCGGGCCTAAAAGAATTTTATCATAATCAATATATCGAAATTTAGTTTACTCTCTATTTGCCACATGATTTGGTTATGGAATCGGACCTTAAGGATCCAAGTACAGCATAACCATAGCCCATTATCTATGATTATGGTCATGAAACTTGGTGCAGTAGTTTTTTGGGCCCGGCCTTTTTATATTTAACGGATCCTTTATGTTGTTAATAAATATAATTCTGTTTTGTTTTGTTTCAGAAAATTAAGATCTCCTATTTATTCTTTTATTATATTGTTAGTTTACGTCTTGGGCATAACAGTAATGCATATTATATATATTGTACGTTCTATTTCACCATCATAAACCCTATGTATACATTACGATTTTTCCTCAAAAAAATTTAAACATCCATTACGATTAATCCCAAATTTCAGGATGTATTTTGTTAATATGAATAGCTTTGTTGGCTTTGATTCGTCGCCGGCGACACTCGCCGGTACTGCAATATTTTCCGGTGTTGAGGAACTCATTTTCCCCTCCATAATGAACACCTTTCTTCACCTATTTGAGTTCGATTATAACGGTAATTTTCGTTTTCTGTGATTTCGTGCACTGTTCCTGGTTTCAACTTATTCTATTTAGGCTCGCAATTTGCAAAGCTTTTTATATTCTCGTCATATTATCAGGTTGTCATGTGTTTCTGTATGCAGTGTATCTTACTCTGAACGTGCCTAATCTGTCGTCTTTGGAATTGCTTTAATTACCGCCGCCTTTTCTGTGTCTTGAGATTTGGTAATAGAACGTGTTAACTAACTAGTAACTAATTCGATGATGTGAGTTTCAAAAAAAAAAAAAAAGACTAATTCGATGATGTCGGTTAGATTTTCCTAGAAAATCAGGAGATGAAAGATAGATAAAAGTGTTTGGTAATTAGAATCTTTATTTTAATATTAGTTTAGATATCTTTCAGTTATTCTTATTGTGCTGATTGTAATTAAGACTTTGATGATGTGTTACACTTATATATTCATGCATCCTCTACAAAGAATGAACCTAGCTATTGCATATTGTACTGAAAGCTCTAATGGATGAATTGGTATTTTCAGAATCATTGTTTTTGGGGGTAGGGGAGGGTTTTCGGGGAAAATGCTATCCTGTGAATGGTTTAGGTTGACAAGGGTCAAGGGCAGAAATTTTTTATTCTAAGCACATCTGGTGGAAAGGACGGTACTGAGTTGTGGTAAAGCAAGGCAGTATATTTTACTCGAACCATTTGACATAGATATGCCTCATGTTGGCCCGGAGGTGTGCATCATTCTACGGGATCAAGATTAGTTGAGTTTTTTAAATTATTATGTTTAGTTTGTTTATTAAAGGGTGTGAAGTATATGATGCAACACAACAAAAGCAGAAGACTCCAGTTGTAACAAAAGCATCTGAAATAGTTTAGTTTTTATCCTACCGAAAAATTTAAAAGAAGAAAGAGAAGATATAGGAGTTCTGGCAACGGGATACATGTAGCTAACTAGAGACTGAATAACACAGATGAACCGAATTTTATTAAGAATGCTGTTTGTTTAATATTAGATACATCTATATTTTCCAAGCAAGGAAACTCCATTGAATTTACTTCTAATTCAGAATGCATAGTCAAACATGTTGATCCAACCCGAATCTTGTTTGTCTGAATGAGTTGGTATAACCAAGACATTAGCATTATTATCAGTAGTGATGCTCTGGAATAGCAAATGTGGAACTGACAGAGTAATCTATCTTTATTTTTGTCCGTAAGACTGATATCTTCCATTTTCTGAAATTTGAGCAGCTTCTATGAAGATATTTATATTGACTGCGTATTGCATCATCAATCAATACTTTGGAGGCATTGGAAATCCAGTCAGCTGAGAAGTAGGTGACACAATGCATTCGCAGTGTGTTGGATTAAGTGTAGTAATCCAGTGCTACAACGAGAAGAGAGGTCATTCAAGGTGGATTCTGGTCTTGACTGGATCACCGATAAAGCACATACCAATGCAGAATCATCCTGAACCAATAAATTACGAAGAGAATCTGATTTCGAAGACTAGGTTTCACTTGGTCAGCTGCTCTATATTTTGTAGTTATTGTTGTGGCTCAAGGAATTAGATAATTGGTATCAGAAGGTGAGTATGCGACTTTCTGAGTAAGCCTTTCAGAGGGTTAGGAGAGGCTGGAGGATGGGCAATGAAATAATTCAGAAGCAGATATATGAAGGCACAATTACTTCATCGCTTGGTCCACTAATGTGAAAAGAGGTTAATTATCGCTCGCTCTTCCTCTATTAATCTTCACGGTAAAAATAAAGTCAGTCCCAGTCTATATTTAAATTATGAGTCAGTCTGATGATTTGGAAGTTCTCCACTATAAATGAACTACATGATATTACATATTGAATTGATTTACCTGCTATACTTCCTGGAGGGAAAACAGATGTATAAGGAAGAAGCTCACTATTACTCTAGTTTCTAAGTGTGTTGTTTAGAGAAGCTTTGTTGTTTTTTATGCATCCAGCTTGATTAGCTTGAAGTGCAATTGGAGCAGCCACTTTATTTTATTCAATCTTTTATCAGCTTTGCAACCTAAACTGGACGTGTGCAGTCTTTACATATTAGATATTTCATTAAGTTTAGGAGCTGATGAATCTCTAATATTTAGAACTGACATATACCTTTGAGATTTGGTTGTGACTTTATTGGTAAATATTGTGGTCAAGTGGGTATGAGCTAGTGATCCATTTGTGTGGAGTAGAAAAATATCCAACCATTTGATATGAACTTATCTTTCTCTGCTATTTCCCTATTTGTTCACAATTACAATAACAGGTGTATTGTATGCCCCTATGTGCAACAAGTTCATATACAAGAAGATGTGTGGAACTCCATATAATGATATCATCAATCAACAAAAGTGTCATCCTTCATTAAATTTCCTCGTATCTACGACCACACTGACTCAGGATGGTATTGTTCTTACATACACTCTATGAATTATTACTCCAGCTTAAAGAGAATTATGCTGAGAATGAAAATTTAGTTAGATAAAAAACTTTATAAATTAAAATTTCAGGACTGCTGAAATTTATTTACTAAGAAGTAAGAAGTCATTAATTTAATGAGTTCTAATTTATTCTTTCAATATGTAGCCTCATACAAATGATTATATCACAATTATTATTAATTTATCGAGCATTAATTATACAGGTTGTATTGTATATCATCTTACTAGCACTATCAAATGCAGGTCCAACTAGTTATGCTGGTATTGGCTCAGAATTGCATAATATCTTACTATCTGAGTGCTATGCCACACAAGAAATGTTGGTTAGTGAACTGTCTTTCTTCACTAGTAATTCTTCTGAGGTTTTTATTTCTCATTGAGATTTTGAGAATCTGAGATACCTTTATTGCATTCGTAATTTAGATTTATATTCAAATCACTAATTGTTCTTTTATTAAAAAAAAAATCCTTTTATTTACTTGTTAATGAAACATTTATAATTTCTAGATTCTGAATGGAATTGTATTTTCTAAAGATGATTTATGTGGTTAATTCCATTCAAGAACATTATATGTAATAACTTCATGGATTAAGTAGTTGAACCAGATAAGGAAATAATTTGAAATCAATTATTATAATTTACCCAAGTCAGCAATAGTATTTGGAGAAAATTTCATTTATTATATATTACCACTTGGGTAAGTCATTATTGCATGAGTATGTACAGACCTTTTGGTTTATTAATATTCTCTTTTATTCAGTGCTGGAATATGAAGATATTTTCATTTTTGTTAAATTTACTTTGACCTTATAATATTGGTGCTTAATTCTATTCGGTCTCTCATAATTTTTATTTTTCAAATACTACAAATATGAAAGTAGCATCCAAATTATAAAGCCCTCCATGCATGTTGGCCAGGTGTGTACCAATAGTCAGCCAGTCATGAATTAGGTGTTTGTTGCTTCCCTTATTTAATTAGGATTCTCAACATATCACAATGCGCATTGAATACGACCTCTTCTTATTTTGAAACAATCCCATCCATTGCACAGAGAAAACATTTCGCCTGTGCCATTCTGGTTGTTTCTTGCTTCTTTGTGCCATTTCTTAGAGAGTGTGTACTCTAGACTAGATTAGAAGACTGAGCTTCAGTAACTTTTGTCTTTCTGTGGGAGCAGTGGCCGGAAACATCACCGTCAGAATCTTGGGCCTGGAAAGCTTTGGTAAATAATTGGGTCATGCGATTTGTTTCTAATAAACTCTATTTTCTCTTAGTTCTCATTCATTAAATAATGGCACGCATTACCTCACAAACGGGTTCTCCTTTTCTCATTCTTTCTTCTCTATCTTTCTCTTTGTTTCTGTCGTTTCTTTCCTTGCATCAGTTACCATCCAACTAGAAAATGAGTACAAATAGCAGTTCCTCTATGCTTTTCATACTTTTAGCATAACAAAAAACAAGTATTTCTTGTGAAATGGACTTATCCAGGGTTTTAATCTGTTTTTAATTGGAAGGATTAAAAATGTTATGATGGCATGGCTAATTATTTAGGTAAATTCTTGTTGAATATCAATCCTCTGATGGGTTCATGAGTCTGGTGTTTGACATGAGTGAATCTTCTCTAAACTTATGCATCCTTTAATATGTTGAGATGTACACTGATTCTGGTTCACAATTTTATCTTTTTTCCTTCAGGTGTCTAGCTTTGAGGAGAACAATTTGGAAGGTGATTTGGGCAAATAAATATTTCCAGTACGTAGCCTTTAAGATATATTTGACACTCTTGGCACTTCAATCAATCTGACAATTAAAAATTATGCTACATTTTGTTATCATGTTGTAGAGGGTTTAAATCACCCCCCCCCCCCCAATTGGGTTGTAAGTGTGCTAGTAATTATACTCCTTGGCTATTTATTGGAAGACTGGATTAGTCATCATATGTGGGAGTTTGTTCAACAGAAACTGTCTTACTCATCTAGAAATTTTTGGGGGTTTACTAGTAACTGAAAAGCGCTTTGTAGAGAACTAAGACTCACAAATTTTTCTTATCGCAACAAAGGGATTCATTTCTAGGTTTTAGGTCCATGTGGCCTTCCTGTTAGCGGCAGTTTTTTGGTTTATCACTAGAAGCTTTTATATAATTTTTCATCTATATGGATAATACATTTAGTTTACAGGCAGATCCCTGCAGTTAAAACATATGCATTTGTGTAAAAGTTATATATGGGTTGTTCACGCTTCTATCTTTATGCATAATTTGTTTTCCTAAATAAAAGTATTGGTGAGATGAGTCTATGTCTGTAATTGCTTTTTCTTGTATCATGTGAGTGGTTATGGTTTTGATTTTCTGTTTTGTTTATTTCAGTTGCTGTCATGGCTGGTTCAAAAGGGGGCAAGCACTCAAACAGAAAAGGAAAGTCTAAATATAATAAGTCTGATGCAATCACTGAAGTATCGCAAACATCAGAAGTCCATCCTGATGGACCAAGAGATTCCAATGAGATGAATGCCGAGGCAGTAGTTAATTTTGTATTGTCAGCGAATGAGTCCAGTTATACTGTGAATGAACTGGAGCAGTTTCTTTATGTGAAGCTTGATTTGCTATACACTATCGTCCAAGATAGGCTGTTGCAATCAAACTACAGTAAGGCAGAAGTAGAATTGGCAATATTACATGCTGGGTCTATTCATGGTCAAATGGATATCCTCAGCAATGTTTGTCAAAATATAATTGCTTTTATTGAGAGAAAAGCTGAGCCGAGAACTGAAGCTTTCAGAGACTTGGCTGAGCTATATAGATGTGCGTTAGAAACTATGGTTGATACTGTGAAGAAAAATCTAGGGAAAGAAAGGCGTGGTGCCTTATGGCACCTCTTAGTCAAGAACTGGGGTTTTGTTCCATCAACCAGCACAATTTCTCGTCAACGTAGTAGGGATAAGAGCAGTATTTGGTTTTGTGGGTCGTATGTTAGTAGCGGCCTCAGTAAAAATGAAGATACTGGTGCTCTTGATCCATCTTCTGCTGATAAGGTTGGCTTATTGGAAAGGATCGATCTCACACCTGTGGTCATATCCTATTTGATAATGAACATCCTTATTCTTACAGCTGCTACACAAAGGGAAATTGAGGATTCAGCAATTAGGCAACAAGCTTTTCCTTGTGTGACTGCAAAACCAACAGAAGTTCCTAATATTGTCAGTTCTGACTTTCTCAAATCCTTGACCAACTGCTCCTATGGCGTATGCCTCATAGAATGCCTCAGGTGCAATTCAGACGATCCAAAAACAGCTCTGATAGTTCATTTGGTCAAAAACTTGAGAGATCTGCATGAAAAGGTCAAGGAGCAAAAGCAATGGGCTCAAAAGAAAGTGAGAGATTCTGCGAGAAAGTTGAGTAAAGATTTGCTGGAACTTAAGATGTTAAGGACGGAAGAGTTTGATACGGAGCTAAGCAAACAGGAGAAAATCTATGCTGAGAAGTCATGCATACTGATGCTCATGGAGGCAGTACAAAGTCTCCGCAAAACAAATTCTAACGCTACATTTCTCACTAATACTGTGAAAAGGCTGGAGAGAGAAAATGCCCAAATGAGAGCAGACATTGAAGCAATAAAATTGAGTGCATCTGAGTATGAAAAAGAGTTCGGAGAAGTTCTGAAGAGAGAAATGAGATGCATGAAAAAACTTGCTGTTCTTGAGAAGCAATCTAGCATTTTCCGGTCCCAGTTTGAGGAAGAGAAGCAGATGATGGAGCAGCTTGAAATAGAGTTGCTTGAAGCTGAAAAAGAAGTTTTTGAAGCTAAGGTTCGTCATTCCATTGAATTATATTAGTACTTATCTCTGTGAAATTAATTGGTTGTTGTTGGATTTAACACCACTTTTACACTGTTTTGCAATTTTTACATGATTTTTCAATCATTGCAATTAAAACATCACTTTTCTATTTTTTGCAATTTTTACACAGTTTAATCTTTTCGGCTAAACTAAACACGGTTGCTACTCTACTTTTGACTTAAGATGTATTAGGATCTCATAGCAAGTGGAAGTTGTATGAAGCTACGCCTGTCAGATTGGTCTAGCCGGAAAATTTAAACAGTGTGAAAATTGCTAAAGAATTAAAAAGCGGTTTTCTATTTGCAATGATTGAAGAGTCATGAGAAAATTGCAAAATAGTGTAAAAGTGGTGTTAAGTCCAGCAATTTCAGTATTTCCATTCCTTCCTTTTCTTGTAAACTTTTTACTGCTGAAGATCTTCTCTGACAAACATAAACATATTACCTTATTTAAGATTATAAGTTTCATAGTTTAAGCTATCCAACCAGTTTTCCTCCCATATGTGATGCAATGTGATATTGTATTCTCGCATGGTATGCCATTTATGTATCTGAATTTGTCAGAATTCTGATATGGATAAATGTCATTGAAGTGAACTTATTGCAGAAAGAGTGAGTTATGACCGGCATTGATATGAGATTTAAAAATTGTGTTGCTAATATATATATATATATATATGTATGTATCTGTATATGTATATATATATATCAAGGGGGTGCGAAACAAATGTCCTCCTTGTTATGAACCTACATTCTGCTTCCTACCTTAAACAGCTGTGGAGAATCTGATAGAGTGAAGACGATGAAGCAAACTCAGAACTGAATTATGATAGAGAAGAAAATAAAGAAACTCCTCAAACGAGGCCACAGAAACTGAAAGGTTCTGTCCACAGCGTAGGCTGCTAAAATTCAATGATCGAAAACGATAAACCTAATTACTTAGAAAGGCAAGTATAAATACTATGCCCTACTAAAGCCCATGCATAAACATAAGGCCCAAAATAAAGTAAATATACTTAACAATTAAAATAAGAACTCCTAACCAAACCAAACTCTTAATAAATTAATTTGCTGCTGCTGCCGCATCTTTGGTCCTATTCTTGCGCCGTGAGTAAATTTTAATCGCTCCCGGCGGATCTCTACCAGAATCAAGAACTTGGAAACCTTTATGTTCTATCCCACATCTGGCAAAAGGAAGACACGAACTGACTAACTATGGTTTTCGTTCAATGGGCTTTCAGAATTCATATTTTCCTGCTTAATATGTGGAATTGTGTGACTTCCTCTTTGGACTTGTGTATTATAAGTCAAGTCAACATTTTTCGTTACTCGGTTATAAGCTATGGCACTCTGATATTCTTATATTTTTTTATTCTGTATGATCAACTATGAGATTGGTTCCCAAGCTTTAACAAGTCACTTTGTAGTTTTAGTCTTCTGGTTGTATCTATCTTCTTTTGATGCGATGATTCCAAAAAGTGTACTACAGAAAACCATGAGGTTGTTTTTGATTATAATACTTTAGATTCATTCCTAGAATGATGTAATTTTTTCTACAAAAGAATTCCTAGAAAAGCCTTCCCAACTATAAGTCGATTACAAAGTAATTCTTGTTTGCCTAATCTTATTGCTCATATTTAAACTAATACTATTGCATAATTAAGCACCATGTGATCAGCCTTTGAGCAACCCAATCATTAATTATTCTATCTGCTCGATATGTTTTCCTTTGTTGGGTGTGTATGTATTAGAAAAGAGTGGGTTTATTTCACTCTCCACTTTTCTGTATGATGCAAAACATGACACTGAAAAAATGTGTCACAGATGCAAGCTTTAAAGCTCATCCAACAAAAAGTTTCCTTCTAATGACCACCCACTTTCTCACTTCGAGGACAAATTTTGATACATTTGACACCTAGACTGAAGGATCTCCACATTTAAGCACCTTATTTTCCACTTTAGCCTTAGCACCCTGAAACTTATTCATACAGGAAGAAGCTTTCCTTTTTATTAATAAGCTTCAAAATGATAGATGTAGCTTGTAAGAAATGTCCCTTGAACAAAAACTTTATATGTTGAACAACCAAACTAGTACATTTGGACTTTGATGAAGTTAAATTGTCTCATCTCTTGCTGCCGGATTCTTTATCTTCGCCTATTTGGCACTTTGATTTCCCTAATAAAGGACAAAACACATAAAATCAGATATGGCTTAACCCATCTAGGAAAGCTTCAAGTTTCTATGGATCTTGATTGGATAGATCCCTGAAATGCAACATAAATTCCCTCTCATTGTCTGGTAGGAACTAACTTCAGGCTTAAGATTGGGTGCAGTAGCATTAGTTCAAGATATTAAGTATCAAGTGTTTTTCCTCTCTCAATAACATATTGCCACCCACTAATTAAAAAATTATCATATATACGACTTCAATACGAAGTGTGTTTGCCTCCATATAAGAGTTGGTGTAAGAGATATTAAGGTTTGCCTCCCTATGAGACATTCCTCACAAATTAAAATACATTAAACGGAACATTCAAATAATACTTTTGATTACACAATTATCACTTTTGCTTGCACAAAAAATACTTTTGTAAAAACAATACTTCTACTAATGGTATTACTTTTGATTTGCAAAGCTCTACTATCTATCTTCAAAAATAAGATTTGAGTCTTTCAATCTTACGGATCATACAAGACGTACTTTTGAATGAGATGATCATGTAACGACATTCATGCAATCTCTTTTTCCTTAAACTCATTTCCTCGTCGAGAATCCATATTGGTAGAAGAATTATACAAATTTCATCCTACTTTATGGATCTCGCATATAACATTACGATATGAGCACCAATTTCTAAAATTCTAACAGAGCAAGCAACATAGGGCTTGTTATAATTAAACTTTAAATGTATTCAATAATCACATCATGTAGCTACATCTTATATGTTCTACAAAAACAATTATCTACTAATAATACTTTTATTAGCGTTTGTCTTATGTAAAATTTTAATTTAATTAGTTTATTTCAATAATTATCTTGTGTTTTCCATGCAATAATTAACTAATATAGTTTTTGTGCATGCTCTCGCACCTGCATGTTTGGTTCTATGCATATGTTTGTGGAGATTAAATATCTATACTTTAGTTGATGTTCTATCTATATGTGCAGAATCTCAACGTGAAATAGGATGAGCAAAGATGTTTTTATCTTAGCTTTCTATTTGGTTTCTTCTAGTTATCAAAGTATCTTAATTTGCTCATAATCGGAAATTTTCTTTATGAATAACTGCAATATCAACTTGCCTTATTAATGTACGCATAACTTACTTGGTCATTTATTAGTACAAAGGCATTCTTCGACAGTCAGTACATGTGAGATTTTTACTAACGATCAATAGTGAACAATTTTGACATTTCTTGTCACTACAAACCTTTTAATTATTATTACAACAAATGATTTTTTTCAATGAATACATATTAATAACAACTTTGATTCGGTTGCATGAATTCTTTTTTGACATCCCTTTTTGTTGTGATTTTCTTTATGCTTGAGTTTGAGTTTGTGTCATTTATAGCACAACTTCTATCAAGTTGTGATGAATGAGCTAGACTTATAAGTTATAATGCATATGCGTCTGAGCTCTAGAATAATTTTTTTATAATTGATTCTTAGTATTCAAAACTTCTTTAGAATTTAGATAATCCTTTATCTAATCTGAAAATTCACAAGTTTCTTCAGAAACCGCACATACGTGCAGATATCTCTAAAAGTTCCTGTTACTTCTGTGAGAATTTTTCCTTACACATCATATCACATAAATAAGAAAATTATTATCACATAAAATTTTAAAAACTTTGTGTCACTTCTCTAAATTAAGTGTGAGACCTGATCATTTACCTTGATGATCATAATCTTGACTTTTTTTGTCAGATCGATTTACCAGTTATGATAAATATGTGAAATGCAGTGCTCACGTTGCATATCATTATCTTGCACAGATTATAAAATTGTTCATTTTTCTCAAAGATTGATCGCTAAAACTTCTTGAGCCTAGTTGGAAATAAAATAATTATCATTAGTGGATTTCACAACTTCAAATATATCTTTCAAATGCGACATAAAGAAAGACTATCCTTTAATAGTTGGAATTCAAATCGCAGTAAAGTTTGTGGTTACTATATATGCATGTTAGCCGAGCAATCAATATACATTCATATGCTTTCAACCACTTTTTGTTTATTTTCTTTCCAAAAATCCAACGATGTCATTTCAAGTTCTCAGTGAAAATATGCCTGCATATTAGGCCAACAATCAATGTAGTTTGCTCTCCTGCCAACCACCTAAAACAAAACGACGTCGTTTTATTTATTTCCTTTCTTGAATAACTGAACGACGTCGTTTGAACCATAGTTCCAATTCTGAATATTAGTATCCTTTGATCTAAGCTTCTAATTCTCTCTGGCTTTCTTCCAGATTTGAAAATTGGCATCTTCTTTATTTCCTTTCTGGAATAACTGAACGACGACGTTTGAACCGAAGTTCCAATTCTGAAAATTAGTATCTTTTGATATAAGCTTCTACTTCTCTCTGGCTTTCTTCCAGATTTGAAAATTGGCATTTTTATTTCCTTTCTTGAATAACTGAACGACGTCGTTTGAACCATAGTTCCAATTCTGAAAATTAGTATCCTTTGATCCAAGCTTGTACTTCTCTCTGGCAATCTTCCAGATTTGAAAATTGGCATCTTCTTTATTTCCTTTCTAGAATAAATGAACGATGTCGTTTGAACCATAGTTCCAATTCTGAACATTAGTATCTTTTGATATAAGCTTCTCCTTCTCTCTGGCTTTCTTCCAGATTTGAATATTGGCATCTTCTTTATTTTCTTTCTGGAATAACTGAAAGATGTGAAGTGAAGTGAGATAAAGAAGTCGCTGCCTGTGATGAGTTCAACTTTTTTTTTTTTTTTTTTTTGCATTTTAGAAACGCCATTGTTTTTATTTTCTAATCACTCTTTAATATTCTAATCTTATTGTGTTCACTTGCATTCCTGTACTATCATGTGCAAGGGTCATACAATTTAGCGCAACCTCCGCAAGAAGTTTTGTGATCGTGTTGGACTTTCGTGGTTTTTATGTTGCAACCTCCTTTATCTTTTATTGCTATTTTCACCTACATGCTTGTATCCATGCATTTTCATATTCCATGCCACTATATCATCTGCTTTGACCTTTGTGCTTTCTGGGGCATGTGCATATGGCAATCATTCATTTACTCTCTATCAGTGGCCGAAAGCCTAAACTTTATCAGTTATAGGTTGAATTGGTATCTGATATTCTATTAGCTGCACAAAACGAAATAATAGTGCTCATTAGGTGCTTCCTCTCTATAGGATTAGGCATTTGAACCAATGTCTATCGTGCATATGGCCACGTATAGTAATGCTCTGGTCATTGTTACTTTATAATACCTTTGTTCTATGAATCTAGATTTTTGAATGGAGATGTTAACAGGATACTGACAGAGATGACATAATTGAGGAGTTGTAGTCAATGAAATTCTTCTTTCTGATAGTGGTTGAAACATGTATAATTGAGGAACCCAGTGGCTAAACTATCATTTTCATAACTTAGCCTGTTATCAATATCACATAATTGGATATAGTTTGTTGCTAGATGCTGTGAAGTGGATACATTCATGTTGGATTCTGAGTTCGTCTATCTTAGATACTGCTTTAAGTTTGTGGACCATTGATGTGGTGAAAGCAATCATCTTGTTTACAACTTTCGGGAACTTCTTGAAGTTTTTATTATGGCAATTAATTTGAATGGTGCTTGATCAGTATGCTCAATTGCAGTAGTTCACATGTATGATTGATTGAACTCTATATTATGACAATGCTTGATGGATTCCTGTGCATGTCGTGAGATGTCTGAACTTATTTTCCCTTTTTTGATTTTTTATTGCAGATGGAATGGAGGCATGAAATCACAGAAATAGAGAACATGCATGCCCTTCTAGCGGAGGAAATGAAAAAGGTGGAGACTCAGAAGGAAATCTCGAGAGCTGAATTGTTAAAAATGAAGCAGAAATTAGATACTGAGAGTGAGGTAGCAAGGGATGATCTTCAAAGACTTGAAAATGATCTGGCCCGTCTCCGCATATACAATCAAATTCCAGATATATTTCCGGAGGATGAAAGTTTCTGGTGTGACAGTGCTGAATCGTCCTCGTCAGGAGCCAGTGCTCCAAATGGATCCTCTGAAGAAATAATCATCAGACACTGGACCTGCATGATGTGCTTGCAGAATGAAGTATCTATCGTTTTTCTGCCTTGCACGCATCAAGTCGTGTGTTCTCCTTGCTACTCGGAGAAGTTCAAAACAGTGGGAGGCTGCTGCCCATACTGCCATGTTAAGATTGAAGAGAGCATTAAAGTATGCGGGCCGAGCTCGTGAATTTACCTGAACCCAACTTCGTACTCTGAAACATGTTTTTTGTAAGTATTACTAGTTTTATAGATTATGAGGATGTGTATATATGTTAATAGTGTTTGTGTCAAAGCTGATGTTTGAGTTTTTTCTAAATGACAGCTCTGTTACAGAATCTGCTGTTTTAAGAAATGACTTTTGAGAACTAGTGAAGAATTCATAGGGTTTTTTATATCGAAGGTGAAGAAATGGCAGTTTCATTGAGAAATTACTTATTGATTTGTCTGGTTTCCTTGAGTTTGGAAAAGAATGACATGACCAACCAATAAAAGCAGAGTTGCATTCAGGAATAAAAAGTAGATAAATAAAAACTTCTGCTGTACAAAGCTGGTTATGATTTTGCTTTTGGTTGTAATAAGCTATATGGGCACAATAATTGAGGATAAATTTGAATGAGCTTCTACTCTAGTCTTGGCACAATAATTTGCTTAGATCTTCCAACAAGGTTGGGTTATAAAAATACGTTGATGGGAAACAATTTCATTATAAATGCATGGGTTTTGTCATCTGTTTTCTTCAAATGCTAACAAGTATTGATCAGATTCGAAATCGTGACATTTTAGGCGTTCAGTTATGAGATTGCTACCACACTGATTAGGCTTGATCCAAGGGCTCCAGTTACCTCTTATGTATATGAACTTTGATTAGTATAAACCAAGGATATTTAAAATTTGATAATTAATTTAATTGCTAAAAGATCAATATATAACTTGAATTTGTATGATTTTGCAAGTTATTGACCTTTTTCAGGTAGACTAATATTATAGGTGTAGTTTCTAGTACCATTCCCATAAATTGTTTACTTTCCTGGCTTCATTTCCTAATATTCCTTTCTCAAAATTCTCTCTCTCATTCCCTTCTCTCTTTTAGAAGAAAATTATACTTGAAATAAATTTATGATAGTAATTAACTGGCTTCCTTTTTATTGTAGCAAATAGTAAATGCAGTTCAACAAGAGAAACCCTGAAACAACAAAATGCAGATCAAGAATAGAGCTCTGCAGAAAGGGCTGAGATACAAAGTAGTGTAGTTTTATACTAAAAATGAAGCCAAAAAAGTAGTGTCTCCTCCTGTCTATGCAGTTTTAGTAGTCACCCTTCTTATCTTTCCTAGACAGTTGTCTTTAGGCCTTGTATGCGGTAGGTACATCACCGGACTAGCAGGGTGGAATTGATCAAACCTGTCAACAAGTGGATTTCTATCTTCAAGAATCTGAACATAATATTGCAAGACGAACAAAGGGTGTTAAAAGTTACAACTCACTCATAGTTAAGAAGAAAATGGTGGAGGAAGATGGAAACTTCGAGCTTAGCTAGATCATTCCCAGGGCACAATCTGCTTCCACCTCCAAAAGGAAGGAAATTTCCTGCTTTTGGAATGAAGTTCTGCACATCATAGGTTGTGTCATTAGTAATATGATCTTATTTGATATAATGTACTCCCTCCGTCCCATTATTATTGGCTTGTATTCCTTTTTAAGCCGTCCCACGAAAGTTGGCCTGTTTCCTTTTTGGGAAATATACTTCTCTCACAAAAAGTTGTGGACTCCATCACTTTCTATCTTTTTACCCTTTAAACACCATTCTCCTTAATACCCGTGCCGAAAAGAAACGTGCCAACAATAATGGGACGGAGGGAGTACTATATATGATGTTTGGAAATGGCCTCAAACTCACATCCCATCTTGAAGGATCAAACTTCTTTGGCTCGGGCCACGTTTTAGGGTCGTAGTGAACGCTCCTAAACCAGACCAAAACTTTCCATCCTTTAGGAATGGTGTAACCTGACAACAGAAAATCTCATATTTCATTTCTAAGTTCTTTGAGTTGAGGCTTTGAAGATTATATAGCTTCACCCAAAACAAGATTTCAAGAACAAGGAAAAACTGATCTATATTTGAACAAGAAAGAAGAACAGCGGCTCACCACAAACAGTGACATCTTTCTTTGCCTCTCTAAACACCATCAATGAGAAGGAAACAACGCGAAGTGTTTCATCAATAACCTGTGAGAATTTTGGAGTAAATTAACGTGTTTCGTAAACTTGTATCGTATCATCTGATTGATATGTAGAGCTGGGAAGAAGACTGCACTTCCATACCTTATTAACATACTCCATTTTCCTAATTTCTTTCAGTGTCAAACCTTTCTGATGAGGAGGTCTGTTTCTTATAATCTCCTCTTGCTCAGCCTGAAAAAAAATGATACTCACTCGTTACATTAATCATTACCAATGTTGATGAACTAAAATGAAGGCAACCTTAGCTTTCTTGAACATATGAGGATTCTGCTGTAAGAAAAGGGCTGCCCACATAGTTGTGTGCCCTGAAGATTCATGGCCAGCATTCAAGTACATAATCAAAATATCTATAATCCCTTCATCATCCAATTTTCTACCATTCTCATCTTCAGCATCCAAAAGAGCATCCATCATATCCTTCCTTGGACTCGAAGGATCCTCCTCTCTCTCCGCCCTTCGCTTACTTACTACAGCTTGCAGTATAGCCACAAGCCGCTTACGTGCCTAAAACAGTAATTAACACACAAAATATAAGCAAACTAGCAAAACCATCATAGCATATACAAATTAACAGAAAACATTACCTTAAGAGCGTTGTAATAAGCAAATCCTGGCACATTAATCGCCATAGCCCTCACTCCATAATTCAGATTAGTGTACTCCTTCTCCAACACCTCCCTGACATGCTCGCCTTCCGAGCTCAAGAAAATGTGCATGATTATCTTGAAAGTAAGCCTTCTGAGCTCCGTTAAGAATTCAATCTGTCCCATGTTTTCCCATTTCTCCAGAGCAATGATGACATTTTCTTCAATGTATTTCATGTAGACGGTTAATGCTTCGAAGCCGTTGACAGGGGCAGCGGTTAACTTGCGGAGCCACTTGTGTTCGTGGTCGGAGATGGCAACAAATGACTTTTTCCCCATGAGTTGCTCAGTGGAAGTAGGCCAGCCAGGCCTGAAACCTTCATCATCATTTAGTACTCTTCTGCATGCTTCTGGACTAGTCACTATGATACTTGGATTCCCAAACATGTACACCTTGTACAGTCCAGCGCGTCCGAATCTGAAAATTCATCGCACTATTTTTATATACATGACGGTGTTGATGAAAACTAATAATAAGTGGACATAGCATGGTTTATGGTTTATATAATTAATGCATGGTTGGCCAAAATAGGGGGTAGAGAGAGAGAGAGAGACCTGTGGACAAGGTGAGTGATGAAAGATTCAGGGTTGGTGGACTTGAAAGCTCTAAGGAAAGACCACATGTTACCAATGAGTGGGAAACCCAAATCACCAGGAGGCAGTTGATGCCTTTTATTACCCAACTTGCTCTCATATAACCAGTAATTCATCTTCTTAACCACCCATCTTACTATCAACAACACCACAAAATACACCACCAACAATCCCAACCCCATCTTTGATCTCCACACACACACACACACACACACAGAATTAAGCACAGAGCAGAGCCCACTCCCTCTTCCATGTCCTATATTATATAAACATATAGATGAAATGAAATGAGTGGAGAGAATCTAGAAGATTGCTGGCAGTAGCAAAACAAGGAAAATTATAATAAATTCATCACAACTAAGAAGGGAAGTGGATTAAACTCCCGCCTTGTTTCCCATTTTTGAGTGATACATGCATTTTCTGCGGAAAACAGCATTCAACTGCTTATTAATATTAATTGATATGGGATTTCCTTCCTTCAATATTCTTTCCTTTTCGGAAATTCCAATTCCAGTTTTCAGTCCCATTTTCTCTGTTTCAGAATTTTGTTGTATCCCCTACTACAAAATATTATATGATGGCAAACGTGTGCATTTATTTATCATTGCTACACATATCATCTTTTTTTACAGCGGATGCGAGATGGTAAATTGGTAATAAAGGTTTGTTCTCAAAGAAAAACAATAAGTAGATACGATCACACAAATATCTCATAACCTTAGAAAGAAAAAATACAGGAGCGAAAAGGAATTATGAATGTTGTTATAATATTGAATTGAATCATCTATTAAAAACACAAACTAAAATTTTAAAACAGTATTTGTTGAACGCGCCAGGTAGGGGTCGAACCTACGACTTTCTGCTTAGGAAACAGACGCTCTATCCACTGAGCTACAGGCGCTTAGATGCTCAATGTGTAATATTACTATATTATATAGAGTGATACGTTCAAGGATAAAAACGAATTATTCGAGTTAACTCATACTCCAGAAGGGGAAGAAAAGACAGAGCATGAAGAGATAATAGCAAGAGTTTTCATTCCATAAACATGAAACACTAAGGTTTACACTCTTTTTTGGGACACATGCCTTCTGGTATTCTTACAGCAAAAGCAAAACATATTGTCGTACTCTACCAACAAATTGGGACCACTAGATATTTGTTACCCTAAGATGTAGTCGTTGAGCTTGGTGGGCTTCGTGGTCTTCTGCTTGGGCTTCCCACGACGTGGGCTTTCTTCTTCGATGACTAGGCTTGAGGAGCCTGCTTCCTGAGTGACAATTGGGCCGGGTGTATCATAGAGGTTCTCCTCCTTTGAGTAGAGTAGGCTCCTTTAATCCTTTTCTGATGCAAGAGTGTCATATCAAAGCTAATATCGTTTTTCTTCTTCTTCTTCTCTGTTGTTATTGTCATACACAAACTACTATACTATACGTACGATCAATTAAGATATATATATATATATATATATTGTCCAATACTCTTAATTAATAATTTGTTGTTTGCAGTAAATGTAGTACAACGAGAGGAATCTCAAACGGTAGAATTAATATTATAGTTGAAGACGAGTACTAGAACTACAAATGAGGTGATCCATCACCATGCATGACATAAAAAGTATTTATATATGTATATGTATGAATTGTGATACAGGTAGATTAATTCAATTAAGTTTGAGGTGCAGACAGTCTTAGCTTCTTCTTGTGATCCTTCCTAGGCAGTTGTCTTTAGGCCTTGTATGCGGTAAGTATATCACCGGACTATCAGGATTCTCCCGTTCCAACCTGCACTTAATTAATTAATTAATTTCAAACTAATTAACAAGATACTTGTACAATTAACATTCCATTCCAGATAATTACTTAATTAGAGTATATAATTACTCACTCATAGTTGAGAACAAAATAGTGAAGGAAGATTGATATTTCAAGCTTGGCCAGATCATTCCCAGGGCACAACCTGCTCCCACTTCCAAAAGGAAGGAAATTTCCTGCTTTCGGTGTCAAATCCTGCACAATTAATTTTCATCTCATCTGCATTTATAATTATAATGATGATGTTTAAGTTGAAAATAAATTAACAGACGGCCTAATTAATTAAACACTACTCACATCCCATCTTGAAGGATCAAACTTCTTTGGCTCCGGCCATGTTTCGGGATTGTAGTGAACGCTCCTGAACCAAACCAGAGCTTTCCATCCTTTCGGAATCGTGTATCCTACAACAAACAAACAAACAAACAAACAAACATAATTATTCATCTATTAATTGCATCACTAATTCTTCTCACCTTCTAAAGTATCAGTTATCAAGAACTATATATGTATATGGTGTAAGAATTATGTGTACACTACCACAGACATTGACATCTTTCTTTGCCTCTCTGAACACCATCAGTGAGAACGTAACTACACGAAGCGTTTCATCAATAACCTGCACAACCCACATTTAATTTTGGAGTAAGGAAATCTGTCGTCTTGCCATTCAATTCACAAATTAATATATAGCAGCTAGGTGCTAGGTGAGACTGAGAGTCATGCATGCAATTAATGGAACCATATATTCTACCTTATTAAGATAATCCATTTTCCTTATCTCTTTTAGTGTCAAACCTTTCTGCTGAGGTGGTCTGTTTCTTACAATTTCCTCTTGTTCAGCCTGAAATGAAATGTTTTTCAAATGTTTAATTAGTGTAACTAGCTAGAACAACTGAAACTAGGTAGCTAGTTAAATTAAGAGAGCAACCTTAGCTTTGTTGAACATATGAGGATTCTGCTGCAAGAAAAGAGCTGCCCACATAGTTATATGCCCTGAAGATTCATGACCAGCATTCAAGTACATAATCAAAACGTCAATAATCTCTTCATCATCCAATCTTCTACCATTCTCATCCTCAGCATCCAATAGGGCATCCATCATATCCATCTTCGGACTCCATGGATTCCGCTTCCTCTCCCCCCTCCGCCTCCTCACCACCTTTTCTAGCACATCCACAAGCTCCTTGCGCGCCTGATCATCAAAATTAATAAACGTTACGCACGTTGCCAACTTGCCATGCATGCAGCCACATTTAATTTATTAAACAAAAAAAAAATGAGTACTAGCTAGCTACCTTAAGCGCGTTGTAATAAGCAAATCCGGGCACATTAATCGCCATTGCCCTGACTCCATAATTGAGCACAGTGTAGGCCTTCTCCAAGGAGTCTCTCACATGATCGCCCTCGGAGCTGAGGAAAATGTGCATTATGATCTTGAAAGTGAGCCTTCTTAGCTCAGTTAAGAATTCGATCCGTCCCATTCCCGCCCATTTGTCGAGAGCTGTGATGACATTTTGTTCGATGTATTTCATGTATACGGTGAGAGCTTCGAAGCCGTTGACAGGGGCGGCCGTGAGCTTGCGCAGCCATTTGTGATCTTGGTCGGAAATGCCGATGAAGGACTTCCTTCCCATGAGATTGAGAGTGGAAGAAGGCCAGCCAGGCTGGAATGCTGCATCATCTGTAAGAACTCTTCGGCATGCTTCCGGTGTTGTAACAAGTATACTAGGACTCCCAAACATGTGCACCTTGTACAAACCTGCGCGCCCGAACCTGCAATTCAACATCTTCTTAATTCTCTCACTTAATATAAATTATTGATTTTTTTTTTAAGTTTGAATTTTTCACGCGGCGAGGGCTTTCATTTTGCACAACGATTGTTGACAATTCGACGATTTTATAGAATTAAAAAACAAAAAGATGGTTTGGTGGGGCTTAAGCCCCTCCTTGGAACTTCATCAGTTTTTTATTTTATTTTATTATTCATATATGAAATTTAAACAATAGTCTTCACCAATGACATGCTATATATAGTGCGCATGATGTTAGTGATAAATATTAGTAAAATAAATAGATACCAAATAAAATGTAGGGCATATATTATTCCTCACTACCGACAAATGAGAGAGGGACGGAATAAAACGGGACTGGATATGAGCTGGTAACAGGAATCACGGGAAAGAAAGCGACCTACTTGCTTATAATATGAGATATATATAATATTTAAACTGAAAATGCTACATCAATATTTACAATACATATATATTTTGTAGCTGAAAAGGACAATATATCTTCACTCTTAAAACACAATAAATTAAGCAGGTATATGTAAACGAAAATGAATGGGTCGCGTTTTTGTTTAGGAAAAAAAAGTTAATTAAAAAGGAAAACTCTACTTTGCCTCATTTTGTAATTTTAATTTAAATTTTGAAACTTTATATATTAAATTACGAATTTTCAATTTTTTTGCAATTTGAACTCTCGTACTTTGTTTCACTCGCCGGAAAAACTTTCTTGACTGACACTGTGATATATAAAATCTATCATATTAAACGTCGTCGTCCAATTCTAGTTGTTTAGGAAGATGTCGTTTACATAATCCTCCTAAACTTTCTGGCAAAAAATTGCAAAAGTTCGTGATTGCGTTCAAATTGCAAAAAATTGAAAGTTCGTGATCGAATATGCAAAGTTTCAAAAATTGAGTTACAATTGTAAAATGATGTAAAGTTTGTAATTTAAAATGTAGTTTTAATTCCCAAAGATGATATACATATATTTTGGGGTTGGGGGCATCAGAAAAGTACGTTTTGTGTCATATTGACCAAAACAAATATCATGTACGCATAGATACCATGAGATCACAAGGTTCATAACATGCATTATTGTGTCACAATTCACATGGTCGTCGTGTAATGCATTACATGTTATTAACGTCATAGGATATATGCATGTATATATAATACACGATTACGTTACAGTGCATAAGATTGTTATCCGTGTTCTAAAATACATTCGTATTTTAAAAATAGGTAACTAACTAGGTAGCTAGTATGGTAGAAAATTAATTAATTAATGCAACTAATTTAAACACTTACAAAAAAAAGGAAAAAAGAAAGAATTAGTAGGTTGTAGGTTCTTATAGGCATAGGACATGTATAATTCTTAAAATCTTCAACAACATGCATAAATTAACAATGGTGGTAAATTAAGTTTTGAAACATGTAATTAATCGTACGAAGGATAGTTCAGGAGTTGCTTTGCATGGTACTAGAGAGAGAGAGAGAGAGAGAGAGAGAGAGAGAGAGAGAGAGAGAGACCTGTTAAGAAAGTGGGCGACGAAGGAGTCAGGGTTGGGAGACTTGAAAGCAGTGAGGAAAGAGAACATGTTGCCAAAGAGAGGCCAACCCAGGTCACCTGGGGGAAGTTGATACCTTATGCTGTTACCAAGCTTCATCTCATACAACCACCAATTCACATAATTTCTAACCACCCATTTCACTATTATTATTATTATACATCCCACCGCCGCTATTTCCACTCTCATCCTAACTTTATTAATTTGCAGCTTATACCGCCAAACCCACCGATCGATTTAGAGACACACACACACAGATGAACAAGAAATTGAATTAAGCACACATCCTACTCCCTTTCCCAAGTCTTATATATATACTCACAGTCTCACACACACACACACATACATACGAAGAGAGAGAGAGAGAGAGAGAGACGCGGGAGAAATTACTGCAAAGTCCAAATTGAATATTTTATGTGAGTGTGACGTGCATGAAGTACATGATAAAATGGGTTAATAATTTATAGTTCGAGGTTCTTTGTCACCACAGTAAATGTTAAACTCCATTTTTTTGTGTCTCATGTGTGTGTATATTCATAATCAATTTCAAAATTTAAATTTTACTTTATGCTCCCTCTGTACCACAAAATATTTAGTTCCTTATTCTTTTTTGGATGTCCCAAAACATTTTACTTTCTTAATTAATTGGAATTTGATTAAAATATTCTTTTACTAAAATAGCCTTATTTAAAAGAATGTGAAAATCATGTATAGAGTATTAAATAAGGATAAAATAGAATATTTACATATAGATTATGATTTTCAAAGCAAATTAAATGCATTTTTTAAGTTTTGTGAAAATTGAAGGGGGGACTAAATTTGTGGGACGGAGGGAGTAAGTTACAGAACTCTAGTATTAGTGAATACAATTACAACGGATTGAATATGAAGTAATTGTATCATTAAATTTAAAAAATCACACCGATGATTCGAATGTGAGACCTTTTAATTTGCCTCAAGCATTAACCATACTATCGTTAAGCCAACACATGCACACAAACTAACCTCTTTTGTCCAATTTTCTATATCTTATCCAAATATAGTTTGTTACCCCCTTCCATTCTAATTATTTGATGTTATGAGGTTTTCACCTATTTATATTATAAATGACGTTCTGCATATGAATGCAAATGTTACCCTCATTAACTCATCAGTTATGTATATTAATTAAAATAAATTTCATCTATTTAGAACTCCCAACAGAGCAAATGACTTGTAGAAGAAGACAGAGTTCTTTTCATGTTTCCACCGAATAATTTTAATTGTATCATTAAGAATAAATGATCATTAATTAGTGGGTATAATTTATTTTGTTAATACATGTGCAAAACCTCAAAACGTCAAATAATTAGAATGGAAGGGAGTACTATTATAAAATAAAAGGACATATTCTTACAAAATCAATCTTACCTACTTTGCCTCATTTATATCCGTACTTACTTTAAGGACAACTAGTGTGTATCCCGTCGAAAATCGACGGCGATTATATTATTAAAATAAAATACATTAATAAAGTTGTTTCTTCGATTTTATAGTACTTCCTTTAACAAATATTTTTTTATTATTATTTTGCAATATATAAGCATGAACATTAAAAAATAATTTAATATTATCTCGGAGTGATAATATTTCGATAATTGATCAAAAAGAGTGTTTCTTTGATTTTATTTCACTTTCTTTAGTTGTAAGAAATCAATAGAAATCAAACTTTTTTTACCTCACAATCTGAAGATTTCATTATATACGATATTAATTGTTGTGTACGTCTGATCATCTGGTCGCAAAGTTAAATTTCGAGAATTATCCATACGTGTATATATATACAAATCCAAGAATTATAATTGAGAATACGTATTTTTGAGATTTTTCTTTTATTTACGTCAATTTTAAAAAAAATTGTTAAATTAAACAAATTAAAATTATCGATAAAAATAAAACTATTTATTTGGCTAAGAAATTAATTTGTCAAATTATATTTGTTGTGCAAAATAATTGCGGAATTAGAAAATATACATGGATTGTGAGTATTTATATAAGTTCTCCAAGAGTGAAGTTTTATTAAGAATCAATGTGGGATGAAAAAATTTATGTTAAATATACATAGAATAAATGAATAAAAATGTTCAATGTGAGGATTAAAGATAAATAAGAATACTAAAAGGAGAGAGCGCTACGTAGGACCTCAAATTAAGGAGAGGGCTCGAATCCGTAATCGTTTTAATAATATACTAGTGTGTATCCCGTCGAAAATCGATGGCAAATTATATTATTAAAATAAAATATATTAATAAGTTTGTTTCTTCGATTTTATTGTACTTCCTTAACAAATATTTTTATTTTTATTATTATTTTACAATATATAAGCATGAACATTAAAAATAATTTAATATTATTTTAGAGTGATAATATTTCGATAATTGATCAAAAAGAGTGTTTTTTTTATTTTATTTCACTTTCTTTAGTTGCAAGAAATCAATAGAAATCAAACTATTTTTTTTTACTTCACAATCTGTGAAATATTTCATTATATACATCGTTAATTATTGTTTACGTCTAATCATCTCGTCACAAAGTTAAATTTCGAGAATTATCCCTACGTGTATATATATACAAATCCAAAAATTATAATTGAGAATACGTATTTTTGAGAATTTTCTTTTATTTACGTCAATTTAAAAATTTGTTAAATTAAACAAATTAATATTGAAAACTACATAATTGATCAAATTAAAATTGTCTATAAAAATAAAACTATTTATTTGGCCAACAAATTAATTTGCCAAATTATATTGGTTGTGCAAAATAATTGCGGAATGGAAAAATACACATGGATTGTAAGTATTTATATAAGTTCTCCAAGAATGAAGTTTTATTAAGAATCAATGTGGGATGAGAAAATCTATATTAAATATACATAGAATAAATAAATGAATAGAATTGCTCAAAATGAGGATTAAAGATAAATAATAATACTGAAAGGAGAGAGTGCCACGTAGGGCCTCGGATTAAGGAGAGTGCTCGAATATACAATTATTTAAAAATATATTTAATAAGATTATTAAACTTATAAAACACAATATTTTTGCTAGTTATATGAATTTTTTTAAGGTGTAAATCTTTAGTTTATAATTAAATTCGATATAGAGGTAGAGATAATAGAATAAATATAATTTGTATAGAATTTGATTTGATTTATACATATGTGGCATGAAATTGAGATGATGCATAATAATAATAATAATAATAATAATAATAATAATAATAATAATAATAATAATAATAATAATAATAATAATAATAATAATAATAATAATAATAATAATAATAATAATAATAATAATAATAATAATAATAATATATGAATTAATATTGACTACTTAATAATTGGCCAAATTACATTGTCCAACATAAAAATAAAATTATTTAATTGACCAACTAATTAATTGGCCAAATTAAATTGTTTATGCAAAATATTTGCAGGATGAAAAAAATACACATTGATCTTGAATATTTATAATGGTTCTCCAATAGTAGAGTCTTATTGAAAATCAATGTGGGATAGAAAATTTCATAGTTAATTTATAAAATATATGGATTAAAAATACATTAAAAGAAGATTTAAGATAAATAAAAATAATGAATGGAGAATACATTAAAAGAGGATTTAAGATAAATAAGAATAATGAATGGAGAGCGAAAGGGGAGGGCTCGAATGCGTAATCGTTTTAATAATACTAGTAAGTAGCCCGTCGAAACTCGACAGGAAATAACTTTATGTTTTAATTTATATGTATAAATTTTAAAAATACTTTTATATCTTATTTAAAAGTTGTGATATTGTTCGCGTTAATAATTAATCAAACTTTGCAAGTTAATTTTATTTCACGAATCTAAATTTATTATTAGGAATGACAATGAATCGGGTATACTCATTCATTATGTATTTTCTAAATCTAAATTTATTTAGAATTTTTCTACATGTTCGTCCTAATCTCGGTTAAAATAGTGACTTTACTGTACATATGCGTCTCAAATCCGTTGAGTAATACTCGATAAAAATATGAACACTCCAAGTAAAATTATTTAAAATTAGTAAAATTCCTTCTTTTTGAACCGTCTCGTTGGTTTATGCTAAATTACTCGATAAAAATCTAAACAAAGTTAATATTAATAAAAAAATTTAAAAATTCTTCTTTTTAAGTATATTTGAACCGTCTCGTTGGTTCATGCTAAATCGATATCTCTAATCTTTGCCAAAATGCGGGAAAAAAATATTTACATCTTCAAAGTAATATTAATTAAAATTAGTAAAAATCCTTCTTTCTATGTTATTTGAACCGTCTCGTTGGTTTATGCTAAATTACTCTATAAAAATCTAAACAAAGTTACGATTAATTAAAATTAGTAAAAATCCTTCTTTTTAAGTATATTTGAACCGCCTTGTTAGTTTATGTTAAAGCGATATCTCTAATCTTTACCAAAATGCGGAAAAAATATGTTTACATATTCAAGTTTTTCTTTTATTTTCTTTAGCTACCTATCCCACATTTGATTCAATGTATTTTATGCTAAATTACTCGATAAAAATCTAAACAAAGTTAATATTAATTAAAATTTGTGAAAATTATTCTTTTTAAGTATATTTGAATCGTCTCTCTGGTTTATACTAAATCGATATCTCTAATCTTTGTCAAAATACGGAAAAAAAAAATGTGCACCGTGAATGAGACAACTTTATTTTCCTATTAGTAATAGATAATTAGATATATGAATTAAAATTAGACAAATTACCAGAATAAAGGAAAATCGGAACGGAGCACCGAGGAGGGAACACGTTGAAAAATGAAGAGGATTCCATGTAGACATGTTGATTAAATATATTTATTTAGTCTTCATAGAGAGATTTTCATTTATAAATTTTCTATAGATTATTATATATGAATTAAGAATGTATAAATAAGGATTTATAAGAATGCATTCCGAAATTGTTATTATTTTAATATGTATAATAGAAGAAATTAATTAAATAGAGGGATAGATAAATATGAGATGTGATTAATAGATAAATATGTGATATTTCAAGAATATGAAATTAATAAAATTTTAATTAATAAAAATAAAAATTAGAATATATATATATATGAATTAAAATTAGACAAATTACCAGAATAAAGGAAAATCTGAATAGAACATCGTGGAGGGGGGAGTTCGACGGGAAATAACTTTATGTTTTAATTTACGTGTATATATTTTAAAAATAATTTTATATCTTATTTAAAAGTTGTGATATTGTTCGTGTTGATTATTAATCAAACTTAGAAAATTAATTTTATTTTACGTATCTAAATTTATAATTAGGAATGATAATGGATCGGGTATACTCATTCATTATGTATTTTCTAAATCCAAATTTGTTTAGAATTTTTCTACATGTTTGTCCTAATCTCGGTTAAAATAGTGACTTTACTGTACATACCCGTCTCAAATCCGTTAAGTAATACTCGATAAAATTATGAACACTACAAGTAAAATTAATTAAAATTAGTAAAAAAAAATTATATGTTATTTGAACCGTCTCGTTAGTTTATGCTAAATTACTCGATAAAAATATAAACAAAATTAATAATAATTAAAATAAGTAAAAATCCTTCTTTTTAAGTATATTTGAACCGTCTCGTTGGTTCATGCTAAATCGATATCTCTAATCTTTGTCAATACGCGGAAAAACCTGTTTACATCTTCAAAGTAATATTAATTAAAATGAGTAAAAATCATTTTTTTCTATGTTATTTGAACCGTTTCGTTGGTTTATGCTAAATTACTCGACAAAAATCTAAACAAAGTTAATATTAATTAAAATTAGTAAAAATCCTTCTTTTTAAGTATATTTAAACCGTCTCGTTAGTTCATGATATCTCTAATCTTTGCCAAAATGCGGAAAAAAGACGTTTATATCTTCAATTTTTTTGTTCTTTTCTTTAGCTACATATCCCACATTTGATTCAATGTATATATTATCTAGAAATCACTAATCGAGGTTTTTAGAAAAATATGTATGAAAAATGAAAAGGATTTCATGTAGACATGTTGATTAAATATATTAATTTAGTCTTCATAGGGATTTTCATTTACAAATTTTCTATAGATTATTATATATGAATTAAGAATGTATAAAATAAGGATTTATAATAATACATTGTTATTATTTTAATATGTGTAATAGAATTAATTAATTAAATAGAGGAAAAGATAAATATGAGATGTGATTAATAGATAAACATATGATATTTGAAAAATATGAAAATAATAAAATTTTAATTAATAAAAATAAAAATTAGAATATATATGAATTAAATTAGACAAATTACCATAATAAAGGAAAATATAGATTATTATATATGAATTATGAATGTATAAAATAAGGATTTGTAATAATACATTCCGAAATTGTAATTATTTTAGTATGTGTAATAGATCAAATTAATTAAATAGAGGAAAAGATAAATATGAGATGTGATTAATAGATAAACATGTGATATTTCAAGAATATGAAATTAATAAAAAAATTTAATTAATAAGAATATATATGAATTAAAATTAGACAAATTACCAGAATAAAGGAAAATCTGAACGGAGCAATGTGGATGGAGCAGCTTTATTTTCGTATTAGTAATAGATTATGATAGATAGTGTAACACTACATATTACATTCATAAACAATTTAATAACTCGATCATTTAATGATGTTGGGTACTAGCTAGGATTTTCCATTGCAGATAAATTAGTACAGTATTATAAATATAAAAAGTACTTTAAAATTTATTCAGTAAAGTGGTATACATTTTTCACTGTGATGCACGTACAAATATGGAGTCGAGAACTGTGGGATGTAGATGTGGATGAGAATGACAGAAGAGAATCCAAAAGTTGAATGTGAGACTCTTGTAAATCCTCGTAAGTTTCGAAGCATGAATAGAAAATTGGGTTAGTATACCTAAGTTAGGAATTAGGGTGTTTTAATTAAGTTGGTGCCGGCATAAAGCCATCTCACTTTGGCTTGTTGCCTGGAATGTACGGTTTTTCAATTAAGTTAAAAACATTATCAAAGTCCTCACAAAAATGGGGTTTCCTTTCGATATATGAGACACATACAATTCCACTCAAATTACTCGACAAGATCAGGTGGGAATACAAATTATTCATCATCTTTCTAACTATAAAAGGCAGAGCAAAAAGGGGCCATTTTGAAATAAATGTCCACTTCTTACTTATTGTAATTAAGAAAATTAATAGAGGGTTTCAATTTGAGAAAATTTTTTTTTTTTAAAAAAAAGTGCTGGATGATTGGTGAATTAATTGCATGGTTTAATTGCGACTCAATTAATTAAAAGAATATATACCTGGATCCATACGCATGTTTTGAGGAATTGGATTCAGATAATTTAAGTTGTAAATTATGATTAATCACATCAACGCCAGCTTTTGCAACTTTATTCTTGCTGTGGTGTAAAATGTGTATATCTAGTAGGAATGGCAATGAGTTGGGTACCCACCCATTAAGTATTTCCCAAACCCAAACCCATTAAAATTTTCTCAACCCATACCCGTCCCAAACCCGATTAAAAAATCATTTCACAACCCGTACCCGACCCAAATCCGTTGGGTAATACCCACTAAAAACCCGCTAAAAATCCATTTGTACTAGAACATAGACATCAATATTAAATTTAGTAAAAATAACAAAATATTATAAATATAATTTTAACATAAGTATAAATAGAAAATTTCATTAAATTAAAATATATGTGGGTTAAAAGAATAATATAAAATCCTAAAATTATTAATATTTATACTAATATAAATTATATATAATATAAATATTTAATTACTAAAATTATTAATTCTTTGTATCCGGTTTAAAAAGAATGATATAAAATCCTAAAATTAATAATATTTACACTAATATCTATGATTATATTATAAATTATATATATAATATTTTGTTATCCTACATATATATAAATGGGTTTGGGTAGCGGGTACCCGTAGGTAATTTCCCAAACCCGACCTAAACCCGTCACGGGTTTGAATGTTTCTACCCAAACCCGTCCCAAAACCATTTAATGATTCCCAAACCCGTCCCATTAGGATTTGGGAAAGCCGGGTACCCGTAAAAACCCGACCCATTGCCATCCCTAATATCTAGGTCAAAATTCTTGAGGGGAATATTAGTCATCGATATACATATCAAATTATAAAAAATTTAAGGGTTCCTCAAAAAGGCGCGTTCACTCCAAATATAAACATATAGCCAGACAATAATTGTTTTAGCACTTGCTTAATAAATCGTTTAATGTGCACGTTGCTATATGCAATAAAATTATACTCTCTCCATCTCAATATAAGTGTAACATTTCTTATAAGCATGAATATTAAGAAACTTGTGTTTAGTAGATAAAGTATTGTGGCACTTAGTGTTAGAAATGCTTTAAACTTATTTATTCAACAAATGCTTTTCTAACATTAATTAAGGTCCTAATTATTTCTATTTTGAATTTGTGCCATTTATAATGAAATACATGCCACTTATAATGAGACACGGATGAGGGATTATTACTTTAGTTATGAATTATTATTATTTGATAAATTAACACTACATTAAATTATTGATTCTAGATAATCGCTACTATAGAAGTTTTATTATATTTGGAGAATCATACGGAGTAATATACTCCAATTGAGCAAATTAGAGAATATTCGGCCAATGGTTTGACTTTTGGACAGATTATAACTCTCTTTATACGATTTTACAAAAAATAGGTTCACCAATATCAATATACATCTAATCTCAAATTGTATATGGACTAATTATATGTCCACTTCTAGAAGAAATATATTTCTAATATGTCATTTAAGAATAATTAAGATAGCTTAAACGAGTTGGTGATGACTTCATGTTATATAGTTGTTATTAACGATAAAGGTTTTATGTTAAATATTAATTTTTAAAGTAAATGACTATCATTTTCTTTTAAAAACAAATGACTAACAAATTGTTTTATTCTATTTTAAAAATTGTTCTTATAGTTCATTTTTGTTCTATAAATAATTTAGACTTTGAAGCACAATTATTTGTATATCGTGGTTGAAATATCTAATGATATATAGTACTGTATAACTTATTCTATTTTCTTGTGGGGTGGGTGTAAGGCACACACATATTAATGATAAATCACTTGGGAAGAAATGGGTCAATTATAAGATAATAATGTTTCTGATCTTCTCTTCTTTCTTGCAAAATTCATATTGTCTTTGAACCATCGTTTATTGATAACAGTATCTTGTTTCTACATTTCTATATGGGGTTAATTGACTGTAAATACATAAACTTTCATCCAATTTTGATTTGTTACCCAATCTATTTTTTCAGTGAGAAAATATACAAACTTTGTTAGAGTTTGAATTTTAATCAAAATTTATTTTTCAGCGAAATTATATCCCATGTGGTGCCGAATTCAAGGATAATAGAAAAGACAAGAACGAGATCGTTTTTTACTTAATAAATTGCATCATTTGAATTATCAGAACTCAATGTCACACAGATAAAACCAATGCCACGTAGGACATAATTTTGCCGAAAAATAAATTTTGGCTAAAAAGCAAACCCTAACAAAGTTTGTATATTTTATTGCCAAAAAAAATAAATTAGGTTAAAAACCAAAATAGAGTGAAAGTTCGTATATTTTTTTATTTTATTTTTTTGAACAAACATTACAAGAAATTTTAAAAGTCGCGTGACAGTAGACTTGAACCTGTGACCTTTGGCCCGGGCATTAACCACATATATATTTACAAGCAATTAACCCTCCTATATAAGGAAACCATATATTGTCATTTCCTCAAAACTCTTAGAATTTAATTCCATGGCCTGCCACTACTCAAAAGTCATCAACACTTCTTTTTTTGGCCTAATCCATATTTAAAGCGGCTCTCTTGCTACAATCAAATTGGAAATAAATTGCCACAAAGTAGACACCCTCAAAATAGCATGTCTTCCCCTAATAAGTAACCCTCTGTTTCCAAATAAGTGTTCCCAACTATCAAAACTCATATACCAAGAAAGTGAAAAAAAAAAAGTATTACTCTTTTATCCTTAATTATTGCATAAACTCCCACTACTAAAGAATTTTGTGTCGATGACAAAGGCGGAATTGGAAGTTTGACATAAGCTCTTTGTAAAATGCCGAAATATGACACTTATTCAAGAACGCAGGGAGTATACTATAGTCACATTTTGTATTGTGTATTGTGTATTGTGTTTGATTACTCGACCTGCATATACCAGAGTAGAAGATGAAACAACGACATACAACAAATTCGGCAGGTGCATGGGGTGTTTTTGACATGTTTCGTGTGGCTGTAAGAGAATGACATGAGTCGGTTTAAGTTGACATCTATGAATGGTTAGGGAACATGTTGGTAATGTGCATGATGTTGTCTGCGACCCAGAAACCCTCAACCCTACCAGTATGGACCTTTTTCAACATAAAATCACTTCTTCTTTATCAAGATAACACCTTTGCATTCTGCGCCATATCTATACCAAATTAGCAACAACAAATCTGCAGATCTTGAATGGTTTTCAAATCACAACCGAATCTTGCAACCGTTGACCACTACCCAGTGCTCAACCAAATCATTCTAATTTGATGAAGAAAAAAGTTGTCCTTAGCAACACTTAATAGAGCAATGTGGATCTGCCCTGGACCACAACTAGCATAACATAAACTCTCTGAAGATCATAGGGTCAATTATCGTGCACACGCGGCAACCAACCAATTAGCCCGACTGGATCAACTCAAACTATCATAAATAACGACTGTATGAGATCAAAATGAGATGTCGACACAAGCCAAAAGAATAGAAATAAAAATCAATGCATCTAAGTTAACAGCAATCAAAATCAAATTCAATTCAACAAAGAATCATTTGTACTTGATACAGATTGACTGGAAGAAATCAACAACCCAAGATATAAAAGTTTAGTTCCCAAGATATCAAATAGGCAGCAAATACCATTGTATAGAAACAGACAAGAACTCTGGGTTCACAAGGAGCAAGGAAATCGAGTAAAATCATAAAAAGCTAAAGGAGACAACCAGGACAGCAGAATAAGATGTGAAAAGACGACGAGCAGGTAGAAAGAAAAGATAACATAAATCACCAGCAATCCTCTAATTAGTTTATTAGTAAGTTTTTGGCATCACTTCAGTGAATGCAAACGGCAGTCTATTCATTCCACAAATGAATGCAATCGTTGAATAACCAATCATATACATCCAAACAACAAATTGCATCAATAATCATTCTGTATATAAAGGCAAGAGCTGAGTCCAAATATACAAGTTATTACCAACTACAATTTATGAACAAATCAAAAAATAATTGGGGACACAATCGAATCACAATAGCAAACAAGAGAAAGAAGAGATGCTTACTTACAGTATTTGGGAAACGGAAGAAATGGAACACCATACTGCAAGTTGCATATGTAAAATCCTTATCTGCAAAAGAAGACTGGACAACAACAGTCCCATGACCTAACATTACTAATCACATATTCATGTAAGAAATAGACACCAGACTCTACGACACTGAAACTGAAATTTTCAAGAAACAAATAGACCCATGAATATGGTCTTTAATCCCACTAGAAATTGAGGCTTCATCTTATTGGAAGATTAAGGCAGTTTCCGGTCTTAGTAATAAAAGAACTCCAACCATGACGAATTTCAGGTTGGACCAAGGATCAGCGTTCAAACATTCGCGAAAAGAAAACGAGCATCTCATAAGTCTATATATCGAGCAGTAAAATGGTTAGCAATTAAATGAGCTGTCAAAGGTCCATAATAGTAAAACAATCTAATCCTGAATTTCACATTAACCTTAAGCTTGTGGCTTCACCTATATTGAATTAATAACACATCTATCTTGGTCTAGAAAAATAACAAGGGAAGAAGTAGCGGCAAAAAAAGAAATTGGATCAGAGGTAAAATGATTCGGAACATATATGATCCTATATTTGGTTTAACACCAAGCTTGATCATCGAAGAGATCTTATATTTTTCCAACAGGATTCTTACAGATATTCCATTAGAAATTGATTCAAGGCACAAACAAAAGTTACTCACACATGAAGTTTCAAAGTATGACTGCAGCAAGAGGAGAGAGAAGCCAAAAGAATTAAAATTATTTGGCAGCGATGATTGCCAATGACTACTTGTGCAAGTATTTGTGAAGAAATTATTACATTATCAAGATTTTCTACATGAGCCCATCTAATGTATCATCATGGAAATTTTAAAAAGGTAACAATTCAATAAAGAGCCAAATATACTGAAGCCCTTGCAGTGAGAGTTTAAGTTCTAGCCAGAACTAATTATCATTTATCCCAAAGGTTAAATTGAGGTCATCGCTCGTGTGTGTTGTCCAGACTAGGGATCAGGTTGCCCAGGCAAAACTGGTTGTGCTTTCATATTATAAGATGTTGAAGATGATATCGAGATCAACTTAGACCTATATTTCTCATCTTCATCATGATTAAGTGGTTCGACTACATTCTCCCCTGCTATACTTTTAGGTGATTTTTTAGGAGTTAGATCAGGTGCTCCGTAAGAAAGTGCAATTAGAGACTCGCGAGTCGCATCATCAGATGCTTGCTTGCCAAGTTCTTTCTTATCCATTGTTAGTCTCAGCCCTGTCAAACCTAGATCTTTAAATTGAAAACATAAAGATTCAGGCAAAGAATCAAAAACTTGAAACCAAAATACTTAGAGCCAAAAATTTATACAGATCACACTAGCAATGACCTTAGTCAAATAACTTAGTTCAATTTGACATACAAAAAAATGGTAAAAGAAAAAAAAAATGCCACATTCCTTGAGTGAGATAGATATATTCACTCTATTTTATATCTATCACAAGAATTTTTACGTCCCATAACTGGCATTGGCATCAAACTCTCAAGGATGAACAATATTCTACAACATTTGCCAATCTCAAACAATGCCACATAACAACAATAAGCAAAAACCATAAAAACTTTGATTATCTGCAAATGTGCAAAAATTTAAGTTGCCTCTTAAGTTAGCATCACCAGTGCAAGGATTTTTGTTGGTAAAGCAACGGAAAGTGCCTGCAAGTAGATTGCTTAACAAGCCTTTTGTGATTACTGATCTAATTTCTCAAGCAATAAATAGTGTTTGTACAAAAAGAATTGTATATCTTTCAATCATACAGAGACCAGAGTAATCAGTAAATCCAGCAACCTATGTACAATTAAGCTATTCCAAAATTTTGAAATATAAACCCACGTTAACATTTAATAGAACTCTTCGAAAATCCGTAATTCAGACTATATTACTGCAAGTTTAAACTATCTAATACATCCATATTCTCTAATACTTTTCTTCAATATAAATCATTGTTTACATTTAAAATAAAATAAAAACGAATGGATAATGAACAAGAATAATCAAGAATGCCGAGAATTTAGTAAAACATAATCAACAAATAATTCAAAACCATTTTAATCGGAAATGAGAAAGCCAAATTATGTTCCTCTTGTATTTTATGAAAAGCAAAGTTAGAACAATAACCCAAATTAGGCGAACCCTCCCAACTAGAACAACGGCATAGTCCATACAGCCAAGTCAACCCATAACCAAAAATCTCGAAGAAACATCGCATTTAACCATAATTGATTCTTGATTTGTTGTTACTATTGACCAAAATCGAAAAAATTATGGAAGATTTTAACCTGCTGACTTGGATGTTTTGGTTGCTGACTTGCTGTTGAACGGATAAATGATGTCGGCTATCCAGTTGTTGGGGATCCCCTAAACGGGTCCCTCATATGACCCGAATTTTCAATAACGGGTCCAATCGCGGTTGTCACGAGCGTTTCACGTGGAAAATTATGATGTGAGATTTGTGATGTAGTAGTATTTCAATATTTGTTTTGGAGGAATTGAAAATAATGGAATGATCGTATTCGTATCTAGGGGTGTAAATTCAGGACGGATTGAGTATTCTACCCGAAATTTCGGGTATCCATATCTAAATTTTTCAAAATTTGCTATCTGAACATGTCTCGTTTTAAAAAAACGGGTATTCAATACCATGACCGAATTTATTCCTGTCGGGATGGGTACCCGTATGTACCCGTTTTTAAAAATGTATTTGTAATCTTCCATATTCTTGCTGCTCCAGCCCATTTAAAAGCATATTGTTGTTGTCTATATGTGTAACTTGAGAATAATTCATCTTAAATAATGCCCGTAACCCGAATTTACACCCCTATGAGCAATCCCAACAGAATTTTCAATATTTTGCTGTTAAATTTGTTTCTAAAGTTTCCCCTTTAGTATTTATACCCCATGTTTTACAAATGCATACAACAGTTCTCTTATTTTCTACTAATTATTTTATAAAAATTGTGGACCCAACTCAATTTGTGAGATATGAATAGATTTAGGGAGGTATAAATTTAAGAGAACATTTAGGGAGGTGTAAATATTTTTGTGGGCCCTACCCAATTTGAGAGATCTATTGGATGATCTTTTTATCTTATTTTTTATCATTTTAGCCTAATTTTAGAGTTAATGATGATTTTGAGAGAACTGTTGAAAGTGCTGGTATATATTTATAGAGCCGAGCACACAAAGTTTTTTTATTATTCTTATTATTATTTTTTATGTTTATTTTATTTTATTTTTAATTAATTTATATTTTATTAATTTTAATTGTGGCTTAATTAACCCTAATTATGGATTAATAAACCATTATTGAGGATTAATACACCTTAATTACTCCTTAATTTTCCTTTAACTTTCCCTAATCCCCTTAATTACTAGGGTTGGTTGAGCACAAGTTTTTGCCTTGCTTCTATGATTAGTAGTATGTCTTTAAATCTTGATGAATTTTCCTATTTCTAGAGGTGAATGTATATTTTGAGTCCTACCTAATTACATTCATCATATCAATCACGAGTTATAAATTCGTTTGGGCCCCTATCTTAGGGTGGTTTGCAATATTGGGCCACATTTTCTTCGGATCGATCAAATTGGGCCATTAAACTAAAAGTATGGTTGTCCTAGGCCAGTTTCCGGCCCGAATAGTGAAAACATCATACTTACAAAGCCCATTCAAAGATAGATTACACATCCGAGTTAAAATGATAGAAAATACTCAAGTTTACCATTTTTCTTCAAATATTGATCCATTTTTCAATTTAGAGAAAATTCATTTAATGCAATCAGGCCCATCACACTTCCGTATAAAAATTCTAAGCATATTAACTTCATACCTTTTTGACCGTAATGCTGCCGGGTATTTCCACCAGAAGTTTTAGGGACCTCGTCCAACCACACAATCGCAACTGATGGTTTCCAGACGCGGACTCCTTCAGCAACACTCAACACAGCCCTCGTTCGTTTCCTACCCGGGGGGCGTAGGGTATTTAGTCGGTATTTAGAGAATAATCAGACACTGGAAAGGATGGACAAAAGCCCGAACTTTATTTAGAAATTATATAATATTTATTACAACATAAGTATATCTCCTTTATGGAGGAGACAAACTTGTTTAGCTACCTATAGTAGCGGAATTGAAATACATAAACTAAACTACACTAGAATAGTAACTATAACAAATTTTTATTTTGAGAGAGCAGAGAATATGAAGTGTAGATTTTTCGATGATCTTCTGCTCTCCAGCCTCTTGGTTTATATAGAGGTCTCAATTATCAACCTCTTTCTTTCATAATTGCCTCGGATACCTTTGTTTCGCGGCCAGCCTGTATCTCACTCAGCGTAGGACCACTGCTGTCGTCCATTATTGAATAAGGACGCAAAACTTTCGGTGCCACTTCCTTTATGAATCATACCGCATTATCTTTGGTTGATAATGCTCCTCCTGTGCCTTTACCCATTTGGATTCTTATGGGTAATTTCTGTTCATCCACCCACTTCTGTCGTTTTCTTTTTAGTGGGTGGTTCTCCAGCTCAGAGTCACATGACTCCACCAACTTGTGTCGGGAATCTATTTTTTTCTCGGGGCCCTGGGCGTCCTTACTTTTGGCAGCGCCTTATGCTCGATATGCTCATTGGACCGAGCCTTCTCTTTTCCCCTTCTGGGTAAGAACCCCTTCCCGAATTCTGGTTCATTTTGGTTCTGACAATCCGAACAAACGCGCTCAGACCAGTTTCCAAAATAAGCCATGTTGCAGTATTTGCAATGAGTTTCTTTACTCGTCGCAATCTTGTTTTCCCAGAACAAGTTTCTCTTTCTTTCGAAAGCTTTCTCTGCAAATCTTGTCGATTTTCCTGTCATGGTGTTTAACAGGAATGATCCGTTTACTGAATTCTGAAAGAATTTAAACGGAAACTTTACTTTGTCCATCTCTGTGAGACAGACCCCTAATCCCCATGCTCTTCTGGTGGAGATGAGGTCTTCTGGTAATGTAGAGACTAAAGTAGTCTCTTTCTCTGTAGGCGCCTTAATTTTTTCGAGGGCGCGTGTATCTGGTCTTCGAAGCCTAATATAGTGGAAGGCTTCATGGTTTCCTTTCCCTGCTGGTTCTGGGGCTGCACTAATAAAATATAGCTCCAAAATGTCATCTCGGCTAAGTTGTGGATTGTTAGCCCAAGTATCATACACCGCTTCTTGAATCCATTTAGGTATATTCTTGATTTCAGCGAATGATGGAGATGTGGTATAAACCGAAGCAAGTGCTCCAAATTCATACCATCTTTTAACTTCGTGTGGATCTGAATTTGGCATCATCCACACCCGAGGATATTTCCTTGAGACATCAACCCTTATTTTTTCTGGGTTGATTCCAGTCCTTGTATTGAGCTTCTCCCAGCTAGCTTGATATATTTGCCAAGAAGAAGAAACCTCAATCTTATCAGTATTAATCTTAGAAGTGTCAGTCATTGGCCTAAGATTAATCTCTCCCTCTTTTTCCCCAGAGGTGCTGGGTTGACATGATGGTTCTTGGGGCAATGGTTCCGAAGATACCACCACCTTAGAACTTGGGCAAGAGGTATTTGAATCCTCTGCTACAGGTTTAGAGCCCTGTACTCCAAACTCTTCTTTCACCAAAGGATCTTTGGCCACCCGAAGGATTGGTGTTTGACATGCAGCCCAGAGTTGCCCCTGAGACCGTATGCAAGCTCGTATTCTCTCGGTGACTTTCATCTTGTCGAGAGTCTGCAATCTTCCTGCTTGTTCAGCATTCAGAACGCACTCGTCCCACTCTCCCGTTAACATCTCCATATTTTCTCTGAGATGCCTATGGGCCAGTAGAATGGAGTTCACATCACTTGCTCCATCTTTTGTTAGGAAATCTGCAAGAACATTTTCGTGAGATTTCACAATGACAATATCAAAAATATAATATTGGCATTCAGCTTGCCATCTAATTAATCTAGCCTTTTCAGGCTTAGATTCCATCTTGTTTTTTAAGAAAGCCTTAACCTGTGTGTTATCGACTTTCAAAGTAAATTTCTTTGCTAATGAGAATAAAGGCTATTTTTTAAACGCCTTTCGGACTGCAAAGAATTCTTTCTCGTTGATGTGCCATCTCACGACCTCATTTTCTGATAATAAACCACTACAGTATCTGCAGGGTTCTTCTCCATTAGGAGTGATCTTGGTTAAGACCGCTGCCCACCAATAATCACTTGCATCTGTATACAGGACTAAGTCGTCTTCATCCTGTGGTATTGAGAGTTTTGGGAGATTTTTGCAAACCTCTTTTAACTCCTTCATTCCATGTCGATGTTCTTCCGTCCAGATGAGCGGAACATCCTTTTTCAGTAATGTACTGAAAACTTTTCTGTGTTTTGCGAGATTCTTAATGAATGGTCCCGCAAAATTAACAACTCCCATGAAACTTTGAAGTTGTTTCTTTTCTTTCATATCTTCAGGAAAATTCTGGACCTTCTGAACAATATGGTCATGTAGAATAATTCCTGCTTCATCGATCTCGATACCCAGAAATTCCATTTTCTGAGTTGCAACAACTGCCTTCTTTTCAGACAGTACCAAACCTTCTTTATAACAAACATCTGCAAAGATTTCAAGATGTTTGATATGTTCCTCTATATTTTTTGATGCAATTAAAATGTCATCAATATAGACAAACATAAACGAAAAATAATCTTTAAACAGATTATCCATCTTTCTCTGAAATATTTGGGGCGCATTAGCCAACCCCATTGGCATTACTTTCCAAACATAATGCCCTTGTGGAGTAGAGAAGGTTGTATACTTCTTACTCCCTTCCTCCATGCGAATCTGGTAGTAACCTGACTTGCAATCAAACTTAGAGAATACCTTAGCATTTCTAATGCAGTTAATAAGGTGTTCCCTACTAGGGATAAAATATCCATCAAACTCCAGAATATCATTAATTCCTTTGTAATTAATAACTAATCTGGGTTTACCTCGTTTGATCTCACCATGATTTCTTACCAGAAATCCAGGACTGCTGTAAGGCGAATTCCCTGGTTCGATCAACTTTAAATTAAGGTGTTCCTTGATTATCTTCTTCATCTCCTGTTGATATTTGAGGTTCATCAGGATTGGTCTGTATCTAACAAACTCATACTCCTTATCTGGCTTCACCTTCAAGGAAGCTTTAAGCTTGTTTCTATCCCACCATGCCAAAGGATTCTCATTGTAATTCCTTTTTATCTTCCTTTTGACATCTTCTAGGGACACCTGCATTTCTTCCCTAATATCTTGATGAGATATTAAGGATGCTTTGAGGATCTGGACCTCTTCGTCTTTAAGATCCTCTTCTCTAATACAACTTAGCACTGCTTCGCTGAATCTCCTTTGATCCTTCATTTTTGGGTGTCGAAGTTTTCCTTCATCACCACGCTTGCTGCGAAAACTCAATGGTATATGGCGATTAAAAGCCCCCTTGAGCCTCTGGACAATGATTTTATGATCGCAAATGGTTGTGAACACCAATTGCCTTCTTTCATTATCATGCATGTATCTTTTGAACATCTGTAGGAAATTGTTTCCTAACAGAATATCTGCACATGTATCATGGAAATAAATTGGTGGAGTTTTAACCTTATACCAAGGTGTACCTCTGGCTCCGCCAATTAAGATTTCCGTCTCTTTTACTCCTTTAGCCAAGAGCAAAATTTTCTTTGAAAAATCTCTTCCTGCAATTTGGGGTAGATCATCTTCTACCTCTGCTGGGAAGACTCCTCGTTTTGCAGTACAAATTCCTGCACCTGAATCAATATAAGCAGCAAGATATTCTGCCTTATATTTTTCATATAACATCCCTATAGAGATGTATATGGAAAATGGACTCGTCATTCGATCAATAGTTTTCTCCCATTAATCGTGATTTCCATTCCATCTTCTTTATTTGCTCAAGGTTTGTGATCCTCAAGAAAATGCAAACCCAATAGCAAACTGCTTCTCTTCCAGCTCTGCCCTTGATCTCCATCACTCTTCCCCCAATTTTCAGGGTACCTTTGTAATGATTGATCTCCGGCTGATGTAGATAGTAAAACACATTACAAGGGAAGTTGGTTTCCCACCTTGTAGTGTCAAATTTTACTATCACTTCTCTCCATTTCTCGGGACATTTCAGATTCACTGGCACTTTGTTACTCTGAGATGTCTGAGGTTGAGCTTCTCGAATGAGACTCCGACTCCTCCCATATTGCAAAGACATAATTCTGTCTCCTTGGAAGGATAATCTCCCTGAAGTTATCCTGAGACTTTGATCGTGTCTCATGACTTCTCTATCTCGGATTTGAATATCAATATTTCTTAACCGAGCAATTTCCACTCTATCGGGACAAACAGCCGTTGTCACCTTGTTGAAGATATCTGATATCTCAATGAACTTCTTTCCCATAAATAACTCAGTGTGATGTGAGTTGAAAAGAGCATATGATACATGATAAGTAATGGAGTAAGGCCTATTTCCTTCCTCCAATAAATCTTTGCGTTTAAAGTCCTGATAAAGCTTCAGAGCTTTGCTGAAATGGGTATCATTAAGATTGTAAGCAATCATTGGATAGATGATTCCCACCACTTGTCCTGCACAAAGATCTCCCGCAATGGTTTCCAATACGGAATCTTTCAGATTTCTAACTCTTTTATCGCATATAGCGATATCGATCGACGTGTGAACTCCGGTAAAGAGAGCCGATTTTAACATCAACTGGATTGCTCCAATATGGATCCAGTTCATCTTTTCAGCGACTTCGGGCTTCATCTTTGATAGATCTTCCCTGATGTCACTAGCTGGAATCAACTGCATCTCCACTTGATTCCCTGTAAGCTCTATAGGAAGCGACATTTCTCGTCTAGTAATTCCATAGACGATTTGTTGTTTCCTACTCCTTAGATTAAAGTTCTTCAGAACTTGATCTATGTTGTTTGCTGAAAAGCCTTGATACTTTTGTATATTTAGACTTTTCTTCATGATCTTGTCAATCAGATTTTGAGAGAGAGTTGTGTGACTGGAGAATCTCGTCCTGTCCTCTTTCTCCTGATGAACAATTTCTGGATCAGTCTGACTCCGATCTAGTTCCATCGGACCATTCTGAATCTTCTTCGCTGAAGACTTCTTCCTGTTCATATATACTCTCATCCGAGGGTATATCTTCGAACTGATATACTTGTATCAGTTCCTGGTAGTAGATGGCATCTTCGATATCCGGAGTGGATTCGAATTTATTGATACCTCTTCTCTCGTTGTCAGGGCAATTTGTGGAAATATGTTCTTTCGCACCGCACGTCCAGCAGTTGCAATCCTTAAAACTTTCATTAACTCTAGTGTGAGTTCTCCTGAAAGTTTTCTTGGCGGGTGTCCTTCCTTGGGATTTATTTTCTCCTCGGAAATTATACATATTCCTTGATGGTCCACTCTTTTAGCCTGATTTATAAGATCTGGCCTTCTGTCTTGACCATCTGGTTCTTGGTTTCCAAGAATTTCTTTTTGGATCTACACCTTTATGATAGGCCTGAAACCTATTTTTCTTGCTTCTTTTCAGCCTCGGTGGTTCCCCTTCAATGATCGTTGGCAGATTTATCATCACAGTTTAGAGGAGTATATTTGTTGATTCTCCTCAATTTCTTCATGTTCCTCAGAGCAGTTGCTTGTTGACACCACTCTGAAAGCTTTCGATGTACATATGACATTCTTCTTGCAACGTTTTCAGGATCTTCTGGTTCATAATCCCGAATCAGCATCTCTTTCCATGGGCTTGGAAATTTCAGAAAGAAAATTTCCAGTGCAACTCTATCATCAACTTTAGATTGATGTTGATAAAGAGTAAAGAGCTGTAAAAACTTATTAAGCGATTGTTGATCCAAGACTGCCAGTCTTAGATTATACAATGCCATAAAGTATTTCTTTCTCTTTTCTTGATCAACTCATTCGAAATATCCTTCTCCCAGAAAATGGCTTTTAAATATCGTTGCCATATTCTGAACATGTTCAGTGAAGTTTTCACTTTCAAAACATGCATTCTTGATATCCAGAGGAAAGAATTCCCAAGCAATCTTGGCAATTCCTACAAGGCTCATTTTGAGGATTCTCACGAATCCTTCCTTGTTTAAATCAAGGGTTGCCGCCGCAATTCTCAAGGCTGACGTCCACTCATTAATTACAGATTCTCGATCTTTGAAATTTACTTCATCGAGATCTAGCATCACTCCGTAGGGATGAATTGGATCCAGGGTCGCCTTTCCATATGATGTATCCTGCACCTTTGGTTGTGGCCTTCTTTCCCCAATCCTTCTTGCCGCCATATATGCATCATTTGGGGTATGTTGATCATACCTTGCTCCAGTCTGAAAATCCTGGACAACATTAATGGCTCCGGGTGCATTTTGAAAATCTTGTTGATTTCCAATGATAGCTCCTGGTGGAAGTTGATTCACCGGCTGTGGGTTTTGGACCACATTTTGGTTCATTTTTAAATCAACCATCGTCATGTTAGCAAAAGATTCTACTAACTCCTGGAGGTTATCAAGACTGATTCTTTCGAGATTATTCATCTTTTCTTTTCTCGAATCATTCTTATCAAGGCCTCCATGTTTGGATCTTTCTTGGTTTCTCCCACTGGGAATGGATAAGTGGGTTCATTACCAAATGGATTTCTCCTTTGACTGGAACGAGGTTGTTGTTCCAGCCTTTTGATCCGTGCTTGGATCTCCTTCAGGATATTGTAAATTTCATCCTGTTTTTTAGCAATCTTGTAAAGATCGCGTGGTACACCATACAGGCTATCGCCATTATGTTGTACTGTTTTCTGTATTTCTCTCAGATCCTCCGATATTTTGGATGAGTCTGGAGTAATCTCTTGATATAAAAGAGTAGATGATACTCCTTTATCTTTCTTTGGTTCCATCAGAGCGAATTCTAATTTACTCCAAAATGGATCCAATGGTCTCTTCTCATTGCATGTTCTATCTCTCATTCAAGGCAGATACAACTATGGAGAAGATCTTCTTTCCTTTTGATTCCTTGGAGGCAGGAATCAATTAATTCTTTCTCCTGGTTATGCTGAACTAAGTGGTTCAGCATATCCCTCCAGTGTGTTAGAATACTCTGGTATCTTGTCCTTCTTTTCTCTAAAATTTGGAGACGTTCCTGGAAATGTCCACACCTTGGACATCCTTCTAGATCCATCAGATATGATTGTTCTGATGGTTTCTCCTCATGGTGTTTATCACCTCAAACTGGAGAGTGCTTAGATTTGCATCATGTTGGTCCCAAGACGGATACCTTGGTGTAGAGGGGGGGTGAATACACCAAGGTTTAAAAACTTTTCCAAGTTAAAACTCTTTTGAGAGAGCCTGCTGTGTTCAACTCAGCTGGATGACAGCTTGAGTGACACAGCTGGATGTGAGAGTGTGTGTGTGGAAGTTGGTGGGTTTGGAAAGTCCGTCTGTTGCTTCAAATCATATTGCAAAGCTCTGTTTCACTTTTTGGTTAATCAGTTTATGCAGCTTGAAATGTATGCTCATGGGAGGTTAGTAACATGCATAAAACAAAGCAATAAAGAACAAAGCAATTTTAACGTGGTTCGGAGTAATACCTCCTACGTCCACGACCAGGTTCACTGGTAATTCACTACCACTTAGTTTCCAAGTACCAAGCAACTTCACAACTCTAACCCGAGCTGTGTTCTAACAGTTTGCGGGAACTGTCAAGCCTACACCTTCAGTTTCCGGGTACTGAAGAACCTAACCACTCGAATTACACGCTTCGAGCAAGCGTATCTTTTACCTAACCTTTCTGGGTTTGGGTTTGGGTATGGGATTTCCAACTATGAATGAGTTCTTACAATGAAGAACAAGGAGTAAGATGAACTCGTCCAAACTAGGCTTAAGATATTTATTCTGATCTATTCTGCCTAAGACTGAATGTATGAACAACTAAGAACACAACTGACTGGCTGGGTGTTCTTGAAAGATATGGATTTGAAGATTGTTGTTCATCTTTTTGTTTTGCTCTTTTATTTCTTCAGTCGTCTTGCCAGTCCCCTCTTCTTCAATGGTGGAGGAGGGATATATATAGGTGGAGATTCAAACTAGCCGTTGGAAGAGAGCTGTTTGAATCTTACCTACTCTCATTGACTTCTGGCCTTTAACCTACGAAGTAGGTCTGCATCTGCAGAGGCTAGTTCTTCTCTGAATTGACTGCGTCAGATAAGATCTTCTGACATCGGGATCTTGTCTTGGAGAAGCTCTTCATCTTCGAGCTGCTAAGCTTCTCTGCTGTGTTTTCAGCGGCTGGACTCTGCTGCGTCTTGACTCTGAGCTGTGTCTTAGATCTGTGTTGTATCATTAATCTGAGTTGTGGCTTCAACCTGAGCTGTGTTTTAGATCTGAGCTGTGTCATCGACACTAAGCTGGGTCTTTTACACTGAGATGGGTCTTTGACCCTGAGCTGGGTTTCCGTCACTGAGCTGGGTCTTGATACTTCAGGATCTTTGACTTTGCTTGGTCTGCTCTGCTGAATTCTTTAAAGTTGTCTGCTTAGTTGTGTCCGCTTCATTGTATCTTCTGCAATGTCATCTGTTGTCTTCAACTGCTACCTGTAAACTAAGAAACTCTATAAGCTCAAACAGGTGAGCTGAAAAAAAAAACGCTTAGGCTTGAGCAATCATCTACTCGGTTGGGGTCAGCTGGGTTTTGGTATCAAATCAAATTTCTATTAATTTTCTCAACAATTTCCCCCTTTTTGATGATACCAAAACCTAGCTGAGAAAAACAATTTACTTCCCCCTTAACAAAAAAACGGGTTTTCAAAAGTTTAAACATTCACAGCAGGAAAATCAAATTCAGAGTTCAGTGCCTGGACAAAGAGTTATTGTCATCAGGGTAAGCTTGAGATAAAAGCGAGCTTTTCATTAATAAAGGATATTTTACAATTTTACAATTACAGAAATTCAAAAGACAAAATTTCCAGATGGCTGGGTCATCAACTGAGCTGCTTCATTTGCTCATCAATCTGATGGTCAGTCTTGAGACCATATCTGTTGAAGATGAACTCTTCCAGTTCCTTCCATTCTGCTTGATTCTTTGATTTGAAAATTCTTCTTTCGCCAGCCCAGTGATGAACTTCTTTGATAATCTGGGCCTTGTCAGGAAGGTTCGTTCCAGCTAGAGATGGAGGCTTCAATTGCTTGACTTTTGGAGCCTTTAGCTGGATGTTGTTTCTCTTGGCATATAGGGCAATTGATCTTGCCATCATTGGATCTGTCTCATGAAGTTCGAGGAGATAATCCTGGAACGCAGTTTCTGGATCCATGCCTTTGTACTGATTCAAGTAGTAGAATTCTTTGATGAATTCTGATTTGCATCGTTCCCAGTTTTCATTGATATCGTCTGGGTTCTTCTTGTCAGTTGAGGCTGCTTGGACTCGATTCTTCATAGCTTGCATGTAGCTCTGCCTTTTCTTCTTTTGCTTTTTCTCAGCAGGCTTGAGTGAATCAGCTTTCTTCTTGATAATCTTATCCAGCTCTTGCATTTCTCTTTTTTGCTCGTTGTGGAAGTTACACAGCCAGTGATAGTCCTTGTATTCTTCTGGCTTATGTCCACAGGCTTTGGCAAGAGCAACCATCTTCTCTCTCCACATTTCTTTGACTGCTCTGGCTGCTGTAGTTGGCTCTGGCTCTTCGTCATCCAGCTCTTTGGCGAAATCGTCGATTTCCGATTGAAAATGCTGCACAGGTTCTCCCTTAGCTGCAGCTTCCCTCTCCATTGTTTTTCCAGCTTCATTCTTATCTTTCCCCTTTTTGGCATTATCAACAAGGGATGCAGAGAGGTTAATGACTGTTGCTTTGAGCTTGGCGAGAGCGGCTTCAACATCAGCGATCTTGGCTAAGTTGTCAGTTGTGGCAATGTTCAGCTGAGCAGTGATGTTGTTTCCAGTTCTGAACTGAGCATCCAGATCTTTATATAAGTTGAAGAGTTGGCGGATGTCAGAGCTGTTGGAGAGAGTGGACTTTTTTAGAACTTCCAGCTGGCTTGAAATATTTGTTATGTCGTCGACCAGTGGAGCTTGATGTCTTGTTACAATCTCAGGAACTCTCTTTTCTAGAAGGTGTGATTGATCAATGCTTTGAGAGACAAGAGATTGCTTGAGATATAGACTTGTACTTTCTTGTAAATCTTGAGCAAATTTATGGACTTCATCAATTGTCCGCTGTTGCTCTCTAACTTGGCAGTCTAGAGCTGTGAATTGCGTAATGACATCTACTTGAGACTTCAGTCTGTCCTGAAAAAGAATTTCTTCAACCTCTTTAGATATTGCTTCCTTCATGGCGGTTGAAAGCTCGACAGCTGAGTCTGTTTGAGTTGTAGAATCAACATGACTGGGTTTGTTTGCCTCGAACTCGACCAGCGAGCGAGTGTCATCGGCCTTTGGACTTGGTGGGGCTGCTGTATCTGGTTCAGCTGTTTCACCAGCAGGTTCTTCAATGATTATTACCTCAGCTGTGTTATCTGGTACAGCTTCCTTGGTAATTTCAGCTGTGATTTCTTTGGATATGATAGCTCCAGAAGATGTCTCTCATCCCGCTGCTGTTAGAAGCTTGTTGGCTGATTCTCAGACTTCAGCTGGGTGCGGCTTGGGGTATTCTGAGATACTTCAATAATACCTCTGATGAGATCATCTTGATGTAAGTAAACATCTTCCAGACTTCCAAAGCCAAAAGTGTGCTGGAGGCATGCTTCATCCGTTTTCAATTTCTCGTAGGAGAAGGTCTCGATCAGCTGCTTATTCTGGTACAACGTTGCCATCTTGGTGGCCAGATAAAATTTGAGGTCTCCAACTTTGACGAGGGCGATTGGAAGGTACGCCAAGATAGGATACTGAGTTAGAACACTCTTGATCCCTGCGATGCGTAGCTCCTCGTACATAACTTCCATGAAGGCTGAGCCAGAGGAGTTGAGTGATGGAGAAGCAATAGAGTCACTTTCCTCTGATTCTGTGGAGATTTGATTGGAGGAGGAGGGTTCATTTTGATTATCAGCTGGCTGTGAAGGAGCTTCAGCTAGTTGAATCTCTTCCTGTACGTCTACAGGAAATGAATCTTTTATTGGAGAGATGGGTGGAGGAGAAGGTTGTTTGGACGGAGAGTTGTGAGGCGGTAAGGGCTGGAGAGAGCTGGGAAGAGTTGTCTGACTCTTTGGATTGTCCAGCTTGTCCTCTGAACTGGATGATGATTCATCATTCAATCCCATATCAGCCAAGATGTTTGATCCGAATTGATTGAAGGTTGATACTGGCTGTGGGGAGAGAATTACTATTGCTCGACTAGGAGTTTCTTCAGAAGAATGTCTCGCCTCAGATGGTGGAATGACAGCCGTTTTCTTTTTCTTCTCAGCTGGACCTTCAGCTGGTTTGGGGTCAGCTGTCTTTCTTTTCCCCTACTTCTTCTCAGCTGGAACATCTGCCTCTGATTCTTCTAGCTGCTTCTTGCCTTTGCTCACAGCAGGCTGTTTCCTTAGGAGATCATTGATTTGACTCATTCTCTGGAAGAGAATCTTCGTTTCTGGAAATGGATCTGATTCAGCCCACTTTACTGTGTATCATTTCACAGCTTGTTCTATTAAGAACAAAATCTTGGAGCATAGATACAGGGGCTCTGAGGTTGAATACGTCATCCTGGTGGAGTCAAACTTGATCTTCTCTGACTCCTTGACTAATCTGTTGAGTAAGAAATCAAACCAGTTGACGTTTGCACCTTTGATCATGGCAATCATCGGCTTGAGCTTTGGAATATTGATCTCTCCTTGAGATCCAGCTATCCCTAAAATGTACTTTTGCGTGATATCCAGCAGCAACCTGTACTTTGGCTTGAGTAGGAGCTTTGACATGCTTGCTCTGTACGGCTCTGGGGAGATAAGCATCTCTTTACTGAGGAATTCATCCACTTCTTCACGGCTGTAATCGTCTGGGATGAATTCTCCTTCTCTGGGTAGGTTGAACACCTTTCGTAGCATCTTGTTAAGTTTGATGTTGACGGTTGCTGAGTCAAATTTTCCGTCATCGCCCTTGACATTCACATCGAATGAAGATGAGTAAAAGCCTTCTTTGTCAATGATGTTGAGATAGAATAGAGCAGCATCTCTCTTCAGCATGAGCTTGGGCATGGAGGTTGCCCACAGTAAGAGACCAGAGTCTATTACGAGATTTACCATTTCTTTGAGTTCAGAAACTTGAAGGTTGGCGATGGAAAGACAACTTTCAAATGACAACTTTGTCATAAGAACTTCGAACTGGTTCATCCCTACGGTTGATCTCTTGGGTGCCATTTCTGCAGAGTGTTGATTTTGATCGAGCGAGGAATTTGCAGAAAATTGACAGATGATTTGAAGATTTGAAATTCGCAGAGATAAAGATAAAAGAATCATCCGTATCTTTTCCATGTATATCAACTGCCATAAAGGATCATCGGTTGAGATTGAGACAGCTGGTATTCTGATCAACGGCTGGGAGAGATTTACTCATCACGTTCTGACGTGTTTTCGGCGAGTGTATTACAACCGCACGTGAGGCAGTTCAAATGCTTGACATTCTGCCTCGATCCTACCGTGCTTCAGTACTCAGCAGTCTTTATAATTAATGCGATGGGAAAGGAAACTTATCAAGCAATTTAACTAAGGAACATATGTCCGCTTAAAATAGGAATTCAAAATAATTGGACTTAAATAGTATATTCCTTAGAGAAATAAATGCATGAGACACAAACCGGTCAACTTGGACAGAGTATCCAGCTGATATCACGGTGGTCTTCTCTTTTGCTTGATTTAAATATCTTCTCAGCTGAGTTTCTGGAGATTAGCTTTATTCTTCTTCAGCTGAGTTCCCTTTCTGTCTTGGGATCCAGCTGAGTTTGTTCCCCCTCAGCTAGATGAACTTTCTTCACTTGAATATTCTACTGGAATAAATTTGCCCTCAGCTGATATCATAGCTGTGTTGATTTCCAGCTTGATTAAGTTCCCTCCTGAATTTGATAGAAGGTGGCTGTCTTTTCTTAGCTGCTTCTTACTTGAGTTAATCGGAATCTCATTACTGGTTCATTTCTTTGATGATGTCAGCTGTTCTATGACCGGCTGAGTTCACCGCTGCTTTGTGGGGAATGATCTTCGATTTTCTGTTCTTTGCATTGCATCCATACGCGTTGATCTCACCAGAAAAACCGTTCACAACAATTGGCTGGGACCAATACGCTTGACATAATCTTTGAAGAGCTTTGAGGTGAATTATGAGCTTTGATCATCTGCTGTCTTTACAGCAAGCTTGGTGACATCCTCAGTTGCGTCTGTCCCTCGACCTGTTATTACTCCTTCGGAACCCAGTTGTGATTGGGTCCGACTTTGTTGCTGAGGGTTCCGTTAAAAACCCAGATTTGTCTTTATCGATTGAGTGATACTTCTGGTTGGTCCTTGAATGTGTCCACTCCTTCTTTGGACCTTCTTGACTCCTTTTTCTTTAATGAGGTTCATTTCATAGCTGGAGTTTGTCAGCTTGATCTCTAGCTTGATATCCTGTCTGCTGGAATCTTGGTGTGAAGCTCGGTCGATATTCAGCGTTATAACCAGCTGAGATTCTTCTCAGCTGTCTTTTTAGTTGACCTAGATGTCTGTGCTGGATGACATTCTGTCTTTAATTTTGATTCCAGTCAGCTGGATTTATCTGTTGCCTTGGAGCTCTATGATCGGCTGGGAGTTGTTGCGCAGATTTTCCTCTCTGATTGGACTGAACTTAGAGAGCTGGCTTGATTATGTAAGACCTCTTTGATATATCGTTGGCTAGATTCCAGCTGGGTCTGCATTGGCTGGATCCATTCTTTGATCTGATACAGCTTTGGCCATCTTCAAGTTCCTGATGATTCAGTCTTCTGCTTGGTTTTCTAAATTTATAATGATGGGTCTGATAGTGATAACATCCCACATCATGTCATGACGCGTGTTCAGAAAGCTGTTGATTTGGATCTTCCATATCTGATAGTCATCGACAGAGAATGTCGGAAGATTCCTGCACAAGAGAGATTTCAAGACAGTATGCAATATAATGATTTTAAAAAGGTTTTGAAACTTTAAAGGATCTGTTCAGGTGACCACTATCAGCACTGAAATGCTGACTTGACACAGATACAGTGATCTTTTGAACCACTGCTCTGATACCAATTGTTGGTCCCAAGACGGATACCTTGGTGTAGAGGGGGGGTGAATACACCAAGGTTTAAAAACTTTTCCAAGTTAAAACTCTTTTGAGAGAGCCTGTTGTGTTCAACTCAGCTGGATGACAGCTTGAGTGACACAGCTGGCTGTGAGAGTGTGTGTGCGGAAGTTGGTGGGTTTGGAAAGTCCGTCTGTTGCTTCAAATCATATTGCAAAGCTCTGTTTCACTTTTTGGTTAATCAGTTTATGCAGCTTGAAATGTATGCTCATGAGAGGTTAGTAACATGCATAAAACAAAGCGATAAAGAACAAAGCAATTTTAACGTGGTTCGGAGTAACACCTCCTACGTCCACGACCAGGTTCACTGGTAATTCACTACCACTTGGTTTCCAAGTACCAAGCAACTTCACAACTCTAACCCGAGCTGTATTCCAACAGTTTGCCGGCACTGTCAAGCCTACACCTTCAGTTTTCGGGTACTGAAGAACCTAACCACTCGAATTACACGCTTCGAGCAAGCGTACCTTTTACCTAACCTTTCTGGGTTTGGGTTTGGGTATGGGATTTCCAACTATGAACGAGTTCTTACAATGAAGAACAAGGAGTAAGATGAACTCGTCCAAACTAGGCTTAAGATATTTATTCTGATCTATTCTGCCTAAGACTGATGTGTGAACAACTAAGAACACAGCTGACTGGCTGGGTGTTCTTGAAAGATATGGCTTTGAAGATTGTTGTTCATCTTTTTGTTTTGCTCTTTTATTTCTTCAGTCGTCTTGCCAGTCCCCTCTTCTTCAATGGTGGAGGAGGGATATATATAGGTGGAGATTCAAACTAGCCGTTGGAAGAGAGCCGTTTGAATCTTACCTACTCTCATTGACTTCTGGCCTTTAACCTACGAAGTAGGCCTGCATCTGCAGAGGCTAGTTCTTCTCTGAATTGACTGCGTCAGATAAGATCTTCTGACATCGGGATCTTGTCTTGGAGAAGGTCTTCGTCTTCGAGCTGCTAAGCTTCTCTGCTGTGTCTTCAGCGGCTTGGACTCTGCTGCGTCTTGACTCTGAGCTGTGTCTTAGATCTGTGCTGTATCATTAATCTGAGCTGTGGCTTCAACCTGAGCTGTGTCAATAACCTGAGCTGTGTTTTAGACCTGAGCTGTGTCATCGACACTAAGCTGGGTCTTTTACACTGAGCTGGGTCTTTGACACTGAGCTGGGTTTCCGTCACTGAGCTGGGTCTTGATACTTCAGGATCTTTGACTTTGCTTGGTCTGCTCAACTGAGTCTGCTCTGCTGAATTCTTTAAAGCTGTCTGCTTAGCTGTGTCCGCTTCATTGTATCTTCTGCAATGTTTTCTAATGTCTTCAACTGCTACCTGTAAACTAAGAAACTCTATAAGCTCAAACAGGTGAGCTGAAAAAAAAACGCTTAGGCTTGAGCAATCATCTACTCGGTTGGGGTCAGCTGGGTTTTGGTATCAAATCAAAACTCTATTAATTTTCCCAACACATCAAATCTCACTCTTGCCTCAATTTCTTAAATGAAAGGCTCCATGTATTCAAGCCTTCTTTCACGTACGACTCGGGAGTCGAACAATTCTTTCCAGAATGTCCTTAACATCTGGTTTCTTTCTCTTTTTATCTCCAGGTCTTGGAGATAATTCCTGTAACACTCGCATCTCGGACAATTGGCCGGATCCATGTTTTTCTTTATGTCTCATCCGTTAGGATAATACTTAAAGCAATAAATAAAATATAACTCCCAGATAAACCTAAGGCTCTGATACTATTTTGAAAGCGTGGATCTTTAAGAATAATATTAGGGGAGAATGGTAAATAAAAACCTTGAGTATTTTTAATTGATTCTATCTTAGATGTGTATTTCAAGTTTGTTCCAGAGGAAGTGAGTATTGATGACTTCGGGCCTTAAATTGCAACTTTTCTAAAACATTGTGGCCTAAATTTGCAATTTCAAAATTCAAATTCCCATATCTTTTAAGCCAGATGACCCTTTTTTGCAAGCCCGCCGAATTATGGTCCAAATTTGCAAACCGCCCTAAGTTAATAGCCCATAAAAACTTTGAACTCTATCAATCACATACCTCCTTATTATTTTTTCTCTCCATAAGATTACATACTAAGGTTTGTCTTTAGGGTTTAAGGTTTCTTTCTCTTTAGAGTTTAGGGTTTCCCTTCTCCATAGTTGATTTTTTCTCTTTCTAGAGTTTATAGTTTCTCTCTACATTCATCTCACTATAATTTTTATTTTTTGTTTTCTCTTTTGATTTGTTGCAATTATAATCACCTGCAAAATTGTAAACTATCAAAAATTTTGACCGATAATCGTTGTTAGATTCTATCACTGTATATGTGGTGTATATTCTCAGACGGCGGATCAAAAGTTGATAGAAACTTTAACTCCCTATTTTTCTTATTTGGGTGAAAGTTTTTTTGTTTGTATAAAATTTTTAAATCGGGGGTTATAGAGTTAAAGTAGTACATTTATTATTATTTTTTTATGCTGAAAATCACTCTAAAATTAAGTTTTTAGTTTTTTAAAAACCACCCTAAAATAAAGTTGATGGATATTGCGGAAGTATTGTTGTGATTGGGCCCAATTAAAATGAGTGCTTAAGATGATTGGGCCGTCTGATTGGGCCTCAAGCTCTTTAGTCTTAGCCCCCAGTATTGAATTTAAACAACTAACAATTAAAAACAATAAATTCAAACTAATAACAATTAAAAACAATATGCACATACCATTCAGAAAGAAAAAGAAAATTATACATGAAGGTGATAAATCAGGGTGAAATTTGGGAAAGGGAAATTTTAAACATAGCCCCCATTTTACTCCACATAGCCCCCTATAAAAAATAATAATGAAATTAATTACAAATATACTATTATGCCCTTATAGCCCCCAATTAAATTTTAAATAATTTAATTATGTAGCCCCCATTTTACTCCACATAGCTCCCTATAAAAAATAATAATGAAATTAATTATAAATATACTATTATGCCCTTATAGCCCCCAATTAAATTTTAAATAATTTAATTATGTAGCCCCTATTTTACTCCACATAGCCCCTATAAAAATAATAATGAAATTAATTACAAACATGGTTGTTTCACAGTTGTTCTTCGATCCTAATTAATAACTATTTTTACCGTACGAGTTGCACTACTCATACATAATATTTATAAGCACCTAAAGTTCGGAACTCTAGCTCGATAATTCTTCCCATATTTTTACATTTATCCATTATTTTTGTTTGCAATTAAGTCTTTGCTAATACATGAGAACTATTAATCATGTCAGAAATTGAGATAGGAGACAAGGGATTTATCAAATTATGAATGCTTGAGATAACTCCCAAAGTAGGCGGTGCATGAGAAAGCTAAACACACGAACAATTATTTTTTCACGCAATTCAATATTTTTCTTTAATATCATGACAAACTTAAACAAATTATAGAAGAACAAAAAGATTAATAAGAAAGTAACAATTGAAATACCGATAGTTTTTTTCTTCTTTCATGGCTTCGTACGAGTTCTTCTGTCTGATGGCTAAGGACTATAAACCGATAATATATCTTTAGGATTTATGTTATTTAAATTTTAAGTGGGGGCTATAAGGGTTTTAAGATTTATTTTATTTAAAAATTTAATTGGGGGCTATAAGGGCATAATAGTATATTTATAATTAATTTCATTATTATTTTTAATGGGGGCTATATGGAGTAAAATGGGGGTTATGTTTAAAATTTTCCTTTGGGAAATCGACACTTGAGCAAGCAGAGATATAAAATTTTTGGGCCAACCCGACCGTCCCGATCCCACTAAACTGACATGAAATATATACATATCACACCTAGACATATTCCTCTTATTTATTCTCACCATATATAAACAAAAGGAATGATGTTTGTTCATTTTTCCTTCTAAATTCACGAAAGTTATCCACGGAAGGTGAGCAACATATATTTCTCTATATAAACTTCTGTTAAATATAAACATTTGTAAGTTTAAAATCTAGTATCATTTCATTAAAATAAATGACCTTAAAATCTTGGCATTGCGTTGACTTGTAAAACAAGCCACATATATCGGCTAAATATTTTTAACAAATCATTCACTTGTCTGGGTATCGAAAAGTAGGGTGGTAGAATTTAAAGGGTCATTTTCCAAGTAGTTCAAATATTTAAAACTCAATTACTCAGCTTAGCTGCATTTTTAGTTGGAATTTAATTGTCGAAACAAATTTGTCAAATATCTTAAATAGTACTAGATTATTGTGATTATGTACATTTTCTTTTTCAAAATTTGGAGTGAATAGCCTATTTTTCAATCTATTTTTCTGCTCCCGAAACTACCATTTCTTAACATTCTTCTTTTTTCGGAGAAAAAACTAATGTTCCAATATTGACATGAAAATACATGTATCAAACCTTTTAACCTCCTCAAAAGCCACATGGCAAGTCTAAATTCTTAACTGCCAATTGATGTTAAATTATGTTCATCGGACCCCTACTAGTGTACTACGCAGTCACTATTTGATAGTGTTTTTCTCATTCTATTGAAGATGAAATAATTTTTGGTAAGCAATGCTCACATATGAGAAGAGACTGAGATGATCTTCATATTAATTTTTACTTTCAGATTGAATAAATTATGGGGATGAAATTTCAAATATTTGATTATTTCATCTAATCTAAGTAAATGGTATATTTCAAAATTTTCAAAAAATGGAAATAAATTGGTTTTTTTTTTTGCACATAAATGGAAATAAAGTTATGACATGAAATTTTACCCAGTTTGCAATTCTTTTGCTATATATACTTGCCTTTTCCCCAACACACAAAAAAGTACACTTTTCACGCATAATGAGCACACAGCTTCTGCAAATATGAAAATGCAACAGTTTTGACGCACAAACAACCAAAGCTCTCTGTTACTCTCTCTCTTTCTCACTCTCTCTCTTCACGTGCCAATCATCGACTTATCATGTGATGCCCCCGTCCCACTGACTGCCTTCACTGCTCTGAGTGCTGCAATCATCCCCCTTCACACAGTTCACACGCAGACGCTTCAAGTTCTCTTCTTGCTCTGACTCGTCAAGATCAAATTTTGAACCTGTTTCTTGAAACCCATCAGCGGTTGAAGCACACATAAACACGGGCTCAAAATAATTCTCATTTAAAGATTGAGTTAGTAGTTGTATGAGAGCACGCTTAAGATGGGCTGTTTGCAGTCCAAAACTGCCAATGTCCAGTCTCCTGACCAAGAACCTTCACAGCCCGACTCTAAACCAGATCTGGGTACTCTCTCTCTCTCTCCCTCCATGTCTCTCTAAATGTGTGTGGTATTGTTGAGAAACCATATAAGTTGGGGATATAGCTGTTTGTGTTTGTCCATGTTGCTTACTTATTTAGGATGGATTTGTGTACACGTGACCTTTTTAGTGACTAATGGAGATAGATTTTTCAAGTGTTATGAAACCTACCACGCATCTAATGTTCGGTTGTTCATTCTTATTTGGGTAATTTTCGAATCCCTTGCTTGTTTTATTAGGATAGGCGCCTGTTTGATTGGTTTACTGCTTTAGGGTTTGTTGCCGGTTTTTATATTCTTTTATTTCGTTATCGGTTAATTTTGTGTTCTTTGTTTCTTTGCCTTTTTTCTATTATAACTTTATTGTATATTGATTATAGTTTAAGCATTAACTTGAAGCTTTTGGGTTGAGAGCAGTGCCTAGCTCAGCTGCAGTCTTTCACTGCAACTATTATTGTTTATTTTCAGCTGAACACTTATTTGAGCATAGTTATGCTTTCGTTTAGTTTCGTTGCTTTTCACATATTGTTCCTGTGAGTTTTTGTGTTTCTCTTTAAAATGATGATTGGATACTGATGAAGCAAATGGGGAACAAGTAGATCCAGAGCAAGTGCCTGCATTCAAGGAATTTGGGCTTGCAGAACTACGTGCTGCAACAAATGGTTTCAGCAGCGAGCTTATAGTTTCTGAGAGTGGAGAGAAAGCTCCTAATATTGTCTATAGGGGTAAGATCCGAAGCAACCACCTAGTTGCAATCAAACGCTTTTCAAAGCAGTCATGGCCTGACTCACGGCAGTTTATGGTGAGCTTTTCGTTTTCATATAGTCGATCAGCTTTCTGTTTATTTGCATAGGCTTATTGCTTTGTTTGAAACTTGATTAAGATGGGATCACTCCTAATCTTATCTTTAGATCGACTTATTTCATTGTATAAGGTCTGTCATTTTGTCTCATAGAAAGTTGATCTACATGATTAGTTTCAACTTTCAAAGTCAATTGAGTCTGATTTTGATCCTTCTCTGATTTGCATTCATGTATGTATGCACCTGCATTTGCTGCGGGGAACTCTTATAATGGGGACTTTTGGATGGTTGTAATTTCTCATCGATTTCCTATAGATTTTGTGTTTACCCAAGGAGTCGCTTTTCATTTGTTTTTGTCCCTTTTCTCCCCTGCTTATTAGCAAGTACTGTTAGAGCTGAAGCTAAAGCTTCTGTAAAGAAATCTGAGGGTCCCATGGTCTCAAATTAGAAATATGATGACTTACACGAGCTATGTCTGCTTGAGGGCTAAAGATGTTCATTCATAACTATTGTCTTGCTTCTGCTCTATCTGTTTATAAATTACAAATAAAAAAATTGGTTGATCAAAATAGCAAGAATTATGTAGAATTTAATAGTGTTCTTTATGCAATAAATTTGCAGGCCGAGGCTGCTGGAGTTGGTAAAGTTAGACACAAAAGACTGGTAAATTTATTAGGATGCTGTGCTGAAGGAGATGAACGCCTATTAGTAGCTGAATACATGCCAAATGATACACTGTCGAAGCATCTTTTTCATTGTACGGTTTTTTTCATTTTGTCCCTTGTATTTGTGAAGATCTTGAGCTTTACATGTCTCTAATTCTTTTTCTTGATATTCAATTGAGTGTATACATCCTTGTTTTTGTGCAGGGGAAAAACAGCCTTTGCAATGGGAAATGCGTGTGAGAGTTGCACACCATATCGCACAAGCTCTTGACCACTGCAATGCTGAAAACCGAAAAATTTATCATGATTTAAATGCTTACAGAATTCTTTTTGATGAGGTACTTGTGCAAACATATGTAAAGTGAAATGATTTAGCCTGCTCAAAGTGTTGCTCTTTCTCTTGTATGATTGCTCTCAATATTGTGTTGCTTTTTGTGACCATTATACTAGTTTCAATAAATCAACATGTTCCACAGTCTTTCCTATAGAACATTAAATCTAGACTCAGACAGTTCCAATCTTATCACGAGGACCTTGCATGTTTAGCAATATTTCTTCTAATTTGGAATTGTAAATAAGACTTTAGAAGAATGGGAAAATGCAGGGAAGCATGAAGTGTAGGACGTGATTTATCACATCCCTAATAGAGTGTCAATTTAGTTATTTATCTGAACATAAGAAATTACTTCTTTTCAAGTGCTTAAATCATCAAAATTAGCATTCAGCTATACCATATTACCCTCAGTATCTCTTTGAGATGCAGTAGGAGCTTCTTGTTTTCCTCCTTTGTCCTGATCATGGTGCATCATGAAATAATACCTCCCTGTTAAAGATAAGTACAATGTTTTTTTCGTACTGATTGAACAAAGGTGGGCTGATACAGGAAGGTGACCCCAGGTTATCTAGTTTTGGTTTGATGAAGAACAGCAGGGATGGGAAGAGCTATAGCACCAATCTAGCTTATACTCCCCCTGAGTTTTTGCGCACAGGTTTGTACATCCCGCAGCTTTGCGATATCATTCATTGGCAACTAAAACTGCTTGAGTTTTTTTATCTTATGCAATGTTTCTTAGGTGTCAGATAATTTCCCTATTTCTTTTCAAGTGTGAGAATGCTGTCTCCATGGAAGTATTATGAAGATTGCTGTAGGATAGTTTGTATATGACTTGGAAGTTATTGACTTGACAGAGTTATCTTTTGACTGGCATGCTAAGAGTATCCATCCTCTCTTGAGTCGTTACACTCCTTGAACCTTTTGACGTGCTGTAGGTTTTCTGTAATCCGTTGATCAAAAAGTTCTAGAAATTTTGGGGCTTTCTTCAAAACTCAATTTAGATGGTTTGCTGCACGATCCCCATCCAAAATGATTAAAAAGACTCGTAGATTCTTCTAATCTGAACATTGGGAAGATATAAATGACTGCAGTTTTGAATGACATGTAGTTGAAAGACAGCTTTTGAGGAATGGACTCCTGATCTGTTTCACTCGTATAAATAATACTCTCTCTGTCCCACTCAATGTCTCACTTACCTTAAATGGATGTCTCACTCAATATGTCCCATACCTAATATGGAAAGAATTAATCCTTCAGAAGTAGTGGGACTTGCCCACTTTCTATATTTTTACCCTTCTCCTTAATCTCCGTGCCGAACAATAATGAGACATAGTGAGTGGGACGGAGGGAGTAGTAATTAATTGACTCTACTGCATAATTTCTTATCAACTTGGAGATTTCTATGCAGCATGTTGATTAAATTCTCACTGTATGATAGTTATGAAATGTAAATTCTAGCAGCAATATATATTTCGCTGTTGATAAATGGACAATTGGTTCATACTTCATAGAGGCTAGTTGGGTTTGGTTTCCGTGCTACTTTGTATTGTATGATTGTGAGGGATAGGATAATGATCTTATTTATCTTTATTACTAAATAAAGGAAAACTGTAGAACCCATTCGATGAAGCTAATGCATGCAACAATCATGTAACTATCCCGTAAGAAGCAAATGCAGACTTCTCTACCTCTTTCCTATTCCCTTCTGATGCTTTTTGGAGAAGATCAGAATGTGATATATCAAAGTGCTCTTGTGCAGCACTTCTTTTTCTCTTTGGTGTTCCACATGGGCATGGCTGAGCCTTTGCCAAAGAGAACAATCTGTTTTCTTGTTGCAAGCTGTATGATGAAATCTCACCCCAGAAGTTTCTCTAGATGCACATGAATTGTCTCAGTTTATCCACAACCTATCCCTACGTAATGACACAATTCTTTCTTCTTTTTCTTTTTTTTCTTTTTTTTCTTTTTGTTCTTCAGGCAGGGTTATCCCAGAAAGTGTGATATACAGTTACGGAACTATTCTTCTGGACCTCTTGAGTGGAAAGCATATTCCGCCTAGCCATGTATGGTGCATTTCATACCTAATTCTGATCTCTGTATTTAGAAGAGTTCGTCAACCTATTTCTGCATTATCTTTTTAATTGTTAGTTTTCCTTGATTTAAGCTGAAATCAACATCATATATATTTTTCTATGCATATGCAATTTTTGGAAACTGATTTATGACTTGGGTCCTACTGAATTTTTTTCAGAAGTGGACAACTTCTTTCGACCAATTTTTTTATGAGTTCTTATGGCTGCTTAGTGGCCCTAAGATGAAATAGGATTTCATGCTGTAGTGGAGGTTTATCTTCATTCTTCATTTAGTTCTAATACTATTTATATTTCTTATAACAAAAAAAAGGTTTCTATCTCCATTAAAAATGATCATTAATCGCTGCTTACCGGAATTGCAAAGCCATGCATGCTGGTTTCAAGTATGATGTGATATTGTTTGACATGGTACACCTGGTTTCTAAAAGCATATTTTGTCAAGTGAAGGCTCAAAACGATAACTGAAATTTAGGCAGAAAATATTTAACGAATGCATGTGCTTTTTAGTTTTCCAGTAATCGATCTAAAGCTTTAGGTACGTGTGTGTGTGCAAATTGGCCACATATGCTACTGATGAGGAGCAACAGCATTTTTTGCTTTAAAACATTTCTAGAGGATTAACATTTCTCCTGCTCCAGGCGTTGGATTTGATAAGAGGGAAAAATGTTTTATTGCTGATGGACTCGTCTCTGGAAGGACAATATGCGAACGAAGATGCTACTGCATTAGTAGAACTTGCGTCTAAGTGTCTCCAGTATGAGGCTAAAGATAGACCTGATGTCAAGTTCATACTCACTGCTGTCACACCCCTTCAAAAGCAGGAGGTAATAATGTTTGTGTTTTCTGTTCGAGCACTGCTTCATTATTCGATTAATTTTAATCACATTATGTTCTTCCATAATCTTCTAGGTTGCATCGCATGTGCTGATGGGTCTGACCATGACAAAAACCCCCGTTGCTCTACCTACCATGCTTTCACCTCTTGGAAAGGCTTGCGCGAGAATGGATCTAACTGCTGTACATGATATTCTGCTCAAAACAGGCTATAAAGATGAAGAGGGTGCTGAAAATGAGGTGTGCTAAATTTCTAAATTTGAGTATGAAAATGCAAACGTCGTCGTCTTATTTTTGTGAAAAGATGGGACAAATCTACAACATAGAATGGATCCCTCCACGTGCTTTGCTGACTTCATGTTTTAATTGGTGAAGCTCTCATTCCAAGAATGGACACAACAAGTTCAAGATATGCTAAATACGAAGAAATTTGGTGATATAGCGTTCAGAGACAAGGATTTCAAGGGTGCAGTCGACTACTACTCCAAGGTATACTATGATGATAAATCACATGATCACGTGTTGATTTTTGTCGTCTTTCATAGTTATTGCCTCGTGTATTTTGCAAGCTATCTCGACTGTAGCTTCTGTTTGTCATTCATTCATTCATTCATTCATTCTAAACTAAGACTTGATCTGCAGCTGGTGTCGTTGATGTCTGTTCCATCTGGAACGGTGTTTGTGAGACGTGCCCTTTCCTATTTGATGATCGGACAGCCCGAATTGGCACTGAGGGATGCTATGCAAGCGCAGGTTTGCTTGACCGAGTGGCCAACAGCTTTCTACGTGCAGGCTCTTGCCCTTTCGAAGCTTGGGATGGAGACAGATGCACAAGATATGCTCAACGATGGAGCCTCCTTCGAAGCCAAGAAGCTAAATAGTTGGCGTAACTAGTTTATGTTATGCAAATCTGAGGAATATGACAGTTGTCTTAATTGGCTGCATTGTCCAAATTTGATTTAATATAATGTTGTTCAAGATTGGACGATGAAATTCTACCGGTTTACGTAGAGAGAAATGTGTAAATGTGTTTTTGAGACCAAGTTTTTAGAATTTGCATGTAGATGTGAAATTTTGCTACTATATGTTTTATTTCTTGTGAAGTTTGTGGAGTATTTCTTATTACATAATAAAATAAATTATATAAAAAAATTTAATTATAAAAAAAATTTTGAAATGGAGAATGGGAAGTGAGTCACGAAGTAGTGTCACCTTAGAAAAAGGCGAAAAAAAGGTTAGGCGGAAAGGCTACTTTTGGTATAGTGGTAGGAAACATAATGGCTTATTAATTGTCTGTTCCTAAATCTTGAGAGACTGAGAAATATGATTCGACAGATTCATTGCTTTATTTGTTGGGATGTTCAAAGTTGGTTTTGTGTTTCATTCTTTTATTATAATGATGTAATCTGTCAGTTGCTATCCGATGTATGCACTGAGACGCTCAAAGTTGGTGTTTTTAACACGAGAAGAAAACCTTGATGTTTATTACTAATCAAATACAAACATATGTACATATATGTGTGTGAGTGTGTGTTCACGTATGTACTTATCTCATTTAAACAAGTGCAATTTTTTTTTTTTTCAAGTTCTGACCGGAAAAAAGAGCAAAAAGAATAAGAAAAAGAACCACACGTACAAACAAAGAATACCCATATAAGAAATTAATCTGTTAGAAAAGCTAAAAAGAAAATCTAGACCACTTCGATCTCATCAAAATTCGATTCGGACCCACAATGAGATAAGCTAAAACATTAAATTTTAAAGCTTAATAAAACATGAATTAATTTATGATAGTATATTCAACTTAGGTAAATCCATTTCTACTTAATTAGTCGTAACATTTAACAACTCTCTATTTCCCCTTGCAATATTGCATTCTCTCTCCTCTGTTACCACGTCTTTGTCTCGTTGATAGAATAAAAGTCCATGCTACTTTAGTCAAATATTTTTCACCCTAACTCATAATTAAATTCGAAAACCATTTTTCTGCGAATTATTTTACACCATCACTGCAAACAACTCCTTTTTATATTATAAAATAATTTAAGTCCAATTCCTAATCATGAATATATCTGTCACACAGCCACCACGGCCGCCACAAGAGAAGAAATGTACGCAAAGCTTGCAACATATATAGATGATGGCCGACGACATTTTTTTATTTTTTAATAGCAGCTTCTTAAATTTGACTCGAGAGAGTGTGATATTTGGACCATATGCAATTCATCATATTCTTATCCGCATTGAGAATATACGAAAATCGAGAGATAAAAAATCAATAATATGGAGAAAGAGATATGATTGAAAGTAATATTTGCGTTTTTATTAGGGAAATTACAAAATTGTTTGGCAGAAGCATTATCTCATCAACCTCTGAGTTTATAACTTATAAGTCTTGAAAAAAAAAAAAGGAATTCATTTTAGATTTTTTTTTCTTCATTTGGAGAATAAGATAGATCTTAAATTAGGTTCAGCCAAACGTCATTTTAATTTCGGAAATTAAAACCAGAAATCCATTCGCCAAACAATCACCATCAACTTTACTTTACAAATTACCAAATCTTCCAATCACCCGTTATTATAATGTTGGGTGTTGGCTTTTGTATGGAGAATGATCTGGCATCAGTTTTTGTCTTCACGGATTCCATTCTTGCTGTTCATGTTGTTAATGATTCGAATAATGGAACTGACGCATTGTCAGATGAATGGTTTGAGGCCATTGTTGCTGCCAAGAAAAGTGTTGTGGTAGAGATTGCTCATGTTCGCCGTGAGGCTAATAAGGTAGCTCATAGTCTAGCTCAGTATGCTCTTAAGCATTCGGGTGTAACAGTCTGGAAGTCGGACTTTCCGTCATGGCTTTTAGATATTGCTTTCGCCGATTTGGCCAGTTAATGAAATTTAATTCCTTTTCAAAAAAAAAAATATCAACCGTGGTTATCAGCTATACATGTAATTAATATTATCACTAATTAATGACTATGTCATGGAGTATATGTAATTAATTGTCCGTGGACAAAAAAAAAGTCTAAATCAAAAACCCAATCCTATTTTAATACGCAATATTGTTATTAACTTTCATATTATTAGCAAATCAACTAGTGTTTCTAAAAAAAGTTAAAAAATAAAAAATAAAAAAAATCAACTAGTGTTTATAAAAGAAATCAACTAGTGGATGTGGATAGAATAGGTGAATGGTGGCTGCCAGAGTGATAAGCTCTAGTGCGCAATGCGGACAGCGCATACATATCTTATACCATCTATATATAAATGATATGACATTCATCCTCTCTAAGAATTTCTCCTGAGTATATTTTATCCACGTTAGTATTATTTTTACTCTGTTTATACTTTAAATTTGATATTAAGATTATTAAATCTACAAAATACATACAAATCAAAGCTCAACATGTTCAATTTTTAAAATTAAAATAAATCAAATTTTAATTTTTACGTATTTCGTAAATTTAATGATCTTAATATCAATTTCTAAAATGTTAAAATTAAAAAAATAAAATATTAAAAAGAATAATATAAATGTGAACAAAACGTGAGCAGTACTGCTCATAAAAAGTGAACAATATATCATTACTCATTATATATATATATATATGTATATATATATGTGTGTGTATGTGTGTGTGTTGGATCATATATGTAACACAGATAGTTGGAGCTGCTTATCTTTTTCTAGACGTGCCTCAATTGAATACGAGCAATTGCTTTTCAACTTCGTTTTCACTTGAAAAAAAAAGGTCAAGTTGAACTCCAAGTCTAACCTACTCCAATTTTTTTAGTCTTTGACAGCTGATCCCAACATTTTCTATATTAACATTTCTATCAGTAATTTTTTTTTCCTTGTTTTAGCACATTATATACGTGATATTTATCTTTATTGACTATGATAGCCGTTTTGGTTCGTAGTATTTGGACAACTTTAATTGTAACTCATTGTTGTTGTCATATCTCTTGACTAACATTAATTAATTACTAATTCTAAAAAAAACATTAATTAATTACTTTTATGTATAGTTTGTATTTTCTTCAAATCATTATTTATTTGATTTGTAATTTAGAGAATTGATTTTTTTTTTTGTATTGAATGTCGAATATAATATACATCTCATGTAACTCTACATATATATATATATATATATATATATATATATATAGGGGATATATCAAATGGAAACTTAATCCCATGTAGAAACTAAAAACTTTTATAACCATTGATCTTAGAGATCAACGGCTACAATCAAGCAAGACTTTTTAATTTATTTCTTATTTTCTTCATTATGAATTTTAGCGTGTGGATTTGTGTGGGGGTAGTGATGTCAATTAAATTTAAACTGTAACCGATTCTCTCCTTAAATCAAGGAATTTGCATCGCATAAATTATATGGCAAGTATTTCTTCATTTCTCATTTATCACTTTTATTTATTTTTTATATTATTTCATAATACGATTTTGCATTGTGTCCACTATTTCTCTTATCATTTAGCAATTCTATCATTTTTTTTCGTTCTTTTTGTCTCAATTAACGGTGTTATCATTTCTCATTTATTAGTTTTAATAATCTCTATACCTTATTCTAAAATAAAATAAAAATAATCTCTATTAGTTTGGCATTGTGTTGGTTAAGACTTCTCGAATTCACGTTGTTCACAAGTTAGATAACATGTGTTTATTTTTTAAATATAGTTTTATTTGATTTATACATTTCATGAGGCATTTTAAATTGTCACTTATTTTTTCTTAATAAATTAGATTGACAAATGTGACTGATAAATTTTCGGTATTTGATTATGATAAATTATTTTTAAATTCAAAATGCATAATTATAATGCACGAAAATGCATCATCATGTCATATGGAAATGCATTACGAGACTAACCTCTTTTATGGATCGAGTATTATTTCAAACAAATGCATAATGATTGTCTAAGAATGCATAATGAATAATCGGAAAATGCATTTTGGCCAAATTAAATATGTATTACTACCAAATAAATGCATAATGATAGTTCAAAATAGAGGCCTGAGTTTATATAACCATTTTTCATAAAAGAACAAGTTATATGGCCATAGTTCATAAAGTAGAAGTTATATAGCTATTTTGGGGTTAAAAGACATTAATACCCTTAATTGATCCACCTCTTTAAATAAAAATAGTCAACTAGTAGTCAACTATATTTATGTTGGCAGATTTTATTTAATTCACATAAATGTTGGCCCACCTACCCCACCAAATCCTACCTTCTATTTTGGAGAAAAGACAAAAAAAATTGATCCCCACTTTTCTCTCTCTCTCTCCACCTCTCTCTTCGGCCGCCCCCTCCACCCGATCGACTACACGATCGAAAATTTAATTCCGGCGACACCAAATGAATTCCGGCGACAGCGAAACCGAGTCCAACAGTGCCTCAAGCGCTGCCGGCGAGGAGGAAGTACCACAACAACAAGAAATACCACAGCCCCCGGTATGAGCACTAACCCTCCAAATTCGAATTTTTGTTGTTGTTTGCATGTATATTGTTATTGTTGAATTCAATAGATGATGATTATACATGATATATTGTATTGATGGTTATTGTATTGATGTTGGTTTCACATTGTATTTTCTTGGTGTTTAAAAAGTTATTCTATTGATATTTTAGTTCACATTATACAAAATATAATAGGAATGAGGCAGTAGGGACTGTGTAGTTCATAGGTACTCGATTGTAGCGAGGAAGATGATTGATCGAGTCTTCGATCGAGGCCACCATCGAGTAGTTTGATGGTGGCAGTGGTTATCTGTTGACTACTCGATGGAGCCTCGATCGAGTCTTCGATCGAGGCCACCATCGAGTAGTTTGATGGTGGCAGTGGTTATCTGTTGACTACTCGATGGGGCCTCGATCGAGTCTTCTATCGAGGCCACCATCGAGTAGTTTGATGGTAGCAGTGGTTATCTGTTGACTACTCGATGGGGCCTCGATCGAGTCTTTGATCGAGGCCACCATTGAGTAGTTTGATGGTGGATGTGTGGTGTTGTCCACTCGATGAGGGCCTCGATCGAGTCTTCCATCGAGGCCACCATCGAGTAGTTAACAGATTGTGTTTTTGTGTTCTTTTTTATTTATGTTTTGTACAATGGTGCTAAAATCTTTATATTTTGATTTTGCAGGCTAATTATATTTGGAAGAGACCAACCCTAATTCATGTTACTCGTGGCCTCAATCTATACATATGAGCCAAAGTATTTGATGACATCTTGGTGACGTTGAAGGCCATTGGGGGTAAATCCGCTTTGCAGCGGTTCAGAACCGGGCAAATTGGGCGTTTGATTGATCACCAGAGAAACGGTAGCACAAATAAGGCCCTGCACCACCTCTTGACCCGACAGTTGCAGGGACCAGATATACCTTTGAGAGAGCCGTGGTTTTATATCGGTGGGCGTATAATTCGTTTTACAGGACCGGATTATGCCACGATCACGGACTCCACTTTGGCTACAGTAATTTCGATCCAAATGACAATCATGAGATTCCTACCAATGGTATTTTTCACAAGTATTTTAAATGTCGTCCCACAAAAGTTAGCGAACTTCGAGCGAAATTCAAAGCTAAAAATCTGGGCAAGGATGTTGAGAACTATATAAAGGCTGGCAATTTGTTGATGTATTACCTGTTTCTCCTTTGACGGGACGATATAGTGATAGAGAATTGGGCATGGGCTTTAGTCGAGGACTTAGACGAGTGGGATTTGTTTTCGTGGGGAGCTTACATATACCAGACCTTATGTTACTATGTTGATACGGCTGGGACGAAGCCGGATGTGTTAGAGACACCTGCTTACCACTTCTACGGTCCCGTATGGGCTTTGCAGATTTGGTCATATGAGGTGATTCTGTACTTGGGGACTTGTTGTGGTATACGAGACCGAAGCCTCAAGCTGCCCCGATGTTTGATGTGGAACACCAGAACATACAATACTGATTTTGATGGTCCCTGAGCTGGGTACTTGGTGTAGAGGGGGGGTGAATACACTAAGTAGATTTTTCGAAACTTTTTCAAGTTAAAACACAGAGTTGGTGAGCTCAGTTATTGATCCAGCTGGGGAGGGTCAGCTGGGTAAATAACTCAGCTGGCGGTGCGGAAAGTGGTGGTTTGAAAACTTAGCTCGGTTACTTAGAAAAACTCAGTTTGAAAAGATTAACTTAACGTTTTCAGCTTAGTCAGGTTGTGCAACTTTTAGAGAGACACAGCTGTCTTTGGAGAGCAGCTGTGTGTACAGTTTTGAACAAATATGCAATGATATGAAGGAGTTAGTACACAGCTGAAAATAAAGCAAAAGTAAAGAGAGAGAGTAAGAAGCACGCGAGTTTTTACGTGGTTCGGAGTAACACCTCCTACGTCCACGACCAGGTTCATTGGTAATCCACTACCACTTGGTTTCCAAGTACCAAGCAACTTCACAACTCTAACCCGAGCTGTGTTCCAACAGTTTGCGGGCACTGTCAAGCCTATACACCTTCAGTTTACGGGTACTGAAGAACCTAACCACTCGAATTACGCGCTTCGAGCAAGCGTACCTTTACCTAACCTTTCTGGGTTTGGGTTTGGGTATGGGGTTCCAACTATGAACGAGTTCTTACAATTAAGAACTTCAGAGTATGATAAACTCGTTCGAAATCTAGGCTTAAGATATACAATGAGTTTGGCCTAGGGAACAGACGAAAAACTAAGCAGTTTCTTAACTAGAAACACTTTAAGATAAAGTGTTCTTTGATCTATGTAGAACTGCTTGAGAGCTTTTGAAAGAATGATGATTTCAGATAATGAAAGCTTGTAGAGAGTTTTTCGTATCTGATCCTGAGGTTGAAGATGGGTTTATATAGGTAGAGATTCAAGACTAGCCGTTGGAGGAGCCGTTTGAATCTTACCTACTCTTCTTAAATACAAGATCTGCCGTTGGGCGTATCTGCACTTGTCTTCATTTGTGTCACATCCTAGGTTCTGAAGTCTAGGATGCGTCCGGCAATCCCTCATTGGTCGAGGTAGGTTGACTTCCTCTCGATTCCCGGATCTTCTCGCCTTTAGAGCCGGCTTTTGAATTCGTAGCCGGATCGTCTCGAGTGGAGTCTTCGGAGATAGTTCCTTTGTTCTGCAATTTGGACCAGTTTGTGTTTTGAACTCGGCTCGAATTCTCTTCGACTTGATCGGGCTCTATTTGGATCACTCAGTGAAGGTTGACGCCTGCTTGTCTTTTGCTAGTGACTCATTTGTAAACACAAATTTGGGTCGTCATGTCTTCCGCTTCCTTAACCTGTAAACCTACATCTAAGGCTCAAACAGGCGAGCTGGAAAACACTATTTAGGTTGACGCGATCATCTATTCGGTTGGAGAATCAGTTGGGTTTTGGTATCAAATCGAAACCTTATAATTTTCCCAACAGATTTCACACATTTTTTCGATAGAGAGGTACATTTTATTTGAATAATTTAACAACCTCTTTGTATTTTCTCTTTTTTTTTTGTTGGTTCTTGGTTCAATGGTGCTGAATATTTATATTTTATGTGCAGTTGAATGTAGAAGAGCTTGTGCCGTATCCGGAAGAGTTGTGGGAGGTCTACTACATGTCCTTGGAAAACGGGGATTTGTTTCATGTTAAATACAAGCCTCCCGTACAAATTGCAACGAGGAAAGAGCCGAATGCCGTGAAAAATAAAGGAAAGAAGGGACAGACTTCTACGTCTGAGAGGCCTGCTACTTATACCCCGAAGCGGCGCAGACAGACTGACGACGGCATGCCGAGCCTCATATGTTGTCAGCACGGAGATCCTTGCCGAGACTCGGGCAAGGATATACATGACTATATTGATCGGAGATTGGCCAAGATGTTGCATGACGAGTCTGATGGAGGCCTCATTGCTCGAGTAACTCGTAGAGTTCTCAGCGGCCTTAAGGAAATCCTCGGTAGTAGACGTTCCAGGAGTCCTCCGGAACACATGCCAATACCAGAGCCGCCTACTGTTGTGTATCAGAGGAGAGGTGGCTATAGGGCCTCAGACGAGCACCAGAGGCCCTTAGACCTGCCTCGCCGGTCTGCCTCTCCTGCACTCAGCCAGAGAGCCTCAGCCGAGTACCAGAGGCCCTTAGACCTACCTCGCCGGTCTGCCTCTGCTGCTGTGAGCTATAGGAGCTCAGCCAGACAGAGGGCAGAAGACCAGCCACGTCGGTCTTCCTCTCCTGCTGTCAGCCAGAGGAGCTCAGCCAGACAGAGGCCCGTAGTGCATACAGAGGGCCAGATGGACTTCACGTGTCACGAGCAAGTGGGCCAAGTGATTGCTTTCGGTCCAGGTTATGAGCCGCCTACACACGAGACTGTGCAAGGGTTTACTACTGTAGAGGACCAAGTGATTGCTTTCGGTCCAGGTTATGAGCCGCTTACATCACCTGTTCATATTGAGTGGTCCTCATCCAAAAACGAGAATGAATTTGATCGTGAACTTGCAAAGGATTTGGATCCGGCAAGTTTGGGCCCTCGTAAGATCAAACCGACTGCTCCTTTAATGGAACCTTTTGTGGCTATGACCCCTCAAAATGTGAGGAGATTGAGGCACTTGTACAAAAAATTTAGAGCTTCAGGCCCCGATTCGACAGTTACGATATATGAGAACGAACATGTACTCGGACAAGAATTTTTCGAGGAGCTAGAGAATTTTCATAAGGAGTTCACCGCAGAGGTAAGGATTTCGTTTGTTTTCTTCATATAACTTAGTCTATAAATTATTTAGTTTATTTATCATATAATATATTGAAAATGTTTGTCAGGTGATAGATTTGTACCTATTGTACATGCGCACCAAAGTTAAATTCGATAGAATGACTGGCACATGAGTCTCTCGAGCGCGCACAATTATAGTAGGCCCGACATTTTTTGTAAGTTTACTGTTTCACGAAGTATTTATTTGATTAATAAGTTTATTGTGATTGTTAATGTTATGATTATCTTTTCATAGTTGGATTGCGGTGCACCTTTTATATTATGGGCTGTCTGCTACTCGATGGTGATTTACCATCGAGTGTGCCATCGAGTTTACCATCGAGTTTGAATTTATGACACTCTCGATGGTTAACTCGATGGTAAACTCGATCGTCCTCGATCGAGTTACCATCATCGAGCCCGACTTTTTGTCTCACTCGATGGTTACCATCGAGTAGTGATCGAGGTCACATTTTATATTATGGGTTGTCTGCTACTCGATGGTGATTTACCATCGAGTGTGCCATCGAGTTTACCATCGAGTTTAAATTTATGACACGCTCGATGGTTAACTCGATGGTAAACTCGATCGTCCTCGATCGAGTGATCACCATCGAGTAGTGATCGAGGTCACATTTTTAATAAATATATATTTGAAATCATTATTTTTTTATAGTATTCTATGAACAAGCAATGGCAACTTCTCAATGAAGTTAAAGGAAAGGGAAAAGGAAAGAAGAAAAAGGATGATGCTCCTTAGGAATACCTGAACTGGAAAGTGCCGAAGTATCTTCTGGATTTGGTTACTGGGATGGATCACCATACGTCAGTACCTTGGTATAATGTTGCACATGTAAGTTTGTAATTAAAACCATCTTTAGATAATACTATCTTTAAAGTTTTAATTTAATTTTGATTTTTTTATGAACAGATTATAACGGTTTGCCACGTCGGTGAAAATCATTGGGTTACCATACGCATTTGTCTGCATGATTGGACTGTGGAGTTGTATGACTCGTTCATGCACAACCACAGAGACCGTAATTTGAGCGATAATCAGTTGAAGCCCATCACAGATCTCTTTCCTCGACTCTTGGCCGTAGCAGGTTATTGGACCCAAAATCCAAGAAGGGACAAGATCAAATCACCGTTTTTGCTAATGAAGATGCCTGAGGAGGAGCAGTTCATCCAGATTGACGGAGTTAGTTGTGGCCCTTACGCGCTTATGTATGTTGATCGACTCATCAATTCGATAGCTTGTCATCGTGATGTATCAATTGATGACAAGTATATTGCGGACTATAGGAAATTTGTAGGGACTAGGATTTATTGGTTAGCGTGTGAGGGTTCGTCATGGACTTGATTAGATAATTTGTGAACTTATGGGGTTATTATTAATATTATGAATATCTTTTCATATTTGGATTGTGGTGCACCTTTTATATTATTCGAACGAGTTTTTTATAAGAAGAAAATTAATGGGCTGTCTGCTACTCGATGGTGATTTACCATCGAGTGTGCCATCGAGTTTACCATCGAGTTTGAATTTATGACACACTCGATGGTTAACTCGATGGGTCACTCGATCGAGGTAACCATCGAGTAGTGATGAACAAATATGGTTTTAATGTCATTATCTTGAGATTTGTTATGATAATAAGGGTTTAATCAGTGGTAAGTGACATATTAATGTTAAAGTTAATGAAAATTAAAAAGATGACAAGTTCACTTAGATTGTTTAAGTGTGAATCGTTCAATGATGATGTATCTCACATCTCGTACAAAAATGATAATATGAACATATACAATCTTGAAAATCAAAGGATGTTATGGACGACGATACAAAACATGTAATATCGATACCGTTTATTATCAATATTGTTACATGGTTGCGAAATACATTATAATTCACATAAATAACCTATAACATGGTTTATCATCACAATAATTAATAAAAAAAAATATTTTCTTGCCCCTCGATGGTGAACTCGATGGGTCACTCGATCGAGGTTACCATCGAGTAGTGATGAACAAATAAGGGTTTAATGTCTCTGGATCGAGCTCACCATCGAGTGACCATTATCGAGCCTGACTTTATGTCTGACTCGATGCTGAACTCGATGGGTCACTCGATCGAGCTCACTATCGAGTTATCAGCATCGAGCCTGACTTTATGTCTGACTCGATGGTGAACTCGATGGGTCACTCGATCGAGCTCACTATCGAGTTACCAGCATCGAGCCTGACTTTATGTCTGACTCGATGGTGAACTCGATGGGTCGCTCGATTGAGGTCACCATCGAGTACTAGGCAGACCCTGTGCCAATTTAACCACAAAAACCTATTCTACATAAACAATCATCACTAGCGCATAGGAAAAAAACTAAGTTCAATTCATACATAAGAAGATATCAATTTTGTCTGTCAGTGCGCATAGGACATTTTGATTTGTTGTGATCAAGAGATCGACAAACACTACATGCCTTGGGTCGTCGGCGTCTTGGGTTTCCTTGATCTTGGTTTGATTCTTCTGGAGGGACATTCAAATCGACGCCTTCTATGGGGAGAGGAACTTTGCACTTGCGACTGTTGTGGCCCCTTCCTCGGCACTTTCCGCATACCTGTCCACGTGTTCTTATCGACTCATCCTCAAATGCGGTCCTAGCACGACTCATTCGCGGACGTCCGGCTTGACGGATGTGATCCGGCGGTTGGATAATGATTGATGAGATCTCCTCGGGAACATTCCACTAATCAGGGTGTGGAATTGCCATGATAGGAGCTGCATAGATCTCGATTAAGTTGCTTGTTTTGAAATAGGGACTAACGAAATCGTACACATTTAAGCCGGCACGCCTATAACAAAAAAATTAATGTCGCACGAATAATAATTCTTATATTGAATGACAAATAATTAAAAAAATTAAGAAATAATGATAAATTACCTAATAGCGGCACAAGCGTGACGACAAGGTATCCTATCCATATCAAACTCATGGCACTCGCATGTCCGACTCTGAAGGTCAACTCGGTGAGGTTTTTTGTCTTCTTCGACCTTATATACATGTGTAGTGGTTTCACGGACTCTAAGATGATAACTGAGTTCCGCTTGTACAGCTAACTTTCCATAAGTCTCTTCTGTCAACTCATGTTGTCTGGCCATAGCACTGGCTCGTCGCTCATCAAACCAGTTTTCCAAAACAGTACGAAAAGTCTCAAGTAACGAGGCTACTGGCAGATGTCTCGCTCACAATAAACGATTATTCAAGACCTCGGCAACATTGGAGGTCAAGCAACTGTACCTAGGTACTGGACATTTCGACCTAGCCCACCTCTCAACCCCAATATAGAAAAGTCGACCGTGAGCACTAGGACTATTCGACTCCAACTCTGAAAAGTATTTTTTGAAAGTCTCAACCCGATAAGCGTATGCCGCATTCTTGAACTGGGATAATGCATCCTTCCCAATTCGTGTCATATTTTTATGCAAGTGGTGATAACACAAACCATGCGCTGCTTTGGATAGACGAACCTAATGGCATTTTCGATACTCTTGTGCTGGTCTGACACAATTAGTAGATCTTCAGGCGGGTTGTAGCACCTGCGCAGGTTAGAGAGAAACCATTTCCACGAGTCATCGTTCTCTATCGGACCCAACCCAATTGCAAGAGGGAAGATTTGTTCATTCCCGTCCTTCGCGACGGCAACAAATAAAACGCCTTTGTTCCTTCCTTTCAAATGGGTCTCATCCACAGTAATAATCGGACAAAGATGCTGAAAGGCACGAATACACTGCCCAAGGGCAATGAACATGTAAAGGAACACGCCTTCATGAGTTGTCTGGTAGTCATATACTGTCTCGGGGTTACGCTCCCTCAACAAGTACAGATACGATGGGATCCTCTGATACGACCTTTCGAAGTCGCCATACGTCATGTCTATAGCTAGGTTTCTCGCCCGCAGAGTAATGCTGTATGACATTTGAATGCCATACAATCGACGCATCTCTTCGATCATCTCTTTCGGCTTCAAAGTGACCCCCTCGTCAACCAATTTACGGGAAAAGTAATTAGCTGCAACTAGTGCAGTCACTTGTCTTTCCACCATTCGATCCAAGTCTGTAAAGCAACTATGAGCCAATGTAACGTTTGTAATCCTCCAAATCGATTCACCCTTTATGGCATGCATCTTAAACGTACAAGTATCGCTATGCTTGCACTTGTAAGCTAAACGCGTCTTGCTGGAACGTACGGTGGTGTATTCAACTCGATTTTCCATGTGATATATTCCAACCATAATTTTCAATTCATTCTTGGTCAGAAATGTGGAACCCTTTACGAGTCGGCCGATGTCTGGTGCAAGTACTTCTTTCCATCCTAATGTTGTAGCATTGTCGAATTCTGGAACCGGAATAATCCAATTGCGTAGTATACGCTCTACATCATCATCTCCGGCGTGCTCCTCTCGACTAGCCTGATGGTCAGATGAGAAGTTTCTTTGCCTTAAAATATTTTCAAGCTGCCCCGGCTGACGAATCCAAGCAATAAACTCAGTAGTCACACTCTCAAGCAAATCAGCACGAGTGTTATATTCTTCATCTTCGTCTGAAACATCGGGCTCATCGTGTGAAGAAGTTGTCTCACATTCAGGTGAAGGTGGAGGCATCTTGTTGTGTTTGGGCGCCGAGCTGCTACCTCCCACGTTCACATTGGGAGTACAAAATTGCTCTCGATCGATTACATAAACCACTGGATTCTCCTTTTGCTCGTAAAGCAATCTAAATAAATCGGTATCACTCTGCAAAGAAACCTTTAATTTCTCGCCGTCGCTTGTGCCCGTTAAATAAAAAACCGATAAATCAGCGCTCGATGGACGACACATAGCATCTCTAATCTGATGCATAAGGCGATCACGACCGATCTGATCCACTGCCATGAACACAACAACATTATCTCCACCAACGTATTCCGATCCCTCCCAACGACCACTGTGTCGTATAAGAATACGTTGCCACGACTAGGGGTGTGCATCGGTCGGTCGGTTCAACCGACTGGCCAAAATCTCAAAAACTGAAAACCGAACCGAAAGGATATTTTTGAAACCGAACCGATCGAATTTTTTTATGGACCGAACCGAAAACCGAACCGAAAAATTCGGTCGGTTCGGTCGATTTTAATAAAAACCGACTAAATATTGAGAACCCGATGCATATAGATTTATTTATCTAATTTCTTTTCGCGTTCACATATATCCAGGATGAAGTTCTTTTTTGTTGGGTTTGTGAGTAATCATACTGCAACGCAACTGAGCAAACAGCGAAACTCAAAATCCAACTAAAATTTGTCAAAAAATTCTTTTTCCCATCAATTACTAATCATCGTAAATTTAGGAAAGAAGCAATTTTTTCACACAATTAAATAGATCAATCTAATCAACTTGACTCGTCCTGTAAAGTAATTTTCATTAAGTGTGTCTTCTTTTCTCTCTCATAAATGGTGAATTAGTTTAATTTTGAACTATCTAGTGCATCAAGTTCTCCTATACAAACTGAATAGAGAAACATTCGATAGAAATTGCAACCCATTTGCTGCAATTTGAAGAGAGAGAGAGAGTAGAGAACGAGAATTCATACCTTAAGAGTAGAGATGACGGCTGAATGGATCGGCGGCCGCTGCTCACAGACTTACAGCGACGGCGACGCCGTGACGGCAGAACAGTGGAGTGAGAGATGAGATTTGAGGAGTGAGGGGAGGGAAAGAGACGTTGTTGTGAGTGTGGCTGTTGAATGAACTGAAACCTAGGTTTTAATTTTTTATTGCCAAATTAGTATATACATTATTTATGTAATTAAGGTTTCGGTCGGTTCGGTTCCCGACCGAACCAATTTAGAAAAATCGGGAACCGAACCGAAAACCGATTTTTCCCAATTTTTGCAACCGAGCCGAAAACCGACACCCTTAAAAACCGAACCGAACCGACCAAAACTCATCTGTTCGGCCGGTTTTTTTGGTGCGGTTCGGTCCGTGCACACCCCTAGCCACGACGACATCTGTAGATACAAAAAAATCATGTCAGTTATACTATCATATGCATTGTATTGAAATGAGACTGACCTAACATGAAAATAAAATAAAAAACTAGGAGATTTTGAAAAGTCTGCCTGCTACTCAATGGTTGACTCGATCGAGTACTCGGTCGAGTCAACCATCGAGTAGTCATGAACCCAAATCCTAAAACTCTAGTACTAAAAAATCTAACCCTAATCATGCATTTGTCACGTATTTTCATATTTGCATATCCATTAAACCCTAAAATCCTAAATTCATTGAAATTCGAATTTAAATAAAAATCATGTCATATATAAATCATGCAAAATTACGAATTACAAATTCTCATCTTACACGTGTTCATTAACATGTGACAAATATTCATTTCAAAGAATTATTTTTAAAAAAATCATGCATTTGTAAGAAATCTCGATCGTGTAGCTAACAACTCGATCGAGTTTTCCATCGAGTCTCATTCATTTATCAAGTCAGTTCGATCGTGTAGCTAAGAACTCGATCGAGTTAACGATCGAGTTTTCTATCGAGTCTTATCCATCAAGCCAGCTCGATCGTGTAGCTAAGAGCTCGATCGAGTTAACGATCGAGTTCACCATCGAGTCGCGAAGAACAACCCAGATTTTTTTTATTTTTGTTTACGAAAGAGATTGTCTACGTACCTTAGTAAGTTAAGAAACAAGAACGCGCTACGATGGATCTTTCGCTTCTATTTTCTTCGACTTTGCGTGAATATTTGGGGCACAAACAAGGACACAAATTTTGTATTTTAGTTGTTAGATTGAGTCATTTTGTACTGTTTCATAGCCTTATAAGTTTATGTGGGCAGCCATATTCAATGAAGCTCCAACAACTCTCTTACAAGAAATTGAATTAAAGTACCTTCATTTATGTTGGTGTCCTTTTTTTACCTTAAATTCCTCTTCAATTCAGTACCTGCATGTCCTCTCAATTTTTATCTGCCACTGTGTGTGTGTATATATATATATATATATATATATATATATATATATATATATATATATGCGTGTATGTGTGTGTGGGCGGTCGCTGCATGTAAAGAAGAGAGAGAAAAATTGAAAAAATAAAGAAGAGAGAGAAGATAGCAGCAATTGACTTAAAAGGAGTGAGAGAAAGCGATATTTTATTTATTAATAAGAAAATGTCAACATCACCAACTTTCTCTCACATGTGCAAGGATATTTATGTCATTTAACCCCAAAATGGCCATAAAACTTCTACTTTATGAACTAGGTACATATAACTTCTAGTTTTATGAAAAATGGCCATATATAAGTATTAAGACTTCAAAATATGCCTAATAAATGATCAAAAAATGCATTATGACACAAATATAAATTACATTCAAATATGTGCATAAAGAAAGAACAAATGCAAAATGAATTATAAAAAACTGCATAATGAATAAGAAAAAAATGCATTAATTACTTTATAAATTACGAACTACAAATATATTCAATCATTAATACTCATATGTATTCTACATAAATAGCAATTAAGGCTTATGGAATGATAAATCCAAAATGGATCATCAAAATATGCATCTAGATGTGAGGTATTTTGAATAATCATAAATAAGTATATCCTAAAATCTATCTGGGAATAGAAAAGGAAAATGTTCAGAAACAACTGATTTCTTGCTATTTTTCGATGTTCGCCGGTCGTGTTCATTGAGAAATAATTGTCGACTTCACTGGATCTTAAAATCACAAATATCATCAGAATAGACGAAGAAATTATTCAGAATCAACTCCGATTTTGAATTTTGAGAGGTTTTGTTTTATGTTGGTTATGCAAATTAGAAGTTATATTTTTGGTTATTTACTATTTTACCTGGTACTTTAGGAATGAGATATTGTAAGCCCAGAGTTTACGGCGCCGTGAGGGTGGATGAGGATTAATGAAAATGTTAATTTTTGACATTTTTATCCTTTTAATTAATTAAAATTGATAAATTAATATTTGGCAATCCAATTCTTACCCCACGTGTAACCATCTAAACCGTCAATATCTTTATGATCTATGGTTTAAAAAAGTTTCTAGTTTCTACACTAGAAAAAGTTTTCACATGAACTCAACCCTATATATATATATATATATATATATATATATATATATACTAAGTAAGTATATATATGGATAAATTATGTCTTAATTACCTCTTTTGGTGGGATTCAATTCTTTTTTTCAAACATTCAAACACAAAATGGTCACGAGCTTTGTGTTACACACCTAATTAAATTAAAATAAAAGGTGAACTTTTGATATGATTAATAGACTATTTCTAGTAACACGTGAAGTATCATCAACCAAAGCCGGAGACTATATCCATTATTGCTATTGCCTATTGTTGGAGGCGGTACTTGAAGCTAAAAAGTTTGAAATCTAAATTTCATTATAATGCTTTATAATAGATGGAGTATGTCGCATGTTGTTTTTAAAATTTTAAAATTAGGTTAAAATGAATAGTGAATTGCATGAAGTATAGAATAAAGAAAAATAATATATGAAATTTTGTGGAATCTAAAATGCTTGCGTGTAAATTCTGTTAGAAAATTCGAGAGAATTCTACATATTTCCCGACGCAAAAATGTCAACACGAACAGATTGAAAGATGCAACCCAAGCTATTACATCAATAACTAAAATTGGGAGGAAAAATTCAAAAACCGTGGGGAACTATTTGTCTTTATTATATATATGAACTCATCTTTATATGAGTCCTTAACAACCATACATTTTTATCACATAAGTTAATGTACAAATTGCATTACTATCCACAAATTCATGTTAATGAAAAAATAGAACCGTTAATCTTTTTAGGGGCGTTTGGTTTGATGGATGAGATAGATAATGTTTGATAAGATTGTATAGGATGTGATTATTTAGATTATTAGTCTTGTGTTTGGATTGCTTGATTGTGGTGTAGGATAATTGAAAGACTATGTGAGTGTGTGTGCTACCGTGTGCTATGTGTGTGAGTGTATGTGCAGTGTGTGTGTGTGTTTTGTGTGTGGTTATTTTGGAATTTTGCATCATAGATTAGACAAGGATTTATAATCAACCCAAATCTGAGATGATAAGTTATCATCCATTTGAATGATTGGAGTACAGGCCTAGTTATTCATCACGAGTTTCATCATTCAAACTAAACGTGTGATTAGGTGGGTTTATATTATCAATCACTCTTTATCAAGCAAACCAAACGCCACATTTATGTATTGTTAATATTTAATTTGTGTATTATATCATTGTAGGTTGTGCATTAGAAATGTAGTATTAAATATTTGTACATTGAGTTACTGAAATTTGTCCTTTGCCAAATTTGTGCATTAAAGTATTGCATTTTGTGCATTTCCGTAGTGTTAAAAATGCATGGTTCTACGGACTCATATAAGGATGAGTTCCTACCAAATCCATACCCTATATATATATATATATATATATATATATATGATCATATAAATGGATCTTAACCTAAGAAATAAGAATATATCTCCACCATAGATCTACAAGGGATGGAGGGTCATATTTGACCTAGGTCAAACCGGGTCAAATCGGGTCGGACCCCGATCAACCCGTTGACTTTTCAACGGGTTGATCGGGGTCAGACCCGCTTCGAATCTAGCCATCCATGTATTGTGGATCAAGGGTTGGGATTTATTCATATTTCTTATTTTAAGGGCTCTTTTCACTAGAATCACTCATTATATATATATATATATATATATATATATATATTAGTTTTAATCATGATGGTCTCTTTAGTAGGGGTGGCAATCGGGTCGGGTTCGGGTCGACCTGATTTCGACCTGATCTATTAAGGCCCAACCCGAACCCGACCTGTTAAGGATATGCTCAACCCGAACCCGAACCTAACCCGAAATGACAAAACCCGAACACGACACGAACTCGAAATTGACACGATAATATTCGAGTTGACCCGACACGATAATGACCCGAACCCAAATTTAAATGATTTAATAAGAGAAAAAATATTTTAAAATAAGATTTAATAAAAGAAAAATATTTTAAAATAAAATTTAATAAGAGAAAATAAATAAATATTCAAAAATTTAATATCTTTTGATGACTTGGAAGGAAAAATAAATATGTCATCAATTTAAAAGCTTGATTTGAATTAAATAAATATAATATTAAAAAATATAATTCCTTATCGGGTAACCCGAACCCGACCCGAACCCAACCCGAACCCGACCCGAAATTTTCAGGTCCTTATCGGGTCAACCCGATAAGGACCCGAACCCAATAAGGCTTGACCCAAACCCATTAATTTCGTATCGGTTCGTGTCGGGTTATCGTGTCGTGTCGAAAATTGTCAGCCCTACTCTTTAGACACTAATGACGCTAAGTTTATAGTATTAGTTTTAATATATTTGAATTTACACAAAAAGTAAAATAATAAATAAAGTAACAGAGCTTTGAGACAGAGATGAAATTAAAGACTGCGGTTTTGTAACATGTGATACCCTAGAAGCTTATAATTATTATAACGAAATATAAAGAATTACTGCGGCACACACACACATGTAGAGCCCACATAAAAGTAATTAATTTTTTATTATAAGCTAACATCAATGATTTTGGTTTTTGTTGGACATGTCCACGAATTAATTGTCTTCCCATCTTAGGTTGGTGGTACCTAAACATTTTCTTTTTGAAGTTCTGACTAATTTATTTTTCCAACCAAGTTTACGGTATTTGTGATCTCACCAAACCAGAGCATTTCAAACTTAACTTCCATAAACTATATGCATTGTATTCATGAATTATTTTTGATGGTCCCTGAGTTAGGTATTTGGTGTAGAGGGGGTGAATACACCAAAGAGATTTCTGAAAACTTTTTCAGGTTAAATAACAGAGTTGGTGAGCTCAGTTATTGATCCAGCTGAGAAGGGTCAGCTGGGTAAATAACTCAGCTGGCGGTGCGGAATGTGGTGGTTTCAAAACTTAGCTCGGTTACTTAGAAAAACTCAGCTTGAAAAGATTAACTTTATGTTTTCAGCTTAGTCAAGTTGTGCAACTTTCTGAGAGACACAGCTGTCTTTGGAGAGCAGCTGCGTATGCAGTTTTGATCAAATAATATGCAATGTAATGAAGGAGATAGTACAAAACTGAATTTAAAAGGAAGGTAAAGAGCACACGAGTTTTTACGTGGTTCGGAGTAACACCTCCTACGTCCACGACCAGGTTCACTGGTAATTCACTACCACTTGGTTTCCAAGTACCAAGCAACTTCACAACTCTAACCCGAGCTGTGTTCCAACAGTTTGCGGGCACTGTCAAGCCTACACCTTCAGTTTCCGGGTACTGAAGAACCTATCCACTCGAATTACACGCTTCGAACAAGCGTAACCTTGACCTAACCTTTCTGGATAAAGAGGGGTTTGGTTTGGGGTTCCAACTGTGAACGAGTTCTTACAATTAAGAACTTTAGAGTATGATGAACTCGTTCGAAATCTAGGCTTAAGATATACAAAGATTTTGGCCTAGGGATCAGACGAAAAACTAAGCAGTTTCTGAACTAGAAACACTTTAAGATAAAGTGTTCTTTGATCTATGTAGAACTGCTTGAGAGCTTTTGAAAGATTGATGATTTCAGAGAATGAAAGGTTTAAGAGAGTTTTTCGTATTTGATCCTGAGGTTGAAGACGGGTTTATATAGGTAGAGATTCAAGACTAGCCCTTGGAGGAGCCGTTTGAATCTTACCTACTCTTCTTAAATTCGAGATCTGCCGTTGGGCGAATCTGCACCTGTCTTCATTCGTGTCACATCCTAGGTCCTGAAGTCTAGGATGCTGATTCGGCAATCCCTCATTGGTCGAGGCGTGTTGACTTCCTCTGACGCCGGGATCTTCTGCCTTTGGAGCTGGCTTTTGAATTCAGAGCTGGATTGGGCAAACTGACTTGAAGTGATGTCTTAAGAGTTAGTTCCCTTTGTTCTGTACAGCTGGACCGACTGTGTTTTGAACTCAGCTCGAATTTTCTTCAGCTTGATCATGCTCTGCTGGAGGACTCAGCTGAAGGTTGACGCCTCGTCTTCGGCTAGGCCGACTCTCGTAGACATAGCCGGTCGATCGACACACGGATCGACTGCTGTCTTCCGCTTCCTTAACCTGTAAACCTCGAAAATCTAAAGCTCAAACAGGCGAGCTGGAAAACACTACTTAGGTTGAAGCGATCATCTATTCGGTTGGAGAATCAGTTGGGTTATGGTATCAAATCAAAACTTTATAATTTTCCCAACAATTTCCCCCTTTTTGATGATGCCAAAACCTAACTGAGACAACTTATGACGCAGAAAAACTTATGTTTTATTAATGTAAGAAAATACATTATAACACAGGAAAAAGAAAGAGAGAAAAAAAATCTTCAGTCTTCAATCTTCAATCCCAGTTGACTGGGTCTTCTCTTCTGCATCTGTTGTTTCTTTCTTTTGACTCGTCTCTTCTCCAGCTGATTCTGATTCAGCTGGTTCCTCTAGCTCAACAGTTTGCCTCCTTTATCTCATTCTCTTCCCCCTTACTTCCCCCTTTTTGGCATGATCAAACAGGGTGGGAGAGATACACCATCGGCTGTTGCGATGTTTTAGTTTGGCGAAACTGTGGTCTTCAGCTCTGAGCAGCGAGGTTTGGAGTCTAGGTGTGTTGACGTTGATTTTTGCATCCCAGGGAGTTGTATGTCCCGTTCTCTCTTTTATTTTGAGAGAAACAGTGGGGCGGAGGACGTCTTTTTCCTTTGACATTCCCAGGAAGTTTTCTGCACCTTCCTGGTGAGTGACGTTCTTGAGCTTTACAGTCGGGTTTACGTTGGACTGGATCTGTCGATGGGCTTCACCTTCTTCTGGAACTCCGTCTTCTTGAGGTTCCTGATAGTTAAGCAACTCTTATCTTGAAGCTTTGACAGATTCTTCAAGTTTGATCGGCTTCGGGAGATATCTTTCTAGATTCCATGTTCTTCTTCTGCAACTTTTGTTAGTAGAAACAAATAATACCAATTGATGGAAATGAGAAAGAATGCCGAAAGACTTTTTAGGGTTGATGCAATATTTTACGTATCTCTTCTAGCATATCATTGTAGTCAGCTGATACCTCGGTTGAGTGGGTGTGCTGGGTGATCGTGGTTCCAGCTGGTTCCCCCTCAGTTGAATAGTCCTTCAATTTCAGCATCTGGTTTAGCTGGATTCTTTCTCAGCTGATACTAGTGACGTCGATTCTGAATTCCAGTTGTCTGCTTCCATTCAGCTGGGTCTGCTTCCACTCAGTTGGGTCTGCTTCCATTCAGCTGGGTCTGCTTCCATTCAGCTGGGTGAAGCATCGTCTGGGTTGAGTAATCCAAGTAATCCGCACAACATTTTGAATCTTGCTTCTATCAGCGGCTTTGTGAGTATATCAGCCCGTTGTATGTCTGTGTGAATTTTCTCAACAATCACATCCTTCTTTTCCACGTGATCTCTGATGAAATGATGGCGTACGTCCACATGCTTGCATCTTGTGTGAAGTACTGGATTCTCTGAAATAGCAATCGCACTTGAGCTATCACAGAAAATTGGAACTTGTCTAGTTTTCACTTCATAGTCATCCAGCTGATGTTTCAGCCAGAGAATTTGTGAGCAGCAGCTTCCAGCGGCCATATATTCTGCTTCTGTTGTGGAGGTTGCGACGCACGTTTGCTTCTTTTAAAACAATGAAATCAACTTACTTCCTAAGAACTGACAAGTTCCTGAAGTTGATTTTCTGTCCAACCGATCTCCAGCGAAGTCTGAGTTTGAATATCCAGTCAGCTGTAGATTGTCTTCAGCTGGTACTACGTACCAACATTCTGAATTCCTTTGAGATATTTGAGAATGTTCTTGGTTGCTTGCATGTGTGCTTCCTTTGGATCAACTTGAAATCTGGCACATACTCCGACTGCGAATGAGATGTCTGGACGACTTGCTGTTAGATACAGCAGGGAACCGATTATCCCTCTGTATTTGCTGGAATCTACTGACTTCCCTTCAGTTCCTGGTTCAATTTTCCAGTTGGTGTTCATCGGAATCTTTACAGTTCTGCTGGATTGAACTCCATACTTGGCGATCAAGTCTTTCACGTATTTGGATTGATTTATGAAAATCCCTTCTGCTGATTGCTTGACTTGAAGTCCTAGGAAGAAACTCATTTCTCCCATCATGGACATTTGGAACTGCTCTGACATCATCTCTCCAAATCTTTGGCATAAGAAGTTTGATTTTGATCCAAAGATGATGTCGTCTACATAAATTTGAACAACCAGGATGTCTTCTCCTGATTTGATGGTGAAGAGGGTTCTGTCTACTGAGCCCTTCTTGAATCCTTTGGATACAAGGAAATTTGACAGAGTGTCATACCAAGCTCGAGGTGCTTGCTCAATCCATAAAGCGCATTCTTTAGCTTGTAGACTTTATTTCCTTCTACTTCAAATCCTGGAGGTTGTTCAACGTAGACATATTCTTTGATTTCTCCATTTAAGAATGCATACTTCACATCCATTTGATAGACCTTGAATTTGTGATGTGCTGCATAGGCGAGAAAGAGTCCGATTGCTTCTCTTACGAATCCATCTTCTTCTCTTACGAATTTCTTCTTCCAATTGATTGATGCTTGAAGTGGCTAAATTTCGTCTGTCTTGGAGTTGCTCAGGAGTTAAGTCTTGAGAGATTGATTCTCCTTGATTTGGATTTTGAGGTGACTTCTGTAGAGGCTCTGCTGAAGATGGAGCTGGGGATTCAGTTGTGTCTGGATTTCTAGCTGATGGCGTTTCCCCTTGAATTGGCGTTGAAGGTTCTTCTCGATTTCCAGCTGGTGGAGCTTCCCGGTTGATTTGAAGTTCCTCCTCTGGCTCATCATCCCAAATTAGTGGTTCGGCCAGATTCCTGATTCGATTTTCTTGAGCTCTTGTCTGAATCTGTCTTGAAGATTCTCCTTCGTTTCTTCGTTTGATAGAGTCTCTATATTCGAAAGATGTTTCGTCAAAGGTAACATGTGGAGTTACTTCGACTGTTTGAGTTCTTCTGCTGAAGACTCTGTATATTTTACTCACAGTAGAATAACCAAGAAATACTCCTCAGTCTGTCTTCTCGTCGAACGTCTGTGTCTTTCCATGGTTTAGGATATGACATTTGGATCCGAATACCTTGAAATATCCAATGTATGGTATTCTGTTGTTCCATAGCTCATATGGTGTCTTTCCTTGCCTTGATGTGAGTAGGGAGCGATTCTGAGTGAAGCATGCTGTGTTGATTGCTTCAGCCCAGAACTTCTTTGGAATGGCAAAGCTGGCTAGCATTGAGGTAGCTGCTTCTTTGAGTGTTCTGTTCCTTCTCTCTGCTACACCATTCTGCTGAGGTGTGCGTGCTGCAGATGTTTGATGTTGAACTCCGTTCTTCTCGCAGTAATCATAAATAGTTTCATTCAGAAACTCCGTTCCTCGATCTGATCTTATTGACATTATCTTGCACTCCTTCTATGTTGATAATCTTTCCAGCAGGATAGGCAGCTTAGTCCTGGTTTCGCTCTTCTGATACATGAATGATACCCATGTGAATCTTGAGAAATCATCCACTACGACCAGAGTATATTTTCTGCCATTGAAGCTTGCTGGAGTAACTGGACCAAAAAGATCCATGTGAAGGAGTTGAAGTACTCGATCAGTTGACTGAACTGGCTTGAGAGAGAATGAAACTCTTGTCTGCTTTCCTTGTTGACACGCGCTGCACATATGACTTTTTTTCATATACTTGATCTGGAATTCCATTAGCGAGCTGGTTCCTAGCCAGTTTGTTGATTGTCTTGAAGTTGAGATGATTCAGCCGTCTGTGCCACATCCAGCTGACTTCAGTGCTGCTTTTCGATACAAGACAAGTCTCCGGAGGCCGTTCCGATCGACAAAATACATATTTCCTTCTCTTTTCCCTCTTAGGAGTATCTGCTTGGTTTCCCTGTTCTTCACTGTGCATCCTTGTGCATCAAACTTGACAGAAAAACCGTTGTCACAGAATTGGCTAAAGGAAAGCAAGTTGTGTTGCAATCCTTGTACATAAGAAACATTTGGGATTATAACATTTTTAGTTTTAAATGTACCATAACCTTTGGTTAGGCCTTTTGAGTTGTCACCAAATGTTACTTGTGGGCCTGGTCGCTCGATATACTCCTGGAGTAGATGCTTTAAGTGCGTCATGTGCTTGGAACATCAACTGTCCAAGTACCATAGCGTTCTCATCGACTCCTCAGTGATGCGTCGATTCCTAGCAACCTAGAAAAAGACCAAAATTTAGATACCCAGTTTTAATTGGGTCCTTGAGGGTTAGACAGAGATCCTTTGACGACCCAGATCTGCTTGATGACTCGAATTGGGTCATATGATCTGATAATTCTTCCAGCTGAGTCGATATACACATTCTTTGTGTTCTTCGGTTGTTGCTGGCGGGGTCTTGATCTCAGTGTCTTCTTGACTTGATGTCTTGATTTCTTTCGGTTTCCAGCTGTGTGCCTAGCTGAGACGTTCCTTTGTCTCTGCTGTCTCATGTGATGCTGTGGCTGGAAATGATTATCCAGCTGGTACTCATATGAGTGATATCCAGCTGGATATCTCTGATATCTCGGTTGATATCGTTCAACGTGCTGTTGCTGTTGCTGATATCTGTAAAATCCAGCCTGTTGTCTTTGTTGAGGTTGAGCACGTTGCTGTCTGAGTTGGGCTTGAGGTTGTCGCATAGCTGGCCTTTTTGATGCCTGCTGTGTCCTTGACGGAGCTTGAGAATGTTTCACAGCTGGTCTTCCTGACGCCTGCTGTGTCCTCAATGGTTGATGCTGAGTTGCTGGAGGCAATGTTCTTTTGCCCGTACAAACATTACCTTTGTTCCACTTGTGGAGGCAATGTTTGAGGCGTCCTTTGGTTCATTGTATCCCAGTCCCGAGTGCTGCTGGATGTTGAGCACTAATGATCTCGTCCATTGTTGAAGTAGCTTTGATGAGAGCTACTATCTTCTTAGATAGTACCTCTTCGGTGTTCTTCAGCTCAATGATCTCAGCTGACTTCTTTTCCGATTCAGCTGTGACCTTTTCCAAATCTTCCATCAGCTGTTTCTTATCATAGTAGAATTCCTTCATCAGCTGATCTTGTTTCACTATTTTGTCTTTTAGTGAAACAACTTCCTGTTGGAGCTGTGTTGTATCAGCTGTTTCTGATACCTTTGTCTTTTCCAGTTCCGCTTTCAGCTCGGCATTCTCACACATAATGACGTCAAGGATCTCTTGAAGTTCCTTGGAATCGTTCATTACTTTCTCTACTAGACTCCAATCAGGTAGCCCTGATTCTGAAACCTGTGTAGAGTGTTCGTGTGATGGTGAGAGGTTAGATAGATTTTGAGTTCGAGACATTACCTCATCTTCATCGATGCCGTCGGTTTATCCCATGAAGCATGTATCCCAATCAGGTTCATCATGGGCCATCAGTGCTTCTTCTTCCGAGTCTGAAAATGGCATGTTGTCATCCATTTTGTTGCACTCTGATTCCTCATCGGCGATGTAAGCTCTCCTTCTGTCAGTTGCCTTAGCTTTCAGTTGATCTTTGTCTTTCTTGGACAGCTTTGGACAATCTAGCCGGTAGTGTCCTGGTTCCTTGCAGTTGAAGCAACCTTCTTCTGTTTGTTTGTCAGCTGACTTCTCATTAGCTGCTGCGTACTTGTCTCTGTAAGTTCTTGCGAACTTCTTGTATTTGCCCTTGCTGGTGTTGAATCTGTTGTAGTTTTTGACCAGCATAGCTATTTCTTCAAGTAGCTCTTCCTTGCTCATGTCCTTCTTATCCTTCTTCGATGACTCAGCTGACTGTATGTATGCGGATTTTTCAGAGTTGGCTCTGAACGCAATCTCCTTTGTTGCAGGTGTCAGCTCTCCATCATTCTGATTGCTTGAAGATTCTTTCATGGTAATCTTCATGTTGTATTCGTTGGCTTTGAGTAGGGAGTATAATCTTTCTGTTGAAAGATCACCTAAGTCACTTCGACTTTGGTGTACCACCTTATAGGTGTTCCATTCAGCTGTGAGCGCTAAAAGAACTTTTAGATTCTTTTCTTGCTGAGTGTATTTCACAGTTCTGATGGTTTCTATTTCCACCACTATATTGGAGAATCTGAGTTCCATCCCTTCGATGGACTCGTTGACCAGCTGCTTGAAGTTATCAAACTTCTGGCATGCAATCATGAATTTATTTTCCTTAATCTCCTCCGACCCTTCGCATAGTTTTGCTAGGGTTTCCCACATCTCCTTTGCTGTTTCGCAGTTGATGATTTTGCTGAGGTAGGCGTTGGAGACCGTTGATGATATGGTGTTCCTCGCGAAGCTGTCTAGTCCAGCATGCTTCCTTTCTTCTGAGGTGTGATCACTCATTGGCTTGGGAATGAGCTGATATCTTGGTTGTTCGCCATCTTGAGTTGGGACAAGCTCGTTCCCTTGTTTGTAGATGATGATGGGTCCGTCTGTTATGACGTCCCACATCATATCGTGATGCGCACAGAGAAAGCTCTTCAGTCTAAACTTCCATATTGCATAATCGTCTACCGAGAAGGTGGGAAGATTCCTGTTAAGATAAAAATCCATAGAAATATGCAGTATGTAATATTATGAGTTTTTCACAAAGAGGATCTGTTCAGATGACCACTGACAGATTGTCAAGAGAGATCTCTTGATACAGAAACGGTGGTCTGTTGAACCACTGCTCTGATACCAATTGATGGTCCCTGAGCAAGGTATTTGGTGTAGAGGGGGGGTGAATACACCAAATAGATTTCTGAAAACTTTTTCAGGTTAAATAACAGAGTTGGTGAGCTCAGTTATTGATCCAGCTGAGGAGGGTCAGCTGGGTAAATAACTCAGCTGGCTGTGCGGAATGTGGTGGTTTCAAAACTTAGCTCGGTTACTTAGAAAAACTCAGCTTGAAAAGATTAACTTTATGTTTTCAGCTTAGTCAAGTTGTGCAACTTTCTGAGAGAGACAGCTGTCTTTGGAGAGCAGCTGCGTATGCAGTTTTGATCAAATATGCAATGTAATGAAGGAGATAGTACAAAACTGAATTTAAAAGGAAGGTAAAGAGCACACGAGTTTTTACGTGGTTCGGAGTAACACCTCCTACGTCCACGACCAGGTTCACTGGTAATTCACTACCACTTGGTTTCCAAGTACCAAGCAACTTCACAACTCTAACCCGAGCTGTGTCCAACAGTTTGCGGGCACTGTCAAGCCTACACCTTCAGTTTCCGGGTACTGAAGAACCTATCCACTCGAATTACACGCTTCGAGCAAGCGTAACCTTGACCTAACCTTTCTGGATAAAGAGGGGTTTGGTTTGGGGTTCCAACTGTGAACGAGTTCTTACAATTAAGAACTTTAGAGTATGATGAACTCGTTCGAAATCTAGGCTTAAGATATACAAAGATTTTGGCCTAGGTATCAGACGAAAAACTAAGCAGTTTCTGAACTAGAAACACTTTAAGATAAAGTGTTCTTTGATCTATGTAGAACTGCTTGAGAGCTTTTGAAAGATTGATGATTTCAGAGAATGAAAGGTTTTAGAGAGTTTTTCGTATTTGATCATGAGGTTGAAGACGGGTTTATATAGGTAGAGATTCAAGACTAGCCCTTGGAGGAGCCGTTTGAATCTTACCTACTCTTCTTAAATTCGAGATCTGCCGTTGGGCGAATCTGCACCTGTCTTCATTCGTGTCACATCCTAGGTCCTGAAGTCTAGGATGCTGATTCGGCAATCCCTCATTGGTCGAGGCGTGTTGACTTCCTCTGACGCTGGGATCTTCTGCCTTTGGAGCTGGCTTTTGAATTCAGAGCTGGATTGGGCAAACTGACTTGAAGTGATGTCTTCAGAGTTAGTTCCCTTTGTTCTGTCTGTTGGACCGCCGTGTTTTGAACTCGGCTCGAATTCTCTTCGACTTGATCATGCTCTGTGGAGGACTCGGTGAAGGTTGACGCCGTCTTGTCTTCCGCTAGTGACTCTGCTTGTAGACACACCGGGTCGACCGACACAAACGGATCGATCGTCGTCTTCCGCTTCCTTAACCTGTAAATCTCGAAAATCTAAAGCTCAAACAGGCGAGCTGGAAAACACTACTTAGGTTGAAGCGATCATCTATTCGGTTGGAGAATCAGTTGGGTTATGATATCAAATCAAAACCTTATAATTTTCCCAACAATTTTTTCCTTTCAGATTTCACTATTGCAAATGGACACTGTGTTTCACCAAGATCAATTGTGAACTTAGCAATAATTAAGCTACGTTGCTAAGAAGTTTTTTTTTATTAAATTCGTTTTTTCGTTCAAAACTATATCATATTTAAAATTACATGTAATAAAAAGATCTCATTTCGTTATCGTTGTGCGCATAAATTATATATAATAGTCAATTGTTGTTGGAATATGGTAACGTTATATATAAGCCCTACACCAATTAAATTTATTTTGATGAAATCATCAAGTTTGGCCGCCAGCATGATAAGTAAGTTTAATTAAGTCCACGTTTTATCTTGAAGTCATTAATTTAGAACAAACGTGAGATAGTTAATATCTAATTTCTTGATTGATATTCAGCTCAAGCCAGAGATATAATAACTTTTCGATTGTTAACGACAAAATGATTAATTCGTAAATTATATACATAATGCAATTTCAATGATCATATTCCATAAGTCGTGTCCAATACCCTAAGCGGAACAAATTAAAGAATTATTTTTCATTAAATTTATTTAGACAATGTACAATTATAAGTTATAGAGTTATAAAAAGCATACACTCTAGTAGCCAAATTTATATATACCCTCTTAAACATCATTAATTGACATAAAAGTGACCCATATCGCATGTGTGTTGATCTAGCGGTACTGTTCTTAATGACTGAGATCAAAATGCCTCATATTCGAATCTAAAAAGAGAGAGAGAGACCGGCCCATAATTAAACTATCCCACCAATTAAATATATTATATTTCTATAAGGTGCATGCTTTTTCTTCGTGGGGTCGTCTTGTCGTATCATTTCTAAATACGTACTCTGGTGATAAGAGAAATTATGAGATTATATTTTTCTTACCATGCGTATACCTATTTATCTTATATTTTTTGTTTGCTATTACACATTGCAAGCTAGTCTGGTGATGATTAATACTATACCTAAATAATAAAATAATATAGAATAAAATATAGATCGAAATTAAGTTAAAAAGATCCAAAGTGAAGGAAAAGATCAGGAAAGTGATAAAAAAGTGTGGTTGATGAGGGACAGTGCTTGATGACCTGTAAACTACTTAATTTGATATTTGTTGCATATGCTAATGCTAATGCTCTTTGTAAATATGGTAAAAACACAGGCTTTTCTAGGCAGGTCTATTAGACTTCCAAAAATCCACTCATGAAACATTGTTCTAATTAATTAATATTTGATTTGTTAACTTATATAATGCACAAATAATTATCTTATAATATAATGTAAGAAAATGTTGTAATTTGAAAGTTTGGTTGCGCCAGTTCTTTTATGAGTTTCAGCAGTAAATAAAATATTACTTAAGAAGTAAAATCATACTGTACTAATTAATGATCAGATTAAATTGGAGCTAGCCCGCAACTGACTATCAAAAATATGATAATAATAAAAATAAAAAATAGAAATATACTAATAAAAACATATAACGCGTGTTTCGAATATGTCTGCATCAAGACAGCTTATTCCCAACTAGTTTGGATCCGAAGAGAAAACGTTAAAGCGATATACATACACACACACTTGCGCGCGCGCGCGCACTGTGTGTTCAACTAAATCACGCTTCTTTTGCCTTCGTCACATTCCCAATTATTTAATTCAATTTAATTTAATATTTACTTCATTTTCTTCCTTAAAATATGGGCTTGTCCAAACTATAGTCCGATAGCAAAATATCCTACGCAATCTCAACCCCTATATATACACCACTTTCCTCACCTTCTCTTCTCAACCCACAAGAAAAAAACTCCTATACCTCCCACATACACGTTTCCTCCTTCATTATAACCTTAAATCCTTCCACATTTTCAGCAAAACATCGTCCACAATCTCGCGGTTAGTCTTGATTATTTCTTCTCACTTTCTTCATACTGCATGCACTAATTATTATGTAATCATCATGTCGATAGTCGACATATATATACATAAAATGTATGTAGACGTATACATGCATATATATTAGTCAAGAATCGTTGTGTGTGATGGTAACGATATTGTTGCTAGAATTGTGTGTTCGTGAATTTATCACTGTGTGCAGTAAAATTTGGTGTACATCTCATGTAGACATGAATAAGAATTAGAGTTAAAAATTGTACGTGGTTTATTTTTATTTTTTTAATAATATAATTAATCAGTGGTGAATCCAGAGATTATATTCGGACAGAGAATAATTAATTAATCATTGTTTCGCTAAAACTGACGTAGATTGTGTACTAAGATTCCTGCATCATAGATTCATAATAAAATGGCTTCATGATCGTTTTTGCGAATTGTGGACAGGACAGACAGCTTAATTATGTAAACGTAGTACAGTACTTATATAAAATATCATTAATTATAATATGAATAATTTCTGTAAAATGGAGGAAAAGTAATGCCAGCCTCCATCTAAAGCCAATCATTTTGCACTCTCCTTCACATCTTTCATGTGAAAAATATATATATACATCACAATTAATAACTCTCTCTGTCAATAATTTATATTATATTATATTATATAGAGTAATTGATAAAAAAATTAGATAAGAAATTAATTACGAAAGAGTGGTTCTCTTGTTTTCTCGAACCTGACAAATAAAGAAATTAATATGAATGGCAGCGTGTTTGAACTAATCTGAACCTCCTCTTATCTCCTGCTCATTAGAGAAGTATACATCCTTATCTAGAAAGTGTGCTGCTTCTAATTTTCATATATGCTAAATATAGTATAATCTGAAAAAAAAAATTAATTGTATGCTCCAAAAATATGTATCTATATATAGAAAAAATTATAGGATATCATTATTAATAATTTTATTTCCCAATTAAAGTCCGATCATTATTTAATTATTAATTTATTGGTTTTTAACTTAAAATCCGTACTACGTACTCCAGCCGATCGATTACAAGAAATTAAAATGGCGCCGGCGGAGAAAATCGTAAAAAACCGAGAAGAATACACTCTTGATGGATCTGTGGACCGCCATGGAAGGCCTGCAATTCGATCCAAACATGGATCGTGGAATGCTGGCATTTTGTTACTAGGTAGTTAATTTCTTAAGTTTAATTAATATATACTCCCAATTATTTTATAACTGATTTGATTTGATTTTATGGGTGGCAGTGAATCAAGGGCTTGCTACGCTGGCATTTTTCGGTGTGGGAGTGAATTTAGTGTTGTTCTTGACTAGAGTGATGGGGCAAGACAACGCCAGCGCTGCAAACAATGTCAGCAAATGGACCGGCACGGTCTACCTCTTCTCCCTTCTCGGTGCCTTCCTCAGCGACTCCTACTGGGGCCGCTACAAAACTTGCGCTATTTTTCAACTCATTTTCGTCATCGTAAGTTACTAGTACTAATAATTCGTCAATGTACAGTAAAATTATAGACACAACAAACTTCTCATATAGTGATTGATTGAATTGAACTGCAAATTACAAGATGTAATTAAGAGTTGAACGAACGTGTTAAATTTGTGGCAGGGATTGGCATCTCTATCACTATCATCATACTTGTCCTTAGTCAAGCCGACCGGCTGCGGCGACGGCGAGACGCCATGTGGGCCACACTCCACCCTCCACGTGTCGTTGTTCTACGTGTCGATTTACCTAATTGCCCTCGGCAACGGAGGTTATCAGCCCACCATCGCAACCTTCGGTTCGGACCAATTCGACGAGGATCACCCTAAGGAAAGCCACTCAAAAGTGGCCTTCTTCAGCTATTTCTACTTGGCCCTAAATCTTGGAAGCCTCTTTTCCAACACCTTCTTGGGCTACTACGAAGATAAGGGAGTTTGGGCCCTCGGATTTTGGGCCTCTACTGGATCTGCTACGCTCGCACTAATCCTCTTCCTTCTTGGAACACCGATCTACAGACATTTCACGCCCAAAGGCAATCCTTTTGCAAGATTTTGCCAGGTCTTAATCGCTGCCTCAAGAAAATTGACGGCCGATATCCCTTCCGATGATGATCAGCTGTACGAGGTACGTGGAACCGATCTCGCCGACAACGGAGCCAGGAAAATCCTTCACACTGATGGATTTAAGTAAGTAATTGTTGCTAATTAGTATACTCTCTCCGTCTTCTAATTATTTCTAAATATGACACTCGATCCATCTCATGATAAACGCCTAACAAAAATGCAGATTCTTGGACAGAGCAGCTGTGATGACAGACAGAGACGAAACAAAGGAGGAGAAATCGAGCGGCAGCAGCAGCCGCAATCCATGGCGGCTGTGCTCCGTCACACAAGTCGAAGAAGTAAAATGCATACTAAGACTCCTCCCCATATGGCTCTGCACGATTCTCTACTCCGTCGTCTTCACCCAAATGACCTCCCTCTTCGTGGAGCAAGGCGCCGCGATGAAAACAACCGTGGCCGGCTTCCACGTCCCTCCGGCCAGCATGTCGAGCTTCGACATCCTCAGCGTCGCCTCCTTCATCTTCATCTACCGCCGCATCATCGACCCGACGGTGGCCAAGCTCCGGAAATCCGGGCCGCTGACGGAGCTGGAGAGGATGGGGGTGGGGCTCGTCATCGCCGTGGTGGCCATGGTGTCGGCCGGCGGCGTGGAGGAGCTCCGGCTGAGATACGCGCGGGAGGACTGCCCGAGCTGCGCGGACTCGAGCAGCCTCAGCATATTCTGGCAGGTGCCGCAGTACGTGCTGATCGGGGCGTCGGAGGTGTTTATGTACGTCGGGCAGCTCGAGTTCTTCAACGGGCAGGCGCCGGACGGCCTCAAGAGCTTCGGGAGCGCGCTCAGCATGACGTCGATCTCGCTCGGGAATTACGTCAGCAGTTTGATCGTGACGATAGTGATGAAGGTGTCCACGTCGGACGACATGCCGGGATGGATTCCGAGGAACCTTAACAACGGGCATTTGGATAGGTTTTATTACCTGCTGGCGGCGCTCACGGCGGCAGATCTTGTGGTGTACGTCATGTGTGCCAGGTGGTACAAGTATACGAGGTTTGAGGACAGGATTAGGAAAGGGAAGAATGAGGATTTGCCAGTGTAATTTTGGTGTGAGATAACTTAATTTGTTGCGTGTTCAAATTTTTGGTGTACGTATGTGAGAATTTGAATAAGGTGGGGGTCGGAGAGGAGATTTTGAGAGTGTCTTTAATAGGTTTTGATTGCAAGGAGACTAGAGAAGTGCTCGAATTTGTATCACTTCTCTAAGTCGAGCTTTCGATGAATAATAATATAGTATCCTCCGTGTATTGTAACCGTGTAAATGAATTTAAAATGAAATTAAATCTACTTTTTATTTATTTATGTTTGTTTGACCTCCTAACTCTCTCTTTCTGTTTTTTGTCAAAGATTATTTAAAAGTTGTAGCATATAAATTTATTTTATTGGAAAAATTTGTAATAGTCAATATAAATAGTGGAAATTAATAGTTGGCCACCAACTTTATTTTTATAAATTCTGTCAAACTTTGAGGATTTTGGACAAAATTGCTCCTAGTAATCTAGACAAAAATGCTGAAGACGGACACCACCAATTTCAGATTTCATTTTACGTATTCAAAATTCTCTCTTTCCTCTCCATCCTTCTTCTCCCTTCCGCCTTGCCGTCTACAACTTTCAGCGCCGTCTGCATCTTCCGTTGTCGTCTTCCTTACAAAACCGCGCCGTCTGCAATTTCTGTCATCTTCCTCCAACCATCGCGCCATCTCGCCCTTTCAGATCTGTCGTCGTCTATCAGATTTATGGTGGTGGTGCACTCCTTGGATATGGCGGCGCCGGTGGTGGTGTGCAGAACACGGTGGTAAGCCATACAATAACAGATCTGAGAGACGACACGATTCTGGTGATCTGAGCAGCGCAGATCTGTTACGGAGACGTTGTTCGTGGCTGTTGTAGCGGAGGTCTGTGCACGACGACGTCGTTCATGTTGTCAGACCAGCGATCTCATGAATCACATTTCAGCGATGAAGAAAATATTCAAAGCCTGAAGCCTGCACTTTTTTAAGTTGATTAGCTTGATTTGTATTTGTGGGACGAATGGGACGAGTAGATTTAGTTTGTCCCTTTCATACCATCACTGTAATCTATTATATCATTATATTTGATGACTTTTTTAAAGATATTTGGTAATTTTTGGATTGATTGATGATGACATTTTGTTAAAATTGTGATTTAAATTGAATGAAAATCTGGAATGAAATTGGATGATTGATGAAGTCGCACTGTGCCATGGTACAACTGGTACGAATAGCAATATTCATCCCAATCGTACCAATTGGTGGCGCGTTGTGCCGTGGTACACTTGGAACGAATAAGATATGTTCGTACCAGTTGTACCAAGTTTCTGCGCTGCATCGTGGTACACTTGGAACGAATGCGGTCCATTCGTACCACACTCGCTGTAACAAACCCAGATTTTATGAATTTTGTAAAATTTAACAAGAAAACAGATCTGCACGACTACATATATCAACCATGGAAGAGGACGATTCACCGAAGATAAACCTTGCCCACGGCGGGATGCGATTGACCGAAGACGAACACCATCCACGGCAGAGATGAAAACAACTCACTATGGAGATGAAAGCTATACCGGAGAAAACAATCGGAAAAAATGATAAAAGAAATAATAAACTGTTGGGAAAATTATAAAGTTTTGATTTAATACCAAAACTCAACTATTCTCCAACCGAGTAGATGACCGCATCAACCTAAATTGTGTTTTCCAGCTCGCCTGTTTGAGCTCTAGATTTTCTAAGTTTACAGGTTCAGGAAGCGGAAGACAGCAGAAGACCCAGTTGTGTCTACAGCTGGAGTCATCTAAGGAAGCGGAAGACAGCAGACGATCCAGCTGTGTTTTTAGCAGGAGTCAACTATCAGCTGAGTCTTCCAGCTGAGCTAAGTTCAAGACGGAGCAGGATCAAACTGAGCGGAATTCAAGACACAGCTGATCCAGCTGTAAAGAACAAAGGAAACTAACTCTGAAGACATCACTTCAAGTCAGTTTACCCAATCCAGCTCTGAATTCAAAAGCCAGCTCCAAAGACAGAGATCCCGGCGTCAGAGGAAGTCAACTTGCCTCGACCAATGAGGGATTGCCGAATCAGCATCCTAGACTTCAGAACCTAGGATGTGACACAAATGAAGACAAGTGCAAAATCGCCCAAAGGCAGATATTGAATTTAAGAAGAGTATGTAAGATTCAAACGGCTCCTCCAACGGCTAGTATTGAATCTCTACCTATATAAACTCGTCTTCAACCTCAGGATCAAATACGAAAAACTCTCCACAAGCTTTCATTCTCTGAAAATCTCAAGCCTTCAAAAGCTCTCAAGCAGTTCTACATAGTTCAAAGAACACTTTATCTTAAAGTGTTTCTAGTCCAGAAACTGCTTAGTTTTTCGTCTGATCCCTAGGCTGAATTTATTGTATATCTTACGCCTAGATCTTGAACGAGTTCATCTAACTCTAAAGTTCTTAATTGTAAGAACTCGTTCATAGTTGGAACCCCAAACCAAACCCCTCTTTATCCAGAAAGGTTAGGTCAACGTTACGCTTGCTTGAAGCGCGAAATTCAAGTGGTTGTAAGGTTTTTCGGTACCAAATGGCGAAAGGTTAGGCTTGACAGTGCCCGCAAACTGTTGGAACACAGCTCGGGTTAGAGTTGTGAAGTTGTTTGGTACTTGGAAACCAAGTGGTAGTGAATTACCAGTGAACCTGGTCGTGGACGTAGGAGGTGTTACTCCGAACCACGTAAAAATCTCTTGTTCTTTACTGTCTCTTTATCTTCAGTTTTAATACTAACTTTATCATCTCATTGCATATTTTATTAAAACTGCATACACAGCTGCTCTCATAAGACAGCTGTGTCTTTTCTGAAAGTTGCACAACTTGACTAAGCCGAAAACGTAAAGATAATCTTTTCAAGCTGAGTTTTTCTAACCAACCGAGCTAAGTTTTCAAACCACCACATTCCGCACCGCCAGCTGAGTTATTTTGCCCAAATATTGGAATCATAACTGAGCTCACCAATTGTTTTAAACTTGAAAAAGTTTTCAGAAATTTATCTTTGGTGTATTCACCCCCATACACCAAAGACCTAGCTCAGGGACCATCATAAACTGTTCGGAAAGGTGTATAAATAAATCAAATCGAAAAGACGACCGAGAAAGAAGACCCGGTGGCGGCGGCGGAAGGGAGGCGGTGGCGGAAGAGAGTACGGGGAGAGAGAGAAAGTGAGAGTGAAAGTGATAGGATATTTAAGTCTCTACAGCTCAAAGTTGGCCACAATTTATTAGAATAAAGTTGGTGGTCAAACATTTATTTTTTACTAACTTGATTTGCTATTCTGCACGATTACCACTTTATTTTATTGGCTGGAAATGCAATATGAGAAGTTGTAAGGAAGATTTTTTTTTTCTTCTCTTTTCTTTTGTGACTTGAATCTTTATTGGATTTGATCAATTTGTCTATAGTTTAGTGCTCTTTGCATATGTGATATGTGATACAAATACTTATCCCACTTACAAGAAAATCCTATTGTGTAAAAACATATTAATTAGTTGTTGCAGATTATCCGATCACAAAAACGAAAGAAAAAATCAATTGTGTTTTGATACATTAATTACAAACACCTCTTAAGCTTTCAAAACTATATAAATACTTATAAAAGCACTGTTAACACCCATTAAGATTTATACTTTACTTTTTCAAAAGTGTTAATATATTTTTAAATACCAAACCATAAAGAAAATAAGTTATATAGCCTCATTTATAAGAGTATAAGTTTTTCATACCAAAATAAGTTAAAAGACTAAAATACCCCTATATAAAGTATTGATATTGACTTATGTCTGTTTTTGACTTTTTTTTTCGGTCGTCTTATTTCTACTTTGTATGAACGATTCAATTTGAAACCACAGTTCATTTAATGTTTTGTAAGAGAGGTTGTTTGCTATCATTAATATCCAACAACAACTACATACTAACATCTCTATTCTATCTAACACAGCAAATTCTGAAGAAGAAATACAGATTGAAAACGAGCGATTTTTTTTAACAAATGGGTCTCCAAAAATGCTTCTAAATATCTCACGATAGTTCGAAAAGAGAAGGAGTTAAAGCTCAAATAGAACCACGTTCATATTTCTGAGATCATAAAGAAGGTATGCATCTAAATTTGAACTCGCAAAATAAATTTTTTTGGACGAGTTCTTGAAGACACGATTGCCGCACACGATCGTGTCTTGAAGCACACGATGGTCTATTGACCGTATAACATTGGAGAAATTGTTGATGGTAGGTTACACGAATGTATATTTGCATGTTAGAAACATATTTAGAAGCAGAATAAGACAAACATATATGAACGATCGTGGGAATTAGAATCTAGGGCTTTATCGTGTTCTACCCTCTGTCGTGTGCAAGTTTCGTGGGCATGAAACTTGCACACGGTCGCTGCATACGATCGTGTGCTACCGTGTGCAGCGATCGTGTGCAGGACAGTGGATGTCGTAAATCGTGTTTCTGATAATTTTTTGGTCTTTTTTGAATTCAGATGTCGTGGCAGCGTGTTTTGATACATCATAGCGGTCGTTGGGAGCGATCGACATATGTAGACGGGGATTCTTTTTTTGTGTTCATCAATACAGCCACAGTTAAGCGTGTTAACCTCATGGAACTTATTAGAGAGGGTTTGGGCGATAAAAAAGAGACCGAGTACACATTATGGTACTTGACATACATGGCCAATGGTAACAAAGTAAAAGTTTTATTGCAGAGTGATATGGAGTTACTTCGATTGCTAATTGAATACAAAGAGGATCCACAGGTGTATATTGAGAACGGTGGCTCATCCGCTCCCGAGGTTAATGTGGGTGCTAGGAGCTCCCGCATAGAGCATGATCACATAAATCATAGCATGTCGTCCAAAGATGAGCAGTATGTGGAAGATAAGGAAGATGACGAAGATGATGAAGATGAGGAGGCGTCATCGTCTGAAGACGAAGAGGAAGATCGTCGTAAAGATTTGCTGGATTCACTATCTACAGAATTTCTTGCTTGGGTTCGACATCCTGCACAAATAGACAGAATTTTGGGATATCGAAATTTCTCATCGAACCATGAGTCTGGAAGCGAACCTGAGCATCATCGTGTAATGAGCAATTGGATCATTCCATTCCCCGACCGTGACAGCGCCGGTACTTTGGGTTAGGTCGAGCAGCCTCCACCAGCACGTGGAGAACTTGTAGTGGGGGCCTTATTTCGGTCGAAGGAAGAGTTGGGGATAACTGTAGGAATGTATCATTTGGAGAACTTTTTGGAGTATACAACTGATCGTTCCGCTGCCAAACGTATAGTGTTCTCTTGCCAAGAGTGGTAGACGAGTGCACGTTTAGATCGTGTCTTTGAGGGTGCAACCATTTGGAGAATTAGTAAGTTGAACATGGATCACACGTGTCACTCGGACTTGAATCGTGTTGCTGCACGGTCGGTAAGTTCTGAGGTTGTTGTCTTTTATTTTGCTAAGAGATTGGTCGGCGAGGGAGTGACATTGAGGCCAAAAGAGATGATTGCAGAGATGCGTAGAGAGTACGGCATTGACATGCTTTATAGTTTTGCTCTCCGGACGAGAAATATAACCATAGAGAAGACGTACGGCGACTTTGACATGTCGTATCGGAGGCTCCCGTCATATCTGTATTTGTTGAAGCAGCGTAATTCGAGAACGGTTTATGATCTTGAGATGACTGGTGAGGGTTTGTTGTGTCACTTATTTGTTGCACTCGGACAAAGCATTCGAGCATTTGATAGGTATCTTAGGCCGGTGATTGTAGTGGATGGGACTCACCTTAAGGGAAGGAACAGATGAGTTTTATTTGTTGCCGTCACGTTGGACGGGAATGGGCAACTCTTCCATATTGCAATTGGCCTCGGACCCAAAGAAAATGATGAGACATGGACATATTTTTTGTATAACCTGAGCAAATGCTACAATCCTCCAGAAGATTTATTGATCGTGAGTGACCAGCATAAGAGCATTCAGAATGTCGTTCAAGCTGTGTATCCGAATGCATTCCATGGGTTGTGCTTTCACCATCTACAGAAAAATCTGACTCCCTACGGCAAGAATGTAGCCACAATATTCCAAACTACAACATATTGTTATCGTCACGAAGAGTTCGAAGATCTATTCTCAAAGCTACACGTAGAAAGCCCTAACGGGGCTTACAGGGGGCTTTATGAAATTGGACCGGAGAGGTGGGCTAGGTCAAAGTGTCCGGTACGACGCTATGGCTTCTTGACCTCCAATGCAGCTGAATGCTTGAACTCTCGTATGTTGTAGGCTAGGCGTTTACCCGTGTGCTCGATGATTGAGATATTTCGCTTAATTTTGGAGAATTGGTTCTATGAGAAGCGGGCAGAAGCTGCATCGAGAGATCATGAGCTGACAGTGAACACTTTTGATAAACTTTCTTTAACTGTGCAAGCTAGTCTCCGTCTTGAAGCTCGAGGTAATACCACCACACATGTTTATAAAGTCGAAGAGAAAAATATTTCTTATCAGGTCGACCTTGGGAACTGGACATGTGCGTGTCGGGAGTTCGATTTGGATATGATTCCATGTCGTCACGCTGTTGCTGCTATTAGGTAATTTTGCATTATTAACTCCCATATATCTTAAATTATTATCAATAATTTTGACAGTGTGTGTAATTACCATAATTGCTTATTGTGACAGGCGTGCAGGTAACGGTTTGTCTGTGTACGATTTTGTAAGTCGTTATTTCAAGCAGGCCAACTTCAGAGAGACATATATGGAGCGTATCAATCCAATACCACATCCGGATGAGTAGAATGTACCGTCAGAGATCTCCTCAATTGTCTGTCTCCCTATGGAGGAGGTTCGTCAGGCCGGTCGTCCAAGGCTGAGCCGTGCACGTTCTGCCGTTGAAAATATGGGGACAAGTAGACGTCCCCAAGTTTGCGGGAGGTGCAAGGAAAGGGGCCACAATAGAAAATCATGCACAACACCCATTTCCATAGGCAGTGTCGATTTGAATATCCCTCCTGAAGAGACACAAGAGATTGAGGGACAACAATCGAGGCAAAGGCACCGGAGGAAAAAAAAGATGTAGCATTTGTCAATCTGAAGATCATGACGTAAGGAGATGTCCCTATCGTCAAGATTAAATTGTTAACAATACCTTTTAAATGTTAATTGAGTTATTTGTGATTCTATGTATCAACAATACCTTTTAAATGTTAATCCTGTTATTTATGAATCTATTCGTATTATGAAAAACATTTGAAAAACACAGGACTCGCTGACTCAATCGTGTGCAGTCACCGTGGGGAAGGAATTTTCGCAGCCCATGATGGTTGCACACGATGGATCCTTCGTGGGCTGCAAAAATTCCTTCCCCACGGTGGCTGCACACGATGGAGAGGCGACCGTGTGCTGCCAGCGTGGGGAAGAAATTTTGGCAGCCCACGATGGCTGCACACAGTCGCCTCCCCATCGTGTGCAGCCACTGTGGGCTTAAAAACAGATGATCTATACGTGTTATTGATAGTAAATTACCAATTTACGTTTAATGTAGTGCCTATTTACCATTTTTTTCTAATAATATACATGTTTGCAAAGTTATTTTGTCAATTAATAAAATATATAACAAATTGGTTAGATATTTGAAATTTCAAAATATATAAGTATAGTAGTTCATAACATCATATACTAATGACATAAGTGACTCATGTACTAATGACGTGGACGAATCGAAATGTATTTATAATTGGATGATGTCTAGTACTGATGTTAATGTAGTAATAAGGACGTAAAGAACCTTAAATCAGTCATATCGACAACACAAAGAATCAAAGTGGTCTTAAATGATTTGTTCATATGCACACGATATAGGCCAGCATCGTGGGCACATGATCGTGTGCACGATGGTTGCACAAGATGAGGCGAACACGATCATGTGCAGCATATGAGATGTATTTTCTTCCTGGTTATGCACACAACAACACTTACACAAGGTCAAAATGGCTGCATTAACTTTAAAATAGATAGATATGGTTCAATAGATAGTCACAACAACATGTACTCCCATGTAATAAATCCTACTATGTGTCCAATGATAACCAGAAAATCTTAGTGGCTAGTGTATGGCGATATTTTGTCACATATTTTGTATCAATTTCTTTCGCCTGATGCCTTCCTTTAGGATTTGAAGAGATGAGGCGATCCAGGTACATGCAAGCAAATGGGCCACAACTGTGACTGTCTGTCTGATGGAACTGCTCGCTTGGTGGCATAATTTTGAACGTCATCTCCTCGTCATGCTTTTTCATCGATTGGTTGTTGTGCCAAAATCCACTAAGGGCAAGCACACGAGGCATGAGATGAGTAATGGGTCTCATCTGGTAGAGTCGTTCCATGTCGTTCCTATGGAGGTGTGACATGGAATCGTACAACTCCAAGATCCACCCTACAAGATCAATCCTAATAGTGACCCAATGGTTGGTACCGATACAACAAATGGCAATGACCTGTTGAAAGGCCAAAACAAACAATTAACGTAAGATTCTCACATAAAATATAAATAATTATTTAAAAAATACAATAGGAAAATATAAATTTTCAAACTTACTTCTTTACAATTGGACCACGGGACTGCATTTGGCGTATCAAGCCCTCTGACCAAGTCCTCTATAGGTTTAGGCAATGTCCAACCACGGTACAAGGGCTTCCCATGCACTTTCGTACCAAATGGATCATCCGGATATAGATGTTCAAACGCACGTAGCATTTGTACCTTCAAAAAAGTCAAACAAAAAATTAAATAAAATTTCCATAAAAAATTAGATATATATCAAATTTGTAGCACGTACGTAAAATGCTGAACCGACAATAATCGTGCCCATTCTCCCGATACTAGCGAGGTTCTTTCGGATCCTCAAACGTGTGGACAACACGTACAAGTCTATTTCCTAAGCAATAAAAAGTTAGATGATAATATAAATATAAATATAAATATAAATACTCACATAAATACAATGTAAGTTGTACAATTACCTCTGTAGTGAAGTCTTTTTTGCGGACCTCTATCAACTTGAATAACTGCTGTTTCATGAAGTGCCCAGTCTCCTTCACAATCACATAACTGTCACGAGGCATATTTCTGAATTGAATGTACTGCTGGGCCAAAACCTTACTGTCTCCAGGTCTCTGTCCGACGAAAGGCTCTCGAAGAGCAGCAGACGGTCTACTCCTGCGCGGTGAAAGACTCTTCTCACCAACTGAAACCGGCACCGAACTCTCACCAGCCTCACTAGGATCCTCATCCATATCGTATTCCTCTATTTCTGAATACGGCTGCTCGTACTGGCCAGTAAACATCGGCGGCTGGTACTTAAACTGAGCAGTACTACTCTCACTGGGAAACAATGGCTGCTCGTACTGAAACTGTGTCAAAGGGAACTGGTAGGGTACAACCGCCTGCTCGTACTGGCTAGTAAACATCGGCTGCTCAAACGGTGAATGCTGGTGGGGAATATTTTCAAACGTTTGCTCTAGCTGCTGAAACTACTGTTCAATCGGTTCATACTGCTGCTCAACCGGCTCTGGATCTTGGCTGTGATGACTCTGAGAACGGACGTGTTGGGAAAATTATAAGGTTTCGATTTGATACCAAAACCCAACTGATTCTCCAACCGAATAGATGATCGCGTCAACCTAAATAGTGTTTTCCAGCTCGCCTGTTTGAGCTTTAGATTTTCTAGGCTTACAGGTTAAGGAAGCGGAAGACGAATCGACCTACCGTGTTTACCAGAGTCGGCCAGCAGAAGACAATCGACCCAACCGTGTTTACAATGAGTCAGCTAGCAAAAGACAGCAGGCGTCAATCTTCAGCTCAGTGATCCAGCAGAGTCTGATCAAGCTGAAGAGAATTCGAGCTAAGTTCAAAACACAGCTGGTACAGAACAAAGGGAACTATCTCTGAAGACTTCAATTCAAGACAGTCCAGCTCTGAATTCAAAAGCCAGCTCTAAAGGCAGAAGATCCCGGAATCAGAGGAAGTCAACCTACCTCGACCAATGAGGGATTGCCAAATCAGCATCCTAGACTTCAGAACCTAGGATGTGACACAAATGAAGACAGGTGCAGATACGCCCAACGGCAGATCTTGCATTTAAGAAGAGTAGGTAAGATTCAAACGGCTCCTCCAACGGCTAGTCTTGAATCTCTACCTATATAAACCCATCTTCAACCTCAGGATCAGATACGAAAAACTCTCTACAAGCTTTCATTATCTGAAATCATCATTCCTTCAAAAGCTCTCAAGCAGTTCTCCATAGATCAAAGAACAATTTATCTTAAAGTGTTTCTAGTTAAGAAACTGCTTAGTTTTTCGTCTGTTCCCTAGGCCAAACTCTTTGTATATCTTAAGCCTAGATTTCGAACGAGTTCATCATACTCTAAAGTTCTTAATGGTAAGAACTCGTTCATAGTTGGAACCCCATACCCAAACCCAAACCCAGAAAGGTTAGGTAAAGGTACGCTTGCTCGAAGCGTGTAATTCGAGTGGTTAGGTTCTTCAGTACCCGGAAACTGAAGGTGTAGGCTTGACAGTGCCCGCAAACTGTTGGAACACAGCTCGGGTTAGAGTTGTGAAGTTGCTTGGTACTTGGAAACCAAGTGGTAGTGGATTACCAGTGAACCTGGTCGTGGACGTAGGAGGTGTTACTTACTCTCTCTCTTTATATTCAGTTTTGTACTAACTCTTTCATATCATTGCATATTTGTTCAAAACTGCATAAGCAGCTGTTCTCCAAAGAGAGTTGTGTCTCTTTAAAAGTCGCACAACTTGACTAAACTGAAAACCTAAAGTTAATCTTTTCAAACTGAGTTTTTCTAAGTAACCGAGCTAAGTTTTCAAACCACCACTTTCCGCACCGCCAGCTGAGTTATTTACCCAGCTGACCCTCCCCAGCTGAATCGATAACTGAGCTCACCAACTCTGTGATTTAACTTGAAAAAGTTTCGAAAAATCTATTTGGTGTATTCACCCCCCTCTACACCAAATACCCAGCTCAGGGACCATCAATTGGTATCAGAGCAGTGGTTCAAACGACCGCTGTTTCTGAATCAAGAGATTTGTCGTGAAACTCTGTGTCAATGGTCAACTGAACAAGATCCGTTTTTCAGAAAAACTCATATTATTACATATAGCATATTTCTATGGATTCTTATCTTAACAGGAATCTTCCCACCTTCTCGGTAGACGAGTATGCAATATGGAAGTTCAGACTGAAGAGCTTTCTCTGTGCGCATCACGATATGATGTGGGACGTCATCACAGATGGACCCATCATCATCTACAAATCAGGGAACGAGCTTGTCCCAACTCAAGATGGCGAACAACCAAGATATCAGCTCATTCCCAAGCCCAAGAGTGAGCACACCTCAGAAGAAAGGAAGCAAGCTGGACTAGACAGCTTCGCGAGGAACACCATATCTTCAACGGTCTCCAATGCCTACCTCAGCAAAATCATCAACTGCGAAACCGCAAAGGAGATGTGGGAAACCCTAGCAAAACTATGCGAAGGGTCGGAGGAGATAAAAGAAAACAAATTCACAATAGCTTGCCAAAAATTCGACAACTTCAAGCAGCTAGCCAACGAGTCCATCGAAGCGATGGAGCTAAGGTTCTCAAACATAGTCGTCGAGATAGAAACCATCAGAACTGGGAAATACACCCAGCGAGAAAAGAATCTAAAAGTTCTTTCAGCACTCACAGCTGAATGGAACACATATAGGTGGTACACGAAAGTCGAAGTGACTTAGGTGATCTTTCAACTGAAAGATTATACTCCCTACTCAAAGCCAACGAGTACAACTTGAAGATTACAATGAAAGAATCTTCAAGCAATCAAAATGATGGAGAGCTGACACCTGCAACAAAGGAGATTGCGTTCAGAGCCAACTCTGAAAAATCCGCATACATACAGTCAGCTGAGTCATCGAAGAAGGATAAGAAGGACATGAGCAAGGAAGAGCTACTTGAAGAAATAGCCATGCTGGTCAAAAACTACAACAGACTCAACACCAGCAAAGGCAAATACAAGAAGTTCGCAAGAACTTACAGAGACAAGTACACAGCAGCTGATGAGAAGTCAGCTGATAAACGAACAGAAGAAGGTTGCTTCAACTGCAAGGAACCAGGACACTACCGGCAAGATTGTCCAAAGCTGTCCAAGAAAGATAAAGACCAACTGAAAGCTAAGGCAGCTGACAGAAGGAGAGCTTATATCGCCGATGAAGAATCAGAGTGCAACAAAATGGATGACATGCCATTTTCAGACTCGGAAGAAGAAGCCCTAATGGCCCATGATGAACCTGTTTAGGATACATGCTTCATGGGACAAACAGACGGCATCGATGAAGATGAGGTAATGTCTCGAACATAAATTTATCTAACATCTCACCATCACACGAACACTCTACACAGGTCTCAGAATCTGGACTACCTGATTGGAGTCTAGTAGAGAAAGTAATGAACGATTCCAAGGAGCTTCAAGAGATCCTTGACGTCATTATGTGTGAGAATGCCGAGCTGAAGGCGGAACTGGAAAAGACAAAAGTATCAGACGCAGCTGATACAACTCAGCTCCAACAGGAAGTCGTCTCACTAAAAGACAAAATAGTAAAACAAGATCAGCTGATGAAGGAATTATACTATGAGAAGAAACAGCTGATAGAAGATGTGGAAAAGGTCACAGCTGAATCGGAAAAGAAGTCAGCTGAGATCATTGAGCTGAAAAACACCGAAGAGGTACTATCTAAGAAGATAGTAGCTCTCATCAAAGCCACATCAACAATGGACGAGATCATTAGTGCTCAGCGTCCAGCAGCACTCAAAGCGGGACTGGGATACAACGAATCAAAGGATGCCTCAAACATTGCCTCCACAAGTGGAACAAAGGTTATGTTTGTACGTGCAAATGAACCTTCAATCCCAGTAGCTCAGCATCAACAGTTGAGGACACAGCAGGCGTCGAGAAGACCAGCTGTGAAACATTCTCAAGCTCCGTCGAAAACACAGCAGGCATCAAGAAGGTCAGCTGTGCGACAACCTCAAGCCCAACTCAGACAGCAACGTGCTCAACCTCAACGAAGACAACATGCTGGATTTTACAGATACCAGCAACAGCACCAGCACGTTGATCGATATTAACCAAGATATCAGAGATACCCAGCTGGATACCACTCATATGAGTATAAGCTGGATAATCATTTCCAGCCACAGCATCACATGAGACAGCAGAGACAAAGGAACGTCTCAGCTAGGCACACAGCTGGAAACCAAAAGAAATCAAGACATCAAAACGGGAAGACACGGAGATCAAGACCCCGCCAGCAACAACCGAAGAACACAAAGAATGTGTATATCGACTTAGCTGGGAGAATTATCAGATCAAATGACCCAATTCGAGTCATCAAGCAGATCTGGGTCATCAAAGGATCTTTGTCTAACCCACAAGGACCCAATTAAAACTGGGTACCTGAATTTTAATTTTTTGTTTAGGTTGCAAGGAATCGACGCATCTCTGAAGAGTCGATGAGAACGCTATGGTACTTGGACAGTGGATGTTCCAAGCATATGACGCACCTAAAGCATCTACTCCATGAGTATATCGAGCGTACAGGTCCACAAGTAACATTTGGTGACAACTCCAAAGGCCTAACCAAAGGTTATGGTACATTTAAAACTAGAAATGTTATAATCCCAAATGTTTCTTATGTACAAGGATTGCAACATAACTTGCTTTCCATTAGCCAATTCTGCGACAACAGTTTTTCTGTCAAGTTTGATGCACGGGGATGCACGGTGAAGCACGGGAAAACCAAGCAGATACTTCTAAGAGGGAAAAGAGAAGGAAATATGTACTTTCTTGACGGAACAAGGCACGGAGACTTGTCTTGTATCATAAAGCAAGAATGAAGTCGGTGGGTACGTACGGCTGAATCATCTCAACTTCAAGACAATCAACAAAATGGCTAGGAACCAGCTCGCTAATGGAATTCCAGATCAAGTATATGACAAAAGTCATATGTGCAGCGCGTGTCAACAAGGAAAGCAGACAAGAATTTCATTCTCTCTCAAGCCTACTAACCGATCGAGTACTTCAACTTCTTCACATGGATCTTTTTGGTCCAGTTACTCCAGCAAGCTTCAATGGCAGAAAATATACTCTGGTCGTTGTGGATGATTTCTCAAGATTCACATGGGTATCATTCTTGTACCAGAAGAGCGAAACCAGAACTAAGCTGCCTATCCTGCTGGAAAGATTATCAACACAGAAGGAGTGCAAGATAATGTCAATAAGATTAGATCGTGGAACGGAGTTTCTAAATGAAACTATTTATGATTACTGCGAGAAGAACGGAGTTCGACACCAAACATCTGCAGCTCGCACACCTCAGCAGAATGGTGTAGCAGAAAGAAGAAACAAAACTCTCAAGGAAGCAGCTACCTCAATGCTAGCTAGCTCTGCCATTCCAAAGAAGTTCTGGGCTGAAGTAATCAACACAGCTTGCTTCACTCAAAATCGCTCCCTACTCACATCAAGGCAAGGAAAGACACCGTATGAGCTATGGAATAACAGAATACCATACATTGAATATTTCAAGGTATTCAGATCCAAATGTCACATCCTCAACAATGGGAAGACACAGCTCAAGACGTTCGACGAGAAGACCGACTGAGGAGTATTCCTTGGTTACTCCGCTGTGAGTAAAGCATACAGAGTCTTCAACAGAAGAACTCAAATAGTCGAAGTAACTCCACATGTTACCTTTGACGAATCCTCCTTCGAATATAGAGATTCTATCAAACGAAGAAGCGAAGGAGAATCTTCAAGATTGATTCAGACAAGAGCTCAAGAGAATAGAATCAGGAATCTGGCTGAATCAATAATTTGGGACAATGAGCCAGAGGATGAACTTCAAATCAACCAAGAAGCTCCACCAGCTGGAAATCGAGAAGAAGCTTCAACGCCAAATCAAGGGGGAACATCATCAGCTGGGAATCCAAACACAGCTGAGTCCCCAGCTCCATCTCCAGCTGAGCCTCTACAGAAGTCTCCTCAAAATATAAATCAAAGAGAGCCAAACTCTCAAGATTTAACCCCTGAGCAACTCCAAGTCAGACGAAATTTAGCCACGACAAGCATCAATCAATTGGAAGAAGAAATTTGTAAGAGAAGAAGATGGATTGAAGATCATCCATCATCAGCAATTATCGGAGAACCATCTGACCAAGTCAAAACCAGAAGCTCAGCTGCTCAAGCTTTATCGGATCATCAAGAAGCAGCTGACAAAGCTCAACTCTCAGTAGAGCGAGGACTGACGGTCTATGATGAAGACACAGCTCTAATGGCGTGTTACGTAGCTCAAGTGCCAGAGCCTCAATCAATTCTCGAAGCTTTGAAGAGCGTGCCTTGGACCAACGCCATGCAAGAAGAGCTGAACGAATTCCTCAGAAATTGTGTCTGGGAATTGGTCGACAGACCTCAAGAAGTCAAAATCATAGGACTCAAATGGATATTCAAGAACAAATTGGATACCCTGGAAGTCGTCATCAGAAACAAAGCTCGACTGGTTGCCAAGGGCTACACTCAGCAGGAAGGAATTGACTTCGAAGAATCATTTGCTCCAGTAGCACGATTGGAAGCAATCAGACTATTTCTCGCCTTTGCAGCACATCAAAAATTCAAGGTCTATCAAATGGATGTGAAGTGTGCATTCTTAAATGGAGAAATCAAAGAAGATGTCTACGTTGAACAACCTCCAGGATTCGAAGTAGAAGGAAATAAAGTCTACAAGCTAAAGAAGGCTCTTTATGGATTGAAGCAAGCACCTCGAGCTTGGTATGACACTTTGTCAAATTTTCTCGTATCCAAAGGATTCAAGAAGGGCTCAGTACACAGAACTCTCTTCACCATCAAGTCAGGAGAAGATATCCTGGTTGTTCAAATCTACGTAGACGACATCATCTTTGGATCAAAATCAAGCTTCTTATGCCAAAGATTTGGAGAAATGATGTCAGAGAAGTTCCAAATGTCCATGATGGGAGAAATGAGTTTCTTCCTAGGACTTCAAGTCAAGCAATCATCAGAAGGGATTTTCATAAATCAATCCAAATACGTGAAAGACTTGATCGCCAAGTATGGAGTTCAATCCAGCAGAACTGTAAAGATTCCAATGAACACCAACTGGAAGATTGAACCTGGAACTGAAGGGAAGTCAGTTGATTCCAGCAAATACAGAGGGATAATAGGATCCCTGCTGTATATAACAACAAGCCGTCCAGACATCTCTTTCGCAGTCGGAGTGTGTGCCAGATTTCAAGTTGATCCAAAGGAAGCACACATGCAAGCAGCCAAGAACATTCTCAAATATCTCAAAGGAACTCAGAATGTTGGGCTGTGGTACCCAGCTGAAGACAATCTACGGCGGCGGATACTCGTATTCGGACTTCGTGAGATCGATTGGACAGAAAATCAACTTCAGAAACTTGTCAGTTCTTAGGAAGTAAGTTGATTTCATGGTTTTCAAAGAAACAAACATGCGTCGCAACTTCCACGACAGAAGCAGAATATATTGCCGCTGGAAGCTGCTGCTCTCAAATTCTCTCGCTGAAGCATCAGCTGGATGACTATGAAGTGAAAACTGGTCAAGTTCCAATCTTCTGTGATAGCTCAAGTGCTATTGCAATATCTGAAAATCCAGTACTTCACACAAGATGCAAGCATGTAGACGTACGACATCATTTCATCAGAGATCACGTAGAAAAGAAGGATGTGATTGTTGAGAAAATTCACACAGACATACAACGGGCTGATATTCTCACAAAACCGCTGATAGAAGCAAGATTCAAAATGCTGTGCGGATTACTTGGACTTCTCAACCCAGACGATGCTTCACCCAGCTGAATGGAAGCAGACCCAGCTGAACGGAAGCAGACCCAGCTGAATGCAAGCAGACAACTGAAATTCAGAATCAACGTCACTGATATCAGCTGAGAAAGAATTCAGCTAAACCAGATGCTGAAAGTAAAGGATTATTCAGCTGAGGGGGAATCAGCTGGAACCACAATGACCCAGCACACCCACTCAACAGAGGTATCAGCTGACTACAATGATCAGCTGAGAGGTTTGCAACAACATTAATTACACCTACTCACTCTGTTTTTCTGTCAACTCACATCTTGTCATATCTAATCAATCTTAATTAAAAGTCTGCAAAGAATTGAATAATGGGAGTTTCGAGGCAAAAGTCAAAACGCCTCAACCGTTCTCTCTCGCGCATTAACTCTCATATTCTAATCAAGAAATTAATATGTCGCGAGAATCACTCCCAGCCGTAGATCTTCTTATCAATAGACAAATCTTGATCGTCCATTCATCAAGAAAACTCTTTAAATATGCTAGAAGATATACGCATCAACCCTAGAAAAATTTTCGGCATTCTTTCTTATTTCCATCAATTGGTATTATTTGTTTCTACTAACAAAAGATGCAGAAGAAGAACATGGAATCCAGAAAGATATCTCCCGAAGCCGATCAAACTTGAAGAATCTGTCAAAGCTTCAAGATAAGAGTTGCTTAACTCTCAGGAACCTCAAAGAAGACGGAAGTCCAGAAGAAGGTGAAGCACATCGACAGATCCAGGCCAGCGCAGTGGGAGACTGCAAAGCTCAAGAACGTCATTCACCAGGAAGGTGCAGAAAACTTTCTGGAAATATCAAAGGAAAAAAACCTCCTCAGCCCCACTGTTTCTCTCATCATAAAAGAGAGAACGGGACATACAACTCTCTGGGATGCAAAAATCAACGTCAACAGACCTGGAGCAGATGTTGATAAAGCCGGAGTATTCAAGAGCAGTCATGACAAAGCTCTTGCTCCACCACAGGAGGCACAGAAAAAGATGCAGGAGACAAAGTAGAATGCATCTATCTCCGTCCCAGCTGGGAATCAGAGACAACTTGAGGAGACAAAATATACTGAAGCACTGTCTTCAAACAGAAGACTCAAGTCAAAGGTGCTCAGTCAGTCAGCAGAGAAGCCAGCTGACATTATGCGAGAATTCGTAATCACTCTCCGAGGAGCAGAAGGCCCACAAGCGGTCGTTTCTTACGGTGGAGGAGAAGTTCACGTCCCTGCGTGAACATCATCGTCATCAACACCGCAACGGAGTATTCCAGCTGAACAACCAAGCTTAAACCCCAAGACAGATGGGATACTTCAACCGCCTTCTCCTCAGTTTCCTTCAGCTCCACAGGGACACCAGCTTCGAGATCTTCCGATGAAAGATGCTCAAGTCCCTGCACCAAGCTTAAATGAGAAACATCACCCAGCCAATGATCACCTGCAGCTGGATGATGATGATATGAGCTGAATACAAGTTCCTCAAGTGCTGAATCAGACTTTCTCATTCAATCTAAGAAGTCTGAAGAAGCAAAAGTTGCAAGGAATGAAGTTGTGCCCGACTCAGAAGATGCTATCTCCCGTGCCAACTCATCCCTCCAAGCACTCACCGGACCGCCCAGCTGAATCAGGCCAAGGACGTTGTGTCTGCAATCACAGCTGAGGCTAATGCAACTGAAGAAGAGCCAGCTAATACAACAGCTGAGCCACTTAGACTCCAAACCTCACTGCTCAGAGCTGAAAACCACAGTTTCGCCAAACTAAAACATCGCAACAGCCGATGGTGTATCTCTCCCACCCTGTTTTGATCATGCCAAAAAGGGGGAAGTAAGGAAGAAGAGAGACAAGTCAAAGAAGAGGCAAACTGTTGAGCTAGAGGAACCAGCTGGATCAGAATCAGCTAAAGAGACGAGTCAAAAGAAAGAAGCAACGGATGCAGAAGAGAAGACCCAGACAACTGGGATTGAAGACTGAAGGATTAAAGACTGAAGATTTGAAGATTTTTTTTCTTCTTTCTTTTTCCTGTGTTATAATGTATTTTCTTACATTAATAAAACACAAGTTTTTCTGCGTCATAAGTTGTCTCAGTTAGGTTTTGGCATCATCAAAAAGGGGAAAATTGTTGGGAAATTTATAAGATTTTGATTTGATACCAAAACCCAACTGATTCTCCAACCGAATAGATGATCGCGTCAACCTAAATAGTGTTTTCCAGCTCGCCTATTTGAGCTTTAGATTTTCTAGGCTTACAGGTTAAGGAAGCGGAAGACAGCAGTCGACCCAGCTGTGTTTACAGCAGGAGTCAGCTAGCAGAGCTGTGTTTACAGCTGGAGTCAGCTAGCAAAAGACAGCAGGCGTCAATCTTCAGCTCAGTGATCCAGCAGAGCCTGATCAAGCTGAAGAGAATTCGAGCTAAGTTCAAAACACGAGTACAGAACAAAGGGAACTATCTCTGAAGACTTCAATTCAAGACAGTCCAGCTCTGAATTCAAAAGCCAGCTCTAAAGGCAGAAGATCCCGGAATCAGAGGAAGTCAACCTACCTCGACCAATGAGGGATTGCCAAATCAGCATCCTAGACTTCAGAACCTAGGATGTGACACAAATGAAGACAGGTGCAGATACGCCCAACGGCAGATCTTGCATTTAAGAAGAGTAGGTAAGATTCAAACGGCTCCTCCAACGGCTAGTCTTGAATCTCTACCTATATAAACCCGTCTTCAATCTCAGGATCAGATACGAAAAACTCTCTACAAGCTTTCATTATCTGAAATCATCATTCCTTCAAAAGCTCTCAAGCAGTTCTCCATAGATCAAAGAACAATTTATCTTAAAGTGTTTCTAGTTAAGAAACTGCTTAGTTTTTCGTCTGTTCCCTAGGCCAAACTCTTTGTATATCTTAAGCCTAGATTTCGAACGAGTTCATCATACTCTAAAGTTCTTAATTGTAAGAACTCGTTCATAGTTGGAACCCCATACCCAAACCCAAACCCAGAAAGGTTAGGTAAAGGTACGCTTGCTCGAAGCGTGTAATTCGAGTGGTTAGGTTCTTGACCCGGAAGCGAAGGTGTAGGCTTGACGGTGCCCGCATGTTGTTGGAACACAGCTCGGGTTAGAGTTGTGAAGTTGCTTGGTACTTGGAAACCAAGTGGTAGTGGATTACCAGTGAACCTGGTCGTGGACGTAGGAGGTGTTACTCCGAACCACGTAAAAACTCGCGTGCTTCTTACTCTCTCTCTTTATATTCAGTTTTGTACTAACTCTTTCATATCATTGCATATTTGTTCAAAACTGCATAAGCAGCTGTTCTCCAAAGACAGCTGTGTCTCTTTAAAAGTCGCACAACTTGACTAAACTGAAAACCTAAAGTTAATCTTTTCAAACTGAGTTTTTCTAAGTAACCGAGCTAAGTTTTCAAACCACCACTTTCCGCACCGCCAGCTGAGTTATTTACCCAGCTGACCCTCCCTAGCTGGATCGATAACTGAGCTCACATACTCTGTGATTTAACTTGAAAAAGTTTCGAAAAATCTATTTGGTGTATTCACCCCCCCTCTCCACCAAATACCCAGCTCAGGGACCATCAGGACGTGCACCAGAACGATGACTGTGGTGACTCTGCAAAGGACGTGCAGCAGACCGGTGACTGTGGGCAGCGGAGTGGTGACTGTGGGAAGCCACAGCTGCAGAGTGACTAGGTGGGTCAGGGATCCTCCTCTGACCGCTACTAACTGAGGCAGAGTGGCGGTGTGGCTCGGGCATTCTTCCATGGCTAGCAGCAGAGTGATGTGGAGGACTTCCAGATCGCCTAGGCCTGGGACCGAAAAAATCAATGATTTGAGAAAAAACCCTGCGAGAAACTCGAGCAATGAAGCCGGTATCAGACTCGTCGTGCAGGATTGCCTTTAGTCGGCGATCGTAGTAGTCATCCCTGCTCGTGTCAGGGTTGTGGTCCGGACAAGGAAGTCCATGCATACAACATACCCTGTCCGACTGTCTCTCCTGATAGATTGGCTCTGTTGTCGCATCTCCAGCTACTGGTGGAGTACTCTGTCGGTGTCGTTTCGGTACTTTTGATGCCGACTCAGGTGCAATCATCTTCCCCATAGCCTTCTTCAACTTATCTATAGCCTTTTTTTAGGCTTCGGCGAAGGCTCCACAATCTTCCGCTGTGCTATTCGTACTGGCTTTTGGAACTTAACACAGACGGCGAACCATTCTGAAAACTGTAGAAATAATACTCAAACTCATCCTCCATCATATGCGGCAATGTGGGATATACTTTGTGCTGCAAAATAAATTATGAAAGATTATTATTAGTTATTAAATAGGTAATAATATTATCAAATGAGGAAAAATTCATAAAAGTAAGTACCTTTTCGTCGAAGAAAGTGCTGAAATCAATCTTGAGGGTCCTTGTATTCCACATTAAACATCGGGGCACTTTGACGACTTTATCTCTGGTTCCACACAAGCGTCCCAACTCAGGAATCATCTCGTATGACCACATCTGTAAAGCCCAAACATGACCATAAAAGTGGTAGTCCTTATCTTCCTGTCTCGGCTTCATGGCGACGTTGTCTATATAATGACACAACGCCCCATAAGTGTAAGAACCCCAAGGAAACCAATCCCAAACCTCATAATCCTCAACTAATGCCCATGCCCATGTCTCGACCATGATATCATCTCGGCATAAGAGAAAGTAATAATAAACTAACAAATTTGCTACCTTCAAATAATCTTCAATATTTTTGCCCAACTTTCGATCCTTGAACTTTTGGCGCAGTTCACTAACCTTGATATTTCGAGCATTAAAAATTTTGTGGAAAAAACTGTCAGGTCGAAGGAGATGTGTGTCCTGTGGATGAAATTCATAGTTGCCAAAGTGAAGCCCAGTAATCATGGCATAATCATATGCCGTAAAACAAATGGTCCTGCCGGCAACCTGGAACCATGACTCGTTCGAGGGTATGTGATCACCCTTCAACTGACGGGCAATCAAGTGATGTAGGGCACCATTTGTGCTGCCGTTTCTCCTCACTCTAATCAACCGACCAACAACTCCACTGGTGAATCTCTCAATAGCTTCTTCATAGACTATTGGATTCCCGCTAACACGTCGTATTGTGGCAGTTATCTCTTTAAATACTGCCTCCCGTACGTAAAGATTGATTTGACGTGTAACAAAGCGTAACGTGGGTCTCTTCCATTCACAATTAGGCTGCAATATGAACATATAAAACATAAGGACAATGATCAACTGGATAAAAGAAACAAAAACACACAAAAAAATACAAATAAAACGTCTCTGTATTGGACACGATGGCTGCACACGGTCGAGCAGCCATCGTGTCCAGACCATCGTGTGCAATCTTGGTGTTGGCACAGTGGCTGCACACGGTCGAGCACACGACGTGTCCCTCCATCGTGTGCAGCCCCAGCGTGTGTGTGGGCACGGTGGCTGCACACGGTCGAGCACACGACGTGCCCATGATGGCACAGACCATCGTTCCCACGATGGTTTCATCTTCTTCACCACCATCGTGGGCAGAAGAACTCCGACCAAACCAACACCAATCAACGCCTAAACTTCTAAATAACACTATCTAAACTTATGCAAGCATATACATTCACCCTCACTGCAATTAAACGTATATAAACATGTATTTTAGAACCTTTAATTTTCAAAAAAAATTTAAAGTTAGGGCACTAACCGGTGGTTCATTAACGAAGGGTTCTTCGTCGGAATCGGTGTGGCTATCGTGTGAGGATTCACCATCGTGGTCAGATTCTCTATCGTGGTATGTCATACTTGCCGGCGAGAGCTTATCATGTGGTGGGGTTGGTGGTTTCGCTGCTAACACAGAATTGAAAGAGAGAGAAAGAATGGTGGGGGACAGAATCTTTGACTAGGTGGGGGACCATTTTGAATTTTATTGTTTTTGTGTTGTTGTTGGTTTTTTAGGGTATTTTAGTCTTTTTACATATTTTGGTATGAAAAACTTATAGTCTTATGAATCAGGATATATATCTTATATCTTTTATTCTTTGATATTTAAAAAGAGTTCCCCCTTTTCAAAACTACCCCTCGTTTTATGTATTTTCTGCGATTCTTAAAAAGGTCACTAAACATTCCCCCACAAAAAAAAGGGGTCACTAAACTTTAATTCATTGAATTTTGGCAATTTGGCTAAAGCACACGTTTGTTTTAAATAATTTAAATTATATTAATTTTACTATTTTACCCTTGTAGCCCCAAAAATTAGAATTTATAACTATAATCCTAGATAATGTAAAGATAAAAAAAAATTGTGAACGATATGCGCATAACCCCATCAAAACAAGATGGATTTAACAACATAAACCTTCAAACCCATAATTTTAAAGAAAATAAAATGAAAATTAGCTATTATCAGAGGTCTGGAGTTGGAGGTCTTCTGCATTATATTGACCAACATATATATTTGTTACCTCAACCGTGTCAAATAACAGTGGAACGATGGAAAATTCATAACATAATCACTAAAATTTCGTTCACAATAATTGGCATATTCGCAATCTCTCATCTTGTTGGGATAGAACCCATGATTTAAAATTTTATCCAACATCGCCGGAGAGAGAGAAGCCGATAGCGGCTGCGGGGGTTGTACGTAGAAGACCAAAAATAGGAATATTTTGCCAAATAAATTACTTCTACTTCGCCGGCCACTAGAGAGAGAGAAGACGGTGGAAGAAGATGAATGATAAGAAAATTGGCCAAAGTAAAAATATCCAGTGCAGTCGTGCTCGTGCAGATAGCCGTTATGGCTATGAGTTGGGGGCTATGTGTATTGATAGAGTTTTGGTATTTATTTTATAATTATTATTCCATTATAATTTTGTGAGTTATAAAAGTAAAATAGTACAATTAATATAATTTAAATTATTAATTTAATTTGAGGGCTACAAAGAATAAAATGAGGGCTATATAGTTTGGTACGGAGTATGGGATAAGGTTTGATATGTTTGACTGAGATGTCTTATAAATATAAAGAATTAATATTCCATTTGGTATGATGTATTAAATTATCTGCAACACATAGTAATTATAGTAATTTATTGCTATAATTAGTTGCAGTATTATTTATACCACCTCATAGGTAGTATACATAACAACAAAATTAAGTATTATTCATACGGGCCCAAACTTTATAAAGGGCCGTATACTTCGTACCAAACAAAATATTAGGGTGTCATAGACATATTATACACCCTAATCATCCCTACCAAACGAATGCTAAAGTATTGAAAAGAATAATTGGATAGAGCCCAAAACTTCACAGACAACTGATAAAATCATGGCCCCTTATCTTCCCATTGAAAGCGGGCTTAACTGAACCGATATTCAAAACCGGGTTCAGATACTGGGCCTATTTTCCATTTTCCATCATCCGCCCGTTAGTGTATCACTCTCTCCCTCCGTTGTCACCAAATTATCTCCAACATTTTCCGATTGCGGTGGATCGAACTCGGTGACCTCGCTACCCGGCCATGCCATGTGGAGAAGAAACTCACTGAGTCTCTCATCCAAACTCGCTCGCCTCAACTCCAATCCTTCTCCGTTTCTCCTCCTCCGCAGCTCCCCTAAGTCTCACCGCCATGGGTCCCTCGCTCGATCCCATTCCACCACCCCCGAGTCGACGTCAGCCGCGGATCCTGTGATTTGGTCTCAATCCGGTCCCGTCGTCCGGTATATCGGCACTCGTGCAACGTCCGGTAGCGCCGTTGACTTGCCGGCGGCGGCGGCGGCATCCGCATCGGCGGTCAAGGCTAAGGAAGTGTCGGACTTGGTTAAGCACTACAGCAGATGCTATTGGGAGCTTTCCAAAGCTCGATTAAGGTTATCGATTTTGTTTATTTTTATTCGCGACGTTCTCAGTTCATCTACCTCTTTATTGTATGATTAAATTTATGCATACAAATTCTACAGTTTTGAGCTTGGATGTAAGGGTTAGCAGTAATATGTTTGCAGCATTTGTTTTTTATGGAATTTTAAATTTATAATCTTCCCAGTTTTTGCTGGATGATTTCGAAAAGCTGATTTTGTGGTAACTACATATATAATTCCTCTATTTGTTGAACTTTCTGTAGTTTTTATACGGGCAATTGATTCTCTCTTGACTTGGTTACTCCATGATACTTTTGAGTGTATGTTATATTAGAAGAGGAAGAGTGAATTCATAACTACTTTATACTGATTGGATTGTATAAATCTCACTCTTCTGAGATTGTCTTCAGCATGCTAGTCGTGGCCACCTCTGGCACAGGATATATTCTTGGAAGTGGTAGTTCAATCGATTACCTTGGTCTTTGCTGCACGTGTGCTGGCACCATGATGGTTGCAGCTTCGGCTAACTCCTTAAACCAGGTGTGGTCTCATTTTCTTTTAACTGTAAACTAACTTCAATATATTTAGAATGGAGATGCATTTGTGAACTAATTATCTTTTTATCACATTGTACATCCCCAAGTTTTATGCTGTAAAACACTATCTTTGGGGATTTTTGGTAGCTTGCCATTTATGCTCCATCTGGAGGTTCAATCTGGACTGCTGAGAACAGAAAGTGAAATTAGGAAATAGACAATAAACTTATTGGGAGCCTAAACCGATTGTGAGATAGTTATATTTTTAGGATATGCAATCTGTCTTTAGTCTCTAAAATGCATCTATCAAATATACATGGCAATTCTGATCTCACTCAAAATGGTTCACCTAATTGTTTTTGTTTAACCACAATATAGGGTCAGGATGAAGCATACAATAAATATGTGAGGTAGTATTCCACCTTTTTGTATGTGTCTAATATAATATGCAACCATAGATGTTTCTTTTTCTCAATTGAATGTGGAACATTTGTTTTTTTTTATCTTAGCTTCTTTTGTATGTGGTTGGTGAATGAATCTGGTAAAATAAAATTTACATTTTATATATGGAATTAGTCTTTGCCTTGGCAACAAAGGGGGCTACTTGATAGTTGATAGTGAAAGAAAGATGTATTTGACTTTCAGGTACCATAAATTTGGTAACAATTACATTTACTGTATGAACAAAATGTCCAACACAGATAAGAGTATGAAGTGTGACTATAACAACTAGACGAGAAGTGTTCATAAGATTGTGTCAGTGTAACTAATTTAATTAATATCAAATCCACTGCTCTCAAAATTTAAGGGCATAGATAACACGGAATGCTCAATTTTCTCTTAAAGTCCCAAGTAAATATATAGTACTCTGGGAGATTTGTCCTGATAATGAAACATTTCGACCAAAAGATGTGTGGTTTTTTGTGTCGCTAGATTTCCACCTCATCTTTGCTAAAAAGCCTAATAAATTATTTTATTTCTCTTTTTTTGGGCCTCAGGTGTTTGAGGTTAAAAATGATGCAAGGATGAATAGAACCAGACAAAGACCACTACCATCCGGGCGTATTACCATACCTCATGCAGTCATGTGGGCATCTTCTATGGGTTTAGCAGGCACTACTCTGCTGGCTTGTGAGGTGATCACGGTCTCCTAACTTATTCAATAAGTGTATTAGAATGTTTTCTGGTCCTTTACTTTCATGCAAGTATAAGTTTGTATGGAGGATTGATGATGTGCAACAAGGTTTTTGCAGGCTAATATGCTGGCAGCAGGCCTTGCAGCTTCCAATCTTGTCCTGTATGCATTTGTGTATACTCCGCTAAAGCAAATACATCCAGTAAATACCTGGGTTGGAGCTGTAGTTGGTGCAATCCCACCTCTCCTTGGGTAAGATTATACTTTCTTAGAGCACCTAGCTGCACCTCAGCTTAATGTCATGTCAGAGAATTTACTGTGTGAAGGTCATGAAAACAATCTACACACCTCACCTTTTTTTTTTTTTTTTTTTTTTCTGTTTTCTATTTGATTGATTTGTATTTTCTGTTATCAACAAACATTCCTGGTCATTTCTTCCCATTAACTATGAATCAGCTTGTTTAGCAGTAAGTAATTCTATATCTATGGAATAATAGAATAGGCCAGTACTAGTAAACTTTGTACACCGCTTTGATAAATGATATAGTCAGTATGGACTTAAATAGTTGTCTCTCACCAAAGAGCACCTGAAATATGTTCATTTAGTGAATTGGGTTCTTTGTAAAGGATTCTTATTGATGGTTGCTATAGTGATCAGTGTGAGCTTTAAACCTTAAGATTATCCAGATCACTTAAAACATGGTTGTGATGCTCTATAGAATGCTAAATTTGCTTCGTCTTCTAGTTTGTCTTCATGGATCCACATGCAGTTCAATTTCAAGTTTTCAGACATTAGTCTCCATAACCAAAAGTTCATTAACAAGCTTCCTTCAGTTATGTTGTTCTCAACTCTTCAAGACACAATTTATCCTCTTGCAAAACACTTACTATGCAAAAAATTACTAGATCGACTGATAGTTATTTGTTCTGTGTCAGGTGGGCTGCAGCTTCTGGCCAGATCTCACTTAATTCGATGATGCTTCCTGCTGCTCTATATTTTTGGCAAATACCTCATTTTATGGCCCTTGCATACTTATGTCGCAAGGATTATGCTGATGGAGGGTATGCGATACTGAATGTCACTGACTTTTTAGAAAGAACAAATTATTTATGATGTTTGATGTAACAGTTACAACGAACCCTATAAATAAACTCCCAGTAAAATCCTTCTGTTATTATGTATAGGTGGTTTATTTGGATGACCATGTTACTCCTTTGACTAAGTAAATCGAACCATTTACAAAATCTTAATATACTGACTGAAATCACGGTTATTTTCTTCGTTTAATTACAAAGAGTAATGATATTTTGATATACTCTTACATCCAAGAATGGGTTATGCTAATTATTGATAAACCTGAATCTCTACTTATGACCATTTCTATGCCTAAAGATTGCTTCTTCTAATTCTGCCCTCGTTTTCCATATTAGGTTCAAGATGTTTTCACTTGCCGATCCTACTGGTTACAGAACAGCCATGGTTGCCCTGAGGAACTGTCTTTATCTGCTTCCGCTTGGTTACCTGGCTTATGATTGTAAGTTGTTATGTTTGGCTTGGTTATAATTCAGTAATTTAATTTCTTCTTTCCTAGTTCCTGTGATACTTTGTGTTTTTAGCCCGCATTTACGTGCTTGTACAGAGTTCCTCTTATAATTACAACATTACTATCAATTATTGGGAACAAAAAAAAAAAGAAAAATAAGTATCTTTATTTTATGTATTTATTTTAGTTGGGGAGGGAAGGGGAGAGCTTTGGGTATTGAACCCTAGACCTCATCCTTTACACATGGAGGTCCACTGCTTAGTTTTATTATCAGCTTTCAGTTGGTCAGGATGATTTCCTCTAGAAACCAGCGGCTATTTGAATTTATCTGTTGTGAAATTTTTCTCTCGAAGCCGATCACATATTTACCAGGCACCAGCCTCAAAATTTATTTAGATACATCCGTTTCCGTAACGGGATTATGTGCTGATACGTACATGTGTTCATGTGCTTGCATGATTCTGATTGTTGATATTTAGATAATCTTTTACACAGTTGTATCTTTCGATAATCTAAATTTTATGCAGGTCCAACTCCTTACCCCAACCTTTCCTGATTCTGTCATTGTTTAGAGTTATGTTCCATCTTATATATGCATGCCACCTAAACTTATGCAAATCTCAATGATGGCCAACTGCAGGGGGTATTGCATCTGGGTGGTTCTGTTTGGAGTCGACACTCCTCGCTCTTGCAATCAGTTCCACTGCAGGATTGTTCCTCGTAAACCGCACGATGAAAAATGCACGGAGGATGTTCCATGCCAGCCTTCTTTATCTTCCTGTGTTCATGGGCGGACTCCTAGTACACCGTCGTACTGATAATGAGCTGTCTGCTACTGTGGAGAATTCAAATCAGTCAGCTGATTTATCATCGTCCTCCTTAAATAGAGAGCTGACCGAACCTTCCACCCCTCGGAAAAACAGTAGACCCGCTATGGTTGGCACTCAGTCACGACCTCCAGTAGCATATGCCTCAGTCGCGCCTTTTCCGTTCTTACCAGCACCATACGTTAGCAACTAAGTTGTAAGACTTGTATAGTGAACAGGCATGTAAAGAAGATGATTAACAAGACGCAGAGCGAAATTTGCGGAAAATTTTTATGGAGCAACTTGAGTGACAATAAGCACGGTTGAATTTGCGATGTTAAGTGTTATTTGTAGGAGAAGGAAGATGTTGATGCTTCGCTCTCTCTTTTTGGGCAGGGGAGATGTAATAATTCCTCCTTTAGGGCCTTTTGAACATTGAGGCTGTACTAGTGAGATCATGGATTTTATTGGTACCTACTACTGTTATGTGGAAACAAATTTGATAATTAGTTGATCGCACTATTGTCGCATTCAATTCGAAAAGTTTAAACACTATAATGGGTTTTTGCAATTGCCATTTGGAAATCGGAATGCGCAATATTTTCAATATCTATTATAGTAAATACAATTGTACGGGCTACACAAAAATATCAAATATTCAACTGGCAAAAAAAAAAAAAAGAGAGCCAAAAAAACTCGTTATCAATATGGATATTTTTCTCAAAAAAAATCCAGCAGTGTTAAAACCCTAACCCCTAACATAGCTCGCCCACAAACCGGAAAAGAAAGTCCCGCCTGATTTTTGTCGGAAAAAATGGCTTCTCTGGCCTTGTCCGGAAGCAGCTTATTGAGATCGAATCAACTCACTTCAAATACCTCATTTCTTATTGTCAGTTCCGCTCTCTGCAAATCACGATTGTTTATGATAAATTTGCTCGATTGTTCTGTTTTGAGATATGGTGGTCTTGTTTTTTGCAGCGGTGTAACAATTTGTCGGAGTCATTGAAGTGCAAGGACAATGGGAGACCGTTGACCGCTAGCCGGGATTCTAACGGTCGGGCGGCGGCGGCGCTTCCCAGCTTCTTGACCACCCCCAATCAGTTCCTGGACAGGATCCCAGTTCCGAAAAACGACACGCGTCTCCGCATTTTCTCCGGCACTGCTAATCCTTCTCTATCTCAGGTCTCAGCTTGGGTACCTTTTTGTTCAGTTCTGCTATCTTTTGTTAACTCGGTAGGAATCGTTGTTTTTTATTACAAGGCAACGTTGGACATGAATAAGTCACAATGTAGAGTTTTGCTATCTTTTCACGATTTCTGAAGTTATTGGATCGTAATTATGGATGATGTAGTTTGTACTAGTCGTTTGAAACCTAGTAGGCGGTAGTGCTGGAAAGTTTAGTTTTCCAGGAAAATGTAGGAGGAACTGAACTCACATGCAGTTCTTTTTGTTGATTAGGAATCATTTCTGAAGTTCAATTCAGCGACTTGCAGTTCTGTAAATGGTGCTTGTTGGTATGATATGGTTATATTCTGATGCTTTTAGATCTTGTATTTCTGGGAGAAACTGCTATCATCTTGATCTGTCTTCCTGTATCAATATTAATTATTTAGCCATTTGCTAATTGGTTTGAATTACCACATCTTTCCGTAGGTGATAATTTATAATTTGAAATTTCCGTGATCTTGTAGTTAATATGTCTTCTTAACATACATCATTTTGACTTTCTGGAGAAGTTTTGATAATTTCCTGTTTGAATCCTTGTGGTGATACTTGTAATGTTTATTTCTCCTTGAGCTTCGTTCTTTGGACCAATAAGTTTTCTTTATAGGATGGCTATTTACTGAAATTCTTGATACAGGAAATTGCTTGTTACATGGGTCTGGAGCTTGGTAAGATTAAGATCAAACGATTTGCTGATGGGGAAATTTATGTTCAGTTACAAGAGAGTGTCCGAGGGTGTGATGTGTATCTTGTACAACCTACATGCCCTCCAGCAAATGAAAATCTCATGGAGCTCTTGATAATGATTGATGCTTGCCGTCGAGCATCAGCCAAAAATATTACTGCTGTTATCCCTTATTTTGGATATGCACGAGCTGATCGAAAGGTAAGGTTCATATGTGGTAGTTTGGTAAACCTGTAAGGAAATTTTCTCATTTTGGAGCTTTTCACTTAACATATTGTACGGAGTTGGTGGCTGGGTCACCTTTGTCACATGCAATCTTCTTGGTCTTAACCATTATGTGAGGGATCTTATCATGGGAATGAATACCTCAGTTTGTGCTGGGAAACTGTGGGCATTATTCAGCTTTTATTTACTATGGCGTTGATTTTGTAATATTACATATTCAGATATACACTTCTTCATCATATAACTTGAAAAATTGAATTATATGCTCGATTCTAGTGGTATATTTAAAATTTTTATTGTTGTCAGCTGTTTTTCGCTGTGTATTTTATATATTTCTCTTGCATTTTCATCTACATGTTTGAAAAGGTAGGAAAAATTAATTGAAAACAGAAGATTAACTCAAGTTATCATGACTATGGTCATTGCACAATTTTCTGTGTTTCACAAGGCTAATAATTGGTTAGTACGTCGTATGTTTGTAATATAGTTCTAGTTTTCCATTTGAAATGGTTAAGGTGGCATCCTTTGCTATTCTTTTGCTCAACCTATTTCATTAATCATGAAGTGCATTTCCATTTCAGACTCAAGGACGTGAATCCATTGCAGCCAAACTTGTGGCAAATTTGATTACTGAAGCAGGTGCAGATCGGGTTTTAGCATGTGATCTTCATTCTGGACAGTCCATGGGCTATTTTGATATTCCAGTAGATCATGTGCATGGCCAGGTAAAGAAAGTCAAATAAAAGTGTTGTTTGCTGTTTATGGCTTAAGCACTAAGCTAACTATTGGGCTGAAAAATTCCAAAAGTGATTAGTTGAACTTTATGAAAGAAATTTTTGAAAGACCGCCCATCATTGATCATGGTCTGAGTTTATTTCCATGTTCTTCTTGGGAATCTTAATTACCGTGCATTACTTTTACACTGTTGCTCTACTGTTGCATTAGGGTCTTTGGGTTATTCATATCAGTGTGCTTATAGTCAAGTCCTATTCTTTTGCAGCCAGTCATACTTGATTATCTTGCCAGCAAGACAATATGTTCTGATGATTTGGTTGTGGTCTCACCGGATGTTGGTGGGGTTGCTAGAGCTAGAGCCTTTGCCAAAAAGTTATCTGATGCTCCTTTGGCCATTGTGGATAAAAGGCGTCACGGGCACAATGTTGCTGAGGTGAAGTCCTTTAACACTATGTACATACATTAATGCACTTCATCTATTTTTGTGATGGCTCGAGTACATTACTATTTTATATTGGCTGGAAAGTTGGGAAGATTACTAGGTTAGTTTTATTTCCGCAATTTATGAGATGTTTGCTCATTTACTATGAAAGAAGCTTGAATCATAATATTGACTTCTTTAAATATTTAGGTGATGAATTTGATTGGTGATGTTCGGGGAAAAGTTGCAGTGATGGTGGACGACATGATCGATACTGCTGGTTAGTGTGTTATAAATATTTCAGATACAGATCCTTATTCTCTTTTGGTTTTTTGAAGCAATAAAGAAAATTAAGATGTTTTACTTAGTCTATGAAGCTGGGCTTGTAAAGATTTATTCAATGGAGTATTTCTTGAAATGTTAAGATCCCTTATAGAAAATTAGATGAAGTTACTAAATACATTATACATGTAGGTGAAGCACTGTTGACTGGGCTCAATGATTTGTCTTTGTTTAATTGAAAGCTTCTCCAGAAAGCCTTATTTCAGATAGTAATGGTGTATCATAATTTTATTTGCATTCAGTTCTCAAGGTCAAGCTGATATAGTCATCTGTATTTTTGCTGTACTTTTTGCTGGGATAGTTGGCGTGCGAATCTCGTTATCCTTCGGATAGATGCAGTCTTCTTTATTATGATAGTGGTTGGAAAAAATTGTCATGCAGGAACTATTGCAAAAGGAGCTGCTCTATTACATCAAGAAGGAGCTAGGGAGGTTTATGCTTGCAGCACTCATGCTGTTTTCAGGTACTAGATCCATAGTTTAGACAGTTTTACTAATTGCTGGTTTTTCCTGGAGCTAACATCTGTTACACAGTTGGTTGGAACTGAAAGCATGGCACACTCGTCTTAGCATATTAGATTTTAACTAATAATGACATCTTACTAGTTTCTAAGGTTTGGACTTATTACAATAGCAGAAACTGCTCCATTTAAATTCCAGCATTGATTTTCTTAGTTATGGCATTTAGTTTGATAACCATGGAGCTGCTTAACTAATTTTGGGCGTGATCTAACCTTAAACTTTGCATATTTATATTCTGTTGGGAATATTGCTGACCAGCTCGTTAAATAACTCTGATCCATTATTATCTTCATGAATCAAAGTGTTCAATTTACTGAGTTTGGGCATACTTGTGCAGTCCTCCTGCTATTGAAAGATTGTCAAGTGGTCTCTTTCAAGAGGTTATCATTACAAACACCATTCCGGTTGCAGAGCAGAACTATTTTCCTCAGCTTACAGTCTTATCCGTGGCAAACCTCTTAGGTGAAACTATATGGCGCGTGCATGATGATTGTGGTGTAAGTAGTCTTCTCTGTGTCAAGTATTTTCTCTTTTGCAGTTTTTTTGAATGAGTATCTAACTCTGGTTTATGCACAAAATTTCAGGGTGGTTTTGAACCTTACTCGAGTTTGGGGATCGACTGACATTCGTACTGCTCTTGAGAGACTCAACTGGTCATTGCAGTTTTGCGTCACTTAAAAAGGAGACCAATTTGCTGAACTTCCAACATAACAACAAAGTGTAGTCCCGTTGTACAAATCTATTGAGAGACCTGATGTTACCATGTTATTAGATGGATGTGTTTGTTTGTATATGTTTGTTGACTTGAATTGCTGCCATTTCTATATAAAAGAATTTCACTCTCATATGGTTTTAATTACAAACGTGTGGGTTCCCATTTTGGTTACTTTTCTTGAGAATTTTTCAAAGTTCGAATTCGAGTATGGAATGGGGAGATATTTTTTCACGTCCCTTTCTAGGGCCTTCCTTCCGACTCTGTCTTCTTCCTTCCGCCGTCGACTCCTTGTGTCGTTTTGTCTTCCTTCTGAATGCTTGTTTTGGCTTTTCCCTTTCTCCTCTGCGCGTTCTGCTCTCTTCTTTTCTTCTGATCGTGTATCTCCTTGTGTGTGAGGAACGGTGAAATCTCTTCATTTTGGTTGTCTTGTTTTCTGTTTCTTTGCAGGTACTCCTGGCGGCCACATTCCATGGCGAGTAGTTCAAATCACTTGCGAAATGAAGACGGCGGCGAGGAACCGATTCAGATACCGGCAACTAATGAGCGGCTTGAAGAAAAAGTCTCTTTATGCTTGATAGGAAAAGTTTGGACCACGAGAACTGTAAACACCTTCGGGCTTATTGAGACGATGAAAAAATTGTGGGCCCCACGGAAAGGCATGTCTTGCCGGGAAATAGCTCCAAATTTGATATTGTTTCAGTTCAATCATTGGCGGGATGTGGATAAAGTACTCTCTATGGAGCCGTGGCACTTAAACAACAACCTCTGAAACGAGGTACAACCATTCGTATAGGGAACTCGACACCTTTGTGGATCCCCGCCAAGTATGAAAGGTTGCCCTCATTCTGCTATGTTTGTGGCCACGTGGGCCATAATATGAGGGACTGAAGAAAATGCAAAGTACTGAGTTGGCGTTTGGAGATTTCATGCGGGCGTCGCCAAGGAAGCAAAAAGTTTTCATTGTTCCTGAACATGAGATACCCAGCCTCAAGTCTAAAAAACAATTATTCCAGGTGAGTGAAAGCTCGACAGAGAACATTGAAGATGATGGAAATGCTTTTCAAGAAGGTTTGTCTTCTCCAGAAGTGCATGAGATTGCTAATTCTATTTCTCTCACAAGGGTGGATTCAACTCTTTTTACTCAAAAAGTATGAGGCTTTTATGATTCAAAAAGATCTCATACTTGGCTCCATAAAGATAATGTCTCTAAATTTTTAAAGCATGCACAACTGCTGCTAGCTCTAAATCATGGGTTGGGTAATTCTCTTCATGAGGTCTAAGTTGTCGTGATGCATACGCAATAACTCTGCCATCTTGCATCAGGAGATAACCCAATCCATTCTTTGATGCATCCGTATAAACGGTAAAATCCTTGCCTGCTTCTGGCACTGCTAGAACTGGAGCAGTGGTTAGCTTTCTTTTAAGCTCTTGGAAACTTTCTTCGCATTCAGGAGACCATTTAAACTTCAATTCTTTCTTGAAAAGTTGGGTCATTGGCCTTGCTATCTTAGAGAATCCTTCAATGAATCTTCGATAGTAACCTACTAGACCCAAGAAACTATGATTCTCATAAGGTGACTTTGGAGATCTTCGTTCTTGAATTGCTTGAACTTTAGAATTGTCTACTTTAATTCCTTCGGAAGAAACAACATGACCGAGGAAATTTATTTCTTTTAGCCAAAATTCACACTTGCTGAATTTGACATATAACTTCTCAGATCTTAACTTTTCTAAGACAATTCAAAGATGCTCTTCATACGCTGTTTCACTTCTTGAATATATGAGAATGTCATCAATAAAGACTATGACAAATCTATCCAAGAATTCGTGAAAAACTCGATTTATGAGATCCATGAATACTGCCGGAGCATTTATCAATCCAAACGACATTACTACAAACTTGTAGTAGCCATATCTCGTTCGAAAGGTAGTTTTTGGAATGTCTTCTTGACGAATCTTCAACTGATGATAGCCAGATTTTAAATCAATCTTTAAGAAAACACTGGCTCCTCTGAGCTGATCGAACAGATCATCTATCCTTGGCAAATGATACTTATTCTTCAATGTCAATTTGTTTAGCTCTCGATAGTCTATACACATTCTTAGACTACCGTCTTTCTTCTTGACAAACAAGATTGGTGCTCCCCACGGGGAAACACTAAGCCTGATAAAATCAAGATCAAACAATTCTTGTAGCTGGATCTTTAGTTCCTGAAATTCTTTTGGGGTCATTCTATACGGCACCTTTGATATTGGAGCTGAACCAGGTTCAAGGTCAATGGTGAACTCCAATTGCATGTCTGGGGATAATCCTGGCAAACTTCAGGAAAAACATCCTTGAATTCTCGGACTACAGTTACGTCATCGATTTTCTTCTGTTGGTTTTCATCTTTGTTGAGGTAAACAAGATATACTTGCACATCTTTTCTTCTCAACAATCTTCTTGCTTGAATTGCCGAAATAATCATCATTCCTCTTTGGCTTCTCTCTTTTTCGAAGAATAAAGTTGACTCTTTTCACGGGATATGAAAAGAAATCTATCTTTGCTTACACCAAATGGTGGCAAAGTTCTCAGTTAACCAACTACTTAGTCGTTATTTGCGTCGGTGAAGTTTATATTTCTCAATTTCTCGAGTTTCAAATTGAAAAGTGTTACAAAAGAAACTATTTAGCGGAGAAAAAGACCAACATGTGTCAGACATGGAAAAGTGCGGAGGAGAGCGGTTGGCATCACCCAACTAGTGACCGCTGAAATTCCATCCGACGCTGGAAACTGGCAGCCAACGGTCACTAGACTCCAACGGTCGTTGGATCACTTCGCTGAAGAGGCAGCTAGCGATCGCTAGCTGTCAGCCGGCGCTGGCTTGCCGTTCTCTAAAACAGGTCCAACCGGCATTGGAAACCAGCCGACGGTGGACATCAATTAGTATTGCTTTCTTGCACAATTTTAAATGCACTCAGCAAGGGTTTTTTTTTTTTAACATATTCTCACATTCTCTCTTGACGGACAACAGTAGACTCTTGAACGGCAGCATCACACGAAATTTACTCTTCTTCACTTATCAATACATTCCCAAAATGATGTCTACGTGCCACATTCGAATTAGATTTAGGGTTTTGGCTGACATCTTAAGGGAACCAATCTCAAATTCTAGATTAGGGCAAACATGCGTGACTGGGTAGTTTTACCTACCGGGGTCGATACTCTTAAGTTCTGGCTATCTCTCTCTATTTAAGGCCAAGAGTATCTACGCATGCAAAAGAATGTGATGCACCAGTATCGAAAAGAATTATAACAGGTACATCATTTATCTGACCCATACCTGCCAGATTGCCCTGATCTTTGACACTCACTTTCTGCTCAAGAGCAAAAATTCTCTAGTGTTGTTGCTGCTCTTGCTGCGGTGTTCGCAGCTTCGGCTGCAGCTGCTGCTGCTGAGGCCTAGGAATTTGACGTTGACGCTGTTGCGTCTATGGGACTCCTTCAATGGCTTTTAAGTGTGGAGGCTGATACTGATTAAGTTTTCTCCTCCAGTTCCTTGCTGCCTACATGGGCAGTGATAAGAGTAATGCCCTGGTTGCCCATATGCATAGCAGCTGTTATTTCCTGCTGCGCAAATATCCCTGGTGCAATTTTTTTCGCACTTAGAGCATGCAGAAATTCCTTGCTGTCTCTGAGACAAGCTACCCTGATCAACCACATCAGGTCTATATTTTTTTCTTGAGTCGAGTGTTGTTGACTCTGCTCATATCATGGCTTTTTGCTAGGTTGATTCCTAGCATTCCATTTCATTTTTCCCTTTTGAAACTGGCTTTGGTGCGAAGATTGCGGTTTAACAGCCGTTGAGGATTGAATCGGGGGAGGTGCTGGAGTCTGGACTAACTTCTCTGGCTGCATAGCCAGCTCCATATCTAAAGCTCGGTTTAACGCTTCAACCTAAGTCAAAACACTTTGACTTGCTAGTACTATTCTTATGTCTTGCCTGAGTTCGAAAAAAAAACTCAGACATCTTCTTGTCCGAATCAACTTTGACAGGGCGAAACAGGCTAAAGTCACATTATTCACGGACATACTCTGATTCTATCTTTTTTCCTTGCTTTAAATTTACGAACTCACTTGACTTCTGTTTGCAGCAGTTTTTCGAAACATCTTTCGAAAAGGGCTTCATTGGACACCCAAGTGAGATTTTCAAGCTGCTCGGGTAAGTCTTCTGACATACGTGCGAGACGCTCGCTATCATCATATCGAAGAAATCTAAAAAAAATTCGCTCTAAAACACGAATCCATTCTTCCGCTTCTGACGGATTTCTTCTTCCGTCGAAGGTCGGGGGTTTTTGTCGAAGAAATAATTCTTCGATTCTCCTCTCAGGCTGAGGAGGTAGGGTAGGATCTCGCTGCTCTTCTTCTACTTCTTCCTCTACCCTATTTCTTCTTTGGCATTCTAGTTTTTAAGAAACTATAAAACTATCACGAAATAACTTTATTCTTATCGAGCTTTGCATTTAAGCACCTTTTTATCTTATTCTATATTGCATAAGCAAATACTTCACAAGCGAATTCTTAAATCGTAGATCTTAACATTCAAGAATTCACATCACATCATAATATAATCACTTACATAACTTCACTTAGTAGTCATGTAATAGCAACATAACTTAACTTCATAACTTTTCTTAATCATTATTAAAGCACTCAGCTTTATATCTTTTCTTAATTAGACAATCATTAATAAAGCACTCGGCTTTATAAAATTGTCTTAAATAGCAGCAGAATAACTTGACTTATAAATTGACAGAATAAATTATCTGTCTTTAATAACTTGACTTTAACTTCTATCATTCTTAATTTATTTTCACAACATTCTTTATACTTTCATCTCATTATTTAACTTTCCTTAATAACTCAACCTTTAACTTATAAAGAAATATTTTCTTCTTTCATTTTCATAAAAGCCTTTACTTCATTCCTTCATCATCTTACTTATCTTTCCTCATACTTCTCTTTTCTCATAAAGCATTGTAACTTCACATCTTACTTAAATACTTTAAGAAAGTATTAACTTATCTTTGATCATTTTTCTTCATATAACTTCGTTTCTTACTTATGCGTTCCCTTTTCTTCATACTTCATCATATATCTTCATATTATTTAAATACTTTAGGAAAACATCAACTTAACTTAAATAACTGCTTTGGTCATTTTTCTTTATATACTTGGAAAAATTGTCTTTTAGAGGTCTTTTCAAAAGAAGGGATTTATATACTGCAAAAGCTATCCCTAGGTCATCTGTGATGTTAATACATCACACAAAATATCATTAGCCGTACGGACTACTACTCCGTTACAGATCTAACTACGTCATATTATGCATCAAATATTTACACACACACATTTACATCATCATCACTTTCATAACTTTAACTTAATAATCACGCAATAGCGAAGTAACTTAATTTCATACACTTTTCTCAGCTTGGCAATCAATATTAAAGCACTTAGCTTCATGGACTTTTCTTAATTATTCAAGTAGCAACAAGCTAACTTGACTTATAACCTTAACAATTAAACAATTATCAGGAATAATTTAACTTTCTTTACTTAACTTTAAACATTTAACACATCAATCATAACTTATTTCATACTTTAACTTATTTTCATAAAATTCTCCTTCTTTACTTTCTCACTTCATTTCATTAATTAACTTCATTATGGAGGCGGAAGACCCATATTATTGAGTTTCTAGCTATGTGGGTTGATCAGGTCCACATAACAGTCCGTCAGTCACATGGAACTTCTGTCTCGTACGTTCAACAATCTTGTCATACGGGATTACAAACTCTTCAAGAAAATTCAAGGTTCTTTTAGAGATTTGCGTGAAATTGCTACTCCCGTATTATTTCCTAATTTCAAAGACTTCCACGAATCGAGTCTTCACTTAAAATAACGTCTTTCTCATCAAAAAGAGTAAATGGAATGTCTATGCTTTACTCTTCATAAGGCATCAAAACTTTACAATATATCTTCAAACTTTAAACTTTTAATCTTTAGAAAACTTTTAATACATACCTGACTTTGCTGGATGAGATGAGGTCTTTGGACTTTTGTTGTTTAAGACTTAACTAGTCTAGGGATTCAAGTCTAGACTAGACTCAAGAGAAAATTTTTAGACTTAGAGCAGACAAGCTGCTCTGATACCACTCTGTCGCAGCCCGACTTAGAATGAAGATAACCAAGCCGGTGGGTCCCACGACGTACACAATTTATGATTAACCAAGGAACAAGATAACGACCCAGTTATCCAACAAAAACCCATCATACAATAAATCATACTTTCAAGTCAAACCAAAATAGCCGAGAATGGTCAAAAGACAACACCATCTCGTATCAGAGTTTAGCAACGGAAACAAGGTTTATCAAGTCATAGCTTCAACATCACACTAAGACAACAATTACTGAATAAATTCAAAGTGTTGCAGCGGAAACCAACATGACATATCTTTGATTATATGTATGAAGACATATAATCCTGCTCAACATCAACAATGCCTCAAGAGGTCAACAACAAAAGTCCGCCCAGCACACTCCATCTTTATCCAAGCTAGCCTGCACATTTTAGAAATAACATGCAGGGCTGAGTACTTTTGTACTCAGTGGACACATGCCAAAATAATTGAAAATTTGCTGCTTAGAGCTATAGATTGATTCTTGCCATAAAGCATAGCACAAGTAACTTTTATAAACAAACTTGTGCATGCTCAAACCTTTTCCTTTCATTATAAGTGACTCGAGTCAAATACTTTAACATGTATGTACCACATCTACTATAACTTTTGAGTGTTGAGAAGTAGGTCTCCTTCTCAAACACTTGTAATCGTCCACTCCTTTCGGAAGGCTCCCGATTACAAAATAGTGTACACAAATCCTACCCCATTCGTAGGACCGAATTCGTCTTTCCTTGGTAGATGGTATCATACAAAAACTTCAAAAATTGGCAAGTCAATCACTTTAAAATCATCACACACATATATATAATCATAATATCACATTTATTATTTCTTTAGTTCAGAAAGCCCACCTGGACTGAAGCTACTTTATCTATACTTTAACTTCTCGACTTTTCCCTCACTTTTCAGTCCCGCTCGTTCCTTCATTTAATAATTAAATTTAAACATAAGAGCGAGAAAAATTAAATATTCAAATGAGGATTGCCGCTGCTATTCTTAAAATTTCTCTAATTTGTCTCGGCTTTTTCAAGGGTTTTTCTCTCGTCAATTAGGAACTAAACTTTTCTAATTACTTCCTCTTTCTTACTTAACTTCTTAATCGATAATTAATCGATTATAACTTCAGGATATATTTTAAAACATAAATCCATATACCTCTCATGTAACTTTATAGATAAACATATAATCACATAATTCCTCATTTAACTCTATAAATAAACATATAATCATATAATTCATCATTAAACTTCATGAATATATGTATAAACATGCAATTCAGCATTTAACTTCATAAATGCATATAAGCATATAATTAATAATTAAACTCATATTAATCACTTCACCCATCATTTAAACTTATTCTTAAACATATTATCATTTAATCATATAAGTGTTTATTAAACACTTAAACTCTTCATCTAATTTAATAAGCATATTAAAATGCTTAACTTCTTTATTAACATATAATCATAACATTATATTAATAAAATATGTCATTGACATATTTATTTATTAATGACGTATCATTAATACTTAATTCGTCATTAACACGTTATAAGCAACTAATGACCATTAACATATATAATTAATGGCAAAATCATCATTAACATTTAATTAATGATTACTATCTTCATTATCCTTTATTTAACATATATTTAATCTCTATTATTCATATCTTTAACTTAAAAATATTTTCGACTCGTCAAACGAGCTCCGAAAAATTTCAAATTAATTCCTTATACTTTTTATACTAAATGTGACATAATTTCATAATCACATCATTAAAACAGATTTTCTATACGTATAAACCTCCGACTTCGAAAAATGGCCGGAAAATAGAAAAATCTCAAAACTTCGTATTAAAATTCCGAAAAATTCTACGATACTTAATTTTTATCGTAGAATTCATTTCCATCATTATTTTCTTAATTAAAAATCATATACATGGCCTTTTAATATATATATATATTTCGGTCCTTTTTAGAAATTGGAAAATAAATACCCAATTTCTTTCTAATCAATTTCAAACATCTTAATTTAATTTATAAGCTATATTTATAGCTTAATTACTTAATTTAATTGGATAAAAATCAAAATCCTATTATATATATATTTCGACTTTTATGAGAAATAGGGCACAATTGCTTATTTTTATCCATTTCAAATTACAACATGTTTAATTAATATTCTAGAGATTAATTATAATCTCAATTGATCAATTTAAGCTCTAAATAATTATTTTTAATTTATTTTTAATTGCTGAAAATTTCTAAAATTATGAAATTGAGCTCCAAAAATTCTAACAAAATTCTCACATATTTTAAATAAATACCATGAGCTCAAATATATCATTACTTCATCAAATTATGCTTTGAATTAAAAACCCCTAATTTTAAGCAAACTTTATTTTTCCAACTTCATTCATATGAGCTTCAAAAATTCTCATAAATTCATTATAAACTTATTTCATCATTCTAAACTCAAATCCATCATCAATTTCATCATAAAAATTCATCATAAAAAAAATTCTCACTTATAAACCCTAATAATTCGAAATTAACTCAAATTAGGGCAAAGAGAATTCCAACTCATTAAAATCATATATCATCATGCTCAATAACATCAATTGAGCCTACATTGATCATCAATTCAAGCATAGAACATCAAAATCAAATTTTCCTATTTTTAGCCAAATTTTCGGCTATTATAAAAATAAATAGGAAATTGATTAAATTTTTCTAAATTCAATTATCTACCATGCTTATGGGCATCATATGAGCTCATATAAATCATCAATTTGATCATAGAAGATCAAATTCTAAAAATCCTAATTTTGGCCAAAACTTTCGGCCATTTCAATTTAAATAATAAATTGATAAATTCTTGCTAAATTCAATCATTTATCATGCCTATAATCATCATAGAAGCTCATATAATTCATAAATTTTATCATAGAATCTAAGAATCAAAACTCCTAATTTTTCTCAATATTTTCAAAAAAATATAAAAATAGGATTAGGGTTTGATTCATCTTAATTTAATGGTAGAAATGAGATCTAGATTAAGGATTTAACATTATACTTGATGATCATATTTATCTACCATCATCACCAAAATTTTCGAAAATTTTGGAAGAGAAAAAGATGGATTTTTATGCTATATCTTGAGCTAAGATCAAGAATAAAAATAGATCCAACCTTTTTGGATAATTTGGATGATATTTGCTTTGATCTCTTGAGCTTGAAGAAGAGCTTCAATGGAGGTAGTGTGTGTTGGTGTGTGTGCTGCCATATGTGTGTGTGAGTGTGTGTGTCGAGAGTGTTGAGGGAGAGAGATGAGTGAGGATGCATGAATATTAACACTAATACACACTAACACACTTAATACAATGTATTTAGATTACTTGGTGGCTACTCATCCAACATCTATCATAATTATGTTGGGGAACATGGTGAGGTGTCACCATTAATTAATTAAAACTATATATTAATGTTAGCATATCTAAATTTAGATATTATGGATTAAATTTAATGCTAACAATATCCTAGCAAATATTCTTTCTAGATATTGCTAGGTTAAAATAATTAGAAAAATATTAATAAAGCTTATAAGACAAGCTTTATTTCCTTGGAACATTATGCTTAATAAATTAGTTTAATTAATTAATTCAACATCTAATTAATTAATTAAACATTAAGCATTTAAATCTCATCTTAATCGATCAATTAATTTTCTAATTAATTAATCAATCATCCAATAAATAATCATCGAGGCTTTAATTAAAAAGCTCTCGATCTATAAAAATTTATTAGGGTCTCTCAAACCCTAATATAAACTTCCTCTGAAAATTTCCGGAAATAAAATCCGAAAATTAATTAAATTGCCAGAGAAAAATTCATCAATCCTTAGAAAATTAAATACTTCAAAAATGGCACATATTTCTCAAATAATGCACATAATCATAAACACTTTCAATATTTCATTTCGGATTAACCGAAACGAAAATAAAACTTAAATCAGCAAAAATTCGGCAAATTAGGGCTGCCGAATTAATTTAAATGCTGGAACTTAATTTCCTTCTAATTTTCGCATTTTAAAATTATTCTAAATAATTATCTTAATTAATTACTAAGATTAGTTATGAAAAAGCGGGGTATTACAAAGAGCTCGTGAATGAGCTCGGCAGATAATTGGTAACCCTCACGAATCGCTGCCACGCCCAAATCAGTGAATTGCCTAAATGAGTTTGGCATTATCTGCCCCAAGGCTAAACCAAGTTTCTTCTGGAGCTTGGCAAATGGCTCAGGGAGGGGTAGACGAAGACCGGAGTGCAAACTGTCCTCATAAATGGTAACGAACCCCATCGGACGAACACGCCCTATCCTCCGGACGGGGTTCTATCAGGTCGACATTAGAGGGGAAATTATACGACTGGGCGAGGAACTTTATCCTAGACTCGTCTAAGGTTGAGGAGTAATCGGCCACTTTCCCCTCTACGCACCGGGGCACTATCAAAGTTTCAACGGCGGAAATGGAGGATCCTAGTGAAAAAAATCCTAAAATCGACACTGCTATCGACAGCACTTGCCAAAGGAGAATCACTAACCCTCGTAGATTGAGAATGGGAAGCCATACTTACTTGTTAAATAGAAGATGAACGCTCCGACGGGCGATTTGCAGCTGTGAACAGAGGACTCGACGGAGAGAAAATCAGCGGCACGGTGGTATGGTAAGTCGAGAAATTCGGGACCAAAGAAGGGGAAGAAAAGAAGATTTTCTGGGCAAAACTCTTTTTGAATGATGGCGGATGTGAAATAGCGTGATATGGAGAGAGAGACGTTTCCAATCCAGTAATATATATTTGAATCCCGCCATTACGCATTACACACGTATGAACGTGGGCCCGCTTTTCTCGGAATGTGAACCGTTTCTAAAAATTTCAAAAAACAAAGCCCACCAACTTTCCCTCCTCTTGAATTCGGATATGGGCTATCTGCATAACCGAACCAGGAGGCTGCTTGCTTATCTCGGTCTACCTGCACGGTGAGCTCGTGAGATAAGCTCGCTAATTCAGCTCGTGACAAAGGTGATTTGCGCGATTAATCACCTCGGAAATTCGACCTCGCAGTCTACATCTACATGTCTTCTTTCCTCTTTTTTTTGGGGGGGATGTGATAGTACCGGCCTCATCTTGGGCCTGACCTAGGGCCCAATCTAATTGAGCCTCTATATTAAGCTCGGCCCAGACGAAGTTACTATCTCCCTTGAGGACCAAGCAATGAAGCCCTACCTTGGAGAAGAAGGAATCTCATTATGAAGGAGATTTGGATATGTACAAAGAAATAAGATATGTATAAGGAATCCTAGAAGGGTTAGGGCTCAATTCAAGGCCTATATATAGATGGTAGATTAGAGGTGGAAAAAGATATACTCATTGTACCCTCAAGTATAATAAAAGTTCTCTATATTCTCTCCCGTGGACGTAGATCACATCGATCGAACCACGTAAATCTTTGTGTCATCGTGTTATTATTTCTTTCAGCTACTTTCGCAAAACCCTAGATCTATCATTGGCCCTGCCGACTGCCGTCGGACTTTTAATTGTCTTCCTCAATCTGGAACCGTATAATCAAGTCCTCGAGTCTCATCTCTAGGTTTGTGTTCGAGATCATTCCAAAAGTCTTTTCATAAGGACGACATTTTTCACAATGACAACCTTGTTGTCCGAGTGATTATAGTTAGCCACCATGAGAGGGCAAAGTAGCCATTTTGTAATAGTTACCTCATCAAACCCTAGAGTCTCAACTTATTACTCTCTACGTCCTCCAAGTGTGGTGTACTTTTAATCTATTGTGATGCATAAAATATTATTGAACCATACTAAGACGGAGGGAGTATTAATTTTGCGTATGGACCAACTTAATTTTGTCCATACACTAACAATTTCATTTCATAGTTCTCTCTTTCTCTTTTTGAATAAATTTCGTTTTATAATTTTCATTCACACAAAAATACAAACTATTAATTACCTTTAATTTAAATTAGCATCTCAAATTATGTTGACAAGCAATTATTTTTCATCAATAGAGTGGTGAATTTTTCTTTACCGTGACTATTACCACATAAAAGTGGAATGTCATAAACCTAACCTGACTGTAAAAATTCAGCAGGATCGAAACGGTACATAACTGAAATACAAAGTAAGCGTCGCAAAGACAGAAACATCAAGTAATAATAATACAACCTACATCATATCGTTGCATATATATTACACAGCCCTTAGCCTTCTTCTTAAAAACAGCTCATGACTACCGAGCATTGTTCGACGACGTTAGTCCACACACCCAACGTTCAAGCAGCTTCGGCAAAACCCAGTCGGAGATTACCGTAGTCGAACACCGTGTGATATGGACCCATGAACACATCCCCAAGAATCCTGCATTTTCATGTACCAAGTTTAGTATCGCAAACTAGAGTTTGATTGGTGCTGCGATTTATTTTTCATTTTTCGAATTCAATAAGATTTTGCACGTACCAAAGGGGTCCTCGAGGAGGTGCAACATCCAAAGCCATGAATCCGCTCATGCAAATAGCAGCAGGACCTTCATCAACTTTCAGTATATACTGCAAGATAAAATTGAAGTTTATGCCACGAAATTGTAATCTTCTCAAGAATTAATATATTGTCACGAAATAAAACTGCATGCACTTTATAGTAAGAGTGTTTTTCTGGTAAATGCAATACATATTTAAATATAGAAGAGAAGCATCTAGAAGCAGAACGAAATACTACAAGTAGACTTGATAATAGGTTACTGCAGTTAAGAAGTTTCATAATAATATAATGTTGGAATTAATTGAATTTTCTCCAAAGTTGACACCAACTCTCACCTATTATTTACTTTTAATTTTCTTAAGAGTTCTTTAACATACTTATGTCGAAACAAAGCAGACGACGTTTCACATTAGGTAAAGCAACATATCATATTTAAAACTGTAAGCTACACATGAATAAATATGAAGATCAATGTGCAAACCTGTTCGGGAGTGAGATCATAAGGCTTTCCACCGATAGTAAAGGTAACGTTAGGCATGTATGGTAAGGTATCACAGTCGATTATGGACTGTCCTCCTGGACTTGGTATCTTATCACAAAGCTAGCAAATAGAGAAAATGATGTATCAGAATAGCAGCTCCCACTTCCAGGAAGAAAAGAAAAGAAAATATATGCATGTTAAGATCATTACCTGATTCACATAATCTAGCACTTTGTCCTTTACACCTGCGTTATTTAGCTGGCTTTTCATCCAAACGACAGCCATCTCACAAGCAGTACACAGTGCATCCTCACCAACTGATTCGGTGCTCTCCTTACCAACGACCATTTCAATATTGGAGCTGCAATGAATAGTTAATTGTAGATGTTAAAATTATGTTCGCCCTCCAAATGACTCGTGCGGTTTTCTTATATGATGCCATAAAGAAAATTCATCGAGGCTACAAAAGGCAGTTGATAATATGGATGAACAATCAGATCAAGTAAGTCTCATCATAAATACAGACAGCGTAGAATATTGGATAACTCAAAATCTATGCACATTAGTAAGATTTATTAGTAAGATTTATTAGTATAAACGAATAAGTTGAGTTTAGTAGTATTCAATTACTTAACAGCGAGTAAGCTCGTTGTTAGATTACAAGATTAGCAAGTTAGATCTAATATATAAAACTATTAATTTTGTAATTTAACTTATATTTATACTTTAATTAGTGATTAATAGTCTAAACAACCTAAAATATTAGCATAAGAAAAATAATAAACTTAAGTAAATATATTATACTTTTTACAGTAATGTTTTTTTTTTAGAATTACAATTAAGACATTATTAAATAAATCACTACACCACACAAATGTGGGACAACTACTCCTCACGCAGACCTCTTGTTAAGTAGAAACTTGTGGTGCCTCAAGTAAAATATTTTATTTTTAAAAATTAATGATGCATAAATTAAGTTGAAGTTGAACTCAATAACAAACAAGTCAAGTTTGAGCTTTTGGTTATATTTGGGTCAACTCAACTCGATTACATCGTCGTCTGTAATGATTCATTTATTACAAGATCCGTCTATTTTTCTAACATTCCCTGTATAAAAGTGGAAAGTCTCAGATTTAATTCCACTATTTCCTTCTTTCAAACTCGAAAGAGAAAAATACATTATATAGGGATGAACTTTGGTATGAAACATTTTTCCTTTAGAAATGTTGGAAAATGAAAACTATGTCCACACTAAAAAAAAACCGTCGGCCATGTCAGCTTCTGTTTACATGAGAAATTTTGGGGATGTCAGATAACAAACAAATTGAAAGTTTAAAAATTGTGTATAATTTGTAATTTCGGTCAAAGTTTATGCTTTTTTTTTATGTAATTAGCCCAATTTATTTTCAACTTTTTTTTTAAATATTCTTCCAACAACTTGGGGGCTTCATAACAATAATTATGAGGATAATTCCAAATCAAACACTATCTTTGAGACAATATCGATGAAGAATGCCTTAAATCTCTCATGAATCATATCCTAAATCTTATAAGAATGCTTTGAATATTGATTCGTAAGGAAATTCTCTTCAAATTCTTCAGCTCTTCCGAGTATGGTTTAATGTTTTTTAAACTAGTATGATGACCCTAATTTAGTCGGGCGAGACAATATGGAGGTTGTCATCGTTGAACTTCACTGACTTTTGAAAAATCGGTGCATATTAATATCAAAATTTGGCCCGTTGTCAAAGAAATTGATACTATTAATATTTGAAATATGTCAATATCTTCATCAATACAAAAACATTTTATAATTTTAATTTTCTTAACGATTTCAACAAACTCACAAAACTTTCTTTACCCACAGTTCACGCTAATCGTTTAATTCGTTATAAGAGGAATAAAATGAGAAACTATTAAAATGAGGAAAAATAAGGTGTGGTGGGAATTAGTAATTGAGTGAGTGGGAGCATTGGATTGGGCCTATATATTTAAATAAATTGATAACACCAGCCCAACTGGGCCCATAAGCCATTATTAATGTTTCGTATTTGAACTCAGCTGTCTCAGCCGCGCGCGATTACTATTTCTGGAAGCATAAATCATCATTGTCTCAGCAATAGCAGCATACTGCAAGCTTGAAACCGATCGAATTCTTCAAACTGCGAGCAACCAATCACAAAGGTGAGAGCTCATCATCTGTTCCTAATTGTAGTTTTTCAAATTATCCTCCTCTTCGCTATGCATTGCAGGTGTTCGACAAAATGTCTCACTGATTTTTCTGAACCTGATATATACTTCGTGCTCTCATGTGTTTCTTTATCCCATTACGCTTGTTTTAGATGGGTTTTTTTTTCCTGAAAGAATTAGATGATTTCTTGAACTCAAATTTGTTCTAGTAATGTATGACAGTTGCTAGGCAAAATTGAGATATTTCTCATATTGCTTGTTGTATGGTTGTTCAAGATTCTAATTCAAAATGTGTCTGTTACCGTCTCTCTGGATTTTGGCCTCTTGTAATAAATGCTTATTTTGTTTCCTGCATGTAATATAATATGTGAATAGAATGTCTGAATCTACGTTGGAATGATATTGTTGAATGAAGTTAATGGAGGGGCAATGATGATTTGACCAGATGAATTATTATAAACAAGAGTTGGAATAAAAAGTTTGGTGTATTGGTTTGAGATGAAGGCTCAGGAGAGCATGAGTGGACCAAGTTATGATAAAGTTGTAACTTAAAGCTGATTGGTTTGTACTAGCATTTATGAATGCATAACTAATTATTTGGCTGATCTTTATGCTTTAAGGTCATAGTGATTCGACTGTTGAAGGAGACTAGACAATGGCTCTAAGGCGTATGCTTGGATTCTCTGATGGAGAATTAATGCGGTCGGATGCCAAACCATGTTCGCGGCTGATGAGGCACACTGCTGGCATTTGTTCAGTCGGAGGAGCATTGGGTTTTTGGACGCTCTGCCGCTTGTATTATGGTCTGTCTTTATACTGATTCCATTGCTTTTCATATCTTATTATTAAGCATTTGATTGTATTTTAGGGGATCCGATGGCTGTTCAATTCCATTTTGGTATAATGCTTGGCTCTTTAGTTCCATATCATGGCAGGGAGAAAGTTTACCGATTCTGCTGTCTTGAACATCTTCATTTTTTGGGTCCTTTTAGACATATAAAGCAACCTGATTGTGTGTTGTATTTTGGAAGTTGAGTTGGGGAAACATATGAGATGTCATAGAAGTGTGGATTGAGACGTCGTGCACTGGTATAGAAATTTCCAAAAAAATGAGTATCTTTCAAGTAATTTCCATGATTGATTTAAAACTGTTAACTTATTTCTGTGCTTCAATATTGAGTCAAAGAATCTCTTGAGAACTATGAGAGCTTTTGTGTTGTTGGTCAACCACTTAATTGTAACTATAGACAAAAACTTGCTTGTTAACTTATAGTACAAGATTGAAGGGAAATAAATCTTAAGCTTTTCTCTATGTTCCCCCCCTAGTTTTGTCATATTCCTCTTTATGTCTTAATCTTAGTTTTATAACACACGAGTATATATTTGTAGAACTAAGAGACAAAGCAATTCTGGATTTGCAATCAGTGCTTTTCAAGATGTCTCAAAAATCAAAGATACCACGAAACTCTCTAAATGCAAGTTTGATCGAGTTTTCTGACAAATTGCTTGATTTGCATTGTTCATGTTATTTTTTTCACTAGTGTTTCCTGTTATCAGAATTTTGTTCCTTTTGTTTATGACATAATTCAAGGCTCCATCATGGTCTTCATGCAATAATTTTCGAATGAGTTTATATATATTTATCTTGATTTGATGGCAATGCATGCAAGTCCTAGAATAACAGTTCCTCGAACTCTTAGGTGGGTTGCTTGTGGTGCCGTCTCTATGAGTGCAACCACAGCTTTGCTAGTTCGTCTATTGACCTGTGAATGTGAACCCCAAAATATAGCTGCGTACGACCAGAAAAAGTAATGTTGGTCCTTGCTACTATGTAGCCCAGGAGGCTTCTCTGAAGAAACTATTTGTATCTAGAAAGAATGTATCAACTTATGGAACTCTTTGCTCTCAGTGATAGAATTAGAGGAGATTCAGTCCCTTCAAAACCTTTGAGAGGTTCTTCTGTGTTATATCAATTTTACTTTCATAAATATCATTTTTAGTTTGAATATTGATTTTTGATTGCTTTTACCTCCACACGTAGTAATTACAGAATAGCCATCAAATGCTAACTCTAACTGTTGAGATCTATTAGTTTCCATTTGAGGATTAGCTTTGCAAGCTCTGATAATATGTGTTTGCGTTAAACAAATAGCAGTCATTCTCAAAAAAAAAAAAGGCGATCATAACTGAAAATATGGTATATGACTATATTCTACGGTTTGGCTTGTTCCTTTTTGTTGTGGCTGAGGAAAACAATCAGTTTTGATTCATTGTAGAAATTATTATCATCTTGTAAAACTATTTAGGAGACATCAGTTATTACTTTAAGCCTAAATTGTTGTAGCTTAATTAAGGATTGATGAACTTATAATATATTAGTGATAGAAAAGTTGCGATCGTTGTAAATAATTATTCATTGGACATAACATAACGATTTTTTTCTGAAAAAAAAATGATTATTGGAGTTTTTCGAGTTGGCTGGTGGACTTGATATTGCACAAAACTACGTGAATTTATTTTATACTTTATTTATTTTTTATTGAGGTTTTGACAAAATAAATCATAAACTTATGGTATTTTTGTAATTTTAACCTGACTTTAAAAACTTCGTAAATTAATGCACAAATTTTGTAATATTGTAATTGAAACCTCTCCAATTTCTCCGACAGTCAAAAAATGACTTGGACGCCGATATATACTGAAAAATACGAAATGACTTCATTTTGTGCTTAACAAAGCACATGATTGAAAAAACTAGGTTTCTAGCATTTCTAGGTTTTTAAGTCCTCTATCAAACAACGTCGTAGTCTTCAGTCTACATTAACGCTCATGTCATCTTTTTGGTTGTTAGAAAAATTGTAAAGATTTCAATTGCAAAAATTAACAAGTTCATGCATTAATTCACAAAGTTTTAAAAGTCAAGTTAACATTACAAAACACCATAAGTTCGTGATTAATTTTTCCAAAATTCCTTTTTTAAATTCTTTTACTTTTGAAGGTTAATGAATCTCAAAAAAAAAACTTTTGAAGGGTAATCTAGTTCTTTTACATTTGATAGTACCGGCCTCATCCTGGGCCTGACCTAAGACTAATTGGGTCTATATATTAAAGCTCGGCCCACGGAGTTCGGCCCAAACAAAGTCAACATCTGCCTTGAAGACCAAGTAACGAAACCCTACTTTGGGAGAAGATAGAATTCTACCACGAACGGGAATCAGATATGCATGTATTAAGGAACTAGATATGTATAAGGAGTTCGATCCCTAGAAGGATGAGGGCTTGATCCAAGGCTTATAAATAGATGCGAGATTAGAGGTGTAGGAAAAAATACTCATTGTACTCTCAAGCATAATAAAAGCTCTCTATATTCTCTCCCGTGGACGTAGATCACATCGATCGAACCACGTAAATCCTTGTGTCATCGTGTTATTATTTCTTTTAGCTACTTCTGCAAACCCTAGATCTATCATTGGTAGAGCTGGCAAATTTCCGGGCCGGGCCGGCCCGGCCCGAGCCCGGCGGGCTTTTTGGAAAAATCGGGCCGGGCCGGCCCGGCCCGAAAATTCACCGGGCCGGAAAATATGGAGCCCAGCCCGGCCCGAAAAATCAATTTATAGCACATTTTTACCGGGCCGGGCCGGGCCGGGCCGGCCCGAGCCCACCGGGCTTTTGCCTATTTCGGGCCGGGCCGGCCCGAAAATCGTCGAACTGGAATTTGCGAGCCCGGCCCGAAAACAGGCCGGCCCGCCGGGCCGGGCCTGTTTTGACAGCACTAATCATTGGCGCCGTCTGTGGGAACCATCAACGGTTCTTACGTAGCTGATTTATGATGGTAACGCGATCACAAAGCGTGCAGGAGGCCCAAAGCCAACGCGGGAATCCTAACGAAGCAGAAAGTCGCCCTATAAGCAAGGAGAATCGCCAGAAAGGCAGATCGGTTCCAGCGAGAGGCACACCAGTGACCCAATAGAAGGAAATCCCTACGAAGGGATGCCCGCGCTAGAGTACATCCCTCAGGGAAACCCACCGCAAAACCGGCGTCGGAGGACACATAACGGACGGTCCTTCAGAACCGGTGATACTCCCGAAGGGTACGTCGAAGAAATCCACGATGAGTCAGAGCCGAAGGAGTCCGAGTCGAAGGAGGATGACCTCTCCAGAGACTTTGACCTTGCCACCACCTACGCCGCCGCCGAATTCGCTAAAGGGAACAAGGAGCGTTTCAAACGCTTTCTCGCGACGACCCGGATGCCTCCCATACCCGAGGCTGGGGAGAGTTCCACGCAAAAATCCCTATCTAAAGCTCCTCGCTACGCCGAGAGGCAGGAACTGGAGCTAAGGGAGAGACACGATCCCCGGCGGGGTTCAGTTCGACGTCAGAGTCCAAGCTCGCAGCAGACTCCCAGGCGACATCATACACAAAGGCGATCTCGGAGTCCCAGAAGGTGCCGAAGTCCGAGCTACAGCGAGAGTCGCAGTCCCCCGAGGAACCGACACCGACATGAAAAGGAACCAGCTCGGCTTGTCAGCCCGTTCACCGATGAGCTGCTTGACACCAAACTCCCCACGGTGTACAAATTGCCAAACATTCCGGCCTACAATGGGCTAGATGATCCCCTTAACTTCTTAACACGTTTCCGGTACAGCATGCACAACCAGGGTCTCAGGGAGGAACACATGTGCAAGCTATTCCCCGAGATATTGATCGATTATGCCCGAGCTTGGTTTGACAGCCTCCCAACTGGCAGCGTGGGGTCCTGGACCTATTTGGAAAAAATCTTTAAGCAAAGATTCCATACAAAGGTTCAGGCTCGCCGAGACACAGCCTACCTCCTATCGGTGAAGTAAAAGGACAAAGAATTTATAAGGGAGTACGCTTCCAGATTCATGCATGAAAGCTTGAAGGTCGATAAAATCGACGATGTCTTCCTCATCTTGGCCTTCCGAAATGGGGTTGCTCCCGGGTCCCTGAACCAAGAGCTCGCTAAACAGAAACCCGAGACAGCCCAGGAGATGTGGAGGATTGTATACCAGTTCGCTGATGGCCAAGATGCGGACCGATTGAAGCGGGAAGAGACCGAGAAGAAGAGAACTGAAGGGGATCGAGGACGGAATGATCGTGATCGGAGAAGTGCTCACGAGCGCCTCTAAAGAGGGCCAATCCAGTCCCGGCTCGGATCAGGACCTATCCAGTCCCGGCTTGGACCTCGGGTGGGACCAGAACTGTCCCAACGACCTCCTTTTGTGAAAACGAATGCCTAGATTTTCGCACTCCACGAGGACTGGTTCACTAAACCACGTCCTATGTCGGGGTCTAAACCTCGGGACAGAAATAAGCACTGCTCCTTCCATGACGACAATGGGCACCGCACGGAAGATTGCCGCGACCTCGCGGAACAGATAGAGAGGTTGGCCCAGGAGGGAACTCAGAAGAAATACGAAGTCGGGGGGAAGAAAAACAGGAAAGGAAAACGGAAAGGAGGACAGGGTCGCTGTGCCCCAAACAGTAAGCGAGCTAAGGTCGATCAAGACTAGGATTTTGACGACCCTCAGTACGACGCACCACAATACGACGGAGTGGTCTCCACCATCACCGGACTACCCCCAGGCATGACAAAGACTAAGTTAAAGGCGGCTCGCACCATCACCGATCCGAGGAGTGAGAATGGCGGGTTCAAGAAGGGAGAAACGAAATACATTCTCTCGGAGGACGATCCCGTACCTACGCCTACACCACACAATGACGCCACACAGTGATACAGGTCGGAGTGGCCAACAAGATGGTCCATCGCGTATTCATCGATGGTGGGGCCAGCGTGAGTATCATCTTCCAACACTGCTTGGATAGGATGGGCCTCGACCCAGCTCGGGTGAACTCCACACCCCTGCCCCTCAAGAGCTTTACACAGCACGAGACGCGACCTGAAGGGACCATCGCGCTCGATGTTGCCATTGGCAGCTCGCCGACCAGCGTCAACAAACTGATTCAGTTCTACGTGGTTAAAGCGAACTCCCCCTACAACATCATACTAGGTCGGGATTGGCTAAATGCAGTCAGAGCCATCATCTCGCCCTACCACCTGCTGTTGAAGATTCCGACCTCGTACCGGAATCCCATCGTCCGAGGTGACCAGATAAAGGCCAAGGAGTGCATGCAGGTCGCTCTCCGAGGTCAACCACAGGCGTAGCAATCAAAGTATCCCAAGGAGCTGGAAGAAACGACGTCGATCCCAGACACCTCGGCGGAACAGGTTCCCTTATCCGAAACAGATCCAGCGAAAGTTGTCAAGGTCGGCTTTGCAGGAGGACCTCAAACTCGCATGCAAGTAATCCAGCTCCTCAGGGAATATCAAGACGTCTTTGCCTGGTCTCCAACAGACATGACGGGGGTGTCATCGGAAATCATTACGTATAAGCTTAACATTAACCCGAACTCGACCCCGGTCAAGCAGAAACGGCGATCATTTGCTGCCGAACGAAATCAAGTTATCTACAACGAGGTGCAGCAATGGTTGGGAGCAGGGCTTCTGTTTGAAGTCAAGTACCCGATTTGGCTATCTAATCCGGTAGTGGTAAAGAAAGAAGAAGGAGAGTGGAGGATGTGTGTAGATTACACCGACCTCAATAAAGCTTGCCCAAAGGACTGCTATCCTCTCCCCAACATCGATGAAAAGATCGAATCCTTAGTGGGACACAAAGTATTCTGTTTTCTCGATCTCTACAAAGGATACTATCAGGTTCTAATGGACGAGGGAGATGCGATCATGACAGCTTTTGCAACAAGCTTCGGGGTCTTTGCATTCAAATACATGCCCTTCGGGTTAAAGAATATCGGGGCAACATACCAGCGAATGGTTGATTTCCTCTTCCGAGATCATATCGGCAAGATTGTCGAAGTATACGTAGACGACATCGTCGTCAAGAGTAAAGAAGAGGCTTCGGCGGTGAGCGACCTACGAACTACGCTCAACATACTGAGGCAGGCGAACCTCAAGCTGAACCCAAAGAAGTGCACTTTCAACGTGCGATCTGGAAAATTCTTAGGGTGATGGATCTCGCCAGAAGGTCTCAAAGCCAACCCGCTGAAGGTTAGAGCCGTGCAGGAGATGAAGGTACCCCGAACTATCCGCGACGTGCATAGGTTGACAGGATGTATAACCGCGCTAAGTCGTTTCCTCTCCAAGGCTGCCGAGAAGCAGCTCCCATTCTTCAAAATTCTCAAGAAGACACCGGAATTTGGATGGGGACTAGAGCATGAGCTAGCCTTTGGGGAGCTCAAGCGCCACCTCGGGGACTTACCAACCTTGTCAGTCCCCCAAAAGGAAGAACCCCTCTCTCTATACCTCGTAGCATCGGGGGAAGCGATAAGTGCAGTGTTGGTCCGAGACGAAGGAGATCGGCAGCTACCGGTGTACTTCATCAGCCGAGTTCTCAAAGATCCCGAGACGAGGTATCAGCCTCTTGAGAAGTTGGCCCTAGCCCTGATAAACGCAGCTCGGCGTCTAAAACCCTACTTCCAAGCTCATCCAATACAAGTTTTGACCGATCTACCACTTCGGCAAGTTCTTACTAAACCGGAAGCTTCAGAAAGGATCGCGAAATGGGCAATCGAGCTAGGAGAGCATTCCATATCGTTCGGTCCCCGTCGAGCTATAAAAGGGCAGGCTCTGACAGACTTCCTTGTAGAAGCTCCGTATAAGGACCTCGAGGAACCTAAAGAGATCAAAGCCAAAACCGAACTCCAGAAAGTCCCAGAGAAGACACCCCCGGACTGCTGGGAGATGTACGTGGATGGAGCTTCAGGAAAGAAAGGAAGTGGAGCCGGCATACTCCTCATCAGCCCGGAGAAAAAGAAATTAACATATTCGCTGCGATTCAAGATCTCCACTACGAATAACGAGGCAGAATATGAAGCTCTCATTGCCGGACTGCGTCTCGCCCAAACCCTCCACGCCCGAGCTGTCCAAGCCCATTGTGATTCCCAAGTCGTGGTCAACCATGTGTTAGGGAAATACGAGGCGAAAAGTGAGAAGTTGAAGAAGTACCTGGAGAAGGTCAAGCTCCTTGAACGGTCTTTCCAGTTCTTCAAAATAGTTCGCATTCCCAGAAGTCAAAATACCCGAGCTGACGAGCTAAGCAAGCTGGCGAGCTCCCCAACTAGCTCGACGCTAGTAGAAGAAGTCCGAAACAGGAGTATAGAAGAGGCAAAAGTCAATGCGATCATAGAGGACGATCCAAATTGGATGACACCCCTAATAAGATGTTTGGAGAAAGGGAAAGTGCCCGAGGACAAGACGGAGGCTAGAAAAATTCTAGCCAGATCCTCGAGGGAGGGGTCCTCTATCGAAAGTCATACTTACAGCCTCTCCTAAGATGTGTTGGACCAAAGGAGGCAGACTACATATTAAATGAAGTACACACAGGATCGTGCGGAAGCCACATTGGAGCTCGGATGCTAGCTCAGAAAATCATGCGAAGGGGGTACTATTGGCCAACAATGGCAAAAGATGCAGAAGAGTTCGTGAAAAAGTGCCTAAAATGCCAGCTGCATGCCAGAGTGACGAGACTACCCCAGACCGACCTCTCTACTATGCAAAGTCCATGGCCATTTATGGAGTAGGGCATTGACATCGTAGGGCCTTTCTACCCGGCACCTAAGCAAAAGCGGTTTCTAATAGTCGCCGTCGACTACTTCACCAAGTGGGTAGAAGCTGAACCTTCCACAAAAGTCACAAGTGAGAAAGCCGTTGACTTCGTCTGGAAAAATATCGTGTGCCGATTCGGAGTACCGAGAGTCCTCATCTCGGATAATGGAACGCAGTTTACAAGCAGAGAATTCCGAGAATTTTGTGAAGGACTCAATATCCAGCAAAATTTCACCTCGGTCAACCGACCTCAAACTAATGGCCAGACCGAGGTCACCAACAGGACAATAGTGAACGGACTCAAGGCCCGCCTAGAGAAGGACAAGACGGAGTGGATCTACAATCTCCAAAATGTCCTGTGGTTATATCGGACTACACCCCGAACCCCAACGGGAGAAACCCCGTACCGTTTAGTGTACGGGTCAGAAGCAGTCATACCCATCAAGATCAGAGCGCCCAGCCCCCGCGCTATCAATTTCTCCACCAAAGCTAACGAAGAACAGCGCCGAACCGACCTAGACTTATTGGAGAAAAAAAGGGAACATGCCAGCATAAGAGAAGCTCGGTACAAACAGCAGATGGCTCGATATTACAACCAAAGGGTTAAACCCCAACAGTTCCAGGTCGGTGATCTTGTGCTTCGAAACAATGAGATAAGCCTTTCAGAAAAGCTCGGCAAGCTCGAAGCCACGTGGGAAGGGCCCTACAGAGTGCACGAAGTCCTCGGCAAAGGAGCTTACAAAATCGCCTATCTTTCGGGCGAGCTAATACCCAGAACGTGGCACATCGCCCATCTAAAGAGATTCTTCGTATAAGCAGCAAAGTCTTGCATATAGAGTCTTAGGTTTTCTTTTTGTCTTTAATGTTTTGTTTTTAACGAGCTCGTCAAAACTCTTTTTACTTTGTTTTTGGTCCTTTTTAATAAAATTTCTTTTTTATCTTGCATCTTGAGTTTTTTGATTTGCTTATACGAAGTGTCCATAACATCTAAAATCCCCTCATAAGGTCGAACTACGGTTCCCTTGCGTGGTCAGTAATGACCCGACATGGGGTAATAATATCCTATAATGCACAAAGGAAGCCCTTTCCGAGGTCCGAGCTCGTCTCCCTCCAAAAAGAAAGATCCTACGAGGTCCGAGTCAAACTCCCTCCTAAGGATAATTAATTCTCAACTGGGGTCGGAACCAGGTTCCCCCGGAAGGATAAAATACGAGGTCCGAACCATGGTTCCCTTGTCAACAAAAAAGAAGTCCGAGTTCAACTCCCTAAAAGATACAACACGCAAATAAACCAAGGAAGCAATCTTCACGAAGAACAGGAAAGTTCAAAAACCCAATATATATACTTTTATTTCTAACTATTTGGAAAAGTTTGTGTGTACATAAATTACAGGCAAAATCAAGCTAATCTATGAGGGAGGGTGTTTCTTGCTAAAGCTAAGCCAATCTTCCTCAAATGAGGAAGGCCCCAGGAGATCATCAATCGAGATTCGACCTCGTCCCCGACCTCGACTTCTTCCAGCAGGAAAACTTCGACCCCGCAGGGTAGCCGAACCGCGACCAACAGCTCGCCTACCTTGGCTCGGACCGACCTGATGTCCCCACGAAGCCGTTTTCACCTCACGAACAGGCATTGTCCGAGCAGAAGAAGGGAGGACCGCACCCGCGCCATTTGCCAGAAGCGCACGTAACTTGGGTCGGCGGTCCAAAATACACTTATACCTGCCCGCACTCTCCTTCAGCATCTCAAAAGCACCCTGAAGCCCAAAAGCCTCGGACCCGAGTGCTTCCTTCAGCTCGAGATATTGTTCCATGTCCTCTTTCGCCTTTAATTCCACCTCGGATATGGTGATACCACCGCCGCGACGGATAATATCTTCATACTCGGCATGCTCCTCGGCGATCTTCTCATAATCCTTGGGAACGCGGCCAGCTCGACCTCGGGCAACTTCCAACTCCTCCTCAGCCTGAAGAAGCTTAGCCTGAAGCAAGTCGGTACTCTCTTGAAAAGCGAGCCGCTTGACTTCAACCTCCTCACAAAGTGCCTCGAACTTCATCTGCCATCCCGTCAGCTCGGCTTCTTGGGATTTCAGCAGAGTACATTTTTTGCCGAAAAGCTCCTCAGCTCGGCAGCATTTCTCCCTCCATTGCTGAGCAATGGACCGTTGGTCAAACAGGTCTTGTGAAAGGAGAGCTATTTGTATGCGCAAAGTAGAAACACCGACAGAATCCAAGCTCTACACTCAAGAAGAGGAAAACAAATACATTGATTCGAAGATGTTCAGTACAAATATACAATGAAAAAAAAAACTAGCTAAACATCGCCGACCTCCTTATTTTGAGAAGGTGGCTGCTCGGCGAGGGGGTCCTCCACATCCTTGGTGGAGGTCAGATTTTCACCAGTCCCAGCCTCCCGTTCCTCCTCCACTTCCTCTTCGTGGGCTTCGCCTTCTTCTTCTTCTTCTTCGACGGGAAGAGAATCAAAAGCCGCGTCCAGGTCGAGGTCCCGATCTACCGAACAGTCATCAATCTGCTCGGCGGATAGCAACGTGGACGAGCTGGCCAGAGTTTCCAGGACAGGAAACTGACCGAGGTGATCTCGGACCATTCTGGCGTACCGGGAAGGGAGGGCTTCATCCCCTAGCCGCTCGAAGCCATATTTGGAGACATCCAGGTCGGGGAAGTCCTTGGCGGCCCTCTCCAAAGCAGCCACGGCGAAGTTCCCGTTGATAAGCATGGCCAAGTCATTGGCAAGCTCGGAGAAACTCTCCGACAACAGAAACCTCTTTGTATATGCCCGGAGGAGCTCACCTTGGCTAGCTGCGAGGCTGGCCTCCCGGTCCTTCGCCGCATTCAGCTCGGACTCAAGCTTCCGAGCTTTCTTGGACTCCGCCTCGGCCTTCGCAAGCTGAGTAGCCAGCTCGGATTTGACAACTTTCATGCCCTCTTCGGCCTTGATCAGCTCGGTCTCAGCCTTCTTCGCCCGGGCATTGGCCGACATCAGCTTTTCTGAGTATTGGCTTTTCTCGTCCTCGTGTTTCGAGGACATCTCCCCGACGCTGTTCTTCAGCCATCCCACGAACATATCGAGGCCCTGCAAGAAGGAATACAATTAGCTACACAGGCAAGCATTAAGGGAAACTGTGTAATAAAAGGAATAATTCTTCACCTCGGGAAAAGGCAGACCAGCCAGCTTGTTGGGAGGAGCTACCGGGCTCGCGTCACTACCCGTGACGTCGATGATGTCCACTTCGAGCTGGTCCCCGACCTTCAATCGTTTCTGAGGTGGTTTGGGGGAAGGAGAGCGAACAGTTGCCGCAGCAGCCCTCACGAGCTGACCCTGATCGGAGGAGGAGGCAGATCGTCCAGATAGCCTCGCTCTCTTAGCCCCGCGAGCTGTAGCCTTGGCACCGACCTCTTTTAGCTTCCCGAAGTTCTTCACTGCAAAACAAAAGAAAACAACAAAAACTGTAAGGACGACGAATCAGCACACAAAACAACCCTAACAGCACTAGCGGGGCCTCACCCATCGCCGGATCCACCATATTGTGAGGCTCATACGGGCTCAACCCCGCTTCAGCTAGGGAGTCTTCGTTGTAGCTCCCCTCAAAAGGACCGCGATCACTCATCGCCTTCACCGCAGTCTCCACATCCTTATCCACCTCGTCTATCACCCATTCGTAAGGCTTTTCCAGCCGCCAAGCCAGGTCGACAAAACTATTGTGGCGACAAAAGAAAAATTTCTTGTGCCATTTGTCCACCTTATTTTGAGTTCGCCCCTTGAACTCAGTCCGGCAAATGCAGATAGTACCGCCCCGCCTTTTTGAAAACAAATAGCTCGTGAATGAGCTCGGCGGATATTTGGTGACCCTTATCAATTGCTGCCACACCCAAATCGGTGAACTGCCTAAACGAATTCGGCATTATCTGCCCCAACGCTAAGCCCAGCTTCTTCTGGAGCTCAGAATAGGGCTCAGGGAGGGGTAATCGAAGACCAGAGTGCAGACTGTCCTCATAAATAGTCACAAACCCCATTGGGAGAGAGCATGCCCTATCCTCGGGACGAGGTTCTATTAATTCCGCATCAATAGGAAAATTATACGTTTGGGCAAGAAACCTAATCCTAGCCTCATTTAAGGTCGATGGGTAATCAGCCACTTTCCCCTTCACACGCGGGGGTACTATTAAAGTTTCAACAGTAGGTACAAGGGATCCTAATGAAAAAATGGTAAACGCAGCGCTTCTGCTGAAGCCGACTAACAGAGGAGATTCGCTACCACTACTACTAGACTGAGAAAGGGAGGCCATACTTACTTGCTAAAAAGAAGGTAACTGCTCCGGCGGGTGATTTGCAACTGTGCGCAGAGGAACCAACGGAGTGAACACCGGCGGTACAGGAACAGTAACTTGGGGATTTTGGGGGAGAAGAAAACTTTTCTGTGCAAGAGCTTTTTCTGCTAACGGCGGCGGATGTGAAATACTGTGATAGGTGAAGAATGAGGGCTTTTTCACTTGTGACTTTTGTGGAAGGTTCAGCTTCTACCCACTTGGTGAAGTAGTCGACGGCGACTATTAGAAACCGCTTTTGCTTAGGTGCCGGGTAGAAAGGCCCTACGATGTCAATGCCCCACTCCATAAATGGCCATGGACTTTGCATAGTAGAGAGGTCGGTCTGGGGTAGTCTCGTCACTCTGGCATGCAGCTGGCATTTTAGGCATTTTTTCACGAACTCTTCTGCATCTTTTGCCATTGTTGGCCAATAGTACCCCCATCGCATGATTTTCTGAGCTAGCATCCGAGCTCCAATGTGGCTTCCGCACGATCCTGTGTGTACTTCATTTAATATGTAGTCTGCCTCCTTTGGTCCAACACATCTTAGGAGAGGCTGTAAGTATGACTTTCGATAGAGGACCCCTCCCTCGAGGACGTACTGCGTGGATCTGGCTAGAATTTTTCTAGCCTCCGTCTTGTCCTCGGGCACTTCCCCATTCTCCAAACATCTTATTAGGGGTGTCATCCAATTTGGATCGTCCTCTATGATCGCATTGACTTCTGCCTCTTCTATACTCCTGTTTCGGACTTCTTTTACTAGCGTCGAGCTAGTTGGGGAGCTCGCCAGCTTGCTTAGCTCGTCAGCTCGGGTATTTTGGCTTCTGGGAGTGCGAACTATTTTGAAGAACTGGAAAGACCGTTCAAGGAGCTTGACCTTCTCCAGGTACTTCTTCAACTTCTCACTTTCGCCTCGTATTTCCCTAACACATGGTTGACCACGACTTGGGAATCACAATGGGCTTGGACAGCTCGGGCCTTGAGGGTTTGGGCGAGACGCAGTCCGGCAATAAGAGCTTCATATTCCGCCTCGTTATTCGTAGTGGAGAACTTGAATCGCAGCGAATATGTTAATTCCTTTTTCTCCGGGCTGATGAGGAGTATGCCGGCTCCACTTCCTTTCTTTCCTGAAGCTCCATCCACGTACATCTCCCAGCAGTCCGGGGGTGTCTTCTCTGGGACTTCCTGGAGTTCGGTTTTGGCTTTGATCTCTTTAGGTTCCTCGAGGTCCTTATACGGAGCTTCTACAAGGAAGTCTGCCAGAGCCTGCCCTTTTATAGCTCGATGGGGACCGAATGATATGGAATGCTCTCCTAGCTCGATTGCCCATTTCGCGATCCTTTCTGAAGCTTCCGGTTTAGTAAGAACTTGCCGAAGTGGTAGATCGGTCAAAACTTGTATTGGATAAGCTTGGAAGTAGGGTTTTAGATGCCGAGCTGCGTTTATCAGGGCTAGGGTGAACTTCTCAAGAGGCTGATACCTCGTCTCGGGATCTTTGAGAACTCAGCTGACGAAGTACACCGGTAGCTGCCGATCTCCTTCGTCTCGGACCAACACTGCACTTATCGCTTCCCCCGATGCTGCGAGGTATAGAGAGAGGGGTTCTTCCTTTTGGGGGACTGACAAGGTTGGTAAGTCCCTGAGGTGGCGTTTGAGCTCCCCAAAGGCTAGCTCATGCTCTGGTCCCCATCCAAATTCCGGTTTCTGCTTGACCGGGGTCGAGTTTAGGTTAATGTTAAGCTTATGCGTAATGATTTCCGATGACACCCCCGTCATGTCTGTTGGAGACCAGGCAAAGACGTCTTGATATTCCCTGAGGAGCTGGATTACTTGCATGCGAGTTTGAGGTCCTCCTGCAAAGCCGACCTTGACAACTTTCGCTGGATCTGTTTCGGATTAGGGAACCTGTTCCGCCGAGGTGTCTGGGATCGACGTCGTTTCTTCCAGCTCCTTGGGATACTTTGATTGCTACGCCTGTGGTTGACCTCGGAAAGCGACCTGCATGCACTCCTTGGCCTTTATCTGGTCACCTCGGACATTAAGGATTCCAGCCGAGGTCGGAATCTTCAACAGCAGGTGGTAGGGCGAGATGATGGCTATGACTGCATTTAGCCAATCCCGACCTAGTATGATGTTGTAGGGGGAGTTCGCTTTAACCACGTAGAACTGAATCAGTTTGTTGACGCTGGTCGGCGAACTGACAGTGGTAACATCGAGCGCGATGGTCCCTTCAGGTCGCATCTCGTGCTGTGTAAAGCTCTTGAGGGGCAGGGGTGTGGAGTTCACCCGAGCTGGGTCGAGGCCCATCCTATCCAAGCAGTGTTGGAAGATGATACTCATGCTGGCCCCACCATCGATGAATACGCGATGGACCATCTTGTTGGCCACTCCGACCTGTATCACCAGGGCGTCATTGTGTGGTGTAGCTGTAGGTACAGGATCGTCCTCAGAGAATGTGACTGTTTCTCCCTTCTTGAACCTCTTCTTCATTTGCTCCTCACCCGATGGGACTGGTGGTCTGCGAGCTTCTGTCTTTAACTTAGTCTTTATCATGCCTGGGGGTAGTCCGGTGATGGTGGAGACCACTCCTTCGTACTGTGGTGCGTCGTACTGAGGGTCGTCATCATCCTCGTCTTGATCGACCTTAGCTCGCTTACTGTTTGGGGCACAGCGACCTTGTTCTCCTTTCCATTTTTCTTTCCTGTTTTTCTTCCCCCCGGCTTCGTATTTCTTCAGAGTTCTCTCCTGGCCAACCTCTCTATCTGTTCCGCGAGGTCGCGGCAATCCTCCGTGCGGTGCCCATGGTCGTCATGGAAGGAGCAGTGCTTGTTTCTGTCCCGAGGTTTAGACCCCGACATAGGACGTGGTTTAGTGAACCAGTCCTCGTGGAGTGCGAAAATCTCGGCATTCGTTTTCACAAAAGGAGGTCGTTGGGACAGTTCTGGTCCCACCCGAGGTCCAAGCCGGGACTGGATAGGTCCTGATCCGAGCCGGGACTGGATTGGCCCTCTTTAGAGGCGCTCGTGAGCACTTCTCCGATCACGATCATTTCGTCCTCGATCCCCTTCAGTTCTCTTCTTCTCGGTGTCTTTCCGCTTCAATCGGTCCGCATCTTGGCCATCAGCGAACTGGTATACAATCCTCCACATCTCCTGGGTTGTCTCGGGTTTCTGTTTAGCGAGCTCTTGGTTCAGGGACCCGTGAGCAACCCCATTTCGGAAGGCCGAGATGAGGAAGACATCGTCGATTTTATCGACCTTGAAGCTTTCCTGCATGAATCTGGAAGCGTACTCCCTTATAGATTCTTTGTCCTTTTGCTTCACCGATAGGAGGTAGGCTGTGTCTCGGCGAGCCTGAACCTTTGTATGGAATCTTTGCTTAAAGATTTTTTCCAAATAGGTCCAGGACCCCACGCTGCCAGTTGGGAGGCTGTCAAACCAAGCTCGGGCATAATCGATCAGCATCTCGGGGAATAGCTTGCACATGTGTTCCTCCCTAAGACCCTGGTTGTGCATGTTGTACCGGAAACGTGTTAAGAAGTTAAGGGGATCATCTAGCCCATTGTAGGCCGGAATGTTTGGCAATTTGTACACCGTGGGGAGTTTGGTGTCAAGCAGCTCGTCGGTGAACGGGCTGACAAGCCGAGCTGGTTCATTTTCATGTCAGTGTCGGTTCCTTGGGGGACTGCGACTCTCGCTGTAGCTCGGACTTCGGCACCTTCTGGGACTCCGAGATCGCCTTTGTGTATGATGTCGCCTGGGAGTCTGCTGCGAGCTTGGACTCTGACGTCGAACTGAACCCCGCCGGGGATCGTGCCTCTCCCTTAGCTCCGGTTCCTGCCTCTCTGCGTAGCGAGGAGCTTTAGGTAGGGATTTTTGCGTGGAACTCTCCCCAGCCTCGGGTATGGGAGGCATCCGGGTCGTCGCGAGAAAGCGTTTGAAACGCTCGCTTCATTCCTTTAGCGACCCGGCGGCGGCGTAGGTGGTGGCAAGGTCAAAGTCTCTGGAGAGGTCATCCTCCTTCGACTCGGACTCCTTCGGCTCTGACTCGTCGTGGATTTCTTCGACGTACCCTTCGGGAGTATCACCGGTTCTGAAGGACCGTCCGTTATGTGTCCTCCGACGCCGGTTTTGCGGTGGGTTTCCCTGAGGGATGTACTCTAGCGCGGGCATCCCTTCGTAGGGATTTCCTTCTATTGGGTCACTGGTGTGCCTCTCCTTTGGAACCGATCTGCCTTTCTGGCGATTCTCCTTGCTTATAGGGCGGCTTTCTGCTTCGTTAGGATTCCCGCGTTGGCTTTGGGCCTCCCGCACGCTTTGTGATCGCGTTACCATCATAAATTAGCTACGTAAGAACCGTTGATGGTTCCCACAGACGGCGCCAATGATAGATCTAGGGTTTGCAGAAGTAGCTAAAAGAAATAATAACACGATGACACAAGGATTTACGTGGTTCGATCGATGTGATCTACGTCCACGGGAGAGAATATAGAGAGCTTTTATTATGCTTGAGAGTACAATGAGTATTTTTTCCTACACCTCTAATCTCGCATCTATTTATAAGCCTTGGATCAAGCCCATGCAATTTTGACGATTCCCGCAAGACTCATTTCGAGAATTCTTACGAAACCTTCCTTGTTCAAATCGAGAGTTGCTGCTGCAATTCTCAGGGCTGACGTCCACTCGTCAATAACGGATTCTCGATCTCTGAAGTTTACTTCATCGAGGTCGGTGATTACTCCGTATGGATGAATAGGATCCAGAGTTGCCTTTCCATAAGGTGTGTCTTGTACCTTTGGATGCGGCCTTCTTGCCCTTGTCCTTCTTGCTGCCATGTATGCATCATTTGGGGTATGTTGATCATACCTTGCTCCAGTCTGAAAATCCTGGACTGCATTAATGGCTCCGGGTGCATTTTGAAAATCTTGTTGATTTCCAATGATGGCTCCTGGTGGAAGTTGATTCACCGGCTGTGGGTTTTGGATCACATTCTGGTTCATTTTTAAATCCACCATGGTCATGTTAGCAAAAGATTCCGCTAACTCTTGGAGATCGTCAAGCTTGATTCGTTCAAGATTACTCATTTTTTCCTTTCACGAATCATTCTTTTCAAGGTCTCCATATTGGGATCCTTTTTGGTTTCTCCCACTGGTAATGGATAAGTGGGTTCATTACCAAAAGGATTTCTCCTTTGACTGGAACGAGGTTGTTGCTCCAGTTTTTCGATCCGTGATTGGATCTCCTTCAGGATATTATAGATTTCATCCTGTTTCATAGCAATCTTGTAAAGATCGCGTGGTACACCATACAGGCTATCGCCATAATGTTGTACTGTCTTCTGTATTTCTCTTAGATCCGTCGATATTTTGGAGGAATCTGGAGAAATCTCTTGATACAAAAGAGTAGATGATACTCCTTTATCTTTCTTTTGTTCCATCAGAGCGGAGTATTATATGAATTCCAATTTACTCCTAGATGGATCCAATGATCTCTTCTCATAGCATGTTCTATCTCCCATTCAAGGAGTATACACCTATGTAGAAGATCTTCTTTTCTTTTGATTCCTTGGATACAGGAATCAATTAGTTCATTCTCCTGGTTATGCTGAATTAATATATCCAGCATATTTCTCCAGCGTGTAAGAACATTCTGGTGTCTCGTTCTTCTTTTCTCCAAAATTTGGAGACGTTCCTGGAAATGTCCACACCTTGGACATTCTTCTAGATCCATCAGATATGATTGTTATGATGGTTCCTTCTCACGGTGTTTATCACCTCGAACAGGAGATCACTCAGATCTGAATCATATCTCCTTCTTGCCTCAATTTCTTGAGTAAAAGGCTCAATGTATTCAAGCCTTCTTTCTCGTACGACTATAGAGTCGAACAATTCTCTCCAGATTGTCCGTAACATCTGGTTTCTTTCTCTTTTTATCTCCAAATCTTGGAGATAATTCCTGTAACACTCGCATCTCGGACAATTGTCCGGATCCATGTTTTTCTTGATGTCTCCTCCGTTAGGATAATACTTAAAGCAATAAATAAAATATAATTCCTTAATAAAACCAGGGCTCTGATACCATTTTAGAAGCGTAGGATCGATTAACAAAATAGGTAATAAAGAAATACGTAGCTATCATTTTAATAGCTAAAATAGGAGGGTAAATACATGATTTTATATGATTTTGGTTAACTAGTCCAATTTTTCCCCATTTTTCACACAAAATGACACTTTTTTAGAAAATGTCACAATAGATATAATTAGAAAAGTCAAAAAGTCTTGGTGGTTATGTGTTATACATGTCTTCAAAACTGGTTATGGGGGGTATACACTATCATCATACTGGATATATATAAATAATACTCTAAATTCAAAATGGTGGGTCAATTTCTCCACTCAAATAACATCTATTTCACTTTTCTTAAAATTCGTGCCACCACAAAAAAACTACACTCTTGATGGACGAAGAGAGTATATTTTAATTTGTATTTATTTAATATTCTCAATTTTTTTTAATCTTTTAATCACATTTCGTATTACCCAAATTTGGGACCCGCAATTTGGATTTACCCAATTTGAACCGTCATTGGATTAACTCAGTGATAGCTCGTTTTCCACTCGATTTTTCAGTCGGCTCGGTTTTCTTGACTAGCTCGGTTTTTGCTAGCTCAATTTTTCATTGCTCGATTCTCCAGATAACTCGGTTTTTCCAAATTTGGCTGATTTTCCAGTCAGCTTGATTTATCCAGCTGATCTTTATTAGTAATTGTGCCTTGCATATCCCTTCCGCCTAGCTCGCCAGCTGTCCTTACATGGAATTGCATATAACCCACCCTCCCCCTACCCCTACCCCTTCCTCCATGGAGTACTGCTCTACAAAACAATGTTTTTTTAGCAGGAGAGAGAGAGAGGAAGGGTGTCTGGGAAATAGTGTAGGGATTACGTATTTAGAATAAACAAACATTTTTGTATGATTGGGCCCAAACTGAAACAAGAGATCATTAATTATTTCTCAAATTGAAACAGAGTGATTAAATTAGTGAATGCCCCCAATAGAAATTTGAGGGCTTCCAAAAATTGACGGGCAAGCGCCGCCGCAAGAGGGCGGAGCTCACTCGCCGTAAAATTGTGTGTTCGTTGCGTGGGTGTTGGCACGACCCGTCGTCTCTAGACGATCATTGACGAGTCGCCTCAGCACCCCCGACAGGACGGGTTAACTCGGTCACGGAAGGACGCTATTTGTTATATAGAAGCTACTTGCTTTCCTTTCTCTCGCCATTTCTCGATGTGGGATTCATTACAATGGCAAACTTTTTTACCGTCAATGATATACAGGCCACCGCCGCTCGCCTCAACGTGGACCTCGACTCTCTCGATCTCGATTCCATTCGCCTGCCCGCAGGCGAAAGCTTCGGCATCGTCAGGTATAAATTCAGAGAAAAATACTATCTTTTCTAAATTAAAATAAAAACTTTTTGTCGACTGATGTTCTTGCGGGCGAACATTATGTTATAGTGATGACGAGGATTTGAAGAAGGAGGAAGATTTTGAATTCGAAGAGGGTTTCGGAAACATTATAGTGGTGGACAATCTGCCAGTGGTTCCGAAGGAGAAGTTTGAGAAGCTTGAAGGAGTGGTTCGGAAAATTTATAGTCAAATTGGTGTTATCAAAGAGGATGGTCTCTGGATGCCGGTAGACCCCGACACTCAGAAAACTCAAGGATACTGCTTTATTGAGTATAACACTCCTCAGGTGATACGTTGCTTCTTCTTCCTTTTTTAATGTAATTATGTTTGTTCTTTTAAATTAATGGAGATCTTCAAGTACTGCCATTTATATCATATTGTTATTAAGTAATATTGAAAATCTCAGTTTTTTGTTTTGTTCGTAAATGTATGGAAAATTTTGTTTCTATCCAAATTGTATGATAGTTGGGCGCATCACTGTAATCCGTCTTTCCAATGATAAAAGATTAGTTTTTTGGGGATTTAACAAGTGTTTTGAAGGATATGGTAGAGATTTTCCTGACTCTTCTTTTTATTCACTAATTTAAGCTGGTCTTGAAATTACCACTCCTTGTTTTCATGTTCATTTTGTGGATGGAAGGAACAATCGTGTATTTATAAACTCTTAAGAATCTCCGAAGATTTAATTGGTAAAGGGAGCAGAATGTCCGTATTATAAGTGTTAATGTAGAATTATAATCAGATAATCCCTTTTATTCAGGAATCTGAACATGTGTTTGGTTTTGTAGGAAGCTGAATTAGCAAAGGAAAAGACCCATGGGTACAAGCTAGATCGATCTCACATATTTTCTGTGAATATGTTTGATGATATTGAGAAGTTTCTAAAGGTTCCAGAGGAGTGGGCACCTCCAGAAAGCACGCCTTATACTCCAGGGGTTAGTCTCTCACACTCACAGGAATGAAGTAACATATGGTTCCCGGAGCAAGACGAACCAACTTTGAAACTGATAACTATCAACTTCCTTTGTGTCATTTCCTTGTCGTTTTTATGATGACCTGTTAATTCTTACAGGAGAATCTGCAAAAATGGCTCATGGATGAAAAAGCGCGTGATCAGTTTGTGATCCGTGCTGGAACTGATACAGAGGTTTTATGGAATGATGCAAGGCAATCAAAACCTGAGCTTGTTTACAAAAGATCTGTGAGTGAACTTCAGTTTTCTAATCTTTCTGCTCTTGTGCCCAGCATGAGCATTCTTATTCTTGAGTTTGGCAATATTTTTGTTAAGTAATAACACATACTTTTTTACTCTGGTAATATTTGTAATTACAGAATTCATGATTCATGTGTTCACATTCCAGCCTGTTTCTTAGTTGCTTCACATTAATTTAAATGCCCTCTTGCTGCAGTATTGGACAGAAAGTTTTGTTCAGTGGTCTCCACTGGGGACTTACTTGGCCACAGTACACAGGCAGGGTGCTGCAGTTTGGGGTGGTGCTACCACTTTTAACCGGTTGATGCGATATCAACATTCCCAGGTAGTTTTGGCATCTGATGTGCATCACGACGTTATTTATATAGTAGGTTTTAGCTTTAATGGTGTAAAATTGCAGGTAAAACTGATTGACTTTTCACCCGGTGAGAGATTTCTGGTGACTTACAGCAGTCAGGAGCCTAGCAATCCCCGTGACACCCATGTATATATTTTTTATGATCTATTCATTTTGTGACTTACCAACGGTCCAATTTAAGTGAACTTTGTGGTAAATGGATTTCACTTAAGTCAATTTTTTTGACAGAGGGTTGTGATTAGCATTTTTGATGTAAGAAGTGGAAAACTGATGAGAGATTTCAGAGGAAGCGCTGATGAGTTTGCTATTGGTGGAACTGGAGGTGTCAGTGGCGTATCTTGGCCTGTTTTCAGGTGATTTTTCATACAAGTTGGTATTTTTGTTCCCATAAATTCTCAGTATACTATGGGTTAAAATCACAAAGAGCGATTGGTTTCTCTTTGTCTGGTTAGTGTGCTGGCTAATGTGTTGTAACATTTTTGTTTCCAGGTGGGGTGGTGGACGAGAAGACAAGTACTTTGCCAGAATAGGAAAAAATGCTGTCTCTGTTTATGAAACTGAAACCTTTGGTCTCATTGACAAGAAATCTATTAAGGTAGAGAATGTTGTTGACTTCAGTTGGTCACCTACGGATCCCATTCTTGCGCTTTTTGTACCTGAACTGGGTGGAGGAAATCAACCTGCAAGGGTGAGCATACGAACAATTTTTTAAAATTATTAATTTCTGCCCCTGTGGAGATGTCTCATTCATTTGTTTGGCTTCTGTTTCCGATTTCAGGTGAGTCTTGTGCAAATCCCAAGCAAAGAAGAATTGAGGCAAAAGAATCTCTTCAGTGTCAGTGATTGTAAATTGTACTGGCAAAGTAATGGGGATTATCTTGCTGTTAAAGTTGAGCGATACACAAAAACAAAGAAAAGTACATATACTGGCTTTGAGCTTTTCAGGATTAAAGAAAGGGACATACCAATCGAGGTTCTTGAGCTCGAGAACAAGAATGACAAGATTATTGCCTTTGCTTGGGAGCCAAAAGGTCACAGGTTTGCAGTTATTCATGGTGATAACCCTAGGCCTGATGTGAGTTTCTACTCAATGCGTAGTGGGACTAACACCGGCCGGGTTTCAAAGCTCACTACTATTAAGGGCAAGCAGGCAAATGCTCTTTACTGGTCGCCAGCTGGCCGCTTTATTATTCTGGCCGGGTTAAAGGGTTTTAATGGGCAGTTGGAGTTTTATAATGTTGATGAGCTTGAGACCATGGCTCAAACTGAACATTTTATGGCTACAGATGTCGAGTGGGATCCTACTGGAAGGTAAATACTAGTTTTTATGTGGTACTAACTCTCTTGCATGATGGTGGTTGTGTTTCATCTGCTTTCTTTTTCTAGTTATATATTCCTGGTTCATCAACTTGTTGCCTCATTTTATTGACTTTCTTTTTTGTTTATTTAGGTATGTTGTGACAGCAGTGACATCTGTCCATGAGATGGAAAATGGGTTCAATGTGTGGTCCTTCAATGGAAAACTGCTCTACCGAATCCTCAAGGATCATTTCTTTCAAGTAAGTTCACGAATAGTCTTAATAAATCATAATTTTTGGGATGACTAGGTTGTTTGGAACTCCCCCCCCCCCCTTCCCCTCCCCACAAATTGAAAAAAAGTTCACAAATGAGGTGGGAGCTACAATTGCATGTCTGTATGGTAGAAAAATTCTGGTAAATGAGATAGTAGTAACTGCATTGGCACCACCTATATGGATATTCTAGTTCACCATGTTGAATGATTTAAAATGCAGTTTCTGTGGCGTCCAAGGCCTCCATCTTTCTTGACAGCTGAGAAGGAAGAAGAGATTGCTAAGAATTTGAAGAAGTACAGCAAGAAATATGAGGCTGAGGATCAAGATGTTTCAATGTTGCTGAGTGAGCAGGACCGGGAGAAGAGAAAGATGTTAAAAGAAGAGTGGAGTAGGTGGGTTAGTCAATGGAAGCAGCATCACGAGGAAGATAAGTTGGTGAGACAGAAGCTGCGTGATGGAGAGGTCAGTGATGAGGAAGAAGAGTACGAGGCTAAAGAAGTTGAAATTGAGGAATTATTGGATGTCTCTGAAGAAGTTATTTCTTTTGACTAATGTTGAAGCAAATTTTGGGTATGGCCTGCTGCTGGGGAATCAGTGGATAGTCATTGGTTAAAGAGAATCGTTAGATTTTTTGTACGTCTTTTTCAACAAGGAAATTTTTGTATCAATTCGACATAAGAGAATTTGCTTTGTGCAAGGTATTTATTTGATTTGGATTCAATAGCATGTTTTTTATTTCTTACAGACCCCCTAGAAACATGAGTGAACCTTATCCATCAAAGCGTGATTGGAATTTGGACTTTTGTTTAGTGTTTCAGTACCTTTCTCTAATCTAATCTGTCCTTTTAATTCTCGGAGTCAAATTTTGTAGAAATCATGGGGATATTATGTTTGTATTATGGATGTTACGGTTGTAAAAAATAAAAATGTAATATTGTAATTATGTGCTTTCTCTGTCAAGTTTTGGAGTTGTTTTGAATTGAATAAGAGTACAATTTGATGGGTAGTGTTAAATGTACAATTTGTATGAATAAAGGTACAATAAAATACAATTTGTAGGAATAAATGTACAATTTGTAGGGTTCATCAATGTTAAAAATAGGTAAATATAGAAGAGAATAGAGAGTGTGATAGTACAAAAAATGCAGTATGGAGAGTGATAGTACATGCAATAGGCTTTTATTTTGTAGACAAATATAAATAGGTAAATAAGACTTTATATTGTGAACAAAGGGAATATTTAAAGAAAGTTTTGGTTTACGTTATTTGCAGGGGTTAATCTTTTTAAGAAAGATGGGTTAGTATTACAGGCTTGCAAATGACAAGCTCATTAGTAGAGCTGACGATGAGGACTTCCATTAACTTAGAGGTAGGATTGGATTAATATTCCAAATCAATTTTTGTGTATTTACTTGAACAGTTGAACTTGCAACTTTGTGCCAATCAATGGAATGACAAACTCATAAATTTTATGTATTACCTTATTTTGTGCTCAACTAAACTAGTAACTTTGAACTTGCAAAGCAATATCTTGTGTTTAATTATATTGAAAATTACTTGCCCTTTGTTTTTTAAACTCGCATTTCTATGGCAATTTGATTGCTGACTCTTCGACTCTCAGCACATTGAAAACAAGCAAAGAAAAGGTAGGGCGGTGGCAGAGAAAGGGAGATTTATTGGCATCAACATATTCTACAAAATTGCCAAAAAATATACAAATTAAATAAAAAAAAATCAGATGAGGTTAGAGCATCTCTTAAGCTCAAGCTGGTATTTGATTTCCTTGTTGGAGACAACCACCATACCAGAAAGCTCTTCTACTTTCTCAATCAGGAGTTTTAGCAATGGCACTTTTGACAGAGTTCTGCATGATCCCACCATTATCAACTTCTTCTGCTCAACATCAACATAAAAGAGTCGCCAAATTAGATTAATATGTTTTCTAGATTAGCTCTTAACAATACAACTGCACACAATCTACAACTTTCTGAGGTCATTGGCGTTTTATGCAAATGTAAATTAGAGCAGCATTGCACTTTAGTTATGCAGCAAAGGAGTATAAATGTATAATAGAGATAGGGAAGGTAACAATGTGAACCTTGGCGCGTGTAAGAGCTACGTTTATTCGGTGCCAGTCTCCAAGAAGTGAAGATGTGCTGTTCCTAGGGGTTTCAGAGGACCTCACAAATGACACCAATATGCAGTCCTTATCCCTTCCCTGTCCAAACAAGAGATAATTATCAATGCGTTAGCAATTTACCCATTTCGGCATTGATTCCTTCTCTTCTTTCTAACGTGATGATGCAACAACATAAAGGACATCAATAATAAATACATCAAAGAGGCAAATCCAAGTTGTTGATCTTGTGTTGGTCAAGATCATTGGGACAGTAATATTTTCTACTTTTAAACGAAAATATGATGAACTTCAATCCATCAGAAACCATTTCATGTAAAACAAAGTACATGTAGCTGACATTTTTGGACAAATGAAGCAAAATTATTCTATCCCTCGAGACTATGCCCACTTGTGCATCCTAGTCCTAGCTGAAGAGCTCAACATGCAACAGCAAAAATTGGCAGAGTATAATACAAACCAATTATTTACATCTAGAATTATCAATGTCAAAACAAATTATGTCCAAGCATACACATGTTATTAATCTAGTACGAGCGAATTTGATAGGTTGTTTAAAAAATGCCAAAAAATTAAGTTATTCTGAGAAATCCCTGGGTGGGCAACCTTCTTTACACAGCTTAGAACAAGTTAACTATCACATTACAATAGCAGACAACTATCTCATTGAGTAAGAGGCAAAGTAACTTTAAAAAAACAGCACTAAGTATGACCTGGTATTTGTCTATGGTATGTATCTCCACAGGTTCAGGAACAGATCCTCGAATGAGGTTAGCCTGAGAGTTATAAGGAGTAATAATGCCAATAGCTTGTCCTTCAATGCCTCTAAGTACTAGAGTTTTAACGGCCTATATAAGGAACATATTAGAAACGGTTAGTGACAAGGAGTTGTGCTAACATGCACATAACATGCATTTTCTTACAACAACAAAATAGTAAAAAAAAAAAGAAAAGAAAAAGAAACTGTAAAACCTCTTGAGATAAGAGACAATAGAGTGGACATTTTCACCTCTGCAATAATATGTGCTTCAATCGGGTTGTTTAGAGCTTTGCGGTCATTATTTTCATACGCAGGCAACAAATCTACATTAGGGAAAACAATAGATTGTTCAAGCACATGCGTAATCATTACATGTTTAATATGAAGAGGGGAAATCATACAAACCTGTGTTGATAAATATCACAGGTTGGTTTGGATCCAGAACCTGCTGAACGTTAACCAAGTTAGTTTATCTGATAATGCATATATGAAAGAGCACTTGCATTCTAAAATTTTAAAGCTAACGAAGAATAGGATTGGCTGCCAATCAGTTCATGCATTGACAACGTGGGACTGATCACCCCTATTCTTACTGAAACTTCATAGGTATCATGGTGCTCAATAGCAAGAACAAAGTATAGCAGTACATGAGATGCAGAAGTCAGGGACTAGGTTGGATTAAATGGCACTTTTCCTTTACTTAGAAAATAAAAAATCAATATTTTTTTTAATGCCCTGACAATTGGCATAGCATTGGGGACTAGTTGATTAAACTGGCATTTTTCTCTAACTTGGGTAAAGCAATATATATTAGAATAAGATAAATAAAATATTCTATCAAGACCTTCATCAACCAAGCAGGTGAAGACGCTGAAGACTTGTACTTGAGCTTTGCATTCTTTATTTCTGTAGAGCCGCAACACAATCTATTTCCATATATTAAGGCATTCGACAGTTCCATTATGGCTGCACACATTCGGTACTGCATATTGTGCAAAAATTGGATGTAGATTTTTACTACCTGGCAATGCAAAGCTGCTATTTCCATATATTAAGGCATTCGACAGTTCCATTATTAAAATTGAGTACCTGGCAATGCAAAGCTGCAATTGCATGTGGATGTGCTTCAGAAAGCCTGCAAAAGAGGCTCACACTCATTCCATTCTCCTTAGCCTCCGGACTCTAATATCAGATATGCATTTCAAATATCTTAGTCAGCAATATCTCAACGAGACTTGGGAGCAGTACGAAGAAAGAAATGAACCTGGACAAGTGGGGGTAATTGATAATGATCCCCAACAAGAACAAATTTTGATGCAAATGCCAGTGGGCCCAAGGAAACCTGATTAAGAATTAGGAAGAAACTGATCTAAGACACCCATCAGATAACCAAAATGCCTGATACACTGATGCAGACATTTTCAGCAAAAGCTATGAGCAAAAAAAAAAACTAAATATTGCTGTGGTAATCGTGTTAGGACATATAATGCTTGCAACTTGATATGAAGATATTACTTGCATTTGCAAGGTAATAAAAGGATTTATGTGAATGAACTCCACAAATTCAAGAATCAGTAAACAATTTAAACTACGGAAAGAAATGTCTTGAAGATTTCTCCATATTATATTATCTTTCACCATCTCAAATATGAAGGTCAAACAAATCAAACGTTAAAAGTATACAGCAAATGTTGTATAATTGTAAATCTTGTTTTATTTCATGACTACGGATTCCCCTACTTATAGGACATATTATTTATGTTCATTCAGTTGGGAGATGTCTATTATCAACAATATTACCATGCAACTAGATGTGAACTCATTAACAAGATTGGCAAATTGATTTTTGTGGCACTTGAAGAGGAAGACAGAAAATAATAATAATAATAATAATAATAATAATAATAAAAAATAAATAAAATAAAATAAATTCATATGTTTACAGAGGACCTGCATTGTATGTTTCTCCTAAGTGAATTGTCAGCAAGACAATTTTCATATAATTTATTGAACTTTGGTTGAATTATATGCTTCCAGATTTATCATTTACAGAATCATATGTTCCACTCTGAGCATCAACATCAAGCGCCACCACCTATAATGTCTATGTTCTTTGTTGGTTTATTCACAAAACCTAATTTTTTTTTAATCAAGTATTTTAAAATTGATGAAACTTGACTTTTGCCAAACTGAAAATATCTAAAACAAAGAAATGGATTTCACTTATAAAATAAGATATCCTGGCAGGCATCAGAAAATATCAACAAATGTTCGTTCATGCAGACCAAAATTGTTAATGAACAAAAAAATGTATACCGGTAGTGTTATCTGTCCTGCTTCATCCATGATGCATATGTCAAATCTCTTGTTTGTAAGCAAAGGGCTAGTTATTCCCAAGCAAGTAACAGCAACAACACTAACTCTTTCCAGCTTTTCCTTAATCTCCCGGGTGCTATCCATATTCATTACTGTCATCACAATGTTTGAATAGAAAGTCAAAATAATTAGATTGTAAATAAGGATATACTTATCACAAACCATCAACCCAACCTGATAAGCAATTCTCTTGAACTTCCTCATGCACCGCCTCGCACCTTCCAATTCTTATGAAATCTATGCCCTGCAGAAGTCCTCAAATAGTGTGATGCAACAGAACCCAAAAACAAAATGCAAAAAGAAACAAGAAACAAGAAGCGCAACCAGTAGAGAACTAAATGTAGTAAAAACACAGATTACCATAAAAACTCTTGGAAACCATGATTTCAATGTCTGTAGTCATTCTTTGCAGCACATCTATCTTTTAACTTTTAAGCCTAAGGATCTTGATGACTATAGCCTGCTATGGTTATCTCCATGCTCATCATTAGAGACATTCAAGCATCCTCGTTATTTTTTGTAGGAGTTTTCTGCTATTATACTTAACTGTAGCCTGTAGGTAAACTGGACGAACCAACGCACAGATCTCACCAGAATCATACCAAATTGGGCATCTCACAGTTACAGGTTTTATCAAATAAAACACTGGAATAAAATGAGAAGCTGCTAAATTATGCGCACAACTTGTGCCTATAGCTAATGTTTTATGAAGCTTAGAAATGTGCTATAGCACATAAAAGAATTTACTATACTTATTATGCTTAATTTAAAATAAAATAAACTTCTGCAAAAAGTTTAAACATTGCAAATTTAAATTCGCTGCACGACAATTAAAAAAATTAATGCTCTTTTTACTTTGAAGTTTGAACTAATATTTCTGCATTTATCTGCCAGATCTAGTTGTGATTTCCCATAGCAAACACGAAGTGTGACAGTTATTAAAGAAGTGCGACACTCATTAAAGAAACTATAACCAATATCCTACACATATTAAGGAGGCACGACATAATTTGCCATAAATTGCATATAAATTTGAGGGCTTCCAAAAATTGACGGGCAAGCGCCGCCGCAAGATGGCGGAGCTCACTCGCCGTAAAATTGTGTGTTCGTTGCGTGGGTGTTGGCACGACCCGTCGTCTCTAGACGATCATTGACGAGTCGCCTCAGCACCCCCGACAGGATGGGTTAACTCGGTCACGGAAGGACGCTATTTGTTATATAGAAGCTACTTGCTTTCCTTTCTCTCGCCATTTCTCGATGTGGGATTCATTACAATGGCAAACTTTTTTACCGTCAAAAGTTGATATCTTCAATGTGATTATGAGTATAATTCTGCTTCTCATTCATTGAATATATGGTAAAAAGAAAAAAAAAGGGTAAACACGGGTTTTTTGCGCTTAAACTTGACATGAGTAAAGCTTATGATCGTGTCGAATGGCCTTTTCTTAAAGCTCTCATGGAAAAGATGGGTTTCTGTGATAGATGGGTTAACACTGTGATGAAATGTGTTACTTCTGTTTCATATTCCATTATTATTAATGGTGTGCCTACAAATAATTTCTCACCTGAAAGGGGTCTCCGGCAAGGCGATCCACTTTCACCGTACCTTTTTATTTTGTGTGCAGAGGCTTTCTCGACGCTCTATCAACGGGCTGAATCCCAAGGAATCTTACACGGTTTCCGAGCTGTTCGCACAGCTCCTCCAATGACCCATCTTCTTTTTGCCGATGATAGTATTCTCTTTTTGTCGGGCAAATGAACGCGAGGCTGAAGCCGTAAAAGATATTGATACGATTATCAAAAAGAAAAGACTGCTTCTAGTGAGTCGAACTCCAGAAAAGAGAAAAACGAAGATAAGAACATAAGAAAATTCATTCATTCATAACATAAACATCTCATACAATTCCTATGCTATTTAACTACAGTGGCCAAGGCTTTCTTCTGCAATCTCTGATTTTCCTAATAGAAAGGTGGGGACCAAATGGTTGGTAGAGCCACGTGTCTTCATTGCTAATTCATCTCTCAATCCTCGTAAACTTGCTGGCATTTCCTTTGTGTGGGTGGGCTTCTTCTCAACAATTGGGCCTTCAATAATTTGGGCTGTATTTCCTCCTCATAAATTCGGCCCCATAGAGACAGGCCCGCCAGGTGTAACAGATATACTCCTAAAATATGAGAGAGCCTCAGGTCAAAAGATAAACTTGGACAAATCCGAACTGACAGTAAGCATGAATACTAGTGAGCAGATGAAAAATACAATTCGAGATTGCTTGGGAGTCAACGAGGTGTCGTACCATAAGAAATATTTAGGTCTCCCGACCTAGATCGGAAGATCCAAAAGGCAAGTTTTTGACATCATTCTTGATAGAGTTCGAAAGAAGCTGAAAACCTGGAAAGAGCAATCACTTTCAAGAGCTGGCAAGGAAATTTTGATTTAAGGCTATTATTCAAGCCATCCCTTCATATACAATGAGCTGTTTTCTGTTCCCCCAGTCTCTTTGCGACGAAAAATTCATTGGGTTTCATGGCAAAAAATGACGATTTCTAAAAAAGATGGTGGGATGGGCTTTCGGGATTTACATTGTTTTAATTTAGCAATGCTTGGAAAGCAATTGTGGAGACTTTTAAAGCATCCTGACTCTATCATTGTTTTACATGGAACATTTGGAATTGGAAGGAGGTTCTCACCGGAGCACATCAATTTTGGGTGGAAATGGTGGATAACTCATTAAAGAGGGCTGGTGATGAAGCTGACTCGAATAAATCAACAAGATGGGAACCCCCTCCGACAGGTACCCCCATGATGGACTGCGATGTGGCGTCCCTCTCTTATGGCAGAATTGGTTTGGGCATCATCTTTCGGGATGATCGGGGTCGGGCTGTTTTTGCATGCCGAACTGAGCTTCGTGCGGCTGGGTCAACAACTCTTCTTGAGGGGCTTGCTGTTCGCTATGGCTTAACAATGGCGGTGCTGCAAAATTTGTCAAACATTTATGTGCATAGTGATAACATTACTCTCATCAGAGGGCTGCGCGACGGACTCGCACTTGAATACTATGGCCAAGTGGTGAAGGAGGATATTTTAAATTTGGCTAAGCGAGCTCATGTTCTAAGTTTCAATTATATCCCTCGCACTTGTAACAGAGTAGCGCATTTGCTCGCTAGAGGCCCTACTTTTGTAGGAGTAAACAATATCCCTCCCTCTATTCTCTCATTTGTAATGGATGAAGCTTTGAGTTAATTAAATTTCATTTTTTCTTCTAAAAAAAAAAAAAAACTTTCATTCCCTTCCTGTCAAAATTATTAGGCTTGGTTCCCTCAATAAAAAAACATAAATAAAAAATAAAAATTAGGTTTGGTGCACAGTGAATATGAGAGAGAAATATAAAAAAAAAAATTAATTGGCTCATATATTGCTGGTTCGGATATTTTGTCCCATCGTATTTCATTATTATTAAGTTTATTAATTTGATAATATTTAACACGTATTATTAGAAGTTAAAATTTTAAAAATTATATATAGTCTAATTTTGGGATCATAACTAAGAAATTGGAAATTAAATACCAAACATACTTAAAACTGTTGAAAGAGAGTTGTATTTGTAAAGGTAGCAGAAAATCTAGCTAATGGCAACAAGTCGGAGCCCCGAGATCCGGAAAGATGCCGTCCACAACCGATGGGTGATATTCTCTCCGGCTAGAGCACGCCGCCCCTCCGATTTCAAAGCCAAGAACGACGCCTCTTCAACCGCCAATGCTCAGACCGAGTGCCCTTTTTGCGTCGGTCACGAGCACGAGTGCGCGCCGGAGATTTTCCGCTTCCCTCCGGAATCCACCTCCGACTGGAAGGTTCGGGTGATCCAGAACCTCTATCCGGCTCTCAGCCGCAGTTTGGACCCCCCTAATGTTGAGTGCGGCGGAGGTCCCGTTTCGGTGGCCGGCTTCGGGTTTCACGACGTGGTTATCGAGTCGCCGGCTCACCCAGTTCACCTGACCGATCTCTCCCCGTCTCAGATTGGTGATGTTTTGCTCGCTTACAAGAAGCGGATCGATCAGCTTCGAGCCTTTGATTCCATTAAATATGTTCAGGTAATGAGTTCAAATTAGAATTGAGTTAATAGCAGTTGTATTTGTATGTAAATTAATCCATAATTCTATCGTTTGCGTATAGTTAATCACATTGCACACAGATGATTCCAATTTTGATAAGCAAGTTGCATTTTTGAAAATTTGAGCACACTTTGAAACCTAGATGAGTTTGGAGCATGTATAATCGTATGTGGTTATATCTTACAAGTCATATTTGAGAATGTGATTAGTTAAATTCGAATGGTATTTGATTATGTTCATATATATGTTGCATCAATGCATTTAGGTTTTCAAGAATCACGGTGCCACAGCGGGGGCATCAATGAGCCATTCACACAGTCAAATTTTAGCACTCCCTGTCATTCCACCCACGGCTTCTGCAAGGATTCAAAGTATGAAGGAACATTTCGAGCAAACGGGACAATGTGCCCTTTGCCAAGAAGCTACTGCACAGAGTGATTTACTAATAGCCGAGTCTACACATTTCAAATCGATTGTGCCTTTTGCTGCCACATTTCCTTTTGAGATGTGGATCATTCCTCGTCGTCACCTTTCTCATTTTCATGAGCTCGATAGTGATATGGTAATACATGCTTTCTCGCCCTTAGTTGGTTGCCACTCTAGTTGATAGGAATGGATAACTTTTGCTTGAGTTTTGTCAAGATTTGGCTTTTTGTTCTGCTTGCTGGAGTTGCATTTTCCTGCTTGGATATGTTTCAGTTACTTGTTTGCTAAGACGAGGCTGATGTAATTTTTGACCATTTGGGGACAAATACAGGCAAATGATCTTGGTGGTTTGTTGAAGCTTGTGCTGGTGAAGATGTGTTTACAGTTGAAAAAGCCGCCGTATAATCTGATGATTCATAGTGCTCCTCTTCAAACCGAGTCAACACAAGTGCTGTTCTCTCACTGGTTTGTACAGATAGTTCCTCAGCTGACGGTAGTGGGAGGATTTGAGATGGGAAGTGGATGCTATATCAATCCTGTTCTGCCGGAGGATGCTGCAAAAGTATTGAAGGAAGTAAGTGTTCGAGATTAGAGAGTCGTGATTGTGAGATAGTCGTCGATTATATATTCCTGAATAAATATGGAAATGCTGATCCCGCTGGTAGTGGGAATTGGTTCTTGATGATGAAGATGAATATGATTGTGATTTGAATAACCATGGAATAGAAGACTTTGTTTCTTTTAGTATTATTAATAGCATTAACAGGGAATAACGCATCACACATGTTTGTAAATTTACACCTATTATAAAAGAGCCATGTTTATAAAATTTGATTTGCCTATTATACCCTTATGATAATATTTTATTATCAGTATCTATTATCATATAATTATTTTATGTATAATATATATATATATATATATATATTTTTAAAAGCACCTGTATTATTCCACTAAAGAACAGGTACAACACTAAAGAACAGGTACAAGGATAAGTAGGAAGACCCACCACAATATTTGGAGGCTCATTCCACACTAAAGAGACAAGAAAATTCCTAGCAACACGAGCAATCGCATGAGCCACAAAGTTGGCATCTACGAACATGGTGAACTTTAACAGAAATTAAAGAATTAAGAATAGATTTGCAATTAGAAATAATGACATCAAACTCAGATCTATCCTCCTTGCTTGCGCCTATAGCATCTGACACAAGTTTACTGTCAGCTTCAATGACAACATTAGATAGACCCAATGTTTTAATATATATATTATTAAATCTATCAATTTTATGTACATGGCACGTATCACTCTATTAGTAAGCATAAAAGTTGGAAGTTGGAGCGCCGAGGTTCTAAATTGTTAGGGAATGTGTCCTAAAAGCTATTGTGAATTGTTTTTATGATTGATCATGAAAACCGAACTTACCTCTTCTTAATTGGGAATTATTTGGGTTTAATACAAATCTTCCAACAAATCAAGAAAAACAAATAACCATTTTTTATCTTTTAATTAATTAATATGTAATTAATCATAATTTAGGCTTAGTATCCTAATTGGACCTTAATAACGGGTTAATTTCATAAAAGGTTATTGGACTATATTATTTGTATTCAACTCAACTTTAGTTTCAAAATGATTACTAAACTTGCATTTTATTTCATTCAAGGTTTCAACTAATTTTTTATGTCAAAAATGTTAAATTTAAAACCTAAAATATTAAATAAATTAAATGAAAACCAAAAATATTAATTTCTTCTTCATTCGTGTTCTTCTTCTTCTTTTTCATCTTCAAAATTATTTTAAATTCAACACCAAACAAACTGGCGAAGAAAAATCCATATTCCAGTATGTGCTGAATAAACCCAATCTATTACTAATACGAAAATAAAGTTGCTCCATCTACGGTGCTCCGTTCAGATTTTCCTTTATTGTGGTAATTTGTCTAATTTTAATTCATATATATTCTAATTTTTTATTTTTATTAATTTCATATTCTTGAAATATCAAATGTTTATCTATTAATCATATCTCATAATTATCTTTCCCTCTATTTAATTAAATTCTTCTATTATCCATATTAAAATAATAACAATTTCGGAATGCATTCTTATAAACCCTTATTTTATACATTCTTAATTCATATATAATAATCTATAGAAAAATTGTATATGAAAATCCCTATGAAAGACTAAATAAATATATTTAATCAACATGTCTATATGGAATCCTTTTTATTTTTCATTCATATTTTTCTAAAAATTCGATTAGTGCTTTCTATAAAATACATACATTGAATCAAATGTTGGATACGTAGCTAAAGAAAATAACAAAAAAATTTGAAGATGTAAACATATTTTTTTCGCATTTTGGCAAATATTAGAAATATCGATTTAACATGAACTAACGAGACGGTTCAAATATATTTAAAAAGAAGGATTTTTACTAATTTTAATTAATATTAACTTTGTTTATATTTTTATCGAGTATTTTAGCATAAACCAACGAGACGGTTTAAATAACATAGAAAGAATGATTTTTACTAATTTTAATTAATATTATTTTGAAGATGTAAACATTTTTTTCCGCATTTTGGCAAAGATTAGAGATATCGATTTAGAATAAACCAACGAGACGATTCAAACATACTTAAAAAGAATAATTTTTATAAGTTTTAATTAATATTAACTTTGTTTAGATTTTTATCGAGTAATTTAGCATAAACCAACAAGACGGTTCAAATAATATAGAAAGAATGATTTTTACTAATTTTAATTCATTTTACTTGGGGTGTTCATATTTTTATCGAGTATTACTCAACGGATTTGAGACGAGTATGTACAGTAAAGTCACTATTTTAACCAAGATTAGGACGAACATGTAGAAAAATTCTTAACAAATTTAGATTTAGAAAATACATAATGATTGAGTATACCCGATCCAATATCATTTCTAATTATAATACGTGAAATAAATTAATTTTTTCTGTTTGATTAATAATTAACGCGAACAATATCACAATTTTTAAATAAGAAATAAAATTATTTTTAAAATATATACATATAAATTAAAACATAAAATTATTTCCCGTCGAATTCCGACGGGCTACTTACTAGTTAATCAAAGAACCAAAACTTAAATGAATTCGATTCTTGCTCCCGGATCTTGAATTGTATGCTCTCCATTAATACCACCTAAATACGATTCCTTTCGAATTAGCAATAACAAAATCTGGGAATAGTTACTTCTTTTTTCTGAAGCGGGAGAAGTAGGTAGATTTCTTGGTGTGGTGATGGGAATTTTGTTGTAATGGCAGTAGCTTCACCTAATTGACTCTATTTTTCACTTGGATTTTCCCAAAATTTTCTGCTTTTTTGATATATTTAGGCTTAAATTTTTCACTCCAATCAATGGACTTAATTGGGGATGTGCGAAATTAAGGTTAGGTTTTGGAGTTAATTGGGGATGTTCTTGCGTGGCAATTGAACCTGAATGAATATGGATTTTTTTTTTTCATCAATTTGTTTGGTGTTGAATTTAAAATAATTTTGAAGATGAAAAAGAAGAACACCTCAGAACGAAGAAGAAATTAATATTTTGGCTTTAATTTAATTTATTTAATTTGAATTTTAAATTTAATATTTTTGACATAAAAAATTAATTAAAACCTTGAATGAAATAAAATGCAGGTTTAGTAACCATTTTGAAACAAATTAAAGTTTAGTAACCAAATTGATACAAACAATATAGTTCATTAACCTTTTATGAAATTAACCTTAATAAACTTTAATTGGAACTTAATAAACTTTAATTGAGATAAATAAATTCTAACTATCCCCTACTCAATCCTTAATTCTCTTAATTTTCTCATAATTCCATTAACTTTCTCTTAAAAAATTAAAAAATGTTTTTTTTTTAATTTGCCAAAGTTAAACTGTACCGTTCGATTATAAAGAGCATCCAATTATTTTCAAAATAATTTTAACAAATATTGCCAAAAATCGACGTAGGACTCCATCCATCCAACTCATATTTTCGATCTCGATTTTTTTAGTATCTCGTGTAATATTTGCAATTTTGTTGAAAGATTATTAATTTTTTTTTCCTAGTTTCATGGTGAAGTCATTTTTACAACTTAGTAAAGTTGATGCCACAAAAAAGTGTAATATGTTGATGCCACAAAGTGTAATTTAGTGAAATATCCAACCAAATTTATGAATCGAATCGCCTCTTTTGTAAGTGGATTACTGTTCAATTCACATATTATTAGAAAGTCATTACCCAGCTTGCCAAAAAAAAAGACAAATAGGGCTAGCTGGGGAGCTACAAAATAGTATTTTTAGATAACGTTATTTTTATTTAACTATAATATGTGAGGATAGTAATTCTACATGAAATATCAGAATATTTAATCAACTTATGCTAACTTTACTACTCCATCTATTCACCCAAAAAGTATCGTGTATATTTAATTTGTTGTGAAGTATAAAATATTAATTAAATTATATCAACCTAGGATAGATAGAATAATTAAATTATTTTATTTAGAAGTGAATTGAAGTCCAAGTCCATCATTACAAAGTCACGTGAATCTAATTTACATAAAAATAATGGAGTATGTCACGATACTACGTACTTATATTCGAGAATATTATGATTTATGGGGGGTTTTATTGTGTTTTAAAGATGTGGGGCTATAAGTTCAATAATATTAAATAGAAAATATTATAAGAAAAATATTAGACAAATATGCCCTTCAATTTTTTAACGAGACCCAAACCAAAGTCCACTACTTAAGTGGGCCTTACCAAATTTGCATTATTATTGGGCCGTTCCGTGAAAACAGGGCGAAATATCACACAGAAATCAGAATCAAAAAACCCTAACACCTCTCTCTCTCTCTCTCCCCTCAAATTCATCGTTCTCATTATCTGCGCATATTCTCCGCTGGCTCTCTTGCAGAAAGCATATACATCTACGCGTGTATACACGTATCTGGACGTGCTTAGCTCGCAGCAATCAGCATGGCGGACGTGATGTCGATGGAAGATATACAGGCCACCGCCGCTCGCCTCAACGTGGACCTCGACTCTCTCGATCTCGATTCCATTCGCCTGCCCGCAGGCGAAAGCTTCGGCATCGTCAGGTATAAATTCAGAGAAAAATACTATCTTTTCTAAATTAAAATAAAAACTTTTTGTCGACTGATGTTCTTGCGGGCGAACATTATGTTATAGTGATGACGAGGATTTGAAGAAGGAGGAAGATTTTGAATTCGAAGAGGGTTTCGGAAACATTATAGTGGTGGACAATCTGCCAGTGGTTCCGAAGGAGAAGTTTGAGAAGCTTGAAGGAGTGGTTCGGAAAATTTATAGTCAAATTGGTGTTATCAAAGAGGATGGTCTCTGGATGCCGGTAGACCCCGACACTCAGAAAACTCAAGGATACTGCTTTATTGAGTATAACACTCCTCAGGTGATACGTTGCTTCTTCTTCCTTTTTTAATGTAATTATGTTTGTTCTTTTAAATCAAGTACTGCCATTTATATCATATTGTTATTAAGTAATATTGAAAATCTCAGTTTTTTGTTTTGTTCGTAAATGTATGGAAAATTTTGTTTCTATCCAAATTGTATGATAGTTGGGCGCATCACTGTAATCCGTCTTTCCAATGATAAAAGATTAGTTTTTTGGGGATTTAACAAGTGTTTTGAAGGATATGGTAGAGATTTTCCTGACTCTTCTTTTTATTCACTAATTTAAGCTGGTCTTGAAATTACCACTCCTTGTTTTCATGTTCATTTTGTGGATGGAAGGAACAATCGTGTATTTATAAACTCTTAAGAATCTCCGAAGATTTAATTGGTAAAGGGAGCAGAATGTCCGTATTATAAGTGTTAATGTAGAATTATAATCAGATAATCCCTTTTATTCAGGAATCTGAACATGTGTTTGGTTTTGTAGGAAGCTGAATTAGCAAAGGAAAAGACCCATGGGTACAAGCTAGATCGATCTCACATATTTTCTGTGAATATGTTTGATGATATTGAGAAGTTTCTAAAGGTTCCAGAGGAGTGGGCACCTCCAGAAAGCACGCCTTATACTCCAGGGGTTAGTCTCTCACACTCACAGGAATGAAGTAACATATGGTTCCCGGAGCAAGACGAACCAACTTTGAAACTGATAACTATCAACTTCCTTTGTGTCATTTCCTTGTCGTTTTTATGATGACCTGTTAATTCTTACAGGAGAATCTGCAAAAATGGCTCATGGATGAAAAAGCGCGTGATCAGTTTGTGATCCGTGCTGGAACTGATACAGAGGTTTTATGGAATGATGCAAGGCAATCAAAACCTGAGCTTGTTTACAAAAGATCTGTGAGTGAACTTCAGTTTTCTAATCTTTCTGCTCTTGTGCCCAGCATGAGCATTCTTATTCTTGAGTTTGGCAATATTTTTGTTAAGTAATAACACATATTTTTTTACTCTGGTAATATTTGTAATTACAGAATTCATGATTCATGTGTTCACATTCCAGCCTGTTTCTTAGTTGCTTCACATTAATTTAAATGCCCTCTTGCTGCAGTATTGGACAGAAAGTTTTGTTCAGTGGTCTCCACTGGGGACTTACTTGGCCACAGTACACAGGCAGGGTGCTGCAGTTTGGGGTGGTGCTACCACTTTTAACCGGTTGATGCGATATCAACATTCCCAGGTAGTTTTGGCATCTGATGTGCATCACGACGTTATTTATATAGTAGGTTTTAGCTTTAATGGTGTAAAATTGCAGGTAAAACTGATTGACTTTTCACCCGGTGAGAGATTTCTGGTGACTTACAGCAGTCAGGAGCCTAGCAATCCCCGTGACACCCATGTATATATTTTTTATGATCTATTCATTCTGTGACTTACCAACGGTCCAATTTAAGTGAACTTTGTGGTAAATGGATTTCACTTAAGTCAATTTTTTTTGACAGAGGGTTGTGATTAGCATTTTTGATGTAAGAAGTGGAAAACTGATGAGAGATTTCAGAGGAAGCGCTGATGAGTTTGCTATTGGTGGAACTGGAGGTGTCAGTGGCGTATCTTGGCCTGTTTTCAGGTGATTTTTCATACAAGTTGGTATTTTTGTTCCCATAAATTCTCAGTATACTATGGGTTAAAATCACAAAGAGCGATTGGTTTCTCTTTGTCTGGTTAGTGTGCTGGCTAATGTGTTGTAACATTTTTGTTTCCAGGTGGGGTGGTGGACGAGAAGACAAGTACTTTGCCAGAATAGGAAAAAATGCTGTCTCTGTTTATGAAACTGAAACCTTTGGTCTCATTGACAAGAAATCTATTAAGGTAGAGAATGTTGTTGACTTCAGTTGGTCACCTACGGATCCCATTCTTGCGCTTTTTGTACCTGAACTGGGTGGAGGAAATCAACCTGCAAGGGTGAGCATACGAACAATTTTTTAAAATTATTAATTTCTGCCCCTGTGGAGATGTCTCATTCATTTGTTTGGCTTCTGTTTCCGATTTCAGGTGAGTCTTGTGCAAATCCCAAGCAAAGAAGAATTGAGGCAAAAGAATCTCTTCAGTGTCAGTGATTGTAAATTGTACTGGCAAAGTAATGGGGATTATCTTGCTGTTAAAGTTGAGCGATACACAAAAACAAAGAAAAGTACATATACTGGCTTTGAGCTTTTCAGGATTAAAGAAAGGGACATACCAATCGAGGTTCTTGAGCTCGAGAACAAGAATGACAAGATTATTGCCTTTGCTTGGGAGCCAAAAGGTCACAGGTTTGCAGTTATTCATGGTGATAACCCTAGGCCTGATGTGAGTTTCTACTCAATGCGTAGTGGGACTAACACCGGCCGGGTTTCAAAGCTCACTACTATTAAGGGCAAGCAGGCAAATGCTCTTTACTGGTCGCCAGCTGGCCGCTTTATTATTCTGGCCGGGTTAAAGGGTTTTAATGGGCAGTTGGAGTTTTATAATGTTGATGAGCTTGAGACCATGGCTCAAACTGAACATTTTATGGCTACAGATGTCGAGTGGGATCCTACTGGAAGGTAAATACTAGTTTTTATGTGGTACTAACTCTCTTGCATGATGGTGGTTGTGTTTCATCTGCTTTCTTTTTCTAGTTATATATTCCTGGTTCATCAACTTGTTGCCTCATTTTATTGACTTTCTTTTTTGTTTATTTAGGTATGTTGTGACAGCAGTGACATCTGTCCATGAGATGGAAAATGGGTTCAATGTGTGGTCCTTCAATGGAAAACTGCTCTACCGAATCCTCAAGGATCATTTCTTTCAAGTAAGTTCACGAATAGTCTTAATAAATCATAATTTTTGGGATGACTAGGTTGTTTGGAACTCCCCCCCCCCCCCTTCCCCTCCCCACAAATTGAAAAAAAGTACACAAATGAGGTGGGAGCTACAATTGCATGTCTGTATGGTAGAAAAATTCTGGTAAATGAGATAGTAGTAACTGCATTGGCACCACCTATATGGATATTCTAGTTCACCATGTTGAATGATTTAAAATGCAGTTTCTGTGGCGCCCAAGGCCTCCATCTTTCTTGACAGCTGAGAAGGAAGAAGAGATTGCTAAGAATTTGAAGAAGTACAGCAAGAAATATGAGGCTGAGGATCAAGATGTTTCAATGTTGCTGAGTGAGCAGGACCGGGAGAAGAGAAAGATGTTAAAAGAAGAGTGGAGTAGGTGGGTTAGTCAATGGAAGCAGCATCACGAGGAAGATAAGTTGGTGAGACAGAAGCTGCGTGATGGAGAAGTCAGTGATGAGGAAGAAGAGTACGAGGCAAAAGAAGTTGAAATTGAGGAATTATTGGATGTCTCTGAAGAAGTTATTTCTTTTGACTAATGTTGAAGCAAATTTTGGGTATGGCCTGCTGCTGGGGAATCAGTGGATAGTCATTGGTTAAAGAGAATCGTTAGATTTTTTGTACGTCTTTTTCAACAAGGAAATTTTTGTATCAATTCGACATAAGAGAATTTGCTTTGTGCAAGGTATTTATTTGATTTGGATTCAATAGCATGTTTTTTATTTCTTACAGACCCCCTAGAAACATGAGTGAACCTTATCCATCAAAGCGTGATTGGAATTTGGACTTTTGTTTAGTGTTTCAGTACCTTTCTCTAATCTAATCTGTCCTTTTAATTCTCGGAGTCAAATTTTGTAGAAATCATGGGGATATTATGTTTGTATTATGGATGTTACGGTTGTAAAAAATAAAAATGTAATATTGTAATTATGTGCTTTCTCTGTCAAGTTTTGGAGTTGTTTTGAATTGAATAAGAGTACAATTTGATGGGTAGTGTTAAATGTACAATTTGTATGAATAAAGGTACAATAAAATACAATTTGTAGGAATAAATGTACAATTTGTAGGGTTTATCAATGTTAAAAATAGGTAAATATAGAAGAGAATAGAGAGTGTGATAGTACAAAAAGTGCAGTATGGAGAGTGATAGTACGTGCAATAGGCTTTTATTTTGTAGACAAATATAAATAGGTAAGTAAGACTTTATATTGTGAACAAATGGAATATTTAAAGAAAGTTTTGGTTTACGTTATTTGCAGCGGTTAATCTTTTTAAGAAAGATGGGTTAGTATTACAGGCTTGCAAATGACAAGCTCATTAGTAGAGCTGACGATGAGGACTTCCATTAACTTAGAGGTAGGATTGGATTAATATTCCAAATCAATTTTTGTGTATTTACTTGAACAGTTGAACTTGCAACTTTGTGCCAATCAATGGAATGACAAACTCATAAATTTTATGTATTACCTTATTTTGTGCTCAACTAAACTAGTAACTTTGAACTTGCAAAGCAATATCTTGTGTTTAATTATATTGAAAATTACTTGCCCTTTGTTTTTTAAACTCGCATTTCTATGGCAATTTGATTGCTGACTCTTCGACTCTCAGCACATTGAAAACAAGCAAAGAAAAGGTAGGGCGGTGGCAGAGAAAGGGAGATTTATTGGCATCAACATATTCTACAAAATTGCCAAAAAATATACAAATTAAATAAAAACAATCAGATGAGGTTAGAGCATCTCTTAAGCTCAAGCTGGTATTTGATTTCCTTGTTGGAGACAACCACCATACCAGAAAGCTCTTCTACTTTCTCAATCAGGAGTTTTAGCAATGGCACTTTTGACAGAGTTCTGCATGATCCCACCATTATCAACTTCTTCTGCTCAACATCAACATAAAAGAGTCGCCAAATTAGATTAATATGTTTTCTAGATTAGCTCTTAACAATACAACTGCACACAATCTACAACTTTCTGAGGTCATTGGCGTTTTATGCAAATGTAAATTAGAGCAGCATTGCACTTTAGTTATGCAGCAAAGGAGTATAAATGTATAATAGAGATAGGGAAGGTAACAATGTGAACCTTGGCGCGTGTAAGAGCTACGTTTATTCGGTGCCAGTCTCCAAGAAGTGAAGATGTGCTGTTCCTAGGGGTTTCAGAGGACCTCACAAATGACACCAATATGCAGTCCTTATCCCTTCCCTGTCCAAACAAGAGATAATTATCAATGCGTTAGCAATTTACCCATTTCGGCATTGATTCCTTCTCTTCTTTCTAACGTGATGATGCAACAACATAAAGGACATCAATAATAAATACATCAAAGAGGCAAATCCAAGTTGTTGATCTTGTGTTGGTCAAGATCATTGGGACAGTAATATTTTCTACTTTTAAACGAAAATATGATGAACTTCAATCCATCAGAAACCATTTCATGTAAAACAAAGTACATGTAGCTGACATTTTTGGACAAATGAAGCAAAATTATTCTATCCCTCGAGACTATGCCCACTTGTGCATCCTAGTCCTAGCTGAAGAGCTCAACATGCAACAGCAAAAATTGGCAGAGTATAATACAAACCAATTATTTACATCTAGAATTATCAATGTCAAAACAAATTATGTCCAAGCATACACATGTTATTAATCTAGTACGAGCGAATTTGATAGGTTGTTTAAAAAATGCCAAAAAATTAAGTTATTCTGAGAAATCCCTGGGTGGGCAACCTTCTTTACACAGCTTAGAACAAGTTAACTATCACATTACAATAGCAGACAACTATCTCATTGAGTAAGAGGCAAAGTAACTTTAAAAAAACAGCACTAAGTATGACCTGGTATTTGTCTATGGTATGTATCTCCACAGGTTCAGGAACAGATCCTCGAATGAGGTTAGCCTGAGAGTTATAAGGAGTAATAATGCCAATAGCTTGTCCTTCAATGCCTCTAAGTACTAGAGTTTTAACGGCCTATATAAGGAACATATTAGAAACGGTTAGTGACAAGGAGTTGTGCTAACATGCACATAACATGCATTTTCTTACAACAACAAAATAGTAAAAAAAAAAAGAAAAGAAAAAGAAACTGTAAAACCTCTTGAGATAAGAGACAATAGAGTGGACATTTTCACCTCTGCAATAATATGTGCTTCAATCGGGTTGTTTAGAGCTTTGCGGTCATTATTTTCATACGCAGGCAACAAATCTACATTAGGGAAAACAATAGATTGTTCAAGCACATGCGTAATCATTACATGTTTAATATGAAGAGGGGAAATCATACAAACCTGTGTTGATAAATATCACAGGTTGGTTTGGATCCAGAACCTGCTGAACGTTAACCAAGTTAGTTTATCTGATAATGCATATATGAAAGAGCACTTGCATTCTAAAATTTTAAAGCTAACGAAGAATAGGATTGGCTGCCAATCAGTTCATGCATTGACAACGTGGGACTGATCACCCCTATTCTTACTGAAACTTCATAGGTATCATGGTGCTCAATAGCAAGAACAAAGTATAGCAGTACATGAGATGCAGAAGTCAGGGACTAGGTTGGATTAAATGGCACTTTTCCTTTACTTAGAAAATAAAAAATCAATATTTTTTTTAATGCCCTGACAATTGGCATAGCATTGGGGACTAGTTGATTAAACTGGCATTTTTCTCTAACTTGGGTAAAGCAATATATATTAGAATAAGATAAATAAAATATTCTATCAAGACCTTCATCAACCAAGCAGGTGAAGACGCTGAAGACTTGTACTTGAGCTTTGCATTCTTTATTTCTGTAGAGCCGCAACACAATCTATTTCCATATATTAAGGCATTCGACAGTTCCATTATGGCTGCACACATTCGGTACTGCATATTGTGCAAAAATTGGATGTAGATTTTTACTACCTGGCAATGCAAAGCTGCTATTTCCATATATTAAGGCATTCGACAGTTCCATTATTAAAATTGAGTACCTGGCAATGCAAAGCTGCAATTGCATGTGGATGTGCTTCAGAAAGCCTGCAAAAGAGGCTCACACTCATTCCATTCTCCTTAGCCTCCGGACTCTAATATCAGATATGCATTTCAAATATCTTAGTCAGCAATATCTCAACGAGACTTGGGAGCAGTACGAAGAAAGAAATGAACCTGGACAAGTGGGGGTAATTGATAATGATCCCCAACAAGAACAAATTTTGATGCAAATGCCAGTGGGCCCAAGGAAACCTGATTAAGAATTAGGAAGAAACTGATCTAAGACACCCATCAGATAACCAAAATGCCTGATACACTGATGCAGACATTTTCAGCAAAAGCTATGAGCAAAAAAAAAAACTAAATATTGCTGTGGTAATCGTGTTAGGACATATAATGCTTGCAACTTGATATGAAGATATTACTTGCATTTGCAAGGTAATAAAAGGATTTATGTGAATGAACTCCACAAATTCAAGAATCAGTAAACAATTTAAACTACGGAAAGAAATGTCTTGAAGATTTCTCCATATGATATTATCTTTCACCATCTCAAATATGAAGGTCAAACAAATCAAACGTTAAAAGTATACAGCAAATGTTGTATAATTGTAAATCTTGTTTTATTTCATGACTACGGATTCCCTACTTATAGGACATATTATTTATGTTCATTCAGTTGGGAGATGTCTATTATCAACAATATTACCATGCAACTAGATGTGAACTCATTAACAAGATTGGCAAATTGATTTTTGTGGCACTTGAAGAGGAAGACAGAAAATAATAATAATAATAATAATAATAAATAAATAAATAAATAAAATAAAATAAATTCATATGTTTACAGAGGACCTGCATTGTATGTTTCTCCTAAGTGAATTGTCAGCAAGACAATTTTCATATAATTTATTGAACTTTGGTTGAATTATATGCTTCCAGATTTATCATTTACAGAATCATATGTTCCACTCTGAGCATCAACATCAAGCGCCACCACCTATAATGTCTATGTTCTTTGTTGGTTTATTCACAAAACCTAATTTTTTTTAATCAAGTATTTTAAAATTGATGAAACTTGACTTTTGCCAAACTGAAAATATCTAAAACAAAGAAATGGATTTCACATATAAAATAAGATTTCCTGGCAGGCATCAGAAAATATCAACAAATGTTCGTTCATGCAGACCAAAATTGTTAATGAACAAAAAAATGTATACCGGTAGTGTTATCTGTCCTGCTTCATCCATGATGCATATGTCAAATCTCTTGTTTGTAAGCAAAGGGCTAGTTATTCCCAAGCAAGTAACAGCAACAACACTAACTCTTTCCAGCTTTTCCTTAATCTCCCGGGTGCTATCCATATTCATTACTGTCATCACAATGTTTGAATAGAAAGTCAAAATAATTAGATTGTAAATAAGGATATACTTATCACAAACCATCAACCCAACCTGATAAGCAATTCTCTTGAACTTCCTCATGCACCGCCTCGCACCTTCCAATTCTTATGAAATCTATGCCCTGCAGAAGTCCTCAAATAGTGTGATGCAACAGAACCCAAAAACAAAATGCAAAAAGAAACAAGAAACAAGAAGCGCAACCAGTAGAGAACTAAATGTAGTAAAAACACAGATTACCATAAAAACTCTTGGAAACCATGATTTCAATGTCTGTAGTCATTCTTTGCAGCACATCTATCTTTTAACTTTTAAGCCTAAGGATCTTGATGACTATAGCCTGCTATGGTTATCTCCATGCTCATCATTAGAGACATTCAAGTATCCTCGTTATTTTTTGTAGGAGTTTTCTGCTATTATACTTAACTGTAGCCTGTAGGTAAACTGGACGAACCAACGCACAGATCTCACCAGAATCATACCAAATTGGGCATCTCACAGTTACAGGTTTTATCAAATAAAACACTGGAATAAAATGAGAAGCTGCTAAATTATGCGCACAACTTGTGCCTATAGCTAATGTTTTATGAAGCTTAGAAATGTGCTATAGCACATAAAAGAATTTACAATACTTATTATGCTTAATTTAAAATAAAATAAACTTCTGCAAAAAGTTTAAACATTGCAAATTTAAATTCGCTGCACGACAATTAAAAAAATTAATGCTCTTTTTACTTTGAAGTTTGAACTAATATTTCTGCATTTATCTGCCAGATCTAGTTGTGATTTCCCATAGCAAACACGAAGTGTGACAGTTATTAAAGAAGTGCGACACTCATTAAAGAAACTATAACCAATATCCTACACATATTAAGGAGGCACGACATAATGTGCCATAAATTGCATATAAAGTTAACAAACTTTTAAGTTCTTGGACAACTAACGATCATAAAATGATGCAGCAAGGATAAATAATGACCTGAGCTTTCAATTTGATTAGTAAATTGTCAACAGCCGAGTTTGTGTAGGATGTGAGCAAAATGGATGCACCTCTTAGCAGCAATGCCTTCACAGCATGTACCATGGTGGATGTTTTGCCTGTCCCAGGCATTCCAAGAATAAGAGCATAATCCTTAGCCGTGAGTATCTGATAATAGTCAGTTACCAAGGTTGTTGTTAGAAATAGATTCAATTATATGGGCTTTAGGTTAGTATTGTATATGGGCTGTATAGATTTCCTAATATAGATATCTCTTATGTATATATATGCTGTTGAGTAGAGGAATAAAACACACAGAAAATTTGCCCCAATTATGTTTCTACTTTACGTTTCTACATGGTATCAGAGCTTTCGATCTAGGGTTTGATTATTGGGAAATTTTCAGAAAATTTCGAAAAAAAAAAAATTAGGGTTTCAGCACACGTTAGGGAGCAGCCACCCATTTGTGTTTGGAGCATATCTGGTCGACACCTCCAGCACAGGGAGGAGCGCCACCGTCTGGCGAACCTACGTCTGAAGTTTGGTCGCTGGATTCCGCGCGTGTGAGCCACACGCGCCGCCGCCGTTTGCTGCCCAGTTTTGTGTTTCCGGCGCGTGAGGGCGCGTGCGAGGCCAGAATCTGCTCCGGTCAGTTTCGTTCAACCCGTCTCGACATTCTCTTTCGATTCGTGTACCTATTTGGGTCAATACCAGGTTGGTATTGGATTCTGTTTCGGTACAGATTCAACCTTTGCTTGGAATTCCGATTTCTTTTTGAAGTTTATCTCATTTGATTGATTTGGTGCCTCACTATGTCTGGAGAAAAGCAAACTGTAGCAACTGATGTTGTACCTGTGATGACAAAAATCACAAAACACAAACTCAGTCCTACAAATTATTTGGATTGGCGTCAGACCATCGAACTTTATTTGTTGAGTGTTTCTATGGATAATCATATAACTGATGATCCACCAACTTCTGATACTTCTAAACAAGCTTGGCTTCGGGAGGATGCTCGGTTGTTCTTACAGATACATAACTCTATCAGTAGTGAGGTGATTGGGATGATTACTCATTGTCGGACAGTCAAAACACTCATGAAGTATATTGAATTCTTGTATTCGGGAAAAGACAATCTTTCTCGAATGTATGATGTTCGTCAAGCATTTTACAGCCAGAAAAAGGGGATGGGCCAATTACAGACTATTTCATGGAGTTCAAGAAGACGTATGAGCAACTCAATGTGTTGCTTCCTTTCAGTCCTGATGTTAAGGAACAACAAGCTCAATGGGAGAAAATGGCTGTGATGAGTTTCTTAGCCGGGCTTCCACCAGAATTTGAGACGGCTAAATCGCAAGTTCTATCTGATTCTAAAATTGCATCTTTGGAAGAGGCTTTTAGTAGGATTCTTCGCACTGAACGCACGACTTCTGTCCCACCTTCTCCACTCAGTAGTGTTCTTGTAAGTCGTGCTCCTGCATATGAGCCTGGAAAGCCACAATTCCAGCAACAATACAGAGGAGGCAGGAACAAGGGACAAAAGTCAACTCAAGGGGCATTTCAAACGGGATTGTCATAAATTTGGGCATTTCAAACGGGATTGTCCGAAATTGCGCAATAAGAAGCCTCCTTTATCTGCTCATGTAACTGATAGTGGCCATCGTTCTACCTCAGCTAGTGACTCTATCACTATTTCTGCTAACGAGTATGCGAGGTTATTACAACATCAGGATATGCCTCAATCACAATCTAGTTATGTCACAGCTATTGCCGAGTCAGGTAAACCTAATGCCTGTCTTGTTTCCTCACCTTCCAACTGGGTCATAGATTCTGGTGCTACCAATCACATGACAGGTAACTCCACCTTGTTTTCTAGCTTTGAGCCTCATGATACTCGTCTTCCTGTTACTTTAGCTGATGGTTCGCTATCTCGTGTTGTTGGATTAGGGACTATCAAACCGACATCTTCCCTATCTTTGTCTTCTGTTCTTAGTCTCCCTAAACTCTCATTTAACTTGGTTTCTGTAAGTAAGCTTACTCGCAATCTTCGTTGTTGTGTCTCTTTCTTTCCTGATTATTGCTTGTTTCAGGATCTTGCGACGAAGAAGATTATTGGTAGGGGACATGAATCTGATGGTCTCTACATTCTTGATACGGAACAACCTTCATCAGTAGCATGTACTGGAACCGTCACTCCTATGGAAGCACACTGTCGTTTGGGTCACCCGCCTCTATCTTCCTTGAAGAAGTTGTGTCCGTAACTTTCTAAGTTGTCCTCTTTAGATTGTGAATCTTGTCATTATGCAAAATTTCATCGTGTTAGTCTGAGTCCGAGAGTCAAAGCCTCAAGTTACTAAATTGGATCCGAAATCTTTAAAGTGTATCTTTTTGGGGTATTCTAGGGTACAAAAGGGTTATCGTTGTTTTTGTCCTAGTCTCAACAGGTATCTTGTTTTCACTGATGTCTCCTTTTCCGAACATATACCTTTCTCTCCCGACTCCACTCCTACTCCTACCGAGGAGGAGGATACAGACTTCCTCATTTATACCATCACTTCTCCAGTTATTCCTCCCTCTGACTCTGCTAGGCCTCCTATCATCCAGACTTACACTCGTCGTCATCCGCCTTCCGTACCTGCTACTGCTGAGTTGGTTCCCAATGCATCTACATCGTGTCCCGCTGAACCAATATCTTCGTCGACAGATCCTCCTTCAAGTGATGATCTTCCTATTGCTCTTCGAAAAGGTAAACGTTCTTGCACTTATCATATTTCTCCCTTTGTTTCCTACTAACGTTTGTCCCCTTCTTCTCAAGCTTTTGTTGTGTCTCTTGAGTCTATTCCTAAATTTGTTGAGGAGGCTTTAGCTCATCCTGGCTGGCGTGCTGCCATGATTGAAGAACTAAATGCTTTGCTGGGTAATGGCACTTGGGTTTTGGTTGATCTTCCTGCCGGTAAACGAGCCATTGGTTGTAAATGGGTGTTCACTATCAAAGTCAATCCTGATGGCTCAATTGATCGGTTGAAGGCTCGTCTTGTTGCCAAGGGATATGCGCAGATTTATGGTGTTGATTATTGTGACACTTTTTCACATGTTGCCAAACTTACATCTATTCGTCTATTAATTTCTTTGGCTGCCACTCATCATTGGGCATTGCACCAGTTAGATATAAAGAATGCTTTCTTGCATGGTGATCTTGATGATACTATCTATATGGAGCAACCGTCCGGCTTTGTTGCTTAGGGGGAGTCTCATAAGGTGTGTTATCTTCGAAAGTCTTTGTATGGTTTGAAACAGAGTCCACGTGCATGGTTTGGTACATTTACTCGTGTTGTTGAGAAGTTTGGCATGAAGAAGAGTAAATCTGATGATTCTGTTTTCTACAAGCATTCAAAAAGTGGTATTATTTTGTTAGTTGTGTATGTGGATGATATTGTGATCACTGGTAGTGATTCTGAAAAGATTGCATCCCTCAAAGCTTTCTTTCATACTCAGTTTAATACCAAAGACTTGGGAGAGCTCAGATACTTTTTAGGAGTTGAAGTGCTCAGGAGTAAGAAAGGAAGGATTTTCTTATCCCAAAGAAAATATGTGCTGGATTTACTCTCTGAAACGGGAAAGTTGGAGGCCAAACCATGTAGCTCTCCAATGGTTCCAAATTTACAGCTTACGAAAGAAGGTAAGCTATTTGATGATCCTGGTAGATATAGAAGATTGGTTGGAAAGTTGAATTATCTTAGGGTGATGCGTCCTGATATTGCTTATCCTGTAAGCGTGGTAAGTCAATATATGTCATCACCAACTATTGATCATTGGAAGGCAATTGAGCAGATTTTGTGCTATCTGAAGGGAGCACCTGGACGAAGAATTGTGTATAGTGATCATGGTCATAATAAGATCGAGTGTTTCTCAGATGCTAATTGGGCAGGCTCAAAAGAAGATCGGAGATCTACTTCTGGCTATTGTGTCTTCTATGGAGGAAACTTGATCTCATGGCAAAGCAAGAAACAAAAGGTGGTTTCACGTTCAAGTGCAGAATCTGAATATCGAGCAATGGCTAAATCCGTGTGCGAGATACTATGGGTGCATGAGTTTCTGAATGAGATAGGGTTGAAGGTCCCTATACCAGCCAAGTTATGGTGCGATAATCAAGCTGCACTTCACATTGCTGCTAATCCGGTCTTTCACGAACAAACCAAACACATTGAGATTGATTGTCATTTTGTTCGTGAGAAGATTCAAAAAGGACTGATTTCTACAGGATATATGAGGTCTGAAGATCAATTAGGAGACATCTTCACGAAGGCTCTTAATGGGGTTAGAATTGATTATCTTTGTAACAAGCTGGGCATGATTAATATCTATGCTCCAGCTTGAGGGGGAGTGTTAGAAATAGATTCAATTATATATATGGGCTTTAGGGTAGTATTGTATATGGGCTGTATAGATTTCCTAATATAGATATCTCTTATGTATATATATGCTGTTGAGTAGAGGAATAAAACACACAGAAAATTTGCCCCAATTATGTTTCTACTTTACGTTTCTACAGTTGTCATCAACTAAAACATCATATAAAAGAATTTCAACTTTTTCTTGTTCACAGAATGGCAACTAGAAATAATATTGTTGGTTTTAGCAATAAACACAATATTTAGACTCTGACCTTGAGTATAGCTCTTCTTTGATCATCATTTAAACTTTTCTCTGACCAGACATATGAAATAGCAGGGTCTTGACTAAAAATGCAGCCACTATCAAATCTAGGTATCTGCAACCATTGTGTAAATGTAAATAAACACAGGAAATTTATTTTCTGATTTTAGAAGAGAACTAAGAAAGAGGGGGAATCTAAGATTCAGAATATTCACCTCAAGATCCACAACCTTCTTCCTCAGACAAGAACTACTTTCATTTTGCAAAAAGAGTTGGATAAGATTGAACCTAATAAAGGTATGGGTACATCACAATATTGTTCTGCTCTTGTAAAGAACTATGAAAAACAATGTGAAAATTAAGAATATTTTGCTGACCTCATGATTGAAAATGATGTCATAATTTCATCTTTGTCAATTCGCCAGGATTGCTGACGCAGATCTTCTGTCATTGACCTAGGACTATGCCCTGGAAGCCTTAATCGTTTTGCCAAAGATACCTTCAAGATACAAGGACCAGATATTTAATTCTAATTATGATTATTATCTACGGTAATTGATTTTATAAATGATACATGTACTATTTATGATCCAAATATCTGATGCAGCTGCAAGTTTGCGATAGCAACTTCTTTCTTCTATAGGAAGGAGGAGATGCAATAATAAATATCTATGATGCAACTGACATATCAAGTACCAAACTGATGTACTTACAGAGACATGGAAGCTACCAATGTCCACAATGATCCCATTAGCAACTCGTAGATGATCTGGTTCAGTGCTTAATATCTGTGACCATAAATACAAAAGTTTCGGGTAGGTTATTTTTCCATATGATAGTAGACAAAGACATACTAACTCAAATCATTGAAGAACTGAGAGCATGTATGTGCAACCTTGAAATGCTAATCAATCACATTCCTTTTTTTCAGGGTAGATTATGGTACATACACACACAAATTGCATCAAGTAATTTATGTTAAATCAGTAACTGCAAGAAAATCATTTGTATTAGAATGCTCCTAAGGCAACCAGCCAAGACATATTCTAAGGGTTGCATGGGAAATAACTTTATTGAGCAGAGTGCAGCCAAATGATAAGTAATAAGAGTAAATAAATTCATATTCCATTAAAAGCTAGACTAAGTCTCCACTTGTTAATACTTAATATGACTTCGTAAGGGTAGTTAATATCCCTACTTTAAAACAACAAAGAAGATGAAAAGGAACATACCACATAATCCCCATTGCGGAACATATGCTCTAAGGGAGAGGAAGTACTTAAATCGCGATTTGGTTGTTCAGCATCAAGCAAAGGGTATCCTCGTAAGACAAAGCGGTAAACAAATCGGTTGTTTTTAAATAGTTTTCTGTCTGATGATTTATCTGAATTATCAAGAACCAGGGATGGTAGAGAAATGGGATGGTGGTCATTCCTTGAACTGTCAGAGAGCCAGCTCTCTTTCTTCACAATCTACATATAAAAATTATTAAAATTGTGAATAGGCATCAAAGACTCAAGTTAAAAGGTAGCAACTCAGTCACACTACCTCCACGTGCTTAGCCTCCAGATCAATTAGTCTCTCCCATTTTTGGAGAAAAGTGGTATGTGTTGTGGTTAAATGGGAGATAAGTGAATCATACAGGTCACCCAGTCCACTTCCTCCGGCAGTACCACCATATGCCTTCACATAAAAACAAATTTAACAAGATGAAATTTTTAAGATACAAAATGAGTCAAAAAATAAATAAATATAAACTTATCTTTATATTTTAGGTCACTCGTCAGCTTAATTCTTCCTATCTTCTAAATGACCATTACAAATGACATTCTGCTCCCATGATGTTTTGTCTAGCTAATGTCCACTTTAAGGGAACTATTTTGAACACATCCAAAAGACAGCAATAGTTGCAAAGTGAAAAGAAATGCTTAACCTACGGACTGCTCAAGAATGAAAGCTGATAACACCATTTGCGCCATTACTCCATTACAATTAGCAGTGCATCAACCTTGATGCAGTTCCTAAAATTATTAACCTCCTAGTTTCTAAATGAGTAAAGTCACAATAATTTTGTACTAGTAGTTTTCAAGAATACATGTCTTGAAAAGTTCCCTTGTACATATATTGGATGCTGAGCAGGAATAGGCATTATAATTTGTCCTAAAATAAGAGGATTGAGAGGAGAAAGAAAAGAATCATTTATGGCTATTCTAGGTAGCCTATTTCAGTTTACTCACTATGTAAGCATGAATACCATTGAACATACCAAACTGGGTAGAGGGTAGATATGATTAAACGGTCATCCATAATATGCATGTACAGCTGAAGTTATGTTAGAGCAATGACACATTTGCTCAAAACATTTGTGCCAGTTTTTTTGAATCCAAGTAACATCTAGCTTGTACTTACCTAGGAAAGTCCATACGAGAGATTAAGATTGAAATGGCATACCTTGTGATATATACTGCAGACATTCAGGTGTCGACAACTTCTGCAAATATTTGGGCTCTGGATGAAATGGATTCGACAAGAAATTGTATTCCAATGTGAGAAATTATATCAAAAAATTAAAGGATCAAAAAAAATAATATGAGGTGAAGATACTTGTAACATCGGCGGCAATTGCTGAGTTGTTGATGCCTTGAGCAGATCATTTGCCAGTTCATTGCGTCGCATTATGAGCCCTATTAAGTCAGATCTTCTAACAGATATTCCCTTCAAAAAATATTTATGCTAGAGTGTTCAGATTTTGATAAGTCAAGAAGAGTAGGACGAAGACCAAATATGGTGACCAACCTGTGTCTGATCTGTGTGAAGATAATAAAGAAGACCATATTCAATGTTCATCACGTATCTGAAAAGGATAAAAGTATAGATTTACGGATGTAACTAAAGAAAAATCATTAAACCAGAGCACACGGTTGTTAGCAGTGAAAATTTAAGCATGCAGGAACATCTTGCTGATAACACACCTCTCTGACATCAGGAGAGTATATAACATAACTTGTGCACTATGCTCCATAGCTGCCTGCAATGAAAAAATTTAAAATGGTATTACAGTGGACTCCAGACAAGGATAGAAAGAAGATGTCTGTCAGCGAAAATCCAGTAAAAAGAGGTCATACGAAAAAAGCGTACTGCTCTTTCACATAAAGGGATTGGCAATTAGCACACCTGTCCACTTGTTGCCTTTCCAGTTTTGAACTCCAGAGGCATAATTATTTCACTAGCTTCTGCAGAATTTGTGTTTGTTCTTACTCGGACAGAAGCATCAATCATTCCTTTCAATCCATACCTTCGAGCCCAAGCCATTTCTTCAATGTCAATGACCTATACATAAAAATTATACACTTAATCAAACACAAACTCATAGACAACAATTATATTTCTTATCAAACCTTGAAAAGTACTGGATAGTCAAAAAACATTGACTGGATATATCAAGTATAAGCTATGTGTAAGAAGAAAATATGTCTATATTTCGTTAAGTAGATCTTGTATCTCTTTGCTGACATTTTGTGCAAGCATAGTTGAAAATTGAGGGGAGATGGTCACATCATATGCTTGTGCCAAATTGACAACTAGAACTAACAGTCAACATGACTTGAGTTACCGCACACTCTTTCTTTAACTCTAGAGCAAATGCTTCTTTCTGCTGAATACTTCTATTACATGATATACCGGTTATGCATTAGCCTGGAGACCAACACTGTAAGAAATATAAAGCTGCAAGGTTACTGTAAATTATAATTCTATATATATATTTCACAAAAGTGAGCTCATATATCAATTTTTGATTGACGTATAAGCTCATATTTTTTGTTATAAAAGATAATAAAATTCATATACATAATTTCAAAAAACAATGCAATAACAATTATGGGATAAAATAGTTGAAGTATGTCCTTATAAATAGAAAAAACCCTTACCTCACAAATTTTGATCTTCTTCAGTCCTTCATCACATTTAAAGTCAACAGTTGGGCTTTTTGAACCCTAAAAAGGGTAATGATAAACTCAAGTCAGAGGTTGTGATTGCCGTAGAATGGGAAATGAGTTGTCTAGTCAAAAGTTAAGGCGCCTTAGGATCAAACCTTAATGTGTGTAAACAGAAAAGATACAGGCAATTTGAAAAGAAGAAAAAAAGGAAGAATATTATTCCATGAGTTTATCTTGTACAAGAAAAACTCTGGAGATTTTCTGTTATATTACAGCATTCAAAATCTACCACCTGAATACAAATTATAACTTTAGCATAGGATTATATACCTGTGAATCACGAAAGGAGGATATCCAATTCAATATTTTTGGGATTGCCTCAATCAAAGTTCTGAAACTATCATTTTCGTTCACTGCAATAAATCCATAAAAAAGGAATTAGTGTCTGGGAGAAATTTGATAACCTGTGTTCTATGATTATATTTTAAAGTCTAAGCTGCTAGAATATATAAGTGAAAGAAAATATTTGAAGTCCAACGAAAAGCAGAATATGAGAAAGTTAGAATAGGGAATCCTTGAAGTCTCCACCTCCACATGCATAGAGACTCTCAAGACTTTTCTGAAGCACTGTTCTGGCATATTCTTCTAAGAATTCTTTCGAGGGGGATTCACTGATGAGGCCAGCCTAGAGAAATTAAATCTTAGCTCAATGAGAACCACATGACAGCCAGTAGCTAATCTCAATATATGTTTTAGAATTGCTGTTTCTTAGAACCTGAAATATCTGATGCAATAAGGTACCCATCAATGCTGCTATTGAATATTCCATGCTTTTTATCCTCTCATCCAGGATAGTGCGCCTTGGGCAACTGAAACTAGCAGAAACCTATAGTGAGACAATTTAGGGAAAAAAATTAGAAAAGAGGTCAAAGCAGGAATCTTGAGCTCAATACAATAGTGGCACTGTTAAATTACAAATTCTACGCATGCACATAAGTCGAAGCTCAAATCTGAAGAAAGAATGAGTAATTGACTAATTGGTAATACCCGAGTTCCAGATACCAATATATCCGGGTGGACAATGAAAAAATTCTTGTCACGATCGATATCACACTTCCCCTGGGGATCAAATTCACCAATGACATGAACTGTGTCTCCAGGAGCCACGACACTGAAAAACCTAGTTGGACAACATATAAGCATTGTCAAAAGTATGAGAAAATTTATAGTAGTTTCTGCTTTTAATAAATTTGAGCACAGTACAACCTAATCGACAAGGCTGAAACAATTTGACGTAGCTTTCAACTCACAGAAGAATGTACAGAAACGAGAGGTGCAAAACAAAGTAGGAAAAGATATATATGACTAATCCAAATTGGCAGATCCAAAGGAAGAATACATTAGTGGACTGCTTATTACTGGAATTCATAAAAATACTAATCTCAATTTAAAAAGTTCAGCCTTCACTGTATTGTGATTTGTGCATTCAAGTGTCATTACAAGACTCTACAGAATGTATTGGAGTTGGCTTGACACCTAAATATAAGGAATTGAGATGGTCCTGCTTTCAACATTAAGTATAACAATGAAATAATTCAGACCCAGTAAGACTTCATGCAGCAAAAATAGTTGAACAGTAATATAATTGTACTTCCACCTGAACCTGTGCAACCTCAAATTCAAACATCTAATCACTTGCTTTTTAACGACCGCCTCAATCTACTCACCAATCATCCCACAGTTGCAAAGCCCTTTCAGCTCCATTTTGCTCATTCAGTAAGCGCAGCACCTATAATAAATTACTCAGAAGTCAGAAGGCCATTACTAGTAGCATTAGAATGTCTAAGTCAGCAAAGAACATGCATACCTTGAAAGGGGATGGAGGACCAGATGATCTGGAAGGCCCGTGCTTTTCTGAAACCTATGGAAAATGTATATTCAGAATTTTATCAGGAGAATCTCATATTTCGTGCAGGAGGAATCGATAAGGAAAATTGCATTGGTGCATACCTCCAATACAAGAAAATTGAAATTAGAGTCTGTAGTGGATCTAATTTCTTCTAAATTTGTTGTAGAGCGGTGTACAACAAGATCAGCTTTGGGACTTCTTTCAGCATCTAAGTGTGCTTCATCATCTTTACATAATGAACTTTCAACAGAAATTACATCCTCTACTTGATCTAAGAGTTCGATTAAAGCCTGGGATGAGACGAGATAAAATGTTTGTGCATTAAGAATATACTCTGATGTTTATTTCTAGACAGAAATAATAATAAATATGATTCATGGTACTTCTGGGGTAAGATCAACAACAACTTGGGCTCAATAAATGAAGATTGGAGTTAGAACAACCAATAACCTTTTTGTGCTGCCTTGAACCTAGCTGGTCGGGTACTCCTTTAAGATGATCCACTTCTTCAACAGCCTGCATTTCATGTATCATCAAATTCAATTAGAAAAATATATATATTATCTTAAAGAAAATGAAAACACTTGTGTGAAATCATTAGTTGAACCACCTTTGCATGGCAACAAGACAACGAGGGTGGAGTACTGAATGGGCTCTGAGTATTAGGTAACTCAGATTTATCAGAGCTATTTCTATGGTTTCCAGGACAACTTAAATCATGACCTCTATTGAGCTTTCTTGAGGCAAGTCCATCGGAAGATATTAAAGGCTTCTTATGTGGCTTCAGTGGAGGTGAAGAAAGCCACTTTTCAAGCTTTCCTGACATGTCGGGAGAAACTTTTACCTACAAATGGGAACTAGTTCATTACTTTCAGAATCATAAGAATGGAAAGTAGGCAAAACCAAAGTAAATTTTAGAGGACCTTTTCCAGTGAACATTCTTGAAAATTCATTGAGTTAAACCTTGTAGAATCTGCCAACACCCTTATCCTCCCGGGTAAATTCTTAGACATAGCATGCAGCCTCTCATTTACTGGAGAAATTTTCCATGTCACCTCATCAGCTGCGTCATCCTGGCTCTGCTTGATTAGCTATGCAAAGGGAAAACCAAAAAAGAAAGAAGTTCAACACAAAAACGACAACAAGAAATATTCTACCAACTTCACCACTCACATCAGCTGCACAATTGCTCCTGAGCATGAAATTAGCTGTTTCACTTTTTTTTTTTGGAGGAAATTAACTGTTTCACTTTAGTAAAGAAAGTTCTGTTTAACACGAACCAGTAGGCTACATTTGGAAAGTTGGGAGAAAAAATGGACACTTTTTGCCATTTCTGAAAAAATAAAAGACTCGGACATGAGAAAGAGGACAATACAAAAGCAATACAGAAGCAGAGAATCTTTATTGGAAATGCATTCTAAATTGTGGGTCTCTCTCTGCAATATGCCTCCAGTAGGCAATGAATGGATCCACTATCCTCACACGTTTTCGTCACGAGATGTTACAAATAGCTTACAGAAGGGAAATACAGAAATCTTTTCACTAGTTCTCCAATATGCAGTATGCATCATCTAAACTGAATAAATTCTCAAGTTTCTCTCAGGAATAAAGTTCCACCTCAATTTTCTTCACTAAGTTATATACACAATTATTTTAATCTATAATATATAGAACAATCTATCCTTCAATCTACGTATAAGTAAAGACATACCCTCAAATAACCATAGGCCAAATAAGCTAAAACCAATTGATTGAGGAGGAATTACTATTACCATTCCAGGTGAAAACTTGAAACGCTTAACGGAAACTGACTTGGAAGTCTCTGGTGTCACCTCCATAGGATTCTCCTCATCATCAATCACCACCGGCAATAAATTATCTATTGGTGTATCCTGAGATCGAGTAGATACCTCAGCTTTCGACAAGTTTCCCACCTTTTCTACATTATTTACATCCACAACTCCATCGTTAAGACTTTTGGTTGAACTCTCACGGTATAAGCCAATATGATCCACCGCAGGCACGTCACTTATGCTTTTAGTATTTCGAGAAACACCATCATTCACATCATGAACCATCGCATTTACCAAATTACTGCTAGGGTTTACACCCCTCATATATTCAGTCCTCGACTCAATCTTCCCTAAACTAGCCAAACCACCAGGATTCCCCGCCCCCAGTTCAGCACGATTGACAATCGGTTTAGCTACAATCTGGGCGTTTTTGCTGGCGGCAGAATCAGCTGTGGGGCCGTCATTTGTATTCTGTGAGGGGGTTTTCTGGGTCTGGGAGTGGCGCTCAAAGAAGTGCTGAATACCAAATTTAGACGGCTGAGATTGCTGGGGCTCGCGATTCGGATTGCTCGATTTCTTGCCTCCCGTGCTCGTCCTCTTCCGCGGGGCCATCAATCGGAGTTTCCAGCCGGATTGAGGGATCCAATTTCGCGTGCTAAGATTAGATGAAAGAATGAAGATTGAAAATGGAGGATCGAGCAATTTTCTTTTATTTAAAATGTGTAAAATTGGAAGTGGAAGAGGTGAGGTTTCTGTTTTCCCGCCAAAAGGTTTGTTTTATGGAGGGAGTGATGTCGGGCCGTTGGATCAGAATCGACGGCAGAAATTCACTCTCAGCCATTCTTGTTGGGTTTGGGTTTTTCTATAGCAGCTGTTATGGGCCTGTGCACTTGCAAACTTCATTCTGAGCCCAACAGGCTTGTGCTTTTTTATCTTGTTTTTTTTTTTAAGTCTGAAATTTTAGGGTTTTTTTTTTTTCTAAGCAAAGAAAGTTTAGGAATATTTGAAAAACCTATGGCGAAACGTTTTTTTGTTAATTTTTTTTTAAATAAAACACAAATATAGATGGATAATTATCAGATTAAATCATAAACTATTTGTCTTGCTCCAAAATATCATGAACATTCAATAATATCAATAAAAGTTTTGATATTTTGAAACAAGACAAATAGTTTATTTAATCTGATAATTGTTATTCGTATTTTTGGTACATTTTTGTTTTTGTTCCTGATATCTTCTACGGTACTCTATTCTTTTTGAGGTGGTCTCCTGTAGGACGGGTCTTACTTATAAAACCGGATCCTATTTGACTCGAATCTGACCCGCGAAGTATTTTCGTATATATATATATCAGTATTGGAGAGAATAAGCACATTATATTCTGTAGCCTAGTGATGGAACTACTATTCCGTCACTCTATTTACCCAGGATCAAATCCCCTATATAGCCGTTTTGATTTTTTTCTTTCTATTTTACATTCTTTTCTTTTCTTGTTATTACTTTTTAATAAATTTCTAGTATGTCTTATTAATTTTGAAACTTTTTTAGTTTTTACTTTTTAAAACATATCAATTATTTTTTTATTAATTCTCTAATTGGAGTTTAATAATCCCTCAAAATTTAGTAATTTCATTTTTTTCTTTTATTTTTATTTCAACTTTTAATAATTTCTAATTATGGTATATTAATTCTCAATTAGAGGTTTATTAATCACAACTAATATTTTTAATTTAATTAAATTTTATTAATTATTAATTTTATTTTTTTGGGTAATAACTGTCCATTTTGATTTTTGAAACAAATTCTAATTTTTTTCTTTTACTTTCTTAATATAATTACATTTAAGATAAAAAAAAATTCCAATTTTTTCTTTTACTTTTGTAATATAATTACATTTAAGATCAAAATCATCCCGTTTTTTTTTATGTAATTTAATTTTTAATCCCAGTTTAAAACTTTTAATCATGCAAATTTATTTAATAATTAGATATTATACATTTATGATTTGAAAAATGTAATTTTTATTCATAAAAAATAGTATACATGATATTATTATTTAATAATTGGAAAAGTTTTACTTTTATTCACGACAATTATTACTGTTAGTACTTAAATAGGTGAATTATTCATTGGAAAGTATCACTTTTATTCATAAATGATGTCACTTTTATTCACTAGAATTGTTATTTTTATTCATAAAGAGCGACACTTTTATTCACTAGAAGTGTTACTTGTATTCATAAAGAGTGTCACTTTATCAATGAGTAATGTTACTTTTATTTATATGAAGATTCACTTTTTATTTATAAAAGGTGTCACTTTTATTTATAAGAAGTGTCGCTTTTATTCATAATAATTGTCACTTTTATTCACTAAAAGTGTTGCTTTTATTCATAAGGAGTGTCAATTTTATCAATGAGTAATGTTACTGTGAAAGCCCGAATTTTCATTCCTAGAATATATTGATTTAAGAATAAGATAACCTTAGGAAGGTCCCTATTTCCCAGATTTTTTTTTTTAAAGAATAAAATATCTTTTAAAACTGAAGAGGAAGACATTATTTATAAGTCTTCAAAGAAAATGATTTCGAAGCATAGCAAGTGATTTTAAATCATTTCGATTATCATATTTCTTCATTTAGTACGAGCATGGCACATTATATGTTTACTTGTGACTTATATGGCACTTGATTAAGTGATTTAACTGTGATTAAGAATGGTGATGAGAATTATTCAATAAATTGAATAATTAAGTATTAAAAGAATTGATTAAGGTTGTACAAGATCACCAAGCATAAATTAATTAAGTGAGTATGCTTTAGATGATTAAATGATATTCGATCATAGCATAATTTTGCTAGAACAATTATTTAAGCTCAATCAATTAGAATTTCTCTAATTAATTTATGTAACGATCTAGAGGGTTCGTATCCGGATATAAAATACGAGACGAGATGAATTATACGTACACATATATATTAGAATCGTGTGTGTACATAAGTGTACCTATATATATATGTGTGATATTTTTATAAGAACAAGATATCTAATTAAACTAGTACCTAATTAAATCAATACATGTAACAAGTTTACTAGTATTATGAGATGAATAAAACAAAGAAAATACATGAAAGAGAGAGAGAGATAGCAGAGAGAGATTGAGAGAGAGGGAGAGAGATCTCATTCAAACTCACATGCTACCACCATCATTGTTCAAACCCCATTTTTCCACCCAACCTCAAAATTGGCCAATGCATGGCTAGCCTTCTCTTACACACCCATCACTCACACTCAAATCACCACCAACTCCCCTCCCCCTCACTCATTTTTGGCTGCTATAGCAGCAGCAACTCCCACACACACACAAGTCACTTTTACACTCCATTCTTCACACCATTTGCTCTCAAACTCCACCACCACCACCACCACACCTCTTGGCTGCCACCACTGTAACGACCCGGCTTCCGGACTGACGGCTGGCCCCACAAACCATCACGAGTCCTTTCTAGCGTGCTTTATCCTCACTCACACGCTTCCTGAGAAAACTTCCCAGGAGGTCACCCATCATAGAATTGCTCCAGGTCAAGCACGCTTAACCTTGGAGTTCTTCCACAATGAGCCCCAGAAAAGAAGATGCATCTTGATGGTATAAGTAGCCCAATCAATTCCTTTAAGCTCTCCTCGAATATGCCGTCCCATTCCGACATATTCTCGGAATCCCAAGGGTCATGGGATCAATCCCCCACTAACACATCACAGAATCTATTACTTTTCCTGTGACGCCCGGGGCAGAAGTACGGAGTGATCGCCGGTGCAGAGGCACGAACAAGGAGCGGCTCCGATAAGACTTCAAAGCGGAGGGGGCAGGAACGAACCGAAACACACCCGAATGAGAGGGATTCTGAGAATATATCGGAATGGGACGGCATATTCGAGGAGAGCTTAAAGGAATTGATTGGGCTACTTATACCATCAAGATGCATCTTCTTTTCTGGGGCTCATTGTGGAAGAACTCCAAGGTTAAGCGTGCTTAACCTGGAGCAATTCTATGATGGGTGACCTCCTGAGAAGTTTTCTCAGGAAGCGTGTGAGTGAGGACAAAGCACGCTAGAAAGGACTCGAGATGGTTTGTGGGGCCAGCCGTCAGTCCGGAAGCCGGGTCGTTACAAATTTGTGGACGAGCTTCCCAAAGCAAACTTGGAGATCGGGGAAATCTGCGAGTAGGAAGGGTATTGGTTCGTGCCATCACCTTCCGCAAGAGCTTCGAGGCCCGAAACGACGACAGAGATTGGGGAAATCTGAAGGGTTGTATACTGAAAGCAAGTCTTTTGCTTGTATACATTGATCCAAGTTATTTCACTATAATTTTCTTATCTTAATTATTATTATTGCATAATTATTTAATTGTCCAATTATCTCAATATTATAGATTATATAATGTGTTGTAGATCACACAAGATTATATAATCGGTATCTTATGAAATATAAATTAATATTCACAGTCGAGAGACAACTTGGGATAAGTTGTTGGTATAGACTGTAGCCCAGTGGCCGGACTTTCCAGATCAGTCTATGTAGGCCTGGGATCGATTTCCCACTTAAGCAATGTTCAGTTTTTATTTTCTCTAAGGTTAAGCGTGCTTGACCTGGAGCAATTCTATGATGGGTGACCTCCTGGGAAGTTTTCTCAGGAAGCGTGTGAGTGAAGACAAAGCACGCTAGAAAGGACTCGTGATGGTTTGTGGGGCCAGCCGTCAGTCCGGAAGCCGGGTCGTTACAGATGGTATCAGAGCCGAACCTCTCCCAGTAAGGTATGGTTCGGGGACGAACCAAGCGGAAGCTGGTGGGCCTGTGACGCCCGGGGCAGAAGTACGGAGTGATCGCCGGTGCAGAGGCACGGACAAGGAGCGGCTCCGATAAGACTTCAAAGCGGAGAGGACAGGAACGAACCGAAACACACCCGAATGAGAGGGATTCCGAGAATATGTCGGAATGGGACGGCATATTCGAGGAGAGCTTAAAAGAATTGATTGGGCTACTTATACCATCAAGATGCATCTTCTTTTCTGGGGCTTATTGTGGAAGAACTCCAAGGTTAAGCGTGCTTGACCTGGAGCAATTCTATGATGGGTGACCTCCTGGGAAGTTTTCTCATGAAGCGTGTGAGTGAGGATAAAGCACGCTAGAAAAGACTCGTGATGGTTTGTGGGGCCAGCCATCAGTCCGAAAGCCGGGTCGTTACAACCACCACCACTTTTCCACCTGTGAGAAGAGCCCTAGGAGGAGAGTAAGAGGCTGGGAAAGCTTGGAGAAGAAGAAGCAAACCGTGAGAGAGAGAGAGAAGTCGTGAGTGAGGAAGAAAGAAGCAAGAATTTGGTATATGTTCTAACTCTAAATCTAAGATTTAACCTTCTAAGTTTTCTACTAGGTTTTGTTTAGAAAGAAGCAAGAATTTGGTATATGTTCTAACTCTAAATCTAAGATTTAACCTTCTAAGTTTTCTACTAGGTTTTGTTTATATGAGTGTTGCATGTGTTATGAGCATGTTATTCATGAAGTTTCATGGTTCCTATGGTTTAAAATAAAAGTCTATGGTTAAATATAGCTCTATGGATATATATGCATTCTTGAGAAGCATGAAGGTTATTAAAGTGAAAGTATGGTTAAATCTCACTTGTTATGCATAATAAACATGTTATATATGTTATATGTTTAGATCTAGGACATATATGTTGATTTGTGAAGCTTAGAGTTCGAATTTTGGAAAAAAAATATAGAAAGCCATATTTTCCGGATTTCTTTCTTATGATTTTTGAACCAAACGGGCCAGCCAAAACCATAGAAAATGAACTCCGTTTGCTCTCAGATTTTAACATGTTATAGCCTTATATGTCTTCTGTAACATATCCAAAAATTAGCCAAATCCATCAAGCGAATCGTTCTAGAAAAATTAAAGTGTCCACTGACCTCCTGTTAAGAATCGTAGTTAGAGCAGTTTCAAACATCGTAGTATAACTCTCTGGATATTTCGATTTTGAAAATATTTTCTTCTGTGAAAATGTAGTAGACATCCTAAGATTTCCATTGCCATAAAGAACTCAATTTTTCATTAAGTGATCAGTCGGTTATCGTACGTCAAAGATGGCTACTTGAATGAAAGTTACGCACACTAACTGTTTGACAAAATGCGTATGTGGAGTTTCTGATTTCCTGAGATGTAGAATGTGTGTGTACTGACCTATCTTTGTTTGAGCATAATTTCCAAACGGCTGTATATTTTTGCATTAGACCACTTGCATGTTAAATTATGTCATATAATCTTTCCAGAATGATAAATCATGCCTATATATGTTCCTTGATCAGTTTGTTATTTCACGTCGAACATGGTTACTTGGAAGTACTTTAATGCACAGAAGGTGTCTGTAAAAATGCCTCACTGAAGATTTTGAGAATTAATTCTTATCTTTGCAAGATTTTATGAATCCTATTACGTAAAATGACTTGAATGAGCAATACATATATTTTAAGTACATGTATGCATATGTGCTAATTATATATAAATATGAATGTGAGTTTATTAATTATTTTAACCATTTTACTATGATATATGATTTAAAAATGATTAATTGAGCATAATTGCTTGATGAAATGCATATGTGAACTAGGTAAAATTCTTATGCGCATTACATGGCACGACATGGATTTCTAAAATCAAGTTTAAAAGTTTTGGACCTTAATTTGGTCCCTAATTAAGAATCAAAAATACGAGGAGCCCCTCGTTGGTTTTCTTCAAGTTTAAAGGGTAAATCGGGAATAGGTTGACCTAGGACTTAGTTGCTTGTGCTTTTGACTTTCCTTATGTTAAGAGAGCCTAAGTGTTGAGACGGTCTTGTAGGAGACGTCGGACTTTAGATCGAGCTTGAGATCTTTTGCTTTTGGAGGAAGCAATGTGAGTTCCTATTTTTAAACCGTGGGTTAGAATCCTACGGAGGTAAATTTCGGGTTGCTAAACCCTAAGCTTTTTCTAATGAAAATGATATGCATGCTTTATTGCTCATTGTTGTGTTTACCAAAGAACGGGCATTCCTTCCGTTATCGGTTTGCACCAAAGGGTGCCGACCACCAATAAACGATCGGTCCCTATCTTTGATCGAGCAGGGGTGTGTACACAGAAGACTGTTTATGGATGAAATCAAAAGGGATTTCTCATGGCAACAATTCGGTCCAATTGGCGGGGCTAGCTACCCCCTTGATTGTTCCGGCTGGTAACACGATGGAGTAAGTATTTAATTGTGCACACTACATGAGCTTTGCTCTAAGATAAAATATTTTACACTTATATGAGATTCAAATGTTTTTTTAAAGTATCATCCCATATATGTGAAGTAGCATGCAGTATCTTTATGAAAATGATTTATGCAAATGTTTGCCAAAGAGGGCAAGAACTCACTGAGTACGCTAGTACTCAGCCCAAAATCTTTTCTTTTCAAATGCAGGATGAGCGACGGGATAGCAAGTGGTGTGACGACTTCCGAAGTTATTTGGATGGCGATCATTTAGATCGTTATCGTTATTTTGCTTATCGTATCGTGATACGTGATTCAACTTTTGATATGTAATAATTTAAACAAACTTGAACTTCGTACTTATTTTCATTTTCCTTTGTGCTGATTATCCGATCGCGGGTAATTGATGAAATTCAAGCCTAAATTGCTTCCGCCGTGCAGGGTCCGAAGTCTTCATACTTCGAACTCTAGTTAGTATCTGGGCAAGTTATTCTTCAGACAACTTATTTTGAATTCATATCCATGTTTAATTATTAGACATGTATATCTAAATCTTTATTCCGCTATCAAGTTATGCTTACACAATGTCACCCCGTGTGGCGGCCTGCTCGATCCGCATAGGCCCGGGTGGCGGGTCGCCACAGTTACGTTTATTTATATGAAGAGTCACTTTTTATTTATAAAGAGCGTCATATTTATTTATAATGTCATTTTTATTTATAAGAAGTGTCGCTTTTATTCATAATGACTGTCACTTTTATCAATAAGAAGTGTTATTTTTATTCATAATTAAAAAGTGTCACTTTTATCAACGAGGGGTGTCACTTTTATTCATAAGGAAAGTCACTTTTATTTAAAAGGAGCGTCACTTTTATTCCTAATGATTGTCACTTTTATCAATAATAAGTGTCAATTTTATCAATGGGGAGTGTCATTTTTTTTTGTAATTATAAAACAAGTGTCACTTTTATGATTTTATCAATAAGAAGTATCACTTTTATTTATAAGGAGTGTTACTTTTATTCATAAAGAATGTTACTTTTATTCATAATGAGTGTCACTTTTATTCATAAGAAGTGTCACTTTTATCAATGAGGAATGTCACTTTTATTAATTACCACTGTCATTTTTATTATTAAGAAAAATAAAAATATAATGAATTAAGAAAAATAATTAAGTAAAAGAAAGAATTAAGAAAAAAGAAAGAAAAAGCAACTAGGAAAAAAATAAGAAGGGAAAGAATGTAGAGTCTCACTATTTTTTGTAATTATAAAACAAGTGTCACTTTTATGATTTTATTATCAATGAGAAGTATCACTTTTATTCGTAAAGAGCGTCACTTTTATTTATAATGAGTGTCACTTTTATTCATAAGAAGTGTCACTTTTATTAATTATCATTGTTATTTTTTTATAAGTAAGAAGGGAAAGAATGTAGTGTCACTTTTGTTGGAATAAGTATCACTTTTATTAATAAGAAAAAATTAAAATAAATTAAGAAAAATAAAGAATTAAGAAAAAAGAAAGAAAAAATAATTAATTACAAAAAGAAAGAAAGAAAGAAAAGAGAAATGAGATCAATTTTACTAGTAAAAAGGAAAAAAAATATTAATTATCATTGTTATTTTTTTATTAAGAAAAATAAAAAATATAATGAATTAAGAAAAACAGTTAAGTAAAAGAAAGCATTAAGAAAAAAGAAAGAAAAGGCAATTAGTAAAATAAAAAAAAGTAAGAAGCGAAAGAATGTAGTGTCACTTTTGTTGGAATAAGTATCACTTTTATTAATAAGAAAAAATAAAATAAATTAAGAAAAATAAAGAATTAAGAAAAAAGAAAGAAAAAATAATTAATTACAAAAAGAAAGAAAGAAAAGAGAAATGAGATCAATTTTACTAGTAAAAAGGAAAAAAAAAATATGGCTCGTTTGGTAGGTATGTTAGGATAACGTAAGATAGATAAGGTCAAGATAAATATAAGGAATAAAGGGTGATTGTTATGTATCTTTTGTGTTTGGTAGATAAGATAGCGTCAAGATAAATATAGAATATCAGGTTGGTTATTTGGTACCCTAGTTTAAATTCAAGATTAAGTGAGAAATGATAATTATATCCCTCATAATTAATTATTTTTTAATTTTGAATTATTTTTTAATTTTGAATTAATTATATCCTCCGTCGTCGCCGCCGCCTACTCCCACAACCTCCACCATGCCCCTCTCGCTCTCTCTTCTTTCACCATGCCCCTCAACCGCCGCCGCTCGTCTCTCTCTCCATCACACCACCACCTACTCGCCACCACCATCACCGCCGCCACCTACCACCACCACCATCACCGTCAGCCACAACCTGCCACCACTACCAGCACCGCCGACCACAACCCGCCACCATCTCTCTCCTCTCGGCTGCCACCACCACCATCTCATCCATTCGACCACCATCCACCGCCACCACCATCCCATCCCTTCTCTCTATCCCCTCGTCTTTCACCCACCACCATCGGCAGCCGCCGCCGCCACCTATCTCTGCCAGCATCACCACCATGTAAACCGCCAGATCTACTTCCGCCGCCACACCCTTGTCAGATCTACTTCCGCCACCACCATCCCATCTCTTCTCTCTCTCCCCTCGTCTTTCACCCACCATTATCCGCCGCCGCCGCCACCCATCTCCGCCAGCATCACCACCATGTAAACCGCCAGATCTACTTCCGCCGCCACACCCTTGTCTCCTTCGCCGCCACCACCACCACACCCCTCGTCTCCGACTCCCATCGTGTCATCTCCGTCCAGATAGAGAGAGAGAGGGCGACGGGAGAGAGGGTGAGAGCGTGAGAGAAAGAGAGAGAGAGGAGGGCAAATTTGGAACCACTTTACTGTTCAACCGAGATTTATGGTATCTCACCAAATTGGTGAGATACCTCTTCTAAAGGGAAACAGTGAAATAAACGCGGGCCGGGTATAATACCGGGCCGCCCGTGATAGTAATCTTGCCTACCAAACGCCCTGATAAGCCTAGATAGCTAAGCAATCTAAGCTTAATCCACCCTACCAAACGGGTCCTTATTGATGAAGTTGGGTATTGAACACGCGATCTCATGTGTCTTAGGCTAACGCTCAACCACCAGACTAGCTATCTTTTTATGTTATTTTTATCCAGTTTGTATATTTTATATATTTATGATATCCGGGTCGGCTGACGGATCAATTAGATCCGGTCTTGCCTGTAAGACAGGTCTTACCAGAGTTTTTGTCATTCTTTTTTGGGGTGAAGGGGGGAGGGGATATATTTGGATAAAGGGTGTAAATATTGTTAAAATAATTCTTTTCTGATGGGAGAAAATTAATTTGAGATGGCAAATCAATTTCTTAGGCAAATGTCGTTTCACTAGGTCCCCTACGAGGTAGAGACTGTTCTAATAAATAAAAATGTTAGGTTGCTGGAAAAAAATTGATTAATTTCGGTGGAGATATGACTTTTCTAACTAATTTCCTTATAGGAACATAATTTGAAAATGGGGATACTTTTTGTCCTGAATATTGGTTACATCATGATTAATCCAACAGTGATTCGGATCTAGGAAGCTGAGACCACAAGAACAGGTAGAGCAAAAGCGATTGAAAAAGAAAGAAAGTAAAACAGAAAATGAAAGGAAAATGTCATTTAGGCATCAACTGGACCACAGATCATCAACTCGATGTCTCGTTTTAATAGGCTCCTTAAAATAAAAACACCAACATATAACAAACATTCTAACATAACTCATTATTTACACTATATGTGACGAAAAAGCTACTCTTTTCCTTCTCTACCTTACTTGGTTTGACAAAAAATACCCCAAAAAAGTTAATTTTTATTTCCAACTTTATCATAAACAACTCATTTTCTTAACATTTGTGCCCGGACATAAAGGCCTATTGAAATGGGACAGAAGGAGTATAAAATTTGACTGTCGGACGCTATTACAATATATTTGCAAACTACGATTTTAAACTATTGATCACTGCCAAACACACACACACAAAACACTTTGTACAACATAACCAACTCAACAATCAGTTGGTGTGTTTGCCCTATTTATAGTACTACTTCCTTACCTCTAGATTTCCGCATTTCACTTGGATCAAATCCATCTAACTAGTCTTCATTTAACCACATAATTTACTAAATTATATGGTAGAGTTAGAGCATATCAAGTGAAAGAATGTCTTCTTGATCAAATTTTAATCCTAGACTCCAACTTGGACATCAAAACATAAGAACTAAAAGCAGTAAAAGGTGTCCTATCTTGCACTGAAAACTGGTTCTGCCTCCACAGTTGGCTGACTTCTTCTAGTATATTTGAGAAGTAAAGCTTCTGAAGTAAGCCCTGGCACTTTTAGATCCCTACACATGATAATCGAGGCAACAACGAGTAGCTTGTGAGAAAGAGGGAAAAGAGCAAACGATTATGTACTGCAAACATTGATAAAATAATGCATCTAACCGGATGTATGGCTGCAGATCCTTCCACTCCCACTTTGGCCGATGCTGAAATAGTATAGAAAAGCGCTCTGCAGGAGCCGAGGGGAGAGACGATACACTGAAGGAATACACCCTAGTCTCAACTCCTAGCTTTTCTGTAAGAACCTCACCTTCCAACATGTCAAAATTAGCATGCATCCCATCAGGAAGCTTCCGCGTCCACTTATCCATAAAGATTTCAAGTTTCATCTTCCCTCCTTTGAGGATTTCTCTTGCTAAGCGCACGCAAACACGCCTCTCGTCCAATTTCCACTTACAGCTTACAAAAACACCCTCATCCACCTTACTGCAATAGGCTTTCAAGCAATGCTTTGCAATATTTCTAGGAAATCCATCTGCTTGTAGCACATCCAGAACTTCATCTTCATTAAGTGCATTAACAGACCAATCATTCAATATCACATTGTGCAAAAGCATGCTTAGAATCGTGTGCATATAACTGTCATCTAAAATCCGCCAGTGTCCATCAATTTCTACTGCTGAAAGGGATTGTAGACCCAGCTTTAATTCCTCGTCACTTGCTTGTATCCTTTCAACCAGATCCTCCCACTTGTATATACCCAACCCTGTCTTCTCCCTCTCCTCTGATGTGTCCATCTCTGAGGCTTCACTAAAACCGTAAGGATTTTGAGAGAGAAGCAACTTAAGTTCATCTAATTTTGGTGCTACCTCAACAATTTCCATGCAACCAGGCGCAACTTTGAGGACAGATGCAGCCACCATGCTGTCATCATCTTTGTTATTACAAGATCCGAAGACTTCATCTGAAGGAGGTATGAGAAACATGGAGTTGGATGTACCCACAAATTTAACAGCATAGGTCTTTGACGCAGTACAAAGAACTGCATCTTCATCAAGCTGACCTCTTAAAGTTACTCTACAAAAGTCACAAAAAAAGAACATGTTGAAGAGAAAGCACAAATTAAATTTTAAGTGAGGACATCATAAACAAATATCCCGAGCAAGGATCACAAAATTTTGCGCATGCACCTTTGGTTCAGGATTTCAGGGAGGAGCTTGTCGTCGAGCTCAAGAAGCATAAGGTCATTGTGAGGGCCAAATAGAGAATGATAGTTGATAGAAATTGAAGACCCGGGTAGAAGGCTTAGAACTGCTTCTGCACCAGCAGAGCATGCAGTTTGCTGATGTAAATTATCCATATCCTACTCGCCTTTACAAAACAAGACCGAGGTTATAATTGTGGACGAGATGTCACCCTTTCCTTATGTCCATTCCCAGTCACAACAGCTACCAGAAAGGAATAGATCGACAAATGATAACTGGTCCAGAGAAAACTTTGGTCAACCACAAACACTACCAAAATAGAGCTCATATTGCACAACTAAACTTCAGATGCAGTCAAGGCCAGGTATTAAAGTTAAACTACTATACTTCAGATGCAGTCAAGGCCAGGTATTAAAGTTAAACTACTATGGGATTTCCATATGAGAAATGAATAAATGAGCAGTAACAATGCAAATCAAATCCTTGAAATCAACTTATTTATACACTCTCACATTTATTCCATTGTAGAGATATGTAGTATTTTTCATTCTTTCATAGTCATTCAGGTTGATGGCCAATTAGTTCTCAAAAACTTTTTTTTTCATCCAGTACCCTCTGCAATCATATGTACCTCTCTTTTTTTTTTTTTTTGTTTATTATCAGAGCTAAAATCAAATGGTTGAAGAATAGTAATTCGATAATGTAGGAAGACTGCATAAGTTAGCATAACATAACTACTAGTGCGCTTTCAATTAAATTTTGAACCCTACTTCAATCAATAGGAAGATGACAAAGAACGCGAGCACAAAACATAGGTTTAAACAGAGTTGCACCAGCATATGGAAAAATCATGGACACATCTACTCTATGGCTAGATACATCTATTTAACCTCGTATACCTTCTATACTATTTTTCTACTCGTGTTCATTTTTTTCCTAATTTCAGCCCTCCAAACTAGATTTTTAGATCTTTCCGGTGAAAAAGAACAGCGCAGTCAGAATCAATGTCACTTATCAAATTGAAATCAAACAAATTAGCAGTTATTACAGAAGCACAACAAAACTCGGATCGAAAATCGATTCGAACAGAACAAACGAATAAAAAGATGTCGGAGTCTAGAAAAAAGCAGACGTAATTACCTGGGTCCGGCGACGACGCTTGATTCCGATCGGTCGTTTTAGACTTAGGGCTGAAATGGCGGGTAGATGAGAACTATCACTACCATATTTGTACTGATTTTAGACCTCGATTTCGTGGAGGGAAAAGCGGCAATCTTGGAGGGAAATATCAAAGTCGTAGGCACGCATTACGCTTTTGTACTTTAGGAAAAAAACGGCTCTATTTCGAAAAATAAAACTATTTTAGGTTGATTATTTTTCGAATTTTTTTAAGGGAAAAACACAAAGGGTTTTCATCAAGTACAACTGCGGCTGCCTGTATTAAATATTAATTTATAATTTACAATAAAGTTGCGAAAACAAATTATATTGTTAAGTTTGTGGTTTACAATAATAGTATTTTACTGCCCCAAAATCATAGTTCAAAAATCCAAATTGGTTATTTAAACCATCACTGGGAAACATTTGGGAAATATATCATGAACTTGACGAATAAATATTTTCGAAATATCCCGTGTGTTCAAAATGATAAATAATAGTAAAATTTAGGGTAAATTATACTTTAAATCATGCACATTATTAATGTCTTAACAAATATATCTTGAATTATTGATAATTACAATTGAATGCACCAATTATCATAAAACTAACAAAAATATTTGAAAGTCAATTCCTAATTATGGAAAAATGATGCATGCCTCCTCAAATGTCAGTTTGGATTTTACATGAATTATAATAAAAATGAGATGGAAAAGAAACGATGTCGTTCCAATCAACAAACAATAAATGAAGGCAAATCGCGTTAGCTTTCTAAAGGTCGAAATTGACTTTCTTGATTTTGTTAGTCTTGCGAGAATTCGTGCATATGATTACAATTATCAATTGTTCAAGATATTGTTAAAATATTAATAGTTTATGACTTAAAGTGTAGTTTATCCTAAAATTTAACTAGTTTGGTTTCTGACCAATTAACTATAAACCTGTTGAAATAATACAACTATGAATAGTTTTGAAGCCGAACATTATTAAAATGGAACAAAAGATACTTGTCTTTGAAAATTATCCAATTTGGTTGGTGGATATTGTAAGCTTGGATTCTTTATAATTTGAATAAATTTTCCCATTAAAAAAAGTCGTATTTGAGAATTTATCTCAAACAATTAATCTTATTTATATGAAGGGTGAGTTATAACATTCAAATTATACCATTTCATTGCCTAAAAAAAAAAGGAGAGAGAAAGAGAGCGAGAGAAAGAAAATTGTCAATTAAAGAAGGCCAACGACAAACTACTACAAAAGGGGACTCTTTCCAAAAATATTGTCGTAAGGTCAAATTTGGGATTTCAACCCTCAAATAAATGTTCCCATACCATATGTACTCATTTAAAAATTTATTAGCCTGCATTGTATTCCACCTAAAATGAGGTGTCATTTTAGACCCTTTCATTGTACAGCGTGGAGTTTAGAATATTTTTGAGTTCAAAGTTTTAGATTCGAAACTCGCCATTTTTTTTTTTATAAATTGTGTATGTTATATCTGGCTTTTTAAGTGTGATTTATTTATTATGTGCGGTTTGCAAGCTATTGCATAACAGTTATGATTTATCCAATACACTTCGAAAATAATTATTGAATAAAAAAATACACGTCGAAAGTAGTGACGGCGGGCTACCATAACACAAAAAAAATGAGTCGTTTTCAAGAGTTGAAATCTGGGCATGATGCCACCTTCTATCACGTGGTTGCTTAGTACTTGCTCATTTTTTATCCTCCAATAACAAACTATCAAGTATTTTAGTAAGATATGAGTCATATGACTACCTCTTAAATGTGTATATCATGGAAATCACATAATGTCCAATTGCACTTGCTTTCAGTTCCGGTCTACACGGTTTTTATTTATATTTATATTTTTATATTATACTAGTAGAATGGTACGTGCAACATGTATGTTGGGAAAATTCTAATGTTTTGATTTGATTCCAAAACCCAACTGTTCTCCAACCTAGTAGATGTTTGTACAAACCTAAGTTAAGTTTTCCAGCTCACTTATTTGAGCCTTAGATTTTCTAAGTTCACAGGTTTGGAAGACAAGAAGAGAAGACTCAGCTGAGTAATCAGCTGAACCCAAAGTCAGCTGAAAGATCTCTTAGCTGAACAGAGCTCCAGAACTGAGCTGAGTCAGACTGACTCAAGAAGCGAAGAATGGATCCGGCCAAGGAGATCCAACTGAGCAGAATAAATTGAGCTGCATCAAAGTCTAAGAAAGACAGCTGAGCTGACCACAAAGGGAACTAACTCTGAAGACGTCACTTCAAGTCAGTTTACCCATCCACTCGAATTCAAAGTCAAGCTCAAAAGACCAATCCCGGTTTCGAGGAAGTCAATATACCTCGACCAATAAGGGATTGACAACTCAAAGATCCTAGAAAGGCGAACCTAGGATCCGACACAATGATGAAGACAGTGAAGATACACTCAACGGCGTATCGTCGTATCGTATAGTAGGTAAGATTCAAACGGGTCCTCCAACGGCTAGTTTGAATCTCTACCTATAAATACCGCCTTCAACCTCGAATCGGACACGAAAAACTCCCCGCAAGCTTACAACTTTTCCGAATCTCTCAAGTATTTTAAAAGCTCTCCGTGATTGTCTAACTCTTTAAAAAGAGCACTTAACTTATTAAGTGTTCAATTTCAGAAACTGCTTTAGTTTTTCGTCTGATCAATAGGCTGTAATAATTGTAAATCCAAAGCCTAGATCTGAACGAGTTCATCTTTCAAAGTTCTTCATTGTAAGAACTCGTTCAAAGTTGGAAACCCAAACCCTCCTTTACCCAAAAGGTTAGGTCAAGGTTACGCCGTCTCGAAGCGCGAAATTCGAGTGTAAGGTTATTCCGCACCCGAAAACCGAAAAGGTGCGAGCTTCTACAAGGCTGCCGTAAATCAGTTAGAACACAGCTCGAGGAAGAGCTGCGAAGTTGCTTGGTACTCGTAAACCAAGTGGTCATCCTTAGTGGATTTACCAGCTAAAACCTGGTCGTGGACGTAGGAGTTTTCTCTCCGAACCACGTTAAAATTCTGTGTTCTTTATTGCGTTAATTAAGTCTTTGCTTTATTCTTATTTAAAGAACTAACCGCATTCACTCAGCACAAGTTTTCAAAGCTTCATCTTCGTCGTGTGACCCGAATTACCGCATATTTTTCAAACCTGCTTAAACTGAAAACTGAAACTAAGATTTTCTGAGTTTTTGTAAAAGGAACGAGCTAAGTTTTTCTTTCCACCACATTCCGCACAGCCAGCTAAGTTATCATTCCAGCTGACCATCTTCTTTAGAAGTCAGTTGAACTCATAACTGAGCTCTCACTCAACTCTGTTTTAACTTGTTAAAAGTTTTTAAAATCCCTCTTCGGTGTATTCACCCCCCTCTCTACACCGAAGACCTCGTTCCGGGACCATCAATTGGTATCAGAGCAGTGGTTCAATCGACTGCTGTTTCTGAATCAAGAGATTTGTCTTGAAACTCTGCGTCAGTGGTCAACTAAACAGATCCGTTTTTCAGAAAAACTCACTCTAGTGCATTCTGTACATCTCTTCATGGATTCCTATCTTAACAGGAATCTTCCCACCTTCTCAGTTGATGACTATGCAATCTGGAAATTCAGATTGAAAAGCTTCCTGTGTGCGCATCACGACATGATGTGGGACGTCATTTCAGACGGACCCATCCTTATTTATAAACAAGGAAATGAACTTGTACCTGCTCATGATGGAGAACAACCAGAATACCGGCCAACTCTCAAGCCAAAGAAAGAATACTCTTCAGAAGAGCGAAAGCAAGCTGGACTAGACAGCTTCGCAAGGAACACCATCTCATCAACAGTCTCAAACGCCTACCTGAGTAAAATCATCAAGTGCGAGACAACCAAAGAAATGTGGGAAACACTCGCCAAGCTATGTGAAGGATCAGAAGAGATCAAAGAAAACAAATTCACAATAGCTTGTCAAAAATTCGACAACTTCAAGCAGCTAGCCAAAGAGTCCATTGAAGCGATGGAGCTAAGGTTCTCAAACATAGTCGTCGAGATAGAGACAATCGAATCGGGAAGAATACCCGGGAAAAGAATCTAAAGGTTCTTTCAGCTCTTTCAGCTGAATGGAACACTTACAAGGTAGTTCATCAAAGTCGAAGTGACTTGGGTGATCTATCTACAGAAAGGTTGTTCTCACTCTTGAAGGCCAATGAATACAACTTGAAGATCACTCAAGAAGAATCTTCAAGCAGACAGAATGACGGAGAACTCACCCCAGCTCCAAAAGAAATAGCTTTCAGAGCCAACTCTGAAAAGTCAGCTCATGTCAAGTCAGCTGAGTCCTCCAAGAAGAAGGACAAAAAGGATATGAGCAAAGAGGAGCTACTCGAAGAGATTGCCATGTTGGTGAAAAATTATAACAGACTCAACACCAGCAAAGGCAAGTACAAGAAATTCGCCAAGTCGTACAGAGACAAATACACATCGGTGATGAAAAATCACCGACACCTCAAAACGGACAGGATAAGGCTGCTTCAATTGCAAGGAGCCGGGACACTACAAGCAGGACTGTCCCAAACTGTCTAAGAAAGAAAAAGATCTTCTGAAAGCAAAGGCAGCTGACAGAAGAAGAGCATATATAGCTGATGAAGAGTCCGAGTGCAACAAAATAGATGATGATATGCCCTTCTCGTATTCGTATAAGATACACTCATGGCCCGTGATGATCAAGACCGGGATGCTTGCTTCATGGGATGCACGTAAGGACTCGACGATGAAGAGGTAACTTCTAAAATTCAGAACATATCTAACCCATCACCATCACACGAACACTCTACGCAGGTCTCTGAATCAGAAGGACAACCTGATTGGAATCTGGTGGAGAAAGTCATGAATGACTTCAAGGATTTACAAGAAATTCTTGATGTCATAATGTGTGAAAATGTTGAGCTGAAGGTAGAACTGAAAAAGAAAGAAGCATCAGAAGCAGCTGATGCTACACAGCTCAACGAGGAAATAGTGTTGCTCAAGGAAAAGTTAATCAAACAGGATCAGCTGATGAAGGAGTTTTACTATGAGAGAAAGCAATGATGGACGATTTGGAAAAATCCACACCGAGTCGTGCAAAAGACAAACCGAGATCCTGGAGTTAAAAAGGTCAGAAGAAACACTATCCACAAAGCTGGTAGCACCCATCAAAGCTACATCAACGATGGATGAAATAATCAGCGTACAACGACCCGCATCATTAAAAACGGGATTGGGTTATGATGGATCTAAGGATCTAACAAATGTTGCAACTACAAGCGGAACGAAGGTAACTTTTGTGAAAGCAAAAGAGAATCCAATTCCAAATTGACAAAAGATCGAGAAACGAAAACACAAAGAAGGTCCAAGAAGACAAGCCGTAAGGCAACCCCAAGCTCAAATCGACCACATTGGGTTCAAGAACAACGAAGGAATGACGATGGACAACATCGACACCAAGATCATCGCAAAGAAGTGGCAAGATATCAACCGAGATATCGAAAAGATACCCACTGGATATCGGCCTTATGATTACCACCGGATTATCAAGTCCAACGAGATTCCAAGTTAGACAACAGAGACGAAGAAAGAAATGTCTCACTCGTACACTCACGGAAATCAACGAAGAACCGAACTATCAAGAAATCAAGCCGAGAAGACGAAATCAAGACCACCAACAGAGTCAAACTAAGAACATAAGGAACGTGTTCATAGACACATCTGGGAGAATTATCAGATCTAACGATCCAATCAGAGTCATCAAACAAATATGGATCGTAAAGGGATCTCTAACTAACCCATGAGGACCCAATCACAACTGGGGACCTAAATTTTGATTTCTGTGACAGGCTGCAAGAAAAAGATGCATCATAGAGGAATCAATGAGAACACTGTGGTACTTGGACAGCGGATGCTCAAAACACATGACTCATCTAAAGCATCTACTCCAAGAATACGAAGAGCGTCCAGGTCCTCAAGTAACGTTTGGTGACAACTCCAAAGGTTTCACCAAAGGTTACGGTACATTTGAAACCTACAATGTTAAAATATCTAACGTGTCATATGTACAGGGATTAAAACATAACTTGCTTTCCATTAGTCAATTCTGCGATAATGGTTTTTCTGTCAAGTTCGATGCACAGGGATGTATAGTGAAAAACAGAGAAACCAAGCAGGTATTACTGAGAGGGAAAAGAGAAGCAAATATATACTTTGCCGACCTGAACAAGAAATTCTCCGTACACATGTCTTGTATCAAAAAGCAGCAATGAAGTCAGCTGGTTGTGGCACAGACGATTGAATCATCTCAACTTCAAGACAATCAACAAGCTGGCTAGAAATCAGCTCGCTAATGGAATTCCAGATCAAGTTTATGACAAGAGTCACATATGCAGTGCTTGTCAACAAGGAAAACAGACAAGGATTTCATTCTCTCTCAAGCCAACGCCCTCAACTGATCGAGTTCTACAACTCCTTCACATGGATCTTTTTGGTCCAGTAACACCAGCAAGTTTCAACGGCAGGAAATACACTCTGGTCGTAGTGGATGACTTCTCCAGATATACTTGGGTTTCATTCCTGTACCAGAAAAGTGAAACAAGATCCAAGCTGCCGGCCCTGCTGGAAAGGTTGTCGACTCAAAAGGAGTGCAAAATTATCTCAATCAGATCAGACCGAGGAACTGAGTTTCTGAATGAAACCATATATGATTATTGTGAGAAGAACGGAGTACAACATCAAACCTCAGCTGCACGCACACCTCAACAGAATGGTGTAGGCGAGAGGAGGAACGAACACTCTAAGAAGAACTACCTCAATGTTAGCAAGCTCACCCATTCCAAAGAAATTCGGGCCGAAGCTATCAACACAAATGCTTCACTCAAAATAGATCGCTACTCACATCAAGACAAGGAAAGACTCCGTACGAGCTATGGAATGACAGGAAACCCTTCATCGGGTATTTCAAGGTTTTCGGATCTAAATGCCATATCCTAAATAATGGGAAAACCCAGCTGAAGACGTTCGACGCCAAAACTGATCGAGGAGTATTCCTTGGTTACTCAGCTGTAAGTAAAGCCTACAGAGTCTTCAACAGGAGAACACAAACAGTCGAAGTGACCCCTCATGTCACCTTTGATGAAACATCCTTCGAATTCAGAGAGTCGATCAAACAAAGAAACACAAATTTGAACATCAAACTCCGATCCAAATTTCAAACAAGATCTCAAGTAATTCGAATCCGGAATCTAGCCGAACCATTGATTTGGGATGATGAACCGTAAGAACCTCAAATCAATTCAAATAGAGGCAATTCAACCAGCTGATGATCCAGAGGAATCCCCAATATCAGATCAAGGGGTAATGCCGCCAGCTGGAAATCAAGACCCAGTCGATTCCCTCAGCCTCACTCTCCACTGGATTCACTCGCCTACGCCCCAAGATCAATCTAACTCTAATCCAAATCGAACAAGTCTCGTGATACGACTCCGCATCATCTCCAAGCAAGACGCGACCTAGCAACCTCAAGCATCAATGATCTAGAAGAAGAAATTAGAACAAGACGAAGATGGATCGAAGATCATCCAAATTTCAAGAATCATTGGAGAACCATCGACGAGTTAGAACAAGAAATTCAATCGCTCAAAACCTGACATCAAATCTGCAAGAAGTAAATAATGAAGCTCAAGTCGCAGTAGAGCTAGATCTGACCGTCTACAACGAAGACACAGCTCTCATGGCATGTTATGTAGCTCAAATTCCAGAGCCTCAAACAATTGTCGAAGGCTTAAAGAGTGTGCCCTGGACAAATGCTATGCAAGAAGAACTGAATGAATTTCTCAGAAATTGCGTCTGGGAACTGGTCGATAAACCAAGTGAGTCAAAATAATAGGTTTGAAATGGATATTCAAAAACAAGTCGGATACTCTTGGAGTAATAATCAGAAATAAGGCTCGCTTAGTCGCCAAGGGATATACACAGCAAGAAGGAATAGACTTTGAAGAGTCATTTGCTCCAGTAGCAAGATTGGAAGCCATCAGATTATTCCTTGCATACGCAGCACGTCACAAATTCAAAGTATATCAAATGGACGTGAAATGTGCATTCTTGAATGGGGAAATCAGAGAAGATGTCTATGTAGAACAACCCCCAGGATTTGAAGAAGAAGGAAACAAAGTTTACAAGCTAAAGAAGGCGCTTTATGGTCTGAAGCAAGCACCTCGAGCTTGGTATGACACTCTGTCAGGATTTCTAGTATCCAAAGGTTTCAAGAAAGGTTCGCTGAGTAACTCTCTTCACCATCAAGCTAGGTGAAGATATTTTAGTTGTTCAAATTTATGTGGACGACATCATTTTCGGCTCAAGATCAACTTTCTTATGTGAAAGATTTGGAGAGATGATGTCAAAACAATTCCAAATGTCAATGATGGGAGAAATGAGTTTCTTCCTAGGACTCCAAGTCAAGCAATCAGCAGAAGGAATATTCATAAATCAATCCAAGTACGTGAAAGACTTGATCACCAAATATGGAATTCAATCCAGCAAAATGGTGAAGATCCATATGAATACAAATTGGAAGATTGAACCTGGAACCGAAGGAAAATCAGTGGATCCCAGCAAATACAGAGGGATAATTGGTTCCCTGCTGTATCTCACAACCTAGCCGCCCGTATATATCATTTGCGGTTGGAGTATGTGCCGATTTCAAGTTGATCCTAAGGAGGCACATATGCAAGCGGTCAAGAATATTCTCAAATATCTAAAAGGCACTCGAACGTTGGGCCGTGGTATCCAACAAGATAATTTGCGATCGGATACTAAGACTCAGACTATGCTGGAGATCGATTAAACAGAAAATCAACTTCAGGAACATGTCAGTTCCTAGGAAGCAAGTTGATATCATGGTTTTCAAAGAAGCAGACGTGTGTCGTTACCTCTACAACTGAAGCGAAGTATATGGCAATGGAAGCCGTCGCTCTCAAATTCTTCGTCAAGCATCACTCGGATGACTATGAAGTGAAAACTGGTCAAGTTCCAATCTTCTGTGATAGCTCAAGTGCTATTGCAATCTCTGAAAATCCAGTTCTTCACACAAGGTGCAAACACGTTGACATTCGACATCACTTCATCAGAGATCACGTGGAAAAGAAAGACGTCATTGTTGAGAAAATTCACACAGATATTCAACGAGCTGACATATTAACAAAGCCGCTGATGGAAGCAAGATTCAAAATGCTGTGTGGATTGCTTGGACTGCAATCCTGATGAAGAAACTTCATCCAGCTGAGGGGGAATAAGACTCAGCTGGAAACCTTTTTGGGATATCAAGATGGAAGAATCCAGACCCAGTAGTTTCGTGAACTCAGTTCAAGAAGGAAAACCAGCTGAGGGGGAATCAAACTCAGCTGGATAGTTAAACTGAAGGAGTAACTCAACACAAAGAAACACAGCCGAGGTATCAGCTGACTACAAAGTTCAGCTGACAGGTTTGCGGTCTATCACTTATTTTCCTGAGGAATATGCTATTTAAGGATAAATTATTTGAATTTAAATTCAAAATACACAGACATTCCTTAGAAGGATTCGTCAATAAGCCATCCATCAAATCGTATCCCATCGCATTTAATGAAAAGCATGCAGGGTACTGTAGCTCGGGAAAGTCGAGGCAGAAGTCAGAACGTTTTGACTACCTCACGCGCGCGTGACCTACACTCGACATACGCACGTCACTTAACGTGTTGCACAAATCTCTCCCAGCCGCAGATCTTGAATTAAAATCTAAAGATCTCAACCGTTCATCAAGATAGACGGTTGATATATATATATATATATCAAAGATATGCAAATCGTCGCCATATTTACTTATTTTCTCTGAAATCTTTCTGCAAAACAAGTTCTTGCTTTTCAAGCTCTCTCTGCAAAATTTGTTTCTTCTATTCTTCTAACTCTTCAATCCAGAAATACAATGGCACCAAAGAAGATAACCCCGGGAGCGAACCAATCGGAGAACCTGATGTCAAAATTGCACTTTGAGAGTTGCTTAACTCTCAAGAACTACAAGAACTCGGAGTTCCAGGAGGTGCTGGATCTCATCGATAAGGCAGGCCTACTTCAATGGGCGACGGCGCGTCCGAAGAACATCTTCCGCCGGGAAGTAGCAGAGTTCTTCATGGAGATGACGAACAGAGATGAACGCCTCCGCTCCAACATCACCCTCCAACTCAAAGAAAAGACATGGCATACAACTCCCTGGGACGTTGACATCAACATCAACCGGATTTTGAACAAGCTATTCGGATTGAAAACTCTTGGGGACCGCTCCCCAGACAACTACACCAGAGAAGAGATCCAGGCCGAACTGGACAAGATGTTGTTCAAGCCGGAACCCTACAGGGCGAGTATGTCCAAGCTACTGCTCAAGCCCAAATTCAGACTACTTCTGGATGTGACCCAGAAGTGCATCCTAGGTATTGCTGGATCTCAAGGAGAGATCAACATACCCAAGTTGAAGCCCATGATAGCCATCCTCAGGAATGATCCTGTGGATTGGTTCTCCTACTTCATGGAAAAGCTGGAGAAGGAGTCGAAGAAGATTCACTTCGAAGATGACAGCTTCACCAAGTTCAGCTGTAGGGAAACCATCTACTTATGCACCAAGGTGGCGTGCATAATAGAACACTACACCACTGGACGACAAATCAAGTGGAAAGATGCAGAAGAGTTCCCTGTGTCCAAAGTTCTTTTTCAAAAGCAGAGTCAGCTCTCTGACTTGATGAAGAAAGCAGCCCCAGAAGGGAAGAAGATGATGCAGGAGGCAAAACAGACCGCCTCTCCTCTCAAACCGGGAAAAGGAAACAATGGAGGAAACTCACCAGTGGATCTCCACCGCCAAAAAGAAGCTCAAATTTAAGGCAACAAGAAGATACCGAGGAAACAGCAGAGAAGCCAGCTGGAACTGAATGGAGATCAGTTGCTGAGGAGACAGCTCAGGATTCCTCCTCCAGCACAGATCAAGGAAGGGAGTTCGTGGTTGCTTCACGAGAAGCTGAGGAACCACAGATAGTGCTCCCCCACCCTGACCCAGAGGATGCTATTCCACTTCGCCAAATCCTACAAGCATCCTCACAACCCGCTCCAGTTGATCTCACATCATCTGGATCTCCTCCTCAACAACACTCTCTTCTCCTTCCTCCTCCTCCTCAGGTACCTCTCCAAGAATCCTCCCCTACCTCTTCAGTACCTGAAACCACCCATCTTTCAGCACCCAGCTCACCCAAAGAGCCCCATCCAGCTGACGCTCCTTTGCAGCTGGATGATGAAGACCAAGCTGAACCATCAAGCCCTACTACTTCTTCTGAGGAAATCGAAATCCTCAGTCCCAGAGCCGTTGCACGTGCTGCCACAGTCATGAGGGTCGAGGACCTCAGACTCCAAGGAATAAAGAGCGCACTGCAACACTATCCCTCTCTTGCCTCCCTCCCTGCTGCTCTAGTCGCCGTAAGCCGACTTCAAATTTTATTTGGCTACCAAGATGGCCACTTGGTACGCAAATGAAGAAATGGTGGAGTTCTTCACTTTCGATAAGCTTAAAGGCGAAGAAGCGGCTGCGGAGACTTTTGGCTTTGGAAGTCTTCAGGATGCTTTTGAGCATCAAGACGAGCTGATCCAGATCTTCATTCAGAAGGTTAAACAAGATGAAGTACCACCTTATGAGGAAATCATTTCTCAAGCCAACTCCTACCTTCGCAACCTCAGCTGGATCGTTCCAAATAAACCGCCAACGAAGCCGTACCGCCAACACACTCGAGGCAATGATGATTGAAGACGAGCCAATCGGCCGCAATGCTTGAGCCAACCGAAGCTGCCCCACAGAGTCCAATTGCCGATAACACTCGCTCACTGGTCGAGATCGAGGCAGTAAAACCCAGCCAAGCCGAATCCGGGACCCAGACGGATCCTGTTATGCTCTCTGATGCAATGAAGGACGAGATTGCCAAACAAGTCGAGGAAATCCTTTTTCAGGATAGACTCAAATCTAATGTTGATACCCTTCTGCGCATCACAGCTATAGAGTCGCAAGTCCAGAGCAATGGACTTTCCATTGACGACGTTCACAGATTCGCTATGAATCTGCAAGAAAGCACCAGCAGAGATCTCAAACAGTCTCTCGTTTCTCAACGTATTGATAATTCAAATCATCTAGAGAAGAGAGTCCCTGAGATCATCTCAAACCTCCAAGCTCCGCTGGAAAGCCGCGTCATTGATTTATCCAGCCAGCTGGACGCTCTCCAACAGCAGACTCTCTCCTTCGAATCGACATCCACCACTGTTCAATCTTTACAAGGAGCCGGACAATCGGTTCAAAGCGAGAAGAAGAAGACAAAGACAAATTCAACCTAGTCACAGCAGACAACTCAACAAAACTCACTGACATTGACAAAGCCTTGGCCCAGCTGAATGAGACAGTAGTCAGCCTCACCTCCACTCTTATTGATAATGCCAAAAAGCGAAGGTAATGACAAGAGAAAAACATCAAAGACGGGCAAAGGAAAAGCTCGTAGGCGAAATCCAAGTGATGCGTCGAGAGATTGACGAAGTTGTTCTTGAGCTGGATGCAGAGGAACAGTGGACGGAAGGAAGTGGAGCGGGTAATGATCATCCCTCTTGCCAAAGCTAGCGGAGCCACGCTGCATCAGCTCAATGATATTCATTGGCTCTGCAACTTTGTAACTCAGCAAAAGCAAGAGATGAAAAGCCTCCAAGATGAGCAGAAGAAGAAAGAAAGTCTGCTAAATGCCGAAGAGAAGAAGCAGCAGAAGAAAAGAGCAAACATAAGAGCTGCAAAGAAAAAGTCTCAGATGCCGATGAACTGGAGAACATACAAAGTTTGAGTTCATCGAAGATTTCTATTATCTGGGAGCTTACCCAAATACGCCCCCAGATATTGCTTTCATGGTGCATCTAAATGAGCTTTTTCATCAAGACAGGATGACGGCAAAAGCATTCTTCAACGCTGCAAATACCGCGAAGATCCAGCTCACTGCTCCCCAGCTGTATCATATCCAGCCTCCGTTGATACCTGGAACTAATCTTCCTGACAAATCAAAGATTATCGCTGAAGTAAACAGATGGGCGATCAGGAGGAAAATTTCCAAGGCAAACAACGAAGAAGAATACAGGAAGCTGGAGCAGATGATTTTCAACCGGTATAGATTGAGAATAGATGAGTAAATGGAAGAAGATCGTTCAAGAATCGACAGCGAAGAGAGATGAAGACCCTTCATCGGGATTTAATTTTGTTTGTTTTCAGTTCGTTAATCCTGTATCTCTTGTAATCATCTTTTGTGGATTAATAAAACTGAAATATTTTGCTCTCAAGCTCACCCTGATGACAATAACTCTTTGTCCAGGCACTGAACTTTGAATTTAATCTTCTGCTGAAATCTTTTAAAAAACCCACTTTCTCATTTAGGGGGAAGCAGGTTGTTTTTCTCAGTTAGGTTTTGGCATCATCAAAAAGGGGGAAATTGTTGGGAAAATTCTAATGTTTTGATTTGATTCCAAAACCCAACTGTTCTCCAACCTAGTAGATGTTTGTACAAACCTAAGTTAAGTTTTCCAATCACTTATTTGAGCCTTAGATTTTCTAAGTTCACGGGTTTGGAAGGCGAAGACGAGAAGACCCAGTGAGTAATCACCGAACCCAAAGTCACCGAAAGATCTCTTAGCTGAACAGAGCTCCAGAACTGAGCTGAGTCAGACTGACTCAAGAAGCGAAGAATGGATCCAGCCAAGGAGATCCAACTGAGCAGAATAAATTGAGCTGCATCAAAGTCTAAGAAAGACAGCTGAGCTGACCACAAAGGGAACTAACTCTGAAGACGTCACTTCAAGTCAGTTTACCCATCCAGCTCTGAATTCAAAGTCAAGCTCAAAAGACAGAAATCCCGGTTTCAGAGGAAGTCAATATACCTCGACCAATAAGGGATTGACAACTCAACATCCTAGAAAGGCGAACCTAGGATCCGACACAATGATGAAGACAGCGAAGATACACTCAACGGCGGATCGTCGGATCGAGAGTAGGTAAGATTCAAACGGGTCCTCCAACGGCTAGTTTGAATCTCTACCTATAAATACCGCCTTCAACCTCGAATCGACACGAAAAACTCCCCGCAAGCTTACAACTTTTCTGAATCTCTCAAGTATTTTAAAAAGCTCTCCAGCAGTTGTCTAACTCTTTAAAAAGAGCACTTAACTTATTAAGTGTTCAATTTCAGAAACTGCTTTAGTTTTTCGTCTGATCAATAGGCTGTAATAATTGTAAATCCAAAGCCTAGATCTGAACGAGTTCATCTTTCAAAGTTCTTCATTGTAAGAACTCGTTCAAAGTTGGAAACCCAAACCCTTCTTTACCCAGAAAAGGTTAGGTCAAGGTTACGCCGTCTCGAAGCGCGAAATTCGAGTGTAAGGTTATTCAGTACCCGAAAACTGAAAAGGTGCAGGCTTCTACAAAGGCTCCGTAAATCAGTTAGAACACAGCTCGAGGAAGAGCTGCGAAGTTGCTTGGTACTCGTAAACCAAGTGGTCATCCTTAGTGGATTTACCAGCTAAAACCTGGTCGTGGACGTAGGAGTTTTCTCTCCGAACCACGTTAAAATTCTGTGTTCTTTATTGCGTTAATTAAGTCTTTGCTTTATTCTTATTTAAAGAACTAACCGCATTCACTCAGCACAAGTTTTCAAAGCTTCATCTTTCTGGCTGTGTGACCCAGCCAGCTGCATATTTTTCAAACCTGCTTAAACTGAAAACTGAAACTAAGATTTTCTGAGTTTTTGTAAAAGGAACGAGCTAAGTTTTTCTTTCCACCACATTCCGCACAGCCAGCTAAGTTATCATTCCAGCTGACCATCTTCTTTAGAAGTCAGTTGAACTCATAACTGAGCTCTCACTCAACTCTGTTTTAACTTGTTAAAAGTTTTTAAAATCCCTCTTCGGTGTATTCACCCCCACTCTACACCGAAGACCTCGTTCCGGGACCATCAATGTAAAAGTAATGAATTTATATATTACAAATATATAAATCTTAATTTTAAAAAAATCTTAAATACAAAAGGATTTTATCATATATCAAATATATAAAATTATATATATATACATTGAATTACTAAGCGATCCTAAAAATTGAAATAAGTAAGGGTATTAAAAGTATAATCAAAATTTGTAAGAATATATAATTTATAATTATAATAAAAGATAAATAGATAAATAGTAGTACATAATATATCATGTAAGAGAGTTGTCCCTAAATTAAATTTATAAAGGGGTTATAAGGCAATTCAATTTTTATAAATAAGACTCTTTATGTAATAGGTACAAATTTTAATGTACAGCGTGATAACATCGTGATATTCTTTTAATATTATCTTATTGCAGCTATTTAGACTTTGTCGTTCTCTTTTCATGAAAATACAAGTGCGGAGTTTTTTTAGGATATTAATTATTAGCGTTTTGCAAAAATAGGTTAAATTATTTCGGGCTAAATCGCATGTGTTTGTCACGTGAGTTCACTTATACGGCACTACGGCTATGTGGATGCCAAATAAGCTATCTACTCAGCACTTAGTGGAGCCCAACAGTTATTTGACCCATATTAGATTAGATAAGAAAAATAAATAAATAAATAAACAAATGACTTAAATAAATAATAATCAAATGAATGAAAAAATGAAAAGAAATGAAATGAACAGCCATTTCTCTCTCCCTCTTCGCCGCCGACCTCCAGCAGTGCTCACCTCCGCTGCCGACCACCTCCAAGAATAGGATTCTGGAAAAAGGGTAAACATGCAAGTTATATTAAGAATGTTGTTAGATTATTAGGAAATTTGTGGAGAGTACGCAGAATTAATCTACGTAATTGAGGGGGATTTGGGGCTATTTATTAATATGGGGGATTTTTGGCATTTTCGAGAAGAAGAAAAAAAGAAGAAGGAATAAATTATATGTATTTTTTTAGAATATTCATAATCTTGATAGTTCCAGACTCCAGTTATTGGCATCACTTGAAAAATTTTATGGAATCTTTCAGCTCTTGGTATTTAATTTAGCTACCCATTACACTGTGTCAGAAATCAGAATTTATAACCAAACATGCTTTTCAAATCTGACATGAAATCAAGATTTTTTTTTTTGTTTTTTGTTTTTTCTTTTTTTGAGTTGATGAAATTAAGATTTTACGAGCCTCGAATAATTTATTTTGGTTGGTATACGTAGTCATTTTTTTTTCTTCTTGAAAACAGGTTGGTATACCTAGTAAAAGGTGAGTATTTGAGTATTTGTAAAAGAGTGATGCTATTTGGCCATAATGTGGCTAGTCATAATTTAGTCGATTAAATAAAAATAGACTAATTTTGTTAGATATTTTATTCATATAAAAGTAAGATTATATATTTTATGTTAGTGTTTATATTTTTGACTTAAATTCTATCATGATTAGTGTAAATATATTTTTTTCTTATTTTTTCGACAAAAATCTTTGTATTACCTTTATTATATCCATTGAGATTTATGTTACGTCCAAATCCAAATATATCAAGGTAAATTTGTATAAATTAAATATTTTAAATATTAGAAGTCATTTAGAACCAAAAAAAATTTAAATAAACCAATTTTTTTTTTGTTATTGAATCAAATTATGACTAGTCATAATGTAATTGCATGAATTTATTCTTTGTAAAAAGTAGAGGTAGGTGTAGTTGATATCTAACCCAATTTAATTTCAGCGGGATAAAAATTCAAGCTACGAATTGTAAGAGCACGTATAGTCTTTAGCCCATAGGCATTTAATTAAAAAAAATTGATCATAATTCCTCGAGATGTTTTAAACCAAAAAAAAAAAAATTGTCCTATAGGCGATATGAATAGGCATCCTCTCCACCACGTGAAATTATCTCCGCCATTTTTAATTTTTAAGTGGATAGCTGGTGAGACCGATTCACTAGTTAGAATCCATAAAATGGAAGTATACTTAAATTCAAAGAAAATTAAATATTGATAAATTTATAAACATATATGACAGCTATTACATGTTTGAATCTAAGTACGACTGTACGAGTACCGTCATTTATGAATCTTGATTTTTGGGCTGGCCTTAGACATATTTTTTGCGTTTCTTATGCATGTCGTGGTTTCAGAATTAATCTTGAATCATTTTATCATATAAAAGATCCTTGAATTAATGTTGGGAAAATGAATTTATCAATGGATTATATTTGGCCTATAATTAACAAACACTCTATTGTTAGATTAGTTAGTTTATTAGTTGGATTAGTAGTCCAAACTAACTAAGGTTCAATCAATTCAGTGGCCTGACAAAAAAAAAGAATATATACAACCAAAGGCTACATATTATTAAAATTTCCATTAACAAATTTAAATAGTAACAAAAAAAATACAGACGAATAAAAAATGGTTCATTCAAGTAAGCTTGTAGGTCCAAATTAAATAGTCATTTTTTTTTTCGGCGCCGCTAAAACAAGTTAGTAATTGATTTTTCAGTTGAATCTATCTTTTAATTTGGTCCCAAAAGTATTCCTTAAAATCGTCTCTCTCTCAGTTTGTTTATTTGAACATATATTAAATTTAAAGATCGAGCCACGATGAACTCGAACCTAATATCTTTGATCTCAGATATTAATCATTTTACCGTTAGGCCAACTCACATACTTGTTTACTTGAGCAAACAAACGTGGGCATTACCAATTAATCAAATGTCTAAGCTGCCTGTTGTTATATGTATGTTTTGATGCAACTCGTTTAATGTCTGTCTACATATAAATTGTGCTGTAATATAATTATTTTCATTGTAACTCTTGATCGTTAGTTGCTAAATAAAATTTTGGATATAACTCATCTCTTACGATGCATATTGTACGGTAACTGTATTTGAAAAAAAATAAAATTTGACGGATACAACTCTATCCGATGACCTCAATATAAATTTATAGTATTTTTCTGTTGAGTCCACATGGATATATATTTATAATCAATGTTTTAAAAACCGGACCGGAGATCGAACCGGTGAGATCTTCGGGTCATAGTTCAACCGGTTCAGCCGTGATTGAACCGTTTAATCGAACCGTTCAATAAATAAATAAAAATTATAATTAAATGAATGATAAATATTTAAAATATCCATAATTTTATAAGAAATACACATTAATACCCATTGCAAATAAATATATTTTTATCATGTGTAGATATTCTCAATAAACATATACTCCCTCCGTCCACGATAAATTTGCCACAATTTCCTTTTTGGTCCGTCCACAAAAAATTTGCCACATCCATTTATGGTAATAGACCCCACACACCTCACTTACTTTTCCACTCACAACACAATTTAAAACTATATAAAAGTTGGACCCTTATTCCACTCACAATACATAATCAACCAACAAATTATTAAACTCGTGTTATCCACAATGTGGCAAATTTATTGTGGACGGAGGGAGTATTTAATATTTATACAATAAAATATATTTGATATAAAAAGTTGTTGAGAATCGAATAAAGAGCATTAAAATTGAAATTTATATACTTTTATAATATTCAAAATTGACTATAATAATTATAAAGGTTGAATATGGAACAAGTGTGTGGGATAGTGGAGATGGTAGAGTTCTTGGGCTTGTATTCAAGAGGTCTTGTGTTCAAATCTCAATGAAAACATGAATTTTTGGGTATTAATTGAGAACCGGCCAGTTTTTAAAAACCGCCACCGGTTCTTTGACCCGGCCGGTTCTCACCGATTTTGACCGGTTCCCATCGGTTTTGTCCGGTTTCATACCACACCCGGTTTTATAGGGTTGACCGGACCGGCATCATGACCGGTTCCCGGTCGAACTGGCCGGTCCGATCCGATTTTTAAAACATTATTTATAATTTCAACCTTCTACCTCATGTCCCCATCGGACGCACGCAACTTGAGAGTTTTTTTTTTCCTTATTCTTTCTCGTTTTGTGAGATTGTTAATATAATTTAGGGTTAATTGAATTAAAATACATGAATTTTACTCGTTTTTTACTTTTTTCATGTCCTTTAAAAATTATTTCTAAATACACGAATTTAAGATATTTTCTTTGCAATTTATCCATGAGTTGTAATTTTGACGTCGTTTTTTGATTTAGTGGATGTACATGCATGTCAAACTCTATGACCACATCACTGTACATGTCAAAAAAGGGCAACCATATCATACATTACATTGCCGGAAATACAATCCATGAAAAAATTGTTAAGAAATCTTAAGTACGTGTATTTGAAAATAACTTTTAAAGGTCATAGAAAAAATCAAAAACATGATAAAATTCGTGTATTTAAACTCAAATAACCTATAATTTATAATTTCCTTTTTATGCGAAATTGAAGTCTAAAATTTACATACAATTCTTTTTTTCCCTTTCTATAGGGACCTAAAAAACAAGAAAAAGAAAAAAAAAACACACACACACACACATTTTCTCCTCAACTCCCAACGAACTCTTACACGTTAACTGGTCCTGCCCAACTAATAAATATATAGCCTAAGACGATTTAAAATTGAAAGCCACACTCTGTCACAATTCATATCATCATATAAATTATTAATATCAACTTGATTAATTTCATGTTGGTTAAGCATAGATAGGAGGAGGTTAGGAGCGATGGGTCCTCGTTACATGTTACATGTACAATGCAAACACATGATGCTTCTGCCCCACATTAAAAATGTGGTCACATAAAAAGTATATGTAAAGCAATGACAATCAACCATATTAAATGATTTCTATTACGTTAATTGATTTAAACATGGAGTCTTCTAGAGTGGTCGATCTAGTAGTTAGTCATGAATAATATGTAAATTGTAGTTCTATACAAAAAAAAAAGGTTAATAATAATAAAATGATACATTCATCCCACATCGACCTTATCTCCCGGACCCACTTCTCCCTTCTCCTTTAATTTTAACATTTAATTGTATAATGATAGTAATAAATATTGGCCCTTCAACTATTGAAAATGGGGTGCATATAAATTACTTATATTATTATAAAACAAATAGGACAATGTGACCCCTCCCTGAGCTCCCTCTACGGCAGACTATACCCTTTCCTAGTTGCTAAATAGACTCGCCAAATTTATCTGATTTTTTAATAGTTGAGGGTTTTAGGTGAGCAAAATGTATCATAAGACAGTAAAGACTAATTAACTAATCATAAATACATGCAATTATATAGAGTCTAAAGAGGCTTTTTTTTAATCTCTAATAGATTTTAACTACCTACCTAATCCGACCTATTTTTAAAGGGGATGGCTACTAGCCACATGCCCATATGTGTGTGGCACTGTGGCCGGATTTGAATTGGGTCTGACTTGACTCGCACCTAATTCGGTCAACACTTTGAAATTGTTTTTTTAATTAATTTTTATTAATTAATAAATCTTAATTGAAGATTAATAAATTTTAATTGAAATTAATTATAAATCCTAGGGAATTAATATAAATCCTAATTAGATATTAATAAATCCTAATTGAAAGAATTAAAAATAAAGTAAAAAATATTAAAATAAAAAGGAGGGTACATGTAAATAAAAATAAGAAATAAAAAAGGCGAGCGCATGCAAATAAAAAATACAAAAATACGAACGTGTGCTATTTATCAAGACGGTGCGTGTTTTGCGTGTCATTTTTAAATTGGCTCAAAATGAGCCTGAATAGGCTTTATGATCGTTTTTAGTTTTATATTTTACATTGCCATCACAAAACTTTTAGGGGGTGTTTATTTTGGGTGATAGGATTGATAGATAAAAACAGCATAGGTTAATCCACCATTTACTTTGATGGATTGATTACTTTTGAACTTGTTTGATTATCTAATCTTTCATATATATAGTCAATCATATGTTATATATCAATCTATAATATCGCCCAAAGTAAACGAACGCCCCTTACAGTGTTTGCATTGAGTGGTGAACGTAGATTGTTTCAACATCGTCCAAATTTCAATATGGATTGACTTTGTACGTAATGTTTCAAATCGCCCAATTTTACGAATACAATTAATTTGGTTATTTTGTTTCAACGTATAACATAAATTTAGAAGAAAAGGTTGGCATCGTATGTTTTCTCTTTGTAATATATTTGTCCCAACTATATGTAATACAAAAAACTATGTCATTTTTTGTTTATGAAATTTATGTTCGAAATTAGATGTTGAAACAAAACATCCAAAATCAGTCGTAATCGGAATCATACATTTGGATGAATATGATGTTGAAACAAAACAACCAAAATCAACCTACATTGGACTTTCGGGGGGATCAATGTTGTATAAAATTTCAATCGACAATTATTGTCTTAATTGAAAAAGAAATTAAAAGTTGTATCGAATTCACAACTATTTCTTATGATCGAATCTAACAACTTATATTTTCAAAACGATATCGTTTTGCTTGTCGGAAACCATGCATGTCTGCGTAGCAAAATTTCGACTAACACGTCAGTCTGGTTGTCTATTGATAATATACTATTATTTCTTGTAAAATTTATAATACGAATTAATTTTTGTCATGCTACTTTACAAAACAAAGCAGGAAATATATTATTATTATATAATAACTTAATTTGTTTTCTTGAACTAGTTTGATCAAAATGGAAATTAAAGCCAAATCCGAAAAATATATTATTATTACAATCATAATTAATTTCTGGAAGCAAAGCAGTACTGTATATCCAATAATTTTCGGGGAGAATCAGAAAGCGGAGGGAGTTGTAAGGCAAATTAAATAGGCCCAATTTTTTATGCTATTTTTTTAAAGATATTTAAATGACGACGTTTCTATTCTGGGAATTAAGTCGATCGAAAATTGAATTAGTAGTAGTTGAAGGAAATTCTGGGGTGGAGAATTGGCAGTTGGCACCACCAACAGGCTACAATGATGAGATGATTGATGAGAGAGATACTGATACTAAAGCAAGCAAGCGCATGCAAAAATAAATAGCGATTTTCGAGCAAGGCCAAAACGACAGGACGAGAAGGAAATATTAAATTTGCAACTGCGCTGATACTGAAAGATGAAAAGTAGTGGTACCAATCCAAAATTTTTATTTTGTTTTATGTATACAGTCATGAGTCATCACATCAGATCACAGGTTTCTTTCCTTCCCACCCATAATATCTAAAGATCAATAACTAGGAATAATTGGCCGTTATTCAAGAGAAATTAATTAAGCTGGGTAATAGTACGTATATGATAAGGTCTAATTAATTGCTGAAAATCATGAGTATAAACACCCAAAAGCCACCTGTGAATGTAAGTAACCCTCCTCAACTGCCTCACCATCCTTATAATCATTATTGTTATTACGGAGTATTTGTTGTTGTTCGTTACTGGGAATTTAGAGGCTGCAAATTTCGAGAATTAATTCTAGCCACTCGATCAGCTAAACATACGACGACGTATGTATCCCTACGGCGACAAATTCATGTCATAAAAATACTAAATTTTCGTAACTTGATGAGTATGAATCAATAGTTGACTGTCTGACCAATGGATGCATATAGGCATAAGTGGAGGCAAGGGTCTGGCAAGCAGGCTGGAAATAGAAATATAAAATTGAACGGACGAGAATATAATTATGTACACACGCACAAATTTTTGATAGAGGGGAAATTAATATACAAAATAATTCAACGTAAATATAATTTAAAAAATAAATTGCATGGGGACTGGGTCGACCGAGACTTAGATCCGCCCCTGCTGGCAAGTCCAAGCCACCGAGACTCGGCGGCTCGGGATAATTATATATTTTATATCATTGAAGTTAAATTTTGCATTTTATCTCTCATTATATAGGATATATTGTTTGCATTTTGTCCCGTCGTCTTTTATTCAAAAGAATTCATCTTAATTTTTTGTGATGGGATCGAGCTTCCTTTCTAATCATAGTTCCTCTACATGACAAATCTTAGATTCATTGTGTTATGAACTTTATAACTAATTATAGAGCGAAAATATACCAGAATAACCCATGGTTTGTGCTTTTTTACAAAAATGATCTAATGTGACAAAATTACAAAATAATTCATATCATATATCCAAAATTAAGTGACTAAAATCTAACTTAACTCGCCAGAGTGCCTCACCAATTCCACGTCACCAAAACGGTGTCGTTTTGGAGTTTAATAATCTCTTTCTCCAAATTTCTTCATCTTCTACAATGAATTGGGAATTTCTCATTCAATAAGGAAATGAACATTTTTTTATTTCTTGCAACCGCAAGGTTGATGAAAATGCGGTGAGTAGACAATTTGCAAGGCGAATTATTAGTTTTAAGAGTTTACAACGATGTCGTTTTTGTTTATATGAAAGGTGAATTTCGCGAGTCTAGTCGCAATTTAGTCACCCGGCATTTGGTCAAAAGATTGATTTGTTACAAAATTCTAAAATATGCCTTTCAAAAAAAATTCTGCAATATGTATTATTTTGTAATTACCGTGCCGTTATGTCGGTAAAGACTAAGGGGTGTATTGGTTGTGGAGTATGTAAGATTTTTTTTATATTTTTAAAGTCTGGGGGTATTCAATCCGGATTTTCAAAAGTCTTTAAAAATCTTGAGGTATTCAATGCAGATTTTAAAAAGTTTTAAAAAATCTTTAGGTATTCAACAGTCCATGGATTTTAATACTCTATGGATTTTCTTTGATTCTCTCCCAAAAATATAACTATCCAAAATCTCTTCTCCCCACCAAAGATTTTACGTATTCTCTAAAACTCTGAACACGAAAAGGTGAGAAGAAAAAAAATCCTCGTTGTTCTTGTTCTAAACAAATGTACTACACAAATCTTTTGCTGCTCTTTGCTTAGGATTTTGTGTATGGATTGGTTGCTGTTGTATTTGCTCTTTCTATCTCTTTGTTTTGGATTTTAATGTTTCGCCTCTTACATAAACGTGGGAAAGTTATAACTATAAATCTGATTTTTTTTGTTTCTTGTAGATTGAGATTTTTGTTTTCTACTCCAAATTATTAATCTTTTCATGGTTGCAACTTTAGCCCCGGATCTAATTTGGTAGGATTTTTTGGACCCTTCTGCTTGCTTCATGGAAACTTCGCTCTCTCTCTCTAGAATTCTCTTGATGGGAATGGCGTGATTGGCATGGTGCATGTTGAAGTCCCACAGGGGATTGTCGACAAAACTAATGACATCAAAAGAGAACCAAAAAGAGTATAAGCTTATGTGAAAATGAAATATCGTAATTAGTAGAAATAATTTTTGTTTTAAGTACTGAAATTAATCTCTACATCAGCTGTTGGGAAATTACAAAATGTGTAAATGTATATTGAAATGAGACTGAGGTATAATGGTGGTGGAAATGAGAATGATGGCAATGAAGATGAGAATAATAATGATGAATAATAATGTATTTTTTTTGGAACTAATGTATTTTTGGTATTTTTTCTAAACAATTTGGATAACTTTTTTTATATACAAGTTGATGAAAATCCATGTAAATCAATAAAAAAAAGTCAGTCAAACTCTGTGTGGAGTCTATAAATTCTATAAAAAAGTCAGTCAAACTCTGTGTGGAATCTATGGATTCTATAAATCTACAGACTTTTTAAAGTCCAAAAAAATCCAACAGAATCCCAATTGAATACTCTCCCCTAAAGATAGGTTATTTCCATATACTTTTCCTACTATATTGGAATCTATTAATAACGATCTATTGAGGTGTTACATGGTTTTTCCATATATATAGGTGTCAATACTTAATTTATTATGGTTTAATGTAATAAAAACACTATTAATATTTTCATAATATTAATTAGGGTAGTGATATTCAGCCACCCGGTGACCGGCCACCGGCCTTTTTTTTTTCCAAAAACCGGTCGGTCCATTTGGTTTATTTGGGTCGATTTTTTTAGTTTTTTTTTGTGTTAATTATGTCCCTAATCTAATTTTCCTCCTTCATATTTCATTTAGGCGCCAAATCTATCTACAATATTTCTCCCTCTATTTTTTTCCTTCACAATGGCCGAAATTTATTTCTAAAATTATTACATATTTATTTTAGAAAAAATCTATTTATGTCAATTAATATATATAATTCCATTAAAATGATAATAAATCGATTTCATAATATTCCTACCGTTATAAATAATTAAAAAATATATATATAATACATTTTATATTTAATTATAGATTTAATATAGCAACATATATTTTTTCTTAATTAATATTTATAACGCAAATAAAATTTCATTAATTCGATTTCATAATATTCCGACGACAAGTTGAATATTAAAGAAAATAAATTAAATTAAAACAAATAATTTTTTTCTCAATTAATATATATAACGCAATTGAAAGTAGATTAATTCGATTTCAAAGTATAGTATTTAAATAATTAAAATCAATTAAATTTAATTTAATTTCGACCACATTAATTCATACTATAATGAATTTAAAATTTAAAAAAATAATATTCCTTGGAAATACTATACAAAATATCTATCGCCTAAGTAATTATTAATTTCCCTCCCATGTATTAGTTCCTAAATTAGTAGGATTATATTAGGATAATATTTTTTCCCTCCCACGAATTAGTTCCTAAATTAGTGGGATTATATTAGGATTATATTTTCCTCCACAAATCACAATTCTATCCTAAATTAGTGGGATAATACACGATTTCATTATTTTAGGATTATATTTTCCACAAATCACGATACTATCTTAAATTAGTGAGAAGATATACTCGATTTGATTATTTTAGGATTATATTTCCTGCACACAAAAATTTATTTGAATAATTATATTTCGATTATATTTTCAAATCTATATCCTTCGGTTATATAGGATTATATTACCTAGTTAATTATTCAAAATTTACATAGCTAATTATATGAAATTAATAAATTCAAACTTTCTACCGATATACAAATCCCTAATTTGGTGGAAATTAGGTATACTAATGGAAACAAAATCATTAAATAATTATGGAATAAAATCAATCACAAAATAATTCCAAAAATAAATTAAAATTCAAAATATAAATTAATTTTGAAGAATCCCTAAATTAGTGGAAATTAGGTATAATAATGGAAACAAAATCAATAATTAATTATGGATAAAAATCAATCACAAAATAATTCTGAAAATTAATTAGTTTTGAAGAATCCCTAAATTAATGAAATTAATAATGGAAACAAAATCAATAATTAATTATGCATAAAAATCAATCACAAAATAATTCTAAAAATAAACTGAAATTTGAATTTTGAAATTTGAAATTAGAAATTTGAATTAATTTTCAAGATTAGCCTCCATTTAGACGGTAAAAGGTATATTAGATAATCAATAATATAGCCTAATTAACGGAATTAACTAAATTAATTAAGAAGTCAAAATATTTACATGAATGCCATGGTACTTAGTGTCTAAAAATCTTTATTGTATTAATTATATGAGCGTTCTGGAATGGCAATATAATACATAGGTGCATAGTACCATACATTTATTTAACCAACTTATTTTTCATTAAATAAAGATTGAGCTGCCGGTTGGCAAGTCGGCGTATCAATTAATGAAAACACGCCGACGTAATAACAGTTTAATTATCTAATTGATCGTGTAATTTATAGATATATACTCCATCTGTTTTTGAATACTTGATTTTTTGATAATTTGCACTAGATTTAAAAAATTATTAATTGCTCCTAGAAAATCTACTCTTCATCAATAAAACTTTGACCGTATGTGTAATTCCAAAACTTCTCACTCTGAAAATTAATGCATTCTTCATGACCAAATACATTGAAAAAAATATCGAGCTAAAAAAAATACTTATATATGTATTCAATGCATAATTGATATTATGAGATGAGAGATAAATTACCTAGATATATGAAAAATTGTTAAAACATCAAATAAATAAAAACAAGATGAAATGCCTAAAATATCAAGTATTCAAAAACAGAGGGAGTATTACTTTAATTGGCATATAATATTCATATATATTATATAATTTTTTTTTAGATTTACACAAAATATAATAGGGATGAGTTCATGTAAAAACTAATCATAGAGTAGAAACTAAAAACTTTTTAATCCATAGATGAAGGACAAATCGATGGTCAATATTCTTGTCTTGTATTCCTTTTTGGGCTGTCCCGTTATTCTTGTCCTGTTTCCATAAAAGGAAATATGCTTCTCTCACAAAAAGTTATGGGCTCCACCACTTTCTATCTTTTTACCCTTTAAACACAATTCTCTTTAATACCCGTGCCCAAAAGAAATGAGACAAGAATAATGGGACGGAGGTAGTACAATTTTTTTCTTTAATCATTAATCCCTTATTCTATGCAGTCAATTTTGAGATTCAAATCTCTCACTTTTTTTTTTTTTTTTGAATATCAATACAAATATTAAACTCACACACCCCACCTAGGATTTTTTTTTTGTTACTTTCCATAATTCATCCACATTTAATTTCTGAATCTATCCATATTATGGATTATTGCTCCTAGATATCGATATTTTGATGAATTCTCTATGAGAGACGAAAACCACGATCTTGATGATATTGCATTATTTATTTATTTATTATGCATTGTTCTTTTATGCATAATATTTGTGCACAAAAAATAATGAATTGTTTATACTTATTTTTTATTATTCTTTATAAATTTAAGGGTTAATTATACTTTATGGTCCGACCTTTCACCTCGTAGTTATTTTATGGCATGACCTTTTGAAATATTCAAATTTGGTCTGACCTTTATTCCATTGTAACACTTATGGCACGAGAGTAAAAATCCGGTGACTGAAAGATGATTAGGACGATCGGATGCTTATGTGGATATTCCCATTCAATTTATTAGATGATGTGGACTTGATGGCTGCTAATCAAAAAGAAAAGAAAAAAAATCCCTAATGTTCCTTTCTTGAAGCTGTGCAACAATGGCGGCTCATCTCCAAATCGCCTCCACCACCTCTTCCTGGTATCTCCGTTTTCCTATCTTCTTGTTATCTCCTTTCTCTCTCTCGTTATGGCCTCTCCGTCGGCCCTCCAATTTCGACGAGGACAGAGGGAACAAGTCGAGGTTCTGCCGCGGGACTAACAACGCCAGCAACGCGCAGTATTCGACGCTGAATCCCGGCATGTTTTTACTGATCGACGTCGAAGGCGGCGGTAGCAGCGAAGAAGGCGAACGGGCAACAGAAGAATGAAGAAAGGATTTTTTTTAAAATTTTTTTTTTACTTTTTCAATTTTTTGTATATTTTACTCTTTGATGTTTTGTTGTTTATTTATTAATTAATTAACGTTGGTAATGGTCGATTCAAGGAGGCGGTGGATGGATGCTTATTAATCTTGATGTCTTAATTTGATTTAGTGGAGGGTCAATCTGGAGTTCATCTACCTCCATAGCAAGGATTGAATCATACGAAAAGATAGAATGCGTTAGAGAGAGCAAGAAGATTGGTTTTTCTTTTTCTTTTTCTTTTTTTTTTAAATAATTAAAACGACGACATGGCAGCCATCAATTCCACATCATCTGATAAATTGAAAGGGTACATATACACTATAGCATCCGATCATCCTTATCATCTTTCCGTCGCCGGATTTTTGTTCTTGTGCCATAAGTGTCACAACAGGGTAAAGGTCAAGCTAAATTTGAATATTTCATAAGGTCGGGCCATAAAGTAACTACAGGGTGAAAGGTCGGGCCATAAAGTATAATTAACCCTAAATTTAATTGCTATTTAATTAAAATATAATAATACTTATTCTTATTGTTGTTTTTTGAAAGAAATACTTATTCTTATTGTTAATTACACGTTTTTTGAGGTTAAAAGTATATACAATAAAATATTTTTATTGTATTTATTATTCATTTTCTATAATTAATTATGCCTTTCAAAATCAAACACTATGCATTTTAAAATCATACATGCATTTAATTGCTTGAAGATAAATCATATTTTTGTTATAATGGGAAATTAAATGTATTTATATGTGGAGATGTATATAAATAAAAGAGGCAAAATTTGGGATAACCAATATAGATAGTGAAAATTAATAGTTGGCCACAAATTTTATTTGTAGAAATTCTGGCCAACTTTTGAAAATTTGGACCAATTTGCCCTTGGAACCACTATTAACCATCTATCCACCCATTTCATTTTTCAGTTTTCAAATTTCAAATTCTCTGTTTCTGCAAAATATTCTCTCTCTAAAAATCATATTTTTCTTCATTTCCTCCGTCGCCGCTGTCGTACTTTCATTTTGCCGTCGCCGCCGTCGTACTTTCATTCCGCCGCTGCATCGTCGTACTTCCATCCCTTCCGCTGCACCGTCTTCGTACTTCCAGTCCAGTCCGCCGCGCCGCCTTGAACTTTCACATTTTGCCGACCATATTCCAGATCTGCTGCCGCACCAGATCCGGCCATATTCACAGCTTTCTCTCCGGAATCCATGGCGTCACATTCCAGATCTAATGTCATGGATGGTGTTCGTCTTTGGTCAACAGCATCCCGGTATGCCTTGGCACACCTGGTTCGAATGCAACGTATTCGTACCAGGTGTGCCAAGGCATACCGCGCTTAGACTTGGCACACCTGGTACGAATGGTGTGTATCCGCACTAGGTGTGCCAAGTCTAGGGGCGGTATGCCTTGGCACACCTGGTACGAATACGTTGCATTCAGGTGTGCCAAGACATATCGCGCCTAGACTTGGCACACTTGGTATGAATGGTGTGTATTCGTACCAGGTGTTTCAAGTCTAGGCGGGGTATGTCTTGGCATACCTGGTACGAATACGTTGCATTCGTACCAGGTGTGCCAAGTCGCTACGCGCAATGACGTGGAAAATGCAGGAAGAACACATATGCACGAAGATGACGACAAGATCTGGAAAATACGACAAGAACATAACAGACTAGTTCTAGAAAACTCAATTAAAATTAATACACTAAATTCAAAGTTGATATCTTAGATTAAAAATCATCAACTTACAATACAACCATCAAACAAGCAAATTTCCAAAATACAAGACACATTATTACGATCAAAGCTACATTACAACCATAAAACCAATAACCTACAATACACCATTAAAGAACAAATTTTCAGATGGAGATGATATGATGACTGGAGAAGAAAGCCGCAAAATAGAGGAAAGTTGCATCGGCGCCGGAGAGATTGGTCATGCTGAATCTCTTCAGATCTGGCGAGCTGTGACTGATAGAAGAGAGATAAAGAAGAGAGTCGGGAATACACAGATCTACCGGAGAAGATGACCGCAGAAAGCTGTCCAGGCCGGAAAGAGAGATAATACATAGATCTGGACGTTGAGAGAGAGAATCGTGAAACTCAAAGACACACATAGAGAGAATACATAGATCTAGATCTAGATCTGGATCTGAATGTTAGACAAGAGAGAGAGGTAAAATTAAGGGTATTTTGGTCTCTTTACCTCAAAGTTTGACAGAATTTATCAAAATAAAGTTAGTGGACAACTATTATTATTCACTAACTTGAAATGACATTCCATACAATTAACTCTAAATAAAAATTTTGGTGTTAATTTTCTGCCATAATTTATGGAAATCATATCCCATGAATTTTCTACATTATGCATATACTTAAAGATAATTGATTTTTGTGTCAAAATGCTTTTTGTTTATCGTTCATTAGTCATAATACAATTGCCGATTATTAATTATGCATATTTTAAACAATCATTATGCATTTTGTTAAAACACCAGATAATTAGAAGAGGTTATTCAAGACACCTAATAATGCACTTTCATATAACATGATGGTGCATTCTCGTGTACTACAATAATACATTTTGAATTAAAAAAAAAACATATTTTCACTATTCGAAAAAATTAATGATAATCAACTACCAAAAATTGATTAGAAAAAAAATAAATATCACATTAGTTAACCAACACAATCTATATTAATGATTTATTAAAAAAAAGTAACAATAGAATGTATAGCAAAATATGTATAACAATTTAAATTATATTAAATAAATACAAACACGTGTTAAGTGAACACACACAAAATCTTGAGATGAAAGGATCAAAAAATACAAGTGCTTAATGAGAATTGAATATAATTGGGCGATGGAAATCCCTTCATTTAAGGATAAGTCAGTTACAAATTAAGATCAAATGACATAACAACCCCTCATAAAATCCACACGCCAAAATCAAATGAGAAAAAAGTCAGAAAATTTAAAAATAATCACCATGATTGTAACCGTTGGATTTCTAAGATTTATGGTCAGAAAAAGTTTATAGTTTCTACGGAAAATTAATTTCTATTTGATCTTCCCCAAATATAATATCTATCATCCACTGTATGCAGGTAGGATTCAAACTAGGGTGTCAGAGAATAGCAATAATAGCATATTTATTTGAACAGTGAAGATCACATTAATGAAGTAAATAACAGCCTTTATAGCATTAATTTAAGGATTTTAAAACATATTAAGAAATACAATCGAATTGCTCTAATAGGGCAAACAACACGAATAGTTTTGATTAATTACTGATTAGATATATAACCAATTGTTTGTCCTGATTTTGGGTATAAGTCCCTAATATTTCGCTGTCTTTAATTGCAACTACTTGTTTATGGGTTGGCCTCCATAGGTGCTTAGTTGGTAGAATAGTGATCTTGTGATTAAAAGGTCATGACGACTTATATATACTGTAAACGAATCGAATCAAGACGAATAGTATCAAACTCAAGCTTAGTTTATCAAATTCATTCAAGGCTCATCAGTTTCAACAAACTTAAAATGAACTTTCTAAATACATAAATTTAAAGTTATACTATTCATCATTTCATTTTAAACATAGATCAATTTACTTTAAAAATATATAAGATTCACTAAATTCCATTATTTTCTTATAACACATAGGATTAAATATACAACTAATATAATATTTATCACTAATTAATAATTTTATTTTTATTTACTTCACGAGTTTATTAATGGGTTGATTAGTATCCAATTCAATCATAACTTGTTCATGTCAGCAAGTCTCAATAAACGTAGTTGAACCGAGATCCGAATTGATCGAGTGCTAAATTTATGGCAGAGACCCAAGATCTTCAGACCAAATGGGAAAATTTACCAAGCGATCAACTTGGATACCTTGAGGGCCCAAAATATCCCACTCCACAATCCCCTGCGAGCATCTCTTCCCGACCTCCGTCCTCAGCTCATCCATGGCGGCCTTCGATCTGTGAATCATGTAGCCTCAATTCAACGGAAACTTTCGCATCGAATTTCAGTGAAATAGGTTTGATTCTTCTCTCCATCAGTGAAGAAGAAGAAGATGAAGAAACATATGTTATCTCCAAAGGCGTTGAATTTCTTCGTTTGCATATGTGAGTGAGAAATAAAGAAGAGAGTGGAGAAGATGAAGAAGGAAAGGGTAATTTGGTCTCCCCAATCCTAATCTCTGTAACTGTTTAAAGCAAGGAATGGTATCTGAGGGGTAGGGGTGGGATGTACTCACTTAAGAGAACAATAAATTAAGAAAGGGCTGCGTTTAGTAGAGGGCCCTTAAGATTATATATCTAGGCTACCAAACAACTAGATAAGCCCAGATATGTATCCAATCTAGGCTTATCTAGTCTACCAAATATTGCCTTAGGATCCGTTTTGTATTCATATACCAGTATATCAGATATCATGTATGGGTATGAGTATCAGATATCAGATATCAGGTATGAGTATGAGATTGATATCTGATATCTATGTTTGGCATGCTGAAGAAATTGACTGATATCAAGTGGGGAGGAAATGAAAGATATGAGTCATACACTATAAAAACTGGTATATGAAAATGTTGAATATTAGTATATCAGGTATATCAAAGATGTTGGGAAAATTCTAAGTGTTTTGATTTGATACCAAAATCCACTGACCCCAACCGAGTAGATGAATGCACAAACCAAGTTGTTTCCATCTCGCATGTTTGAGCTCATAGATTTTATAGGTTTACAGGTGAAGACACTGAAGACAGTAGAAGATCCAACTGAGAGGTCAACTAAGTAAAAGTCAACAGACAACTGAGAAGACAACTGAGCAAGCAGAGTGGATCCAACCAATAGATCAAGCAGAGTTGACTCAAGCATAAAAGTCAGCAAAATAGATCTAGCCAGTGGATCTAACGGAGCCAAACAAACAAAGCTGACTCAAGCAATAAGGATCCAGCTAAGCATATCAAGCGGAGCTGATCCAACGAAGCCTCCAGCTGATCAAGAATCAGACACAACTTGAAGACCCAACTCTAAGACAAGATCCCAGTGTCAGAGGAAAAAATCAAACCTCGACCAATGAGGGATCGACAACTCAACATCCTAGAAAGTAAACTTAGGATATGACACGCAGAAGAAGAATAGGTGAAGAAAAGCAGGCTACAAGACGCAATGTCAGAAAGTAAGTAAGATTCAAACGGCTCTTCCAACGGCTAGTTTTGAATCTCCACCTATAAATACAAGTCTTTTTCACCAGCATAAAAAAAAAGAAAACTCCAAGAAAAATGCTCTGAAATTCTGAAGTCATTCTATTCACAACAGTCTGCATTCTTCTCTCAAGAACACGAATCTCCAGAATTTTCACAAGTATTCCTCAACTGACTGTTGAGTTTTCTTCTGTAATATAGGCAGTCTTTCTTAATCATATCTAAAGCCTAGTTTAAACGAGTTCATCAGACTCTTTCGTTCTTCATTGTAAGAACTCGTTCATAATTGGAAAACTCCAAATCCAAACCATTCTACCCAAAAAAGGTTAGGTTAAGGTATGCCTGCTCGAAGCGTGTAATTCGAGTGGTTAGGTTTTACAGTACCTGCAAACTGTAAGTCGGGTTTTGTAGTACCCGGAAATTATAAGTCAGGTTCTTCAGTACCCGTAAACTAAAGGTGAAGGCTCTGATTTGAGCTGAGGAGTTTGCTTGCTACTCGTAAAGCAAGTGGTAATCCTTTAGTGGATTACCAGAGTGATTCTGGTCGTGGACGTAGGAGATGTTTCTCCAAACCACGTTAAAAAGTTTTGTGTTCTTTATTGCTTTGATTTCTATCTTTCTGAAGAACTAACCAATCATCCAGCACAATATTGTTCAAGTTTTCTTAATCTGGCTGCTTGACCTAGCCAGCTGTGTTTTACAAATTGCATAACTTGACTAAGCTATAAACTGAAAGATAAATTTTCAAGCTGAGTTTTTCTAAGTAAACGAGTTAAGTTTTAAAACCACCACTTTTCGCACAGCAAGCTGAGTTATCAGTCCAGCTGACCATCTTCCAAAGAAGTCAGCAGGATTTATAACTGAGCTCACACTCAAAGTTTTAACGTGAAAAAAGTTTTCATCTTGGTGTATTCACCCTTCCTCTACACTGAGAACTCGTTTCGGGACCATCAAGTGGTATCAGAGCAGTGGTTCAAAAGAATACTGTATATGTGACACGAGATTTGTCTTGTGCACTCTGTGATCAGTGGTCAATTGAACAAATCCCAATTTTAGAAAAAAAAAAACTCATCTTTTAGCATCCTGCGCATATTTCCATGGATTCATCTCTTAGCAGGAATCTCTCTACATTCTCAGTAGACGACGACTATGCAATCTGGATGTTCAGAGTCAAGAGCTTCTTGTGTGCACATCACGACATGATGTGGGATGTGATTACAGACGGACCAATCATAATTTACAAGACGGGAACTAAACTTGTTCCCGGAGCTGGTGTAGATCTAGTTTACCGCCCCATCGTCAAGCCAAAGACTGAGTACACCTCAGAAGAAAGAAAACAAGCTGGTCTGGACAGATTTGCGAGGAACACCATCTCCTCCACAGTTACAAATGTTTACCTCAACAAGATTATTAACTGTGAGACAACGAAGGAGATGTGGGAAACCCTAACCAAGCTGTGCGAGGGTTCAGAAGAAATTAAAGAGAACAAATTCACGATCGCTTGCCAGAAGTTTGACAACTTCAAGCAGCTTCCCAACGAGTCCATCGAGCAAATGAAGCTCAGGTTCTTAGGCATCATCATCGAAATCGAGACGATCAGGATTGGGAAGTACACCCAGCGGGAGAAGAACCTGAAAGTTCTCTCCGCACTTCAGTTGAATGGAACACCTACAAAGTGATCCATCATAGCAGAAACGACTTGAGTGAGCTCAAGTTAGAAAGCCTATTCTCCATACTCAAGGCGAATGAGTATAACTTGAAGATAACAACTGAAGAATCTCAAAAGATATTAATTTGATATCCATATATTGATATACCAAACATAAAGTATGGATATGGTCATATTCATATTCATATTCATACATGATATACGTATATGAATACCAAACGAGCACTTAAGAATTAGATAGCGATCGAACGTATTAATGAAAAATTTAAAAGTACTAACCCGTCATGAGTCAACACTTTTACACGAATAAAAGTGAGGGAGAATTAAACAGAATCAAACACGTTAAACAACCATAATGAAACCGTAGACAAAAAAAAGTGGTGAGATTTGAATCTCAAATCAGTATTGAGATATTTTTCTTGAATTAGTTATAAGAAAAGGCTAAATAATAAATGAGTAAAGACGAAAGTAATGAAGCCAGGACAAAACTTGGTATGCACCTCAACTGTATAGTACTATACTACTATATATGTTGGTAAGGAGTCGTGACAATTTTGATAAATATGTACATTTTTTACTTCTGAAAAAAATAAATTGAGTAGCAGGTGATACTGATTTTGACTGGTCATGAAGATTTTCATTTAAGATTCAAAGCAAATGCAATTTTGGGTTTCATGAAAAAGAAAAAAAAAAAATATTGGGGCAAAACATCTTCTTGTAGGCGTACTGCATAGTTTCGTAAGGTTTGTGTAATATTAGAGTAAGTGTCCGCACAGTTTCATAAGATTACTGTAATTAGAGATAGGATTGAATTAAAGCTTAATCACACATCGGATCTTGTTCGAGCTACTCGCATCGAGCTGATTAAAAAAGATAAATATCAAACTAGAACATACTCATAGATAGTGGCTACAATTTCCTCATATCACACACACACACACACACACACACACACATATATATATATATATATGATACGAATATCATGATAATAATTGGAGTATAAAAAAAAGTTGAGACTATTTTATTATCTATACCTATTATAAAAGAGCATTATTTACAAAATTTGATTTACCTATTATACCCTTATTATAGTATTTTATTATTAGTATCTATTATCATATGATTATTTTATGTTTGACATCTATTAATATTACGTGCATCGCACGTACCACTCTACTAGTAGTTATAAAAAATTACACTTTGCAATAAAAAAATATGATTGCTTTTACCCTTCAATATCTAATCACACACACCTATCATTTACTCCAGATCTAGTAACTCCTAAATTTGAGAAGCAATTTTCATCATTTCATGTTGCGCGTAGCAGAGACGCGCTTTGGGGTTCCAGCGAAGAACTCGTTGTCTGAAATGAAACAAAATAAATATAGATTGTGAAGTGTAACAAAGGCCATTTTTTGCATGATAATGTATAATAATACTCAAAGCTATTCGACTATTTCCACAAATTTATACCCTCGTAGTGTTTGATTTAATATAGCAAATTTTCAACTAAAACTCCGGCCTCTCACATTTTCAAATTATATGCCAAAAAGGGACCTCGAATATTAAATATTAAAATTCAGTAATAATAATAAATTTTAGCATAAATAATTCAAACTTTCGAGGCGGTTTCGAAAGTTTTCCTAAAGGTGGTCAATTATCGATCCCATCCCATCAGTAAGAGGAAAAGGAAAAAAAAATAAAAAATAAATGAAGGCCGAATTTGAGCAGAAATGGAGGAGCATAAAACCGATGTTCTGAGAAGCGAATTTGTTGTTGTACGAAATTAGAAATAGTGAGTAGTTAGTCTCAACTCAATTAGTGAATTCCATTCCGCAATTGATTGGGCAGTTGAGAGTAATAAATGCGCCATTTAAAAGTCTCGCAGAATTACGGACAGCTAAGGGTAAGGGAGGCTGCACCTGCATCAATATAACACGGGATGCAATTGACCGCACACTAATCCCGCCGCGCCCATCCATCCGGTCGCGCTCCTACTCGCACCGATCATTTATGTTTTGTATTGTCGGAACAAACACATTTGAATACTTATTTCAATTTATGCTCTTTTGGATTTTGATCGTTCGGGTAGATAATTTGATTTTTATGAGAGACCCCAGACGTTTGATTTTCGATGGTGTGGGCAAGCTTTAGACCGCAAGGACAAAAGGAGGACGTGTCCTAGAAGAATTTCTCCTTGCTAACCAAGGTTAAACAAAAGTTGGATTGAAATGAATTGTGACTAATATTTACATTCGGTTTCTTTGAAAATTGGGACTGACATGTAAACACATGATCAGATTCAATGATTGAAAAATCATTATAACTTCGAATTACATCAATACTTTATAGTTCGAGTTAGATATATTTTACTTTTGAGTGATGCTATTCGGACATAAATGTCCGGACATAAATTTTGTAATTAAAAGAAAATATGAAAAAGAAAATAATAATAATAAGTAATATGAAAAAGAAAATTGGGTAGATGCATATTAGAGAATTTTGTCAGTGGTAATAAATTAATAATATTAAAAAAGATTAATCGTGAAATAAGGTAAAAAGTTGCATACTTTTGAGTAGAAAACGAAGCGGCAATAATGTAAAATGATTGATGATAAAAGGTATTTATGAAAATATTAGATAAAATGATTGATGATAAAAGGTATTTATGAAAATATTAGATAAAATGATTGATTAAAATGATTTTATTAGATAAATCTTAAGTTAAAATTATTAATATACCCTTTTATGTCTGGACATATATGTCCAAAAAGTATTATTGTTTACTTTTTTTGTTTTTTGGATTGTTTTACAAGAAATTTTAAAGACCGCGTGACAGTAGACTGGAACCGAAACCTTTGACCTCAGACATTAACCACACTATCATTAGGCTAACACACGCACACTATATATTGAACTTTTGGAAAATTGTGTTTGTCATATATGAATTGCATACTAATATACTCCTATGCAGGATTAGAAATTTAGAATATACTGAATCACTGATAGCGCATCTATGAATGCTAACAATAAATCTCAATAAAAGGTGAAAAATGTACAAGATATAATTATCATAATAATAATAATAATAATAATAATAATAATAATAATAATAATAGTAATGATAATAATATAGAGGGTGAATGAAAAGCGAACAAGAGGGCAACACGTGTAGAGTGGATATTAGGCAGAATGAATGAATGCCATAATGACATATGAAGTTTGCACACAGTAGTATTCAATATAAAAACTAATGCTAGTTCTTATAAAAGGTAGAGGGGCAAAACAACTAGGAAAGGCAGAGGCAAAGGCAATAGTAGAAAGAAAAACAATGGCATCCAAACCAGGAATTCTCACTGAGTGGCCTTGGACATGGCTTGGAGACTACAAGGTACTATTTCTTCATCTTCCGATCCTCAACGATTATCAATTATATTCATCTTCATCTTTCAATATTAATTCATACTATATCTCACATTCTTAACATTGTATATTCCCATTTTTGCTGCTTCATATATATACCTTTTAATTACTTGGATGGTCCACTAAAATTCCTCTTTCCAACACACATATATATAACTTCATTTTACATTAAGTGATGATCAGCACCATGCATGATGCAGCCATGAAAATTGTATGATGATATTACAAAAACCCAGCTGAAATTAATTATAATTTAATTATATTATTAGTTAGTTTTTTGATTTGATTAATTGTGGACCTGGTGTAGTATGTGGTAATAGCTCCATGGGCAATACATTCAACATACTCATACTTTGTGAGTGATAAAAGCCAAAGGGATTTGGGTCATCTCATCATATTCCCTTTCTTGCTAACGAGAATGCTGCACAACCTGCTATGGATTTCCTTCTCTCGCTATCGAACAGCCAAAGGTACCAACAGGATAGTCGACAAGAACATCGAGTTCGAGCAGGTCGATAGAGAGAGAAACTGGTAGGGTCGATAGAGAGAGAAGCAGGTCTATATACAATATATAATTAATTAATGATGATTTTTTACATGAATTACTGCAGGGATGATCAGATCATATTCAATGGGATACTGTTCTATGTGGGATATACATACATAAAGGAGGCTCATCATCTGCCGTGGTGGAGGACTGACGGCGTCATCTGGACAATTCTTCTTCATGCAGGTCCGGTGGAGTTCCTCTACTACTGGCTGCATAGGGCGTTGCACCACCACTTCCTCTACTCCCGCTACCATTCCCACCACCACTCCTCCATCGTCACCGAGCCCATTACATGTATGTAACTATCTATCTATCTTCATTTCATTCTATACTGCATATACCGCTACGTCTTAATTAATTAAATAAATGTCTTTCTACATATATATATATATGGATCGGAGGAGGATAACTGGATAAGGGCGGGTTTGTGAGGGAGAGAGAGTTGCCGTACAAGTTCCACAAGGAAGAATACAGCTAGGCCTAATTAAAGTGTTGACAAAACAGAATTATTATTAAATTAAGGGGCATTATGGTACTTTAGCTATGGGGCGGGGGCCGGGGCCTTAACATTCAAATTCAAGAGCGCGTGATTAAGCTTGGTATGAATGAATTAATTAAGGGGGAAAGATTAGGTGAAGTTTTGATAATATGTAGGCGTAGGTAGGTAAATTAATGTTAAGGAATGAATAAAAAGAGAAAGAATGAATGTTGTTTTTGGAATGAGGTTGCAGCGGTGATCCATCCATTCGGGGAGCACATAGCATACTTCACGCTGTTTGCAATACCCATACTGACAACATTGTGGACAAGGACTGCTTCCATGATCTCCTTTGCAGGTTATATAACCTACATCGACTTCATGAACAACATGGGACACTGCAACTTCGAGCACATTCCTAAACGCCTCTTCTCCCTCTTCCCTCCCCTCAAGTACCTCGTCTACACGCCTTCGTAAGTACTTCAAACAATCCTAACTCACTCTCTCTATACTGCATCCCACATAAATATTCTATTCTCAACTCTAAACACTTTTCATTATTGAAAATGTGTCTCCTCTTCTCTTCTGAGGATGGAAGTCCCTCACAACTAATCAGATTCATGCTAGGCGTAGGGCCGCTCCCCCCTCATAATTAATGACTTGCCGGAAAAATGTGATGCTGCTATTCCTTCCTACTTAGTGACAGAAAGATTTTAATACTAATATCTATCACTAGGTAGTAGGTCCCCTCTACACATGATGAGTTATTATTATTACTTCCAAGCCTAGCAAAGATCAAGACTGTCATGTGTCACATTCCACATCTCAAACCTACAACACTATTGTGTACCTACAAATCCATACATACAATATAATTGTTCCTAATAAATAAATTTCAAATATCAATCTGTCACATTGCAAACCCCAACCTACTACTACTACTACTACATTTCATTTTACTACTATATCAAAATGTATAATTCATCATACTCATACATAACATACAGGTACCACTCCCTTCATCACACTCAATTTCGGACCAATTACTCACTTTTCATGCCATTCTACGACTACGTCTATGGTACCATGGACAAGTCTTCTGATGCATTGTATGAAAGTTCTTTAGTAAGAAAGGAGGACATACCTCATCTGGTGCATCTCACTCATCTCACCACGCCCGAATCCATATATCATCTCCGCCTAGGATTCGCACACTTGGCCTCTCAGCCTCACAAATCCCAATGGTATCTGTGGCTAATGTGGCCGGTCACAATATGGTCCATGATGATCACTTGGATATACGGCCGCACATTCATAGTCGAGAGAAACGTCTTCAAGCACCTCAAACTGCAAACATGGGCCCTGCCCAAGTATAGTATTCAAGTAAACACTACAACGATGATTATTATTATTATTATTATTATTATTTTTTTCCTTTCATAAATAGGTGTAAGCTGAAAAACAAACTAAATTTTACTTTACTTGTGCAGTACTATATGCACTGGCAGAGAGATTGGATCAACAACCTGATTGAGGATGCAATACTAGAAGCTGATGAAAAGGGCGTTAAAGTGTTGAGCCTCGGCCTATTGAATCAGGCAAGTTGAACCTCAGAGACACGGTATAGAGAGAGATAATTATGATCTTGAGTTTAGCCTCAACAGAGCAATCTAACATATCTAGTGTTCTTTCAGGAGGAGGGACTTAACAAAAACGGCGATCTTTTCTTGAGAAGACACCCTCTGCTGAAAGTGAAACTGGTGGATGGCAGCAGCTTAGCAGTTGCCATAGTTCTCAACAGCATTCCAAAAGGAACAAATCAGGTTGTCCTTCGAGGCAATCCAACGAAGGTTGCTTATTCCATCACCCTCGCCTTATGCCAAGGCGGAATCCAGGTCTTCACATTGAATGAGGATGACTACAAGAAGATCAAAGCAAAGCTCAGCAGTGAGGCTGCAAATAATTTGATTCTCTCGAAAAATAGCCCTTCCAAGGTTGGCAGCTCTCTCCACCTTTGGACATTAATTATAATCCATTCACAGGAATTTAAGATTACTCTGCCTTTTGATTCTGCAGATATGGCTGGTAGGAGAAGGACTAAGCGAAACAGATCAACAAAAAGCATCGAAAGGAACCATGTTCATTCCCTTCTCTCAGTTTCCTCCAAAGAAAACGCGCAAAGACTGCTTATATAACACTACACCAGCAATGTTGGCTCCGAAGCATCTAGAGAATGTGGACTCTTGTGAGGTAATTACTTCCATTTTTTCCTTTGATGATCAAAACAGATCCAAATGTAGGCGAACTACACATCATCTGATCTAAATTTATAAATAACACGAAAAATTTCATCATTGATGACAGAACTGGTTGCCAAGAAGAGTGATGAGCGCGTGGCGTGTAGCAGGAATAGTGCATGCTGCAGAAGAATGGAATGTGCATGAGTGTGGAAATGTGATGTTCAATATTGAGAAGATATGGAAAGCAAGTCTGGAGCATGGATTCCGGCCCCTCACGCCGTCTGCTGAATTAAAGCTCAACTAAGGCAGGATTCTGAGATAAAAAAAAAAAGAAAAAGAAAATAGACGTATGATATATATGGTTCAGCCTGCATTACATTTAGAGAAGAACTCAAATGCTAAATCTTAATTATTACTCTATCCTATTACAAAGAAATTGTGGAGTTTGCCTCTGCTTCAGTAATATAGTGGATCATGGAACTGTGTTGCAACTTCAATTCTTGCCAAGAAGCATTATTATTACTTCTCAAACAAATCACCATAACACATTAATTACTCAAACCTATCCAGAGTCTAAACTTTTATTTTTCAATTCTTGTCAACCTCTTGGCATTTCTTTCAGAAACTCTGAAGATATAAAGCTTTACATCGTTTAAGATCAGGATTCAGGACAAACACAAAAAATCGATATACTCATACTTATTAAAAAACATTTTTTAAGAACTACTAAAATTTAACATTTTACATATTTTGTGCACTGATATCACCTGCAATCCACGCATGTGTTCAACTCGAATTCGAAAACGAATCGCCGTGGACACCGCAATAAGGAATTTCATCACCTAATTTAGGTGTGGATGGAAAATTCAAATATACGGACAATAACCTAACAACATTCGAAATTATGATATTATCATAATTAATTAATTTAGGATATGAAATTATGGCGACGATCATATCAAATAAACACAGCCCTAATTACATTACACTGTTCATGAAAGCTTACACGTCTTAATGAATAATTATGCAAATCCATTCAGAAATTTTACAATATATAAAGCAGATTCACGGAAGCAAGAGAGCCCAGTCACGAGAAGTGAAACAAACTTACATGCAGTTGCTGTGTATTAGATATTTTTTTGATCGGATTGGATCTGATTTCTTAATTTTCTGTAGATGTAAACATATACTCCCTATATTAAGAATAAGTGTAAAAAGATAGAAAGTGAATAGGTTTTTGAAGGATTTTGAATGGTTAATTCTTTCCTAATTTGAAAGTATACAAATTGAGTGGAAGAGAGAAATAGAGCATTAATTATAGTTGTAATCTAAAAGTTGTTAGTTTGCGCGATAAAATCGATTCACGGAACCATATATGCCTTTTGAGTTTTTTTCTTTTGTTTTTTTTTTAGTTTTGAGTTGGTTTGATTAACTTTAAGATAATTAGGCTATCTCCAGCGGTTCGCACCAAAATATAGCAATTTTAGCACAAAAATACAGCAAAATCAGCAAGTCATCTCTAACAGTCTGCTCTATATTTTTACACAAAAATAGAATTTTCTTGAATATTCTACTTTTAGTCACGGTTGATGATCTTGAAACATGCGATTACTTCCGATTAGAGCAACAAAATAATTCGAAAGCAGAAACAAGCCAAAGAAGCCAACACTAGTACTTTTGATATGTTTCGGATTTTATTTTCAGATGGGGTGGGACGTTCCGGAGATGGCTTTTATTAGAAATTTAAATGTATCGACTTTATTTTTATGCTTCTATTATGTAATTATGTTTTTTTAAATTTCTTTTTAGTTTATCTAGTATTTTATGTAATTGTGTTTTTTAAATAATTTTATGTAATTAATTTTAATGTTGGTATAATATATTTAGAAATATAACTATAATATAATATTTTGAAATAAAATAATTAAAGAACACAAAAAATAATAAATATAAAAAGGAATAATAATTATAACAAGAAAATCAATTATAAAAAGAATAGAGCAATGAATAGTGTTGCTCCAAGTTTGGAGCAACACTATTCAAATATGCATAATAGAGAAAGATTTTTGTGTTGGGTTGGAGAAGGAATTACTCCAAATTTAGAGATATGTAGGTTTTTTGTGTTGGATTGGAGATGCTCTTAGTTACAAATTGAATATATATATATATATATATATTCATATTGCGTTATTTTCATTTAATCAATAAATTAATTTTTCTTGTCTCATTAATTGGAATGACCTAGCGGTAGAGTGGGGTTATCTGAAGGCAAAGGTCTCGCGTTCAAATTTCACTAATGCCTCTATAGGTCAAGCATGTTATACCCGTGCTTGGAAAATGTGGTTTACCTGCTCTGTATAGTTTGCAGGCTATTGCACAAGGACGGAGGTTTACCCAGTACGCATGTAGCGGCTATGGATTCACACCACATTAAAAAAAAAATACTGATCTTACGATTACGGCACCAGAATCCATGTTTCATCTGATCATGTGGGATTTGCTTCTTAATTTTGTTGCATGTGACATCCATTTTTTTTGCTAACGGAAGTATCGTTTCCATCACGGCGAGGGGTTAATTGCACCTGAAAACTTTAGGGAATGATAAATTTGCACATAAACAAAGTTCAAGGGGGTATTTGCCTAGCGCTGCTAATATGAGGGGGGTATTTGCACCTTTTCCCTTTAAAATATTGTTGCATGTGACATCCATCCTCGATAGAATCCTCCTGCCCTATCATGCATGGCTGTCTGTCTGTCATCAATGGCCGCTCATTTAATTTAACGTTGAGAGATACGATCCTCAAGTTGCTATTATGGGAAATTCTACGACACAAAGAAGCTAACCTTGTTCCTCAGCATTAAGAATTTCAAGCATCTTTCTTCATTAATCCATCATTATTATTTAATTGCTTATTGTTTAATTACAGTACATCACATGTAGTATAAAGTAATATTAATTACTTATCCAAATAAAAACCACTGGCTGGAAGAGCTAGCTAGGGTTGTGTTTTGATTTAAAAGGGTAAGATATAAATTTTACTTAGTTTAATTATTATATATAAACAATTTTGCGTTTCTAAAATAAAAATTAGTATATATAAATAGGGTCGGATATAAGGCCCGGCGACCCGGCGATCGTTCAGACAATTTTTTTATTTATGTTTGAACTATATTTAGATTGAATTTTGTATTTTCCCCCATTATATATATATATATATATATATATATATATATATATATATATATATAAAGCTAGCAGGATGATACGTGCTACGCATGTAAAAATAATGAATTTAAAAAACATATAACCCATATTACAATTTTGAAGATTTTATTTTAAAGGCAATTTTGAAGAATATTACAAAGAGATTCTTATCTTATATCAAATATACCAATATTATATATATATGTATTAAATTATTAAACTATATATTCTGAAAAAATAAAATAAGGATATTAAAGGTAGAATCAAAATTTATAAGAATTTATTAACAATTAGATAATCATAATAATAATTAATATATATATATATATATATCATATTACATTACTGTCCTTAAATTATATAATAGGATTATAATAGACAAATCAAATTTTGTAAGCAGAACTCTTATATAATAAATATAGATAATTCATGTAATTTAAATTTATCCGTCCAAACTTATGTGTAAGTACATAAACGAGCCCGTCTGATTTTAAATTCCTAGCTCCGCCCATATATATATATATATATATATAAAATAAATGTAAAGAATATATTGATCTATGGTAATTAAAATGGATTTATGATTAGCAGCGAAAAATTGGCAAATTGCTTATTTGTCCTTGATTAAGGACTTGATTGTCGTATATATGGAAATAGGAAAGGGGTAAAGAAGGGAGACTCGTCTCCGACACGCAAACGCGGAACTAATTGTTCGTTAATTGTGATTGGAAATGAATAGCACAGGCGTTCGCAAAGGCTTACATTAAGAAGTACTTACTACTTATGTACTCCCTCCGTCCCAATAACAAGGTCTCGCTTTCCTTTTTTGGTTGTTCCAATAGCAAGGTCTCAGTCCAAATAAGGAAATAATTAGTGTGTAATAAGGGAGAAATAGTTGTTGGTTAGGAGTATTACTTTTAATTAAAATACTCCTTAATAAAGTGGAACAAACTTACTTTATACACTAAATCCCTTTTTCTTAATAACCGTGCCCAAAAGAAGTGAGACCATGCTATTGGGACGGAGGGAGTATTTATTAACACTAACAGTCTAACAGTGCAATCCAAATAGAATATTTCCAGTGTCTGCAGTTCCCAATAATTTCATAATTTTATTTAGGGTAGTGATATTCGGCCACCCGGTGGCTAGCCACCATCCTTTTTTTTGCCAAAAACCGGTCGGTTCATTTATATTTTTTGGTCGGTTTTTTTTTTTAGTTTTTTTTGTGCCAATTATGTTCCTAATCTAATTTCCCTCCTTAATCTTTCATTTAGGCGCCAAATCTATCTACATTATTTCTCCCTCTCTTTTTTTCCCCTCCAAAATGGTCGAAATATATTTATAAAATTATTACATAATTATTTTAGAACAAATCTTTTTTATGTCAGTTAATATATATAATGTTATTAAAATTATATTAAATCATTTTCATAATATTCCTACCATTATAAATAATTAAAAAATTTATAATACATTTCATATTTAATTATAGATTTAATATAGCAACATATATTTTTTCTTAATTAATATTTATAAAGCAAATGGAATTTCATTATTTCAATTTCATAATATTATGACTACAAGTTGAATATTAAAGAAAATAAATTAAATTAAATCAAATAATTTTTTCTCAATTAATATATATATAATGCAATTTTAAAGTATATTAATTCGATTTCAAAGTATTGTATTTAATTTAAATTTAATTTAATTTAAATTAAATTTAATTTAATTTCGACTACTATAATGAATTAAAAATTTTAAAAAATAATATTCCATGGAAATACTATATAAAATATCTCTCGCCTAAGTAATTATTTCCCTCCCATGTATTAGTTCTTAAATTAGTGGGATTATATTAGGATAATATTTTTTCCCTCCCACAAATTAGTTCCTAAATTAGTGGGGTTATATTAGGATTATATTTCCCTCCACAAATCACAAAATAATTTCGAAAATAAACTAAAATTCGAAATATGATTTAATTTTGAAGAATTCCTAATTTGGTGGAAATTAGGTATAATAATGGAAACAAAATCAAAAATTAATTATGAATAAAAATCAATCACAAAATAATACCGAAAATAAAATAAAATTCGAAAGGTCGAAAACATGTAAAGGAATTTTTTTTGCAAGATATTTCGCGGGCCGCCACTTACCTCAGTGGCACAATACTCTAATTACAACATATACATCTGTTTAGTCGTTATTTGTGTCATTTTTATGTGTTTTGTTTGTCGTATTTTTGTGCGTGCTTTTGTATTTCCCGTTTATTTTACTCGTATTTTGGCGTTGCTTTATTCTTTTTGGTTTTTCTTATCGTTTGTGTAGAATCTCAAGTTTGTTATGGAAAAATCATAAAAGTGGTGAATAAAGTGAAAGAAATACGTGGACGATGGAAACAACGATCGCTAGCTAAGAAGAACGGCAGCCACATGAGAAGAACGACAGCAGCAGCCGAGGAGAGAACAGACGAGAGCAGCAGCCAGCTCTTTCTCATACTTTGGAAAAAACAACGTAGCTCGAACAACACACATTAGCAGCAACATGCGAACGAACAACAGCGAAGAACAGCAGCAGAAGCAAGCGAGAACAGTAGCTGGAGTGACGCCGGCGCTGGAATGGAGCGGCCGCTGGAGTGACGCCGCCGCTGGAATGCCGCCGTGGCTGAAAGTGAGCGGCCGCTGGAGATGAGTTCGCAGATTTTGCTCCAGCCGGCGCTGAGTTCCGGCGAGCGCTGGGTTTGAGCGAGCGCTGGACCGAAACTTGTAACGGCCGTTTCCTACGCGATTTTATATATTAGCAGCTAGGGCATTCTTGAAGGGGGACTACTCATTCTCATTCTGACGACAACAGCGGCATCATTTCTTTTTCCTTTTCATTTTCTTTTTCTTTTCTTTTTAGCTTGGCTTGAATATTGAGGATTGTTATCATCGGATTGCACCCATTTTATTATAAGGATTTCTTTACCGCTATTTCTTGCAATATTATCGATGAGTTCTTATGATTTTAATTCGATGATTTATTCTATGCGTTGCTAATTCTTCGTTAGGGTTTAGATATTTGAATCGTTTTCAATCCTTGCTTGTTCTTTGATTAATTCCCCGTTGATTGAATTGATTTTCTTGATATTGAATAATTGATCACTATTCGATATTTCTAAGTAGTGGATGAGATCGATGGATGATTCTACTGCTCGATTGTGTTTCTTTCAACATTAGATTGACCGGAAACGCATGTCTAATTATTAGTTTCGATCGTATAATTTAGTCTTTAGGGTTTATCGGATTGACGCGAAAGCTATTGACGTTAGCCCTATGTTGAAGTTGATTATGCGTGATAAATTAATAGAATTAATCTGTAATAAGTCTGGTGAGAAATCGATGAGAAGAATCTAATCCCTAACACTTTTCTTCCTTCTTGTTCTTCTTGTTATTTATTTGTTCATTCTTTTATTTTGTTGATTAGTTTAGTTCTCGTCATTTCAAATTCCTTGGTTTAGAATGTTTAGGATTGTCTATTTATTTTCTGTGTGAATAATACAAGTAGCATTAGCCCTGTTGAGCCTTCCTTGAGAATACGACTTGGGTCAGCTTGTCGCCCTACATTGACCTCGTTCTCTTGCGAGTCAATTTGAAGGTGTTTTGAGTTGAAACAACATCGCAGGTTCGACTCTCACTAGGCGCAATAAGTTGTAATTTTTTTTAACCCAAACTCGATTTTTTTTATCAATTACACTACTACACTAGTGCAATTCGATTTAAAAAAAAAAATTTAAAAGCGTACAAAAAAATATTTAAATCACTAGTGTAATTTTTTTTGTGCGTCTTTTTTTTTTGTTACAAATTAGTATAGTGGAAATTAATCATAATTCGATCGTTTCTATAAACAATTACACTAGACCATGATTAAATCAACATAATCCGAATTAATTTCCACAAATTGGATAATTAGTATTAGTGGAAATTGATCGTAATTCGATCGTTTCTATTAACAATTACACTAGACCATGATCAAATCAACATAATCTGAATTAATTTTCAGAAATTGGACTAGTATAGTGGAAATTAAAAAAAAGAAATTCTATTGTATGTTTTGTTTAATCAAACAAGAATAAAAATTTTGCATGTGATATCAACATAAAATAAACAACCCCAGTGTCATTTCAATCATTCAAGACTTTAGAAATTAAAAAATAAACTAATGAGAATTTTATCTATTTAATATAGGATGATTAATTTTATATTTTATTTTTTGTAAAAGAATTGTTATGAATTTGTAAAAGATTTCGTATACATATTCCATTAAAATAGATCAAAGAGATGTTATGAATTTGGTATGTATCCCTATATAATTGATATTAATAATAATAAATAAATAAACGAAATCATATTCCCTAATTATTATGGAAAAAAATTATATCGATTATTTTGTAAATTATTACTAGGCGCAATTTGTTTAATTTTTATTAATTGTCTCATAAAGAAAGCATGTAAATTTATATGTTTCGCAAGATATTTCGCGGGCCGCCACTTATCTCAGTGGCACAATACTCTAATTACAACATATACGTCTCAGGTTCAACTCCCACTAGGCGCAATAATTTGTAAATTTTTTTTTAACCCAAAGTCGATTTTTTTATCAATTACACTGAACTATAATATAGTGCAATTCGATTTAAAAAATAAATAAATTAAAAGCGTACAAAAAAATATTTAAATCACTAATATGCATATCACAACTCATAAAAATATATTTGGATCCAATTTTTTAGGGATTAGTTATATGGAATAAAAATCTAGGGTTTCGATATATTTGTAGAAACTGTAATGTAGGGTTTGGACGATATTAATTTAAAAATAAAAGATATGGAATTAAATTTTAAAAGAGATAAAAAAAATATAAAAGATATGAAAGCAAATCCCTAATTTGGAAATAAAATTCAAAATATGATTTAATTTTGAAGAATCCCTAATTTGGTGGAAATTAGGTATAATAATGGAAACAAAATCAAAAATTAATTACGGATAAAAATCAATCACAAAATAATACCGAAAATAAAATAAAATTAGAAATATGATTTAATTTTGAAGAATCCCAAAATTGGTGGAAATTAGGTATAATAATCGAAACAAAATCAATAATTAATTATGGATAAAAATCAATCACAAAAGAATTCCGAAAATAAACTCAAATTTCGAATTTTGAAATTTAAAATTCAAAATTTGAATTAATTTCCTAGATTATAGGGGTAAAGGGTACATTAGACTATCAATAATATAGCCTAATTTTCGGATTTTATTAAATTAATTAACAAGTCCAAATATTTACAAAAATGCCATGGGTGACCAACCACTTCGTGTCCAAAAATCTTTTCCCTTTTATTTATTAATGTAACACGTGCATAATAGTATTCTGTTTGGGGAAGGTATTCGTATAGTGCGTGTATATATATAGAAATACTTAATTGTTAAATAATGCACGATGTCGACGCATTGATTGTTGTGTTTCCTTTCAAGTCTGATTAGTTTTCATGTATAATTATCAGATTCAATACAACATTTTCACTAAATTTTCCCATTGCATATGCATACAATTAAGGGTGAAAAGCAAATATAGCCACTTCTCAAAAGTAAAGTGCAACTATAGCTTTTTTTTTTTAAAACGATTAAATATGGTCACTTTTTGGGATTTTATTGGTAAATTTATTGTTTTGTCCTTCTTGGTCGTGTATGCATGGTCGGTCGTGTGTGCTGGTCGTGTATGCATGGTCCTGTGTGCTGGTCGTGTGTGCAAATTTTCCGACAAATTTTTCGATGACTTTTTTCGGCGAAAATTTTCTGGCAACTTTCCGACGAAAATTTTCTATCGAAGCACACACGACCAATATAGTCGTGTATGCATGGTCGTGTGTGTTGGTCGTGTGTGCAAATTTTCTAATGACTTTTTTTTCTGGCGAAAATTTTCCGGCAACTTTCCAACGAAAATTTTCCGTCGAAGCACACACGACCAATATGGTCGTGTATGCATGGTCGTGTATGCATGGTCGTGTGTGCTGGCCATGTATGCATGATCGTGTGTGCAAATTTTCCGGTGATTTTTTTTCGGCGAAATTTTCCGGCAACTTTCAAACGAAAATTTTCCGTCGAAGCACACACGACCAATATGGTTGTATGCATGGTCGTGTGTGCATGGTCATGTGTGCTAGTCGTATGCATGGTCGTGTGTGCTGATATGGTTGTGTGTGCTGGTCGTGTATGCATTTTCTGTCGAAGCACACACGACCAATATAATCGTGTATGCATGGTCGTGTATGTATTTTTCGTCGAAGCACATACGACCAATATGGTCGTGTATGCTCGTTGGAGTGATTTCAAAAATATTTTTGTCCTTAAACAATAGAAAAAATTGTGCATGAATACATATGTTCACAGGAAAATGATGAAAAATATAAAAAATGCACCACACACGACTAGCATACATGACAAATAACATGTGAGGTCGTGTATGCTCGTTGGAGGCTTTTCAAAAATATTTTCCTCCTTAAAAAATAGAAAAGACTATGCATGAATACATATGATCACATGAAAATGATGAAAAAACATAAAAAAATGCACCACACACGACTAGCATATAGACAAATAACATATGAGGTCGTGTATGCTCATGATAAACACTCAACCACGACAATCATACACTAACCATGCTTATATTTGAAGTCAATTTAGCAATTCTATAAAATATCTCAATAAATAAGTTTCCGTATTGTCAATTTAATGCAAAAAGTATGAAATCACATATTAAAATATTAACATACACTATCATGCATACACCACCATGATCGTGTGTTCTGATATGATCGTGTGTGCTAGTTGTGTGAGTTGGTCGTGTGTGCTTCGCCAGAAATATCGCCAGAAAATTATACGACCATGCACATACGCCCAACACACACGACCATATCAATATACACGATTATGCACATGCACACGATAAACACACACGTGTGCTTTCCCAAAAAAATTCCGCTGAAAAGTCGTCGGAAAATTACAAGATCATGCACACACGACCATGCATACACGACCAGCACATACGACTATATCAACATATACGACCATGCACACACGACCATGCATACACGACCATATCAACACACACGACCATGCATACACGATCAACACACACGACTATACCAACATACACGACCATGCACACACGACCAGCACACACGACCATGCATACACGACCATATCAACATACACGACCATACACACACGACCAGCACACACGACTATGCATACACGACCATTGAAGGGCAATATAATAAGAGAGGCCATTATTACTCATTTTAAAAAAAGTGGCTAAAGTTGAACTTTACTTTTGAAAAGTGGCTATATTTGAGTAATTTCCTACAATTAAGTACGCACAACATGAATTTTCAAACACTGCATTACAACATCATTTTCAATTTTCTGCAATTATAACACCTCTAGCTTATTTTTTCAAACAATCAAGTAACATCCGGCACACAGTAGAAGTGGACACTCCACATAAACACCAACTACGTCATGCCACTTTAAACTGCATGTATAACTTATGGAACGGTATCGTTTTTGTGAACTAACCCAATTTGAGAGTTTTTGGAACAATAATCACAAAATCATTTTCTGAAAATTTGAAATCTTCTTCACCCATCCATTCTCCCAAATGCGATCTACTGATAGGCTTGAGATTATCTTTAAAGCTTTATGAAACGATTTTTTCACGTCTTTCATGTCATCATGTGCCGCTTTTCTTGTACTTCATGCTTGGCCTCTCCATCTCGGACCTCGATGGTCCCAACGTTATCGCTCAACTAAAAACGCCAAATCAAAATAAAACAACATTGTTTCATTACTTGTACTCCCTCCGTCCCGTCCATCTTGAGCCTTTATTATTTGGTATGAAGATTAAGGAGAAGAGTAAAAAGATAGAAAATGGGTAAGTTGAAGAATTAATTGTTTCATTTTTAGGAAAGAGATCAAGATGGATGAGACGTCCCAATATGAAAATATGCTCAAGAATAGTGAGACGGAGGGATTACAACATAAAGTGACGATTGACTGACGCACGAGTTGACGCAAACATGAAGTGTACACGTGAACGTTCGGATATGTGGATGCTAGCTACTCGTCAAAACGATATGGGGTGTTACAATTGAATAAAATCGAGAAGTTGTGTGTTGCGCGCAGTTGTAACATTTGAAAATTCATATTGTAATTGTAAATTTGTGTTAAATCAAGCAATATAACCAATTATATACATGCATGTGACTCTTGGACACTCTAGTTTCTAGTTTCGTAGTTTTTTTCTTTTTTTTTTCCAGCTAAAGTGTGGGACAATAAGAATAAATTCTTATGCTACTCTAACAAATTATGGCTTGGAAGAAGATTTTAGTTTTCCTTGTTATTGAATTGGGTTTTATTTTTCCTTGTTATTAAGTACGTTTATGTAATTTTTTTTCAAAAAAATTAAAAATGAGTATGTACACAAGTCAATATCTTATATAATTGTGTAAAAATTAAACAACTTATTCAATGTTAAAATAAGGTGACCCTAAGAGAGAGAGAGAATCTTGATGTGGGAATACATTGAACCCAAACCCAAATTATATTGAGTTAATTGTGTGGAATAACTAATATAGATAGTGAAAAATAAATCTTGTTCACCAACTTTATTTTAATAAAAGTTGGCCAACTTTGAAATAAACGGACTAAATTACCCTTTCAATAAAAAAAGTAAACCCTTTCAAATCTAACAGCAGCTAGCCTCCATCACATCAATTTCTCTCTCCTTTATCCTTCTGCATACTCTCTCTCCCTCACTTCTGTTCTTCTTTCTTCCTTTGATTCTCTTCCACCGCCATCGTCACCGCCGTCACCACATCTTCTTCTCCGGTCGTCTTTCTGATTTGATTTATTCACACGCCTGCTTCTTTGGACAGTTTATCGTTTCTCTTATCGTCTTTTCCGGTCGTCTTCTTTGGCGTAGTCTTCATCTCCGTCGTGAGTGACGTTCGTCCCCGCCGTGGATAAGGTTTGCCTTCGGTGAATCGTTGTCCTCTTCCACGGTTAACATCTCTAGACGTGCAGATCTATTTTCTAGTTAAATTTTATAAATTTCATAAAATCTGGGTTTGTTACAACGATTGTGGTACGAAACGGATCTCATTCGTTTCAAGTGTACCACAACAGACGCAATAGCTTGGTACAAACGGATCTCATTCGTTCCAAGTGTACCACGTTGCAACGCCATAACTTGGTACGACTGGTACGGACGGATCTTATTTGTTCCAAGTGTACCACATTGCAACACCATAACTTGGTATAACTGGTACGAACGGATCTCATTCATTCCAAGTGTACCACGGCATGACGAGTCACCAACTGGCACTATTGGAATGAATATTGCCCATTCGTACCAATTGTACCATGTCACAATGCGACTTCATCAATCATCCTATTTCATTCAAGATTTATGTTCAATTTAAATTACAATTTTAACCAAATATCATCATCAATCAACACAAATATCACCAAATATCTAAAAAAATCATCAAATATAATGATATAATAGATTACAATGATGGTACGAACAAGACGAACTAGATCTACTTATCACTCAAATAAAAATCAAGCTAATCAGCTTAAAAAAGTGCGGGCTTCAAGCTTTGAATATTTTCTTCATTGCTGAAATCTGATTCATGAGATCGTTGGTTTGACGCCATGAACGGCACTGCCGTGCACAGACCTCCGTCCACAGTCGCCACGAACGATGCTGTCGTGACAGATCCACGCTGCTTAAATCACCAGAATCATGTCGTCTTTCAGATCCGTTGTTGCATGGCTTGTCACCGTGTTCTGCACACCACCGACGCCGCCATGTCTGAGGAGCGCACCACCACCATAAATCCCATGGTTTCAGATATTGAGAAGTCGGATTCCGGCGCTGCACCAATTCTATACGGCACGTTAGAAAGCAACGCGACGGTTGTGGTTGTGGCGACGACGGGATCTGGTGGAAGGTGGTCGGATATGGTGGACGATATTAGATCGAGAGATCTAATGGATCTAGAAGTTCTGCGGCGTGGCAGATGAGAAACTAGTCGGAGAATGAGAGCCAAAAGTAGCCGGAAAAGGTGATTGTCTGGTACGGCGTGACGGATGAGGAAGTGGCCGGAGAAGGAGAGTCGGAAGTAGTCGGAGAAGATGATTGGTGCAGTGAAGAGATTTGGGTTTCTAGAGAGAGAGAGAGAGAATATTTTTTATTTTGCGAAATTGAAAAATGAGAGGCTAAAAGTAAAGTCAGCAGTAATTGAGTAAAATTGACCACCACTAAGGGCTAATCTATACCTATTATAAAAGAGCGAATTCTTATAAAATTGGATTTGCCTAATATATCCCTATTAAATATCTATTTTAAGGGCAATAATGTAATTTAATATAAAATTGATTAAAAATCTTTTGATTATTTTGTATATATAAAAAATTAGAAATAGATTAATAGTAATATCCTATTATACTCTTTATCAAGATAATCGGACGTTTCAAGCCCATCTCTCCAGAAATATTTATCGTATCCCCTGTATTGGATTTATGTACAAAAAAAATTAGAACCCTTATATTTCGAATGACATAATTAATCTAGATTTTTTTTGGCTTATTAACCTAGCTAATTAAAACCTTCATATTGACATGGTTCAACATATAATACAACATACTCTGTACCAAAACGCACAAAAAGCCAGATAATATCTGAAAGGAAAACAAAAATGAAACGAGAAACTAACCACAAACTAGAATAAGTTTTATTTTGTATATAGAAAAATAAATTTAATACTAAAATATAAAATAAAATTTTGTGAAGAGATGTTTCAATCTCTCCATCGCCGAATAAGTGTTGTATTCTGTCAAAATGTGTATACCAAGATAGTGGTCAAAATGACTCTATATACCCCTAATAATTGCATGAAAAACTGAAAAAATAGGACTGGTAGCCGCATCTGATTATAGTGGTAGTTGTAACTTGTGAGAGGGAGAGAGAAGAGGTGGGCGGTGGGTGGTGGTTCTAATTCCAAAAGTCATTATAATACAGATAAATGTCATTATTTTTCGATAACTAACCCAATACTAAATGTATAATTATACATGATAGAAAAATTTTAGGCTTTTAATGGTATATCAATTATCACTTTATAGTAGCAACTAGCAACCAATGCATACTAATATATTAATTAATATATACATGGATATTAATTTAATTTAGATTATAGGTACATATGTTATTCGTGTTATTTAGAATTAATATATTATACAAATTTGCCGGGCCGGGATGGTTTTGACAGCTCTAGTTATGATAGGGAGAGAGAGGAAGGAAAGATGGGTGGTGGTTTCAATTTCAAAAGTCATATATAGAATATAGATAAAAGTCACGTATTTTAAATAATTAATCCTATATTAAATGTATAATTATGCATAATAGAAAATTTTTAGGTTTCTACATAAGATACGATATAAGAAATTTGGCTTCTACATGCTTGCTAACATTTTGTTGAAGTTAATAATCAATGATTATTAATATTAAATCTTTAAAAAAATTGTTATCAAATATATTTTTAATTAATAAATATAGTCCTACATGGTCTATTACTCAAAAGTGAAATAGAAAAAAGACAACATAAATTTTAATAGCTTGAGATTATTTTATTGAGCCGGATTTATATTTTTATATAATTTATTTTTTAATTTAGAGTTATTATTGATTTGATTATGAAATTTTTATAGGTCTGTAGCCATGATTATTATGAAGAAAGTCAAGAAATTAGTGGTTGATAAATTAATTTCATAGCTTTAATTAAAGCATAATATCATATTAGACGATAAAATTGAATGTAATCGAGCATGATTGGAGTCATTATGCTTAAAAGATAGGGCTTTGATTTTGCATAATTTATAACATTGACAATCTTCATTATACTTTTAACGGTGCTCACAAATAATCACTGACATATTAGTCTTTCATAAATATATTATCTTAAATGAAACTCTTTCTTTTATCTAAACTCTAATTATTATTATTTTTTCTTACCGAAATCGATTATGAAATATTTTTAGGCCTGTAGCCATAATTTATGAAGAAAGTATATAAAGTAGTGATTGATAAATTAATTTCATAGTGATGGTCCCTGAGCTGGGTATTTGGTGTAGAGGGGGGGTGAATACACCAAATAGATTTTTCGAAACTTTTTCAAGTTAAATCACAGAGTTGGTGAGCTCAGTTATCGATCCAGCTGGGGAGGGTCAGCTGGGTAAATAACTCAGCTGGTGGTGCGGAAAGTGGTGGTTTGAAAACTTAGCTTGGTTACTTAGAAAAATTCAGTTTGAAAATATTAACTTAACGTTTTCAGCTTAGTCAGGTTGTGCAACTTTTAGAGAGACACAGCTGTCTTTGGAGAGCAGCTGTGTGTGCAGTTTTGAACAAATATGCAATGATATGAAGGAGTTAGTACACAGCTGAATATAAAGCGAAAGTAAAGAGAGAGAGTAAGAAACACGCGAGTTTTTACGTGGTTCGGAGTAACACCTCCTACGTCCACGACCAGGTTCACTGGTAATCCACTACCACTTGGTTTCCAAGTACCAAGCAACTTCACAACTCTAACCCGAGCTGTGTTCCAACAAGCCATGGGCACTGTCAAGCCTACACCTTCAGTTTCCGGGTACTGAAGAACCTATCCACTCGAATTACGCGCTTCGAGCAAGCGTACCTTTACCTAACCTTTCTGGGTTTGGGTTTGGGTTTGGGTTTGGGTATGGGGTTCCAACTATGAACGAGTTCTTTCAATTAAGAACTTTAGAGTATGATGAACTCGTTCGAAATCTAGGCTAAAGATATACAATGAGTTTGGCCTAGGGAACAGACGAAAAACTAAGCAGTTTCTTAACTAGAAACACTTTAAGATAAAGTGTTCTTTGATCTATCTAGAACTGCTTGAGAGCTTTGGAAAGAATGAAGATTTCAGATAATGAAAGCTTGTAAAGAGTTTTTTGTGTCTGATCCTGAGGTTGAAGACGGGTTTATATAGGTAGAGATTCAAGACTAGCCGTTGGAGGAGCCGTTTGAATCTTACCTACTCTTCTTAAATACAAGATCTGTCGTTGGGCGTATCTGCACCTGTCTTCATTTGTGTCACATCCTAGGTTCTGAAGTCTAGGATGCTGACTTGGCAATCCCTTATTGGTCTAGGTAGGTTGACTTCTTCTGATTCCGGGATCTTCTGCCTTTAGTGCTGGCTTTTGAATTCAGAGCTGGACTGTCTTGAAGTGGAGTCTTCAGAGATAGTTCCTTTGTTCTGTACAGCTGGACCAGCTGTGTTTTGAACTCAGCTCGAATTCTCTTCGCCTTGATCGTTCGCCGGATCACTCACCGAAGGTTGACGCTTGTCTTTTGCTAGCCGACTCCTCGTGAACACAAATGGTCGACCGTCGTCTTCCGCTTCCTTAACCTGTAAGCCTAGAAAATCTAAAGCTCAAACAGGCGAGCTGGAAAACACTATTTAGGTTGACGCAATCATCTATTCAGTTGGAGAATCAGTTGGGTTTTGGTATCAAATCGAAACCTTATAATTTTCCCAACAATTTCCCCCTTTTTGATGATGCCAAAACCTAACTGAGACAACTTATGACGCAGAAAAAAAAACTTGTGTTTTATTAATGTAAGAAAATACATTATAACACAGGAAAAAAAGAAAGAAGGGGAAAATAAAAATCTTCAGTCTTCAATCCTTCAGTCTTCAATCCTTCAGTCTTCAATCCCAGTTGGCTGGGTCTTCTCTTTTGCATCCGTTGCTTCTTTCTTTTGACTCGTCTCTTCTTCAAATTCGATTCGATTCAAATTGTTCCTCTAGCTCAACGGTTGCCTCTTCATTGACTTGTCTCTCTTCTCCTTACTTCCTCTTTTTGGCATGATCAAAACAGGGTGGGAGAGATACACCATCGGCCGTTGCGATGTTTTATTTTGGCGAACCGTGGTTTTCGGCCGAGCGCCGTGGTTTGGAGTCTAATCGGCTCACCGTTGTATTAGCCGGCTCTTCTTCGCCTGCATTGGCCTCAGCTATGATTGCAGACACAGCGTCCTTGGCCTGATTCAGCTGGGGCAGTCCAGCTGAGTGCTTGGAGGGATGAGTTGGCACTGGAGATAGCATCTTCTGAGTCGGGCACAACTTCATTCCTTGCAACTTTTGCTTCTTCAGACTTCTTAGATTGAATGAGAAAGTCTGATTCAGCACTTGAGGGACTTGTATTCAGCTCATATCATCATCATCCAGCTGCAGGTGATCGTTGGCTGGGTGATGTTTCTCATTAGAGCTTGGTGCAGGGACTTGAGCATCTTTCATCGGAAGATCTCGAAGAGGGTGTCCCTGTGGAGCTGAAGGAAACTGAGGAGAAGGCGGTTGAAGTATCCCATCTGTCTTGGGGTTTAAGCTTGGTTGATCAGCTGGAATACTCCGTTGCGGTGTTGGTGATGATTATGTTCACGCAGGAACGTGAACTTCTCTTCCACCATAAGAAACGACCGCTTGTGGGCCTTCTGCTCATCGGAGAGTGATTACGAATTCTCTCATAATGTCAGCTGGCTTCTCTGCTGACTGACTGAGCACCTTTGACTTGAGTCTTTGGTTTGAAGACAGGGCTTCAGTATATTTTGTCTCCTCAAGTTATCTCCGATTCCCAGCTGGGATGGAGTTAGATGCATGCTGCTTTGTCTCCTGCATCTTTTTCTGTGCCTCCTGTGGTGGAGCAAGAGCTTTGTCATGACTGCTCTTGAATACTCCGGCTTTATCAACATCTGGTCCAGGTCTGTTGATGTTGATTTTTGCATCCCAGGGAGTTGTATGTCCCGTTCTCTCTTTTATGTTGAGAGAAACAGTGGGGTTGAGGGGGTCTTTTTCCTTTGACATTCCCAGAAAGTTTTCTGCACCTTCCTGGTGAATGACGTTCTTGAGCTTTGCGCCATCGCGCTGCTCGGTTCTCGTCGATGGGCTTCACCTTCTTCTGGACTTCCGTCTTCTTTGAGAGTTAAGCAACTCTTATCTTGAAGCTTTGACAGATTCTTCAAGTTTGATCGGCTTCGGGAGATATCTTTCTGGATTCCATGTTCTTCTTCTGCATCTTTTGTTAGTAGAAACGAATAATACCAATTGATGGAAATAAGAAAGAATGCCGAAAAACTTTTTAGGGTTGATGCGTATGTCTTCTAGCATATTTAAAGAGTTTTCTTGATGAATGGACGATCAAGATTTGTCTATTGATAAGAAGATCTACGGCTGGGAGTGATTCTCTCTACATATTAATTTCTTGATTAGAATATGTGAGTTAATGCGCGAGAGAGAACGGTTGAGGCGTTTTGACTTTTGCCTCGAAACTCCCATTATTCAATTCTTTGCAGACTTTTAATTAAGATTGATTAGAAATGACAAGATGTGAGTTGACAGAAAATAGATTGAGTAGGTGTAATTAATGTTGTTGCAAACCTCTCAGCTGATCATTGTAGTCAGCTGATACCTCGGTTGAGTGGGTGTGCTGGGTCATCGTGGTTCCAGCTAGTTCCCCCTCAGCTGAATAATCCTTTCCTTTCAGCATCTGGTTTAGCTGAATTCTTTCTCAGCTGATATTAGTGACGTTGATTCTGAATTTCATGTCCGTTTGCATTCAAAGTGGTCTCGTTCCATTCACTGGTCTCGTCTAATCACTGGTCTCGTTCCTTTCACTGGTTCGTCTAATCACTGGGTGAAGCATCGTTCGGGTTGAGAAGTCCAAGTAATCCGCACAACATTTTGAACCTTGCTTCTATCGGCGGTTTTGTGAGAATATCGGCCATATGTCCGTGTGAATTTTCTCAACAATCACATCCTTCTTTTCTACGTGATCTCTCGATGAAATGATGTCGTACGTCTACATGCTTGCATCTTGTGTGAAGTAATCGGATTCTCTCGAAATGGCAATCGCACTTGAGCTATCACGTAAAATTGGAACTGTCCAGCTTTTACTTCATAGTCATCCAAATTGATGTTTCAAAGAGAATTATGCGAGCAGCCTTCCAGCCGTGCCATATATTCTGCTTCTGTCGTGGAAGTTGCGACGCACGTTTGTTTCTTTGAAAACCACGAAATCAACTTACTTCCTAAGAACTGACAAGTTCCTGAAGTTGATTTTCTGTCCAACCGATCTCCAGCGAAGTCTGAGTCTGAGTATCCACACCGTAGATTGTCTTCTGGGTACCATGCAACATTCTGAGTTCCTTTGAGATATTTGAGAATGTTCTTGGCTGCTTGCATGTGTGCTTCCTTTGGATCAACTTGAAATCTGGCACACACTCCGACTGCGAAAGAGATGTCTGGACGACTTGCTGTTAGATACAGCAGGGATCCTATTATCCCTCTGTATTTGCTGGAATCAACTAATTGCCCTTCAGTTCCTGGTTCAATCAGTTGGTGTTCATTGGAATTTTTACAGTTCTGCTGGATTGAACTCCATACTTGGCGATCAAGTCTTTCACGTATTTGGATTGATTTATGAAAATCCCTTTTGATGATTGCTTGACTTGAAGTCCTAGGAAGAAACTCATTTCTCCCATCATGGACATTTGGAACTTCTCTGACATCATCTCTCCAAATCTTTGGCATAAGAAGCTTGATCTTGATCCAAAGATGATGTCGTCTACGTAGATTTGAACAACCAGGATATCTTCTCCTGACTTGATGGTGAAGAGAGTTCGTGCTCATCGAGCCCTTCTTGAATCCTTTGGATACGAGAAAATTTGACAAAGTGTCATACCAAGCTCGAGGTACTTGCTTCAATCCATAAAGAGCCTTCTTTAGCTTGTAGACTTTATTTCCTTCTACTTCGAATCCTGGAGGTTGTTCAACGTAGACATCTTCTTTGATTTCTCCATTTAAGAATGCACACTTCATATCCATTTGATAGACCTTGAATTTGTGATGTGCTGCAAAGGCGAGAAATAGTCTGATTGCTTCCAATCGTGCTACTGGAGCAAAAGATTCTTCGAAGTCAATTCCTTCCTGCTGAGTGTAGCCCTTGGCAACGAGTCGAGCTTTGTTTCTGATGACGACTGCCTGGGTATCCATTTTATTCTTGAATATCCATTTGAGTCCTATGACTTTGACTCCTTCAGGTCTGTCGACCAGTTCCCAGACACAATTTCTGAGGAATTCGTTCAGTTCTTCTTGCATGGCGTTTATCCAAGGCACGCTCTTCAAAGCTTTGAGAATTGATTGAGGCTCTGGCACTTGAGCTACGTAACACGCCATTAGAGCTGTGTCTTCATCATAGACCGTCAGTTCTAGCTCTACTGAGAGTTGAGCTGTGTCAGCTGCTTCTTGATGATCCGATGAAGCTTGAGCAGCTGAGCTTCTGGTTTTGACTTGGTCAGATGGTTCTCCGATAATAGCTGATGATGGATGATCTTCAATCCATCTTCTCCTCTTGCGAATTTCTTCTTCCAATTGATTGATGCTTGACGTGGCTAAATTTCGTCTGACTTGGAGTTGCTCAGGAGTTAAATCTTGAGAGTTTGGCTCTCTTTGATTTATATTTTGAGGAGACTTCTGTAGAGGCTCAGCTGGAGATGGAGCTGGGGACTCAGCTGTGTTTGGATTCCTAGCTGATGATGTTCCCCCTTGATTTGGCGTTGAAGCTTCTTCTTGATTTCCAACTGGTGGAGCTTCTTGATTGATTTGAATTTCCTTCTCTGGCTCATTGTCCCAAATTAATGGTTCGGCCAGATTCCTGATTCTATTCTCTTGAGCCCTTGTCTGAATCAATCTTGAAGATTCTCCTTCGCTTCTTCGTTTGATAGAATCTCTATATTCGAAGGAAGATTCGTCAAAGGTAACATGTGGAGTTACTTCGACTATTTGAGTTCTTCTGTTGAAGACTCTGTATGCTTTTCTCACAGCGGAGTAACCAAGGAATACTCCTCGGTCTGTCTTTTCGTCGAACGTCTTGAGCTGTGTCTTCCCATTGTTGAGGATGTGACATTTGGATCCGAATACCTTGAAATATCCAATGTATGGTATTTTGTTGTTCCATAGCTCATACGGTGTCTTGCCTTGCCTTGATGTGAGTAGGGAGCGATTTTGAGTGAAGCAAGCTGTGTTGATTGCTTCAGCCCAGAACTTCTTTGGAATAGCAGAGCTAGCTAGCATTGAGGTAGTTGCTTCCTTGAGAGTTCTGTTTCTTCTTTCTGCTACACCATTCTGCTGAGGTGTGCGAGCTGCAGATGTTTGGTGTTGAACTCCGTTCTTCTCGCAAAAATCATAAATAGTTTCATTTAGAAACTCCGTTCCACGATCTGATCTTATTGCCATTATCTTGCACTCCTTCTGTGTTGATAATCTTTCCAGCAGGATAGGCAGCTTAGTTCTGGTTTCGCTCTTCTCGTATAAGAATGATACCCATGTGAATATTGAGTAATCATCCACAACGACCAGAGTATATTTTCTGCCATTGAAGCTTGCTGGAGTAACTGGACCAAAAAGATCCATGTGAAGAAGTTGAAGAACTCGATCGCCTGATCGAGCCGGCTTGAGAGAGAATGAAATTCTTGTCTCGCTTTCCTTGTTGACACGTGCCGCACATATGACTTTTGTCATATACTTGATCCGGAATTCCATTAGCGAGCCGGTTCCTAGCCGCTTGTTGATTGTCTTGAAGTTGAGATGATTCGGCCGTTCGTGCCATACCGGTGACTTCATTCTTTGCTTTTCGATATAAGACAAGTCTCAGGAGGGCTGCTGTTCCAGTCAGCAAAGTACATATTTCCTTCTCTTTTCCCTCTTAGGAGTATCTGCTTGGTTTCCCTGTGCTTCACTGTGCATCCCTGTGCATCAAACTTGACAGAAAAACCGTTGTCGCAGAATTGGCTAATGGAAAACAAGTTATGTTGCAATCCTTGTACATAAGAAACATTTGGGATTATAACATTTCTAGTTTTAAATGTACCATAACCTTTGGTTAGGCCATTGGAGTTGTCACCACATGTTACTTGTGGACCTGTACGCTCAATATATTCCTGGAGTAGATGCTTTAGGTGCGTCATGTGCTTGGAACATCCACTGTCCAAGTACCATAGCGTTCTCATCGACTCCTCAGAGATGCGTCGATTCCTTGCAACCTAAACAAAAAATTAAAATTCAGGTACCCAGTTTTAATTGGGTCCTTGTGGGTTAGACAGTGATCCTTTGACGATCCAGATCTGCTTGATGACTCGAATTGGGTCATTTGATCTGATAATTCTCCCAGCTGAGTCGATATACACATTCTTTGTGTTCTTCTGTTGTTGCTGGCGGGGTCTTGATCTCCGTGTCTTTTTGTTTTGTTGTCTGGATTTCTTTTGGTTTCCAGCTGTGTGCCTAGCTGAGACGTTCCTTTGTCTCTGCTGTCTCATGTGATGCTGTGGCTGGAAATGATTATCCAGCTGATACTCGTTTGAGTGGTATCCAGCTGGGTATCTCTGATATCTTGGTTGATATCGATCAACATGCTGGTGCTGTGGCTGGTATCTGTAAAATCCAGCCTGTGGTTTTCGTTGAGGTTGTGCACGTTACTGTCTGAGTTGGGCTTGAAGTTGTCGCACAGCTAACCTTCTTGATGTCTGCTGTGTTCTCGACGGAGTTTGAGACTGTTTCACAGCTGTTCTTCTTGACATCTGCTGTGTTCTCGACGGAGCTTGAGAGTGTTTCACAGCTGTTCTTCTTGACATCTGCTGTGTTCTCGACGGAGCTTGAGAATGTTTCACAGCTGTTCTTCTTGACGTCTGCTGTGTTCTCAACGGAGCTTGAGAATGTTTCACAGCTGTTCTTCTTGACGTCTGCTGTGTTCTCAACGGAGCATGAGAATGTTTCACAGCTAGTCTTCCCGACGCCTGCTGTGTCCTCAACTGTTGATGCTGAGCTGCTGGGATTGGAGGTTCATTTGCACGTACAAACATTACTTTTGTTACACTTGTGGAGGCAATGTTTGAGGCATCCTTTGATTCGTTGTATCCCAGTCCCGCTTTGAGTGCTGCTGGACGCTGAGCACTAATGATCTCGTCCATTGTTGACGTGGCTTTGATGAGAGCTACTATCTTCTTAGATAGTACCTCTTCGGTGCTTTTCAGCTCAATGATCTCAGCTGACTTCCTTTCCGATTCAGCTGTGACCTTTTCCACATCTTCTATCAGCTGTTTCTTCTCATTGTTGAATTCCTTCATCAGCTGATCTTGTTTCACTATTTTGTCTTTTAGTGAAACGACTTCCGTCGGAAGCCGAGTTGTATCACCGCGTCTGATACTTTTGTCTTTTCCAGTTCCACCTTCAGCTCGGCATTCTCACACATAATGACGTCAAGGATCTCTTGAAGCTCCTTGGAATCGTTCATTACTTTCTCTACTAGACTCCAATCAGGTAGACCAAATTCTGAGTCCTGTGTAGAGTGTTCGTGTGATGGTGAGATGTTAGACAGATTTAGAGTTCGAGACGTTACCTCATCTTCATCGATGCCGTCTGTTTGTCCCATGAAGCATGTATCCCAATCAGGTTCATCATGGGCCATCAGGGCTTCTTCTTCCGAGTCTGAAAATGGCATGTCATCCATTTTATTGCACTCTGATTCTTCATCAGCGATATAAGCTCTCCTTCTGTCAGCTGCCTTAGCTTTTAATTAGTCTTTGTCTTTCTTGGACAGCTTTGGACAATCTTGTCGGTAGTGTCCTGGTTCCTTGCAGTTGAAGCAACCTTCTTCTGTTCGTTTGTCAGCTGATTTCTCATCAGCTGCTGCGTACTTATCTCTGTAAGTCCTTGCGAACTTCTTGTATTTGCCCTTGCTGGTGTTGAGTCTGTTATAATTTTTCACCATCATGGCAATTTCTTCGAGTAGCTCCTCTTTGCTCATTTTCTTTTTGTCCTTCTTCATCTTGGAGGACACAGCTGACTTGACATGAGCTGACTTTTTAGAGTTGGCTCTGAAAGCAATTTCTTTTGGAGCTGGGGTGAGTTCTCCGTCATTCTGTCTATTTGAAGATTCTTCTTGAGTGATCTTCAAGTTGTATTCGTTGGCTTTTAAGAGTGAGAACAACCTTTCTGTAGATAGATCACCCAAGTCACTTCGACTTTGGTGAACTACCTTGTAAGTGTTCCATTCAGCTGAAAGGGCTGAAAGAACCTTTAGATTCTTTTCCCGCTGGGTATACTTCCCAGTTCTGATTGTCTCTATCTCGATGACTATGTTTGAGAACCTTAGCTGCATCGCTTCGATGGACTCGTTGGCTAGCTGCTTGAAGTTGTCGAATTTTTGGCAAGCTATTGTGAATTTGTTTTCTTTGATTTCTTCAGATCCTTCACATAGCTTGGCAAGTATTTCCCACATCTCTTTGGCTGTCTCGCACTTGATGATCTTACACAGGTAGGCGTTTGAGACTGTTGATGAGATGGTGTTTCTTGCGAAGCTGTCCAGTCCAGCTTGCTTTCGTTCTTCTGACGAGTAATCCTTCTTTGGCTTGAGAATTGGCCGGTATTCTGGTTGTCCTCCATCATGGGCAGGTACGAGTCCATTTCCTTGTTTATAAATAAGGATGGGTCCGTCTGTGATGACGTCCCACATCATGTCGTGATGTGTACAAAGAAAGCTTTTCAATCTGAATTTCCAGATTGCATAGTCGTCTACCGAGAAGGTGGGGAGATTTCTGTTAAGATAAGAATCCATAGACATGTGCAGTATGTAATAATATGAGTTTTTCTGAAAAACGGATCTGTTCAGTTGACCACTGACACAGAGTGTCAAGAGAGATCTTGATACAGAAACGGTGGTCTTTTGAACCACTACTCTGATACCAATTGATGGTCCCTGAGCTGGGTATTTGGTGTAGAGGGGGGGGGGGTAAATACACCAAATAGATTTTTCAAAACTTTTTCAAGTTAAATCACAGAGTTGGTGAGCTCAGTTATCGATCCAGCTGGGGAGGGTCAGCTGGGTAAATAACTCAGCTGGTGGTGCGGAAAGTGGTGGTTTGAAAACTTAGCTCGGTTACTTAGAAAAATTCAGTTTGAAAATATTAACTTAACGTTTTCAGCTTAGTCAGGTTGTGCAACTTTTAGAGAGACACAGCTGTCTTTGGAGAGCAATGTGTGCGATTTTGAACAAATATGCAATGATATGAAGGAGTTAGTACACAGCAGAATATAAAGCGAAAGTAAAGAGAGAGAGTAAGAAACACGCGAGTTTTTACGTGGTTCGGAGTAACACCTCCTACGTCCACGACCAGGTTCACTGGTAATCCACTACCACTTGGTTTCCAAGTACCAAGCAACTTCACAACTCTAACCCGAGCTGTGTTCCAACAGTTTGCGGGCACTGTCAAGCCTACACCTTCAGTTTCCGGGTACTGAAGAACCTATCCACTCGAATTACGCGCTTCGAGCAAGCGTACCTTTACCTAACCTTTCTGGGTTTGGGTTTGGGTTTGGGTATGGGGTTCCAACTATGAACGAGTTCTTTCAATTAAGAACTTTAGAGTATGATGAACTCGTTCGAAATCTAGGCTAAAGATATACAATGAGTTTGGCCTAGGGAACAGACGAAAAACTAAGCAGTTTCTTAACTAGAAACACTTTAAGATAAAGTGTTCTTTGATCTATCTAAAACTGCTTGAGAGCTTTGGAAAGAATGAAGATTTCAGATAATGAAAGCTTGTAGAGAGTTTTTCGTGTCTGATCCTGAGGTTGAAGACGGGTTTATATAGGTAGAGATTCAAGACTAGCCGTTGGAGGAGCCATTTGAATCTTACCTACTCTTCTTAAATACAAGATCTGCCGTTGGGCGTATCTGCACCTGTCTTCATTTGTGTCACATCCTAGGTTCTGAAGTCTAGGATGCTGACTTGGCAATCCCTTATTGGTCGAGGTAGGTTGACTTGCTCTGATTCCGGGATCTTCTGTCTTTAGTGCTGGCTTTTGAATTCAGAGCTGGACTGTCTTGAAGTGGAGTCTTCAGAGATAGTTCCTTTGTTCTGTACAGCGGCTCGAATTCTCTTCAGCTTGATCAGGCTCTGCTGGATCACTCAGCTGAAGGTTGACGTCTGCTGTCTTTTGCTAGCTGACTCCAGCTGTGAACACAGCTGGGTCGACTGCTGTCTTCCGCTTTCTTAACCTGTAAGCCTAGAAAATCTAAAGCTCAAACAGGCGAGCTGGAAAACACTATTTATGTTGACGCAATCATCTATTCAGTTGGAGAATCAGTTGGGTTTTGGTATCAAATCGAAACCTTATAATTTTTCCAACACATAGCTTTTAAAACATCTCATAGAAGACGATAAAAATGAATTTATAATTTGGTGTAAAAGATGTTATTTTTCGTGTAATTAAATCTATTATTGATAACTATAATCTCAACTAAATTAAAGTAAAATTCTTTAATAAATGAATCATACTTGAGTTTGATGGTAGTCGACTTAATTTGATTCGATTAAAAATTATCAATGAATAAGAACAGTAAAGTATAATAAATTACATAAATAAATTTAATATTAAAATATAAAATAAAATTTTGTGAAGAGATGTTTCAATCTCTCCATCGCCGAATAAGTGTCGTATTCTGTCAAAATGTGTATACTAAGATAGTGGTCAAAATGACTCTATCTACCCCTAATAATTGCATGAAAAACTCAATAAATATGACTGGCAGCTGCATCTAATTATAGTGGTAGTTGTGACTTGTGAGAGGGAGAGAGAGGAGGTGGGCGGTGGGTGGTAGTTTTAATTCTAAAAGTCATTATAATACAGATAAATGTCATTATTTTTCGATAACTAACCCTATACTAAATGTATAATTATTCATGATAGAAAAATTTTAGGCTTTTAATGGTATATCAATTAACACTTTATAGTAGCAACTAGCAACCAATTCATACTAATATATAAACTTACATATACATGGATATTAATTTAATTTAGATTATAGGTACATATGTTATTCATGTTATTTAGAATTAATATATTAGATCATTAATTCAAAAGATAAATGTATCCCCTTTAATTTTATCATTAGTTTTATTACAACATTGAGTTCATCGTGTGTTAACTTAAGAAGAGAGTTGAAGATCTTCACTTAACATGAGACGGTGTACAATAATAATATCAAAGCTATTTCACAATACATCAATAGAACAAATTTAAAGACCAAAAAATAAATTTTAATACGAAAATGAAACAAAATCCTAATTAGAAATTAATAAATAAAAATTACTTATCTAAACTTGAATAAAAGATCAAACATGCCACAATATCTGAAAGGAAAACAAAAATGAAACGAGAAACTAACCACAATCTAGAATAAGTTTTATTTTATATATAGAAAAAATTAAAATTAAATTAGTTGTACTATCCTATTAGAACTCTTGATCAAAATCCAAAGATATACACAACTCATGATCCGACAAAAAAAAAATATATTTGTATTATATATTGAGCCTCAATGTACATAGTGTATAATTTTCTAATTTCAAAACTGTGCCCGTGCTTGCCGACATAAAAAATTAAAGAATAAAGTTATGAGATTGCTTCATCTATTACGTCGGATTGTATTTTATACATTTAGATGTTTTGTTTTAATTTATTTTGTTTTGTATCTAATTGTAACGAGTAAATGTACTTATTGGAAAAATTAAATAACTAATATAACTATGTTGAATTAAAACACTGAAAAATAGTCATTATAGATGTAAGTTTATCACGACACAATTTAAATAAGACGAACGATGGCAAAGCCGTCATGGTATATTTATATATTTATTTGTGGGAAAAATGATATGATCATTACCTTTCATGAGCATTTTTTATAAGCACTCCTCACGTTATCTTTTAATATTTTTTATTATTTTTACTTTATTTATATAATTTATTATATTTTATAGTTCTTATTTGTTGATAACATTTAGTCGAATCGAATTAAGCCGAGTACCATCAAACTCAAACATAACTCATTTTATTAAATACTTTATTTAAGTTTAATTGTATAAAATATCTTTCTAAAAAAAATTAAAAAAAATAGGGAAAAGAGAGAAGGGACAAGGCTGGTAGTCGCGGTTGGTTACAGTGGTGGGTGGTGGTGGTGCATGGTCATGATTGGGAGAGAGAGAAAGGAACGATGGGTGATGGTTTCAATTTCAAAAGTCATATATAGAATATAGATAAAAGTCACGTATTTTCAATAATTAATCTTATATTAAATGTATAATTATGCATAATAGAAAATTTTTAGGCTTCTACATAAGATACGATATAAGAAATTTGGCTTCTACATGCTTGCTAACATTTTGTTGAAGTTAATAATCAATGATTATTAATATTAAATCTTTAAAAAAATTGTTATCAAATATATTTTTAATTAATAAATATAGTCCTACATGGTCTATTACTCAAAAGTGAAATAGAAAAAACACAACATAAATTTTAATAGCTTGAGATTATTTTATTGGGCCGGATTTGTATTTTTATATAATTTATTTTTTAATTTAGAGTTATTATTAATTTGATTATGAAATTTTTATAGGTCTGTAGCCATGGTTATTATGAATAAAGTTAAGAAATTAGTGGTTGATAAATTAATTTCATAGCTTTAATTAAAGCATAATATCATATTAGACAATAAAATTGAATATAATCGAGCATGATGGAGTCATTATGCTTAAAAGATAGGGCTTTGATTTTGCATAATTTGTAAAATTGACAATCCTCATTATACTTAACGGTGCTCACAAATAATCACTGACATATTAGTCTTTCATAAATATATTATCTTAAATGAAACTCTTTCTTTTATCTAAAATCTAATTAATATTATTATTTTTTCTTACCGAAATCGATTATGAAATATTTTTAGGTCTGTAGCCATAAAGAAAGTATATAAATTAGTGATTGATAAATTAATTTCATAGCTTTTAAAGCATCTCATAGAAGACCATAAAAATGAATTTATAATTTGGTGTAAAAGATGTGATTTTTTGTGTAATTAAATCTATTATTGATAACTATAATCTCAACTAAATTAAAGTGAAATTCTTTAATAAATGAATCATGCTTGAGTTTGATGGTACTCGACTTAATTTGACTCGATTAAAAATTATCAACGAATAAGAACAGTAAAGTATAATAAATTACATAAATAAATTTAATACTAAAATATAAAATAAAATTTTGTGAAGAGATGTTTCAATCTCTCCATCGCCGAATAAGTGTCGTATTCTGCCAAAATGTGTATACCAAGATAGTGGTCAAAATGACTCTATATACCCCTAATAATTGCATGAAAAATTGAAAAAATAGGACTGATAGTTGCATCTGATTATAGTGGTAGTTGTGACTTGTGAGAGGAAGAGAGAGCTAGGAGGTGGGCGGTGGGTGGTGGTTCTAATTCCAAAAGTCATTATAATACAGATAAATGTCATTATTTTTCGATAACTAACCCTATACTAAATGTATAATTATACATGATAGAAAAATTTTAGGCTTTTAATGGTATATTAATTATCACTTTATAGTAGCAACTAGCGACCAATGCATACTAATATATTAACTAATATATACATGGATATTAATTTAATTTAGTTTTTTTTATTAATTTAATTTAGATTATAGGTACATATGTTATTCGTGTCATTTAGAATTAATATATTAGATCATTCAAAAGACAAATGTATCCCATTTAATTTTAGTGCTAATCCATAAAAATACACACTTTCACTTTACATAAATGAAAAATACACACCTCCTCCAAAACAAATGAATTTTACACACTTTTCGTTTGAAGAGCCGATATGACACTTGATTGTGATTTATTTTAATCAAAAAGTGACTAATGATTGCTAATAAATACATGCTGCTATTAAGCCTATTTCCCTCTCAAGTACCATATCCCGCTCGAGCGGGGAATACTTATAAATTGAATTAACCAATTTCCCTCTCGTGTATACCTATTTCCCGCTCGAGCAGAAAATAGATATACACGAGAGGGAAATAGTTTTACCCAAGAGGGATTTCAAGAAAAGTCGACTAAAAGTCGACTAAATTATTATAAGTTGAATTAACCAATTTCCCTCTCGTGTATACCTATTTCCCGCTCAAGCGGGAAATACATGAACACGAGAGGGAAATAGTTTTACCCGAGAGGGATTTCGATTTATGTTGGGAAAATTAATAGAGTTTTGATTTGATACCAAAACCCAGCTGACCCCAACCGAGTAGATGATTGCACAAGCCTAAGCGTTTTTCAGCTCACCTGTTTGAGATTATAGAGTTTCTTAGTTTACAAGTAGCAGTTGAAGACAACAGAAGACATTGCAGAAGATACAATGAAGCGGACACAGCTAAGCATACAGCTTTAAAGAATTCAGCAGAGCAGACTCAGTTAAGCAGACCAAGCAGAGTCAAAGACCCTGAAGTATCAAGACCCAGCTCAGTGACGGATACCCAGCTCAGTGTCAAAGACCCAGCTCAGTGTAAAAGACCCAGCTTTGAGTCCATGACACAGCTCAGGTCTAAGACACAGCTTAGGTCAGTGACACAGCTCAGGTTGAAGACACAGCTCAAGACGATGATACAGCACAGGTCTAAAACACAGCTCAGAGTTAAGACGCAGCAGAGTCCAAGCCGCTGAAGACACAGCAGAGAAGCTTAGCAGCTCGAAGACGAAGACCTTCTCCAAGACAAGATCCCGATGTCAGAAGATCTTATCTGACGCAGTCAATTCAGAGAAGAACTAGCCTCTGCAGATGCAGACCTACTTCGTAGGTTAAAGGCCAGAAGTCAATGAGAGTAGGTAAGATTCAAACGGCTCTCTTCCAACGGCTAGTTTGAATCTCCACCTATATATATCTCCTCACCATTAAAGAAAGGAGTGGACTGGCAAGACGACTAAAGAAATAAAAGAGCAAAACAAAAAGATGAACAACGATCTTCAAAGCCATATCTTTCAAGAACACCCAGCCAGTCAGCTGTGTTCTTAGTTGTTCACACATTCAGTCTTAGGCAGAATAGATCAGAATAAATATCTTAAGCCTAGTTTGAACGAGTTCATCTTACTCCTTGTTCTTCATTGTAAGAACTCGTTCATAGTTGGAAAACCCATACCCAATCCCAAACCCAGAAAGGTTAGGTAAAAGGTACGCTTGCTCGAAGCGTGTAATTCGAGTGGTTAGGTTCTTCAGTACCCGGAAACTGAAGGTGTAGGCTTGACAGTGCCCGTAAACTGTTGGAACACAGCTCGGGTTAGAGTGTGAAGTTGCTTGGTACTTGGAAACCAAGTGGTAGTGAATTACCAGTGAACCTGATCGTGGACGTAGGAGGTGTTACTCCGAACCACGTTAAAATTGCTTTGTTCTTTATCTCTTTGTTTTATGCATGTTACTAACCCCTCATGAGCATACATTTCAAGCTGCATAAACTGATTAACCGAAAAGTGAAACAGAGCTTTGCAATATAATTTGAAGCAACAGACGGACTTACCAAACCCACCAACTTCCGCACACACTCTCACAGCCAGCTTTGTCACTCAAGCTGTCATCCAGCTGAGTCGAACACAGCAGGCTCTCTCAAAAGAGTTTTAACTTGCAAAAGTTTTTAAACCTTGGTGTATTCACCCCCCCTCTACACCAAGGTATCCGTCTTGGGACCAACAATTTATGAAAAAAATATCGAAACAAAATAAAATTAATCAAGATCCCGCTAACTAACCTCTTATCCCGATATGATTTTGTACTTGCCACAACTTTTCTTCTTTTTTTTCTCCCCCCAAAGTCACAGACCTTATTTTTTGTGCTATGAGTTGATGTTTTGTAGGTCATTCTAGGGTTAGTGTTGTAGGTGTGTGTGTTTTTCATTTGTTTTTCATGTGGTGTGTATTTTTCATTTGTTTCAACTCAAACTGTGTAAAATAAATTTTCCCCCTTAATTTTATCATTAGTTTTATTACAACATTGAGTTTATCGTGTGTTAACTTAAGAAGAGAGTTGAAGATCTTCACTTAACATGAGACGGTGTACAATAATAATATCAAAGCTATTTCATAATACATCAATAGATCAAATTTAAAGACCTAAAAATAAATTTTAATACGAAAATGAAACAAAATCCTAATTAGAAATTAATAAATAAAAATTACTTATCTAAACTAGAATAAAAGATCAAACATGCCACACTTATATCCTTGCTCGCCAAATAATCACTAGCAATTTATCTCACATCATATAGTTGAAGCATAAAATATTTGGGTGACAATTTACCAAAGTGTTGGGAAAATAATAAACATGTTTTGAAGTGATACCAAAACCCAGCTGACCCCAACCGAGTAGATGAATGTACAAACTGCGTGTTGTTTCCAGCTCACTTGTATAGAGCTATTAGGTTTTCTAAGTACAAGTTCAACACAGCAGAAGACACATCTGAGGAATTCAGCAGAGCAGACCAAGCAGAGTCAAAGACCCAGCAGTATCAAGACCCAGCTCAGTGTCAGAAACCCAGCTCAGTGTAAAAGACCCAGCTTTGTATCGATGACACAACTCAGGTTAATGACACAACTCAGGTTGAAGACACAGCTCAGGTTGAAGACACAGCTCAGGTTGATGATACAGCTCAGGTCTAAGACACAACTCAGAGTCGAGACGCAGCAGAGTCGAAGACGCTGAAGACGCAGCAGAGTCGCTTAGCAACTCGAAGACGAAGACCAAATCCAAGACAAGATCCCGGTATCAAAAGATCTCATCGAACATGGTCCAATCAGAGATGAGGAATAGCTTCTGCAGATGCAGACCTACATCGTAGACGAAAGACTAGAAGTCAAAGAGAGTAGGTGAGATTCAAACGGCTCTCTTCCAACGGCTAGTTTGAATCTCCATCTATATATATCTTCTCCACCAAAGACTGGATGGACGACTGAAGAAATAAAAGAGCCAACAGATAAATGAACAACGATCTTCAAAACCAAATCTCTCAAGAACACCCAGCCAGTCAGCTGTGTTCTTAGTTGTTCACATATTCAGTCATAGGCAGAAAAGATTAGATTAGAACTATCTTAAGCCTAGTTTGAACGAGTTCATCATACTCCTTGTTCTTTATTGTAAGAACTCGTTTATAGTTGGAAAACCCAAATCCAAACTCTTCTATCCAGAAAAGGTTAGGTTAAGGTACGCCTGCTCGAAGCGTGTAATTCGAGTGGTTAGGTTATTCAGTACCCGAAAACTGAAGGTAGACTTCAGTTGTGCCCGGAAACAGTTGGTTACGTTTTGATACAGTACGTGGAAACTTGTATCCAACTCAAGGAACTGAGTTGCAACGCTTGCTGACTGCGTGTAAAGTCAGTGGTATCGTTAGTGGATTACCAGATGGTTTTCTGGTCGTGGACGTAGGAGTAGTTTCTCCGAACCACGTTAAATAGCTTTGTTATTTACTGCTTTGTTTATGCATCCAGCTAACTCCTCATAAGCATATTTCAAGTTGCATAAACTGACTAACTGAAAAGAGAAACAAAGTTTTGTAATATAATTGAAGCAACAGACGGACTTTCCAAACCCACCAACTTCCGCACACACACAGCCAGTTGTGTTGATCAAGCTGCCTTCCAGCTGGATCGAACACAACCAGCTCACTCAAAAGAATTTTAATTGGAAAAGTTTTTAAACCTTGGTGTATTCACCCCCTCTCTACACCAAGGTATCCGTCTTGGGACCAACACAAAGGACCTAAGAAGTAAATTCTAAAAATAAGGTTTTTCCTGATAACATTACTCTCCTTCACTTTTAAAATATGAATAATATATGATACTATTATGATAACTATAGTAATTGAAGTGATCGTAGTAATTGCCTTTAAGATTTAAAAATTAAGGATATATAAGATAGTAGCAACTTAACCGCATTGTAAATATATATTTATGTACTTTTGCTTCTTCTAAGGTCACTTAATTAATTAGAGGATACTTTTTTTCTTTTATGGGGTTTTCCCACTAGGACTTTACCAATAAAAATTTTAATGAGGTTCTGCTCTGAGGTATAAGCTTGTTATACCAAAAGTTTTGATTCTGGAACTCTCCACTTATAGTTGCTACCGTGAGAACTTGAGAACATGCTTAATTAAATCTATATAATTGTGCTTTTTAGAAAATCATGTTTAAATCTATATATATTCACTATATATATTTATGCTTCGAAATAATGACAACCATAGATCATACAAAGATCAACGGTTCAAATTAGTTCCTAGCTCCCACACTATGAATTGTTTCTATATGACCCTTCATTTCTAATTAAATTAAGTATAGATTATAATAGACGATTATTATCAATACCATACAAATTTTGATAATTGTACATAAGATATGACATAAAAAATTCAGTTTTATTTCTTTTCTACTCTTATTAAATGAAAAGTTATACGTGCAACGCACATAATTCATTGCTAGTTGGTCCAAATTTCCAAAAGTTGGCCAAAATTTCTACAAATAAAGTTGGTAGACAACATTTAATTTTCTCTATCTATATTAGTTATCTCAAATTTTGCCTCAATTATATTTATGCTGACCAAACCTATCCGAAACAAGCAACATCAAAAACATCAAATTAAATGCGAAGCATGTGGATGGTACAATAATGTACAAATTAATTTAAGGTTTTAATCGATATATGTGGAGTACTGGGGAGGGAGACAAGAAACACTAATTAAATACGAAGCATACATGAATGTGGATCGATCTTTGATCAGTTTAAGTAGTGTACAAATTTATTTAGGATTTTAATCTTAGATCGATCCGGTACTACGTCATTCAAGTCAATTCAATTAGAACTTGACAATCAATGAATACAATTTGAACATCAACTTGAACATCAACTTGAATCATTTAATTCGCATCTACTTAATTAAATCATTTATATCCTCCAAGACTAATAGAAATTCAAACACCTAAAAAATTAAGCCTAAGTAATCTCTACTCCGTAATAGTTGATTATTTCCTTGGGTAGTGCCCCCAGACATAGGTGTTTTACCATTGAACTGAGTTACCAAGTTCTCGTGTTATTTACTGCTTTTATCGTTTGCGTTCGTATGCTTATTATATAGAACACTCTGCAGTGAATGTTCTTTCATATGTTCTTGACTTACATAAGAACATGTGGTTAAGTACTAATCGATTTAAACACGAGATGAATCAAAGGTTTAGCGAAATTTCATGAACTTTCGCACATGTCGGATGCTACTTGTCAGAAAAACTTGGGGTATGTACATATTTGTCATTTTTCTTCACAAGAATTGTCTCTTTTCTTCATAATAAAATCACTTGCTATTTTAACTAGTTAAAGGGCAAAAGTATAATAAAAGTGTCATTTTTTTCAGCATAAATATCTTTAAGATAATTATCCAGTCGCACTGTGCGGTTAACCACTCAACCACACTCAAATCTTTTATGTTTTTTAGAGGATGAACCCTTGAAATCCTTACTCTTATTTATCGAGAGAGGGAGGAAGAAACAAGCAACATCAAAATGCGAAGCATATGGATCGTACCATTAAGGATTTCAAATTTTCAATGGCTACATTATTCAGTTGTTCACGTACGTCATTCAACTCAAATTATTTAGATATCTACAAACCTCAAGAAACTTTCTAACATCAATCTTAAATCATTTAATTCTCCAAAGACTTTTTAGAAATTGACAAACCTCGGTATATAAAACGTGAAACACGTCATACGTAAATCCCATTTAATTCCTCCAAGACTTATAAAAATTTACAAACCTAAAAATAAATGTGCAAAACGAGAGGGAAAGAGATAAAATAGGAAGCGAAAAATTGTCATTTTAATTTTTTTTTTTTTCATGAACAAAAAATATCGTTTTGTGATGGGATGGAAATGATTTTTCACATCATCACGAAACATGAGGATAGGAAATAATTGTCCCGGTCGTTATGACGTGAAATACATCGTTAAAGGTTGGCATTGACCAAAAGCAATACTCCCTCCGTTCTTTAATAAGTGTCATACTCCTTCAAAACACACATATTAAGAAAATTGATAATTTACTCTCTTTACCCTTAATTAATAGCATAGGAAACATAAACAAGTTGATAATCTGCATTAATGACAAGGATATAATGGGAAGTTTTACATTATTTTTCTCTAGAATTTTGAAATATGACACTTATTGAGAAACAAAAAAATGAGCTAGAAAGGACACTTATTAAAAAACGGAGGGATTATATTAATATATATGGTTCATTACTATATATATATATATATATATATATATATATATATATTGGTTCGTTGTGCTTATTTAAGGGGAAAAAAATTGCCTAAAGTAAAACTTCATTATATTAGAAACAAATTAATAAATAAAACTGTCATTAAATTTAGTTTTTAGACTGAAATGATATTAGAGTAACGAAATATTTTCTGCATTATTTTGTTATTTCTATTTATTTTCTTCAATCAGAAAAGAACTAGCTAGAATTTTAAGAACATATAGAAAAAGATTACACTAAAATGCAAACAATTATCCGTAATCCAGGCCCATCCATCTGCCTTTATCTTCGGGACCAATCTCAAAATTGTCCATTAATCTAACACAAAAATTAATTTGTGTACGATCGGTCGCACCTGCGATCATTTTTAACACGTGCGACGAGTGCATCTCACACATCCTAGATAGGCGCATGCGCGTGTGTAGTACATGCATTCGGTAGGCACGTGTAGTACACGAGCCTGCCCATTTTATTTTTAATTTTTAATCTTTGCCCGCCTTATTTATTTATTATTATTATTTCATTTTTTTTAATTTTTGTATTTTTAATTCTTGCCCGTTAGGATTTATTGATCCCCAATTACAGTTTTATAAATCCTTAGTTAGATTTATTAATCCTCAATTAAAGTTTATTAACCATCAAATAGAGTTTATAATTTTCAATTATGGTTTATTAATCCCAATTTTAAGTCTATTTCTTCAAATGATATTCAAGAGTGGTAGAGTAATTTCTTGATTTCAAATTCAGACAATTTGATTAAGAACTACATGGGTTCAAAAGAAAATCAGTTTTAGCTAGCATAACACAAACATGATTAATTATTGACTATAATTTGTAGTTTTGTATAACTAATAATGGAACACTCTAATACTTTGTACGGTTGTACCCTTCAGAAAAGGTAACAAAACAACAATAGTTATACAGTATATAATAAAACAGCAATAATGATATTCGTGCGTACGTAAACAGAAACATACTAAATCGGCTTTCGAAGATTTAAACTTCATGCTACAATGTTTTCTCAATTTTTAGTAAGTTTCTATTTATTTTTTTAAAAGTTGGCATGTTGTGGGCTTCTTATCCGTGACCTGCCGGCCTATGTTGGGTGATTTCCTAAACCTTTTTTCCCTTAACAAATTATAAACTCTAATCCGAATTTATAGGATTTTTTATAGAGAACACGAATTTATAGGATTTATTTGAATAGAATTTGGATATTTAAATTTAGACAAGAATTGTTGATACTACTCTTACTGGTATTATCCATAAAACATGTTTAAATCAAAACATAATATAATCACATAAAAAATGCTTAAACAAAATATTTTTGGCTTTTTTCAGGATAATTTTCAATTATAAAGTAATGGGTTGTAAATACATTATTTTATTGTTTTCATCTTACACATTAAAATTACATCATAACAATGGTTTTTAGTAGTAGAGATGTTCTGTTTTTTTCTTTTTTACTATTGTAGCATGTCATTGCCAAGCAATGATAAAAAAACAAAACAATGTAAATTAATAAATTTCACAACATCTTACTATCTATAATCATATCTACTATTTTGAGAATTAAGCCAATGGAAATAATTGGGAGTATCATATTGCCTTTAATAATTTATTATATTTTTTAAAGAATTAGCATCTATATTACCCTATATAAAGAGGGCTGATATATACTCGGACAGAAACAACAGGAGAATTCAAAGATTTAGAAAAATGGCCTCAAAACCAGGGTTGCTTACAGACTGGCCATGGAAGCCTCTCGGAAGTTTTAAGGTCCATTTTTATTCTCTCTCTCTGCTTTCTACATTAAAAATAACTATAACTTATACACAATATCAAGTTGTTTCATGAGTACGGTACACGACACGAAGCTGTGTAAATAATTAATATTTGAAACTTACCTTTTTGTTGTAGCACATGATCTTGGCTCCATGGGTAATGCACAGCCTCTACTCTGTTGCAACAAAAGAGAAAAATGAGTTGGACTACACCAATGTATTAATACTACCATTTCTACTATCAAGAGCCCTCCATAACCAATTATGGATATCATTCTCTCGCCACAGAACCGCCAAAGGCAGCACCAGAATTGTCGATAGAAGCATTGAATTTCCACAAGTCGACAGAGAAAACAACTGGTGACTAATTATTTCAATTTCAATTTCTCCACCTTCTCTTAAGCCTTGACTAATTAATTCAATTAATTCTGGTTTGATTTGATGTGTTGTTCTTGCAGGGATGATCAGATTCTCCTAAGTGGCCTTCTGTTTTACATTTTCAACTCCACGTTGTCAGTTGCCTCTTCCTTGCCTACTTGGAGGAGCGACGGCGTCATCTTAACGGCGTTACTCCACGCGGGCCCCGTCGAATACCTCTACTACTGGCTGCACAGAGCTCTGCACCACCATTATCTCTACTCTAGATACCATTCTCACCACCATTCCTCCATTGTCACCGAGCCCATTTCTTGTAATTATGTTTTTTTCTTTTTTAATTTTTTATAGATGGAATATATTTTCTAATTAATATATTGGTGTTGTACGTGGCTGGCTGGCAGCTGTTATACATCCATTTGCAGAGCACATCGCATATTTTATGCTGTTTGCAATTCCAACTCTTGGAACAATCTTTAATGGAGCTGCTTCCTTGGCGTCTGTGTTTGGATACATAACCTACATTGATCTAATGAACAATATGGGCCACTGCAATTTCGAGTTCATTCCTAAATGGCCATTTCTAATCTTCCCTCCTCTCAAATACTTTATGTATACGCCCTCGTAAGTGCATGTCCATTTCCATTTAATCATATATATATGTATAATGCAAAATTAAAATCTTGATTAATTTGTTTAAGCCAGGTTCCACTCTCTGCACCACACTCAATTTCGGACCAACTACTCCCTGTTCATGCCTGTGTACGATTTCATCCACGGAACGATGGACAAATCGAGCGACGCGTTGCGCGAAAGCTCGCTGAAGAGGCAGCAGGAATCTCCCGACGTGGTGCATCTAACTCACCTCACCACACCAGATTCCATCTTCCATCTCCGACTGGGATTCGCCTCTTTCGCTTCGAGGCCTCTCCACTTGCTCGGATGGCGCACGTGCTTCACGTGGCCTCTCTCGTCGATTTCTGTTATCCTCAGCTTCATCTACGGCCGCACGTTTCTTGCAGAGGCAAATCTGTTGGGGAAACTCAAGCTGCAGACGTGGACTATCCCACGTTACAGCTTTCAGGTAAGAATAAAACATCTTTCTGTTAACTATCAGTAGAAGGTGAGAACGACATGTTATGAATGACTAATTCTTTACATGTATGTAGTATTTCCTAAAATGGCAAGGGCAAGCTATCAACACATTGATCGAAGAAGCCATACTCGAAGCTGAGCTACGGGGCTCCAAGGTTATAAGCCTTGGATTGCTGAATCAGGCAAGTCTTGTTTAACTAACATGCACCTTAACAGTCTCTAATGACCGTGAAATTCCCAAGAGATTTAGTCATTTTTGGGTAATTTTAATATTTCAGAGTGAGGAACTCAACAGAAGTGGAGCAATTTTTATTGAAAGATACCCTAAACTGAAAATTAAGGTTGTTGATGGAACTAGTCTAGCAGTAGCTATTGTCCTAAACAGCATTCCAAAAGGAACAACAGAAATCCTATTCAGAGGCAGTCTCTCCAAACTTGCTCTTGCTATTGTTTCTTCTTTGTACCAGCAAGGCATTCAGGTCTCTCTCTCTCTCTCTCTCTCTCTCTCTCTCTAAAAACATAACAAAATCTCCCTTATTTGGCTTCATACAACAAATTTGATTTTGTTTAGGTTGCTACATTCTACGAAACAGAGAAGCTTAAACTATCTGCAAGAACTGAGGGTGAAATTGCAGTGTCCAAAAGTTACAGTCAGAAGGTGAGCATTATTAGTATATGATGATCCTTTTTTCTAATAGCGTGAAAATTAATTAATTAAGCTGAAAAATCTTGTAGGTATGGATAGTTGGAGAAGGATTATCAGAAGATGAAGAGCTCAAGGCGCCAAAGGGGACTCTGTTCATCCCTTTCTCACACTTCCCTCCGAAGAAAGCGCGCGACGACGCCTTCTACTGCCACACTCCTTCCATGATCGCCCCTCCTTCCCTCCAAAATCTCCATTCCTGTGAGGTTAGTACACTAACAACATTGTAATCTAAGAACAAAATCCTCTGTTTTTCGATATTTTTAAGGATTCCTAGAATTGTTCTGATTTGGTAGAATTGGCTGCCGAGAAGAGTGATGAGTGCTGGGCGCGTCGCCGGAATACTGCATGCCTTAGAAGGATGGAATGTGCACGATTGCGGCGACTCCATTTTCGACGTCGACAAGATTTGGAAGGCTGCTCTTAAACATGGATTTCGCCCTACAACCATTTCCAAATAATTACACTACATATTTGGAGTATATGTATTGAATATTTGATTAGGTTCCTGGTTCCGGGCTTGTGCTGTTCAATTATATTTTTAATTTCTTGTTTGCAATTTCTATTTTACAAGTTGAATAAGTTGGTTTCTGTAAGTTTTATCACTATATATACATATATACTGCAATTACAAGGTGATAATTCTAACAATCAAATCATTTGGAGTAGAAAACAAATGTAATTAGATACATGGAAAGAATTACATAAACTTACAAGAAAGAATGCATGCAGCTAAGCCTAAGCTAATTGATGTTCCCGCACAACATGGAGGAGAGGTCATCGTTAAGAGGATTGCAGATTTTGTGGAGAAAATCATTAATCAAGAGCAAAAAAGTGGACACAAAATCATTCCACTCGTATTCATTTTTGTGATTGAGTGAAATAATCTGAGGGAGTTGAGCTCTGCAAAGGGGACACGTGGCGTGTGACTGAAGCCATACATCAATGCACTTTGAGTGGAAGCTGTGGCCGCACTCCGCCAGCTTCCGGTAACGGTCGCCGCCGCGTATGTCGTCGAGGCATATGGAACAGTACTGCTCCTTCTCTGAATTCTCGTCGAATACGGCGGCGGACGGAAGCCGCTCCTGGCCGGAAAACTTCTTGAGAAAGGTTAGAGAAGTGGTGGCCATGTTGGCTGCGAATGATGCAAGTTGATGATTTTCCATTTTGAAGTGAGGGATGTGTGTGTTTGTGAGAAAGCTCTGTTTTTTTTTTCCCTTTCTTTTTCTTTTTGGTTAATGACTTAATGATTGAGAATGGAGCTTAATCATATTTGCTTATATACTTACTGTAAGAGAGAAGAATTCTGAGGTAAAAGTCATGGGTTGAATTAGAATGGTGATTATTGTTTAAATTATTTGCAAAAGAATGGTGAATTTGTGAATGGGAGATGAGAAAATAGAAGTCAAAATGTTTGGTCATGTTTTCTGTGGATGGCAGTGGGATAGTCAAAGAGGTAGTCGTCGCATGATTTTCTTCTGAATTTGATTGAAAAATAAAATAATTAGTAGAGGGCCGTGCAGGAACTGATTAAAATTAATTGACCTTTTCGTCATACTATTCTCTCTCTCTCTCTCTCTCTCTCTCTCGTTTTTTATTCCCTAACATTCCTAGCGTGGTCAATTAGAGGGTTGCTAATTGGGCTTCTATTTTTTTTTCTAAAGATGTGGTATTTTATAAACTTGATCAAATATTGAGTTTGAATTTGGGCTGTGTTGAGACAATAGAGGCGTAAGTTAGGCCCACTCCACATTTCATTCTGGAAATAATAATCAAATATCCGGTATGCAGAAATTCCAGCCGTTCATATTTCTCAACATCTAAAGAATCTAAGTAGAAATGGCTACTTGCAGCATATCAGTACCTCCGCCTTTATCTCTTGCTCTCTCCTCCACCAAAGGAGATGGCCGCAATTCTCTCTCATGGTCATCTTCTTTCCCTAACATCAAACTATCGACAACTAGCTCTACTCTCTCCTCTTCAACTCGCACTCCGAACAAGGTATTTTCTGAATTTCCCTTTCCGATTTATTATGATGTAATTGTTTAGTGTTCAGAGTATATAATTATGGTTAATCACACAGTGCATTAGATAAAACATGAAATTTGCCCTCATTTAAGTGAATAACAATTGCATAATTGCAGGTTTAGTGCCACTAAATAGTGGGGTGTGTCATCGTTTTATTCTGGGCCCTGCGATATTAAATGCAGCAATTATCTGCCATATTCCAAAATATTTTTTGTTTGGTTGAGAATTTTGGAAAATTGCGAGCTTTTAGCTTTAGAATCGTGGAAATTAGTGTTGTTTTAGAATTTTGGTGAGAGCGCTCCAACTGCGTGCAAATGTAAAATTGGAGTATAAATGAAGTTGCATCGTTTTATTTGTTATGTTAATTTTGTTGATTTTAGGAATTATTGTTTTATAATTCAGGTATATGATTATTATAGTTTTTGTTCATGACTAGGGTTTATATTTTTTTTGGTTTGGCTTTATTTATAATTATGAATTAAGATTAATTATTCTTTATATTTTCTACAAAATTAATGAATTCTATTGTGCTCCACCCATTACTGTACAAAGAGGGTTGGCATAGTCACTACAGATTGCTCTTACTCATATGATGATGCATTACATTTTTCTGTGGGCATTTGATAGGCAAATACAAATATTCGATTTTATTGTACTATCCATTCCCGGGGGGTGGGGTTGTACTTGCTGGAATCAGATCCATTATAGACGAACATGTTTGTTTGGAATGGTGAATGACATTCCGCATTATTCGATGTCTTTGTTTGTCCATCTTTTTGCTGAATTTTTGTGTGGCACAGAATCTGATCTTTTATGAATGTAAAGGGATTCGTTGTTCAAGCTGCTTGGACGCGGAGATCTCGTAGTGAAGCTGCTAAGAGGCCTAACAGGAAGTCATGGAAACAGAGGACGGATATGTATATGAGACCATTTCTGCTGAATGTGTTCTTTTCAAAACGATTTATCCATGCAAAAGTGATGCATCGAGGAACCAGTAAAGTAGTATCCGTTGCCACTACAAATGCCAAGGATCTGAGGAACGCGCTGCCATCCCTTACAGACAACAATGCATGTAGAGTTATTGGAAATCTGATTGCTGAGAGATCTAAGGAAGCTGATGTATATGCAGTGGCGTTTGAGCCAAAGAAGAACGAACGTATTGAGGGCAGACTTGCCATTGTTCTTGATACCATACAGGAGAATGGTATCATATTCGTTGACTAACTTCAAAATGCCTGTTAGTGCTTCGAATGTGTGGATGCATTATTCCGAGAGTAGATATCTTTTTTCCCATGGGTCACTAGTGTAGAAGGAATAGGTATCTCATTCGTGGAATCTCATCTTTGTCAAAATCTTGAAGCATCAAGGCCCCTTATGGCCATCACATCATTGTGATCTGATGAGATTCGGAACACAGATTTTTTAGCAGGACGCAATGTTGAATTTGTTGATAGGCAAATCTGATCGTTTTGGAGTGTTTTACGAACTTACCTTTTCATGGGAGAGCAAGAAAATGTGGTCCAATCCAAAGATGAATTCCCATTTTTGCATTTGGGCACTATTTCTCGTGGCTTCCACGCATCATCATCTTCTGATGCATATTCATTTATGGTAATCTGTAAAATGCTTTATTCTCTCATTAGACCTTCAAGTATTGAGCTAAACTATCCTTTTATTGGTTGCTTATTCGACCGACCTGACCATAATATTATTGTTGTCCATTGTTCTGCTAAATGAGAGAGAGAGAGAGAGAGAGAGAGAGAGAGAGAAAACTAACATTTCTTAATTCGGAGCAGACAACAAATAAACGGTTGGTGAACATATAGCAATCTTATTATTTAGAATAATAAAAACATTGGAGAACTCAGTACTAGTATTAGATATGACCATATATAGAGGCAATAGCCTCATTGAGACACTATGATAAAACAATATTGAGGCAGCAAACCTCATCAAATTATAATTCTTTGGTTCTTAGACTAATGTAAAATGTAACCCCTCCATCTCCAGGGGAAGAAACCCACTGATAACACACAAACTTCCTCAAGCCATATATTTCAGAACTGCCTGTCCAACAAAACCAATAAAATTTAGAGCAAACGATATGAGAGTAAATGTTACAACACAAAATGCACCTAACTTTTAGAGGTTTATGCTGTCCGTGACATTATATTTGTATTACACTTTGTATATTACTTGTACCGAGTAAAATAAATACAATGTCGAGAACACCATAAATATCTAAATCTTAGGTGCATTTGTGTAACATTTGAAGAATATGTTTATGAGGTTTCACTATATGTTCCAAAGTTATTGACACAATCAAACTATCAAAGCAGCTATTCAGTCAACATTACATACTTTCTTTCCAATCACAAAATGTAGTTTATCAAGCAATTACAAGATCATTACCTACACTGACATCTGGTGCAAAATGATGAGTGAAGTAGCATATTCAAGTAGCAACCTGTGAATAAACACAAGAAATATTATTATAAAGGAATTATAGCTGCAAAGAATGTGTATCGTATTACTAAAAAAATTAAGATTCAAACCAAGATGATTCATTAACCTAGAAGCAGTACTAACTAGTATTATCCTGTCACTCAACAGCTTCAAGTGTCAACTTACTGAAAATTGAATTCTGTGTAAATGACTCGTCTTCATAATGAGATATATTGAACTAAAAATAGTATTTAGAACTCATAGAAACTACTTTGCACTACACTAACTGCTGTTGTCATCAAGGCATATATGGATCGATCACTGGAAGCATCATGATGCTTACCTTAGGCGGGGTGAAAACTGCTTTAACCGCCTCAAAAACTTCTTCAACTGGTTTTGCGGCATCAATCTAAATTAGAAGAAACATCAATTACCATATGACTTCTTCGGACTATAAAGATAAAAGTGAAAATGATGACTAAATTACCTTCTTAACCTTGCCTTTTGCACTGTAATATTCAATAACTGGCAGACTAGATTCCATGTAGACGTTAAATCTCTTCCTTATTGTCTCAATATTATCATCTTCCCTACCCTATGCAGGAAAAAAGAAAAGGAGTGTAGGTAAATGCAGACACAACTAGAAGAAGACAGAAAGAATGTACACTAATCAACTATGTAACCTGGTTTCTACCCAACAGGCGCTTCTCCATTTCTTCCTGTGAACAATCAAAGAAAAGTACAAATTCTGGCTGAATGCCAGTCTGCGGAAAGAAAAAACAAACTGTAAGCATGGATTTGCTTTTGGAATATTGTAAACCATCTCATATTAAATGCATGACAAATCCTAATGTAAGGAAAACAACAATGACTATGAAGAACTATATATGCATATGTATAGTAAACATAGACTTACTACAGACTCAAATGCTGCACGGTTTTCCTCATTACGTGGGAAACCGTCAATAAGAAACTTGTCATTTTCATTTTCTTCTATTGCTCGTTGAAGAAGCTTAATTGTGACCTCTGACGGTACAATTTTTCCCTCCTTAATCATGTTTTGAATCATAGTCCTACAGGTCATCAGATAAAGTGTAAAATAATAATAATAAATAAATAAATAACAGTTACACCTTAAACCAATCCTGGACTCAGAATCGGTTAATTTCTTGAAGAGACATCATAAGAAACCACAAGCAGCACATTTTTTTAAGGAATTATTACACTTGAATTATTAACTCATTTCAGTTTTTATGAGCCAACCACAATATTAGATCAATAACAATACTAGGACCCTGAACATATGACGCCGTGCAATATCAAGATGATTAAAAGAGCAATGAGCAAAGATGAAGCAACTCCTCTTCAAATAAGAAAAATGCTGTACCCATTTTCAGAGCCAGATTTTATCTCTGCTCGGAGAAGATCGCCTGCACTCAGGTGAGTATAGCCAAAATGTTTGACGATGTTTGCACACTGAGTGCCCTTACCGCTGCCTGGGCCACCTGCTCGAATTTAAAGAGCAAAAGACATGTATGCATCAGGATTGCATCAATAAAGAATTTTCAGTAAAGAAGAGGTATTTACATAGACAGGAGCCATTTAAATTACCAGAGCAAAACAAAAGAATAATTCATACATTCTGACAATTTTTTGACTAGCTTCAATGGGAGAATACTAATTCATACAGCCAACATGTGCACAGAATATTTTGGAAAGAAAAGTACTCACCTAGAACAAAAACAACGGTGACTTTCTTGGTGGTCTGTGCACTTCCTTTTGCTTCCTGAACCAAAATGAATAATGCGAATTTCTTGCAAGATATGAGATCAACATATCTATCTAAATTGCATTATTTAACATATGTAGCTGAAAAGTCCAAGGATATTTAGCATGTTTTTGAAACATATTCTATTTCTTCCACTGAGCATAAAATAAGCAACTTCAGAGTGATGCCATTTGCTCTAAATATTTGCTTAACTATATTCGAAAAAAAGGATATTCAAGAACAATGGTGAACCAGATTGAAAGAAAATACCTTGTTTGCAGAATCTACAACAGTCCCCATAGTACTTGCAGAAGTCCTGGTAAATTATCTGAAGACAAGCAAATATGCTAATGGCAGTTAGATGCATGCTCTTATAGGTGTACATGGCAGGAACCCAAAAGAAAATTTATATTGCAGAGAAATTGAAAGTAGTTATATTAGTAGGATAAAACTCACATAAAAGCAAATGCCCTATTCTTGCAACAAATTTTCTAATTTAAGGGGAGATCTTTTTACATTGTTCTCCAAAAAAATCTCAAAATAACTTAAATGGAAGCATGGACAAACAAAAAACTTTACACAGAATGGGGATCAAGGAAACTCAACCTCAGTCAGGTGAAACCACCACAATTTAGCATTAGATGGAAAAAAAAAAAAAAAAAAACTTAATCTATGTAGACTCAACTTCAGAAAGCATTATCAGCACATAGCCCAAATACGAAGAACTTCATTATAAGAACGGGGTCAAATTAGCAGAATTGATCTATAAAAAAACTAGTATTACAATCTAGTATTGGTTCAAATATATTTTTGTCGAATACGAAAATAATAGACAGAAATCAGCAAAAGACTGAGCTTGAATACAAAGAATAAACATTTGGAACTTCGAACGGTGACATTGCACATTAAAGTATAATCTGTCGTCCAGGAATTAGATTCTCAACAGAGGTAACAGATCTACATAAAAAAAATGGCCTAATTTTATAACAATAACTCATAAAAGTACAAAAGAAGCTGAAATCTCAACAAAAGGGAGCAAATGAAGTCCAGAAAATAATTTAAGCCACTTAACGGAGCAGGAAATTGTTCCACCAATAGAATAAATAAAAATAGAACAGAAGATCTAAATTCACCAAATCGGCCGAGAAAATAAAAAGATAGACAACGAAACTACCATTTTCCCCGTGATCTGGAGTTTCACCAACCATGTCATAGATTGTGGGATCAAATCGGCCATTGTTCAATTCTTTACAACGCAAAAGAAAAAGGGGAAATAGCTAAATTAAGCAAAGTGGATATAAAACCAAGAGAAATTTTTTTTTAACAGAAATCTCAATCTCTGTTTATCCAAGTCACTTCAAATCCTTACGTATTCTAATCTAATAAGTCGACACTAAACCAATATCATAAAATTAAATCAGTTCTAAAAACAACAATAAGGTGAAGAAAGCAGAAAATAAGATCTGGGACTCACCAAATTCTTGTGTAAAATTGCAGGAAAGAGAGGGAAATTTGTGGAGATCTAGGAGCGTTTGTTATTCTATTATATAGAGGGAGTTAAAAGAGTTACAGATGGCAACCAACTGAAACTATTGCAGCACAAATATATTATTATTATTACTATTATTATTATTATTATTATTATTATTATTATTATTATTATTTTATTATTCTAATAATTACTATTACTATTATTATTATTATTATTTTTTTTTATTTTGCTAAGTTTAACTTTCTAACGTTTTTTTGTTTCCTTTTCTGACTCCACACGTTTTTGTATTGAGAGTTTTCTACTTTGCGTGATGCTAAAGTTGGCTACAGTTCCACATGGAGTCGTGCTCTTGTGTTTGACTTTTTTTACTACCCTGGGAAACGCTCAGTGTGACTAATTAACGTAGAACCCTAATTACCCCTAATTAGTCCTAATTAATCCTAACGAGCAAAGATCCAAGTGAGGTGTGGTGATTCCCCTGTGGCAGAACGTGGCGTCGGCGGCGGAAAAACGGCGGAGGAAGTGAAGAGCCACTACCACATTCTGATTGAGGATCTCCCTCGAATAGAGTCCGGCTATGTACCTACTCCCAACTACAAAAACACTACTATTGAAGAAGAGAAAAGGTTCTACTACTCTACTTATTTAATTCTACTTTCTATATATTTTTGTTTTTCTGCATTTGCTTTATTTGAGTGTTTTGGGATTCTATTAGCATCTCCTCCTTCGCGTGAATTTCAAGGAATATATAATACAAGTATATGCATATATCACTGTATAAAATAAATTAAATTAAGAGAGATTCAATCATATCGTTGTATAATTTTGTGTTTCCATGCTTCTCAAGTATCTGAAGATGTGTCAGGCAATATGATCAGCTTCTATGGATCTAATTAAAAGCTGCAATATTTAATTATATATTGGTTTAGTTTCATTCGCATATAATTGATTTCTTGCTTGCTTGGTGTTCGACGAAATGTCTGAACGGAATTGACCAAATTAGTTCCACCTGAAATAAATGATTAGGATGGAAGAGCGTTGTTCTGTTAATAGCCCTCGACGGATTCTGAGCTTCTCCAAGACCCGGACGGCCAACGTCTCATTCACCGATGCCGACCGCCGCTCCCCGGCGGAATTGGGCGTTTCCGGCGACCACGGTCCCAAACTCTCAGAGGTTTATGGCTTCGTCGGATCCATCACAACTGTTGTTTTTACAGGTCATATTCATCTGCTTACACATTTCCTTGTGCCATTAGCTCTGTTGGATGCTAAATATTGATACTTCAATTCTGCAATCTACTCTTATCGTTCCTGATTTGTCTTGGACGTACTTTTCACTTTATATGGTGTGGAAATTCATGGATAGGGCTGTTATGAATAATTGTTTTTTATGGATTCTAAAATACCTATGGAATTGTATATCATGCTGTTTTCTGATAAATATAATCACTAAGAGTTTAAATCTGCTGGACATAATTGAAGCATATTAAAGCTAAACATCATTAGAATCGTGTTAGATTGTGTATGCATTTTCTTGATTGCTTGTAATTGTATGTGAATGAATTATATCTAGCTGTAATTCAAGCTGTGTGGCCTATATAATTGTTAAAGTGACTTAGTTTTTCATTTGATGTTTGTAGTCTTAATCCTATTGGTTTTTATTCTTCAATCATAAGATCCTGTTGTAGCTTGATGAAGTCTTTGAGGATAAGTAGATTAGAATATCATCTAAAACATTTTTTCTTCTCCTATCAACAGCCATATTCATTGTGTGGGCATATGTTCCCGACCGTTTGTTGCATTCTGTAGGGATCTATTATTACCCAAGCAGGTCAGTGTAATGGAATATATGCTTGCCTTTCAGAATTTGAAGCTTTGTTGTAGATTCTCTCTATAATACATTTTATTTTAATATGCTTATGCTACTCATCATGGAATTTTTATGTCTTTATGAGAGAGAAGATGCAAGCATGACCGTTACCTAGTTTTAACCAACTAAAGAATCAAAATTTCTACCCGGATCTTGTGAAATTTCATACTCTGTTTTTTCAAAGAGTTTTGGTAGATTAAAAGTGGAACATAGTAAAAGAAATCTAATATGAAGTGTCTATTAGATTCAGAAGTCGTTTCTTTACAGAATCGACAAGCAAAATGTCTTCTGTGAAGCACAGTTTATGCCTTGTAGTGACATCTCGAAAGCTCTTTTCAGGTATTGGGCTTTGGCTGTGCCAACTTTCTTAATGGTGTCAATTGTGATGGCCATTACATTTTATATCGGCATGAATTTCATGGCGTCTCCTCCTCCTACCTCCTTAAATACAATGTTTGGTAAATTTACTTCCTAGGAATTGTTTACACCTTACGATGTTTTGTTCCTTACTTCTAATTACTTGCAAAAAAATGAGGCGTGAATGGCTGGTTCAAAATCAGAAAGCATTGATAAAATGTGTTTCATGTAACGTCAAAGATGATAACCTTTTACTTGTGCTCTGTTTATGCAGACGAATTCAGTAGGGAACCGCTGAGTGGTGCCCCTTCATCAGATGATGATGAGCAGCCAATCGAACCTATATCGGACATAGGCATTAACAAAATTAATGAGATGATGTTCGACAGCCATAAATGATACACTGCCACAGCCACAGGTAGTCTCTTTAATACTTTAATGTGATCAGATCATTCTAATATGCATGGAATCTAAAGTAAGATTGGAACCAATTACTTATATAGTCTGGAACAAAACTAGACCTGTAAATCTATGGTGATTTTTTTTTTTTTCGAGCTATGCTTGTGCCCAGATATACATAAATCTGCTGGTATTGAAATAAGTGACGACTTTTATTTCTTATAATGTTAACATAGTAACTAATTCAGTCTTCACATTCCCTTTATGTAGAGTGCTGAATTGGCAATCAATCCAAGTGTCACAAGTCACACAACTGCTGTGAAAGACAATTTTCAAGAGGGAAAAAAATCATTAAAAAAAAGGGAAGATGGTGTGGGAGTGGTGACTTTTTTTTTCTTTTTTCTTTTTTCTTTTTTCTTTTCACTTCAGTTTAATACTCTATGCCAAAATCAATTATATAATTTCTCATAAAGTGATCAAGGAGAAGAAGAAACTTGACATGGAGACGTACAAGATAATGTGCTAGATTTTGTTTATTCAGAATTCGTATCTAGCTGATATATAGGTATATTAACGAGATTGTAATTGCATAGGGTTCCAATACGAATATGCTTTTTTTTAAGGTCCAATGCGAATATGCTGCTAATAGTATAAAATAGAGACTTTGAGATGCAATTATAAAATTATTTCATAAAATTATGAAAATTACAATATTATCAAGGACAATCAATTAATTACTTTTGAGGGATGTATAAATATGTAAAATCATGTATGAAATATCACACTTTTATAATAAAGTAGCAGAATGATACAAATTTGCATTATTTCCCATTTTTTTTTTAATCACATTATTGCCCATATATTTTTGAGAACATTTTGTAGACAACGGGAATGCATTTGACTATTTGAGCATCTGCCTAATTTACATATAGATAGGTTGGGCTGATGTTTTTATTGCATCATCAACTTTTATTGTCACACACACATCACACACTAAATTCTAAAATAAACACTCAAACACACACTACCACACACATCTGCGCAGCGCAGAACAAGAAACGCCTGACATTCTGTTAGCTTTAGGTTGGTGGAATATTCGAATTACATTGGTGCTCGACTCGAATCATGCCGGTCCTTCAGATTTCCTCTCTTTTCGTGCCAAAGCAGCTTCGTCCTTTCCACGCCTCCCCATTTTTTTGCAAACAAAATCTTTCTGCTCCTCCCAACTATTCTCTGCGGATGTCTTCGACGTCATTAAGGTACCCTCTCTCTCTCTAAAGTTTGGAGGTTTACACTGTATTATTGTGTGGATGTATTCTGTTAGCATTTTGATTCTCTTCTCTATCTTATGTACCCATTATTTGAATTCAATCGTTATTCTTGTGGTTGCGCGATTATGGACGGGCACAACTCTTTTGTCCTGTTTTCCCCGCTTTTGATGAATTTGAATTTATCTAGTTTGATGAGCATGGTTTTGCATGACGCTCTGTTACATTTACATATATGCAAAGGTTAATCTCCTACAGTATGTGTATGTTATGTGTTAGGTGCTCTTCTTCACTTGCTTCGGTTGCTCCGCTGGAAACAATCCTATTTGACATTGATGGAACTCTCGCTGATTCGGATCCTCTCCATTACTATGCATTTAGAGAAATGCTTCAAGAGGTTCTCTTTCTTTCCTTCTTTTTCTTCATGCCGCCTTCTGTCCTGTTCATGTGGTTTTCATATTAATTAACAGGTAGGATTCCATGGAGGAGAGCCCATAAGTGAAGAATTCTTCATTAAGAGTATTAGTGGCAAGCATAACGAGGAACTCTGTCACGTTCTCTTCCCAGATTGGGATCTCCAAACGGCCAGGAAATTTTTTGTTGACAAGGAGGCAATGTTCCGAAGGTAAACTACAACTAAATTTAATTCCTGTTGTGAGTTTATTGCCATTTAATCAAAATTAGACTCATCATTCTCAACAAGATTACTACTACTTAAGGAAATCAAATGCAGTAGTTGAATACTTTGATTCCATGCTTGTAGACAATTTACTCTTTGCCTACTAACGCAACGCTCTCATGGAAACAAGCAGATTGGTAGCGGAACAAATGAAACCTGTCGAGGGGCTCGACACGTTGTGCAGATGGGTGGAAGATACGGGTTTGAGACGTGCTGCAGTCACCAATGCTCCAAGAGAAAATGCTGAGCTCATGATCTCCTTATTGGGGCTTGAGAAATTCTTTGAACTGCTCGTGATTGGAAACGAATGTGAACGACCAAAACCTTTTCCAGACCCGTACTTGAATGCTCTGCTGGGACTTGGAGTATCTGCTGATCATGCATTCGTCTTTGAGGTTTGGCTATCTTTTCTACTATCAGCTTTGATACATAATAATGTCCACAGAAACCCTTATTAGTTTTCTTTGCTGATGTTTGCATAAATTAAGGATTCTGTGTCTGGGATCAAAGCTGGCATAGCTGCTGGGATGCCAGTGGTAGGCTTGGCTACAGGGAATCCTGAAAGCATGTTAACAGAAGCTGGGGCAACAATTGTGATCAAAGATTATACCGAGTCGAAGCTGTGGAATGCTCTAGGAGAAATAGCCAAGAAGAAAGAGGAATTCAAAGTTATTACATGAGCTGGAAATGCTGCCTGAAAGCACTAATTAACCTGTTGTATTTGTAGCTCAAATAGAAGAATCCATTCTTTCTACATATATCTTACAACAACTTGTCCACTTTTAACTTTTAATGGAGCTTGTCATAAAAATGAAAGTGTAATTTTGTTCGTGTAAAATAATGTTCCAGAATCTGCCCCAAAGGTCTCAATTTGGGTTAAATTATATTTTTACAGTATGTGAAATTCAAAGAGCAAAGCAAAACAAACTACACTCTCACAGCTGGTTCTGTACAATGAAAAATTAGGAAGGGGGATAAATAAGCTTTAGTTGAGCACAATAATGCAAGAATTGATCTGGAAACAGTACAAAACTCTAAAGGTCCTGATCTTAAATAAACACTCTATATTCTGCTATTTTCGTTATTGTGAACTATATTAACAAACACAATCATCTCCATAGCATGCATCATGTTCATCTCGCCCATGATACAGAATCGACCTCGTCCCTCGCCTTCTTGTAAAGTTCAAGCCTTTTCGCCATTTGCAGCCTCTTCTCCATCAACGCCGGATCTTCATCCAGTAATTCACCTAGTTTCTTGCCCTGTAACATGACCAAACGACATCGTAAAATGGGAGTTCGGTGAGAGATCTTTGGGTGTCAGATGGAAAATTCAAAATAGAGCTTGTAGTCTGTACCTCTTGCTTCCCAATTTGTGTGTAGAAGTGACTAAGTAAATTCTGTTTTGCTTCCTTAACTTGACAATAGACGACAGCCTTGGGTATTGTGTTCTTGAGTGTGTCTGAAACCATATTCACATAAGATGATACATTTGATCCTATCCTCCTGAAGTGCCCCTCCGAGTAACGATCGATAGCTGCATCAGCTACTGAGTTTTCCCGAGGATTTTCCCTTGGATTTCCTCGTGGATTCCCACCTGGGTTTCCTGCTCTCTCGACTTCCTGGGGAAGCCTACGGAAGAACTCAACAGTCAGATATGAAGCTTCCATATCAACCAATCTAATGGCTGTTTTCTTGCTTTCCTCTCGAAACCTTTCCAAAGCTTCATATGTTGCAGCTGCTATAGTTGATTGCAGACTTGGAAATCGTTTCAATTCCTGCTCCGTTCGGAGATATTTAAAAAAAAAAAAACAACCAAAACCAGAATCGCAAATTTACTATAAAGATGTCTATCAGAAGCTTTACCTGACATTCCCCAATTGACTTCCTCACTAGTTCCTTCAACACAAAGTGAACCTGAACAACAGCTTTTGTGGTGATTCACTGATTGCAGAAATAGATTATTGCATCCAATTTAGGAATTACTTACAGCATCAACAGTAGCTTCAGCAGGCCCTCTAAAATAATTCAATGAGCCCTCAATAAGCCGTCTATAACCTTGCTCAGGAGCAATCAAGTGTGGCTGATAACCATCAGCTTCTGAAACGATTCTTTTAACATTCTGCAGTGAGAGATGACGATCAAATGGAAGTTTCTTTAAAGCAGCTGGCAGCTGATTGTCAAAAACACCATAAATACGATCCCCCCCTGGCCGGCTGAAATAATCAACATCAGCTGATCAAAATCTTACACAGTGGGTGTCTGCTATATGCAACTTCAAAAACATCAAACTTAGAAGGCTTCTCACAAAAGTTATGCAGATAAGAAGTACAAGACGAAGAATTAGGGAGAAACTCACCCTCCGTCAAGATGCTCCTTGAATATCTTGTCAAAAGCTCGACAAAGTTCCAAGATGGTGTACAGTTGAGCCTGAAACAAATTTCAGATGCTCATAGTCTGAAATAATTCAAGACAATAATCACAATGGGAAAGAAAGAACTCACCCCAGCATCAACAGCAACAGGCCTTCCAAGGTGATCCAGCTCAGATTCAAGCTCGTCAATACTTTTGTTTATTAAGGAAGTAATGCTTGGAATTCTTGACCTAATTACAGATTCCAAGTGCTGAAACAGAAAAATTCAACCCTGTGAGCTCCACTGAAGTAATGCCAGTCAGGACGTAAATTAACAATTCACAAATAAAATTGTACCCCCGAGAGAAGTTTTGCAAGATACTCAGAGCCCATTTTATTCGACAAGTGTGAATAGTCAGGACTTGTAGCAAAATATTCACGCTCATTTCTCCTAGCAGCCATCATATCAATATTCTTATTGATATCTGCTTGCGAACGATTGACTATACCAACCCAGGGATGTTGTAAGCGATAAGATCTGCCTTCCAGAACCTATTGAATAATGCATAACCAAAAGTGTTGGTTAAAATGATTCTGTGTTCTTTATATTTAACAAGTAAAAAAAAAAAAAAGAACAGCAAGAAGAAGAGGAAGTATAATTAGACATGATGAGGAAAAACAACACAAAACGAGAAAAGAAAGTAGAATCTGATTAATGACCTTATAATCTGTAAAGAAGCTAACAAATGAAGAGACACAAATACTGAAGTAACAAAACAACCAGGAACAATCTCTCTATCATTGAAAATGAATTTGCAATTCCAAATTGATTAAACTTTTGTATTGTCTCAGATTTCAGATTTTTAAATGAAAAAACCTCACTGCATATGCATATCCTTCTTCTTAGTTTCCAAAAGGATAATGCCCCAAACAAATGAGAAAATATTCAAACTTTTTCCAGCATTATTCTGAGTAATATGTTTTCTTGAGAGAGAATGTGGGTTAAATTACCTCAAGTGCGTTAGTTCCTCTGTCCATCAGATCAAGCTTTGTCAGCACCCCAAATGTTCGTTCGCCTGTATATATTGCATGAGTCAACAGACAAACCTAGTTATATTCACAAACTATTCAACCTTTACACTTTTTGTTTGTCAAATGGGAACCAAAACTCACCCGACGGATCTACTTCCTTCGAAAGCTTCATAGCATCAGAAGTTGCAATATCTTGGTTAGCGGGAGAGATTGCAAGTATGATGCAGTTGGGCTGCATTTGACCAGATAAATAAATAAAAATCAACAACGAAAAAACAAAATAAAAGAACAGCAAAATAAGTAGATTAGTGCATTGGCCAATTTACTATGTACATAACGCAAATGAACTTTAGTAAAACAGTTACTCAGTCAAGCAGCTGATTAAAATTAGTTGTGTCATTTTAGTTACAAACTAACAACTATAAGACATTAACACTCGTTAATTATTACACAAGTACTTGTACATTTACATGTGCAATCAGGTTTAAGATTACAAGGGTAACGAAGAAGAGCATATTAGGAATATATATAAAAGATATTATTATCTTTACCTTCTCAACATAAGAGCGAACCATATTTTCAATGTCCTCGACTACACTGTCTGGCTGCCCCTCTGCAATATTAAAAGTTTTTACATTGGACAAAGTCCCCATAAATTGAAAATTTTACTAGTATGAAGAGGGACAAATATACACTTACCAACAGCAACTTTTGTCAAACCAGGAAGATCAATTAGGGTTAAGTTAACAACTGCAAGAAACAAAGGATCAGTGGTTAGAAAACTAGGTAAACTAAAAGGAAATCTGGTAGTCAGAGATTTAACGACGTTTAGCCCAACAAACATTAATTTAGCGCCACGAAAGAATACCCTTGGGTGAATAGATGCTTAGATGAATAGGAATAGGAGAAATCTGTTTTGTTTTCCCGGTCACTCTGTCTGTTTCATCCTGAATCTCCTTGCGAACCAAAGCTGCAACAAGAAGTAAGACGGTAGACATATTGTCAGTTTACTAGCAAACTAGTTTTGGGATTGCCGTAGCTGAATTTGCTTAACCGCCATTTCAATTATTCAGCTATTAATGAATAAGCTTTCATGTAATCCTGAAACGTTAACTACACCAATCATTTGACATCTTCCTCCAAAATACCAATTCTCACTTTGTCATATAATGAATACCAACAACTTGCAAGGACAAGCAATTTACAGAAACAAAGAAGGTAGAGTAAATTCCAAAGACTAAATAAACATCCAGAATCAAGATTTCCTCAACAACAATGTATGAAACGTTGCACATACAGAAATCAGTGAACCGCCTTTGCTGCAAATGCCCAAACTCTGCATATTCCTCCTCCCCTTCTTCAATATGCTGCAATTGCAACACCAAAGGTCGCCGTGTAACGATGCCTAAACTCAACAACCCGAAAAGGCGCATCAAATATTGAGGGCTAATAATCAAATCAACACCAAAACTATCACAAAAAACGCAAGTCTTACTCAACAGTCAACACTAAGAATTGAATAAATTGAAATGACTAACCGGAGCCTCGAGGAAGAAAATCTCGTCCAACGATGCTCTCCAACACCGATGACTTTCCCGAACTCTGTATATTCACAAACAACTCGGTCTCATTTCACGAGAAGCTCCATAAATTGTAAAATAAATATATATTAAAAAAAAAAGAGAGACTTTAATCATCTTAGGGCTAAAATCAACAAACAACTCCTGGTTGTGCTAAATATAAACACCAATAAACAGTAAACTAAGCTTTAATTTGTTCTGTGTGTATATTGTTACTAACGAACATAAGAAATTCTCCAACAAAACAATAAATAAGCTGACCTGGCCACCAACGACGGCGACGGAGGGGAGAGCGTCCCACAGAGAAGAGAAGGCCTGTTCGTCGCCGCCGTAGTCTCCGAGAGCAGTGCAGGCCCTCTGTATTCTGTTCACCAGTCCAATCAAACTATCCATCGTTGCCATCTCAACGTTAATTTATTTTTCAACTTTTCTACTTCCAAAGCAACGGCAGCAGCAGGAACAAAGTTCGAACGTGCGATCACCGTTCAACTCTAAAGTAAAATAGGAATTCAAGCAGGGGAAAGGACCGAAACTTTTAGCAGAAGCAACAGAAATAGGAAGAAGAACAAATTGGACCTCAAACTGGACGATAATTCAGAGAGAGAGAGGACAGAGAGAGACGGAAGGATGGACCGGGAATTTTCAAACTTTAGTGCAAAATCTTGGAAAGGCGGGTGACGATAATAATAATATTGCGAGGGGGGAGGGAGGGGTGATAAAATGCGCCGGTAGGGAAATTGGTAAGAAATGCCGACCGCGCTTCAATGGTGTTGTACCTTTCTACTTTATTTCCATTTTTCTCTTTGTATATTCCAAACGTGTTGTACTTTCCCTTTTTATGAATAATTTAGTAATTTACCTTTTCTTCTCACTGTCTTCCATAAATTTACCCTTCTTTCAAAGACACGGTCTTTTACTACATAATTTTATTAAATTTTAAGTCCACCGCCGGAGCTGTGGCTGGCGGCCGGCGGCGGCGGCCTGTGCGTCATGTGGTGTACTGACGAAATAATTCATAAATTTAAAAGAAACTAGAAATATAAGATTTAATAATGTCTTAAATGTTTTAAATAAAGATTTTGAAGTTGGATTAAACCCCCACACCCCAATAAAAAAAAAAAATCATGGGTTTTGTCGTATTAAATAATGAGTGATGCTATTTAGCCATAATGTGGGTAGCCATAATTTGGTCGATTAAGTGAAAATAGACCAATTTTGTTAGATATTTGTAGAAAAAAAAAGTATGATTATATATTTTATGTTAATGTTTAAATTTTTGACTTAAATTCTATCATGATTAGTGTAAATATATTTCTTTCTTATTTTTTCGACAAAAATCTTTATATTACCTCTATTATATCTATCGAGATTTATGTTACATCCAAATCCAAATATATCAAGATAAATTTGTATAAATTAAATATTTTAAATATTAAAAGTCATTTAGAACCCAAAAATTTAAATAAACCAATTTTTTTGTTATTAAATGAAATTATAGGTAGCCATAATATGGCTGCATAGATTTATTCTTAAATAAAAGTGAGTTTTGTTTGGCCATGTGTTACTAAATATAGCAAGGAAGAAAAAATAATAGTAACAAGAATGCTCGGTAAAAAATTAGTAGTAGTATAAAATAATTCTTCTTGAACCAACCACAATGATCTATTGTTTTTGTACTGCACATGTTTTTTTCGCGTAACGAATGTCGTACTCCCTCTGTTCTATAACAAATGATTTGTATATCATATCGGATTGTTTCATAATAAGTGGTTCGTTTTCAAATAAGAAAATAATTATTTCTTTAAAAAATTTGAATCATACCACTTTTTACTCTTCACCTAAAATAATCGTGCTCATAAAATATGTGTCACTTGTTATGAGACGGATGGATTATTAGTTTGGGCAGTCAACTTTTAATTGTAATAGCTAAAATGAATCAACAGCTATAATACATCTGTGGAACCCTCTTATCTAATAGAGTGGCTTATTAATTTCTAGCTTTCTTAAAAGTACTTGCTAATATTATAAAAACTATGGCCTCAATGATTTTTATTTTTAGCAAAAATAATAATACTAGTAAAAAGCAGCATAATCAAATAACTATAAAATAAGTGGTTGTTATGAGTAAAACAAAAAAGTAGGTTGATAGTAATTAACAAATAATGTATAATCATAGGCCGACCCGGGGTAGTGGAGTCACTGGACCCCCTGGATTTTTTTTTAAAAAAATAGCTATATATATATATATATTAAAGATTATTTGGAGAAGAAGAAAATAGCAGAGGTAAGAAGTAGATTGTATAGATGAAGCCGAGCTTCATGTGTTTATAAATTGAAATAGGTTGTATAGACAATAATAGTTTGAAATAAGTTTGGCCATAAAATCCAATCACCATTAAAAGTTATGAGCTAGTCTTTTTATATGGAGTATTTATTATCATTATATGGAGGTTGTATTTTACCTTTTCATCTTTTCTTTTCTTTTTTTGGGGGAATTTCCACTACTTATTTTATTTTGATATAATTTATGCAAGACTTTCAATATTTTTTTTATTCTTTAAATGCATATATATAATTTATATTATCAAATTTTCTAAAATACTAATTATGAAACTTAGATTAGATCTTTATATAGAGATAGGTTTTATATTTATTTGTTCAGAATATAGAGATATTTTTCATAAAAGAATGCATACTAGTTTTATATTTTAATTTTGAATTTTGATAGAAGATAGAGAACTTTTTAAGTTAAATTTATTCATGTTATATCAAATTTCTTTTTATAACTTGTTTTTCATTAATATGTCAACATTGCTTAACTAAATGTATACCGAATGAGATTTAAATTATTTTGTTATGTGTGAAATGTAGTGTAAAAAATGATATTGCTTAATCAAATGACATATAAAAAATAGACACGTCGGTAACATAATGTCGTTTCATTTTTAATATTATTAATTTTTTACTATTCATATCAAAATATATAAATAAAATCGAAGGGACATTATCTGTAATAGAAAATTATTTACCTTGAAGCAATCATGTTTATACTTTGTTTCTTTGATTTGTTATGTAATTTAAATGATATTATAATTATATTATATATTTTTATTGAAAAAAATATTGGACCCACCTGGATCGAGATCCTGGCTCCGCCACTGTGTATAATACTCCTGATGTGAAATTTCAAATTTGAAGATGCCTGGTGACTGGTGAGTCTGGTCGGAAAGAATTTAGGTCCAAATACCAACTTTTACATCATCTCAAGTTTTAAAGATAGCTAGAATTCAAATAATAACACTACTTTTTTTATAAAAGAAATATGCGTCTTTGTGTTAATTGCATTTTAGATAAATCCACTCCTATACAATAACACGTAAATTATAATAAATTTAATAAGTAAGGTTGTTTGGTCCTACTAATATATGTAGGTTTTGATGACAATGGGGGACCTCCCATTCAAGACTTTGGAGTGTTACGGCTACTGCCTAATGGCTATTTAAATTTATGTAATTTAATTAGTGGAAATTTTCAAGAGCTCCTTTCTTGGTAGGGTTATGGATCTACTACTCTCTTAATTCTTTTTTTTTTTTTCCTTCAATTTTACAAGTATTAAAAGCACTTCATGATATTGATCTCCTTAAAAAAGCACGCCCTGATATTTAGTAAACTTCCATGGTTATTTATGGTGTGAAAGTATATATTGACGAAATGTAGAACCTTGCTTGCGTACCTAGGGTTCGTACAAACAATGTATAGATTGTATATCTCTATTTTGATATAATTTTGGATCAAAACGAAAGTTTAAATAAATTTATATTTTAAATCTCAATGAAATATCATACTACTAAACTGATCTATCATACAAATTTGTCTGTGTTGTAAAATACAGGTAATTATAGTTTCATCTGCATCTACTTATGTATGATCTATAGACTATAGATTTCATTCGAGAGATTTCATTTTCAAATTTCCCCCAAGACCTTGAAGTATTTGATCCAAAATACACTTATTTTAATTATTTTTCAGCTTGAGAAGAGAAAATAATATATAGGGGTTTTGGGGATTTGAGCCTATTATATTAAGTTTTACAAAAGCAAAATCTTACTATTTGTATATCTTTAATGAATATATATATATATATATATATACACAAAAACTCTTGTACGGTGACCGCACAATGCGATCATTCGACGTTCGCTTTGGGTACTGTCATGAGAAAAATTCCAGAAAATTACAAAAAAACACAACAGGTACGTGCATCTCTCACGCGTCTAAATAGCAGTTATGAAACCCGCCATTTTTCCCTCCTTTTTTTTTTCCTTTTTTGACGAGCGCATGCATCTCACGCGTCTGCTAGATTCTCTTTTAATTTTCATTTTCTCTTTATTCTTTCTAATTAAAATTTATTAATCCAATTATGATTAACCAAATATTAATTAATTATTAATAAAAATTACTAATTAGTAACCTCGCCATGCGGTTAACAGCATGGGAGTGTTGCTCATACGTAGCATAATGCACGTGTACATGTTAATATTATTATCTAGAAGTTGGCGACTTGTGGAGATATTCTAGAAGTGGACCATTATGTTTAATTCAGTTTCTTTGACCCGCGAAATATCCTGGACTGGAATTTTTTTAAGGCTCTGACATCAGTGGTCGTATTCAAAGAACTATAATAATAATCATAAAATTATAGTATTTAATTAAATGTCATGAGTTGTTTATTTATTTCATTCTTTTGGGATCAGAGGAATATACAAACTAGAAAATGGAAGTGGGTTGGGTACTTAATTGGTTTTTAGTCACCAAATTCTATATTGAGAAATTGGCCCAATAGAATATTTCTCTGCCCAACAAGCTAAATTCCTGGGAACTGGGATTATCAATCAAGTGTAAGAAGCCTTACTTAATTATGGTAATTCTAAATATAACTCCCATTTTACTCCCCTTGATTAAAAAAATAATTAAATAATAGTAAATGTACAATTTTATCTTTATAGCCACCAATAATTATAATAAGTAATAATTTAAAATCAAATACTAAAAAATAACAAAAAAAAAAGATTGAATGGACTTCAAATCAATTGAAGAACTTGACAATTTTCCCCAATTTCTGAGTTTGAGGATTATCCTATGCAAATTGGCAGTATGGGAAGAGAGGCAACCGCAGAGGCACCACTGCAAAATCCCTTCCTTCTCATCTTTTCTACCACTTCATCGACGAACCTTTTAAATCTCCACCACCACTGCTGCCGCACCACTCCATCCTTCACCGTCTCAATGCCATCGCCCACGTCGATGAAGAAATCGAGAGCCTACGCCGCGCCATCAAGATGAAGATATGGATGGAAAACCACACCACCGCCGCCGCCGCATCGAAGCATCTCCCATTCAACTCCGTCTCCTCAACAGATTCATCAGGACCAAATTGAGGGCCCTCAAGATTTATGGCGACCTGGAGAAAGTGAAAGAACCCATCTCTCCCGGCGGCCGGATCGCCAACTTCTTGAACTCCTTTTTCAGTCCCGACTGAAGCCGACAAACTTGAAGAAAGAGAATCCCGATTGAAGCTCCGTCAGAAAATCAAGATCGATGAAGGACGCCACCACATGCTTGCCGGCATCAAGATCATGCTTGGCCAAAAACACTACCAATGCTTGTAGACTAATTATAATTACTGGGGCTATATAGGGATAAAATTATACATTTATCATAATTTTAATACTTTTTTAATTAAGGGGGCTACGTTTAGAATTACCCCTTACCCCTTAATTATTTAACCATAACAGTATAAATTAATTAATTCAATTTCAATATTAAAAAACATGTCTTCTCAAAGACAATAACTCATGTCGATCGGTCACACGATGCGACCAATCATACATTACCCATTCGTGATGCATGCGCCCAAATCAAAGGTTTAGTTAGGCATGTAATCCCAATTATAATTTATATTAATTAATTAATTAATTTTTTTTAATTCAATTGTGTCGACCGGTTGCACAAGATATTGTCTCCTTCTCAAAAACCCATATAACTAATTAAATCTCAATAATCATGAACAACCGTGTCTTTCCCAGAAGCCCGTAATTTATTGAATCACAACGGATAATGATCACAAAACTCAGGTCCTCAAAAAGTCCGGTTTGATTTATTATGAAATATTATAATTATAAACACAAATATTAATTGATGGGTAGATAAATAGATTTCTCTGAAAAACAAATCTCCACGGATAAGCAAAATGCAATATAAATTAAGGATGGATTTTCAATTTTAAGGGTGTAGGGTTATTTTTGAAATAAATAAATAAATTGCACTCAATCTCACGTCCCTATAATTATGGGATCTAATTAAGAATAGAATAGAAGTGACTATTATTACATGGAACTAGTTTATATATATATATATAGAGGATAGATCATATAGAAACTTTATTTCATGTAGAAACTAGCACTACTAGAAATTCGCTCATACATAACGGGTAATACCCCAATTATGGATTTAGGAGGTTAATAAAGCTAGAAAGACATATATTTTGCAAAATTATAAAAGTCTAAAAAGATTTTATTAAAAATGGGAGGAAGTACAATTCTTCCATCAATTTTCATGATGCATATACCTAGCCAATACTTATCCCATACGGTTGACTTTACTCCAATTCTTACAAAAAACATCCCATTTCTCTACATTCATCATCATTGTGCATCAAACTCCAACTTTCCAACAAATTGATTGCTGCAAAACCACACCAAAAAATGGACGAAAAGCTGCTGAAAGCAGCCATGGAAGGCGACAGAGGGTCCTTGATCACCCTAATCGAACAAGATCCATTAATTCTTGAAAGAAGAAACAACAGTTCGACTACTGATCGTCTAGAAACTCCACTGCATATTGCAGCAATGCTCGGGCACGAAGCATTCGTGGCCGACCTACTCAAGAGAAAGCCCGGACTCGCGCGCGAGCTCGACTCGACAAGATCTTCCCCACTGCATTTAGCATCAGCAGGGGATCATGTCGAGACCGTGAAAGCTCTGCTGCAGACGGAGCCCGACATGTGCTCCGTCTGTGACAGAGATGGGAGGAATCCCTTGCAGATTGCAGCCATGATGGGCAGAATTCGAGTGTTGAAAGAGATGCTGCTGGTCAAAGGCGATGCGGCTCGAGCAGAGATGAAGCGCGGTGGGACCGTGCTTCATCTCTGCGTCGAGTTTTCGCAGTTGGAGGCTTTGGAATTACTTATTGAAAATGGGGGATTACAAGATTTGATTAATAGCAGAGACAGAAATGGGAACACTGTGTTGCATTTGGCTGTTGATCGTAAACAGATTGAGGTATGTATGTATTCCTCAGGATTCAAAGTTTAGATAAAAACAGAAATAAATGTTCTTCATAATCATCAATCTTGTTCCTTTGGGTTATAGATAAGGAAATCAAAATGTTGGATTTTTACGAGTGATTAATTCAGCAACATTTTGGTAAGCTCCAGATTTTATGACGATCACAGTCCCAGTTTATTTTGTTAATTGTTGCGATTGAAAAAATTGACCTAGTATTCATAGGCGTATCTCGTGTTAAATTGCTTAAAGCCTACCCCAGTACCCCTACTTAATAATTGAATTTGGAGATAAAATTTATTTTCGAATAAGTATTTTATTTCGGAACTTTATAGAAAAAATGTGAACTATCTATTTGTTCTTGTCCTCAATACAAATTTTTTAGTTGTTAGTTTTTCACGCAATAATTACTTAATTAGTGACAAATGGAGTACATTTGTCAATTTTCTTGGTATACGAGTTTTGATTGCATGAGTATATATGTAGATATAGCCTATGAGGTCTAGCTCAATTGGCTAGCTTATTTGGTGGTGTAGTGATCCCACCCTGCGTGGTAGTATAATAGTTCCACATTTATGTAGTGTAGAGGTACCGCCTGTATGGTGGTGTAGTGTTTGATTAAATTATATTTATATATATATATATATATATATATATACCTTGTAATTCTCTCAAAAAAAGAGTATATATGTAGATATAGATCATTAAATCGCTAGTATCTTGTGAGAATCGCTATACTGAAGCTCCAATAACCAAACCGGATTGCAAGAAAAATGAATTCTCGTACTCAAAATTTAAAAATCATAACACCTGCTTAAGAAATCGTTTCGCTGGAGTTGTGAAATGACCTGGTTTAATTTGTAGAATTGTTGAATATAAATTATATAATACAATACAGAGTTACTAATATAAGTATATGTTTTAACAGATCACAGAGTTTTTGCTGTCTCTTGCCGGAATAGACTTGGAAGCAGTAAATTCAAGTGGGATGACAGCAATGGACGTTTTGATGCAAAGAAGAACAGACGCAACAGATTTAGAAATCGAAGACTCTCTCAATCGCGCTGGCGCCATTGGAGCCGATCTGCAAAACCTCGCCCCAAAACCTAATTTTCAACAAAACAAACACAGCCTCGATCCCAATCGCCACAAGAAAAAAATCAAAATCAAAATGAACAAGGCGAAGACGAAGAAGAATCAAGGCGATTGGCTGGACAGAAAGAGGAGCGCCTTAATGGTGGTAGCCTCACTGATCGCTACAATGGCGTTTCAATTCGCCGTCACTCCGCCGCCGCAATCAATCTGGAACGATACCGATCTGACTGCGAATTCACAGAATCCGAGATCTGCAATCTACTACGTAAGAAGGGCGGGAAACTACCTGAAAAATGGGGAGAGGTTCTACACCATCAACACGGCGAGCTTCGTGGCGTCGCTGAGCATCATAATGCTGCTGATGAGCGGGTTGCCGTTGAACCACAGGGTTTTCGTGTGGCTGCTGATGATGACGACGTGGATCGCCATCTCCGCCATCGCGCTCTCTTACACGCTGGCCGTGATTCAGCAGACGCCGGCTGCGAGTGAGAAGTATATGTATACGATGTTTGCGATCGCGGTGTTTGCGTGGATTTGCCTCGTCAGCCTTCTGCTGGTCGGCCATACGATCCGTTTGTTTGTGAAGATGGTGAGAGTGTTTGTGAAGATGATTAAACTAATCATAAGATCTATGTCGGTGAAGAGAAGGAGGTGGGCGCCTCAAGATTCGGTTACAACTGTTTGATGTTGTTGAAAACTCGCAGCCGTTGTTTTTCGATATGTACCGAGAAAATTTTGATCCGTATACAAGATAAAACACACTTTAAAAATTAGGTGTTACGGACTCTACTTACGGAGGTGATAGTGGGATTCATTTTCTTGTATTTTAGTTTAATTTTGTAATTGTTAATTATGATTGATTATATACAATTAAGATATTTAATTATTTTTAATTAATAATTTATTATTAGGTTTAATTATACTATAATTAGATATACAAATTTTCAAGCATTGATTTTTAATAATAAATATATTAATTAGTATTTATTATATCGTAAGTAATTTTTAATAGTGGGACACAAGTCACACAATGTTGGGAAAATTATAAGGTTTCGATTTGATACCAAAACCCAACTGATTCTCCAACCGAATAGATGATCGCGTCAACCTAAATAGTGTTTTCCAGCTCGCCTGTTTGAGCCTTAGATGTTCTAGGTTTACAGGTTAAGGAAGCGGAAGACGGTCGACCAGTGTCTACGGCGGAGTCGGCTAGCGGAAAACGACGGTCGACCCGTGTTCACGGTGGAGTAACTAGCAAAAGACAACGGCGTCAACCTTGGCCGAGTGATCCGGCGAGTCGATCAAGTGAAGAGAATTCGAGCTGAGTTCAAAACACAGGTGGTCCAAGTATGCGAACAAAGGAACTATCTCCGAAGACTCCACTTCAAGACGGTCCGGCTACGAATTCAAAAGCCGGCTCTAAAGGCGTAAGATCCGGAATCGGAGGAAGTCAACCTACCTCGACCAATGAGGGATTGCCGGATCAAGCATCCTAGACTTCGGAACCTAGGATGTGACACAAATGAAGACAGTGCGGATACGCCCAACGGCGGATCTTGTATTTAAGAAGAGTAGGTAAGATTCAAACGGCTCCTCCAACGGCTAGTCTTGAATCTCTACCTATATAAACCCGTCTTCAACCTCGGGATCAAAACGAAAAACTCTCTACAAGCTTTCATTATACGAAATCATCATTCTTTCAAAAGCTCTCAAGCGGTTCTACATAGATCAAAGAACACTTTATCTTAAAGTGTTTCTAGTTAAGAAACTGCTTAGTTTTTCGTCTGTTCCCTAGGCCAAACTCATTGTATATCTTAAGCCTAGATTTCGAACGAGTTCATCATACTCTGAAGTTCTTAATTGTAAGAACTCGTTCATAGTTGGAACCCCATACCCAAACCCAAACCCAGAAAGGTTAGGTAAAGGTACGCTTGCTCGAAGCGCGTAATTCGAGTGGTTAGGTTCTTCAGTACCCGTAAACTGAAGGTGTATAGGCTTGACAGTGCCCGCAAACTGTTGGAACACAGCTCGGGTTAGAGTTGTGAAGTTGCTTGGTACTTGGAAACCAAGTGGTAGTGAATTACCAGTGAACCTGGTCGTGGACGTAGGAGGTGTTACTCCGAACCACGTAAAAACTCGCGTGCTTCTTACTCTCTCTCTTTACTTTTGCTTTATATTCAGCTGTGTACTAACTCCTTCATATCATTGCATATTTGTTCAAAACTGCACAACACAGCTGCTCTCCAAAGACAGCTGTGTCTCTCTAAAAAGTTGCACAACCTGACTAAGTTGAAAACGTTAAGTTAATCTTTTCAAACTGAGTTTTTCTAAGTAACCGAGTTAAGTTTTCAAACCACCACTTTCCGCACCGCCAGCTGAGTTATTTACCCAGCTGACCCTCCCTAGCTGGATCAATAACTGAGCTCACCAACTCTGTGTTTTAACTTGAAAAAGTTTCGAAAAATCTACTTGGTGTATTCACCCCCCCTCTACACCAAGTACCCAGCTCAGGGACCATCACACAATATCCGAATTGGATGTTTTATAGAGTTCAAATTGATTTGGCTACTATATATGGGTGATCACAATATTCAATTTAATGTGAAAATTAAACGAATTGGTTGTTAAAAAATCAACATTTCTTTAGAATTTATCCATCAAGATTGTTTATGATAACTCTTAGTATTTTTTATAATTATAATCAATACTCATGTCAAAAAATAATTATAATCAATACTAAGAGGTTTGGTTTTTTATTATGTTACTTTTTTATGTGAAGATAAATTGTGTATTCTACTACACATTTTGGAGAATATATATGGACAATTAGATAGAAAAAAAGTCCTTCTAGAATTTACTTTATTATTAATCTGGAACAATTTGGAGAATACACAGGTTATCTATTTTCTTTTTAATTTATTTGTTTGACTTTATAATTTATTGCATGAATTTATCTATTTGGACACAATGTGGCCAGTCACACAAGCTAAAAAAGGTAATATAGGTTTTGAAAAAGAAAATATACGCTAATTGGGAAATCATAAACCCTAGGGAGAAATGATTATTTCCATTTTTACAATTAACTTTTCCTTTCTTACGCCTGTGGCCGAATAGCTTTATTGAATAAGAGGGTGTTTGGCTTGTAGGGGATAAATCCTACTATTCGGAAGACGTGGATGACGTGGATGACGGGGCACAAAGCAACCTGTCACAAGTAGCACACGTAAGAGTCCGACGGAACACCGGTGGGGGTGTCGGCCGTAGGACCTCCAACGCTCAAGTCAGTTATCGGAATAACCAGAATAATAATAAAATAAATAATGAATAATGGAGATCTAAATTAATAATGGATTCTTTGATGTCCGGTACGTCCGGGAAGTGATGATAGAAAGTAGTTAGAGCGTCAGAGGGGCAGGTGGTGACGGTGGTGCCGGTACGACCACTGGATCCGATAGCCTGAGTTTGGAAATAACGAAAGAGGAAAAAGATGAAGGCGGATAGGTCAAGAGATGAAGTAGAGAGCTCAAGTGTGAATGACTAGATGGATTAGTCGGACGTAGTGGCCGCCTATTAATAGGATGACTTAGTTTATTAGGGTTTTCTCCATACCCTAGTCGTCGGCCTTATCCGCTCGCCCTTTCCCTCTTGACGGTTCCGATTCTTGTGGGAGTCAAATCAATTAATTTGTTAAGTTATTTGACTTATTCTCCTGTCAGTCGTGCCGACGTGTCCAGTAAGGCCGTTGGACACCCCTGATCCGGATATGGGGCTCCTTAAATCCAATATTTTTGTTGGGTTTTTACTGGGCCGATGCGTCCAGTCTGGCAGGCTAATTGGGCCAATTAATAGGCTTGGTAAGAAGACGAATTTTGTCCACTACAGTTTGTCCCCCACTCTTTAGTTAAAGTGATTTTAACTAGAGAGTTGTGATAGTCGTGTATGCCGGTGCTGGCGAAATTCATGTAATCGGCCAGAGATTGATTAATAAATTTATACATGTATAATTGACTACACAGGCATTCACTCAGTGTGTGTACAACAAGTTAGCATGTTTGTCTAATGACTTAGCAATGAATTAATTGGGCTGCGAATTTGGGCCGTGATTGTTATTATTATATTTTTATCGAGGCCATGATAATTAAATAAAGGTAAAGACCTAACTTAATTAACTTCAAAACAATTGGGCCTGATTAACTTGGAGGCCGATGCAGCCAATGCATCCAGTGCATTCTTGGAGTTAGGCTTGTAACATGGTGCGGTCGATTATGCCAACGCGTCCAGCGCGTCCGGCAGCGGTAGTAAGGGGGCGTTGCGCACCATTGTCGACGACAAAGATAATGTTGATGCTTCTAATGGAGTGGATCTTGTTATTGGCTAGCAAAAGAGAGAAAAATTGCCAGCGACTACGACATGTCCGGCGTGTCTGATAAGTTCGATGTCTACGGTAGAGCCTCGTCCAATGGAGTCGATGAGGTTGGTAAGAGAGCCACAAGATACATGGCTGCTGGCATGTGAGATATAGAGGGCTGACATGGGAAATTGTCGGCAAATTTGGTGCGCCGTCGACGTCGTTGGCATGACCGGCAGCGGATGCTGCTGTCCGACGAGCTCGAGGAGGTGACGATGGAGAGCTTGCGGCTCTGAAGAAATGGATTATTTGCTAACATCGGTGCCAACTCTTTTCTCCATCTCCGGTGCTTCCAGCGCGTCCAATAATGACAGCGGAGGCGCTGCCCAAGACAGTCGACGAGGATGCGAGGCAGATGAAGGACTAAGATACTATCGGCGAGTCTGTTATGCCGATGCAGCTAACGCCAAAGTCGTGAAGCTCGGGTTGTGGCAGAAAGAGTTCCTTACTTCCGATGATGGCGAAAACGGCAAGACAATGACGAGGCGTGTGCTCCACTGTTCATCCTCTCCGTCCATCTTTCTATATAATCTATATATTTTGTGATTTTGTGAAAGAAGTTGTTATCTTGGAGGTGTTTTTAGTTTTGGCATGGTGTCCGACGACAACGTGAGGGAATACTTTTTATTTTGATGTTAAGACGCCGATTTAGTAAGGCAAGAGGCAAATAACTGAGCAAATACTTTCTCTTAGAAGCTGAGTGATACATGGCAAGTGCTGCCATCAGAGAAGGAGAAGAAAGAGATGTCGGGAGTGCAGCTGATGATGCCGACTCAAAGATGAAGATAGTGATGGTGGCAACTATGGTATTCAAAGAGTTCGACGGAGACGGCGGCATAAAGCGAGGCTGGGGGTTGAATCCGTCGACACAACCAGCGAGGTTTACCTACACCTGCATTTGCACTTTTTAGGTGAATAGGGTAGTGTACGAACACGTAATCCAGCTTGGTGAAACGATGGAACCATGTTGCTGACATGTGTATGTAGGTAACTACTCCTTGGACAGAGATATAGTTATTAGCTTGGCAAGGAAAAACAGTAGAGTCGATGTACTTGTTGACTTGCTTTTTCTTTTATTTTGACATTTGTATATATAACTTAAATTTGATCTTCATGGTAATTGGCATGACATATACACTTTAAAATATCAAGTTGATATCATTGTGCCATATATACGTGTGGTTTGCTTGAGTATATATACATATACATGTATATGTATAACATGCATTCTTTCTCTAAACCACAGCCTGGGTTGCAGCTAAGTGGTTGAGAGAAGTCAATTTCTTGGAAGTCATTGCTCTACATATGAGGGCCGAATTTTTTTTTTTTATCTACCACATTCTCACTGCGCTTTTCGACTAGAGATAAATCTTTGGACGGAATTTTGAGCTTGGAGTAGAAAAGTGGAGTCATTGAGAGAAGATTTTTGAGCTTCAGAAGGTTGGCATTCTTCCCTCTTTTGTTTTTTGAGCGTTCTTCGTGTTCTTCGTAGTGAAAATAAGAAAATAGTAGCTGTAAATTTTTTATTCCACCATATCATGTGTTTGCGTTTGATCTCGTCTAGTAGTAAAAATTATGATTTTTACTGTTTAGCACGTATATATGATATTATTTTTCACCATGTCCGGTCGTGCCGGTTGATCTTGTATTATTTTTGACATGCTAGTGTGTATGTTTACGTCATAATAGGCTAAGTTAAGGAACTTTTTGCATACTAGTCCGGTAGGGCCGGTATCGCCTCCAACATACTAGGGTAATTTTTATCATGATAGGCTGAGTTGGTGAGCCTCTTTGCATGTTAGTCCGGTAGGGTCGATGGCCTTTTATACCTGACGCCACTTAATTACTCAAATTTTATCTTAGTCGCTTGTTCTAGTTATGTTTGTATGACTTTCCCATTCCAGCATGTCTTACTTGTCCGATGAGCTAAGCCTTAGATAGTGTCTTTGTTTTAGGTGATACTTGCTAGCATGTTATCCCGTAGCCGGAGTGAAGTCATCGGGGAGTCCAGTAGAGCTGATAGATCTTCTGATGGGGGTAGTAGTGATGATGATGCTCAGACTAGCGATATTCCAGAGGGTGTAATCATTCGGGAGATTTGCCCTTACCGAGAGTGTAGTGAGTTTGGACGTGGTATAAATGGTACTGATCCGATTGCAGGCAGTGCCGCCACTGGTGTGCTTGTTCCTCCCAAAAATTATCCAACTAGGCTTACTGTAGATGATTTATGTTGGATGAGGGCGAACTATGGGATTCCCATGCAAATTAGTTTAAAACTTCCTTTGCCTATTGAGAGGGCCGATTGGTTCGTGCCGGGACATGGGTGTATGTACATGAAGCTTTTAGAGATAGGTGCCCGCTTTCCATTGCCTAGACTAGTGTTGGAGCTTTGTGATTACCAGCGGATACATCCGAGTCAGCTGATGCCAAATGTTTGGCGCATCTTGATAGGAGTACATGCGTTTTGTGAATTGCATAGCATGTGTGATTTTACTTTGGGGGATGTATTGTACGCATATTCCCTGGCGGAGTCAACGGAAAAGGGGAGATATAAATTTGTTAAGAAACGGAGCCAGCATTTGGTGCTTGGCCTGCCTGATGCCGATAAGTCCAGATGGAAACATTACTATTTATATATCCCTAATGCTTTGTTGGGAACTTCGGCTTATACAGATATTCCACCTTGTTGGTCTCGTGTCAGTGAGTGTCTTAGTTTGAGTAGTCTTGTTTCATACTTGTTTATTTCTATCGTATTGTTTTATACTAACTCTTACTTTTCTCATGTTTCTTTGTAGGGACCTTGAAGGGCAGCGACTCTTTGGTGCGCCGACAAAGTGAGGAGAGGGTGAGCTGGTTTCTTAACTTTCCAGAGGAAGATCGTCATTGTGAGTTCCTTTTGTCGGAGCAAACTCTTTATTCTACCAGTCTTTGGGACAAGAGGTATGTCCGTCCGCCACCTCGGGAAGGTCTAGTTGCGCCTGCTACTCGAGTTGAACGTCAAATTGCATTTTTACAATACGGCCAAGAGGGTTTTGGTTATGATATTTTGAATCCGAGTGTTCCTACCTTAACTCCTGATCACCGAGCTTGGGTTCAGAACTCCTTGGATAACATGTACCGTGTCAAGCCTAAGAGAGGAAGGGCTGCGGCTGCGCCCAAAAAGGATAAGCACGAAGTTGTTCCGGCTAATTCCGGTGTGGCGGGACAAGTTGATGGCGCCGATGCCTTGCCGTCTCCTTCCCTGGTGCAAGGAAGAAAGCGAGCGCCCCAGGATGCCGTGTCTGATATGGCCGGAGATTTTATTAAGCTATCATTTTCTGCTGCGGCCAAAGGGTTGCCGTCTACGACCTCCATAACTGCCGGCTTAGATAACTTTGATCCGCTTCTTGAGAATGTAGATCAACTACTGCTTCCAGAAGATGAAAAGGTTTGTGATGCCATAGGGGATGATGCTGCATCTAGTGCTTGTCTTATGAATATCTTTCGGGTAAGTTAAACTTTTTTCTTTGTTCTTTGTATTTGCTTTTTCGTGAGATTTAGCATTTATCTAACTTGTACTTACATCACATATTGATCGACAGGGTCTTGAGATGGCAGCATGGATGAGGAGACGGATCCGAAAGTTGTCTAGTCGGTTGAAGGCGATGAGGGCGGAGATGAACGGCTTTCGTGCTAAAAATGACAAATTGGAGCTTGACAACAAGGAATTAGAGAGTCAACTGAATACCTGTAGGTCCGAAGTCACTGAGCTTCAAGGTGTCAAGTGTGAGCTTCAGACTATGAAGGGCACAGTCGCGTTACTTGAGAAGCGTCTTGATCAGGCTGGTGATGATATGGAAGTCCAAGTGCGTGGAGAAATGGCTCGTGACTTTCGCGATGGTATGGCACATACGTGGGATGTTGACAAGCTTATTGCTAACCATGAAGCTTACTTGAGGATGGTGGAAGCTGAGGAGGCAGGGACTGTTGGTCTTGTCGCTACTCTTGGTGATATGGTCACTGCAGAGCTAGCTCTTGGAGACCAGCCAGTGGTTTCTTACGAGCCGGGTGTTTCTGATGGACAGGATTAGGAGGCCAATGTTTGATCTGGACCCTTGCTACTATGTTTATTAGGCTTCTATCTTTATTTTGATGTTTGTATCGCTTAGACGATGTTTAATTTTTATTTGGCCGGGTGCATGTACCCGATGACTGAGCCTGTATTATGAACTCATGACTTATGTTTTTGTTATCACTTGTAAGGGTTCGTATCCCCATTTTTCCCCTAGTTCAAGTCATAGTCGGAAGGTATGGCTTGGATTAGTTGCTAAATTATAGACGACGACTAGCTCGTCCGGGGCGTTTCCTTGATATTTACAAGGTCTTTTACTTGCTTTTATTGTATTGTTGTCTTGATGTTTTTTATTTTATTCCAATGCATTTAGTGTATGCTATTAGATTTCTTTATATCATATCGTTTTATATTCCGACTAGTTCGGTGCGTCATGAACTGGCTTTTGGTTTACTTTTTCTTTTGTTGGCTTACTTGTCCCCTATTTTTGGTAGGACAAAAAGGTTAAGTCAAGAGAGGGCTGCACTCCGGAGAGCTGCCTACATACTCCATTCGGAGATCAAGCCCATATGTAGTTCTGAGAATTTTCTGCATAAAATTGTCAGAACTAGTGTGGGAGATGATTGGTCCCGTAGGACTAATTTAATGAATAAATTGACTAAAGTAGAAATGATACCGTCCAATAGGTCCGGTGTAGTAGATATTGGTGACTAAGTGTCTGTCACTTCCCGTCATGCAGGTTTGTCCTGCAAATATGATTGGCTGGGCTCCGAAAAGCTGCCTACATACTCCATTCGGAGATCAAGCCCATATGTAGTTCTGAGAATTTTCTGCATAAGATTGTCAGAACTAGTATGGCTGGAAATGTGAGCCCCGTAGGACTTAAAGTAATTGATAGAAAGCGTGTAAAGTTACCGCCTTGCACCAATGGAGTTAGAGTTGTTGGTGGATCTGCATCCGTATTTTCTTGTTGGCAGTTGGCTGTGCTTTCCGAGCTGCCTACATACCCTAAACAGGGATCAAGCCATTATGTAGTTCTTTGAGGTCCTGCATGAAACCGTTAGAACTAGTGTGGCTAGAAAGGTGGGTCCCGTAGGACCTAATCAATTGAAAGAAATGAGAAGTTGAGTTTAGGCGTGATACTGTTTGAGATGGATGGCATTCCAGCTGTTGGCTATGTCGCGTCCATCTTTAGCTTGGAGCTTGTATGCTCCATGTCCGACCACCTTGGTGATCAGGTAGGGGCCTTTCCAAGTTGGACCCAGCTTGCCGGCTCCAATCTCCTTGGTATTCTGGAAGACACGTCGGAGTACCCAGTCGCCTAGCTTGAATGTCCGGGTGCGGACGTGTTTGTTGTAGTGTCTGGCGGCACTTTGTTGGTAGGAGGCGAGCCTTATCCTTGCTTTATCTCTTTTTTCGTCAAGGGTGTCAAGCTCATGACATATTCCTTGATTGTTCTGGCTATCTGAGGTAAGCTCGTATCTGGCGGTGGGTACTTCGCTTTCGGGTGGAATGACTGCCTCCATCCCATAGGCTAAGGAGAATGGACTTTCTCCAGTCGAGGTCCTAGTGGTTGTTCGGTACGACCAGAGTACTCCGGGGAGTTCGTCAACCCATCTTCCCTTGGCTTTTTCAAGCCTCTTCTTTAGGGTGTTGATTATTGTCTTGTTGGATGATTCGGCTTGACCGTTTGCCTGCGGGTATCTTGGAGTGGAGAAGCTGAGTTTAATGTTCCAAAACCTACAGAAGTCTTGGAAGTCGTTGCTGATGAATTGAGAGCCGTTGTCAGTCACTATTTCCTTTGGTACTCCATACCGGCATATCACATTCTTCCAAATGAATCCTTTCACTTCTATGTCTCGAACTTTCTGGAATGCTTCTGCCTCTATCCATTTGCTAAAGTAATCTGTTACGGCCAGCATATACACCTTTCGTCCAGGTGCCGTAGGTAGTTTCCCTACGATGTCCATTCCCCACTTCATGAACGGCCAAGGCGACGTGATGGAAATCAATGGTTCAGGTGGAAGGTGGGACACTTGGGCAAATCTTTGGCATTTGTCGCATCGTCTAACATAATCAATTGAATCTGACTTCATGGTAGGCCAGTAGTATCCGCTTGTTAAGGCTCTATGGGCTAAGCTTCTACCACCGGAATGGTTCCCGCATTCTCCGTCGTGCAGCTCAGCCAAGACGTACTTTGCCTCTGCAGGGTTAATACATTTCAAGTATGGACCAGAATATGATCGTTTGTATAACTTACCTCGGATGATGGAGAATCGGGCTGATTGTGCTCTTATTCGACGTGCTTCATTCTTGTCCTCCGGGAGTATATCCTGTTCCAAGTACTCTAGTATTGGAGTCATCCAGGTCCCATGTCGATATGTTTGACACTTGCTCTTCTTCCTTCTTCCACACCGCCGGCCACCGAAGATAGACGATTGGAATATTTTTGGACCGGTGGTTTGGATGGAAGAGCCGAGGTTGGCTAGGGCGTCTGCCTGATTATTATCTTCTCGGGCACTCGTCCGATTGTGAATTCTTCGAAGCTTGACTGCAGCTCTTTCACTTTGTTTAGGTAAGCCGTCATCTTGTTGTCCCGGGCTTGGTAAGTTCCTTGCATCTGATTCACCACTAGTTGGGAGTCGCTAAAAACATTGATCTTTTTAGCTCCAATTTCTTTAGCTAACTCGAGCCCGGCTAACATTGCTTCATATTCGGCTTCATTGTTGGTTGCTTTGAACCCGCATCTTACTGCTCGTTCTATTTCATTGCCTTGGGGTGATGAAAGAACAAGTCCAAGTCCGCTTCCGTGCTTATTACTTGAACCATCCACAAAGAGTTTCCACATTCCAGCCGATTCATCCTCAGTGAGGCAACATAACTCTTTGTCTGCCTGCATTGAAAGGTTAGGCGTAAAATCATTTACGAAATCAGCTAGAACCTGCGACTTTAGTGAAGTCCGGGGTTTGTAGGATATGTCGTGTTCGCTTAGTTCGACCGCCCACTTAACAAGTCTACCAGATAGCTCCGGCTTGTGAAGGATGGTCTTTAGAGGATATGTGGTGAGGACCACTATTGGATGACATTGGAAGTAAGGGCGAAGCTTTCTTGCAGCGTGTACAAGAGCAAGGGCTAGCTTCTCAAGCAGGCTGTATCTTGTCTCCGCATCCAACAATGATTTACTGACGTAGTAGATCGGTGATTGTTTGCCCTCATCTTCCCGAATTAGGACTGCACTGACCGCCGTTTCTGACACAGCCAGGTAGATGTATAGTGTTTCACCGTCTTTTGGCTTGGACAAGAGTGGCGGGCTCGTCAGATATTGCTTCAGCTGGTTGAGTGCTTCCTCACATTCCGGTGTCCACTCAAATGTTTTTGACTTTCTCAACGTGTTGAAGAAGGGGTGACATCGTTCTGATGATCTTGAGATGAATCGACTAAGGGCCGCCACTCTTCCTGTAAGCTTCTGTACGTCCTTGACGCATGTTGGGGATATGATTCTTTGCACAGAGTCGATCTGAGCCGGGTTGGCTTCTATTCCCCTTTGGGTCACCATGTAGCCCAGAAATTTACCTGCAGTTACACCAAATGAACATTTAGTTGGGTTGAGTTTCATGTTATACTCACGGAGGATACTGAAAGACTGTCTGAGGTGGTCGATATGGTCTTCTGCTCGTAGAGATTTGACAAGCATGTCATCTATGTAGACCTCCATTGTGTTTCCTAGTAATTCTTGAAACATCCTGTTGACCAAACGTTGGTAGGTTGCCCCCGCATTCTTCAACCCGAAGGGCATGTACTTGTAACAGTAGATGCCTATGTTGGACATGAAAGCTGTCTTTTCTTGGTCATCCGGGTGCATCAATATTTGGTGGTATCCGGAATAGGCATCCATGAAGCTGAGTAGCTCGTGTCCGGCAGTAGCATCTACAAGCATGTCTATGTGCGGCAGTGGAAAAGAGTCCTTGGGACAGGCCTTGTTCAGGTCCGTGAAGTCTATACAAACTCGCCACTTGCCGTTCTTTTTTTTTACTACCACCACGTTTGCTAGCCAGTCGGGGTATTGGACCTCTCTGACCAGTCCAGTGTCCAAGAGTTGTTTGATCTCATCATTTATGACTTTATTTCTTTCTGGGGCAAATTTCCTTCGCTTTTGCTTCCTTGGAGGATAGTCCGGGTCGACATTCAACCTGTGAACAATAACATCAGGATTAATACCGGTCATATCCGCATGGGACCAAGCAAAACAATCATAATGTTCGGAAAGAAATTGAATGAGCTTCTCTCTGAGGTCGGGCTCCAGTTGTGCTCCAATCCGGACTTTGTTGTCCGGAAATTCCGGGTGGATAGAGACTTCATCTAACTCCACAGTATCGGGCTGCTCCAGTTGTACTGCCTGGCTTGCTTGAGGGTCGGATGGTCCCTCTTGCTGTAATTGCTATAAGACGGCTTGTTTGGCCTTCATGGTCGTCTGGTAGCATGCCCTTGAGTCTTTTTGATCGCCGTGTATCTCCTTTACTCCCCACTTAGTTGGAAATCTTAAGACTTGGTGATAAGTGGATGGGGCTCCATTTCGTGGAGCCAAGGTCTGCCTAGTATAACGTTGTAGGCCGAAGGGGAATCGATCACCAAGAACCTGGTGCAGAGGTTGACTCCCTCCGCATAGACTGGTAATTCAATTTCTCCTACTGTGTTCTTCTGTTCTCCACTGAATCCGATTAGGACGGTGGTTTTCTTGACTATTTTTGACTCATCAATTGCCATTTCCCTGAGAGCAGAAAGAAATAGGACATTGGCAGAGCTGCCGTTGTCGATCAGTACACGTTTTGTTAAGCAATTAGCAATGTAAAGTGAAATGACAAGTGCATCGTGGTGTGGGTTAAGAAGTCTAGTGGATTCAGTAGTAGTGAAACTGATTGTCTGAGCTGGTAGGGCTACTGCGCTTTTTTCAGCATCGTTGGGTTCCACTCTGGTGCGTCCAGCTTGCCTGGTGTGCCTTTTGGCCGCTGAGTGGGTGACTCCGCTTACTTCGGAACCACCAGTGATCACATTGACTGTCCGCTCGTGAACTGGTGGTCTTGGAGGAGTAACGTCTCCGTGACCATCTTGTCTGTCCTTTCCTTGCTGGAGAGTTTTCTTTCCTTTGTCTGTCAGGAAGTTAGTCAAGTGACCTTGCTTCAGCATGTGTGATACTTCAAGTCTTAGAGCAATGCAATCGTCAGTCCGATGCCCATGATCTGCATGAAACTCGCACCACTTTGATTTGTCTCTTTGGTCTGCTGGTGTTCTCATCTTCTCCGACCATTTGACCTTGTTTCCAAGTCCTTTGAGAGCTAAGACTGCCTCGGCTGGCGAAATAGATAAATTGTAGTCCGGTATTTTTGCCCTCTCGCGTGGCTGAGTCACTGAAACTTGGCGATATTCCCTCCTCCGATTTTCTTGTCGGCGAGGTGGGTAAGGTTCCGATCGCCTGTCATTGGATCTCCTTTCTGATCTGGTGTCCTTCCTGGAACTCATATGAGGGGAAGATCGGTGATGATTATACTGGTCTTCCTCCCACTTGATTTGTGCCCATGCTTTGGCGAGTACGTCCTCCATTGTCCTGCAAGGATACTTGGTGAGGTCCTTGTAGAGATCCGAGTCGGGCAGGAGGCCCTTTCGGAATGCGGTGACTGCTGTTTGGGTATTGCAGTTCGTTATGGACACTTTCTCCTTGTTGAAACGTCCAATATAGTCCCGAAGAGATTCTCCGCGCCGTTGTACCACGGCGTATAGATCTTCCGATATCTTTTCAAGTTTCCTGCTACTTGCATATTGCTGCACAAAAATATCAGTTAGTTGAGCAAAACTTGAAATAGAATAATTTGGAAGGTTTGTGTACCACTGTAGGGCCGGTCCTGTCAGACTAGAACCAAACCCCTTACACATGCAGGCGTCTCAATTCACGGGGAATTGCAGCAGTGAACATTCTCTGCTTGTACTGAGCAATGTGATCGGTTGGATCCGTTGTGCCATCGAACATTTGCATGCTGGGGAAGCTGAACTTAACGGGCATTTCGACCAAGGCAATTTCATCCACAAAAGGTGAGTCGGCGTAATAGTTTTCTGAACTCTTATGAATCGGTGCCGGCACACCGGGGATTCGTTGAATCAGGGCCTCCATTTCAGCTAACTTTCGGGCCAAGTCCTCATCTCTGAATGTATGCTGGCTGGTGACGATCGGTAGGGCAAGTTCGTCGGCAAACAGTTGATCTTGAGTGATCTCTCTATGACCAGCTCCAGTTGTCTGTTGGTTAGGATTAGCCGTTGGAATCGCCCGATTGGCTACCGGCATGGTCGACTGAGTGCCTCCATTGGCAGCATTACTCATTGCTATGCCGGGGGTAGTTAAAATGTTTCTGCCATGTCGTTCTCCAGTGGTGACCGTTCCGTCTTGCCTGATGATTCGTCCGGTTCTGGCATCTGGAGTAACTTGTTCTGGTGCGTGTGCTTGCTCCAGGGCGGTCGATGGCATGTTATTGCCTGCATTCAGAAGAGAGCAACCCAGATCAGTTGGGTTATTAATGATGCTACGGTTTCTTACCGAAGATGAGGGGTCCATCAGGAGGATGTCAGATCCGTCATTATGTATGATTGGGGCGTCTCCCAGCGGCTGCATGGGATTCACTCGAGCCCTAAAGCGAGGAGAGTCAACGGTTTCGATTGGTTCCAAAGCCTCGAGACGGACATACAAGTTGGCATTCTCTTTTTCCAACTTCTTGCATCTTTCTCGCTCTTGATTCATTTGTTCAGTGAGAGCTGCGATCTGAGCCGCCAAATCCGGATAAGTATTTGCTTCAGGTTGGGCGGTAGGCTCAGATCCATCGCGTCCATCAGACATTATTGGTTTTCGAAGGACTCTTCGGTGGTCGCCGATTGACTCAGTTTCTAGGCCCCACGGTGGGCGCCAAATTGTAGGGGATAAATCCTACTATTCGGAAGACGTGGATGACGTGGATGACGTGGATGACGGGGCACAAAGCAACCTGTCACAAGTAGCACACGTAAGAGTCCGACGGAACACCGGTGGGGGTGTCGGCCGTAGGACCTCCAACGCTCAAGTCAGTTATCGGAATAACCAGAATAATAATAAAATAAATAATGAATAATGGAGATCTAAATTAATAATGGATTCTTTGATGTCCGGTACGTCCGGAAAGTGATGATAGAAAGTAGTTAGAGCGTCAGAGGGGCAGGTGGTGACGGTGGTGCCGGTACGACCACTGGATCCGATAGCCTGAGTTTGGAAATAACGAAAGAGGAAAAAGATGAAGGCGGATAGGTCAAGAGATGAAGTAGAGAGCTCAAGTGTGAATGACTAGATGGATTAGTCGGACGTAGTGGCCGCCTATTAATAGGATGACTTAGTTTATTAGGGTTTTCTCCATACCCTAGTCGTCGGCCTTATCCGCTCGCCCTTTCCCTCTTGACGGTTCCGATTCTTGTGGGAGTCAAATCAATTAATTTGTTAAGTTATTTGACTTATTCTCCTGTCAGTCGTGCCGACGTGTCCAGTAAGGCCGTTGGACACCCCTGATCCGGATATGGGGCTCCTTAAATCCAATATTTTTGTTGGGTTTTTACTGGGCCGATGCGTCCAGTCTGGCAGGCTAATTGGGCCAATTAATAGGCTTGGTAAGAAGACGAATTTTGTCCACTACATGGCTAAGTTTATTTTAAAGAGCTTATAAGATGTTTCAAGAGCTTATAAGCTCCAATATCTTAAGAGCTTAAAAGATGTTGAAGTGTTTGGATAATGGAGCTTATAAGATGGTGAAGTGTTAATGGCTATTAGTTCTTTGATTATGGAATGACAAAAAAGGACATGGTTCTTTACATGAGTTTTTTTTAAAAGGGTGTTTTTTTAATTTATTTAAAGATTATTTTTTTCTTTTTTCTTTTTTCTATTTGTGCAGCAAGGGTGTTTTTTTATTTATTTAAAGATTATTTTTTCTTTTTTTCCTTTCTTTTTTCTTTTTTCTATTTGTGCAGCAATGGTATTTTTTTTATTTATTTAAAGATTCTTTTTTCTTTTTTTTCTTTTTTCTTTTTGTGGTTTTAATTTCTTGTAGCAATATTATTGTTTGTTTTATGTTTAAATTAAGTGGGTGATATATGTTAGTGCTTTATATATAGAGTTAATATGGTAGAATGGTCAAAAAAGTTAGTAAAAAATAAATTATGTCAAGGACCTTAATTTCAATAAATTTTGTCAAACTTTGGAACAAACTTCCTATTATACCCTTACTTTTATATTTTCTCTCCCCACTCTCTTATATTCTCTCTCTCTCTCTCTCATCTTCTTCCCGTACGTATCTCTCTCTCTCATCTTCTTCTTCTTCTTCTTCGTTCGTCGTCTGCAATCCACTGCGCCATTCCTGCCACCGCCACCACCACCACCACATATTCTTCTCCGTTTTTTTTTCCGATTTTGAGTTATACATACATCTTCTTCTCTGAAAAGCTATTGCTTCCTCCTTCTCCGTCGCGCCGCTCTATCCACCGCACGCATCAACTTTTTTGCCGGAATCCATGACATCTTCATCCTCGAGATCCACGACCAAATCTGAAATCGACAATTTATGGTTTTTTTTTCGTTCGAATTTTTGTTAATTTATGGTTTTTCGTGTTTGTTTTTTAGGATTCATGGGTTTTCATATTGTTTTTGATGATTTTTGGTGATTTGAGTTTATTTTTGGGTAATTTTGGTGTATTTTATGTTGATTTCTGGTTCATTTGTGTTGATTCAGAAGGTTGATGCTCGCTATCAAAATCTGATGGTACGAAATTGGTGTATTTGTACCAGTAGTAACTCGTACGGTGCAACCTATTATTGGCTTGTTGGAACGAATATAGTTTATTCGTACTGGCATACCATGCACGCGCGACGCACTGCATTGTTACGTTGGAACAAATATTATGTATTCGTACCGGCGTACCTATGTATGAGTGCAACATGCTGCTGTAAGAACGGGCGGATTCATCTGTTTGTACCACATTTAGGTACGAATTAAGTTCGTTCGTACACGTCGTACCTGTCATTGGTACGAAATGAGAGTATTCGTACCAGTAGTAACTCGTACTAGTAATGCGCAACCCAGCGTATCACTTGCCGATGACGACACAAATTCAAACCAACGAAAATCCAACGATCCATTTGAGGATTTACTGGTCATTTTCCCACCCATTTCTCGCAATTCATGGATTTGGATAAAAATTAGGGTTTTTTATTTATTAAAATTTAGAATTTGGTACGATTTGTCTGGTACGATTTTAGTGATTTCGTGCTTTAGATATTTTCGTGCTTGATTTATGCGTGTTTTGAGTGTTTTAGATGTTGGTACGCTAGTACGAATATTATATTTTCGTACCAGCGTACCAATATGTTACCATGTGAGCGCAGCGCATCGCAGTGGTATGATTGGTCCAAATTGGTGTATTCGTACCAGTACACTACAAAAAAACGCATGTTTACCAACTGATATTACCAACGGAAAAAAGACTGGTCGGCTATTAAGAACTTAACGACGGATTACCGACGGATTTGCCGTCGATAATATTACCGATGGAGTTATCCGTCGGTAATATTTAATTTATCTAATTAAAAATAAAAAACAAACTTCCGACGGATATATCCGTCGTTAATTACCGACGGAAAGTTTGCCGTCGGTATTTGTAAACAGGCGAAAAATAATATTTAATCAAAAATAATAATTAACGACGGATATATCAGTCATTAAACATAACCCGGGAAAAAAATAATAAATTAATTATATATATTTACCGACGGATTTATCTGTAGTTAATTACCGACGGATTAAAGTCCGCCAGTACTTAACGACAGATATATCCGTCGGTAATCATAGTCCGGAAAAAAAATAATAAATTAATTATATAAAATTACCGACGAATGGTCCTCTCTCTCTCACTCTCCTCCGCCGCCCGCCTCCCACCGCCTCGCCGCCGTCCTGCCCCGTCCTGCCCCGTCCGCCTCTCTCTCTCTCTCTCTCTCTCTCCTCCGTGACCGTCGTACCCGCCGCCCACCCCCTCGCCGCCGGCCTGCCGCGCCTCTCTCTTTCACTCTCCGCCCCTGCCTCGCCTCGCCTCCGCCTTGTCTGTCTCTCTTTCGCTCCGACCCACCCCTGCCTCGCCACTGCACCACCGGCGCCTTGCTGCCGCTGCCTTCCGGGTTATCCCATCACAATATGCACTCTATCTCTCTCCATTTCTGTCTTAATTACTGTCTTTCTCTCTATCTCACTGTCTCTTTCTCTGTTTCTCTATTTCGGTCCAGATTTGCAGTTGCCACTCCCGTCATAATTGCAGCCATCGTCGTCGGCTTCTGCAATAGTCAACCCTCCAAGTTAGTTTCCCTATCTCGTCGTTTCCAAGTTAGTTTTCATAAATAATTAGAATTTGAATCTAGTTAAATTATTGTAGTTCATGAATTGTGTATTTGTTGGATTATTTACCAATGAAATATGATTTGAATAGCATGAGTTTATTTTATGATGTAAAAATTAGCATGAGTTTGTTTGATGTTGAAGTATAAGTATAAATAGCATGAAATTTATTTATGATGAAGTATAAGTATAACATGCAGTATAATTGATAAGTGTAAATTAATTTATTGTAAATAGCATGAGTTTGTTTTATGATGATGATCTAATTGTATATATAGTGTAGTTGTATAAAATGATTTATTTATAATAAAACTTTATAGTAATTGTATAAGTGTAACTTTGATCTATGATGTTAATAGCATGAGATTGTTTTAAGATGTATATATTAAAGTTTGTAGCAATTGTGTAAGTATAAATTTGGGATAGATGTAATTAATTTCTTAAGGATCTACTCCCATTGGGATAGAAATTAATTACATCTTAAGGATCGTCTCTCAACAATGTGATATTATTTATTTATGTGAATATATTATGTTGAAGATCACGTTATTTATGATTTATAAGTTGGGATGAACTTAGAACTTTGTTGGTGAAAGATGTAATTAATTTCTTAAGGATCTACTCCCTTTGGGATAGAAATTAATTACATCTTAATTAAGGACATTCACATTGGCCTTCAGATGGTTTACAATCAATGTAATATAATAAAGCTAAGTAATTTATATGTCGTTATTAAGCAATATAATATATATGTACATCTTAATGTTCTTTGTGAAACAGATATCATGGATCTACGTAGAGGTTTTCGTGCTCCTTCTAGCTCGGGAAGTCAGCCCGAGTCGGAGTCCTCAGCTACACGTTTAAGTGCTACTCCGCCCTCTTCACAGCAGGTACCAGATGCCCATCCGGAGACAGCACCTGCCAGCTCCAGTAGACCACCTGTTGTTTTCCAGAAAGACAGTACGGGGAGGGTGGTTTTCCAGAGAGACGACAAGGGGTATGTATTTATTTATCGTAATTCATATTAAAAATTTCAATATTTATTATATATATATATCATATATAATAAATATTGAAATTTTTAATATATATAATAAATATTGAAATTTTTATTATAATATATGATTATATATATATATATATATATTTATATATATTTATGTGTTAATTGTCTAATTTTTTTGTTTTTTTTTTACAAATGGAAAGTTATCTACTAGAGGTACCTGGGTCTCTCATATTGCTACAGTTATTTTTAAGAGTATTCAAAATCCAGGAGGGTTTAGTTGGAAATTGACTCCAGATAGCATCAAGGCTATATTCTTTGAAGAATTTAAGGTAATAAAATTTCAGGAGTTTGTTACTACTATTATCATTAAAATGTGATTAACTTATTAATTAATATTTTGTTCAACAGAAATATTTTAGTTGGCCAGCTGAGTGGGAAGCAGATGTGTATAAAATGTGGGAGGCCAAGGCACGTGTCAGATACAGTGGGTGGGTGAACGATATGAAGAAACTGTGGATCAAAAACCCTGACACCAAACCCCCTTACTTGACTGATGAGTTTTGGGCGGGTTTGCAAGAGTATTGGGCGAATCCGGATGTGATTGCTAGATCAGAAAAAGCTCGTGCAAATCGGCTGGTTGAGCCCGATGGACCCGACACAGGGATTAGCAATCATAGGGGAGGATCAAGATCCACTCGTCTCCTCGTTCAGTCGTTGGTACGTAATTTTTAATTAACTTGTTAACCAATATATATCTATATATATATATGTATATATTATATTTTGTAATTTATAATTATAACTTATATATGATATTTTGTAATAATGCATGAATAGGCAGCAGAGTAGGGGGTCGCACCGGATGCATTGAATTATGCGAGTTTCTGCCAACTGCACGTGAACGCCGATGGAACTTATCTGACGCCGAAGGATGAAAAAATTGATGTAAGTATTTAATTAAGTTTTTCTAATTGTTATAATTGATGATAATATATTTTCTAACACATTTATATTTATGAATTAGGCCGAGGTTCATCGCCGGGCTGCTGCGGAGGGACGATCCGATTTGAACGAGATCTATTTGGAGATCACACAACCCATGAAGCAGAGGCACTGCGGCACTGGAAACTTCAGCAGCAGCCAGCTCAGACAGACTGCATCCAGTGGTAGCTCCGATTCTACGGCTGCTCTGACACAAGAGATATTTCAGACACGAGTCGGCAGCTTAGAGGAGCAGCTACATGAGGAGCGAGAGGCACGTGCCTGCATCGAGCAGGAGCAGCAGGCAGAATGCGAGGCACGTGCACGTCTGCAACAGCAGTTTGCCGAGTTCCAGCAGATGCTGGCGTCAAGGCAGTTTTTTCGTCCACCTCCACCCTCTGGTCCTGATGTATGATTAACTTGTTTGTTGGATATTTTTTTAATTATTTAGTATTTTTATTATTTTAGAATATTTAAACTACTTTACATTTTACATTTATATCTGTCGAACATGATATTATTTGATATATGACAATAAGCTTTTAATGTAAATTAATTATTTTGCCTGATGTTTGGTTTTTTGTTGAAAATTTTAATTCGACAAAAATATTGCAAAAATAAATATATATATATATATATATAATATAATTTTTAAAAAAATATTGTTAAAAACATTACCGACGGACCTAAATCCGTCGGTAATGTGTGTTTCGATTCTTCGAAACTTACCGACGGATATTAATCCGTCAGTAATTACCTACGGATTGACCGTCGGTAATATGTGATTCGATTCTTCGAAACTTACCGACGGATTTATATCCGTCGGTAATTACCGACGGATAATCCGTTGGTATTTCGTCGCTATTTCCAGCCAACGGAATACAAAAAATAGATTGTCACCGACGGAATTTCCGTCGGTAATCTGTCGATAAATCTTTACCGTCGACGTATTTAAGGACGACATAAATCCGTCGTTAAGCTGTTTACCAACGGATTCTTTAGTTTTACCGACAGAAAAATACGTCGGTAAAAGAGAGTTTTTTTATAGTGGTAGTACCAGTACGCTGGTACAAATGATTTATATTAGTACCATATCTTAAGTGTGTTTTGTTTTTTCTAAGGTACAATGGACCTAAAGATGTATGGCTTGTTTAAGATGCAACAAAAGATGCAAGTTATAGGAAATGATGACATGACATCATAAGTGATATCTGCAAGATTTGGATGAAATCGGTCATGATGTCCTACAAGAACTCAAGAAAATCAAATATTTTGACTGGGAGCATCTATTCTTTTCAGCACGGAGGAAAGAACACTTACAGTAGAGATAGAACTGGATTAGGGATTAGTGAATGAACAATGCTTATTTATAAATAATTTGCTATAATATCTAGTTTGTAAACAATTTATTATTAGTACGTGTGCTTTATTTATTAATTTTCCTAAATTGTATATATTTTGCAATCTGTCTAATTTAGATATGTAGTTACTTGGTACGATTGGTACGAATGAACTATTCGTTCCATTCATACCATTTAACTGATAGTACCAATAGTTTTTACAACTGATATAAATGATTAGTATGTCATATTCATACCAACACATCATGTTACATGCCTATGTATGATGGTACAAATACATAAATTTGTACCATATTTAGGTACGAATTATGTTATATCGTGCATTTCGTACTTTGCGTACGTGGTCTTATTGTCTTGTATAAATTCCAAACTGATTGTCTCGTATTTAAGTCATGCAGACGAGGTCATCTTCTTCAATTGTTGCCCATAGAAGAGTATGTAATAACAACATATGCAAGAATTGATTTGATAACTATTTTAGATTATATAATACATTTGAATTTTTTTTTGGGAATGTACCAATGGAACTAGTGTTTTTGGCATATTTAATTGAATTATTTGTGGACTATTTATTTTGAAATTGATTTTTGAATATTTACATTTCTTGAGTTCTTGTTAGACATCATGACCGAATTCACCAATTTTTTTGATGATATCACCTATGATATTCATGTACCTTAAAGGAAAAAACAGTTAGAAATTGGTACTAATATAAATCATTCTTACCAACGTACCTGGTATGATCGGTACGAACTTACCTTATTCGTATAAGAGTACCAGGTAAACGCGATACGCCCGCATGGTAGATTAGTACGAACCCACCGTTTTCGTAACGAGGTACCAAGTTTGTGCCCTACGCTGCATGGTACACTAGTACGAATATATCATATTCGTACCAACATTCCAATACAGCGCACCACACCCACATAGTACGCTTGTACGATTACATTTAATGATGTGTCAAACCATGCAAATTGTGTTTCACACGTATGGTACGCCGGTACAATTCTTTATTTACATCAAATCGTACTATCATTCAACGATCAAATATAACCAAAACACCAGATCTACCAAATCAACTAAATGTTACAAACAAGTCGTATCAAACCCTAATTTCATTCAAATAAAAAAAATTATAAAAAAAACCCTAATTTTGTCCAGATTTACATGGTACGAATAAATCATATCCGTGCCAACAAGCCAATAATAGTCTTTGCGTTACTGGTACGAGTTACTACTGGTACGAATACACCTATTTCGTACCATCGAATTTTGACAACAAACAGCAACATCCTGAACAGCACAAATGAACCAGAAATCAACACAAATATGCTTAAATCACCCAAAATCAACCCAAATACACATAAATCATCAAAAATTACCGAAAACAATATGAAATACGCACAAATCACCAAAACAAATATAAAAAAAACCCTAAATCAATGAAAAATTCAAAGAAATACAATAAAAATCCAAGAGAACCCTAAATCTCTAAAAAAATATGAATAGCGAGAAATATGGAAAAATACCTGGATTTACAGATCTATTTGTAGATCTGGAGCATAAAGCCTCCTTGGATGTCAACGAGAGCTTGCTACCGTTATTTCGGCACGATCGAATGAGGAATCAAGGTGGCTGCGATGGCGCGATGGATAGAGAATCGCGGTGGATGGGGCGGCGCGACGGTTCGAGCGGCATGGTGGAGAAGGACGGCGCGGTGGCGATGGAGAAGAAATGAGATGGGTTTTGCAGAGAGAGAGAAAGAGAGAATGAGAATGAATGAAAAATAGAAATTGAGTGAATGTTATACGGTAATTGTTTCATCAAGGGCAAAAAGGTCCAAAATTTGAAAATATTGCTATAATTTATTGAAATTAAGTTGCTTGACAGAATTTATTTTCTATTAACTTCTAAGGCTAGTTTCTATTTCCTCTTTTATATATATATATATATATATATATATATATATAAGGATTGGTTCGTATAGAAACTTTCCTAGTGTGGGAACTGGGAACCAATCTGAACCGTTGATTTGTGTATGATCTATGGTTGTCATTATTCGAAGAATGAATATATATAGATTTAAGCATGATTTTATATAAGCACAATTGTTTATACAAAAAAGCATGAATCTCATTAAGCATGACTATATATAGATTTAAGCATGTTCTCAAGTTCTCACGGGAGGAATAATTTCTATAATAACCCATCCCTATATATATATATAGAGAGCGCGATATATATAATTAGAAGAACACAACCAAAGATTATGCATTCAAACCTCATACTATGAAATAGTGAAAAGTAAATTTCATATATTTGTCAATAAAGATACAAGCAAAACTTTCATAACGTTTACACCAAGGAGAAATATTTGTTATGAATACTACCCCTAACATCATCAAATTCAAGGTACACAAAGCAAACAAAACAAAAATTGAACCCAAATCTTCAACTTCGACTTGCAATCTCGTTAGCAATTGAATCCCGCCTAGCTATCCAATTGGCGTACTTCTTATGTCCATCTCAATCTCCATCTTCTACAGTCGAAGTTCCTACAGATGCTCCAATAACATGCTCGATACTTGGCTCATAATTTTCATCCTCTGCTATCAAGAATGCCTTATCTGGAATATTATTTTTTTTCTTATGTAATTGTGGATAGCCATAGTTGCTAACACAATAGCAATCATTCAAACATGTCAGAAACTCATTCAAATGTATTAGAACAAGTAGAAATACAAACAAACTTCTAAAGTTTTCACTTATCACCCAAAAAACAACATTAATCCGAAAACAATAAGTCTTCAAAATAAAAAGGCCACTACTACAAAATCAGTTATTTTTCTTAAATAGATTGTAATTGAACTCAAGCCAATATAAGCGTGCCTCGTGAGATGGTTGACTGACAAATACTTCTCTCATATCCTTTTTGCTTAAAAGATTGCAAGCATAGTTCCAAAGTTTACTAGTAGGAGCTATTCCAGGAACATAGCATAGAATATATCCATAGCATCCTTGATAGTTATCTTTGGGAGGTGCAAAAGTGGCACTATTCTTATTTTCTATAAAATGCAGCAATGAACGAATATCTTCTTTTAGTGAAGCTGCTCCAGACACCTTTTTACATTTGCTATTTTCCCCACAATATTTTCTTTTAACAGAATCAAGAGATGGAAACATATTTTTTTCTGCCGCGCTACTTGTGTCGTGGGTTTCTAGACTTGTATCTTGTCCAGTTAGTCCAATATTACCTATGTCATCACTATCTCCAATCTCTATATGTTCTTTAACTTCATTTGCCTCACCATCATTCTCAAGGTCAATCTCATTTATCGATCTTTAACTAGGTGCTCTTGCTCTTTCTCTTTCTCTCGTGGCAGCAATATCACAGAATAGTTGGTCATATTCAAACCAAACTAATGATAAATCTTTGTTCTTAAACTTCTTAAAATGAACTGATGGTCCCAAGACGGATACCTTGGTGTAGAGGGGGGTGAATACACCAAGGTTTAAAAACTTTTCCAATTAAAACTCTTTTGAGTGAGCTGGCTGTGTTCGATCCAGCTGGACGGTAGCTTGATCGACACAGCTGGCTGTGTGCGGAATGTGGTGGGTTTTTGGAAAGTCCGTCTGTTGCTTCAAATATATTGCAAAGCTGTGTTTCTCTTTTCAGTTAGTCAGTTTATGCAGCTTGAAATAATGCTTATGAAGGGTTAGCTGGATGCATAAATAAACATGAAAGAACACAGCTATTTAACGTGGTTCGGAGAAACTACTCCTACGTCCACGACCAGAAACCTCTGGTAATCCACTAAGGATACCACTGACTTTTCGCGCAGTCAGCAAGCGTTGCATCTTAGTTCCTCAAGCTGGATACAAGTTTACGCGTACTGTATCGAAACGTAACCAGACTGTTTACGGGCACAGCTGAAGCCTAACCTGTAGTTTACGGGTACTACAGAACCAACACTCGAATTACGCGCTTCGAGCAGGCGTACCTTTTACCTAACCTTTTCTGGGTTTGGGTTTGGGGGGGTTTTCCCAACTATGAACGAGTTCTTACAATGAAGAACTTTGAGTATGATGAACTCGTTCAAACTAGGCTTAAGATGGGAAGGATTATATGCCTAGGTACTAGTGGGAGAGAGCTTCAGCAGTCTGAGAATGAATACTAACTCATAAGTATGAAGGCTGCTGGATCTTTGAAGCTTTTCTGAGAGATCTCTTGATCTTTGGTTAGACTTCCTTCAATGAAGTATGTTGATCTCTCTTAAATATATTCTCTCGTCACTCCTCTGTTCTGATGATGAAGAAGACTTCTATATATAGGGAGAGATTAGAACTAGCCATTGGAAAGAGCCGTTCTGAATCTTTACCTAACTTCTGACAGGATTGACTTGTCTTCTTCCTTGATTTCCTCATAAAGAAATCCTAGGTTTGACTTCTAGGTGCTGAGGTGTCGAGTTCCTGATGGTCCAGATCAGATCTGACTTTATCTAAAGGTTCACTTCGACTCTGCTGTGTTGGTGACTCTGAGCTGTCTTGAACTCTGCTGGATCATTGACGCTGAGTTGAGTCTTGAACTCTGCTGGGTCTTGACGCTGAGCTGAGTCTTGAACTCTGCTGGGTCTTGACGTAGAGCTGAGTTGTCACACGAGTTGGGTCTTTCCTACAGCTGTGTCTGGAAGAACTTTATCGTTTTGGATCTGGATAACGTTTCTTATTACTCGACTTGACTTACCCTGCTGTGTACTCAGTTGGGTCTTCTGCTGTCTTCAGCGATTCCACCTGAACTTAGAAATTCTATAAGCTCAAACAGGTGAGCTGGAAAAACACTTGGGCTTGTGCAAACATCTACTCGGTTGGGGTCAGCTGGGTTTTGGTATCACTTCAAAACTCTATTAATTTTCCCAACATGAACATTTTCCTACAATATCAAATATGTTGAATCAATCTACTATCTAATAAATAATATAAGATAATATCATATTTAATATATATCTGCATGTGAGTTCTTCAAAGGATTCCAACCAATTCCCGTTTCACTATGCATTAGTTTCTTAAATAACAACCATTCTTTCTTCATTAAATCCCAATGATTGTGTAGTTGTTTGTAGACAAGCTTTCTTCCGGTCTTTTCATTGAACCTCTTAACAAGATTATTCCAACCATTGACATTGAAATGACTGTTTGGTCTATTACCTTTTTCCAATTTCGTCCACACACAGTTGAATAAATATACGATTTAAGGAGTCATTCCACCTTGTAGAAGTTGTCCCTTCAGCCCCTATATTGTTCTTACCTGCACTATTTGTTATACTCTTATCCATAGTTGGATTTCGCACCTATTCCTTTGTTTCTTTGATCACGGTTCTCTGGTTATTTTTGTAAATTTAAGGTAGCTTAAAAAAATCTGAAGAAAAAAGTTGGGGTACGTCAACTTTTATTTTTTGAAGCTTAAAAGCTCTTGGGGCTCGTTTGGTTGGCAGGAAAATAAAGTTGTAAAGGAATGTGATTCTGTGGAATATGATTCCGAGGAAAATGCAAAGTTTCCAGAAAATATAAATCCACGGAATATCATTATGAGGAAAATAAATCCTAAAAATTTTTAAATCCTGCGTTTGGAAAGAACACAAAAGGATTCAACGTTTTAAACAGTCAAGATATATTTCATCTCTCAAATTCTGCCATCCCAATTCTCGTTCATTTTTCGTTCATCCCAATAAGAACGATTCCAACAACATTCTTCTCCAAACATTCAACAAGATTCAAATTTAATTTGGTTCAATAATTCCTGAATTCTTATCCAAATAAGTTTAGAATTAATTATACAAATCATTCTCAAAATACCCATCATATCCTGGCAATATGAACAATACCTAAAAATTCCCAGTAACAAGAGATGACAATAAAATTCAAAGCAAACGTACGCAACAAATTGCTCCCGAAAATCACATAATCGAAATTGAAACTCGAGTTCTCCTTCAAAATCGAAAACTCGACCAAAATCCACGGAGCCACGTAATAACTTCCAAATTCCTTCAAAAAAGCAAAATAACTTCCTTCAAATTTAATTTGATTCACAGATACAAGACACCATAGAGGTACGACAATGGCGCGAGGTCATAGTGAACGGTTGAAGCGGCGGCGACCAACTGTCAAAAGCGAGAAGCGAATGGAAGAGCGGCGCTAGTGTGGCTTGGCTAGCGTTGTTGGGCAACGACAGGACTGCCGCAGACGGTCTAAAGGCAAGGGCTGCCGGAAAATTGAAGAATGGATGAGAATAAATTGATATGAAATCATGAACTAAAACAAAAATTGCAGAGACTTATATTTTTATTGCCTACCAGTAAGAAAGAACGTAGAGAGAGGCGACTCGATAAAACTAACGTGACGGGGAAAAAGAAAGAAAAAAGGACGATGAAGAAGAAACAGAACAGAGAGAGCGATGTTTTTATTTTTTTGTTGAGCGTACGATTAAAATCCCCACTCCAAGGAAAAAGAATACCTAGTTTTATTGGGGAATAAGAATCCTAAAATTTTATGCTACTTTCCTTGGTTTTAGGATTCTGATTACTTTCCCTAATTTTATTAAAATTGAAACAAACACAAGAATTTAAACTCTTGGAATCAGATTACTTTTCTTAGTGCACCAAACGCAAGAATTTAATAATTTGGAATCAGATTACTTTCCTGGGACAGAATCCTTGCCAACCAAACGGGCCCTTGGAGTTTTTTTTTTACAGCTTAAAAGTTATTTAGTAGCTTTTTTTGCCAAACACTTTTGAAGAGCTTATAAGGTGTTTTAAGGTGCTTATAATTTCAGCCAAACACTCTCTAAGTTAATGGGTTAGTTAAAAAATAAAGTGTTATATATATAGTCTTAAATTCAGATAAAATAAATCTGGCCCATGCAGGTTTCGAACCTGCGACCTTCGCGTTATTAGCACGACGCTCTAACCAACTGAGCTAATGGGCCATTTGTATATTAAGTTTAGATTTATATATTTATCAAAATATCAATAGAAGAGGGTTGTACTAGTGAAAGGAAGTTTGAATACATAAGAAGAAGCGAAATAGCAGGCAATTTACTCTTCATTTCTTCTACTCAACACCGGTAATTTATATTGCTTACGTACATACGAGAGACTTCTTCACAGTTAATCTAAAAATTCCTACTAGCTTTGGTTTAGAGAGAGAAATCAATCTAATGGGATATTTCTTCCTACTGGTACTCCTCTCATTTACCAACTCTCCTTGCTGTATTTTCTATATTTTGACAACTGCAATATATTGCTGGGCAAACAAGTGCAATAACTGGCCATTACTTTTTATTTAGTTGACTCTCTTCCCGTTTTCCACATTCATAATAATGTATAGCACTCCCTCCATCCACAAAATTTAATCATAGTATATTCCATTTTGGGAAGTCTACAAAAATTAGTCACTTTCTATTTACAAAAATAATCCCACTATATATCTCTAATATTCACCCTCAAAGTTGTTAATTATTTACATAAAAAATCACCCATGGCTCACCACATTAATTTTAAACCAACTCATTACCCATTAATTTAAACAACAAATACAATCCATGTCCCACCACTTTAGTTGCATAACCCTTTACATAATGAGTGATGCTATTTGGACATAAATGTCCGGACATAATCTAGCTCGTTTAGGTAATGAATCGGTTCAATCCGTTTAACTTATTTATTTAATTTTGTAATTTCTCCACATTCATTCAATTTATTATTTTTTGAGTAATCTAATTCAAGTGAATGCATAAATATCTATTAAGTAATAGTATTTCCGAAAGATTAGTGAAAATAACAAAATAACTTTATTAGTTTAATTTCGTATTTTTTGTATTCATATTTCTCTCTCTAAAAATGGCGGTTTAGATTAATCTATACTAATACTAAAAAGAAGAGTTGTAGCAATAATTACCATATTTGCCATTTAGGCGCCATATCCAGCTTAATTGGATATTTGTTGTTAGCTTTTGGATCCTTCATGCTTTTGTTAAAGACATTTGGGTTATATGAAGTCCCTGAATTTTTTTTAATTAATTAATACAATTTTTAGTTTAATAATAATATTGACTATTGAGCATAAAGTATGATTGTTCTACCTAATGGATTCAGACATCCACTTTCTACTGCATGTATACAATAACCAGTCATTACTTAAAATTCTTCAGATAATGCTCATTTAGGATATTCATAATTTCCTATTAGTTGGGGTGTTCTATGATTTAGGCTCCAAAACATGGAGCCAAAAACTAAAAATTTGAATTTCAAAATTTAGTGTCTCAAATTTGTTCTATATATACCAGAATGCTGAATATGAAATCTTCAATCATTCGAACTTATTGTTTTTAATCAGAAAAGTATGATGACATTTTTTCTCTTCTATTTTTGTTTCTTTTATTTTTTGTTTGTAGTGTTTATCTTTTTATTTAAATTTTTCCTAGCTCTATTACAAAATGCTATTGCTCTATACAATGCAAAAGGCAGTGAGCTTTGAAAAAACTACTAACATATACTATTACATAAGTATTTTCAAGATTGCTCACAATTTACATCTTTTTTCTGAAGCTATATCTTCTTCTCTTCTTCTGTAACAATGTGTGCCTTCATCACTTCTATTGAGAATCTCTCTCCCGCAAGTATCACAACCACCATCAAGATGCGGTGTGTGCGATCATACAATTTGATGTATAGTGGAAGGGAGAAGGATGTTATGAGCTTGGAATGCGTTGTTCATGATAGAAATGTAATTTTCAGAAAGATTTAAATTTATAAATCAAATTTTTAACAGTAAAAATAATATTTTTGTTCCTTCAGATTTTGATCTTTTTTTTAGTTCATGTAGGGTCTGGATATGTTTTAGACAGGATTGATTCAGCAGTTAAAACAAGACTGGAGCAACAATCATTCTATTAGGAGTGTGAAAAACTATCTTAGATAACAGAATGCGTTGTTAAGGTAGGATTCACTTATTCATTCTTATATATATAATTCTTTTAAATATTTAAGTCATATTTCTTATATATATATATATATATATATATATTGCAGATTTATGAGAACACAATTGGAACTCCCAAATCTTCAAAGATTGGCTTTTCCAGTCAAGACTGGAATGATGCTACTGAATACTGTTAGCAAGTCAGTGGATCTTAAGGATGATAATGGCATTATCAATTTGGATGACTGGGATGTAGATAACTCTGTCAAAGAGGAAGCTGGATGAAAAGTTTTGGGGCTGTGGAGACACTAAAAGACTTAAGGTTGTTGGTGTGATGTTGGAGAAGTAGGACTTAAGTTCCAGTAGTAGTAATTAGTTGCTGATTGATGTTTTTCATACATCAATCTTTAAGTATTAGTGTATTCTCATCTTATTGTAACATATCAAAATTTTCATTTGGTATTTGACTTTTGAAAGATGCAAGATATCGTTTGCATTTTATTAGAAAGTCAAATCTTTAAGATGAGATTGGTTTATATTTCTGTTCAATCTATATATGAGTTTAGGAATCAATTATTTATTTTAGTGTTGCTTATTATATAAATCCCAGAATTTTAATTATTCTAATTGAGTATACTTAACACTAATAGATTATACTTAAAACTAATCAGTTTTAATTAAAAAAATTCAAGAAATAATCGACTTAAACAATTTTAATCTACAAGAAATACTATTAGAACAATCCTTATGGTTCTAACCATAATTTTGATTTTGGTTCAATGTTATTTATTCTGAATATATATAATATAAAGAATTCTGTAATTACTTATTAAATTCAGATTATACTTAATCTACTTAACCAACTTTAATAAATTTCTACCATAAAACAGTAAAATATTAGAAAAATATTATTGGTTCTAACCTTAATTTTAATCTATGTTCTAACTGTATATTCTTCTGCAAACTCTAAGTTGAGATTTAGTTTTTACTACTGTAAAAGCTATGGACTCAATGTAGGAATATATTATAATATTTAGATGTTTTCCTATTTCTTATATTTCTGGTTTTCTTTTTATTTTTTTATACTTGCTTAATCTCTGACACAAACAAATACTCCCTCCATCTCAGGTTAGTGTGGTTCAAGTAATATTTTATACCTCACAACAAATCAAATACGCACCACACTTTTGAGGGACGGAGGGAGTAGTTAATTATACTAATAGATCATACTTCAGAAATAACACATTTTAAACAATTTTTTCATTAAAAGTTAAATTATTAGAACTATATTATTGTTACTAACATTAATTTGAATTTGGTTGATAAAGTTTATTTAAGTAATGAATTTTTTGGTATTAAAATATTTGTAAAATAATTAACTCTTTGAAATCCTAAATTAACATTATATTGCGTTCACTTATCTGTTAAAAATATTTTTTATTTTAATATTTAATTTTATATTTGTACCTCTATTTAAACTTTGATTAGAAAAATTATCAAAGCTGCAGTGAAGTCTTTCTATTGTTCAAAAGTTTTTAAGTTTTTATTCATATGACTTTTTATTATGTTCGTCTGTATGGATTTGATATCAGTGATAGTTGGTTTACAATAAATTACCTATGGTTATTATCCAGTAACTATTGCAGTAAATAGTAGTTGTAGTTTTTTAAGTTACATTCATGCAACATATAGAAAGTTTATTGGCACAAATTTTCTAACAGAAAAGATTATTTACTCATAAAGAAGATTTTTTCTGAATTCTCTAATTAGAACATAGAATCTGTTTTGAGGATTTGCATCTGTTTTCCATATAGTTACAGTTTTGTGATGTTTTATTGTTTGTTCTAACAATGATGGTTTTTTCCTTATCTCTGCTACTACTTCTTATTTATACAGGAAGCTAATTAATTTCCTAATGTTTAGCAGGATATGGTAACTGGGAATATGACCTTAGTACGTAATGTACCATTACAAACAGTAAGTCATATATTTTTTAATTATGCTACTGTTTTTCTACTAATTCATTCACTCTTTTCAATCTATCTTCATTGGGAACAGTCAATTAACTGGGAGAGCTAAGAATTCCTAAAAATTACAAAATCAGTTGTGTTATATGGTCGAAAATCATTTAGAGATGACGAACATGCAGGTAATTTTTACACGGTGTATTTCTAGATCTATAGTTAGTATGCATTACCGTTCTGTTTGGACATCTTCAGTAGTTTGTTCCCGCTCAATCCGGCAAATTGGTTAATAAGTTTTGACTTAAAGTTCTTTTATGTAAATTTTCTCTAATATATCTTGGTTAATTGCTATTCACTTTTTTTTAATGTGCTATTCACTTTAATATACTGACAAAATATATAGAATTAATTTTGTGTATCCGAAAGGATACAAAATACTAGAATTAATTTTTTATTTTTTATGTAAGAAATTTGATGTGACTTAATGTTGCGTGAGAAAACATTGCCAAGGTGCTCAAAGTAAGATTCTTACATTTTAGTTTTTTATTTTTTATTTAGTAACTAAATTTTTGATAATATTTTGTAATTAGATATAAGTACAAACCTTTTGTATAGTTGTTTTTGGAATATTATAGTGTTCTATCATTATATTTTTGAAATTTAAAGGTATATTACCATTATAGTGTCATATATTTTTGATAATTTATGATTCTATAATTTTCTTCGTGATAGACTGTTTTTCATGGACAATTTTCAAGAGATATAAATCGAAAAGACTTGAAGATATTGGTATTTCAAAATGTTTGAAATGTAATATGTTGTATTTATTCTTGCTATTACTTAAACTTACCTTATTTTTGTACTGAAAATTTTATATATAAATATCATTATTCTCCTTTGTTGTTTTCAATTTAATAATTTATACATTTTACTCCTTATTCATGTAATTTGATAAATTATACTCCATCCGTCTCAAGTTAGTGTGGTGTGTATTTATTTGTTGTGAGATATAAAAAATTAGAAACACTGCATTAACCCGAGACAGGGTACATTATATATTTTCATAATGTACTCTACCGTGCAACGCACGGGTGCAAATCTAGTTAAGTAAATACATTAGAGTACTAACCAACACCATTATTTTATTTGATAAATTATAAGTTAAGATTATTAATATATTCATTTTATGTCCGGACATATATATCCAAAAAGTATTAGTGTTACATAATACAATAAATAATGTGAAAATCATACTCCATTCATTTCAAATTTATTAAAATCCGTGTCATCATTTCCTATTAGTAATTATTGTGGATGGAGTGAGTATCATGAATGAACCTATAATTCTCTACAAAATTATACTTGTTTAATTAGTTTGTGGTTTTGTGGGCCGTTTAGGGTCGTAATTACTATGAACATGATGTGCATGGCTAATCTAAAGTGGTATGGCTATATGGCTTGTCTTCGTTTCTAACGTTTAATTAGAGAAATTAGTTTCGCGCTATTAACATTTTGTCCGTCCGAATATTTTATTATAATTTAATATTGCAACCATGTGTATTTTTTTTTATCTTTTTTATTTTATTTTACTAGCAACCATGTGTATATTAAACTATAAAATTAAATATTACTCCCTCGGTCCCATCATTGTTGGCCTGTAATCCTTTTTAGGTCGTCTGATGGTTCCTGAGCTGGGTATTTGGTGTAGAGGGGAGGGGTGAATACACCAAATAGATTTTTCGAAACTTTTTCAAGTTAAATCACAGAGTTGGTGAGCTCAGTTATCGATCCAGCTGGGGAGGGTCAGCTGGGTAAATAACTCAGCTGGTGGTGCGGAAAGTGGTGGTTTGAAAACTTAGCTCGGTTACTTAGAAAAATTCAGTTTGAAAATATTAACTTAACGTTTTCAGCTTAGTCAGGTTGTGCAACTTTTAGAGAGACACAACTGTCTTTGGAGAGCAGCTGTGTGCAGTTTTGAACAAATATGCAATGATATGAAGGAGTTAGTACACAGCTGAATATAAAGCGAAAGTAAAGAGAGAGAGTAAGAAACACGCGAGTTTTTTACGTGGTTCGGAGTAACACCTCCTACGTCCACGACCAGGTTCACTGGTAATCCACTACCACTTGGTTTCCAAGTACCAAGCAACTTCACAACTCTAACCCGAGCTGTGTTCCAACAAGCCAGCACTGTCAAGCCTACACCTTCAGTTTCCGGGTACTGAAGAACCTATCCACTCGAATTACGCGCTTCGAGCAAGCGTACCTTTACCTAACCTTTCTGGGTTTGGGTTTGGGTATGGAGTTCCAACTATGAACGAGTTCTTTCAATTAAGAACTTTAAAGTATGATGAACTCGTTCGAAATCTAGGCTAAAGATATACAATGAGTTTGGCCTAGGGAACAGACGAAAAACTAAGCAGTTTATTAACTGGAAACACTTTAAGATAAAGTGTTCTTTGATCTATCTAGAACTGCTTGAGAGCTTTGGAAAGAATGAAGATTTCAGATAATGAAAGGTTGTAGAGAGTTTTTCGTATCTGATCCTGAGGTTGAAGACGGGTTTATATAGGTAGAGATTCAAGACTAGCTGTTGGAGGAGCCGTTTGAATCTTACCTACTCTTTTTAAATACAAGATCTGCCGTTGGGCGTATCTACACCTGTCTTCATTTGTGTCACATCCTAGGTTCTGAAGTCTAGGATGCTGACTTGACAATCCCTTATTGGTCGAGGTAGGTTGACTTCCTCTGATTCCGGGATCTTCTACCTTTAGTGCTGGCTTTTGAATTCAGAGCTGGACTGTCTTGAAGTGGAGTCTTCAGAGATAGTTCATTTGTTCTGTACATCTGACTGGACCGTGTTTTGAACTCGCCTCGAATTCTCTTCACTTGATCGAGCTCGCCGGATCACTCACCAAGGTTGACGCCGTCGTCTTTTGCTATTGACTCATTTGTGAACACGGGTCGACTCGTCGTCTTCCGCTTCCTTAACCTGTAAGCCTAGAAAATCTAAAGCTCAAACAGGCGAGCTGGAAAACACTATTTAGGTTGACGCAATCATCTATTCAGTTGGAGAATCAGTTGGGTTTTGGTATCAAATCGAAACTTTATAATTTTCCCAACAATTTCCCCCTTTTTGATGATGCCAAAACCTAACTAAGATAACTTATGACGCAGAAAAAAAAAACTTGTGTTTTATTAATGTAAGAAAATACATTATAACACAGGAAAAAGAAAGAATGAGAAAATAAAAATCTTCAGTCTTCAATCCTTCAGTCTTCAATCCTTCAGTCGGCTGGGTCTTCTCTTCTGCATCCGTTGCTTCTTTCTTTTGACTAGTCTCTTCTTCAGCTGATTCTGATTCAGCTGGTTCCTCTAACTCAACAGTTTGCCTCTTTATTGACTTGTCTCTCTTCTCCCTTACTTCCCCCTTTTTGGCATGATCAAAACAGGGTGGGAGAGATACACCATCGGCTGTTGCGATGTTTTAGTTTAGCGAAACTGTGGTTTTCAGCTCTGAGCAGCGAGGTTTGGAGTCTAACTGGCTCAGCTGTTGTATTAGATGGCTCTTCTTCAGTTGCATTGGCCTCAGCTATGATTGCAGACACAGCGTCCTTGGCCTGATTCAAATTTGGTAGAGGCGATCACTGAAGTGCTTGGAGGGATGAGTTAGCCTTTGGAGATAGCATCTTCTGAGTCGGGCACAACTTCATTCCTTGCAACTTTTGCTTCTTCAGACTTCTTAGATTGAATGAGAAAGTCTGATTCAGCACTTGAGGGACTTGTATTCAGCTCATATCATCATCATCCAGCTGCAGGTGATCGTTGGCTGGGTGATGTTTCTCATTAGAGCTTGGTGCAGGGACTTGAGCATCTTTCATCGGAAGATCTCGAAGAGGGTGTCCCTGTGGAGCTGAAGGAAACTGAGGAGAAGGCGGTTGAAGTATCCCATCTGTCTTGGGGTTTAAGCTTGGTTGATCAGCTGGAATACTCCGTTGCGGTGTTGGTGATGATTATGTTCACGCAGGGACGTGAACTTCTCTTCCACCGTAAGAAACGACCGCTTGTGGGCCTTCTGCTCCTCGGAGAGTGATTACGAATTCTCTCATAATGTCAGCTGGCTTCTCTGCTGACTGACTGAACACCTTTGACTTGAGTCTTCGGTTTGAAGACAGTGCTTCAGTATATTTTGTCTCCTCAAGTTGTCTCCGATTCCCAGCTGGGATGGAGTTAGATGCATGCTGCTTTGTCTCCTGCATCTTTTTCTGTGCCTCCTGTGGTGGAGCAAGAGCTTTGTCATGACTGCTCTTGAATACTCCGGCTTTATCAACATCTGGTCCAGGTCTGTTGACGTTGATTTTTGCATCCCAGGGAGTTGTATGTCCCGTTCTCTCTTTTATGTTGAGAGAAACAGTGGGGTTGAGGGGGTCTTTTTCCTTTGACATTCCCAGAAAGTTTTCTGCACCTTCCTGGTGAATGACGTTCTTGAGCTTTGCAGTCTACTGCGCTGGCCTGGTTCTGTCGATGGGCTTCACCTTCTTCTGGACTTCCGTCTTCTTTGAGAGTTAAGCAACTCTTATCTTGAAGCTTTGATAGATTCTTCAAGTTTGATCGGCTTCGGGAGATATCTTTCTGGATTCCATGTTCTTCTTCTGCATCTTTTGTTAGTAGAAACGAATAATACCAATTGATGGAAATAAGAAAGAATGCCGAAAAACTTTCTAGGGTTGATGCGTATGTCTTCTAGCATATTTAAAGAGTTTTCTTTATGAATGGACGATCAAGATTTGTCTATTGATAAGAAGATCTACGGCTGGGAGTGATTCTCTCTACATATTAATTTCTTGATTAGAATATGTGAGTTAATGCGCGAGAGAGAACGGTTGAGGCGTTTTGACTTTTGCCTCGAAACTCCCATTATTCAATTCTTTGCAGACTTTTAATTAAGATTGATTAGAAATGACAAGATGTGAGTTGACAGAAAACAGATTGAGTAGGTGTAATTAATGTTGTTGCAAACCTCTCAGCTGATCATTGTAGTCAGCTGATACCTCGGTTGAGTGGGTGTGCTGGGTCATCGTGGTTCCATTTGATTCCCTCAGCTTGAATAATCCTTTCCTTTCAAGATCTGGTTTAGCTGAATTCTTTCTCGATATCGTTGACGTTGATTCGAATTTCGGTTGTCTGCTTGCATTCGGTAGTCTGCTTCCATTGGTCTTCTTCCGTTCGTGAGTCTGCTTCGTCAGGGGTCTGCCTTGTCAATTTGGGTGAAGCATCGTCTGGGTTGAGAAGTCCAAGTAATCCGCACAACATTTTGAACCTTGCTTCTATCAGCGGTTTTGTGAGAATATCAGCCCGCTGTATGTCTGTGTGAATTTTCTCAACAATCACATCCTTCTTTTCTACGTGATCTCTGATGAAATGATGTCGTACGTCTACATGCTTGCATCTTGTGTGAAGTACTGGATTCTCTGAAATGGCAATCGCACTTGAGCTATCACGTAAAATTGGAACTTGTCCGCTTTTACTTCATAGTCATCCGGTGATGTTTCAAATTTCGTAGAATTTGCGAGCAAAAAGCCTTTCCAATGCCATATATTCGCTTCGTCGTGGAAGTTGCGACGCACGTTTGTTTCTTTGAAAACCACAAAATCAACTTACTTCCTAAGAACTGACAAGTTCCTGAAGTTGATTTTCTGTCTAACCGATCTCCAGCGAAGTCTGAGTCTGAGTATCCACAAAGTAGATTGTCTTCTTCACTGGGTACCATGTTCCAACATTCGAGTTCCTTTGAGATATTTGAGAATGTTCTTGGCTGCTTGCATGTGTGCTTCCTTTGGATCAACTTGAAATCTGGCACACACTCCGACTGCGAAAGAGATGTCTGGACGACTTGCTGTTAGATACAGAAGGAATCCTATTATCCCTCTGTATTTGCTGGAATCAACTGATTTCCCTTCAGTTCCTGGTTCAATCTTTCAGTTGGTGTTCATTGGAATTTTTACAGTTTTGCTGGATTGAACTCCATACTTGGCGATCAAGTCTTTCACGTATTTGGATTGATTTATGAAAATTCCTTCTGATGATTGCTTGACTTGAAGTCCTAGGAAGAAACTCATTTCTCCCATCATGGACATTTGGAACTTCTCTGACATCATCTCTCCAAATCTTTGGCATAAGAAGCTTGATCTTGATCCAAAGATGATGTCGTCTACGTAGATTTGAACAACCAGGATATCTTCTCCTGACTTGATGGTGAAGAGAGTTCTGTCTACTGAGCCCTTCTTGAATCCTTTGGATACGAGAAAATTTGACAAAGTGTCATACCAAGCTCGAGGTGCTTGCTTCAATCCATAAAGAGCCTTCTTTAGCTTGTAGACTTTATTTCCTTCTACTTCGAATCCTGGAGGTTGTTCAACGTAGACATCTTCTTTGATTTCTCCATTTAAGAATGCACACTTCACATCCATTTGATAGACCTTGAATTTGTGATGTGCTGCAAAGGCGAGAAATAGTCTGATTGCTTCCAATCGTACTACTGGAGCAAAAGATTCTTCGAAGTCAATTCCTTCCTGCTGAGTGTAGCCCTTGGCAACGAGTCGATATTTTTTCTGATGACGACTCCCAGGGTATCCATTTTGTTCTTGAATATCCATTTGAGTCCTATGACTTTGACTCCTTCAGGTCTGTCGACCAGTTCCCAGACACAATTTCTGAGGAATTCGTTCAGTTCTTCTTGAATGGCGTTTGTCCAAGGCACGCTCTTCAAAGCTTCGAGAATTGATTGAGGCTCTGGCACTTGAGCTACGTAACAAGCCATTAGAGTTGTGTCTTCATCATAGACCGTCAGTTCTAGCTCTACTGAGAGTTGAGCTGTGTCAGCTGCTTCTTGATGATCCGATGAAGCTTGAGCAGCTGAGCTTCTGGTTTTGACTTGGTCAGATGGTTCTCCGATAATAGCTGATGATGGATGATCTTCAATCCATCTTCTCCTCTTGCGAATTTCTTCTTCCAATTGATTGATGCTTGACGTGGCTAAATTTCGTCTGACTTGGAGTTGCTCAGGAGTTAAATCTTGAGAGTTTGGCTCTCTTTGATTTAGATTTTGAGGAGACTTCTGTAGAAGCTCAGCTGGAGATGGAGCTGGGGACTCAGCTGTGTTTGGATTCCCAGCTGATGATGTTCCCCCTTGATTTGGCGTTGAAGCTTCTTCTCGATTTCCAATTGGTGGAGCTTCTTGATTGATTTGAATTTCCTCCTCTGGCTCATTGTCCCAAATTAATGGTTCGGCCAGATTCCTGATTCTATTCTCTTGAGCCCTTGTCTGAATCAATCTTGAAGATTCTCCTTCGCTTCTTCGTTTGATAGAATCTCTATATTCGAAGGAAGATTCGTCAAAGGTAACATGTGGAGTTACTTCGACTATTTGAGTTCTTCTGTTGAAGACTCTGTATGCTTTACTCACAGCGGAGTAACCAAGGAATACTCCTCGGTCTGTCTTTTCGTCGAACGTCTTGAGCTGTGTCTTCCCATTGTTGAGGATGTGACATTTGGATCCGAATACCTTGAAATATCCAATGTATGGTATTCTGTTGTTCCATAGCTCATACGGTGTCTTGCCTTGCCTTGATGTGAGTAGGGAGCGATTTTGAGTGAAGCAAGCTGTGTTGATTGCTTCAGCCCAGAACTTCTTTGGAATAGCAGAGCTAGCTAGCATTGAGGTAGCTGCTTCCTTGAGAGTTCTGTTTCTTCTTTCTGCTACACCATTCTGCTGAGGTGTGCGAGCTGCAGATGTTTGGTGTTGAACTCCGTTCTTTTCGCAAAAATCATAAATAGTTTCATTTAGAAACTCCGTTCCACGATCTGATCTTATTGCCATTATCTTGCACTCCTTCTGTGTTGATAATCTTTCCAGCAGGATAGGCAGCTTAGTTCTGGTTTCGCTCTTCTGGTATAAGAATGATACCCATGTGAATCTTGAGAAATCATCCACAACGACCAGAGTATATTTTCTACCATTGAAGCTTGCTGGAGTAACTGGACCAAAAAGATCCATGTGAAGAAGTTGAAGAACTCGATCGATTGGCGAGCTTGAGAGATAATGAAATTCTTGTCTGTTTTCCTTGTTGACACGCGCTGCACATATGACTTTTGTCATATACTTGATCTAGAATTCCATTAGCGAGCTGGTTCCTAGCCAGTTTGTTGATTGTCTTGAAGTTAAGATGATTCAGCCGTCACGTACCTACCGACTTCATTCTTGCTTTTCGATACAAGACAAGTCTCGGGAGGCTGTTCTTGTTCCGATCGATAAAGTACATATTTCCTTCTCTTTTCCCTCTTAGGAGTATCTGCTTGGTTTCTCTGTGCTTCACTGTGCATCCCTGTGCATCAAACTTGACAGAAAAACCGTTGTCGCAGAATTGGCTAATGGAAAGCAAGTTATGTTGCAATCCTTGTACATAAGAAACATTTGGGATTATAACATTTCTAGTTTTAAATGTACCATAACCTTTGGTTAGGCCTTTGGAGTTGTCACCAAATGTTACTTGTGGACCTGTACGCTCAATATACTCCTGGAGTAGATGCTTTAGGTGCGTCATGTGCTTGGAACATCCACTGTCCAAGTACCATAGCGTTCTTATCGACTCCTCAGAGATGCGTCGATTCCTTGCAACCTAAACAAAAAATTAAAATTCAGGTACCCAGTTTTAATTGGGTCCTTGTGGGTTAGACAGAGATCCTTTGACGACCCAGATCTGCTTGATGACTCGAATTGGGTCATTTGATATGATAATTCTCCCAGCTGAGTCGATATACACATTCTTTGTATTCTTCTGTTGTTGTTGGCGGGGTCTTGATCTCATTGTCTTCTTGTTTTGTTTTCTGGATTTCTTTTGGTTTCCAGCTGTGTGCCTAGCTGAGACGTTCCTTTGTCTCTGCTGTCTCATGTGATGCTGTGGCTGGAAATGATTATCCAGCTGATACTCGTTTGAGTGGTATCCAGCTGGGTATCTCTGATATCTTGGTTGATATCGATCAACGTGCTGGTGTTGTGGCTGGTATCTGTAAAATCCAGCCTGTGGTTTTCGTTGAGGTTGAGCACGTTGCTGTCTGAGTTGGGCTTGAGGTTGTCGCACAGCTGACCTTCTTGATGTCTGCTGTGTTCTCGACGGAGTTTGAGACTGTTTCACAGCTGTTCTTCTTGACATCTGCTGTGTTCTCGACGGAGCTTGAGAATGTTTCACAGCTGGTCTTCCCGACGCCTGCTGTGTCCTCAACTGTTGATGCTGAGCTGCTGGGATTGGAGGTTCGTTTGCACGTACAAACATTACTTTTGTTCCACTTGTGGAGGCAATGTTTGAGGCATCTTTTGATTCGTTGTATCCCAGTCCCGCTTTGAGTGCTGCTGGACGCTGAGCACTAATGATCTCGTCCATTGTTGACGTGGCTTTGATGAGAGCTACTATCTTCTTAGATAGTATCTCTTCGGTGCTTTTCAGCTCAATGATCTCAGCTGACTTCCTTTCCGATTCAGCTGTGACCTTTTCCACATCTTCTATCAGCTGTTTCTTCTCATTGTTGAATTCCTTCATCACTCGATCTTGTTTCACTATTTTGTCTTTTAGTGAAACGACTTCCCGTCGTGAATGAGTTGTATCAAGGCGTCGATACTTTTGTCTTTTCCAGTTCCGCCTTCAGCTCGGCATTCTCACACATAATGACGTCAAGGATCTCTTGAAGCTCCTTGGAATCGTTCATTACTTTCTCTACTAGACTCCAATCAGGTAGACCAGATTCTGAGTCCTGTGTAGAGTGTTCGTGTGATGGTGAGATGTTAGACAGATTTAGAGTTCGAGACGTTACCTCATCTTCATCGATGTCGTCTGTTTGTCCCATGAAGCATGTATCCCAATCAGGTTCATCATGGGCCATCAGGGCTTCTTCTTCCGAGTCTGAAAATGGCATGTCATCCATTTTATTGCACTTTGATTCTTCATCAGCGATATAAGCTCTCCTTCTGTCAGCTGCCTTAGCTTTTAATTGGTCTTTGTCTTTCTTGGACAGCTTTGGACAATCTTGTCGGTAGTGTCCTGGTTCCTTGCAGTTGAAGCAACCTTCTTCTGTTCGTTTGTCAGCTGATTTCTCATCAGCTGCTGCGTACTTATCTCTGTAAGTCCTTGCGAACTTCTTGTATTTGCCCTTGCTGGTGTTGAGTCTGTTATAATTTTTCACCATCATGGCAATTTCTTCGAGTAGCTCCTCTTTGCTCATTTTCTTTTTGTCCTTCTTCATCTTGGAGGACTCAGCTGACTTGACATGAGCTGACTTTTCAGAGTTGGCTCTGAAAGCAATTTCTTTTGGAGCTGGGGTGAGTTCTCCATCATTAAATACGTTTGAAGATTCTTCTTGAGTGATCTTCAAGTTGTATTCGTTGGCTTTTAAGAGTGAGAACAACCTTTCTGTAGATAGATCACCCAAGTCACTTCGACTTTGGTGAACTACCTTGTAAGTGTTCCATTCAGCTGAAAGGGCTGAAAGAACCTTTAGATTCTTTTCCCGCTGGGTATACTTCCCAGTTCTGATTGTCTCTATCTCGATGACTATGTTTGAGAACCTTAGCTCCATCGCTTCGATGGACTCGTTGGCTAGCTACTTGAAGTTGTCGAATTTTTGGCAAGCTATTGTGAATTTGTTTCTTTGATTTCTTCAGATCCTTCACATAGCTTGCAAGTATTTCCCACATCTCTTTGGCTGTCTCGCACTTGATGATCTTACTCAGGTAGGCGTTTGAGACTGTTGATGAGATGGTGTTTCTTGCGAAACTGTCCAGTGCAGCTTGTTTTCGTTCTTCTGACGAGTAATCCTTCTTTGGCTTGAGAATTAGCCGGTATTCTGGTTGTCCTCCATCATGGGCAGGTACGAGTTCATTTCCTTGTTTATAAATAAGGATGGGTCCGTCTGTGATGACGTCCCACATCATGTCGTGATGTGCACAAAGGAAGCTTTTCAATCTGAATTTCCAGATTGCATAGTCGTCTACCGAGAAAGTGGGGAGATTCCTGTTAAGATAAGAATCCATAGACATGTGTAGTATGTAATAATATGAGTTTTTCTGAAAAATGGATCTGTTCAGTTGACCACTGACACAGAGTGTCAAGAGAGATCTCTTGATACAGAAACAGTGGTCTTTTGAACCACTGCTCTGATACCAATTGATGGTCCCTGAGCTGGGTATTTGGTGTAGAGGGGGGTGAATACACCAAATAGATTTTTCGAAACTTTTTCAAGTTAAATCACAGAGTTGGTGAGCTCAGTTATCGATCCAGCTGGTGAGGGTCAAGTGGGTAAATAACTCAGCTGGTGGTGCGGAAAGTGGTGGTTTGAAAACTTAGCTCGGTTACTTAGAAAAACTCAGTTTGAAAATATTAACTTAACGTTTTCAGCTTAGTCAGGTTGTGCAACTTTTAGAGAGACACAGCTGTCTTTGGAGAAACGGTATGTGTGCGATTTTGAACAAATATGCAATGATATGAAGGAGTTAGTACACAGCTGAATATAAAGCGAAAGTAAAGAGAGAGAGTAAGAAACACGCGAGTTTTTTACGTGGTTCGGAGTAACACCTCCTACGTCCACGACCAGGTTCACTGGTAATCCACTACCACTTGGTTTCCAAGTACCAAGCAACTTCACAACTCTAACCCGAGCTGTGTTCCAACAGTTTGCGGGCACTGTCAAGCCTACATCTTCAGTTTCCGGGTACTGAAGAACCTATCCACTCGAATTACGCGCTTCGAGCAAGCGTACCTTTACCTAACCTTTCTGGGTTTGGGTTTGGGTATGGGGTTCCAACTATGAACGAGTTCTTTCAATTAAGAACTTTAGAGTATGATGAACTCGTTCGAAATCTAGGCTAAAGATATACAATGAGTTTGGCCTAGGGAACAGACGAAAAACTAAGCAGTTTCTTAACTGGAAACACTTTAAGATAAAGTGTTCTTTGATCTATCTAGAACTGCTTGAGAGCTTTGGAAAGAATGAAGATTTCAGATAATGAAAGGTTGTAGAGAGTTTTTCGTATCTGATCCTGAGGTTGAAGACGGGTTTATATAGGTAGAGATTCAAGACTAGCCGTTGGAGGAGCCGTTTGAATCTTACCTACTCTTCTTAAATACAAGATCTACCATTGGGCGTATCTACACCTGTCTTCATTTGTGTCACATCCTAGGTTCTGAAGTCTAGGATGCTGACTTGGCAATCCCTTATTGGTCGAGGTAGGTTGACTTCCTCTGATTCCGGGATCTTCTGCCTTTAGTGCTGGCTTTTGAATTCGTAGCCTGGTATCTTGAAGTGGAGTCTTCGGAGATAGTTCATTTGTTCTGCATTGGACCATTTGTGTTTTGAACTCGGCTCGAATTCTCTTCGGCTTGATCGACTCTGTTGGATCACTCGGTGAAGGTTGACGCCTGCTTGTCTTTTGCTAGGCCGACTCCCGGTGAACACGGTGTCGACCGTCGTCTTCCGCCTCCTTAACCTGTAAGCCTAGAAAATCTAAAGCTCAAACAGGCGAGCTGGAAAACACTATTTAGGTTGACGCAATCATCTATTCAGTTGGAGAATCAGTTGGGTTTTGGTATCAAATCGAAACCTTATAATTTTCCCAACATCGTCCCACGCAAGTTGGTATGTTTCCTTTTTGGAAAATATACTTCTCTCACAAAAAGTTGTGGGCTCCACCACTTTCTATCTTTTTACCCTTTAAACACTCTTCTTCTTAATACTTGTGCCGAAAAAATGTGCCGACAATAATGAGACGGAGGGAGTAAATTATAATAACGTAAGATCTGTAGGGTGGAAAGGTAGGTAGGTAGATATATTTATTTTTGAAAATGTAGAGGATTCTAATACAGTAGACTAGAGTCAAAATCGGGGTTAATTTCATAAAAGGTTACTGAACTATGTTACTTGTATCAAATTGGTAACTAAACTTTAATTTGTTTCAAAATGGTTACTCAACTTACAATTTTATCATTCTAGATTTTAATTTAATTTTTAGGCTAATTTTATCCTATGTGGCAACCAAAATGCCACATAGACTTTCTCATTTAGGTTAACTCATTAAAAACTTTGACACTGTCACTTCCTTAAAATTATATGTGGTGAATCATTCAATATAATATAATTATAAATTATAATAACCTGTTAATTGCAATATATTATCTTATTTGACCATTTAAATTCACGGAAGAAATTGTTTTAACTTTGATAATTTCTCATTAATTATCAAACAAAAAACTTCGAGAATTTCATCCCCTTGGCCCCTCCGGTCCGCTCTCCCCCCCTCTCTCCTCTTTTTATTTCCTGTAGAAACAAACGTAGAAGAAAAGAGAAGAACCACTCTTCTTCAAAAATGTCTTTCTGTTGGTAAACAAAATCATACAACTACAAATGATTGTTCTTGCATTGCTGCCGGAAAAATAGGTTGATGCGCTTTGCTTCAGAAAGACTCTCTGTCTCCGTTCGCCGGCATGAAGCTCTATTTATCTGTCGATAATAAGAACCAAAAACTTATCATACCGTCGTTGCCAGTCAAACAGAACCTTGGCTGCTTTGATGAACCAGAGCTCTAAAATGTGAAAGATTTTAGAATCCAAATCCCCACGGAAATTATCTTAGGAAGTGACGCGTCAAAGCTTTTAATAAGTGATCAACCTAAATGAGAAAATCTATGTGGTATTTTGGTTGCCACATAGGATAAAATTAGCTTAAAAATTAAATTGTAATCTAGAATGATATAAAATGTAAGTTGAGTAACCAGTTTGAAACAAATTATAGTTTGGTTACCAAATTGATACAAGTTACATAGTTTAGTAACTTTTTATGAAATTAACCCGTCAAAATCGTGTGATTTTTATACATAAACTAAATCAAACAATAATTTTGAAAACAAATGAAATTGCAAAATTTGCGGAAAATTTTTCACTTGGCGGGCCGTGCGTGCTGTTGGGCCTTGACCCATTCTATATATAGGAATTCGAATTATCTATTAATTTGTGAAAAAACTTTTTTATTTCCTGCTATTATTATTATTATTATTATTATTATTATTATTATTATTATTATAAACAAACATTTTTCTTTCATTCAATCAAGTTTTAGGACACGGTTTCATATCTAAACCAATTTTCTTTGTTGTGATGTAATCAGAATTCGTGAACCTTATAAAAAGAACAATATTCTTCCTCCTGCTATTTTACCAAACTAATCATTGTAAATAAATGAATGCTAGTTGTCATGAAGGAAACAAACTAGCAACAAATTACTCTAGGAAAAGAGTAAAAGGCAACAAATGGTGGTTCGCCACATTGACGTGACATTTAATGGCATTATAATTTTAATTTACTAAAAAGGTAAATTATAATTACATATGCCATACGCATGGCATGAAACCATTTTTCAATTAGGTTCCTCTATTTGAAATTTTATTCTAATTTAACAATCTATTTAATTTGTATACATTTCATATAGAATACAATACTAAAATGTAACGGGTAAGACAATATGTTGTGCAAGTTATGATGCCAACAAGGCAACAACCTTTGTTGGACACCAAGATATTATGTAATTTAGACATATTTTAATTTTATATTATTAATTGGTGACATTTTCTTCCTTTGATAAATAGGGGGACCAACCAACGACTAACACGCGGAGTTTATATTACCGCATTAAATTTTCTTCATTGTGTAGGTGAGCCAAATAATTCTATTTCGTCATTCAAACGTTACTCTTCCTTTTCACATTTTGCAATATATATTTTTAATAAAATTAATAAAAAGGTTTTAATTAGTAATAATAATAAGTGAAGTTGTAAAAGAGTTTGTATTTCATCATGAATCTTGAATTAATATAACATGTCGGATGAGCTATGATTTTAAGAATGGAGTGACAAGATTAATTACATTATTATGTGTTTAGGAACAAATGTGGAAGGACGGGATCACATTTACGTATTTATTATCTGAAGGATAAATATAAAATGCAACCTAAATATATTTTTAAAAAAATAATGATAAATATTAAATTAAGTTAAACCTGTATACACCAGCATCTAAAATGATAAACTAGCTAAGATCATAAGATTTGAAAACATTGAGGTTAGATTACAAATGACCTAAATCGAATTAATATAACTAAATTTTTTTTAGTTTCATAACATATACATAATTCGAATCCCCAACTTATAAATTAGAGGGAAAGTGTATTATCAACTGACTGCGCTTCGTTGTCATAATGTTACCTAACTTAAGAGTTAAACTATTTTGCCGTAAAATATTATTTTCTATGCGTATATATAACATTTAGTCTCATTCCTCTTAAATGCAAGTCCCATAGAATTTAGTATCCAGTCAAAGTCCCAACATGAATGGAGAGACACGTTACACAAAAGGCCAAAATATTGGGAAATTTTGTGGTGGTGTTGATCAAAATCAATTAAGATAACACATAGAATAGGTTTTAAGGAGTACGGAGTTTTTTTAGTCTGGAAGTCGTTTTGCAAATTAAGGACACTCTTTTGCGGACTTTTAATTTTATGACAAAGTTTCAAAAATTAAGCATTCGCAGGTCAAAAAAAGCCCGATCGGGTTAAATCGCATGTGTTTTGCACGTGATCCTACTTTTCTCAGCCCGGTGATGATGTGGCTTCCAACTAAGTGCCACATCATTTGCCATCTCATTTTGCTCAATAAAAAAAATTAAAATGAAAATGAAAAAAAATTAAAAAAACATTCATCTCTCCTCTCTTTCTCTCTCCCCAACCCCACCTGCCTCTTCCTCTCTCCCTCGCCCAACAGCCAAACCACCACCGCCGCCTCCCCACCTCTGCAGGCGACCACCTCCTACCCCCATTTTCCCTCTCTCTATGCTATCTTCCCCATCCATCTTCTTGACGCCGCCACCCTCTTCTCGACTCCCAACCATCTTCTCGCCGTCGCCGCCGCACCACCACACAGCTTTCCATCTCCCACTTTCTCTTTCTCGTTCCTATATACAACCACCCATCAGTTCTCCATTTCTCTTTCTCTCCTCGCCCACCTCCGGATCCACAGCCAACCATCTCCCTTCCTCCATCTTCTCTCTCTGTATTCTCTCTTCCTCACCGTCACCTCTCTCTTCGCCCACCTCTGCCGCCAATGGCCAGCAGTGCATATCTCCGCCGCTGACCGCCTCCTCCGACCCACCCCCAAACAAAAAAATGAAGCCCAAATCGTATGAAATCCCAAATCGCCGCCACCAACCATCACATTTCCCCCCCTGTGACGCCCGGGGCAGAAATACGGAGTGATCGCCGGTGCAGAGGTACGGACAAGGAGCGGCTCCGATAAGACTTCAAAGCGGAGGGGGCAGGAACGAACTGAAACACACCCGAATGAGAGGGATTCCGAGAATATGTCGGAATGGGACGACATATTCGAGGAGAGCTTAAACGAATTGATTGGGCTACTTATACCAACAAGATGCATCTTCTTTTCTGGGGCTCATTGTGGAAGAACTCCAAGGTTAAGCGTGCTTGACCTGGAGCAATTCTATGATGGGTGACCTCCTGGAAAGTTTTCTCAGGAAGCGTGTGAGTGAGGACAAAGCACGCTAGAAAGGACTCGTGATGGTTTGTGGGGCCAGCCGTAAATACGGAAGCCAGGTCGTTACAGTTGGTATCAGAGCCGAACCTCTCCCAGTACGGTGTGGTTCGGGGACGAACCAAGCGGAACCTGGTGGGCCTGTGACGCCTGGGGCAGAAGTACGGAGTGATCGCCGGTGCAGAGGCACGGACAAGGAGCGGCTCCGATAAGACTTCAAAGCGGAGGGGGCAGGAACGAACTGAAACACACCCGAATGAGAGGGATTCCGAGAATATGTCGGAATGGGACGACATATTCGAGGAGAGCTTAAAAGAATTGATTGGGCTACTTATACCATCAAGATGCATCTTCTTTACTGGGGCTCATTGTGGAAGAACTCCAAGGTTAAGCGTGCTTGACCTGGAGCAATTCTATGATGGGTGACCTCCTGGAAAGTTTTCTCAGGAAGCGTGTGAGTGAGGACAAAGCACCCTAGAAAGGACTCGTGATGGTTTGTGGGGCCAGCCGTCAATCCGGAAGTCGGGTTGTTACACCCCCCTCTCTCTCTTCCTTTCAGTCGATCTGTAGCGGCGGCCAGCCAAGAAGAGTGTTCTCTCTTCTTCATTGTCGTCCCCGATTTGACCTGCAAAATTGGATTTTGGATGTTGTGGGGGTGGTTGAAGATGGTGGGGAAATGGTGAAAATTGAAAGAGGAGCTCGTGTGAAACAGATGGTTGTGTGGGGTGTGTTGTCGGAGAAAAGAGAGAAAGAGGGAGAGGGAGATGGAGATGGAGAGCTGTGTGGTGGTGGTGGTGGTGGCTGTCGGAGTTGGCGGCGGCAACGAGAAGGTTGGGATATTGGAGAGAGATTTGGATTTAATTTTTGTTTTCATTTTTTTAATTGAGAAAAATGAGATGGCAATGATGTAGCACTTAGTTGGCAACCACATCATCATAGGGCCGAGAAAAATACCATCACGTGCAAAACATGTGCGATTTAGCCTGATCGGACATTTTTTGGCCTGCAGATGCTTAATTTTTAAAACTTTGTCCTAAAATTGCAAGCCCGCAAAAAATTGTCCTAAATTCGCAAAATGTCTATACTTAGTGATTTACAAACTATTGTATCAAAATAAAGTTTTACTGAGTGTACACCTCAATTAAGAGCCCTCTTTCATTGTTTTGAGAGTGTGGAAGTTCAATGGGTTCGACGTTCAGCAAATTCCCTTGCCCACAAATTTTGCTCGTTTTGCTTTCGATGTAACCTGTCTGGGTAGTTATGTTGGCCCTATTCCTTCCCAATTCATTAGGGGTGGCAATCGGGTCGGGTTGGGTCGGGTTCGGATCGACCTGATTTCGACCTGATCTGGTAAGGCCCAATTCGAACCCGACCTGTTACGATATGCTCAACCCGAACCCAACCCGAAATGATTAAACCCGAACCCGACACGAACACGAAATTGACACGATAAAATTCGGATTGACCCGACACGATAATGACCCGAACCCAAATTTAAATAATTTAATAAGAGAAAAAATATTTTAAAATAAGATATAATAAGAGAAAAAATATTTTAAAATAAAATTTAATAAGAGAAAAATAAATAAATATTCAAAAATTGAATATCTTTTGATGATTTGGAAGGAAAAATAATTATGTCATCAATTTAAAAGCTTGATTTGAATTAAATAAATATAATATTAAAAAATATAATACCTTATCGGGTAACCCGAACCCGACCCGAACCCAACCCGAAATTTTCAGGTCCTTATCGGGTCAAACCGATAAGGACCCGAACCCAATAAGGCTTGACCCAAACCTATTAATTTCGTGTCGGGTCTAAAATTGTCATCCCTACCATTCATGCATATTGTACGCTCTGAAGCTGCTTCCTTTTAGTGTTTAATGAATTCCATGTTTTATAAAAAAAAAAAAAAATTAATAGCTGTTAACAATTCTTGTCACCAGAGACTTGAGAAAGAGGGGAGGGGTGGGGTGGGGTGGGGTGGGAGGGGGGGAGCACCGCCATAAGGCGGACCTTCATTAATGTAGAGACAGAAAAAAAAATGTTATTTCCCTCCTAACATTAGAATTTAGGAGTGTAATATTTGGAAGAATGCGTGGATAGCAATGAAATCCATAAATTCGATATAGCATGTAACATGGCATATATATTAGTGGTATAAGTTTATTTCCTTATTTTACTAACAAACATAGAATATATTTGGAAATCCTACTTAATTAATTCTGCTACACAAGTGTGTTTTGCTTCTGCTTTTATGCTGAACAAATAATCAGGCAATCTCTGATTTCTTCACTTCTTTTCTGGTTTTTCCTTTTAAAGAAAATCTTGGGGGTAGGAACATATTGTCTGACCTGAAACATGGATACGATGACGTTTCTTGTTTTTATTCACGACCATCTTAACCAGGCATGAGGCAACTAGCTACCTAGTACATTTCTAGAATGTAAAGAATTCCTGTCTCACATATTTTAATCTGTTTAAAGGCGGAAAATTCAATTAATATTTTCAATATAATAGTAATAATTTCGAACACACGACTAACACCACACATTATTGCATAGAAAAAATTATAGTACTAGGTAATGGATATTAATTTTATATAATTACAAACGTATTATTGCTTATATTTCCATGATGATATTGTCTCCTAATATGTTTTGTGCTGAAAGTAAATATGTCGTGCAAGATTTTAGAGGGTAAAAAGTAAAAGATTTGATGCTGTACGTAAGAGCTAAGAAGGGCAAGGATGGCTGATACTTTTTTAGTAAAATATCGAATATGTAATTGTTGGGAAAATTATGAAGTTTTGATTTAATACCAAAATCCAACTGATTTTTCAACCGAATAGATGATCGCTTCAATCTAAGTAGTGTTTTCCAGCTCGCATGTTTGAGCTCTAGATTTTCTAGGTTTACAGGTTCAGGAAGCGGAAGACAGCGGAAGCAGAAGGCAGCAGACAACCCAGCTGTGTTTACAGCAGAAGTCAGCTATCAGCTGTGTTTTCCAGCTGAGCTGATTCAAAACGGAGCAGGATCCAGCTGAAGATTAATCGAGCTGAGTTCAAGACAGCTGGTCCAGCTGTACAGAACAAAGGGAACTAACTCTGAAGACATCACTTCAAGTCAGTTTGCCCAATCCAGCTCTGATTCTGAAAGCCAGCTCCAGAGGCAGAAGATCCCGGTGTCAGAGGAAGTCAACATGCCTCAACCAATGAGGGATTGCCAAATCAGCATCCTAGACTTCAGAACCTAGGATGTGACACAAATGAAGACAGGTGCAGAATCGTCCAACAGCAGATATCGAATTTAAGAAGAGTAGGTAAGATTCAAACGACTCTTCCAACGGCTAGTCTTGAATCTTTACCTATATAAACCCGTCTTCAACCTCAGGATCAACAACGAAAAACTCTCTACAAGCTTTCATTCTCTGAAAAATCTCAAAGCCTTCAAAAAGCTCTCAAGCAGTTCTACATAGTTCAAAGAATACTTTATCTTAAAGTGTTTCTATTCCAGAAACTGCTTAGTTTTTCGTCTGATCCCTAGGCATAATTTATTGTGTATCTTACGCCTAGATCTTGAACGAGTTCATCTAACTCTAAAGTTCTTAATTGTAAGAACTCGTTCATAGTTGGAACCCCAAACCAAACCCCTCTTTACCCAAAAAGGTTAGGTCAAGGTTACGCTTGCTTGAAGCGAGAAATTCAAGTGTCTGTAAGGTTTTTCAGTACCAGTAAACTGGAAGGTTAGGCTTGACAGTGCCCGCAAACTGTTGGAACACAGCTCGGGTTAGAGTTGTGAAGTTGCTTGGTGCTTGGAAACCAAGTGGTAGTGAATTACCAGTGAATCTGGTCGTGGACGTAGGAGGTGCTACTCCGAACCACGTAAAAATCTCGTGTTCTTTATTTCTCTTTATATTCAGTTTTAATACTAACGTTATCATCTCATTGCATATTTTATTAAAACTGCATACACAGCTGCTCTTCAAAGACAGTTGTGTCTTTCTGAAAGTTGCACAACTCGACTAAGCCGAAAACGTAAAGATAATCTTTTCAAGCTGAGTTTTTCTAACCAACCGAGCTAAGTTTTCAAACCACCACATTCCGCACCAACAGCTGAGTTATTTGCCCAGCTGACTCTTCTAAGCTGGATTCATAACTGAGCTCACCAACTCTGTTTTAAACTTGCAAAAGTTTTCAGAACTTTATCTTTGGTGTATTCACTCCCCTCTACACCAAAGACCCAGCTCAGGGACCATCAATAATAATATCTTTTGGATTTAATGTAATTTTTCCCCATAATCAAGATTATCCAATTTGAATTCAGAATTCAAACATTATTGAGTGCACGCACGAAGTCTCGTTAATCCTTTTTATATTTACTAGTGTGTATCCCGTCGAAAATCGACGGCGAATTATATTATTAAAATAAAATGCATTAATAAGGATGTTTCTTCGATTCTTCGATTTTATTTATTTTCTTTAACAAATATTTTTATTTTTTATTATTATTTTGCAATATATAAGTATGAACATTAAAAATAATTTAATATTATTACGGATTGATAATATTTCGATAATTGATCAAAAAGAGTGTTTATTTGATTTTATTTCACTTTTTTTAGTTGCAAGGAATTAATAGAAATCAAACTATTTTTTTACGTCACAATTTCTCAAAGATTTAGTTGCAAGGAATCAATAGAAATCAAACTATTTTTTTTTACGTCACAATTTCTCAAAGATTACATTATATACAATGTTAATTGTTGTGTACATCTGATCATCTCGTCACAAAATCAAATTTCGAGAATTATCCCTACGTGTATATATATACAAATCCAAAAATTATAATTGAGAATACATATTTTAATACATTATAATTTGTCAAAAATTAAACAAATTTATATTAACGATCAAATTAAAATTGTCAATAAAAATAAAACTATTTATTTGGCCAACAAATTAATTTGCTTATATTGGTTGTGCAAAATAATTACGGAATGATAAAATACACATGAATTGTGAGTATTTATATAAGTTCTCCAAGAGTGAAGTTTTATTAAAAATCAATGTAGGATGAGAAAATTTATATTAAATATACATAGAATAAATGAATAAAAATGCTCAAAATTAATAAGGATTTAAGCTAAATAAGAATACCGAATAGAGAGAGCGCCACATAAGACTCCGAATCAAGGGGAGGCCTCGAATACGTAATTGTTTTAATAATATATAGATAGATGAAGGTAAAGTGAATTCAATAGTTATTTGTGTGCGGAATGGAAAATACAAAGTGATCTTTATTTACACCAAGTTAACAATTTGTAGAATTAAATAAATTGATATGACAACTTAATAATTGACCAAATTAAAATTTTCAATAAAAATAAAACTATTTATTTGGCCAACTAATTAATTGGTCAAATTAAATTGGATGTGCAAACAATTGCGGGTAAGAAAATACACATTGACCTTGAGTATTTATATAAGCTTTTCAATATATAGTATAGTTTTATTAAAAAATGATCTGGGATAAATTTTTTGAGATAAATAGGAATGTAGAAAATTAAATTTTATTTATTAATTTCAAGTTTCTCTAATAATTTTATCATATTATTTCCTTCTTTATCATTTATCCCTTTGCGTGTGATTAACATTTAATTAACTTGGTCGTGTATAATATGTATGAGATACCGCATTAAATTACCAAATTAATAAATATGATTAGATATTGTTAAATATGAATGAAATATTTGAGGACATTATGAGGATGAATTGCATAATCCAATATGGAATATTGTCTCACATATATGATATTATTAAAAGGAATGTAATATTTATATTATTATGGAAGATTTGAGAAATATTGAATGCAATAGAATATATGAATAAAAAAATATTTAAAATGAAGATTTAAGATAAATAGGAATACCGAATGCAGAGAGCGCCACGTATGACCCCAAATTAAGGGGAGGCCTCGAATCCGCAATCATTTTAATAACTAGTGTGTAACCCGTCGAAAATCGACGGAAAATCATTATTTTCAATCAAATTATTATATAATATGTAATATATTAAGTACACTAAAAAAATATTATTTGTTATTATTTTTTTTTTCTATTCTTAGTTTTTTCAAATGAGAATCATTTGTAACATCCCGATTTTTCATATGTGATTAAATTCTATTTTTTTAAGCCAAATTGGACCATATTCGTTTTATGGCCCAAGATATAATTTTATTATTTTTAGTATAAAGCCAAAATAAATTTTTATTTAAGAAATTTGTTTTAAATAAGTTGTATATTCTTTTAGCCGAAAAATTAGATTGTTAATTAAAAACTTTTTTAAATTTTTTTTTCTTTGTTTCATAAAGAATAAATTTGAAAAGTTGCAACCATTTAGGATTCTAGCACCAAAAAGGATTTTCATGATATACATATAGAGGAATGATATGCCGCTCACCTTCCGTGAGCACCTTACGTGAGCACCGATCACCGTTTGTCTATGTTAGCATTATTCTTTTTAAATTTTTTTATTGTATTATATTCTAATATCCTAAAGATTGATATTGAAATCATTAAATCTACAAAATACATAAAAATCAAAGCTCAATTTGTTCATTTTCCCTCTAACTTCAAACAAATGAATAATAAGACAAATCGACCTTTGATTTTTATGTATTTTGTAGATTTAATGATTTCAATATCATCTCTAGGGTATTAGAATATAAATCGATAAAAAAAAATAATGCTAACATGGACAAACGGTGATCGGTGCTCACGAAAGGTGCTCACGGAAGGTGAGCGGCATATCATTCCTCATATATATATATATATATATATATATATATATATCTTGAGAGTTTAAATTTTTTTATATGAATTTTATTATTTTTGTTCAAAAAGAAAAGGAATTAAAAAAAGGACAAGGGTGATTCTTCGACATCTTGTAAACCTAGGCTTGAGGAATTATATATTAAACAATAGATTTTATTATTTATAGTTCAAATAAAAGTTTACTTTCTTCAATTAAGAGTTTTAAAAAGGTGAAAGTTTGTATATCTTATTATGGATACGTGAGGATTTCAATTTCATATGTAACTTTATCCTCAAATTTTTCATTCAAGATATCTTAGTGATAAACATTCTTTTCTTTAGCTATCCAAAATCAAGGATTTCTAGTATATATAAGGATGGTTATTCATTAGCCTAGGGGAGAAAGTATTCGAAATTCTCAAACTTAAGATTTTAGGTGTTGTTCTTTAGGTTTTCTTAAGTCAAGATTAAGGTGAGGGAATTTATGCACGTTGATTAATTATTTATATATGTTTTAATGTGTTTATATCCCATGTTTGATTAACGTATGCTCATATTCAAGTTAAAGGGATACAACCCTATACGTTCAAGTTGAGATTCAAATCTCATGCATCAAGTTTCATATGTTTATGATAATATGATTTATTTACACGTTAAATATATATGGATAATTTCATGTTTTCTCACTAAGTATATTTCGATATGATCACCCAATTTTGCCAGGATTTGGAGCTGAAGCAGTTGTGGAGGCCGTCATTTGCATTGTAATTTATAAGAAGAAACTTAAAAAAAAGGGTAGTGTTCAGCCACCCAGAGAAAATTGTACTGTATTTAATATTTTTTTCCTAATTTTTTTTTTCTTAAAATAATATAATTTCATAAAGTTCAACCACCCGAAATCGTTGATTGCGATACAGTACGCTAATGATTCAAAATGATGAGGCTACAACTCAATCATTCGAACTATTGCCTGTAAATGGAACACGATAAAAATGAGTTTGGGTTACCCTGGCCCATTTGAAATTTATACTCCATATGCGTACTCATTTCAAATTCAATTAAAAAGTGATTCAACTACATGTTTTCGTCTCAATCCCGTATAGCAATATTCGCTAATTTTTCCACTTAGATGTATAAAATATCTACAAGATTATATAAATTATTACAATAATTGACTATTTGTTTCAATGAAAAATACGACCATTATAAAATAAAATTAAAAATAAATAGTAAAAATAATAAAAGATATATTCAAAATTTGAACTTAATTTTTTAAAATAATACAATCTACGAATCACATCTATAATTTATATACTTGTATATATCTCAATCGGATTAAAAAGTAATTTTACAATGTGTTGTCTCAAACTTGTTTAGTAATATTTGCTAATTATCCAAATTAAATTAGGTTATCACAATACATGATTATCCGCCTTAATATAAACCTTAAAAATCATAATATAATTTAAAATGTAGAATAATCCACGTAGGTATGCTGATCAATATTCAAGCTTATTAAAATTTACACTCTTAATCTACCTAATCGATATATATACCATGACTTTTGAAAGTTATGAATCCGTAACTTAATTTTTAGTTTAATATAATTTTAAAACCATTTCAGTGAGTTCTATAATACAAAACAAATTGAACAATTTTGCACCAATTGCAAGACAATGAGTTCTATAAGTTCTTCAATTATTAAAGATTACTAAAATTTTGAATACGTGCTCTCCAATCAATGAAGACTATTAAACAATCAATATGGATGATATTTGCTCTAATGAGAAATACTCATTGGTTATTTATTTAATCAAAAATATATATTTGGAAAAAATAAATTAAAAACTATTTTGGTTGGAATTTCTCCAATTTATTATGTCTATTAAAATTCGTTGTGGGATCATTGTTTATAAATGTTCTTTAATCAATAAATACTAATAAAAATCGATGTGGAATAATATTTCTTCTATTTAGTAATAAGTTTTGACACGAATAACTCATATATATGATTTTAATACGATTAAGATAACATAATTTAAAAAACATATATATACTCTATTTTTGAAATAATCAACCATAATAATCAATTAATTTTTTTGAAAAACATATAAATTTAATGTAAAATAATAAATATAAACCCATATTATGTAATTGATTGAGTTGGGGAGGAATACCCTTTCAAAAAAAGACTTGGAATATAGTAAAATACATGAAGTCGAATTCAATTTATTGCAGACTTTGTACTATGACTGATTGAAGACAATAATTTCGATTCTAATAACATGGTTAAAGGATTTATTATTTCAATTGTCTTGCTCAAATTTTATTATCCGTGAAGAATGCTACTCGGAATATTATAAGTGACACTTTTGACTTTTAAAAAATGGTGGTACCTATTCGACCCTTTCTATCTTTTTACTCAACTTTTTAATTACTGTGCCGAACAGTAAAAGATCAAGATGGATGGGAATGAGGGAGTATAAATTATAACTATTTATTTGGCCAACTAATTAATTGACCAAATTAAATTGGTAGTGCAAAAAATGAGAAAATACACATTGATTATAGGTATTTATAGACTCTACAATAGGTGGAGTTTCATTTAAAAACGATGTGGGATAGAGAATTTATAATTATAAAATAACTAGTGTATATCCCGTCGAAAATCGACGGCGAACTATATTATTAAAATAAAATATATTAATAAGGTTGTTTCTTCGATTTTATTGTACTTCCTTAACAAATATTTTTATTTTTATTATTATTTTGCAATATATAAGCATGAAGATTAAAAATAATTTAATATTAATTCGGAGTGCTAATATTTCGATAATTGATCAAAAAGAGTGTTTCTTTGATTTTATTTCACTTTCGTTAGTTGCAAGAAATAAATAGAAATCAAACTATTTTTTTTTTACTTCACAATCTATCAAATATTTCATTATATATGTTGGGAAAATTCTAGAGTTTTGATTCAATTCCAAAACCCAACTGTTCTCCAACCTAGTAGATGAATGTACAAACCTAAGTTAAGCTTACCAGCTCGCTTGTTTGAGCCTTAGAATTTCTAAGTTTACAGGTAAGGAAGTTGAAGACGAAAGAAGACCTAGCTGAGTAATCAGCTGGACCCAAAGACAGCTGAAAGGTTTCTTAGCTGAACAGAGTTCAAAGACTGAGCTGAGTCAGACTGACTCTCAAGACAAGAAGAGTGGATCCAGCCAAGGAGATCCAACGGAGCTGAATATATTGAGCTGACTCAAGTCCAAGAGAGTCAGCTGAGCAGACAAAAAGGGAACTAACTCTGAAGTCGTCACTTCAAGTCAGTTTACCCAATCCAGCTCTAAATTCAAAAACCAGCTCGAAAGACAGAAATCCCGGTGTCAGAGGAAGTCAATATACCTCGACCAATGAGGGATCGACATCTCAGCATCCTAGAAAGGCGAACCTAGGATCTGACACAATGATGAAGACAGGTGAAGATACACTCAACGGCAGATCGACAGATCAGAGAGTAGGTAAGATTCAAACGGCTCCTCCAACGGCTATATTTGAATCTCTATCTATAAATACCAGTCTTCAACCTCATAATCAGACACGAAAAACTCTCTGCAAGCTTTCAACCTCTCTGAATCTCTCAAGTTTTAAAAAGCTCTCCAGCAGTTATCTAACTCTTTGAAGAACACTTAAATTCTTAAGTGTTTACTTTCAGAAACTGCTTTAGTTTTTCGTCTGATCAATAGGCAGAAATCATAGTAAATCCAAAGCCTAGATCTGAACGAGTTCATCTTCCAAAGTTCTTCATTGTAAGAACTCGTTCAAAGTTGGAAACCAAAACCCTCCTTTACCCAGAAAAGGTTAGGTCAAGGTTACGCTCTCTCGAAGCGCGAAATTCGAGTGTAAGGTAGTTCAGTACCCGAAAACTGAAAAGAGATAGGCTTCTACAGTGCCCGTAAACTGTTAGAACACAGCTCGAGGTAGAGCTGCGAAGTTGCTTGGTACTCGTAAACCAAGTGGTTTTCCTTAGTGGATTTACCAGCTAAAACTGGTCGTGGACGTAGGAGTTCTCTCTCCGAACCACGTTAAAATTCAGTGTTCTTTATTGCTTTATTAAGTCTTTGCATTTTATACTTAAAGAACTAACCGCATTTGCACAGCACAAGTTTTCAAAGCTTAAGTTCTCTGTTGTGACTACCAAATACCGCATTTGTTTCAAACCTCGCTTAATCGAAAAGCGAAACTAAGTTTTTACGAGATTTTGTAAAGGAAACGAGCTAAGTTTTTCTTTCCACCACTTTCCGCACTTCCAAGAGTTATCGATCCGGTGATCACCTTCTTTAGAAGTCAGCTGAACTCATAACTGAGCTCTCACTTAACTCTGTTTTAATTTGTCAATCGTTTTCAAAAATCCCTCTTCGGTGTATTCACCCCCCTCTACACCGAAGACCTCGTTCCGGGACCATCAATTGGTATCAGAGCAGTGGTTCAAACGACCTCTGTTTCTGAATCAAGAGATTTATCTTGAAACTCTGTATCAGTGGTCAACTGAACAGATCCGTTTTTCAGAAAAACTCATACTAGTGCATCCTGTACATCTCTTCATGGATTCTTATCTTAACAGGAATCTTCCCACCTTCTCAGTTGATGATTATGCAATCTGGAAATTCAGATTGAAAAGCTTCCTGTGTGCGCACCATGACATGATGTGGGACGTCATTACAGACGGACCCATCCTCATTTATAAGCAAGGAAATGAACTCGTACCGGCTCATGATGGAGGACAACCAGCATACCAGCCAATTCTCAAACCAAAGAAGGAATACTCTACAGAAGAGCGAAAGCAAGCTGGATTGGACAGCTTCGCAAGGAACACCATCTCATCAACAGTCTCAAACGCCTACCTGAGTAAGATTATCAAGTGCGAGACAGCCAAAGAGATGTGGGAAACACTTGCCAAGCTATGTGAAGGGTCAGAAGAGATCAAAGAAAACAAATTCACAATAGCTTGCCAAAAATTCGACAACTTTAAGCAGCTAGCCAACGAGTCCATCGAAGCGATGGAGCTAAGGTTCTCAAACATAGTCGTCGAGATAGAGACAATCAGAACTGGGAAATACACCCAGCGGAAAAAGAATTTAAAGGTTCTTTCAGCTGAATGGAACACTTACAAAGTAGTTCACCAAAGTCGAAGTGACTTGGGTGATCTATCTAAAGAAAGGTTGTTCTCACTCTTAAAGCTAACGAATACAACTTGAAGATCACCCAAGAAGAGTCTTCAAGTAGACAGAATGAAGGAGAACTCACCCCAGCTCCAAAAGAGATAGCGTTCAGAGCCAACTCTGAAAAATCAGCTCATGTCAAGTCAGCTGAGTCCTCCAAGAAGAAGGACAAAAATGATATGAGCAAAGAGGAGCTACTCGAAGAAATTGCCATGTTGGTAAAAAAATTACAACAGACTCAATACCAGCAAAGGCAAATACAAAAATTCTCCAAGACGTACAGAGACAAGTACGTTGCAGCTGATGAAAAGCCAGCTGACTCCTCAAAACGGACAGAGGAAGGCTGTTTCAATTGCAAAGAGCCGGGACACTACAAGCAGGACTGTCCCAAACTGTCAAAGAATGAAAAAGATTTTCTAAAAGCTAAGGCAGCTGACAGAAGAAGAGCATATATAGCTGATGAAGAGTCCGAGTGTAACAAAATAGATGATGACATGCCTTTCTCAGACTCAGAGGAAGATGCACTCATGGCCCGTGATGATCAAGACTGGGATACTTGCTTCATGGGATAGACAGACGGACTCGACTATGATGAGGTAACTTCTAAAACTCAGGACGTATCTAACCCATCACCATCATACGAACACTCTATGCAGGTCTCTGAATGAGAAGGAAAACCTGATTGGAATCTGGTGGAGAAAGTCATGAATGACTTCAAGGATTTACAAGAAATTCTTGATGTCATAATGTGTGAAAATGCTGAGCTGAAGGTAGAACTGAAAAAGAAAGAAGCATCAGAAGCAGCTGATGCCACACAGCTCAAAGAGGAAATAGTGTCACTCAACGAAAAGATAGTCAAACAGGATCAGCTGATGAAGGAATTCTACTATGAGAAAAAGCAGCTGGTGGACAACTTGGAAAAATCCACAGCTGAGTCAGACAGAAAGTCAGCTGAGATCTTGGAACTAAAAAGGTCAGAAGACACACTTACCACAAAGCTGGTAGCACTTATCAAAGCTACATCAACGATGGATGAAATAATTAGTGTGCAACGACCAGCAGCATTAAAGACGGGATTGGGTTATGATGGGTCTAAGGATTTAACAAATGTTGCAACTACAAGTGGAACCAAGGTAACTTTTGTGAAAGCAAAAGAGAATCCAACTCCAGCTGTACAATAGACTGAGAAAAAGAAGACACAACAAGGTCCTAGAAGACCAGCTGTAAGGCAACCCCAGGCACAAATTAAACATCATTGGATTCAACCACAACGAAGGAATGACGTTGGACAACATCGACACCAGCATTATCAGCAGCAAGTGGCAAGATATCAACCGAGATATCAGAAAAGATATCCAGCTGGATATCAGTCATATGATTACCAGCTGGATTATCAAGTCCAGCCGAGATACCAAGTTAGACAGCAGAGACAGAGACAAAGAAATGTCTCGAGTGTACACTCACTGGAAACCAAAGAAGAACCTGAACGATCAAGAAATCAAGGCAGGAGACGACAGAGATCAAGACCCAGCCAACAGAGTCAAACAAAGAACACAAAGAACGTGTTCATAGACACAGCTGGGAGAATTATCAGAACAAATGATCCAATCAGAGTCATCAAACAAATCTGGATCGTAAAGGGATCTCTAACTAACCAATAAGGACCCAATTACAACTGGGGACCTAAATTTTGATTTCTGTGACAGGCTACAAGAGAAAGACGCATCATAGAGGAATCAATGAGAACACTGTGGTACATGGACAGCGGATGCTCATAGCACATGACTCATCTGAAGCATCTACTCCAAGAATACGAAGAGCGTCCAGGCCCTCAAGTAACGTTTGGTGACAACTCCAAAGGTTTAACCAAAGGTTACGGTACATTTGAAACCAACAATGTTAAAATATCTAACGTTTCATATGTACAAGGATTAAAACATAACTTGCTTTCCATTAGTCAATTCTGCGACAATGGTTTTTCTGTCAAGTTTGATGCACAGGGATGTACAGTGAAAAACAGAGAAACCAAGCAGGTATTACTGAGAGGAAAAAGAGAAGCAAACATATACTTTGCTGACTGGAATAGCAGCCCTCTAGACACTTGTCTTGTATCAAAAAGCAGCAATGAAGTCAGCTGGCTGTGGCACAGACGGCTGAATCATCTCAACTTCAAGACAATCAACAAGCTGGCCAGAAATCAGCTCGCTAATGGAATTCCAGATCAAGTTTATGACAAGAGTCATATTTGCAGTGCTTGTCAACAAGGAAAACAAACAAAGATTTCATTTTCTCTAAAGCCGACGCCCTCAACTGATCGAGTTCTTCAACTCCTTCACATGGATCTTTTTGGTCCAGCAACACCAACGAGTTTCAACGGCAGGAAATACACTCTGGTCGTAGTGGATGACTTCTCCAGGTTCACATGGGTTTCATTTCTGTACCAGAAAAGCGAAACAAGATCCAAGCTGCCAGCCCTGCTGGAAAGGTTGACGACTAAAAAAGAATGCAAAATTATCTTGATTAGATCAGACCGAGGAACTGAGTTTCTGAATGAAACTATTTATGAATATTGTGAGAAGAACGGAGTTCAACATCAAACCTCAGCTGCACGTACACCTCAGCAGAATGGTGTAGCTGAGAGGAGGAACAGAACACTCAAAGAAGCAGCTACCTCAATGTTAGCAAGCTCAGCCATTCCAAAGAAATTTTGGGCTGAAGCAATCAACACAGCTTGCTTCACTCAGAATAGATCGCTACTCACATCCAGACAAGGAAAGACTCCATACGAACTATGGAATAACAGGAAACCCTTCATCGGGTACTTCAAGGTTTTCGGTTCAAAATGCCATATCCTAAATAATGGGAAAACCCAGCTGAAAACGTTCGACGCCAAAACTGACCGAGGAGTATTCCTTGGCTACTCAGCTGTAAGTAAAGCTTACAGAGTCTTCAACAGGAGAACACAAACAGTCGAAGTGACCCCTCATGTCACCTTTGATGAAACTTATTTCGAATTCAGAGAGTTGATCAAAAAAACAAACACAGCTGTAACATCAAACACCTATCCAGCTCAAACAAGATCGCAAGAAATTCAAATCCGGAATCTAGCCGAACCATTGATTTGGGATGATGAACCAGGAGAACCTCAAATCAATTCAGCAGAGGCAAATCAACCAGCTGAAAATCCAGAGGAATATCCAGTATCAGACCAAGGGGGAATGCCGCCAGCTGGAAATCTAGACCCAGCTGACTTCCCAGCTCCCTCTTCAGCTGAATTCACTCAGTTTACGTCTCAAGATCAATCTAATTCTAATCCAAATCATAATGAGTCTCAGGATATGACTCCAGATCATCTCTAAGCAAGACGTGACTTAGCAACAACAAGCATCAATGAGCTAGAAGAAGAAATTAGAAGAAGATGAAGATGGATCGAAGATCATCCAGCTTCAGCAATCATTGGAGAACCTTCAGACAGAGTTAGAACAAGAAATTCAATTGCTCAAAACCCGTCATCAAATCCTCAAGAAGCAGCTAATGAAGCTCAAGTCTCAGTAGAGCTAGAATTGACCGTCTTCGACGAAGACGCAGCTCTCATGGCATGTTATGTAGCTCAAGTTCCAGAACCTCAAACGATACTCGAAGCCTTAAAGAGCGTGCTCTGGATAAATGCAATACAAGAAGAGCTTAATGAATTTCTCAGAAACTGCGTCTGGGAACTGGTCGATAGACCAGGAGTCAAAATAATAGGACTTAAATGGATATTCAAAAACAAGCTGGATACTCTTAGAGTAATAATCAGAAATAAGGCTAGATTAGTCGCCAAGGGTTATACACAACAAGAAGGAATAGACTTTGAAGAGTCATTTGCTCCAGTAACAAGATTGGAAGCCATCAGATTATTCCATACGCTGCACATCACAAATTCAAAGTATATCAAATGGACGTGAAGTGTGCATTTCTGAATGGGGAAATCAAAGAAGATGTCTACGTAGAACAACCTCCTAGATTTGAAGTAGAAGGAAACAAAGTCTACAAGCTAAAGAATGCGTTTTATGGTCTGAAGCAAGCACCTCGAGCTTGGTATGACACTCTATCAGGATTTCTTGTATCCAAAGGATTCAAGAAAGGTTCAGTCGACAGAACCCTCTTCACTATCAAACTAGGTGAAGATATATTAGTTGTCCAAATTTATGTGGAAGACATCATCTTCGGCTCAAGATCAACTGTCTTATGTGAAAATTTTGGAGAGTTGATGTCAAAACAATTCCAAATGTCGATGATGGGAGAAATGAGTTTCTTCCTAGGACTTCAAGTCAAGCAATCAGCATAGGGAATATTCATAAATCAATCCAAGTACGTGGAAGACTTGATCGCCAAATATGGAATTCAATCCAGCAAAACGGTGAAGATCCCTATGAATACCAACTGGAAGATTGAACCTGGAACCGAAGGAAAACCAGTGGATCCCAGCAAATACAGAGGGATAATTGGTTCCCTGCTGTATCTCACAGCTAGCCGCCCAGATATATCATTTGCAGTCGGAGTATGTGCCAGATTTCAAGTTGATCCTAAGGAGGCACATATGCAAGCAGTCAAGAATATTCTCAAATATCTAAAGGGTACTCAGAGTGTTGGGCTGTGGTATCCAGCTGAAGATAATTTGCAGCTGACTGGATACTCAGACTCAGACTTTGCTGGAGATCGATTAGACAGAAAATCAACTTCAGGAACATGTCAGTTCCTAGGAAGCAAGTTGATATCATGGTTTTCAAAGAAACAAACGTGTGTCGCTACATCTACAACTGAAGCGGAGTATATGGCAGCTGGAAGCTGCTGCTCTCAAATTCTCTGGCTGAAGCATCAGCTGGATAGCTCAAGTGAAAACTGGTCAAGTTCCAATCTTCTGTGATAGCTCAAGTGCCATTGCAATATCTGAAAATCCATTCCTTCACACAAGGTGTAAACATGTTGACGTTCGACATCACTTCATCAGAGATTATGTGGAAAAGAAAGACGTCATTGTTGAGAAAATTCACACAGATATCCAACGAGCTGACATTTTAACAAAGCCTCTGATGGAAGCGAGATTCAAAATGCTGTGTGGATTGCTTGGATTGGTTAATCCAGATGAATGAACTTCATCCAGCTGAGGGAGGATAAGACTCAGCTGGATACCTTTGGGTTATCAAGTTGGAAGAATCCAGACCTAGTCGGTTCGTGAACTCAATTCAAGAAGGGACACCAGCTGAGGGGGAATCTAGCTTAGCTAGTTAATAAAACTGAAGGAGAAACTCAACATAAAGAAACACAGCCGAGGTATCAGCTGACTACAAAGATCAGCTGACAGGTTTGCAGTCTTTCATTTATTTCCCTGAGGAATATGCTATTTAAGGATAAAATTATTTGAATTTAATTCAAATACCCAGACATTCCTTAGATGAATTAGTCAATAAGCCATCCATCCAATCGAATCCCATCGTATTTAATGAAAAGCATGCAGGGTACTGTAGCTCGGGAAAGTCGAGGCAGAAGTCAGAACGTTTGGACTACCTCACGCGCGCGTGACCTATACTCTATTTACGCACGTCACTTAACATGTAGCGCAAATTCTCCCAGCCGCAGATCTTAAAGTCGGATGCCAAGATCTCAACCGTTCATCAAAATAGACGGTTGATATATATATATATATCAAAGATATGCAAATCATCGCCATAGTTTCTTTCATATCTCTGAAATTTTACATAACAAGTTCTTGCTTTTCCCTCTGCAAAACTCCTTTTCTTTGTATCTTCTAACTCTTTAATACAGAAAAAGATCATGGCACCAAAGAAGATAACACCAGGAGCAAACCAGTCTGAGAATCTCATGTCAAAGCTTCACTTTGAGAGTTGCTTAACTCTCAAGAATTACAAGAACTCAGAGTTCCAGGAGGTGCTGGATCTCATCGAAAAAGCCGGTCTACTGTAATGGGCGACTGCAAGACCGAAGAACATCTTCCGCCGGGAAGTGGCGGAATTCTTCATGGAGATGACAAACAGAGATGAACGTCTCAACTCCAACATCACTCTACATCTTAAGGAAAAAACAGGGCATACAACTCCTTGGGATGTCGACATCAACATCAACCGGATGTTGAGCAAGCTGTTCGGCCTAAAGACTCTTAGGGACCGCTCCCCAGACAACTACACCAGAGAAGAAATCCAGGCCGAACTGGACCAGATGCTGTTCAAACCGGAACCTTACAGGGCGAGCATGTCCAAGCTTCTGCTCAAGCCTAAATTCAGACTACTTCTGGATGTCACCCAGAAGTGCATCCTCGGTATCGCTAGATCTCAAGGAGAGATCAGCATAGCCAAGCTGAAGCCAATGATAGCCATCCTCAGGAATGATCCTGTGGATTGGTTCTCCTACTTCATGGGAAAGTTGGAGAAACAGTCGAAAAAGATTCATTTTGAAGATGACAGCTTCACCAGGTACAGCTGTAGGGAGACAATCTATCTATGCACCAAGGTGGCGTGCATAATAGAACACTACTCCACTGGACGGCAAATCAAGTGGCACGACACAGAAGAGTTTCCTGTGTCCAAAATTCTTTTTGAAAAGCAGAGTCAGCTCTCTGACTTGTTGAAGAAAGCAGCCCCTGAAGGGAAGAAGAAGATGCAGGAGATAAAGCAGCAGACTGCCTCTCCCTCTCACGCAGGGAAAAGGAAGCAGCCGGAGGAATCTCAGCCAGCTGTATCTCCTCCTGCCAAAAAGAAACTCAAATTCAAGGCAGCCAGCAAGCCAGCAGAGAAGCAAGCTGATAAGCCAGCTGGATCTGAATCCACTCCCACAGCCCCTCCTGTCCCCCACCCTGACCCGGAGGATGCTATTCCCCTTCGCCAAATTCTTCAAGCATCCTCATGGCCGCTCGGTGATCTCACATCAGCTGGAACTCCTCAACAACACTCTCTTCTCATTCCTCCTCAACAACACTCCCTTCTCCTTCCTCTTCATCCTCAGGTACCCCACCCAGCACCCTCTCCTACTTCTTCTGTACCTGAAACCATCCAATTCTCAGCACCCAGCTCACCTAAAGAGCCCCATCCAGCTGACGATCCTTTGCAGCTGGATGATGAAAACCAAACTGAACCATCTAGCCCCTCTTCCTCTGAGGAAATCGAAATCCTCAGTCCCAGAGCCGTTGCACGTGCTGCCACTATCATGAGGCTCGAACACCTCAGGCTTCAAGGAATAACGAGCGCACTGCAACAATCTCCGTCTCTTGCTTCTCTACCCGCCGCATTAGTCGCCGTCAGCGACTTCAAATTTTATCTAGCTACCAAGATGGCGACTTGGTACGCAAATGAAGAACTTGTGGAGTTCTACACTTTTGATAAGCTCAAAGCCGAAGAAGCAGCTATACAAGAGATATTTGGATTTGGAAGTCTTCAGGATGCTTTTGAGCATCAAGACGAGCTGATCCAAATTCTCATCCAAAAGATTGAACAGGATGAAGTACCACCTTCTGAGGAGGTCATCTCAAGAGCCACCTCCTACCTACACAATCTCAGCTGGATTGTTCCAGTTGAGACTGCCAAGGAAGCTGTCCCTGCCGACACAGCTGAGGCAATAATGATTGACGAATGGCCAACTAATGCAACAGTTGAGCCTACCGAAGCTACCCCACAAAGTCCAGATGCCGATGACACTCGCTCACTGGTCGAGATCGAGGCAGTAAAACCCAGTCAAGTCGAATCCGAGACCCAGACGGATCCTAATGTGTTTTCTGATGCAATGAAGGACGAGATCGCCAAACAAGTTGATGAAATCCTATTCCATGATAGACTCAAATCAAATATTGACAACCTTCTGCGCATCACAGCTGTAGAATGGCAAGTTCATTGCAATGGACAGTCCATTGATGAAGTTCACAGATTTGCCCAGAATCTACAGGAAAGCACCAGTCAAGATCTCAGGCAATCTCTCGTTTCTCAACGAATGATCAGACAAATCATCTAGAGAAGAGAGTCCCTGAGATCATCTCAGACCTCCAAGCTCCCCTGGAAAGCAGCGTCAACAACTTATCCAGCCAGCTGGAAGCTCTCCAACAGCAGACTCTTTCCAACAGAACTGATATTCACCAGCTGTTCAATCTCTACAAGGAGCTGGACAATCAGTTCAAAGCTGGAAAAAACAGCACAACACAGCTCAATCTCGTCACAGCAGACAACTCAGCCAAGATTGCTGATATTGACAAGGCCCTGGCCCAGCTGAATGAGACAGTTGTCAACCTTTCCTCCGCTCTCGATGATAATGCCAAAAAGGGGGAAGGTAGTGACAAGAGAAAAACATCAAGGACGGGCAAAGGGAAAGCTGTAGCTGAAGACGAAATCCAAGTGATACAGTCTAAGATTGATGAAATTGTTGATGAGCTGGATGCAGAGGAACCAGCTGGACGGAAAGGAAAATGGAGCAAAATGATCATCCATCTTGCCAAAGCTAGTGGAGCCACGCCAGAACAGTTCAATGATACTCAATGGCTCTGCAACTTTGTGAATCAACAAAAGCAAGAGATGCAAGCTTTCAAGAGCAGCAAAAGAAGAAAGAAAGTTTGCTCAATGCCGAAGAAAAGAAGCAGAAGAAGAAAAGAGCAAACATAAGAGCAGCAAAGAAAAAGTCTCAGATGCCAATGAACTGGAGAAGAACAGATGAATGGATCCCAGAAGAGTTAAACGACGACTGAGAACATACAAAATTTGAGTTCATTGAAGATTACTACTATCTGGGAGCTTACCCTAATACGCCCCCAGATGTTGCTTTCAAGATGCATCTCAATGAGCTTTTTCATCATGATAGAATGACTGCGAAAGCATTCTTCAATGCTGCAAGTACCGCAAAGATCCAATTCACTGCTCCCCAGCTGTATCATCTCCAGCCTCCGCTAATACCTGGAACTCATCTTCCTGACAAATCAAAAATTATCGTAGAAGTAAATAGATGGGCAATCAGGAGAAAAATTTCCAAGGTAAACAACGAAGAAGAATACAGGAAACTGGAACAGATGATATTCAACCGGTACAGGTTGAGAACAGATGAGCAGCTGGAAGAAGATAGATTGAAGAATCAGCAGCAGCAGCAGAAATGAAGACCCAGCCAACTGGGATTTAATTTTGTCTATTTTGTCAGTTTGTTAATCCTGTAATTCTTGTAATCATCTTTGTGGATTAATAAAACTGAAATGTTTTTGCTCTCAAGCTCACCCTGATGACAATAACTCTTTGTCCAGGCACTGAACTCTGAATTTAATCTTCTGCGGAAATTTTTCTTATCATTTTTTTTAACTCCACTTTCTCATTTAGGGGGAAGTAGGTTGTTTTTCTCAGTTAGGTTTTGGCATCATCAAAAAGGGGGAAATTGTTGGGAAAATTCTAGAGTTTTGATTCAATTCCAAAACCCAACTGTTCTCCAACCTAGTAGATGAATGTACAAACCTAAGTTAAGCTTACCAGCTCGCTTGTTTGAGCCTTAGAATTTCTAAGTTTACAGGTAAGGAAGCTGAAGACGAAAGAAGACCCAGCTGAGTAATAAACTGGACCCAAAGTCAGCTGAAAGGTTTCTTAGCTGAACAGAGTTCAAAGACTGAGCTGAGTCAGACTGACTCTCAAGACAAGAAGAGTGGATCCAACCAAGGAGATCCAACGGAGCTGAATATATTGAGCTGACTCAAGTCCAAGAGAGTCAGCTAAGCAGACAAAAAGGGAACTAACTCTGAAGTCGTCACTTCAAGTCAGTTTACCCAATCCAGCTCTAAATTCAAAAACCAGCTCGAAAGACAGAAATCCCGGTGTCAGAGGAAGTCAATATACCTCGACCAATGAGGGATCGACATCTCAGCATCCTAGAAAGGCGAACCTAGGATCTGACACAATGATGAAGACAGGTGAAGATACACTCAACGGCAGATCGACAGATCAGAGAGTAGGTAAGATTCAAACGGCTCCTCCAACGGCTAGATTTGAATCTCTACCTATAAATACCAGTCTTCAACCTCAGAATCAGACACGAAAAACTCTCTGCAAGCTTTCAACCTCTCTGAATCTCTCAAGTTTTAAAAAGCTCTCCAGCAGTTATCTAACTCTTTGAAGAACACTTAAATTCTTAAGTGTTTACTTTCAGAAACTGCTTTAGTTTTTCGTCTGATCAATAGGCAGAAATCATAGTAAATCCAAAGCCTAGATCTGAACGAGTTCATCTTCCAAAGTTCTTCATTGTAAGAACTCGTTCAAAGTTGGAAACCAAAACCCTCCTTTACCCAGAAAAGGTTAAGTCAAGGTTACGCCCTCTCGAAGCGCGAAATTCGAGAGTAAGGTAGTTCAGTACCCGAAAACTGAAAAGAGATAGGCTTCTACAGTGCCCGTAAACTGTTAGAACACAGCTCGAGGTAGAGCTGCGAAGTTGCTTGGTACTCGTAAACCAAGTGGTTTTCCTTAGTGGATTTACCAGCTAAAACCTGGTCGTGGACGTAGGAGTTCTCTCTCCGAACCACGTTAAAATTCAGTGTTCTTTATTGCTTTATTAAGTCTTTGCATTTTATATTTAAAGAACTAACCGCATTTGCACAGCACAAGTTTTCAAAGCTTAAGTTCTCTGGCTGTGTGACCCAGCCAGCTGCATTTGTTTCAAACCTGCTTAACTGAAAACTGAAACTAAGTTTTTCTGAGATTTTGTAAAGGGAACGAGCTAAGTTTTTCTTTCCACCACTTTCCGCACTTCCAGCTGAGTTATCAGTCCAGCTGATCACCTTCTTTAGAAGTCAGCTGAACTCATAACAGAGCTCTCACTTAACTCTGTTTTAATTTGTCAATCGTTTTCAAAATCCCTCTTCGGTGTATTCACCCCCCCTCTACACCGAAGACCTCGTTCCGGGACCATCAATATACATCGTTAATTGTTGTGTACGTCTGATCATCTCATCACAAAGTTAAATTTCGAGAATTATCCCTACGTGTATATATATACAAATCCAAAAATTATAATCGAGAATACTCATTTTTGATATTTTTCTTTTATTTACGTCAATTTAAAAATTTGTTAAATTAAATAAATTAATATTGACAACTACATAATTGATCAAATTAAAATTGTCAATAAAAATAAAACTATTTATTTGGCCAATAAATTAATTTGCCAAATTATATTGGTTGTGCAAAATAATTGCGGAATGAAAAAATACACATGGATTGTGAGTTTTTATATAGGTTCTCCAAGAATTAAGTTTTATTAAAAATCAATGTGGGATGAGAAAATCTATATTAAATATACATAGAATAAATGAATAAAAATGCTCAGAATAATGATTAAAGATAAATAAGAATACTGAAAGGAGAGAGTGCCACGTAGGACCTCGAATTAAGGAGAGATCTCGAATCCGCAATCGTTTTAATAATATATATATAAATGGATAATAATAATAATAATAATAATAATATGTGATTAAAAATATGGAGAATTTATAAAAAAAGGAAAATACGAAATATATAAATGTTTAATAATAAGAATATAATATGCCTAAAGAATCAAAATATGAGAGATACCAAATAATAAATAAAATATTCTTAAACCATATTTAATATATTAGATCTTATATGTCAATTTTTTTCCATAATTGGTGCAATCGAATTCATCATTGTAATATGAGAGAAAATCATATATGCCTTATTTAAAATTATAATAGATATCATTCAAAAATATGAGATTTCTATTATTAATTAAATATATAATAATAATAGAATATATGAATTAAAAAGGCATAAAATTATGATTTAAGATAAATAGAAATACTGAATGGAGGTTGCGCCACGTAGGACCTAAAATTAAGGGGAGAGCTCGAATTCGTAATCGTTTTAATAATATATATGGATATTATGATTTTAGTTCGTGCTTGATTTTATAAAATGGGTTATATATTTTTATATTAATGAAATGAATAAATTTATGCAGCCACATTATGGCTACCCATAATTTCATTTAATAACAAAAAAAATTGGTTTATTTAAATTTTTGGATTCTAAATGACTTCTAATATTTAAAATATTTAATTTATACAAATTTATCTTGATATATTTGGATTTGGATGTAACATAAATCGCGATAGATATAATAAAGGTAATACAAAGATATTTGTCGAAAAAAATAAGAAAAAAATATATTTATACTAATCATAATAGAATTTAAGTAAAAAATATAAACATTAACATAAAATATATAATCATACGTTTTATATGAATCAAACATCTAACAAAATTGGTCTATTTTCACTTAATTGACCAAATTATGACTAACCACATTATGGCTAAATAGTATTACTCGAAATATATATATATATATATTACAATATACACTTTACTAGGTATATGAGACCAAATATAATTTCGAAAAGTATAAATATTAATTGTAAACCGGAAATGCTACTGATCAATTTTCGCCATTATAAGAGAGATGGGGCCAAGCCTCATTAAATTCATATCAGATCTTCTATTGTCTATTAGTGTGACATTTTCTATTGCATATATTAGATTAATGATATATATCGATTTTGAGATAATTATATATTTTAATTAGGTAAAATAAATCCTAGTTACTAATCTTAAATTTGGAAATTGTCACATATCGTTAATCCAACATTAGCAATAGGATGGTAATAGAGGACCCCATTATGCATTAAATTATGGTTGTTTTAAGAAAATTCACCAAAGTCTGACCACTGACAGCTCACATTTATTATAAGAGGATTAAGGAATTTAAAGATCATTAATGTAGGTAAACTCACAGTCCAACCAAATAAAAATACTTTATAATAACCCCCATTCCCCCTCCTCCTCAAGTCATATGCCTATAAATTAAAGTCTTCATGTAAATTGGAATTAGCCAACTTTTGTGAAGTGAATGTTCTTGTTGTAATTAAAGATCATAATTTCAAATTTCACCACATCTTATCAATCGAATTTGTCGTGCCAAATTTTCTTAATATACTTTACCTATCTTGTATAATTTGCAAATTATTGTACACGAGTCAAGTTTACCTAATGCACGCTTTGAATAGCTACTACAGATTACCTAAACATGCACACTATTTTTTTTTTAATGATTTTAACAATTAATCTAGGAAACGAAATTATATATATATATATATAGATATAGATAACTACAACAAGTATATATCATCAAAATAAATATAGTTTTTTTTATTTCCTCAAAAAAAAATATAAGTTCTTTAGAGAGAATTGATTCATGATTTTTTACTACAATTAAATTAATTTTTACTGTGCGCGTGAACTACTGAATCAAAATCAAGCGATCTCTCAATTCTTATATATATTGCGTATAAGATAAATATTTTACAGAACGCAAAAACTTGGGTGAGACCGGTCTCAAGCATGAGACCGGATCTCACCCGGGTTTGTATATATAATATGTATCCGAATACTTAACCAAATGACCCGCTAGCCCAGTGGTCTTCCACTCCGCCTTCCATCCTCCATGTTATAGGTTCGACTCTCATATAGTGCAAACAGTTTCTTTTGTGTTTTTTTTGCATTGTTTGATCTATTAAGACACTTTGAAGTGTCCTAATAGCTATGTGATAGGACATTTTATGTGTTCTATTATATGTTTTGTTTTATTTTCAATTTCTTCGTTTTAAAAAAAAATATATATATTTATTCCAATAATATTTGTTAATCTCCAATTAGAATTTATTAATCCCTAAGCATTACTATTCCTCTTGTTAATTATTACCTTTTACCTCGTCAAATATTCATTTGTTTACGACAATTGTTATATTGAAAAAAATATTACTTTTCTTCTCGTAAATTATTACTTTTTATCCCGAAAAATATTACTTTTGAAAAATATTACTTTTATTTACAACAATTGTAAAATTGAAATAAATTATTATTTTTCTCCTCGTAAATTATTACTACTTTTTATCCCAACAAATATTACTTTTGTTTACCAACAATTGTTACATTGAAATAAATTATTACTTTTCTTTTCGTGAATTATTACTTTTATGCTGACTAATATTACTTTTATTTATGACAATTGCTATATTAAATGAATTATTACTTTTCTTGTGAATTATTACTTTTTATCCCGATAAATATTATTTTTGAAAAATATTACTTTTGTTTATGAAAATTGTTACAGTGAAAAAATATTACTTTTCTTCTCGTACATTATTACTTTTTATCCCGACAAATATTATTTTTGAAAAATATTACTTTTATTTATGAAAATTGTTAAATTGAAAAAATATTACTTTTCTTCTTGTAAATTATTAATTTTTATCACGATAAATATTACCTTTTAAAAATATTACTTTTGTTTACGACAATTGTTACATTGAAATAAATTATTACTTTTCTTTTCGTGAATTATTACTTTTTATCCCTACAAATATTACTTTTGAAAATTATTACTTTTGTTTACAACAATTGTTAGTTGTTACATTGAAATGAAGTTTTACTTTTCTTCTCGTGAATTATTATTTTTATCCCGACAAATATTACTTTTGTTTACCAACAATTATTACATTTTAATAAATTATTACTTTTCTTGTCGTGAATTATTACTTTTTATGCTGACAAATATTACTTTTGTTTGTTATATTAAATGAATTATTACTTTTCTTCTTGTGAATTATTACTTTTTATCCCGACGAATATTACTTTTTTTTTATGAAAATTGTTACATTGAAATTATATTACTTTTCTTCTCATAAATTATTACTTTTTATCCCGATAAATATTACCTTTGAATAATATTACTTTTGTTTATAACAATTATTACATTGAAAAAAATATTACTTTTCTTCTCGTGAATTATTACTTTTTATCCCGATAAATATTACTTTTGAAAAATATTACTTTTATTTACGATAATTGTTCCATTGAAATAAATTATTACTTTTCTTCTCGTGAATTATTACTTTTTATCCCGACAAGTATTACTTTTGAAAAGTATTACTTTTGTTTAAAACAATTGTTACTTTGAAAAAATGTTACTTTTCTTTACAACAATTGTTACCTTTTATCCCGACAAAAGTTACTTTTGAAAAATATTACTTTTATTTACGACAATTATTACATTGAAAAAATGTTACTTTAAAAAATATTACTTCTTTTTTTACGAAAATTGTTACTTTTATTCTTGTTAATTATTACTTTTTATATCGACAGATGTTACATTGAAAAATATTACTTTTGTGTACGATAATTATTACATTGAAAAAAAATTACTTTTCTTCTTGTGAATTATTACTTTATATCTTGACAAATATTACTTGAAAAATATTACGACAATTGTTATATTGAAAAAATATTACTTTGCTTTCCGTGAATCATTACGTTTTTATCCCTATAAATATTACTTTTGTTTACGCGATTGTTACATTAAAAAATATTACTTTTATTTATGATAATTATTAGTACTTTTTAACTAGACAAATTTTACTATAAAAAATATTACTTTTGTTTACGATAATTGTTACATTGAAAATTATTTATTTTGTTAATCACAATTGTTACTTTTAGATAAATTATATTTTAAAGATTTTTTTAAAAAATAAAACAAAATAAGAAGTGAAAACTAAAAAAAGAAATAAAAGTAAAAGAAAGGGGAGATGAATTATGTTTTAATATTCTACAAAAAGTTAAATAAAATTTGAAAATTAAAAAAAGGTATAACAGTGAAAGAAAAAGAAAATTATTTCTTTTATTAACCACAATTGTTACTTTTAGATGAATTATATTTTAAATATTTTTTTTTAAAAACATAAAACAAAATGAAAGTGAAAACTAAAAAAAGAAATAAAAGTAAAAGAAAGGGGAGATGAATTATATTTTAATATTTCTACAAAAAATAAATAAAAAGTGAAAATTAAAAAAAGAAATAATAGGGAAAGAAAAAGAAAAAAATAATATAAAACTGCTTTCGATCCCAGGCCATCTCGGAGGAGTTAGGAGGTAGGCGTGTTAACTACCCACTAGGCTAGCAATACGTTTCTATTATTTCAAACTCTTATTAATATATAGCTTTTATAAAGCGGGTCGACCCGGATCCGGTCTCTAATAAGAGACCGGTCTCACGGGAGACTTACTCTTTACAGAATTATAACATGGGATCCCCCATATTCAGCCACAAATTATATCTGTGGTTTATTCTACATATAATTAGATCTACAAGTATATGTATAAATTGTAAGTATGCATATAAAAATAAATATTTAAAGAATATAGGACTCAGATCCAATGGGGATTGATAACTTTTCAAGAAGCTTGGACGTCAGCGTTAAATCTGCTAAATATCCCAAACTACCCTTTTTTTTTTTATAAATTAGCATTAATTAAATCTTAAACTTTGTAAGAAACTTCAGTAATCCTAGCTGTCCTTCATCGATTTGCTGTCAAATTTTAATTAAAATAAGATATAAAGTATTTTTTTTCCAAAGTATTGTATCTGTCAAAAGAATTTAATCAAATTTCCCACCCATTTCTCTTTCGAAGAATCGTATGACATGTTTATAGAAAGCAGAGTCAAGGACAAATTGAGTTTTAAATTTCAATTAAAAAAATAAAAGACCCGAAAATCGAATAAAATAATTTAGATTGATTTCACTACTAGAAAATTGGCCTATTAAGACACGTTAAAATGTCATAATAATATGCTTATTACTACAGTTAGCCTATCGTGGCATTTGTGGTAAGTGTCATCTATTCAAGTGTAATGATAGGTAGAGTGTAACAATAAATGATCTGTCGTAACACTTTCATCAATGTCACTATACAGTTAAATGTAATGATATGAATTTTGTAGCAGCACTTTAACACGTCATGATAGAAGTCTTATTATGGCACTAAATTATGTACTGATGAAAGGCTCAATTAAATGTCAAAATATAAAATACGAAAATCTTTATAATATTATTCTTTTTTACATTTATTTGCCGTATTTTTATATTAATTATTTTTACATTTATTTGGTCATTTTAATTTGAATTTTATTTGCGGCAATCTTTATATCAAATCTTAATCATATAATATGAAACAAGTATGAAAGTAGGAGAACTTGAGCATGAAAAATAAAAATTCCAAAAACGAAAATATCATATTCGATATGTAAATCCGTACAAGATGTCTCAAATCTATAGGATTTCATTCAATACAAGAGTAACCATATACAAATGATTATTTGCACCAGCTCCATTCGAATCCGATAGTATGCGTCAAGACCCCAACCACCATGGAATTTTGTAATTACCATCCTCCACTAAGCATTGCCTACACAAGGAAAAAAATATTTGAGATTATAACAAAATTTGTAATGTCAAAACTAAACTAATAAAAATATTTTGAATAATAATATATACCAATCACCGGCCAAACAATCATTTCACTAAATGTATCAACTATCTCAAGATCATCACAAAACCTAATCAATTATCCAGATGAATCCCCAACATTCTTATTTTCTGTCTTTGCATTCCTTAGCCTGCAATCCATTAAAACAAAGAAATATGACAACCGATGGATTGAATCACATGTGTGTCATACTTATAAATATTAATTTCATATCCTTGGTTGGGAAATGTTGTGCTAAAACTACCAACCTCAAGTCTGGAAAATGAAAGACAACTAATAATAATGGAATTTTGGTCTTAAAACTCAACTGAGTCACATAAGAACGATTCATAATTCTACTCACAATTCGAATATGTGTCTAGTTGCACAAGTTCTGATTTCTATTTTTCCAACTACAGAAAGAAGACGAACATATGGATAATATTCAAATATTAGATAAATTTGTATTGGAGGCTATTTGTTTTACCTATTTATCCTACATGTCATCCCGTTGCCATCATATGTACAAGTGATGACTTGAAGTAGAGTATGTTGCGAGCTATCTAGCTTATTTATCCAGAAGTAAACCATGCAGCTACACTTAAACACCACAACAAATGATACAATCAAAAAAACTCTTTTGAGATCAAATTAATTCATTATCAAAACTGACAAGGAAAAAAGAATCATTACCAGATAAATTCGACTAAAATTTAATGGTGGTAAAAATCGCACACCAACAGATTATTAAAGGACTTGCAGTCAACGACTTAATAAACTTAGTTCAGTCATGAACTACAAGAAGCATTGGGCTGGGGCGGTGCAAAGACTAACCTTTGTGGAAAAGTGGCTGAGCAGCAGCTGAAAGTGGATGGCGAGAGATAACAGAGCTGGAACAAAAATGACTAGATTATTCCACAAGATAAGCAGAGAAAACATGTAGTCTTTTGCACTTCAAAAATTAAAAGGTCGGTTGTTCAACTATTCAGGAGCACCCACAAAGATGTTGCACTCTGCTTGTAGGTTCTGAAATCTAACACAAAGAACAAGTATGCTAGCAATTGATTGAACATTAATCAAACTAATGATTGCAGCCAAACCAGAATGGCATATACTATTATCTAATATTTATAAGATTATTGAATAAAGGCAGGAACTAATGCATCAAAACATGCTGAGCCAAAAAAGGATAAAATTCTGCTGCTAACAAGACACAAGATATCTCACACAATTCATCTATAACAATAGAAATGAAACCATGCTAAAATAGTGGAGCTCTGAATTGTGAATAAATGGTATATAATCAGATAATTTTTCGGACATGTGATAAATAGTTGGTAGTTTTTCTAGAAACCCTAATTGGATCATCTTATATGAGATGGACTCACAATATCATAGTAACATAAAGCCAATTTTTATAAGAAATTTAAAACAATATTAAGAAGTAGCAAGTATGAAGATACCAGCGTCACGCCCTGATCATATATTTTCATGCCTTTGATGACAATGTAATTCATCTGGGGCTTGTTCTTTATGCATATATCCATTATAAATTCTTATACTTACTTGAGTCCTTGTTGTAAAGCCTGTAATTCATTAAATAAAAGGTTAAAGAACCACTACAAAATATTTAATTACCATGATAAGAAGATTCAGTCCGACATAAATAAAAAAAGAAGCATAAAAGGAATTTGTTAATAATTGTATTCCCACGATTGAGCATGAAAACTTTGAGCATGAGTAGTACGGAGATGATGTGCAGTTATAGTCATTCTTGGTTGTAACATAATCTTGCTGATTAACATTATTTTGCCGACGGTTCCGCTCTTTAGAAGCCTGACTGCATATAGTAGAGTAACAAAATCACATAGTGATACAAGGATGATCTCCAGTTTGTTAAATATATTTCTGCTAAAAGAAGAAAACAACAATTATACCTTCCACTCTATTAGAAAGAAATCTGTTTCTTTTCCATCACCAGACACCTAAACCAAAACGAAAACAAAAAATCATGGCTACGAGAATAGGAAGAATATTGCCTGTTGTTCGTGAGACTCATTTAGTTCTCATGGCACATTATACTATATTAAAGGCAAGAGTTATTGGACCGAGTGCAGCAGTAATACTACTGACAGAGCTTTCACCATGGAAAGCTCAATCCCAACAGTCTTATCTATTGTTGAACAAGAATAAGGGATGAATCTCTACCTTTCAACAATGTAAATCCTGTTTTGACAGTTTGCCTCCGCTTAGACTATCATCCCTGCGGATCTTTTTTTTTTTCTTTCAATTTTTTGAAACAAACCTGGGTGAAATTAGTACCAATTTGAGTCCATGTTTATGGTGGGTTCTAAAATTCTAATCAAACAAACTTATACGTAAACAATGGCAGCCATAAATAACTAAAACATCACAAATTGTTAATTAAACAATTGAAGCTAATACTCATCCATCCCAATTGGAAATACGAACCTTGAAATCAATTTGGGGCTTCTAGGTTCTGAAGCACGATTCCTTTTTCCCCTCAAATTTTAGTCGCCGATCGAGTGATAGGCGGATTGGACGAAGAGCAGAATCATAAATCTTCCCAGGGTTTAGTCGATGCGAGGAGAAAAGGGTAGAATTTGAGTTGTTTAGGGGGCTTGTTTGTATCTTGGTGGGAGGAGTTGGCAGTTACTCGATTCAATTTTTTATATTTTTTGTTCCTCCATTTCACTGTAAAATAAAATAATTGGAGGGAGTACTGGATTAATTAGGCGCTAATAAATATTTTTAGCGCTAAATTTCTAAATATCTGCTACTTTGTATCTATTTAAATATAATTATATGTTATTTTTAGAATTTAGGATGGAGAGATATATAAATTAGAAAAATGGATCACGATATATAATATCCCTAATCGAATCACATTAATTTTGAATTATAATCAACTTTCTAAAATTAAAGATTATGAAAGAACATTACGCCACACATTATTCAAGTAAAAATTAATATGAATGAAAGGAATAAAAAAATATATACTATCTAAACTATAAATGATTTATAATTAAATATATGAATATAAAACCATAATGTAAGTATCTGACTAATATTATTTTATACCTAACTTTGTAGGTTTGAGTCTTCGAAGGTTTAGCTGGGAGGGATGTCTGACTTTCTAACTAATTGGTTATAATTGTTCAAACTTAATTTTAATTAATTAATAAGAATTTTCTTAATAAAAATTAATTAGTTAGATTTATTTAGTTGAAAAGATTTGGCCCATTCTTTTCCCAGTGTCCGTATAGCCCTTTCGCTATTTAACATTTTTCTTTTCTTTTTATCCTTTTTTCTTTAAAAGATATGATTATAGGATATTTAAAAAAAGAGTGTCAGGAAATTAGCTGTGTCATGACATTTCTTCTGAAACGTAGTATTAGAGTCCTTACAAAATGTAATAATAGGCTAATGTATCAATTGAATATTTATAGTGACATTCGATTTGGAGTGTCACAAAATTAGTGTAATGATAGGTAATTTTTCTAGTAGTGTTTATTTATATGAATATAAGATTATTAGCGCCTTTCTACCGTGTATGTATATGTAGTGTTGTTGTAAGAAAATTATATGAATCCAAGTGTCAAGATGCTTCGAATTCCAGACCTGGCCAATTACCCTAGCAAGAAAGAGTTTTAAATATATATTTAATCTTCAAATTCATTTTAGTGTCAATAATCGTTATTCATTTAGTCAACATGAAATTCTTTTTGGTTCATTTCTGTGACTGAAGAATTCAATTCGTGTTGGCATAAACAATCTCGTGACCTTTATCAAATTAACCAATTTCTTTTTATCGCAAGCAAAATTATATATATATATATTTTGGAACAGATAGAACTCATCCCTTTCTAGTTAATTGGAGAAGGAGCAAACTTTTTTATACGTAATAATTAATATCCATATATATTAAAACATCATGATTTGAATATTAGGGTACCTCTTCTAGACTTATGATCAACATGGAAAATTTCCCTTTTGATTTCTCTTCTTAATGTGAACGCTCGCGATAAGTGCCCTTTCTGTGAAGAAACATATTTGGTCACGCTCAACCGAGTGGCTGAGATCAAAGTCATCTCCTTTTATAGCAAATCTCTCTCTCTCTCTCTCTCTCTAACACACACACACACACACAAGCACATCAAATAAGAAGTCTTTTACCAGAAAGTGAATGAGTTTGCGGGAGTACTTGCTTTTATAGCCTAGCATCCTTTTTTTATAATGTTAAAATTATAACAACTTAGTTATAATAGTGGTTCCTATATATACGAACATATCTGCAGATAACTAATTTCAATATTTTCTTGAAGCGGATTTCACAGTCTTTTTATCTGCCATTGTAATACATTACAGAATTATCGAAACAGTAATCAGTTATAGACTTCATTTAGTATCTTAGCCAGAACTTTTAATAGCTTAAATTTGGGTGTTTTAAATGAAATTAGGCAAGTATTTTTTTTTTTGAGATAAAGTATTTTCTTTTTCTCCATTGTAATTTTCAATGTAACCCGCGTATATAATTTTTATTTTATTACAATTTTTGCTTCAATTTTAGTGACATAATATTTCAGCCGTTTCTTCCTTTTTTCTTTTGAGGGGACCAAATATTTTTGTTGCTTCCAGGCAATTCATTCATTATAGAGAAGTGATTTGAGCTGTTCATTTATTATCAAGAGAGAAATTTTGTGTAGTATGATGATATATTTAAAATTCTCCAACAATTCTAACACATTAAATTTGTTGTAAGACAAACCTTGCTTCACTTCAAATTAAGTATTCCCTGAAAAAAAAAAAAACTTCAAATTAAGTATTGGCGATGAATTGCACTATCGAATTGAAAACAGAAATATTAAATCTATATCTAACAATTTATTGTATTTCCCAAGGAAGAAAATGCTGATTTTGATGCTAATGTATTGGATTGAACCACGTAGACCCAACACCACATTATTCGGACCCAAAATCTTTGTTTTTTTTTTTTAATTTTTAAAATAATATTCCTGGGTGAGAATAAACCCTACTTAATTTTTTGTTAAATGAATTAAATAATAAAATCTGGGGACACAAATGACAATTTCACCACTAGCATTAGTCCTCCCCTCCCCGCCCACTAGTAAGGTGTACTCACTCTCTCTTAAAGGCAACCCAATTTGCTCTTACTATTATTTTCTCATTTTCTGTCTGCATCTCTCTCTCTCTCTCTCTCTTTCTCTCTCTAAAAAGACACAAAAGTGAAGCAGAGGAAGAAAGAGAAACAAGACAAATCCCCTCTGTGCTTTTGGTGTTCTCATCAAGATCCTCCGAATTAACACACACACAAACACGCACACGCACGGGCACGCATGTTAAAACAAAAATGCGAGGACCTGCCTCCCAATTTCCTCCAATAAAATCACGCACATTTTGACATGTAGATAGCTAGATAGATAGACAGATTCAGAGAGATAGAGAGAGAGAGATCGCTTTTTTGTATATAAATGAGGTGCAAGAAACACCCCGCCGACCTCAGCAGCGGCGTCGGCGTCTGCGCCTCCTGCCTCCGCGAGCGCCTCCTCGCTATAATGGAGGCGCAGGCCCAGAGACAATCGCAGCTCCACCGCGATTGCCGCAAATCGGACGCCCAGCAGCCGCCGCCTCTTTCGTTTCCGCGATCGGTCTCCCCTTATATCTCACGGCGCAATACGGTCTCCACCGCCGCCACCTGGAACCTCCACGGCCACCCCCGGAGCCTCTACAGTACTCCCCAGCTGGGGCCCGCCGCGTCCACAGCAGTCGAGGTTAAGAGCAGGAAAAGGAACGGCGGCGGATTTTCCGCTCTGTTTGTGGGTCTATTCAGATCGAAATCGGACAAACACGATTTGGATTCGGGTCCGGGTTCGGATCCTGGGGTTCTGGTTGAGTCCTGCTCCGCTTCCACGTCGTGGTTCTCTAATATGATTCCGCGCCGCCGGAAGAAGCAGATTCGGTCGTTCTCAGTGGACGAGAGCTCGATCAGAGCGCAGCAGAGAGCGTGCCGGAATCCAGATCGCGGTATGTCGCCGGCGGGATACTCCGACGAGGAGGAGGACGAGCATTGCCACGGCGGATCGAGTGGCTACTCATCGGAATCGTCCCAGGGTTGGAGGCAGACGCCGCGGCGGACGCCGGCGGCGACGCGGCGTGCCGGTGGAAGGGTAACCGGGCACTGCAGGAACATTTCGGGATTGGCGTTTTGTTTGAGTCCTTTGGTTCGGGCCAGTCCGAACCGGCAGTGGAATCAGAAGGGACTTCCGCCGGAGGCGATGCTTGCCGGCGAATCGAGGGTTCCGGCGAAGGCGCACTTATCTACAGCGACGTCGTTTTGCAAGAACCGGTCCCGGAAGCTGGCCGACTTCGGGAGGTACAACTCCAGGCATTGATTCACTACCACGGCGACCGTTGACTTTTGACCACGCCGATTATGACACATGACACGCCAATTTTACGGTTTTGCCCTTACCACTCGTGTGACCTTTTCTTTTCACTTTTTATTTGTATGTAAAACAAACACCTTTCGGCTTTCGCCACTTGAAATTGGAAAACACACTGTGTGACATGGGGAAAATGAAAGGAAAACAGTAATATAGTTACTAGTAAAATATTTTTGGGAAGGTTTGTTTATTTCCGTAACACATATGGATGGGTTCGAAATTACGAAGATGCCCTCGGGGGCGAAGTAAGTGGTGGTTCTAACATTGGTGGGGGAGGTGCATATGCTTCCCAGTTCCCATTAGGATTACAAATTTGATTGGTTTGAGTTAGGTGAACTTTTAGAGTTGAATTTTGAGTTTGGGTTATATATATTTAGTGTGATAGATTAAAATTAAATTGAGTTGATGGGCACACTTGCTTGGCATCACAAATTATTTGTTTCGATCAAAAGTGAAATATATATGTGGAGGATCTGGCTTCTTTCTAAATATTAGTGCTCTATCATTCTTATTTTTAGCTATATTTCATTGGTATTGATACCGCTAAACTACAAGAAATTAGTGGAAAAATGTTTTTGGTTCTTTCTAAACGATAGTATTCTTTATGGAATATTCTTGACTTATTTTAATGAAATTCAATACGAAGAATTATCAAATTGAAATTGAAATTTTATTATATGTAACTAGACAATATTGCAAATGAGACAGTAGCGGATAAAATATGTAGTTTATAGGCTTAACTACTTCTATCAGGGTGTATTTAGTTAGTTCAACTTGTCAAGCTATGACATTATTTTGTTGTCTTTGATCATGGACCTAATGTGGTAGATGATCAATTTTCACTTTAAAATTGGTAAATGAAATATCACATCAATGTGTGTGTGTGTACAGTGTATATATATATATATATATTACTAACATATATATTGTGGGTGGAATATCTATTTTAGGTCCATACATAAGAAATATTATCCTACATATTTTGTGTGAGTATCTCGGTAAACAATTAATGTTAATAAATACTAATTTTGAAATAAAAATTCAGGTGTTATGCTACAATACAAAATATCCATTCTAAATCAACTGAAAAAAAAGAAAAAAGAAAAAAACCGGTATCCACTCTAAATGTGTAAGATAACATTACTTGCAAATAGTCATATGTGTATTTTGTTTATACAAATTGGATAATAGATATTGCGTCATTTCATTTCTATAAGATCCCAGTCAAGTTGGCATCAACAGTCAGCGAAAGCAAGGATTGAATGAAGATCTCCGAAATTCTTGAGCTTTTATTAAAATTGACGTATTTTGAGTATCATAATTCAAATCTTTAATTCAAATCATTGAGTCAGATACAAGTAACAATGATGTACTATCAATTAACGATGGTATTTCACAGGTTTAAACTTAGATTTTTTTTTATTACAAAAAAAAAAAAAATAAGGAACGGAGACCGGGACTAACTAGCTAGTTTCCATACCAAGTATTTGAAAATAAATTTCAATGAGATTGTTTTACCGGAAATATTTTGATTGCGGCTGAGTTTAACGGTACATAATTAAATTCCAGTCAAATAAATATATTAGTGCTACAACTTATTATGCACTCATGTCCTTTTTTGTTTTTTGTTTTTTTAACAAACATTACAAGAAATTTTAAAGGCCGCGTGACAGTGGACTCTTTTCTTTTTTATGAGAGTTTCACTCATGTCCTTTTAAAATAACCTAACAATGTCATGCCAACTTTTAATGACCCTTCCCAAATTAAATATTTAACAATTTAATTTAATTTTCAATCACGTCTATAACTACACTCCTTCTGTTATAATTTATGTGTATAAGTAGATTTCATTAATTAATGTACATAATAAAAAGGACAAGACATGAATGGTATATGTGTGTGAATTGTGATAGAGTGTTAATTAAATTAGGTGTAAGTGGGATGAGGTGTGGTTGTATTCAATTCTTGACTCTGACTCTACATTAGGGCTTGCTGGCTTACCTTTCACTCAACTATATGTAGTAATTGTAATACATTAAGGGCTCGTTTGGTACAAAGTATGGGATAAGGCCTGATATGTTTGACTGAGATGTCTTATAAAAATAAAGAATTAATATTCCGTTTGGTATGATGTATTAAATTCTCTGCAACACATAGTAATTATTGTAATTTATTGCTATAATTAGTTGCAGTATTATTTATACCACCTCATAGGTAGTATACATAACAACAAAAATAAGTATTATTCATACGGGCCCGAACTTTATAAAGGGCCGTATACTTCATACCAAACAAGATATTAGGGTGTCATAGACATATTATACACCCTAATCACCCCTACCAAACGAGCCCTAATAATAATTTTAAATACACATGGGGTTCCATTTTTTTTTATTTGAACTATTTCTTTAGTTACCATTTGCCTTTTTTTTTTAATTTTTTAAAAAATTAATGGAAATGATAAATTGGGAATTGTACTAGAAAGATATAATTTGCTTGTTGAATAAAAATCAAGATTTGATCAATCTATTTCAAAATAATAATAATAATAATAATAATAATAATAATAATAATAATAATAATAATAATAATAAATTATAGGAGTGAAATAGAAAAACCATTTTTTGCGTTTTCAAATTATATATTGACAAATTGGATGCAAACTAGAATGAAATTGTTTATGTATATTTGTTATTCATGCTAGTTTTGTACGTGAAGTTAGACTACAAAAGGTAAATGTGCCCTTAAAAACCTTTGAGTTATGTGTTTAACAGTAAAATTAAACTCAGATTTGGCTCGGTCAATCTTGATTCTAGTATCAAAATGGTTTATTTGGTTTTCAGCTTACGTAGATCACATAAATTTATTTACTTTATGAGAAACTAGTAAGTAACCCGTCGAAATTCGACGGGAAATAATTTTATGTTTTAATTTATATGTATACATTTTAAAAATAATTTTATAACTTATTTAGAAGTTGTGATATTGTTCGCGTTAATTATTAATCAAACTTAACAAATTAATTTTATTTCACGTATCTAAATTTATAATTAGGAATGCCAATGAATCGAGTATACTCATTTATTATGTATTTTCTAAATCTAAATTTGTTTAGAATTTTTCTACATGTTCGTCATAATCTCGTTAAATTAGTGACTTTACTGTACATACTCGTCTCAAATCCGTTGAGTAATACTCGATAAAAATATGAACACTCCAAGTAATATTAATTAAAATTAGTAAAAATCCTTTTTTTATGTTATTTGAACTGTCTCGTTGATTTATTCTAAATTACTCGATAAAAATATAAATAAAGTTAATTAATTAAAATTAGTAAAAATCCTTTTTAAGTATATTTGAACCGTCTCGTTGATTCATGTTAAATCGATATCTCTAATCTTTGCCAAAATGCGAAAAAAATTTGTTTACATCTTCAAAGTAATATTAATTAAAATTAGTAAAAATCATTCTTTATATGTTATTTGAACCGTCTTGTTGGTTTATGCTAAATTATTCAATAAAAATCTAAACAAAGTTAATTTTAATTAAAATTAGTAGAAATTCTTCTTTTTAAGTGTATTTGAACCGTGTCGTTGGTTCATGCTAATTAAATCGATATCTATAATCTTTGGCAATTTTATAATATTAAATATCCTTATTTCTATGTTATTTGAACCGTCTTATTGGTTTATTCTAAATTACTCGATAAAAATATAAACAAAGTTAATATTAATTAAAATTAGTAAAAATTCTTCATTTTTAAGTATATTTGAACCGTCTCGTTGGTTCATGCTAATTAAATCGATATCTCTAATCTTTGCCAATTTTATAATATTAAATATATATAGATTATTATATATGAATTAAGAATGTATAAAATAAGGATTTATAAGAATGTATTCCGAAATTGTTATTATTTTAATATGTGTAATAGAAGAAATTAATTAAATAGAGGAAAAGATAAATATGAGATGTAATTAATAGATAAACATGTGATATTTCAAGAATATGAAATTAATAAAAGTAAAAATTAGAATATATGAATTAAAATTAGACAAATTACCAGAATAAAGGAAAATCTGAACGGAGCACCGTGAAGAGGGCAACTTTATTTTCGTATTAGTAATAGATAGATAGATATCTACAAATTTCACTTAATAACGATATTATAAAATATACTGTTGTTTATTTAAAAAAAAAATATATTGTTAAAAAACGATATCATAAAATTATAACGGAATAGTGATATCAGATGATGCCATGTCTAATGAGCAATTCATAAATATAAATATTAAGAATTTCATCACCATCCTAACTCCATTTTTGAATAAAGATGAAAATTTATATATCTATCATTAAATGTTTGAATCCATTTCTAGGTGCCAATATAACCATTTATTATAATTGGGTGAGCACAGCTCATTCCAATCAATATCTCTCGTCTTAATTAACAATTTAAATAGCAATTGTTTGTGTGTTTGTATGCGCGCGAATACCTCTCGTCTAACAAGTTATATAGCAATGTGTGTGTGTGTGTGTGAGAGAGAGAGAGAGGGAGGGAGATTCTTCATTGCAATTCATTACAAAATGTATCACCTAATCTTGATTGCGATATCATCACCATTCACCGCAATCACTTCAAATATCTAACCTTGATCCCATATCCGGCACTTTTTTTTTCTATTTTTTTTGTTAATTATAATATTAAATTTAAAGATTGTGCTATGCTGGATTTGAACTTGATGAGATCTTTTGTCTTCAGGCATTAACCACACTATAATTTACTAACAACTGATCCAAGTCTGCGGTTCAATTCAAACTAATTAGGACTTTGAAATGTATTAAAAATTATAAGTACTTTATAATTCCTACTATCCTATATATGAAGATGAATATGAGGAATGGTTTCTTAGTTTGACAGCTACACATATATGTCGTAATTAATATAATTTTCATTTCTGTTCTCAGAATATGATATATATATATATATATATATATAATTTTCATTTCTCAACCTTTGTTTACATGAAATCAGAGGATTCAAAGCCAACTGGTCTATTTTTTTTTAATTCTTAGCGGAGCATTCTGAAGCAAATTAATAAAATGTTGTTAATACTACTTAATAATTAAACAGATACCAAGTTATCAAAATGGTGTAAACGATAAATTTGAATAGTTTGTAGTTACTGTGTAATCTAATTCCAATAGAAAAAGTTAAGAAAATGTCAATCCAATCCAAAATATGACATAAATGAATAATTATGAGAATACAAAACAAGAGCAAGCCAAACTTCTATTTAAATTATATTTTGGTTTTCAACGACGCCGACAAACTTTGTTCCTTCTAAAATCTCAAGTCCTTTTCTTTGGCCCCCAAAGCAAGTTATTTATTTTTTATATTTTTTCTCCCCCCCCCCCCCTCTCTTATTGTGATTGACTAATTCTATTTTTGATTTAAAATTTATCAAAATTCTTGGACTGTTTCTCAGATCCATAAAATACAGTGGCGGGGCATCGAGGACAAAGTTTTAAATTCGAGACTGAAATGTTTATTTAACAATTAACCACTTAAGTCAAAACATAGAAAAAGAAATACGCTAAAGTAAAAAATAATCAAGAAAAAATAAAATACACGTATAATATTAAAAATAATTAATGTTACCCCTTTCCTAGTCTTTTTTTAGAAAACCTTTTTCTAGTTTATTTAGTTAATTTAGGAACTATGTGTTGTAGTTAAATACAACCAATGAAAAAAGTAATTACACAAATCAAACTCTAACTTGAAAAAGTGAATATATATCCCAAACCAGATTAAAGATGCATAGAAAAGACAAATATAATAGGTATTGTCTCGGGTTCAAGCTCTACCGTTCTTTCTTTCCCAAGTTAAAAAAAATAGAAAAATAAATCAAAATAGAAAACATAGTAAATACAATGTGCAAATTAATATTTATACAATCTATACTATAATCTATAGAGATCTGTACTATACACGTATATGTTGACTACCAAATTTTGAGTGGGACGGCTGCCCCAATTGCACGTTTGGATAAGCCATTGATAATAATGAATTAATACAAAGTTTAATATGATAATAAAAAAAATTGTAAATTGTTGTTCCATTTTCAAATGTACATCGAGTTACCGTTTTGAAAATAACCGTTTACTTTTTCTCATGAACAAAACAAAGATAATTTTATTTACTACGTGATGATGAAGTCTAGCTCACGTGGCTAGATGAGGCATCACAAGTCTCTCCTTTGAAAAAGGTATTGGGTTCAATCCCGTCTGCAGTGCGTTGTAGTATATTCCTATCTTATTTGGTAGTTTAGTGATTCCACCTACATGGTGGGTTTAAAATTTAAAATAGATGACGATTAATGTCTCTAGTCTTTATTTTTCTAAATCAAGTTAGTTTCAATTTTTTATTCTAAATTGAGTAAAAATATACTACTATTTTTGAACAAAAAAAAGAAGAAAAAAAATTGACTTCCCCTGTTAGAAATGCAAAAGTTGAAGGGTTAGAAATTCCAATCTCCTCCTCTGTTAGAAATGTGTGCTATTTATATTTATATTTATTTTTGGGAAAAGTATCATATATAACCCTAATGTGTCAACTTCGATCGCTTTTACACCCTTAAGGTAAGGGTTGGGGCTGCCAGAACCCCAACGTTTAAAAAGTAGGGGCTTAAAATAGATGACGATTAATGTCTCTAGTCTTTATTTTTCTAAATCAAGTTAGTTTCAATTTTTTAGTTCTAAATTGAGTAAAAATATACTACCATTTTTGAACTAAAAAAAAGAAGAAAAAAATTGACTTCCCCTGTTAGAAATGCAAAAGTTGAAGGGTTAGAAATTCCAATCTCCTCCTCTGTTAGAAATGTGTACTATTTATATTTATATTTATTTTTGGAAAAAGTATCATATACAACCCTAATGTGTCAACTTCGATCGCTTTTACACCCTTAAGGTAAGGGTTGGGGCTGCCAGAACCCCAACGTTTAAAAAGTAGGGGCAGATAATCCCTCTCGTCTAACTGGCAACCCCAACCCTTACCTAAAGAGTGTAAAAATGATCGAGGTTGACACGTTAGGGTTGTATATGCTACTTTTTCCTTTTGAATATTCAATTTACCTTGTAATCTTCTACACTCATCTTACGCTCGTATTTCAAAGAAAGAACCTCATACTCAGACCTAAGAATTATTACTTTCTTAAACTCCTATTAAAAAATATAATCTCTCCTTGGTTATTTATGATTTCTATCATTAATCTATGTATAAGACCTTTGTTGTTAACATCTAATCAACTCATTTCAACAATGAATTTTTCCCATTTTTGTATAGGAAATTAATCTTGAGTTCTCTGGAAGAACTCTTAAGGTTATCCTTCAATTTAAGTTTTTCTATAATTTAGTTTGATTAATATCTTAATTTGAGATTTTCAATTACAATTAACCAACAAAATATTTGAATATTGAAATATTAACAATAGAGAAGAAATGCTAAATACTACTCCCTCCGTTCCATTGAAATTGTCTTCCTTTTCTTTTTGGGATGTCCCATTTAAATTGTCTTGTTTCCTAAAAAGGAAATAATTAACCCTTCAAAAGTAATGAGACCTACCCATTTCCTCTCTTTTTACCTTTCTGCTTAATAACCGTGCCGAACAGTAACAGAACAAAATGAGTGGGACGAAGGGAGTATGTTCTTTGAATGATTAAATTAAAAAATAGCATATACAACTCTAACGTGTCAACCTCCATCTCATTTACACCCTTAAGGGAAGGGTTGGGACTACCAGAACCCCAACGTTTAAAAAGTAGGGGCAAATAACCCCTCCCGTCTAACGGCGTTAAACTTTTTAAACGTTGGGGTTCTCGCAGTCCCAACCCTTTCTTTAAGGGTGTAAATGAGATCGAGGTTGACACGTTAGGATTGTATATGCTACTTTTCCCCCTTTTTTTTTTTTATTGCCGAACAACTATTTAATTGACCCATCCATAGGAATATAATATTGTAATATACATAGTTTTCATACACCTTGATAATTATTAATTGCAATTACACACTACAAGATTACTGAAAAAATGGATTATATATATAAATGTTTATCAAGATGAGTGGGTTCTCTACAACCGCACTACTTGATCCTTTTTTGTTGTGTGAATATAAATTGGTGCACTTGGCATCAAGAGATTCACACTTAGATGAATTTAAGAATGCTTAATTAAGGCCTTATTAATTTGGATGCTGGAAGAATTAATCTTCACATGTCTCTTTTTTTCAAGTACAAATATAGTGTTAGTGGATTTAGCTTTTTCTAGTGATGCTAATTTTAGGTCTCTATCATTAACGAATTCTCTTGTCTTCTCAATTGGTGGTAAGCTTTTTGCCTATGCTCAAATAATGGCCGTCATTCAAAAATCTTCAAACGCTAGGATTCTCATTTTCTTTTATTTTTTTTAATAAACATTTTATTATTTTTAGAGGATACATTGCATTCTTTTAAAATATATTATAAAACAACATAAAGTGACGTGGGCAATAAGTATATTGGAGACAAATTAGGTATCTATGGTGCATTTTGATCATTCACAACAGAGACAAAGTTTAAACATGATATTCAGATGTTTGGAGGTATAGTCCAAGAAAGTGATTAAATTATTTTCTTATTACCAACTTTCGGTATTGCACTAGCGAAATAAAACACAATTAGAAATCAAATGAGATTTTGCTTCAAATGAAAATTAAACTAATAAACAAACAAATATGGCGTGTTCTATGTTATCATGCCCTTTGATGTTTTGTGCTAAAATAGTAGAGCAGAGTCAATGCTTAAGGATTTAGATTTTTTTTTAAATATTTCAAACGGATTAGTGGAAGTTTAACGCTTCAAATCTTCATTTATTTTTTCCATTACTTATTGTACTTGAATAACTTGATCCACTAGTTGGATGATGTAACTGATAGTTTTCTTCAAGCATAAGATCTTCAAGCATAAGAAAAGCTCAATCCTTATTATTATTATTATTATTATTATTATTATTATTATTATTATTATTATTATTATTATTATTATTATTATTATTATTATTATTATTATTAAAGCATAGTTAGTTTAGTTAGTGTAAATATCGAATTGAGATAGTCTTCTCTTTGCTTGGACCCTCGGCCACTAAGGCAAATCTGGCCATTTAAATCCTCAAAGAGATGTTCCACATATTTTCTCAAAAAAAGAAAAATAAAAATGTGTTGCTATACTTATTTTTATATCTAAAGTTACTTGTAATCAAGTTTACTGTTCAAATAAGTCAAATATTTCGGTCACACTTAAGTATCAATATATCTTATCTAAGAATACACCCAACTCATATAATATATATATATATATATATATATATGTGTGTGTGTGTGTGTTTGCTCACTTTACTAGTGAATGTACATTCCCAGTTGATTTTATTGACCTAAAACCAAAATTGATCATATATAATCATAACTATGCTGCATTATTAATTTGTTAGTGCAGCTGATCATATGCTTTCCAATAATATTATGTATGTATACACAAGTGTGTGTGGTCCATCAGTTCAAAAATTTGAATCATTTGTGTGGAAGAACAATGATCTCCCACGTTGTCCAAGGTTGTACTAAGTTAAATTAACCTTTTTAATTAATAATGATTCCTTTAGATATAATTTTAATTATTAAGTTGTTGGTTTGTCTTATGTCCACTTTAAGTATGTCCAAATTGACAAGCAATTATCAATCTTCACAAATCCATCCTTAAAAGAAATTGTTGTGATTTCTGGTTGGGTTTGGACTTATTGTGGTTAATTTGTTCCAGAATCTCTTTATTAATCCCACAACCTTACACCAATATAAATATGTAATAAAATTCATTTTATATTTACGTATATGAGATTCTCGAGAGCACCTAATACTTCGTAGGGAAAAAAATGTTTATTTTTAATTATTATTATTATCTTTTAAATTATATCTAAATGATGGCCCACCGATATTCACGTACAGTCGTAACTTTGAAGACTCCGAATGAATGATGGAATAGAGAATGAGTATATTTCAATATTAGATTTAACTCTAAAATTCTTTAAGATTGCTCAATAATCTCAGGATGCCAGAGTAGTCTGAAGTTCTGAACACAGCCACTTACAGAAAATTTTGAAAGAAAAATAAAAATAAAATTAACAAGATGAAAGTTGCAGTGATTTTTGATAATTTATATAGTTTAGTAGCGCGCACACAAAAAAGAAACCATTTTAAAAAGTTCGTAATTAATATATAAAGTTTCAAAGTTTGAAATAAAATTGTAAAATAAAATAAAATTCGTAATTTAAAATGCAGTTTTCTGATAAAATTATAAAAAGAAAAATAGAATTATAAGAAATTCTCAATAGCGCACACATAAAGAAAGAAACCCCTTTAAAAAGGAAACGTACGATTAAACTCGCAACAAACAAAATTCGCTAATGATATTAGAATAAAAAAGAAAACATCGCTTTGTCTGTTGAGTACGAAAAAGTTATACTAGCATATCACTAAAATACAATAATACCAGTATCTTATTTTAACATGGTATGTTCAGACTATTCCGAATTTTCGATAAATGGTTCAGTCACAATATTATTCAAAAGACTTACAAAATTCACAAAGCCTTAATGTTCGAAATTTGAAAGCCTTCATGTAATTAGTTTCTTGTTTTTTGCTGAATTACCGATATTTCGATTCTCATCAATACAGATTAACTGCTAATCCGGTGTTAATTCTTACCATTAATTTTGCAAAAAGAATGTTAAATAATTGATGCTGTTTTATATAACCCTTCAATCAGATCGTTAAATAATCTGATTAGAAGGGAATAAACAGACTCAACTCTTCAGACTTGAGAGACAAATTATTTATTTTATCTATTACAACAAGATCAATGGCCAAACCTGGGTAATTTATATTAAAGTTGCACTCTTGTACAGTCGGCCCGACCTGATCCGACCCGCCCACCCCGGTCAATGTTGACCAGTAAAAATGTTGACCAGTAAAAAAAATCAAAAAAATTAAAATAAAATTCAACGGTCAACGTTGATCATTGACCGAGGCGGGGCGGGTCGGGTCGGGCCGGCTGTACAAGAGTTTTTGTCTTTATATTATTATCAGGGACATTCAAGCGGTAATAGATCTTGTCTGTGAACAGAGTGGTTTCGGATTCAAGCTTCTACCGCTTCCCTTTCCATGTCAAAAAAATAATATTATCATCAAAAGTCATAGTATCTATTCAATATTCTTCATTAGTAATTCAAATGACAATTTTTTTTCTACCGCTAGAAAGAAACCCATTCGTACAAATCAGAGTTTAAAACGACTCCGAATACCCAAAATCATAGCTGCTTAATTCTGCATTTACTCAAATAGGTTGAATTGTATTATATCGTCCGACTAATGATGAATTTTCCAATATCAAATGATCAAAATTCGTTTTGATTATTCAAAATGTTTAACACCTGTCTTCCAAGAATGGTAAGCTCTGCAAGGGAGACAAAGGAAACAAATTCATCAGACCATAAAACCAACCTCATTGAGAATAACAATTTCTTGATCAATAATTTTATGTACAATTTTATTGCCAGAAATACGTAATCTGCTATAGCAAATGCAAGTAAACCAGCAACAGTATATTTTGCAATGAGAAAAGACTAATAATCTAAAGCTCTAAAGATCGGTCAAGATAACAAGGATCACTGCTGGCATCACAGGCTTCAGTTTATTCTAAACTGTTAACTTCTGCTGTCTTAAATTGTCGACAACAGTATATTTTGCAATGAGGAAAAATAATAATCTAAAGCTCTACAGTCTACAGATCAGTCAAGATTATCAGTTAACAAGGGTCACTGCTGCTGGCGTCACAGGCTTCAGCTTGATTCTTCCTCAACTCCAGATCATCAAGATAGTTCTGATATATGTAAGAAGCAAAACCCCAAAAGGCCAACAACATAGCGATTATCTTCGCCCCGTTCATCTTGTCATGGAAGACAATCAGAGAAGCAATAGGAGTAACAGCTAATGAAAGGGTGCTGATAACATTGGAGAAAAGAGAAGATACCACAAATATCAAACCTACCACACCAACGGAACAAATTTGCCACGCAATGGCTGTCCATACTAATGTCATTATGTAAGAAATCTTTCCACTGCCAAAACTATCCATTTCCCCCCTTATAGTCCTCCATTCTCCACTTGCAAAAAGACCCACAATGGTAATACAAGTTGCCACGACTGATGTATAAATTTGCATATCAAGAACAACAGAGAATGTCTCCTTCTTCAGAACCTTTTCAAATGTCCGCTGCATGAGAGACAGCACAAGGGAGTATAGCGCAGAAGCTGCAAGGGTAGTCAGAACTCCAAGAATATATTCGCCCCGGGAGACCCCTGAAGGCTTATCTGAATCATCGTTGGTAGCAAGCAGCGCAGCAGATAATGAAAGAATTACCACTGAATTAAGTATTAGAGCAGTGAACTTTTGCCCGTTGATGAAGAAAGAGAAAACCGCATTGAATGCCAACTGTGTGGCACAAATGAGAGAATATGTTGAAGCAGATAGGTATAGCAGTCCAATGGAATACATCATGTTATCTCCAGCAATAATGGCCCCAACAACGATATAGATTATGATTATCAGACGAATAGAAGGTGGTGCTGATAAACTAGTAGACTCGTCAGGAGAACGAAGGAAAAGGTATGGGATGAAAAGGATAGGAAAAGCGGCTGTTTGGACGAGAGTGGCCATCCATTTACTGTTCCCGCCCTTATCATAATAATACCTTCCCAAAAGCACAGCAACAGCTTGACCAACAATAAGAAATAATATGTTCAATACGACAAAAATCCACCAGTGAGAGCGCTTAAGTTTGTAGAGTGGTTGGTGATAACCATCTTTTTTTGCCAAAATTGGAACTTCATTATCTGTCATGTATCAAATCCAAAAGTGAATCCACAGATAGTTACCGCAAACAGCAAACCATAAAAAAATAAATAAATAAATAAATAAATAAAGTAAACAATACTTGGTAACACAATCTTCCTCAAGTATAAGGAAAATGTAACTGTAATTTTTGGCATAAATGATTTCACTAAATAATCCATTAGTAGTACTACATATAATGGTCTCACAAAAATCTTCACATCAATTCAGAATCCACAGATTCAGTATTTACTTAACCAAATCAGAAACTGAACACCGCATAGACACCCAAGATGTGATTTAGCCATCCATATCATAGTCCAAAAAATATTAGAAAGAACCATAAAAATAAAACACTTCATAAATTTTTTCTCTCTCTGCACTTGTTACCAAGACTTCATCATTGATGAGAAAAAAATATATATAACTCAGATGGGAAACCCAATTCTGTAATACAGAAAACAGAGATCTGCAAGTGAAACAAGAAAAACTTTCACCCTGCATCATAAGAAAATTGAACTAACGAGGACACAAATGAACCAAAATTAAAAAAAGAAAACAAGAACAAGAAAAGGTAGATTATTTTTCAAGATATAAAAGAGACAGCACATGCTCTTCGGATAGAATTAGATTGTAAAGGTATTTTGACTAGATTTTACATAGGTGGTCAATGTCCAACGGAATATCCTAACTCTTAAAAAAATACACAAAGGATGCAGTGCAACTGCAACAGAGAACGCAATGGAACAGCCACAAGTGTCAGGAAATGGAACAAAATTCCAACTGTCCTAATGGAATATGATCAATTCTCAACTGGCAGAATCCATTAAATCACTTCTCGTGAACAATTTACAAAATCACAAATACTCTCCCTTGACAAATCAATCAAAACCTAGTAAAATAGATAATCCGTCTAGGGGTAAGGGCAAATAAAGATGTATAATTGCACCAAAATCTACAAACCACTTTTTTTTTAGTTGAACCTACATACTACATTGACTACTTGGTTGGTATTTCCTTTCAAAGTAGTTCTTCTTTTCAAAAAGGTGTTATCTCAAAAATATGAGCACAGATCATATCTCCCAGTGAAAAGAAATAAATAAGAAAAAGCCAACACCTGCATATCTGAATTTATGGACCGGCTCCCAGGCATACGAATGAACACCTTTCACTATACCTACATGCTACGAATTTTCCAGCATAAATTACACAGCTTCCATTTTCCATCAAATCTCTTTCAATGATCAACTAATCAAACTATCAAACATCCATAGGTCAACAAACAAGTGAGTTCGTGTTTGAAGTCCACCTCGTTGGATTAAGAAGAACTTGTTCTTATGAGATATAAAAAACTACTATTGGCTGCTAGTTATGGTTTCCTTCATGAATAATATAGGAATCAAGGGGTTTATGGTGAAAATGACAGCTCCTTGACAGATGTCCCCTGTATTTATCCCAGGTTTACGTCCTTTAAAGGTAAAACATACCCTAGCACAGGACCCAGAAATAAAGTCTAGTAGTTCCAGTAAATTTGTATCATGCACTTCTCATGATATGATGCAAACTTTAAACAATCCAACATTTCTTGAAAGGACAATAAATCAACCAGCCAAGTCATGGAGAAGAAGCCTAAAATCAACTCAAAATAAAATGCTTAAAACCTGAAATAAAATTCAGTCCAAGTGGCAAGCTCATCTTTCCCTAATAAGTCTTGTTCACAAAACTCAAATAACACGACCTCCAAAGGAATTGAATGCTATGTTCACTTAAATTCTTCTAAAACGTGAAAAGCCGACTAGTCCCCCACACTAGAGATTTCTCAAAAAATCATGCATCTGTACATTCAGCCGTTCTACTCTCCACATTACTAAGATGTCAGGAATCCATTGTTTCAAGCTCTACCCCACCTTATCCTAACCTTAATAGTTCAAAAATATGAAAAGAATCATATCCGCAAATGGTGTACCACGTTCATGCATAGAACAATTATAGTATACCCTGCTTCAAAAAGTCTCCAGACTAGCCATTCATGCATAAACTACCAAGAAATTCACAAGCAACGTAAAAGGAACTACAAAGGAGAAAGAACCAAACTAAAAACTAGATTATCGATTTAAACGATGACCACTAAAAAGTAAGAAATAAATAGAAAAATCCAACTGCCAAATTCGCCAGAACACAGAGATACACACACACATCCAGAAAACCAAACCAAGTCACAGGAAAAAAAAAGAAAAAAAAGGTCGGGAGTGAGTAGCAAACCTGCCATGACGGACCGAAACCTTGAAATATGGATGGAGAAAATAGAAGTGAAAAATCAAATAATCAGTGGGTAAAATCAAGACGGAAGAATCATGAATATTAGATCAAATTGAGAAACTGCGATGCGAAATATCTGGAGCGATTTGCAGGAAAATTGGGGGAAATTGTATCGAAAATGGATTTGAGTGTCAATTTGGTTGGGGAGTTGGGATCAATGTCAATTCATTGCGGCCGACGGTAACTAATTGTTACCTGGGGTGGGGTGGGGTATTTCGAATCAAATCGTGCACCTGTTTTTTCACTTTCGAACTCAACTGCTTTTAGTTTTGTCGTGACAGGCTGTCGGGGAGTTTGTTACTGTATTCGGTAAAATATTGTGAATTATTGCTTTATTGAGTGAGATTAATATGAGCCGAACGTACATTATAAAGCAGACAAAATAGAATTGGGTTCTTTCTAACTAAAAAAAAATACACTGAAAAAATAGTTGGGTTCTTATACATAATGGCATATACTTAAAAAAAAAATTAGAAAACCAATCAATTTTTCTAATCTAGTAAAATTTATTGGGTTAATACAATTACCTTTCTAACTCAAACTTTCTATCCAACCTTAGACATTTTTTCAATCCTACCACAATATTTAAAACTTATCAATTTTATCCCTAACCCTTATCAATATGCACGAATCATATCATCATTTATCTTTTTCTTTTTTTCTTGATTCTATCACAATCTTTAAAAGTTACTCCCTCCCTCCGTCCATGATAAGTGTAACACACTTTGAGTTCAGCACGAGTTTTAAAAAATGATTGATATATGGTTTTGAGTAGACAAAGGAACCCACCGACGAAGGGACCCACCGAAATGAAAGTTACTCCCTCCATCCATGATAAGTGTAACACACTTTGAGTTCAGCACGTGTTTTAAAAAAATGATTGATATATTGGTTTTGAGTGGACAAAGGGACCCACCGACGAAAGGACTCGCTGTAATGAATTGTGAGGTTTAAAATAATGGTAATGGGTGGGGTCATTGCCCAAAATAAAAAGTACTACACTCATCGTGAACGTACGCAAAAGGAAATTGTTCTACACTTATCGTGGACGGACAGAGTATCAATTTTATCCCGGCCCTTATCAATATGTATGAATCATATCATCAGAAAAGATGGAAAAACTTTAAAACTCAAACATAATTAATAGTTTTTGAAGCTCATGATTGCAGTGTCTGTCATGTTTTCAATTTTTATGGTAAGACGTTTATTTCTTTGTTGTGTCTTTGAGCGAATACTTAAGATGGGAAGGGACATCCACATATTTACAACACTTCTCCTTAGGTGTTCCAGCACGCAAACTATACCGTGTTAAAACTTCGATAGAAAAAATATTGCAAGAAAAAACGGCATATCGGAAAAAATACATTAAATTGTAAGGAAAAGGAGTATCATGCATTCTCGTTGCTTACTTATCCACCATATGAGATTTGTATAGATTCAATTGTTAAATACCGATGCAAACTTTATTATGGGTAATGTCTTTTAAAGTAAGCGTATCAAATTAACTTGGATGGATTTGTTAAATAGCAGTATCAACATTGACCTCATGATTATGCCCAAAGAAATATCTTGGTAACATATACTCACATTTACCTTCTCTTTTTACTTGTACACTCACATTTACCTTTCAACATTGAAAATGTAAACTTCAAATAAAGGTCAAATAGGAAATTACTAGCTGATAATAAACGAGCAATAGTAGAGTATGTGAAGAAGAAAAATAGAGAAGAAAAAGAAAAGCAGACAGACCATTAGCAGTCTCAACTATCATAGGTTCGCCATATCGTACAACTGTAAGATGAGAAACAGAAAATAATAGTGATAACGACAATCTACTGTATCCGAAAATCACAAACAAAATTCAATGCTCAAGGTAGAAAGCTCTTTACAGATACATATTCGACCGTCCAATAAAAAATATCTTAAGCACAAACCAATGTTCCGGTTCACCTTTTTAGCAAGCGCATCCTCCTGACTGCTGTTGTGACTGAGACGTGTTTGCATTGCTAGACTTGAGGTTGACATCAACCATCTCGTCTTGCTTCGTTGATGATAGAGTTTCCATCCCCGGCAAGGCTGCAGCAATTTTCCTGAATAGTGCCTGGTAATATTGCATGTAAAGCTCAGCATCACAATATATTTACTTTTTTTTTGTAATTAATCGAGGGTGACTATACTGCAATATCAAGAACCGAGGTAAAAATGAGGTATGTTAATCATTGAAAAAGAAGATCTAGCAGATTGAGTTGCAAATCACAAACAAACAATCCGCAGGCACTGTGTAAGTTCTAACAAAATATCAGTGTACAGTTCAGTATGTTTACCTTTATATTGAAGCCAGCCTTCGCACTTGTTTCAATAAACATGACATTAAAATCACGAGCTTTAGCCTCTGCTTCCTCTATTGAAACTTGCCTGTGATAGTTATCAAATATAGAATGAATTAGAGATAAAAAGTGATTACTTACATGTAGGAGCACTGAATGTTATCCATATCTATGATGTGACAAACATTACATATTAGTCTGTTTTCTCAAGCTATAGCAGTGGCGACTAAAGTGTTTAAACCAGTCACAGGCTATGATAAAATCATTAAAGTCATTGAAGGTATGGAAAATAAAAGCTTAAAATGTTACTCAGCAACGTTTAGATTGTTAAATAGGAAGCTCACTACCCTCATCTATGGTCAAGTTCAAGGAATTCAATGATATCGACTTGACATGCTACAACCACTTTCTGGGGTTTGTGAACCAATCAGCTTTCTTTAGTGAATATCAGGTAAATCATACTTGTACTACATTCCTGAGGCCAAGTTTCTCTGCCCTGTTTTCCTTGCTTTCAGACTTCTCCTACGATGACCTCATGCATTTGATCTAATAGCTCTCTTCCTAGAAGTACTAATAACTGTTTCTGAATTGGTATTCTATCATGCAGATAAGAATCGAAGCATGATTTTTAAGAAAAGTTCTAGTGTTTCAGTGGCAAACTGTGCAGTATCATATACTAAAATATTTATGTCTACCCAATGCGTACAAATTAATTTCCAATTATTCTTATACTAATATATTTAATACAACAGATTATTTTTTGAATAAACACTAATCTACTTCAGTATAAAATAGCATGCTTAAAAATGGAACCTCGTATGGATATGATAAAAATGAAAGACAATCATGAATGCTTATGAGGAAGCCCACACATAAATAAAAGCAAGTAGAAAAATCATTGGGAATGTTTGGTTTTGTTTTGGGTGCTCTGCAGAAATAATTGGGATATATGAGAATTCTGTTGGAATTTATAATGTGTATATGAGCAAATGAATCCAGACACAGCCTTACCTCTTATCCACCAGATCAGTTTTGTTGCCAACAAGGACAATTATAACATCACTTCCTCTCTCAGTGCGAACCTCCTCGATCCACTTTGCAGTGTTAAGAAAGGATTGTCGGCCTAATAGCCAGTGAAATATAATTAATACTAGGGAGCCCAAGTAGTTTCAACTTTTCAGTACAAAAGTACATCTGGCATCAAATGGACATCATCCAATGAAGTTAAAAATACATTAAGAGATATAGAGTCGTACTTGCAACATCATATACTATGACTGCAACAGAGGAATCCCTTATATAGCTTGGTATAAGACTTCTAAATCTTTCTTGTCCAGCAGTATCCCTAAACATGAATAGATTAGAAGATTATTCCTCTTCTAGAAGAAAGAAACTGAGTTAAGAATAATATATATGACAATCAAAGACAAGCAAAAGCAGGACACTGGGCAGAATTATATTTTTGTGCCAGCCAGGAATAAAGAACCCAGGAGCAGAGTGGCACAAAGAATCACTTCAAATTCTTACTTACAATTGCAGTTAGAGAACTCCAATATGATAAGCTACAATTAAATAGGCATGCCTGGTTTATCCAAGTTCTCAAGGTGGCACAAATCGAGGTATTGAAAGCTTCTAGAGTATATTTTACGGCACAGTATTTCAACAAGAATGCAGAGAAGAAATCTATCTGAGGAGGCATTCATGGAATCATCACTGTCAGGAAGCGTATCTTACCACAGCTGCAAACGTACGGTCCGGTCTTCAAGATACATTGTCTTTGAAAGAAAATCAATACCAATAGTAGCCTGAACAAAAAATCAATGGCAAAACGGTGAACATAAGAAATTTGTTCTCATTAACCTCAGCTATATTACTCTTGATATATTTTTAAAATTTTGAAATGCCAGAAGTAGCATGATGAATGCAAGTAGATTATATAGATCAACAACTAAACTAAGTGTACGGCATACCAAATATAGTAGTATTAGATTTATCCACACCAGAAGTTAGTAGCAACTGTATAGTAGGTGGCCATGTGAAACAATTCCTCTAAAGACTTAATGAAGCATGCCAAATTGCAACTGTCGCACTCTAAGGTACATTGTATTGCAGCTAGACGGCAATTGCTTACTTCAGGCCTAAGTAAGGTTTGTGGTAAGTCTGATTTCTTGGTCACAATGCCAAATGTGTAACACTGTTAAATTTGAGGAATATATATATATATATAATAGCAAGCTCCAAAGAAGGACGACAAAAATTCTACTGACAATATGAACAAAGTGAACTAATAAAACTCCTTGAATATAGCATCAGATAACTGCAATCACTAAATCCCCGTTGCTGTTCATTTTAAGTAGCACAATATTTGGTTTCAAACTGTGATGAACTACAACTCTGTTGATTGACGTCCACAAAAACAGAATGTAAATAACACCAAAAGCACCTGCTACATGATTTCTCAGAAACTTGAAAATTATCGAACTCATTGAATTCCTGAAAACAAATCCAACTCCTTTTTAAAACTTCACTAATGACTTTCAGCGAATCAGTGAACTAAGATACCTTCAAACCGACAAAAACAATATTAATGTAAATCACAACTGAAAAAAAGAGAGAAAACCATTCGATCAATCACTTGAGCTGGGAGCATCAATTAACATCAGACCACTCAAGCATACAAAATTGTGCAACCGCAGCAGCAGATCAATGAAAAAAAAAAGGAAAGAAGATACTTAGGAGTTAAGACTGAAAAAACTGCGTGCCAAGTGCTGATTAGTGAAACTAGGGATCAGATCCGGATTACTAGCACAAATCTTTTCAAACTTAAGATGAAATTCAGAAAACGCTAAACATTAACTTCACGAAGTAGTGATTTCTGCACCTGATAAGTATTATCGAATTTGTCGTACATAAACCGAGTGATTATACTCGTTTTTCCGACGGATTGATCTCCCAGGAACACTAACTTGTACTTGGCGAGAGCCGAAACCGGAGCCATCAGTCAAAATCAGGTCAACGGAAACAAACACAAGTCAGATCACGCCTCCGGAGTCGTAATCAACTACTTTTTTCCGACGGAAAAGGTTCCCGATCTCGCCGGAAAAAAGGGGGATTTGCCTGAGATGTCGATGCGGTGAATCTACAGATTTGCGCGTTTATATTTTCGAAACGAAGTTGTATCCTCGTGTTTCAGCGCGTGAAGTAACGGAGAGTGTAGGACAAAAATATTGTTACAAATTACATATATACACAATATATTGGAATATTCAAAATTAAGAAACAGGAAAGTTGGCGGAAACTGATGCCGCGGTAGCTTGAGATCAATTCTGTGCAAAGGTTCTCCTCAAAAAAAAAAAAAAATTCTGTGCAAAGGTTAATGATTATTTATTTATTAATCCAAGTTATTGAAATTTGTTTGACGTGCCTATCCAAACTTACTGAAATATTGGGCGTGTTCTATTTTGCAATAATTCTTGTTTTAGAATAAATGTTTAATTTAAATTTTTTATGTAATAATTAGGGGTAATGGAATATATTATTTGTCTATTCTCTCAGCATGTGAGTTACGACCGGTAGGAATATTATAAGAGTAGACGAATGAAATAATTTTTTTTAAACATGCCTCATATTTAGTGAAAGTGATATTGGTGTATTAAATTAGATGTTTGAATAAACTTACTCCCTCCGTCCCATTTATACAGGCGGATTGAAATTTTCACAAAAATTATTGGAAAAGTAAATTATATAGTAAATTTCTTAATATGCCCCTATTAATTATTTGATTGTGTATTTTTTTATGAGTTAATCAAATAATTAAATAGGGATATATTAATATATGAGCTAAAAAACATTACTCCCTCCTATTCAAAATAAAAGTCATCCTAAGCTCAAGCACATAAATTAATAAATAAAATTTGTTCCCAAATTAACCTTATTTATTGATAAGTAATAGTGGTGAAAAAAAAGGTGAATTGGTGGTATTTTTATCTAACTTAATGCTTACGTTCTTCTACAACTTAAAAGTGCAAGGAAGTAATTAATGCAAGAGAAAGAATAATTAAGGTTATGTTGGGTATAAACAATTAAAACGACATATAAAATGTAAAAAAGTGAAATACCTTAAACACTTTTATTGTGAATAGGAGGGAGTACTTTTTATGGAAACAAACCTACATATTTGGGACATCCGAAAAATGAAAACAAGCCTATATAAATGAGATGGAGGAAGTATTTGTTTTTTTTAACACGTTATTTTTTTTTGAGCTTTTAGATTCTAAAGAGTAAAAAGGGAGTTTCTCTTAAAGTTTCAGTTCGTTGAGCTTTGAGAGTACTCATCAAATTAAATTACATGAGATGTAAGCTTTTAATACCAATTACTTTTGGAGAATGTAAGACGACAGCCAAAGTTGTAAAATAAAATTAAAAAATAAATAAAGGGGGGAGATGTGCAGACATGTATCCTTGTCGAAGTGAGTTGGTGCACATCATTTTTATTTTGTTGATTTTGTTGACGATGGTCGGCTGGATCCTATACATTTTATTTGGAACGAATTTTTTTATTAAATGAATTTTAAATAAAAAGTTGATAAACTTTTTTTTTCCGAAGAAGTTAAATTTCTCTCAAAAAATAGATTAAAAGCTTAGAGTTAAAAATTATAAATTCATCTTAAAATGCATTTATGAAGTTATAATTCTTTAGTCTTTACTACGCTCTAAAAATAGTAATATACCTATTACTAGGAGTTTCTTTGAATGCAATCTTAATTTATTTCATTGATCCAATAAGATAATCTGTACAACCATTACATGAAATTTGTGCGACCGGATTACGGAATTATACAATTATTGTATGGTACATTGATTATTATTGCTAGGAATATATAGCCTATAAATTTATGGAGATTGTTTGGATAATATTATATGCTAAATATTTGTTGGTGAATACATTATATACCATATCTTGAACCTTCTATTTCTTCCTGCAGTTTTTTTCTTCAAGTCATGGCATGTATTTAAACTGCCAAGCTATCCCTATGTTCGTTCTAAATGACTCGACCTAAAGTATTGATAAAATTGAAATTCATGACCTTTCAATCATGTACTTGTCCATCACAACTAATAAAGCATCACTATAGAACATTTCATATAAATTCCAACTTGAATCCTCTCAGTCACAAATTACCTATTCCATTATTAGGTCACCTTAATAAGTTGAGCCCATAGTTTTAAAGGTGCCATAATAATCTTTGTATCAATTGTTCTTGTTGCATACAATTAAAAGTGTTAATTTTCGCATAGACCATCTTATTGTAGAGGTGTTCCTTAATATGGTGGTATCAACAACATGAATGGTCGAGTATATTTTAAACGGCATGTTAACGAAAGCTTAATGCCCGGATCAAATAAAGAGTTCAACTGACACAAATTAAAAGTTAATGATATTATTGCGATATGAAATTTTAATTTTATTTTATAATTTACTTTTACTAATAACATTTTGTATGAAACATATTGGATTTTATGATAATAATATACATTTAATTCTGATTAAGTAAAATAAAAGGTATAATTATAAATGTAATGATCGAACAATTGTTCCCAGTTAAGGACTTGAAGTTAATAACTTAATATACATTTTGACGGGAAATATGGGGGCAAAACTGGTAATTATCGCAAACTTTCAAATTTATTTATAACTAATCGGAAACCGCACACGCCCCCAACCACGCCAGTTTACTGCTCCACAGCTCGAAATGCAGCTGAATTTCAATTTCTCCTAGAGTAATTTTCTTTTCTTCCATCTCAGGTGCCATCTCCCTCTCTCTCTCTCTCTCTCTCTCTCTCTCTCTCTCTCTCTGTGCCGCTCAATTTCTCTCTTTGCCGCGCAATTGCTAGAAGTGTATGCAGGCATACTTTTATGCATGTGTGTTCAAAAGTTTGTGTGACGAACTTAAACTTCCGCGATTTCATATTTCTTTTTGTTGCGTTTCAAGTAAGGGAAATGTGGATGCGTCGTGCTCAATTTTGGACTGCAATAGCATTTGCAGGTGAAAATTTCAAAAGTTGGATCGGTAAACCATGCTGAGTTTGAAAATGAAAGTTCTAGATGATCTCGAATTTCTTAGGTTTTATAACTTTCTGCGAAAGATCAACATGTTATTTTTACTGTACAACCAGTGTCGGTTTATTTACGGCTACAGGGAGTAGAGATCGCTGTATTAGTTGTTGCTTGCTGTTATATGTCATTAGAATTCATCATCGGAAATTGAAAATGTATGATTATGTTATCATCATGTTATTGCTTTTATATATTACTAGATTAAAAATGTACAATTATGTGAGGGCCATGAGTTCACGATAAGCATTTGTTGCTAAATGACCTGGATGGAATTTGATTTGATATCACTTCTTCTTCTAATCGAAGATAGTGAAATATAAGGATACACACTTAGAAATTGTATTCTGTTTTTGTGGTCTACATTGTGTTGTGCAGTAGTTAATTAGAGCAGTAGAACGACTGCAGGAGATTGAAACTAGTATGATGTGTAGTGTGTAACAATATTTAAAAAAAAAAGAGAAGGATGATATCTTTTGAGGTCATTATGTTATTAGACTAATGTATATGTTTCTGAATGTCCTTTATTTATGCAGCAGATACAAAATTGGCTATCACTCTCCCGATTGAACTTCGAGACCATGGTTTCTTTTGAGACAAGTGATTTGAAGAGTAAGCACTTGATAATTGTATTTGTGTGTTTCGTTTTTCAATACTAATGACCTGTATTTGGTAACTTAAATGTCTAAGTTGTGTTAGTTATGAGTTTTACTGTTGATCTTTGGTTAGTTTGTACCATAAAAGAGTCTGAATTTGAAAGATTTGGTAGTGTATATAGCCTGGCTTGTCTTTTGCTCCTTTCATTACATTCTGTTCTTGTTCACCTTGCTGGATTAGTTAGGTCGATATTATACACACTTCTCTTTGCACAAAGTATAGAAACATTTTGTGAAAAAGAGTTCCACAGATATGATAGAAAATAAAGATATTAATGTAAACTGGACTAGATGCAGATTGAATCACAAGCTTTAATGCTATAATTCCGCATTCGAATGACTTGAAATAATGGAGCTGATTTTAACATTGCAAGAAAATGGCAGGATAGCACTGTAGATCGAGTATCAGTATCTCGTGTTGCACCCCTTTTTTATCGCCGAAAGCTACGTTCGTTTTTTTTTTTTTTTCATACGACAGACATGCATGGTGGAATCAGAGAATTGACCATTCCTTCAGCCAAGCACCTAATTGAATTGTTTCAAATTACAGACCCGTTGAGCATTTTAACTAGAACCCCGACATCATTTTAGAACGAAGGTTGAATGCTGGAGAGACATACTCTCTGTGTCATACCAGTTTAGAATTTCACTTTGGTGCATGATATTAGTTGTTTAACCTTTTCTTCATTCAACTTGTTAGGATGAAGCATTCTCTTGACTATCTATAAGTATGCCCTTGCTTGAAACAGTATGCAAGTAACATATATCAACTGCTATTTGATATGCAATGATAGGATGAATTCATGTAGGACTTGCTTGCAACATACAGGTTCCCTCCACGGCATCTTTTAATAAGTTTCTGTACTTTGATATACATGTGTGCACTTCAATTATTTCTATTTTAGCGTGATACAGGTTAGAACCAATTTGAATAGGTTATAGAATAGATATGGCAATTATCTTCTTCAGCCTTAGTGATCTTGAGGCTGTCGTTTGCTTCGAGAATTTCTGTACTGTAATGTTCAGTTGACAAGGCACAGAGAACCAGTCTTTCATGTGTAGCTTGTTAAAGTGGTAACTGTTTTACATACTAGATGCCTCTTACAGATTTCTTAGTTAGCTCCGATGCTTATTGTTCTTGTCTTCGTTCTCTTATTCTTGCTTTCCAGCCTTGTTGCATCAGTATCTGTTTGTCTCTAACTGCTCGATACACCTGCAGAGATCGGACATGGATTGGCTGCATTTGGGATTTTATTCACATTGGCTGGAGTACTTGTCTTCGACAAGGGTTTTCTTGCAGTTGGAAATGTAAGCTTTGCTCAACCAGCCAATTTCTTTCCTATTGCCTCCAAATATCTATGTTAACGGAATACTTGTTTATATTTTCTTTTATCTGGTAGGTCCTTCTTCTGTCAGGAGTTATCTTGACTTCTGGAGTAAACTCTCTGCAGTTCTTCTTGAGGCCTAAGAACTATAAGGTACTAAACTCCTCTTAATGCATTTCACTTGGTATAGCTGTCAGATTCTTTCTCTGATCATTTGTTCTTTTATGACATTGCTTCTTCGACAACTGTACAGAGTTCTGTTCCTCTAGTTTCTGGCTTCATCTTTGTAATCTCAGGATGGCCTATCACTGGATTGTTTCTGGAGACTTGTGGCTTCGTATTCCTTTTCAGGTAGAGGGCCCAATTCTGATACAACTTACTAGTTCTCCTTTTGGTGGATGAGGACTTTTATCTTTTTGTCATGCAGAGAGATCTGGGATACCATAGTAAACTTCTTGAGGAGGTTGCCAGTTCTTGGTTCAGTGCTACGTCGATTCTGTAGACCCCCAGTAAGATTAATGTTGCGCTATCATTAGAGTGAAATTTCTACCGTGTTAAGCTAATAATATCTTGAATTAATTCGATCTCTTTCTCTCTTTGGCTTCGTTTGCAGTATTTTGCTCGTTCAGGAGGCATGCGATGTCCAGTATGAGATATCCACTGAACTCTCTTGTGTCTTACACTAGAAGGAAGGGAAGTAGTACAATAGTAACAAGCAAGAGAGTTTTGGCAGTCTAATGCAGAGGAGGTTTCAAGCCTTACAGTGTTATCTTGAATTTGTAGCCATGTTTTCAGACCATTATCACTTCATCTGCTTGCTTCTTTACCCTTTTGTTCAGAAACAATATTTGATAACTGAAAATGATGTTTTGGCAAACTTGTGAATACCAACTCCAACTGCCAAGTGTCATTCGGCACAGGAATCTTATATTGTTGTTTGAGAATGATATTGAGTTCTATGATGATAGATCGATGAGGATGGGCACAAGTGCAATGCAACATGTTTTCAGTGTTTGCATCCCTATCCATCCCCCCTTCTTTTAGCATCTTCCCATATTCCTTTGATTTATTTATGAATTTGACTAGTATTAAAATTTAAAAGAATAAGATCAAAGTATATGAGGTTTTGATATAAATTTTTAGGGAAATATATTTGATTCAATCCTGATTCAATGGCAGAGACAGAGTTGAGTTTTTTCATTTTTATTTTAAATTTTCGCTAAAATCATTTATTGAATTTTGTAACGCATACATGTCCTTGTTCTTTCTTCTCTCTCTTTCCAATGCACAAACTTATTAAGTCCTTAATGTTTTGTTTTTGTTTTTTTGTTTTTTTTTGGATGGTAGATTTCAATGGTTTATATAGTAGAGAATGTTAGTACATATTATGGCAGAGCATGTAATTTATGATTTCTGGAATGCAATTCGATTTGAGTATCTATGTTTTCTGACTCAGTGGTGAGCTATGATGCACGGATTCTTCTAAAAATACCATATTGTCGTAGCGGATTCTTGTTAGGGTGCGATTCTCGTCGGATTCCCGTGGGATTCGCACCCGATTCACCACGTGGCGTATCCTTCCAAATAAAGAATAAAAAATAATCGGATTCGCGAATCATGTTTGTAAAATTCGCGAATCCCGTGGGTGAAGAAAGTGTATGAGGTTGACTTTTATAACTTTATTTGAATTATGGCTTTTTAATTGGACTAATGATATTTGAATTGATATTTTGTTACTTAATTAAATTACATAATTGAAAATGCTTAAGTTTTGGGTTAAAGAAAATGAATTCCATACATATGATTTATGAAAATTTATATTTCTAATTATTTTATAAGTGTTACGTACATATAATAAAATATTAATATTAGATGTATCCTTGTCGAATCGCACCCTGTAATTTTAAAAATTCTGTATCCACGTACCCGTATCGTATCGCCCCGCACCCGCCCCCTCGCACCCACGCAACATAGGTGGTGAGAACAACTAGCCATCTGCAAGAATCCGTTGCTTGTTGTTCCACTATTTTCGAGCGAATAAAACAAAATAGGTCAAAGTTTAGCTTAATTTGCCAAGATTGTCCCAGCAATGTTTAGTGAAGCAGTTTCCATGCTCATAAGTGGTCAGGCTAGGCTAGTTAAACTCGAACAATGCACTGCCTAAATTAATACTCCCTCCGTCCCATTCATCTTGGCCTGTTTTCCTTTTTAGGCTGTCCCACTCATCTTGGTCTGTTTCCTTTTTTGGACAAAATTATGGCTCAATTAACACATTAATTAAGCCCAAAAGTCAATAAAAAACACTGCAGGATTGAAAAGTCAATAAAAAACACTATAAGTCAATAAAATAATATATACAAACTACACTAAACATAACTTTTACACTTAATACTTTTCTTCTTAATACCCGTGCCGAAAAGAACTAGGCCAAGATCAACGGGACGGAGGGAGTACTCTGTAATTGGTTAGACGAGATGATGAATTTGTCTTTTAACTTGATTAGAGTAAGATGGTGTTAAATTCTTGATCTCTTCTAGCAAGAGGAAAACAAGTGAAGATCATTGTATTCGATTCGAAAAAATAATTGCATATTCGATTCGATTTCGAATCTTATTTTTTATTCGTATTCGATTCAAACTGTTATTCGTGAATATTCAAAATTATTTAAATATTCGATTCAATTTTTTAAGTGTATTATAAATAATACAATTCGAATATTCGATTCGAATATATTCGCTTAGTAATTTTGAAGGGAAAAATTTTAAAACAATATTTTAATTTTTTAGTTTAGTTTTTAAAATATATATATACACAAATGTATTTTTGTGAATATCAAATATATATATATATATATATATTATCTATATAATTGAATATTTCGAATACCGAATCGAATATCATGATTTTGAATTTGTATTTGATAACTAATCGAATCAAAAAAAGTATTTGTATTTGTATTCGAATCATAAATTTTTAAATTCGAATATCAAAAATTCAAATCGAATACCGAATCGAACCAAAATTATTTGATTCATATACATCCCTATAGGCAAGTACATTTTGTTCCTCTTAACTTTTACATATTAAGTCTAATTGGCAGAAGATTCTTGGGTTCAGATTTATTCCTTGTTTGGATATTTTAGGATGCCTGAATTCTACTTTGTTTTTTTGGTTAATCTTGATTCCTTCGTTCTTCACGCTGGTTCTTCGTAAATGCCGAAACATTTCATCAGTTAATGCTTGATGTTATTTGAAAACATATTAGAAAAGAATTGCTTTGCAAGGGGAGAAAGGCGACTACTAAAGAAGCTTCTCATGATGAAAATAGTTCCGAGTTTGGAGCTATAATAGATAGTTGTCGCCTTCTATTTCAGTCTTGTCCTAATTTTCGAATAAAGTATGTTAGACGTGATGCTAACGCTATTGTTGATCATAGACTTGCTAGAATATTTAAGGTTTTTCCTTGTACATATGTTTGGGATGAACCTCCGGCTTTTGTGGATGGTCTTCTCTATGTTCCATGCGTATGTTGATTGATTTAATTATGAAATATTGGTTTTCGAAAAAACAGAAAAGAATTGCTTTAATTGTTGAGAATTACTTGATTTTGGACCTGAATACACAAAACTTGAACTCGAAGAAAGTTGCATGTTAGCCTTTAACTATGGTGACGAAGAAAGAATAATAAACAAACAAGTCATGTATATTAATATTTTCAAATATAATAATGATAGAGCCGACACAATAGTAATTTCGTTAAAGAATTATGAATAAAACTTCTTCGTGTGTACATGTATGTCTATTACACGCCTGATCATACTCTAAAAGCGCAAGCACAATAATCTATTGTAGCATTATGTAACATCTACGAATGATGGAATGATCGCCCTATGCCATGAGAATTTATGAACACTTATTTATGGTATGTTTTATGCACAATGATATCACTTTTTTTTTTTTTTGAAAGGATGATGATATCACTTTTTAATATAACATATCTTGTGAAATTAAAAGAGGAAAACGCTATTTGGAAACTAGAATAGAAGTCGTCGTGTTATGATATCGTGAACAAGTCACGCTGCTCGACACCTCTCCTTATAATCTGTGCACACGCACAATTTGCACGCATCAATAAATATGTTCATCAACAAGCATCAAAAGTATAGGGAGGAAAAAAAAAAGTTTATGGAGAATGATTAAATCGAAACTTTTCTTTTCGTAGAAATTAGAAATCTATCTGTATAATTGATTTTTATACGATTTATGGTTGTGATTAAAAGTGCATTATTATAAAGGAAAATACACAATTTTAGCCCGAAAATTCACCAGATTTAACCCGAACTTAGCATATAATACAACTTTCAGCCCCAACTAATTTAATTTGTGATAATTTTAGCCATTGAGTTATTTCTGATGCCAGAAAGTCGAGCTAGCGACAAAAATTGACATGTGTATGCCACATTGGACGAAACGATGTCGTCGATTTATGTATATGTATTTAAAAAAAACAAAAGCCAAATTGTCAAAAATTCCGATTGTCAACTTGAATTTTATTGAACAAAATTGACATGTATAATTGTATATACATAAATAGACGTAATTTCGTCCAAAATGTGGCATACAAGTGTCAATTCCGATTGCCAACTCGACTTTCCGTCATTGGAAATCACTAAATGGCTAAAATTGTCACAAACTAAATAGTTAAGACCTGAAATTTATAATATGCTAAGTTCGAACTAAACCTATCAAATGGTGAATTTATCGGGCTAAATTCTGTATTTTAATATATAAAATACATTAACATAAAGATTTATTATTTTAAAATATAAAATAATATATAAAATATATTATCATAAAGATACTTAAATATATAAAATGTATTATTATGAAAATACATTATTGTATAAATAAGGATACATTATTGTATACGTGAACATGCATAAATTTTAGATTTTTATTTTCTAAAAATCTCAAACCTGTATGTATTATATTATATATATGTGTGTGTGCTGAAGACATCTATAAGAAGTAAAACATGTGATATACGGCTTCAAATCTATTAAAGTTAGTAAGTTACCCACAAGAATTTGATTTTTTTTTTTAAAAGGATTACCTACAAGAAATTAATTAGTAGTACAAGTTACTCCAATACTTATATATGAACAAACATCTAAACTATGTTGCCAATTATTACTCGAATTATATCTTTACACTAACATCTCAAAATCCCAGTTATGATCATATACACAACACAACAATTAATAAATGAACCCCACTCATAATTCATTATACATTCTTTTGAGATAAATAATTCATTATACATTAACAAAAAAAAAAAGCAGAATATAAACAAAGAGACGCACACTCCACAAACAAACACACAAAAAATTACTAAAATCACCCCGATCCCATCTGATCAATCATGCGCATAATCGAGAGCGCCACCGCCGATAGCTGAAAAACGTCGTCGTTCCTCTTGGTGAGCGGCGAGACGACGCCGTCCCTCTCCTTGAAACCCTCCTCGCACGTGGTGGAAACCTCCATGATGGAGCTAATCTGCACGTTGGCATCATCATAGCGCTTGGCGCTGTAATACTTCATCGCCTGCTTAACGGTGGAGATTGCGTCGGAGTAAAGATCGAAGCAGTCGTTGAGGCACTGCTTCACGTACGGATCTTCCCATTTCTTGTTCTTCAACATCTGCTTGATCAAACAGCGCGTGTCGGTCACGTTGTACCGGATGAGCCTAATGGCGATCATCCCTAATCCTTTCGGCGTCGCGCAACGGCTGGCCGGGGCCGCCTGCAGAGACGTTGCGCAGAAGCCGTAGTTGATGTTTGGATTGTTGTGAGCGAAGGTTTTGCAGGTGGAGTTGATCAGATTCTGGGCTGAACAGATTTGGATTATGATCGAGATGGAGAAGATGAAAATGATGAAGAAGAAGAAGAAATGGGAAGAAGAAGAGGGTTTCTTCATTTTGATTGCTTGTTTTTTTGGTGGTGTTGGAATGGAGGCTGATTTTTTGAGGTGGTGGCTAATTTCTTGTTTTGTGGTTTAAGGTTTTTAATTTGTTGTGAGAAACGGTTTATTATATACAGGAGTTGGTTGTTCAAATGGGTCGGTTGATCCGGGTAGTTTTGTTACGCGTCGTCGTTTTTTATTTACTTTTTGGATGTGAATAATTACGTTTATAATGATGATGTCGTTGTTGTGAGCATAATATAGGCCGTTGGATGAAGTCATTTCAGATCGTGTAGTAAAGAATAAATATTTTAGCTTAGTACTGATTCGATTTCGGACAGGATTGGGTCATAATATTTTAAGCTCAAACATTGCATTTGCCAGTGGGCTCGATTACTTTGGGTGATAGGATAGATAGATAAAAATAGTATAGGTTAATCTACCGTTTACTTTGATGGATTGATTATTTTTTAACTTGTTTAATCATATAATCCTTCATATTGTCAATCCTATGTTTTATCGATCTATCATATCCTTCAAAGTAAACGTCCCCTTATTGTACAGGACTATTGAAATGAAACAAACAAATAAGATAATAAGGTCAATTGAAATGGTACGGAGGTAGTAGCAATTTATATGTGCAAGTGCAACGCAGTTTTCGTGCGGTTGGAAGTATCTGTCCGAATTCTAATGCATGCTTTGTCGTTAAACATCGTATTGCTGCTGATGATGACTGCTCATTCTTAGCTTAATCATATATATAACAGATTATTACAAGTTTTGTAAATCAAACTTAAAAATGGTTTTACCCCATTCCTTATAATCTGACCCTCTGCTTTTTCATTAAATTAAAATAAGTTGAGAATCATTATGGTCCTCTAAAAATCAAACGTAACCTAAAATCAAATCAGTTGAGAATCATTTTTGTTAACAAAATCCCTGCAGCTGTCGTCATTAATCATGTGGGATAAACGCAATATTCAAACAAAAATCTGAGACAGCTCCGCATAATCGTCCCACCAATATTCCTCGTCACGATACGAGATGGTGGAGGATTTCTATTGTCGAACTCCAAAAGAAAGCGTTGCTATTTGTTGATGATATTCTTGTCACGATACGACACATGACACATAGGTTAGACTGAGTTGCCGTTTGTTGATGATATTCTTGTCACGATACAAAACACGAAACGAGAAACGAGACATAAGTTAGACTGCGTTTGCCCTCGTTGATGTGAAAGTGAAACCACACAGGCAAGTGAAATCTTCATTTTGTTGGAGATTGGAAATCATCGAAACTAATGTTTCCACTTTTAGGAAATCATCAATTGCTTAAGAATTTAGTGGTCTCAGTAGTGATCGAACAAAAACAGTGTTTATAAATTTAGGGTAACATTAATTACTAATTTGGTTTTAATTAAAGGTTACTGAATTTAGAAGTGTTGTATTTCATAAATCAGAACCAAAAAGTCTCAAGACCCATCATTCACACTTGCATCACTCATTAACAAATTTTGGGGCCCTTCTAAATTCTAATTTCTTGCTTATACGCATCATCAAAGATATTTTATCTAGTCAAGAAAGTACTTACCACTATGTTTCTCCATACCTTAAGTTATAGGTCTCCATAGACTTGCCACAACTTCATCTCCAAGAATACCCTACAGAGGTTCGACTTTCGCTTCTATACACATCCATACACGCCACGTATATTGGTGGAAACCCACAATTAACACGACACTTGGAAAAACACTCGATTTTTTTTATTATTTTGAGTTGGGGGATCAGGGGATGGGAATATGCAATCTGAACTTACTGCTAGAACTATAGTCAACAACCAAACATCGCAAATCCGCTTCATCATAACATTCAAGTCTTCATCATTTAACCTAATCACATAAATTATTATATATTAATTCACTATCACATTCTTCCAAGAATAATAAAATCTCAAACCATGATCTGTGTATTGTTCATATACTAAGTTCAACTGAATTTTCAGAACTCATTTAATAATATCATCTCCCCAGAAAACTGACCTCTGAAACTTCACCGGGGCTTCTTCATTGCACGACAAACAGTGCAAATGTTGCTCGATTCTCTTCCATTTCTTGTAATGTTGCTTGATTCTTTTCAATCTAATCAATCAACTCCTCCTCCTCACCACCACTACTGTCTCCAAACATTGCAGCCATTTTCATGGCTAGTTTCGCAGCCATCTCTCTCCTCTGGAAATCAGGCATCAACCTCAAGCCATTGCGCACGTTACCAATCTCAGCCATTAGTATTTCCAAATCTTCAATTTCATAGGTTTTATCAACATCAACCTCTGAAGTTGGGTCTGCTTCATAGGCCATAGCTGCTGCTTCTTCATGATCAATCTCTATAGGCAACTGGGAGGCTGATGTTGACGGCTGGTTCTCCTCTCCGACAGATTGCACTTCACTCTCTCTACCTGAAGCGTCAAGATCCTTTTCCATAGGCCTCCCACTTCCTGAGGTAGAGACAGGACCGTCTGCAGACACCCATCCAACGTCATCCCAATGTTCCGCTGAACCAGAAGATAATACTTCATATTCGGGTTCGTAGTCAGATTCTTCTTCAGACAACTCTGCAGACAGTTCGAAGACGTTCAGTAATAGTTGCTACTAACATTGACATAAATAAATCATCAGGACCTAAACCTAACAAATAAGCATGTCAACCTTCTTGCTCAGGCAACGAAGGCTCAATTATCATATCACCAGACTTCAACAACATTCCCGGCCACATATGAGCAGAGAGAGCACCATAAAGTCTCTCGACACCCTGTGAATCACCATCTACGGAGAGACCTGTAAAGCAATGAAATTTTACATTAAAACACTAGCATCTCCATGCAAACTTAGTCAAGTTTCTAATTAAGGAAACGTGCACTTCATTAAAAGAAGCATCTTAAAAGAATGTCATCTTTAATGCCAAAAGAAAAAAAGAAAAAAAAAAATGAATCAAGTTTACCAAAAACTAAGCAAGCATGATAAAATAGTATTTCTCAAGATACGAAACATACTCAGTAGAGGGTCTTACATTTGTCAAAATCAGCATTCGATGCACAAGCTTCAACATATTCAATATTATGTTCGAGACACCATTCTGTGCAAGATCTCTTAAATCCCAATGATGGCTCTTCATCTCCCAATAAACTACTTCCTTCAGTCTCAGATATACCATAATCAGAGAACTCCAGGTGAGAATTGACAGAGGATTCTCCAAGCTTCATCAAGCGCCGCTTGTACTCCACATGTGCTGGATGGTCAGGAAGAAGATCGACCTTGTTACCCATGCATAGCAGTATATCAAACTTCTGGATGTCAGTGTGTGAAACCCATTCTTTAAGAGCAACTAGAGACGAGAGCTGCAAATCACAACACATCATACATTATTGCAGCATGCAGATCAGAGTTACAAAGATAGGAGAGCTAGTCGCAGAAAATACTGTCCATTGGACCATTATAAAGCCACATAAATGAACAAAGGACTGTGCATAACAAAACTGAACACATGGACTAAGCTTACCTCACTGGTGTCAAATACCATAACCAAGGCAACTATCCGGTCCACATCTGGCAAGCTTGCAATAGATAGCTCATTAGAAAGATGAGCTGTCCATACTGCAACGTCTGCCGTATAATACTTTGTGTTGATCGTCCACCTGATAATGAAATGACATTCAGATTTACACTTGAATGCTTATGAACTTTTGAGAGAGAGAGAGAGAGAGAAGCACATCATCACTGGCAGTTGGCCTCTCTGAACTTACCCATGGACAGATAATTCAGGCGATGTATCAGAGGCATCATCAAAATCCACCTTAAGTAGTCCTACATCCAATTATAACAATTTAGTCTTCCGTTATTATGTCTAATTAAGAGCAGAAAATTATAATCATACATCAGAAATAGTGCACCAAATTCTACCATCTCAAAACAGGCAGAGATAGAGCATAGCAATAAAATGCCAAGAATCAGAATTTCATTAAGTACTGTATTGTTCACCAAATAAGTATTGTATTGTTGGACGAGGAAGAGATCAGAAGACACAATCTCCAGCAAACCAATTTTTGGAAAAAAAGAAAAAAGAATGAAAAAAAAAAAATCGAACTCTTCCAGCAAGTTTGCACAAAAATCATGCTAAAATATAGCCCACTAGTAGTCAGCTTCTGTCTATACTTCCAATGCTCGTCGCAGTAAATTTCATTGAAATCTTTTTTTTTTTTTTACAATTTCAATACCAAAGATCCCATTTTTAGTGAAAATTAAACGGCCACAAAACCCTTGAATGATTACACCATTTCGCACAACAAGGCTCTGAATCCCCCTCATTCAAACTCCCCTGTATGCTGTAGCTCCTTACAAATAAAATCTATGGCAGAAAATCCTAGGAATTTCGCAGATAGAGAAGAATCAAGAGAGAGAAGGAAGGGCTTACGTGAGAGTAGGGTCCGTTTTCCGACGTTAGGGGATCCGACAACGAAGATGGCGGGTCGCTTCTCCAGAGATTCTCGATCCATTCTTTTCCAACTCGCGGGAGTTTCTAGTTTGGCTCAAGGGTCCGGATCTGTGTCTCAAACGGCGGCGCTCTACCCAGAAATTTCAATCTTGAAATTATTATTTTCACTGCCTGTGTAATTCCATCCTTTCACACACTTTTTGAGTTGATTTAAAACTCCCTTCGTTTCCATTTTCCTTGGTCACAAAAAATATAAAACTTCTATTTTTGTATATAATTCCACCATTCATTTTTTTATATTTTATACCTCACAATAATTTAAAAATAGTAAATCAATTTTTTCATTCAACAAATATCTTCCAAATATTTTTTGTATTTTATACCTCACAATAATTTAAAAATAGTAAGTCAATTTTTTCATTCAACAAATATCTTCCAAATATTTTTTGATGGAGGAAGTATTATTTTACTCAGGGCAGTGACTTTTTTCTTGAAAACTTATTAGGAAGGTTTAGTTAGGATTTCAAATTTAGCAATATCTGAACATATATGTTTTCATTTATTTTTTAAGAAAAACAGGTTGAATTGTGGATGTGAGTATATTTTTCTCTTAATCGTAAAAAATATTACTCTATGAATATTATATTGATATATATATATATATTTAAGTCTTAATACACATAACTATCCAGTATGAAGATAGTGTGTACCACCCATACCCACTTTTGGTGGCATGTATAAGCTATATCCACTGACAAGTTTTTGGTTTTTTTTTTGCACTTTTCGGCTGTTTTAAAATAGGTTAATGTCAAATTCATGCATTAATTTCCGTGTCCATCATTGTTCAAATAATTGTTGACTTGCTTTATGAATGAGGACAAAAATGATTCCCAATATTATACAATGTACAGATTCAGCGTTCTGAATATTTTCATGCATCATTCACGTCAAGACTTTAATATAAAGCTTGTCATGCATGCCAATGTACGAAATTAAATAGTGTCAATGCACGCGTAAAATCTTATCGGTACATCTATTTAGTTTAATTGATTCTTCTGTCTATATATATATCACACACAGAAGCACATGAAATTACACTTCAGAAAAAAAATGAAAGAGATAGAATCACAATACCACAAAAACAAGTAAATATCACTCACGTTTGCTAGAGAAATGACATAGCAGACGACATTTATTTTTCAAAATTACTATAGGTGAGTTTAATTTTATTTTTAATGATGGTATCGAAGAGAAATATATTGTACCGATCGTATTTTTATTGTACCGACCGTACACATCACCTATCGGTACAGCTAAAACATTGATCGGTACAATGTTTTTTTTGTCCACACACTATTTCATTCAACTCTCTTTCATTATATGCTCTTTTTTTAACCATCTCATCGTTGTTTTGTAGAAACGAAGTCACACACGTACCGGCATTTTCACTTGGGGTTAATCGAGATATAGAAGGAATTTTCATTCGGAGATTGAATAGGTCAGTTGAAATAAAATTGTAAATGAGTACCGGAACAAGAAAAAACTGTACCGATGGGTAATATATTTGTACCGATCGTTACAGACAAATGTTCACAAATACGCTTTCGGTACAATATTTGTACCGAGCGGTACAATTTGTTTTTTAATAATCTTATTTTTTTCTAATAATATTGTATTTTTGCAGATGGAGTGTAGGAGATTCATCGTTAAATACAACGGGACATGGGACGATTGTGTGTATAATGGTGGGGAAGAACGAACTTTCTACCTTCCGGTGGATACGATAAGTTTCTCTAGCATTAAGGAATATATTGATTTCATAATGATGTTGAAATCGTTAAGTCTTGAGTATGAAATATTCTATTTATTGACGTCTAGAACTGGCCGAAGTGTTAAACATAGTTTGAGTAACGATGAACAACTTCGTCGATTGTATGTTACCGAGCCTGACACTACAAGAAAAACCACATTTAGCCGCGACAAATGTTGTCACTATATGTATAAAAGTTGTCACAAAAACTACGTAGTGACAATTTTAATCGTTGTGACAAAAGATACTGTCACAAAAAGTTATAGTTACAACTAACCAAAGTCGTCACTGCAACTTTCAATATAGTGACGGGTGATGTTGTCATTAAAACTATTTTTGTAGTGACGTAAAGGTTTTTGTCACTATGTATAGCCACACATAATGCTCGTCACTATTCTTTAGCGACATGGGATGTTCGTCACAAAAACTAAATAATTTAGTCACATGCTATTGTTGTTACTAAAACTGCATAGTACAGTGACATGCTACTATCGTCACTAAATAACTAATTGTAGTCGCATACAGTAATTGTCACTAAATAATAAATTATTGTCACTAATGATTCTTTTATAGTCACTTATAATAATCGTCACAATTTTATTTATTTTTTGTCACTAAAACAAAAATTTATAGTCACAAACATATTTTGTCACTTAAACTCACTAATTTATGTCACCAATTTTCTGTATTTTAGTAACATCAAGTATTGTCACTATAGTTTCTATCACTAAAGGTCAATGATTTAGTTACAAAATGAAGTTTGAGGTCGTCACAATACTAACATAATAAAAGTAATTAATTTGTCACTAAAATTACATTTTTTTTTGTCATTATAGATATCATTCTACATTTTTAGATAATATCAACTATAAATGTTTTAATATTTGAAAAATAATATGTATTTTTAATAACATTTATCGAGACAAATATCCAAAATGATAAATTACCTAATAGGAATGTCACAATGTTCAAACTGAAATCAAATAAACTAAATGACAAACAAATAGAAATCAAACTAGCTAATTAAACTATTATAACATCACTAATGTCTTCTAGCTTAATACTTTGTGGACCGAAAACCTGCAAAGTAAAAAGATAAATAGAGGTTAATTTTAATGCAATAGTTTATAGAAAAAGTTTTAATTAATTAATAAAAACATACTTACATTAATTAGAATGTGAGATTTGACTATTTGTATTGAAGCCTTGGAGCATAGCCGGGAGTTGAACTTGCAAAAGAGCTTGCACTCGAGCTTGTAGATTGACTTCTTGGGTACTAACTTGAGCTTCTAAAGACTCGAACCTAGAGGTCAACTCTTCATTTTTTTTCCTCAATTCTTCATTCTCCATTTGTAAATCACGGTTTATTCTTTCTCCTCTTTTAGAAGGCGGCTTCAACCCATCTCCACAACCACGCAGTCGACTAGACTTTTCTTCCCCAAGAACTTTCACAAAGGCTTCGTCTTCAGTCATGGGACCTTCTCCATTCTCCATCGGTTCGCTTTGCAACCTCATAAGTTCCTCCTGAAAAATTCAATTTATTATATTAGTAATTATAATTTCATAAATATATATACAAATATGTTTACATGTATACTCACATAAACTTCTTTTGAAGCTTCATCAATCCAATCTTTTTTCTCGTTACTATACCGACTTATTCTCCATGCATTTGTACGTGTAGGCTCCTCTCCAGTTTCCATGTCACGCTAATATATAAACAAGTTAAAATGGCCGTTTTTGAAGAGCCATTTTCAGTAGAGAAATATTTAGAAATACGTACCTCTTGGTAGCAATACTGAGCAATAGATTTTGTCCCACATGCATGAGTCATCTTCAGATTTTGCCTATTTGCTCTATTTCGGGCACTAACTTTCTATAAAAATAAACAATAAAGATCAAAATCAATTCCATAGAAAATTACTATATGTCAATGCCAATGAAATTACCGTGACGAGAGTTTGTCAATGTCAATGAAATTTCTAAAATTCCTAATTGTAAAAGGAAATTAAATAAATATTGAACTCACAATTAAAAGCAAATGACTAATGAAATACGCTATTTATACACAAACCAGGGAGTAGACTCAACTCAAGGCGTGATCATGCCTATTTTCAAATTAGCATTTAGCAGTAAATTACATAAAAGGCGTGATCACACTTATATCCGAATCAACCAGAAACCATTTCTTATTTACATTACTGTATTACATCAGTAGATCACAGTTTAATTTCAGAACCACATAATGGTGTAGATGTTATAGTAGTAAATGGTATATCCCAGCAATATATATCAGCACCAACAAGGAGACACAATGACATCAATCAATCTAAATGTAGATGCTCCTAATATACTTATCAATTTCGAGCTATTTTGATCCACATCAAAATATACTAATCACCACCTCAAAGTTCAAATAAAGATACCAAAAAAAAACACATTTCGATATCAATAATAACGAGTAGATCAATACTAACAAGTAAACATGACTACAAAAGAATTACAAACTATTGAAAGTATAATACCTTAAATGCATCACTCTCGAAATAGTCAATTAGAATTTGTCAATCTTCTCGATTTACTCCATGAGGAGGCCAATCCAATATTTCTCCTTCACCCTTTTTTTAAGGTAATGCGTGTGTAGTTTATGTCTGTAACTCCTAAACTGGCGATTATGTTGTTCAAACACTACTTTTTTAACTCGAGCATCTTCAATCCAAGTTATACTTTTGCTGCAACATTCATAAATATTAATTAATAAACATACAATTGTAGGTTAAAAATATGTTATAAGTCAAACTTTTGTACCTTCATTGATATCCACATCTTCTTCTTGATATCCATTGGAATGTTCTTCCAACGAGCATGTTCAACAGATGGGACTTGTTTCACTATCACACATGTTTCTGTCTTGAAATCTTTTGCATTCTCACCAACAATCCGATTCCTTTTAGGATGAATTACGATGTCTAATTTTTGTGTCCAACACCGTCTTTTTTGAACTGAGAGCCCTCTAGTAGGGCCTCGCACTCGGCCATTTCGTCTTGACGGTCCTATAACAGATATAATCATAAAATCAAATACTTCAATACCAATATGTAAAGACAGTTAATTTTATCAAAATTATGAAACACTACATTACCATCGCTCAATTGCCAATCTGGTGTTTGCTCCGAAAACTCTTCTTCTTCTTCTTCTTCTTCTTCAATAGATTCTTCAATTACAGATAGGAGAAACATGTTAATCCAATATATAATTAGCATATTAAAAAGGAAAAGAAAATAAAAAATACCTGTAGAATTTTCATTTCGGCAGCTTTCCATGATATTTAAGTACAATCTTTCGATATAACCTCAAGAGTTTGGAATAGTATAAGCCCAATGTGGACACATCAAACATGAAATTTCGTGCAGAGATGAAAGTAAGAAGAAGATATCAGAGATAGTGGAAGTTATGAGTGGAGAAGAATAAGAACGTGTTCTGAAAATGAAAATAAGCGCGCAATAATATAATAGGTTTGGCGGTAGATTAATTTTTGGCTCTCCGAGAGAGTCCTATTTACTTAAGGAATTGAATTTCATCTCAATACAAGGAATTATATTTGAGTATATCTACTTTATTATTTTTAAATTGATATGTACGTTTTGATTCATATGCCATGATTTTATAATTTAAATATTATGAACGCTTATTTCAAAGATATCAAATATCAATTACAAAATAGCATATTACTTTTGGTTTGTTTGATAGTAAATTTGAAAATAATTATTAAATTATGAATGAATAAATTAGTATAATTTATAAAAATTCCAGATCTAAAACTATAATTATAGTTTCACTTATATCTAATCAATTAAAAAATTTATACATACATAGTAGATTCTCGTGTTGCCGATTATATACAATCATGACAATAATCTATAATATGTAGAATATTATTTATATATATTTGTATTAATTTTTCATCAAGTAGTAAATGCGATAAACTAATAATACATGATTTACTGTTAAAAGTATTATCGGTATCTATAATATTATATTAAATTATTCAGTTTTATTACTTTTGGCAAATATACTAATATATAGTTAGCATTAGCAAGTACAAAAAAATATAACTTTTATTAGTGTTGAGATTTTAAAAAAATAAAAAAAATACTAGAACATCCAAATAATGTACCTTCTCAATGTGTAATAGTGGTCATCGTTTCGATTTCCACTCCATCTCCTCACGTGAATTAAAAAAAATCACTTGGTCACGCTAAAATTCACTTGGTGTGATCGTACACGATGAGAATTGTATAATATCGTAATTGAGTTGGTGTAGCACGACAAAATTAAAATCATTAACACAACATGAAACATGGAAGATATAGAGTGGATGTGAATACTTGTTTTGATAGGGGACACATGCGATATGATGTTTGTGTGATCGTAGTGAATGAGATATGGTATAATATCGTAGTTGATTTGGTGTAACACGATAAAACTAAAATTAAAATTTGTTATTGTTGTTGTTATTATTGTTATTAATATAATTTGATGCTTTATTTGACAGAGAAAATTGATGTGGTTTGAGGTCGGTGTGATCTCGAGGAATGAGGCAAAGCATATTCTTCTTGTTGTCTCTCGTTATGTTGCATTGTCTAACTTAGTAGTTGGTGCAGAATTAAAGGTCGTGATGTTATTATTGCATCTATTACATTGCAATTTGGGCCAACTGAGATCTTCACGGATTCATTTGCGGTGGCTCAAGTCCTGAATGATCAAGATGAGGCAACAGAGCTACTACACGAAGAGATTCAAGATATTATGACGATACTCTATTTGTGTTTGTCCAAAGTATTTAATGCTTATAGATTGCAATAAAAGCAACTCATTTTTGGGCACAATTTACAGTGCACATTTCTAGTCCGCTTGTTTGGACTACAAATTTCCCGACTTTGTTGTGGGATATAGTTATTTATGATATTTTATGATTCTATTAATGAAATTTCCTTTAAAAAAAATATATAATTTGTACTTTTTATAATATTATATTTTTTTCATATTTAACTTATAATTTCTAGCTAATGACTAAATTAATAGTTCAAGAATACTATATACTCCCTCCGTCCCGTTTATATAGGCTTGTTTTTCTTTTTCGAATGTTCCAAATATATAGGCTTGTTTCTATAAAAAATAATATTTTTTAGCTCATTTACTAATATATCCTTATTAATTCTTTAATTAACTCATAAAAAATACGTTGTCAAATAATAAATAGGGGCATATTAAGAAATTTACTATATAATTTACTTTTCCAATAATTTTTCTTAATCCTTGTGAAAATTTCAATCCGCCTATATAAATAAGACGGAAGGAGTATATTTAATTATATAGCGGTGATAACTTTTAGATAATTTAATTATTCAACTATTGCACAGGGACGAGGATTTGCATATCGAAGGTAGCAGCTGCGAGTTCCCACGATATTAATAAAGAAAGAGTTATTCAACATTTAAATTTAATCAATATAACTATGTATATGCATGTTTGATAACAACTATATGCTATATTATATATTTCAGTACTAAACGAAATACTTTTTTTTTTAATTATATTTTAGAGACCATCTAAATCTAGAACATATCTATATGATTTATCTTATGGCCTTATATATATATATATATATATATATATATATATATATATATATATCTTAGATGTGTGTGCGCGCTTTTAATTGCATACTAATTAAGACCTATAACAGAGTTGGCCTTTGAGTTTCAAAATTCATCTTCTCAAATCTCAACAATACCGCTATACCTATCTAAAAGAAATAATACCTCTCCACCTCTGTCTTCGCCTCTTCATCTCTTATACACTGCAAACCGGAGCAACTTCGCTCGGTGCAAACTAAGCTCGCAAAGTACATTGCAGGTAACTCTCTGCTAAGTCCTAACTTCTCTATTGACCTTTAAAACCTCTTATGTGGTTTATTTAAAGTTTTTTCTTCATGAATTTTGTTCTTGAAATGGTTTATGGTTAGATAGATTTGAGTATTTCTTGCTTAAATTTATTGAGAAAGACTAAAATGTTTACTTGGAGTTTAAAATATTTAACATCAGTGATTATTATTTGGGATGTTGTTGGTCGAAGATGTGGACTGTTATTTCTGTTATTTATATCTTGCCCAATAATTTGTATTTTTTGTGTTCTGTTTAGAAAATGGTTCGAACCAAAAATGCACGTGTTACTAAAAGCCAAAAACAGACAGGAATCACACCTCAAGCAATCATTAACAATGCTCGACCCTCCACAGTTAAGGGAGCACAAGTTTTTAAAAGAGGCACTCGTAGAAGGTTGGAGAGTCTTCCTCCATCCGAATCGATTTTGGGAGAATCATTAGATTTTCCGACCAAAATATTGCGGGATAGGTATGCAAAGGTTTGTGAGCGTCCCATTCTTCAATGTAGAAGTGTTGATGTTATGACTTTAGAAACACTTGGAATTAGGAATGAAATCGAAGACTTAGTTAATCAAATTGGATGGAAATCATTTTTTGAGATTGATTGTCCTGCTTTCATCGAATTGACAAGGGAGTTTTACACCACCTTCGAATTTGAGACTCCCGATAATGTTTGTTTGGATACCCCTGGTGTGATTAGATATAGGTTAATGGGGCGCTTTGTTTCACAATCTATCACTGATTTTAATTTGGCTTTAGGTGTTTTATCTAAAGATGACGTCGATGTTGAATGGTATATTAATTCAAAGGTCGGGTATGGGAACTTTTGTGGTGGTGGAGTTTGGCGTGACATGTCAGTTGATCCTTCTGCTTATGATCCTAGTCAATCATCAAGTACTTTTTTAAAAAAACCTGAGTGGCAATATATTCAACGGTTCTTGTCATTTAATTTTATTGGTAGAAAATCAGGTTCTGCAACTTGTTCGAAGGTGGAGTTATATTTTATTTGGGCTATGGCCAATAGTGTAAAAGTCAATTTGGGTTATTGGTTGGCAGACCAAATTAAAAAAGTAATGGAGAAAAAAAAAGGATTGATCCTTGGTTCTGTCATTACCCACCTTGCCATTAAGCATGGTTTCCTTGATCTTGAGGATCACTCTTTGCATAAAGCTCATGATATCACGCCTTTACACTTAGATAGTCTTCAAAGGATGGGAATCATAGAAAAGAGTGATGGAATTTACAAAGTTAAACCCCCATCCCGGCCTCTTCTATCTAAAGAAGTGCGCAAACAAATGAAGAGGGCTCGTGTTGAAGAATCTAATCTCCTTGAAGACCTTCAAGCCCCTGATCAATCTACTCCAACGTGTACCCTAGCTGATGTGATGCTAAAGATGGATCAAATGGCTACCAATGTGTCTAAAATTCAATCAGATTTGTCTAAGATGCAGGCAGACCTGAAAGCATTCTTTGAGTTTCATAACTTCCAGCCTCCACCTTCCATATCCTAAAGTAAAATTTCAATTATGTTTATTTTATTTTATTGGTCGTTGTAACTGTGTGATTTGATTGGCTCTTATATATATATTGCAGTAAGATGGTGGAATTGATGGAAAATGGTCATAGTCACGTCATTTTGAAGGAGACAGGTGCATTGTTTAAATGAGGTTAAGCCAAAAGAAGCATTTTGGATATACCATGGGTGTGGTATGTCAAAGATGGAGTTGCGTGAGAACTTCCAACTTAGGACGTGGACATGCTTGTGTACTTGTGGAATCTTCCCAAATATGCGGTCTTTGAGCTTTGGAAACATGAATTTGTCATTTTTTAAAACAAGGACGTGTTATTTTGAAGGACAAGCTTATGGAAATCTGGATATGCTCTTAGCAATTGTGTTTTCAGTTTCTACCTTTCTTTTATAAATCCCTCTTATTATGGCAATGATGATTAATTATTTTCATGTCCGATGATCAACTATTTCCTCTGTTGTTTTTATTCCCTCTTAATAGTAAATGGTTTATTTAGTAGGCTGGTGTGCCACTCTTCCTCTGTTTACCTCCCCTCTTTTATAGGAAATAACTAGTATATGCCCCCGTGCTATGCACATGAACAATTCATTATATTAGATTTATGTAAAAACTTAAAGAGACATCATTTGAAAGAATTAATTTTGAGTCGTAGCTGCTTTCTATCAATCACCCTAATGCAATTTTCTGTTTTTCATGTCTTACTCTAATTTGTATTTGTTAACTAACAATTTCACATTTACAGTTAAACATCTCCAGTTTGTTGATATTGATCTTTACTTTTTCTTTTCATTTTTTTTTCCAACTGCAAAAGGCTTTTACTTTTTTTCTCCATTTAATCTTTCCCTAATTCGATTCTTTTGTGCTGGTAAAAGAGTGGCTTGATATATAATCTAATAAATTGAAAAAGCATCGAACTAAAAAAAATTAAATAACCGATGGATTAAATTGTAAAACTTACTATAGTTTATTTGTTGCGACTAGATCATGTTTAACTTCTTGATTAATTCTTGTTGTATATGATTATGAAAAGAAGTAAAAACCTGACATGAACACACGCTAAGTGTACAGTCGGCTTTATTCAATTTAGGCGTGATAATGCTATTTTTATTTGAAATAATTACTACAAAGTGGCTTGGGATAAATTATGAGTCAGGCTTATATAGAATCAGCGTGATCACATTGGGTGTTCAGTAGTCTTTTAAGAGGTTTTGGGAGATCATTTAAATTTTGGCGTGATCATGCTATTTTTCTTTCAAATCGATTAATACTACAAATTTGCTTTGGCTTTGAGCGTGGAGACTATTTCAAAATAAACGTGATCATGTTGAATGTACGCTAGTCTTTCAAAGGAATTAAATACTAATGCCCTTACTTAAATTTATTAAAATAAAATATTCCCATCAGTACAAAAATTAGAAACAAATACGGAGGAGAAAAATCAAGTGCTTTTTTTAAATTTATTTCTTTTGAGAAAGTAAATAATCTATTTTTTCTCTTTCCACATATGACGACCCTTACGAGCTGCTGAATCAATTTTACCAGAAAACAACGATAAAATAATTGAAGCCGCCGTCTGACCTCTGTTCGTTCACCACTCCAGGATTCTATCTCTATCATTGTCGCCGTCCGACATCTATTCATTGATTTTGGCCTTATTCAAATCCGGGTAAGAATATTTGCTCTACATGATTAAATAAGTTCAGATATATAAGTTATGCAAATTGTTGTGCTTCAATTGGTTTGCGTTTGTTTTGGAATAGCGAGCCTTTTTGATGTAGGAGTTCTTGTTGATTTAACAATTAATCTTGTTATATGGTATGATTCTTAGTTATATGTGTTAATTTTATAATTGGTGAAAGGTGTGGATTTCTTGAAATGGATAAAACTTGGATTATGCTCGAAGATAGAAGGCTCCCCCAATATGAAAAAGGGATTCATCAATTTTTGGATTTTGCATATTCTTCAAAAGATCAACGAGAGCATATTAGATGTCCTTGCAAAAGGTGTCGTAATGTTTATTATCAGACTCGAGATGATGTTGAGGCTGATTTATTTCAATACGACTTTGCTAAAGATTATGTGATCTGGATGCTTCATGGTGAAGAGTTTGGTGATTCTGATAATGAAGAAACGAGTAATGATTATGGCGTAGATGGAGCAACTGGAAATGATATGCGAGGGGATCGACAGAATTTTGTTGATACACAGAGTATGTTAGAAGATTTATATGCTCCATTTCGGATAAATATTTCTACAGCAAGCTCTACAAGTAATGAGAATTCAATACCTAGGTGGGAATCTAAAATATTCATGAGGTTATTGAAAGATGCTGATAAGGAGTTATATCCAGGATGTAAGAGTTTCAGTAAGCTATCATTTGTTGTGATGCTGATGCATATAAAAATAATTAGTAAGTGGAGCAATAAATCATTTTCTATGTTGCTCGAAGTGTTAAAAAAGGCACTACCTGATGGTGAGTCACTGCCTAGCTCATATTATGAGGCTAAAAAGATAATTCAAGGTCTTGGATTGGATTATGAGAAGGTTCATGCTTGTGTTAATGATTGTGTGCTATTTAGGAAGAAGTATGAAAATGCTGAAGAGTGCCCAAATTGTTCAGCGCCTCGGTATAAATTCATTGAGGTTTCTAAGGATAAAAAAGATGGAAAAAACGTAAAAAGATTCCTCAAAAACTCTTACGGTATTTTCCACTAAAGCCTAGATTGCAGAAGTTGTTTATGTTCAAAAAGACTGCACAAGATATGAGATGGCACAAGGAGAAACGTAAAGATGATGGAGTGTTAAGACATCCTGCCGATGCCCAAGAATGGAAGGACTTTGACCAGAAATATGAATCTTTTGGACGAGATCCTCGCAATGTTAGACTTGGTTTAGCAAGTGATGGTTTTAATCCCTTCTCAAACATGAGCTTAACTCATAGCACATGGCCTGTGATACTTTTGCCATACAACCTCCCCCCTTGGAAGTGTTTAAAGGCTCCTTTCTTTATTCTATCAATGCTTATTCCAGGTCCAAAATCTCCTGGAAATGATATTGATGTTTATCTGGAACCACTTATTGATGAATTAAAAGAGTTGTGGGACCATGGTATTGAAACATTTGATGCATCAACCAATACTATGTTCAACTTGCATGCAGCAGTGTTATGGACTATAAATGACTTCCCAGCGTATGGAAATCTATCAGGGTGGAGTACAAAAGGATATCTAGCATGTCCTGTGTGTAATGAAAACACATGCAGTCATTGGTTGAAAAATGGGAAAAAAGTGTGTTATATGGCTCATCGTCGTTTCTTGTCTATTGATCATAAATGGCGTCGTAATAAAACTGCTTTTGATGGAACGACAGAGTATAGGGCTAAGCCGATTCCTTTAACTGGAGAGGATGTGGTCAAGCAGTTAAGTAATGTTCATCCAATCACATTTGGAAAGGTACAGTTACAAAAGAAGAAGAGAAAGCGCGACGTCGATTTGAATTGGACCAAACATAGTATTTTCTTCGAGTTGCCATATTGGAAAAGTCTAAACTTACGACACAACCTAGATGTTATGCACATTGAAAAAAATGTGTGCGATAATATTATAGGGACGTTGTTAGACATGAATGGCAAGACGAAGGATAATATTAATGCTAGACTTGATTTGCAAGAAATGGGAATAAGGCATCAATTACATCCAAATTTAAATGGAAATCATTATTTGGTCCCTCCGGCGTGTTATACGTTGACTATGCTTGAAAAACGAAAGATGTGCTCATTCTTTGCGTCAGTGAAGTACCCAGATGCATATGCTTCAAGTTTGTCTAAACGTGTTAACGCTACGACATGTAACATTTCAGGATTGAAAACTCATGATTTACATGTTATTTTACAGCAATTATTGCCAATCTCAGTGCGTGGATTGTTGGATAATAATGTATGTGAAGCGTTGCATGATATTAGCCATTTTTTTAGACAAATTTGCTCAAAAACAATGAAAGGAGCAGACTTGGAGCGTCTGGAAGATCAAATTGGTTTGACCTTATGCAAGTTGGAAAGGATTTTTCCTCCAACGTTTTATGATATCATGATGCATCTACCCGTTCATCTTGTCCGAGAAGCAGTTTTAGGAAGACCTGTACAATACCGATGGATGTATCCTATCGAGAGGTTAACAAATATATTTTTATTTACATAAAATTTGATGTGCTAAGTAATTATTTTTTATTTAAATTATTATTTCCATTTTTTCTTTAGGTACTTGTATAGATTAAAACAGTACGTTACTAACAAAGCACATCCCGAATGATCAATGGCGGAAGGCTATATTGCTGAAGAATGCATGACGTTTTGCTCTATGTACATGAATGATATTGAGACACAATTCAACAAAATAGAGCGTAACTATGAGAGGCGTAAAGATATAGGGGAAAACAACTTGTCTGTTTTCTCTCAGAACACTCGTCTCCTGGGAAAAGGTGTATACGTTTGTCTTGAGGATATTGCTTTGAAACAAATGCATACTTATATTCTGAAAAATTGCGATGAAGTATTGGAATTTATAAGGTATTTTATTAAAAAAAATTGTATTTAATAGAATTAAGTTTTTTTATTAAATTTTATGCTTTTAGTTTAACTTTCTATTGGAACTTATTATGTATAACATTTCCAGTGAGCATAAAGAGGAGCTGAAACAAAATGGATGTCCTAATGTGGAAAAGGAGCACGAGGATTCTTTTACAAAATGGTTTGAAAAACGAGTAAGATTTTATTATTATTTTTACTATTTATTTCAACTTTCCTTTTTCGATTCATCCTAAAATTGATTCTCTATTAGATCACATTGGCGCAAACACAACGTCAACTTCTTCACGAGGATCTAATAAACTTATCATATGGCCCTGATAAAAGAGTAACTCGTTATGAAGGTTGCATTGTGAATGGGTTACGGTTTCATACAAAACGTCATGATTTGGATAAAAAAACTCAAAATTGTGGTGTAGTTGTGAAAGTTGAGGAGGAATCTGGATTCCATGATTATTATGGTGTGTTGGTAGATATAGTTCAATTGGACTATTTGGGTAATCATCCAGTGACGTTGTTTAAGTGTGATTGGTATGAAGGTAAGTCAGTCATAAAGGACAAATACAACTACACAAGTATAAACATGTCCAAACCGTGGAAGACTAGTGAACCATTTGTATTGGCAACTCAAGCCGAGCAGGTATATTATGTTAATGACATCAAATTAGGTAATGATTGGAAAATCGTTATACAAGCACAAGCTCGAAGTTTATGGAATGTAGTTGAGAATAATGAGGATGAGTGTATAATGAGTAATGAGTCTTATCAACAAAATGAATCACATATTTCAGATGATGTGATTCAATATCCTAACAATTTTATTGATTGGTATCGAAATGATATCCCATCATCAACCATCTCTTCAACTATTGTAACATCAAGGAAAGAGCAGCCCGATGATGATGGAGATGAAGCGCAAGAAGAAGAAGAAGAAGAAGAAGAAGAAGAAGAAGAAGAAGAAGAAGAAGAAGAAGAAGAAGAAGAAGAAGAAGAAGAAGAAGAAGAAGAAGAAGATGATGATGATGATGATGATGATGATGATGATGAAGACGAGATCGACACTGAAGGAGATAATATTTATGAATCTTATGATGATTTTCATATTTGATAACTTTCACCCTTCACCTTCCATGTCCTAAGGTAAACAATTCAAGGAAGTTTCCTCTATTTTCTTTTATTGGTTGTTTTTAAGTGTGATTTGATCGATTCTTATATTTTGCAATAAGATGGTGATTTTGATGGAAATTATGCCTATTACCGTGATTTTGAATGTGACTAGTGAAATTGTTGAATGAGCAAGAACCAAATGACACATTTCACGTCTGTCAAAACTACATCTGTGGAGAACTTTAAATATAAGGCATGGACATGTTCCCAAATATGTGCCTTTGAGCTTTTGAAAACAAGAATATGTTGTTTTATGATTTTATAACATGTGTTTTATATAGTTATTAATTTTTCTCCTCTCCAATAATAGTTGCAATATATTACTTAAGAGTTTAATTTTATAGAAATTGACATCTAACAAGCTTGGATTAAGCTTCAATCTGAGTTAGAAGACTACTTGATAATAAGCACAATTACTCTCAGTATGCTGGTCATTTACTAGGGTGTTGGAAAACAATTTAATTTTAGGCGTGATCATATTATGTTTCTTTGAAATCGATTACTACAATTTTGCTTTGGGATAAGATGAGTCAAAATACTATTTTAGAATAAGCGTGATCACGCTAAGTGTGAACAGTGAGATAATTCGATTTTAAGCGTGATCACGCTCTTACTTCTGAAATTGATTACTTCAAATCTGCTTGGGATAAGCTGAGTCGAAGATTATTTTAGAATAAGCATGATCACGCTGAGTGTGCTCTAATCCTCATGAGCAGTACAGTGAGATAATTAGATTTTAAGCGTGATCATGCTCTTGCTGTTGAAATTGATTACTTCAAATCCACTTGGGATTAAGCTATGAGTAATGAGACTATTTTAGAATAAGCGTGACCACACTTCGTATGCACCAGTTTTTCACCCCTTTACAATAAAATATTCCTTTTTTTTTTACGAAATTGACGATATACGCAGTAGATAAATTTTTCGTCACACATTCGTGATCGTCACTATCTTTCCGGAAACATAAGAAATCTATATTTAATGATACTAGTAATAAAATATATAAATTTAACTATCACAAGTTACATTTTATTGTGACAACCAAATTATCATCACTATATAAGTTCTTTTTAGTCATAAAAATACAATTGTCACTAACTTCCCTCCGGCAACATAAATTGGTGCCAAATTTTTAGTGACAATAAAATACAGACGGCACATGAAATTGTCACTACTAATCAAAATCTAAATTTTTTGTGATGATAGAAATTGTCGTCACTGAATCAGAGCTTATAGTTACAAAAATGTAATCGTCACTAACATATAGTGACAATAGATAGTGACCAAAATAAAAGTTATCACTATTATATTTTGTTGTGACAAGAAAAATGATTGTCACTATAAGTGCGCTTATAGTGACAAATACATCATCGTTACTCATATTGTCGTCACTAGAAGCAGTTTTTCTTGTAGTGTGAGCCTACATTGTATATCGTGCATATTGATGCTGTGTACAGGCCGTCATTTGATTTGAATGAATCTTCGCCGTATATCTATGACGATCAAATCCCTCAGTACTCGCAGTACGACGAGTCGCTCGCACATTTGGCTTCATCTGATTGGCTTGGTGATACTCAATGGGGTGCTGGTGGTGATACTCAATGGGGTGCTAGTAGTGGCGCGAACATTCCTATGCGGGGGGAACGGCAGTCGCAGGTACCCAAGGAGGCTGAATTTACCGCCGATTCCGATGAAGATGATGAGGAGGAATCAGAGTCTGATGAGGAGGACGAATCGTCGCGGTCATGCATCTGACCCTTGGTACTTTTGCAGACTTCGTTACGTGGGTGCATACTCAAGGCGGCGTGAACAAGCTCTTATCAATACTGATGCAGAGTAGTCGTATGCCCCTTGTTGAAGACACAGACTGCGCCACTGAAGCGGAGGCACTGCAGAATTGGTTAGTTCCAATGATTCCACTAGCTGCTACTGCTTCGCTCGTTGTTAGTGATCTTGACAGGCTACCAGACGGTCCATTGAATAAGGGCGAGATATTTTACAGCAAAGACGATTTGAAAGTTGCTGTTGGATTGTGGCACATGGAACAATGAGCTGAGTTTAGTGTTCCACGTTCAGATACTGAACGGGTTCACTTCAAATGCAAGTACGGAAGTAACTGTTCTTTTGATTTGCGTGCTCGGAAACAGGGCGACTATTGGTATATTCACAAGTTCATTGGGAGACATACATGCAATCTTAATATGGACCATTCAGCTGTCAGGAAGGTCAGTGCTAAGGTTATTGCAGCTCATTTTGCGGGTAGAATGATCAATGAAGGTGAAATCACTAAACCGAAGTCAATTCGGGCATATTTGCGTCGAGAATATGGCTGCGATGCAAGTTACAGTGTATGTCTGCGAGCACGGAATCGAGCCCTCGAGATGATATATGGTGGATATACAGACTCGTGGAAGATGCTTCCCGGCTATCTCCACATGTTGCAGAGAGAAAATCCGGGCTCGACAATTGACTACAGTGTTAGCCCGAATGATGATCGGTTCGAACAAGCTTTTGTGGCGTTGTCAGCTTGTATCGTGGCATTTCAGTGGTGTCTTCGACCGGTGATCGTGGTGGATGAAACACACTTGAAGGGAAAAAATAATGGCATATTATTTATTGCGGTCGCAAAGGATGGAAACGAGCAACTGCTACCACTGGCATGGGGGATCGGTCCAATTGAAAATGATGTCTCGTGGACATGGTTTCTCACTCGTTTGAAGGAGGCATACGGTTGTCGTTCGGATATGGTCATCATCTCAGACGCCCACTTAAGTATCGCGAATGCAGTTAGGGCAGTCTATCCTGGCGTACCACACGGTCTGTGCTACTATCACATCCTCAAGAGCATGGTTAGTTTTGGAAAACCTATTACCAAGTTGTTTCAAAAAGCAGCATATGCATATAGAAAGTCGGCTTATGAGAAAGCAATGAATAGCATTCTTGCTGGGAAGCCTGAAGCGTATAATAAGCTCATGAACATTGGTCCAGAGAAGTGGGCTCGATCAATGTGCCCTGTTCGACGATATAGTTCCCTGACATCCAATGCTGCAGAACAATTCAATAATGTATTGGTGTTTGCTAGACGCTTACCAATTTGCTCATGCTTGGAGACAATTAGACTCACCGTCGAAAAATGGTTTGATGAAAGACGTCAATTGTATTCATCGTCTACTGATTTTCTCACGAATGAGGCAGAGCGAAAGCTCCGTACAGAGGTAGAACTCTCAAGATCTTACACTGCCACACCCGTCAGAGACTTGATCTTCAAAGTGAATGATGGAAAACAGAATCTAAATGTCGATCTGCGTGCGAGGACTTGCCCGTGTCGTGTGTTTGATTTTGATTTGATACCGTGTTCTCATGCTGCTGCAGCCATTCAGTAAGAAAACCTCAAGTTTTTATATTTAATTTTATATTTATTTCTGTTGCACTTAATCTAATGATTATATGTTATATGTATGACAGGCGAAATGGGCAGCATGTATACAACTATGTGGACGATTTCTACAAGAGATCTACACTTTTACAAATTTACTCCCAACAGGTGAATCAGGTCCCTCCCCAGACCCTAAACCCTAAACCCCACTGCCCGTCAGTCAGGCGGGGCGCCCGAGGAACTCCCGTCGTCGATCTGCAGTTGAGAATTTGTCCTCCAGCAGACGTCCAGTCACCGTAGATGAACCTTCCAGTAGCCGTCAACGGGCACCGAAAAAATGCAGAATATGTCACGAGACTGGCCACACAAGAAGAACATGCCCGCTCAGAGATCAGTAGGAGTAATTTATTATCAATTTAATGTTAATATGTGTAATGGCCATTTAAATGAAATGATTATATGTTAATGTTATCATTTTAATGTTTATCCAAAGCAATTAAATGGCACATACAATTAGAATAAGAAATGATTAACACTTATGACACAAAGCAATAATATTTGTCAAACATAATCGACATGGCTTTGCAAAGCCAATAAGAAAACATCACGAGCTATTTTACGTCTATACAAAGCCACACTTCCCTCTTCATTGCCCCATGCAATGGAGGGTCGGGCACTGATCATGCGCTCTATACTCATCAGCGCAAAAGGACCACAACTGTGACTGTCGATCTGAATGTGCTGCCTAACGGGCTCCCGTGGTGTAGGCTTAGTCAAAAAGACCATCCTCAATGCTTCCGACGTGCGTGGTGCCTGGGTTAGGTCTATGGTATCCCAATACTTTCCTTCATTGAGCACAGTTGAGAATTTTTGCTGAAACGGCTTCAGCTGCCTCTTACGCGCCTGCTGAACTCCTGCCTTGTGCAGCAAAGAGTCGTGCACCTCAGCCGTCCATAACCTTGGAATGATACGGACGACATAGAAATGCTTTCCGGATAGCACTGGAACGATGATCTGCATAAAAATCACGTAGATGTGGGTCATATGTTATTAAAAAAGTTATAATTAATATAAGATGTAAGTTACCTGCTCAGCTTGCCTCCAAGATGTAATATCTGTATTGACATCCAAATTAGTTCGTAGCGACGCCGTCAATTTTTTGTTACTCTTCATCTTCTTTAAGTAGAACTCGACGTCCCTCTGTGTGAATAAAAAGCACGAAATTCACAAAAAGAACATATAAAATCCGTGAACCAATTAAAACATAATGAATTAGTAACTCACAAAGAATTCGGCATAACATATGATTGTGTTCGTAGCATTTCGATCGGGGAGGACATGGTTCCTTTCTTCCAGACGTCCGCGCAAAACGTCAATGTACCTCTCGAACACCTGCACACAAAATAAATTGGACAATTAGAAGAAGAAATAAGTATAAAAATGAGAGTATATTTAAGAATATATTTGAGAGATTATTTACAGTATAATCAAGGTCAATCTCTGTGTTCTCAATTGTGCGGAAGTACGGAGGATAGACGGCGGAGCCACCGATGATTACGCAAGCATCATCTACTGACATAAAGGCTGCATAGCGACGCCATTTCTCCTCCTCGGCGTAATCGGCAGGAGGCAACGAACCAATAGGCTGTGGAATTTCTTCTTGTGGCTCAACTTGTATAGCCGATTGTTGTCCTTTCTGCTCCTCTGCTCGGTTGTCATTTAAATATTCAAGTCTCTGCCTCGAGTATAAGTTGTACAGCTCAGGATTGTGCAAAATGGAGTTGTAGTCAAGGTTATGAGGGACAACAATAATGGGCTGAGCCTCAATATACTACACACAGATAAAATAATTAAAGTCAAATAAATTTAAAATTTTAAAAAATTAATAAATTACTAACGTATTATTTACCTGAGGTGGCTGACGATATATCTCGGGATTTGGCACAGAATGCCGAGGAGGGTCGTATGCGTGCTCAGAATGCCGAGGAGGGTCGTATGCATGCTTAGGACCGCCCATGCTCACCCACTCGGGTGTAATAAAAACTGGAGTGGAATGGCGTGCTGGGATGAACTCAGGATCGGCGCCTGCACCTCCAGTCTCCCCTCTTGGACTGACGTGTGGGGAATGCACGGGGGGTGGTGTGTCACGACGCGGTGGTGGAGGTGTATCTCGACGAGGTGTGGAACGGCGAGAACTCTTACTAAAAAGGTCTGTGAAGAAAGCCTTGATCTCCGGAAAAAATACATTTCTCCATTGTGAAGTTATCTCTCTCTTCACAGTTGCTGCTGTCATCTCTTGCAGCTCCTTCATAAACTGCCTATCACGAGATCGTCCACTGGTGTCGGCGCCGCTGCTCGATGACGACGATGGAATGTTTCTCCGAGCACGCTTTCCCTTACTTTTGGAAGTATCTTTCGACGGGGCCCGGTCTCTCAAGTCGTACGTGTCACGATCGGTGCATGGCTCTGACACGTGGGGGGGACTGCTAGGCCTCCGGGCGGCGGACGACGTGCAACTGGTATTCCTTCTTTTATTGGGTTGATAGGCCTCACGTAATGCACTCCGAGCACGTCGTCCATCAGTAGGGACCTCCGTGTGTGTCTCCTCCTCTGCTTGCCTCTGGCTCAATGGAGTCGAAACAGACGACTCCTGCACGAAACTGATCATCAAGATCCACCCGCAACGCTGCTGCCATTACCCATCTCAAACAGCGAGGAATGGCAGTGTCTGATACAGGAGTAGAAACCAAACGAGCTAAACCAGGAATAGCCTCGAACATCCAACACTGCAGTACCCATACAGGGCCGTAATAATGGTACTTGGGCATCATTTTCGACCCCTTCGTTTCCAAATTCTTGGTGTAGTTCCTCAAGTTTTGAAATGTATACCCGCCCCATGGGAATCTGTTCCACGCGTCGAGATCATCCACCAATACCCAAAGCCAGGGCACCACATTTCTCCCATCATCGCCACCTATCCCGAAATAATAAGCGATGATAACATTTGCTGCCCGAATGTGGAGCTCGCCTTCAGGATCAACTATCCCATACCCTGTAACAAACCGGTCCCGCATTTTTTTTTGCAGTTATTGGCTTCCCGTCACAAAATCTCTGATAAGCCTCCACATTATCCGGTGTGTGATCCGCATGTGGATCAAATGAAGCAGCTCTAAAACACAATCCCGAAATTAGGGCGTACTCCTGAGCCGAGAATCGGATATTTTTGTCGCCGATACGATACCATGTATCGTACGGCAATTCACCGTACACCTCTACCTCTCTTGATACGAGCATGTGTAGCGCTTTGCCGCACGCTTTGCCCAATGGCCATCTCATAAGATGCCCGAAACAGCCGGCCATGAATCTATTCAACAGTGCTCGACCCCCAACTGCAACAAGTCTCTGCCTAATATCTGTTATAATCGAAACTTTGTAGTACGTGTTAATCCTCGGAGAACAGTGTTGAGCATCTTCTCGGATCCAGATCCAACCATACTGAAACAAACACAATACGATTCAAAAATAAGAACACAAACACACTGTAGAAAAAAAAATTGTACCGACCGTGAAAAAATTTGTACCGCTCGCAGTAAAATCAACACATGATTTTACTGCGACCGGTACAGAAGTTTTACCGATCGGTACCATTTTTTCAAAATTATCACACATCTACGTAATATATTGATCATGATTTTCAAATTTATAAATGAGTTATAAATAAGTGAAAACGTAACACCAAATGATCTTATTTGTCAAATTAACTATTAAGCGTGCAAAAAAATATATAATAAACATATCAAAACATCCAGAATAAGAACATAAACACACTGTATTAAAAATATATTGTACCGATGGGAATAAAATGTGTACCGATAGGATTTATATTATTATCGATCGGTACAATATTCTACACGGTCGGTACAAAATTTATGAAACATATAAGGCATCGTCGTAATTATCCTAATTAGCACGAAAATTAACATAATTAGCACATAAGCATAGCCACCGAAAATATCCTAATTAGCACGAAATTTAAATAATTACCACGAATTAACATAATTAGCACGAAATTAGCCTAATTAACCATCATATTTTTAAGAAAATATCAATAACATGTTCTGAAAAGCTATGCCGTGATCTGAAAAATGCATACCGACCGGTTCAAAAATGGTACCGACCGGTTCATAACCCATCGGTACAATATTATGACGGTCGGTACAGTTTTTTCTTTCGTCCCTATTCAAATCGGTACGAAGTACTAACCTCTTCCAGACGTCGTTGATTTTCACGTTGCCGTTCATCCTCAGATTGATGTCTTGAATTTGATGACGCCATGGATTTTGATGAGAGAAGAATGATATGGGGGCTGTGGAAATTTTTTTGCTGCCTTTGAAATTATTGCATCGGTATGAATTGTGTACCGCTAAGTTTTATTTATTGTTGAAGAAGTATAGAGTGTACCGTTAGGTTAGGGTTAGGTTTTGTCTTCTTTTATTTGTTTTAGAATTTGAGTCAAAGTAAAAAAAAATTGCTTCGCATAGTATACCGCATGTGAGAGTCAAAAAAGTTAAATCCCAAACTTCAATGGAGTCAAATCAGCATAAATATATATTTTTTTTCTTTTTTTTTAACTCTGAAAAGTGCAAAAAAAAATCAAAAAGTTGTCAGTGGATATAACTTATACATGCCACAAAAACTGGGTATGGGTGGTACACACTATCTTCATACTGGATATTTTTATTTTCCTCTCTATTTTTAATGTTAACCTCACTGAGAACAAAAATTTTATACAAAATTACTAAGCTATGCATTACTCGCCTCATAGAATATTTACTTTCTGTTCATATATAATTAAAGATAAAAGATCATGTACTTTACAAATAATAACTGTTCTTTGTTGTAGAGCTCAATCTGAATTTACCTCCTCTTTTTTAGTTTAATAACCTTTGAAAAGCCTTTCTTTTTTTAACTTCAAAATGTGTAAAAGAGGTTTTGTGAGAAGCAAAAAATAAATAAATAAATAAAAATAAAAGAGAGAGAGAGCTTAAAAACACTACTAATATTGTAAGGTTGAGAGACCCAATGTTTTTTTTTTTGAGAGAAATGTTGAGAGACCCAATGTTGAATACCCTAAAAAAGTAAAAGTTTAAAATTAAAAAACAAAGCATGTTAAGGAGATAAGTACAACACAATAAAAGTAACAGAAATTTCATATAAATTTAGGAGTATAATCAAATTTCATAACAACCTACAAAACTTTTTCAAATAGATGTTGGCAAAATTTAAGACACAAGCCAAAGTATGCTTTAAGCTTTCGGACACAACACTGCCCTCACCAAGAGGAGTTTGAAGCTGTTATCTGCATCTATTCGACGACGGCCAGCAAGTCGCTTGCTTTGCAGAAACAATGCCGGTCCTCTGTTCCCAAGTCGATCTGATAGATAATCCAGATATAAATGTATTACTAAGGTTTTCGAGATGTTGAAGGAGAAGCTAACATAACAGTAAGATTGAATAACGTGCATAGTTTTTCCTCATATACATGCAAGAAACTTGCATTGCTATTTTAAATGTTACTAATATAAACAACTTCTCATGCAGAAACACTTGGAATTGAGTTGATAGATGTGAAAATCCTTCGGATAAACATCACAATACCAATGCAGTTTTTACTTGATCTAGATGGAATTTGAATGCCTACAAAATCCAATCATTCTACATACATTTGTTTTTCACCTATATTCCCATTATCACAGGTTTTAATCTATAAAACAGAATTGAGTCTTTCATTTACATACCTCGTATGCATTTATGTCGGAGAAAAGAACCTGCAAAGAAGGAAACAATCAACATGGACATTCAGCACAAAGGAAGATAGATACACTAAAGCAAGAAGAATGATAATTGTGTTGAAATCAATTGTCCAAACAAGATGAACAGAGTGGAGGAGAAATTTTGACGCTCCGGAATTTTTTTTTTGTTAAAACAAAGGTCACTAATATCCAAAATATTTAGATTCACCTTCTTTCCAGTCTCCACTTGCTCGGCCTCAGTGCCAATAGAGACAACCTAAAAAGGAATTTTGTGATATTAAATTGAGAATGCAATTTCCAACGATTCGTGCTTTTGAAAGATACGTCATAGAATGAAGATGCCCAATATCTACTACACTCTGTATATCTCACCTCTCCTACGAGATACCGCTCAAATTTAACTGCAGACTTTGGTAGCAGAACTCCCCCGGCTGATTTCTGTATGCACAATGATCTATTATCAAAAGATGGAAAGGATTGCGATTATAAAGAAAAACATACAGCAGTCCAGTCTCAACTGCAAACTTATGCAAGCTCAAGCTTAGCGTTTGTTGTTTACAAAACGGCTACCAGTCTACCACCAACCCTTAATGAAGCTATTATATGAATATGGTCGGAGCAGAAAGACCAGGAAACAAAATGCAGCCCAAGGAACAAAAAAGTTCTTCCAAATGTAACCCGACCATCATGCGATCATTGATTAAGCATTAGGCAATGCACATAAGAGAAAACTAAATCAACATTCAAATTTAAAAGCATTAGTAGGCTTGAAGATATTGAGTCTGGCATGAAAAATTTCACACAAATGATAATCAACAAAGAAAAACGTAACTAAATGAATGGTTCACAATCAATTGAAAATTTTGCATGAGCCAAACATAAAACAGTTCTCTCGCCTTCCCAGACTCCAAAAACCAAAACAAAAGTTTACAATTTCAACATTCCGCGAAATCAAATTCAAATTTCAAAGCATAGAGAAGACATGAAAATAGTACCTCAGCAAGAGCCTCCAGACGAATTAAAACTCTGTCAGCTTGTGGCACAACCTACGCACAGACACAATCACAATTTCTGAGCTCCAGTTTCAAATCTGACACTTCACACGCACACACACACACACAAAATGGAAAGAAGTTGTGTACGAGTAAAGAAGAGGAACAAAAACCTTAGAAGGTTCGTATTTCTTGGAAATCGCACTGACTTTCAAAGAGCTCTTCTTAACGCCTACGGAAGACCCTCCAACTACACGCGAACCAATGATTGATTCAGTAAATCAGAAAAATTAGGTTAATCTAAAATTCGAGCACTAGAAAACATTATTACCGGTTGGAACGGTTGAGAGAGAGGGGAAATTCGTTCTGTGAGAAGCGAAGGGTTTAGATAGGGTAACGAAAGAAGTCGCCATGGATAAAGTAAGTGAGAGAAACCTTGGGCAGTGCAGGTGTTGTACTTTAGGCTGTGGTAGTAGTGCTGTAGTTCTACTTTCGACGTCCAAACCAAACCAAAATGCAGGCCTTCTCTTCTTCTCAGACAGGGTTTAAGCCACGTGTGGGGCTGCTGTTGGTTGATTCCATAAGGTTCTGGATACTTCCTCACCCGACCCGGATCTTCAACCCTCTATGACGTCATTCCGCTTACCCGACAACTAAATGGGTTCGGGTCTTCAAAATTGTGAAACCCAAACGGGCCATGGCCCATCAAAGTGTTTTTAATTCTTTTCTCGTTCTCAATTTACAAAAAAAAAAAGGCCTCTTTCTCATTCTCCCAAACAAAAAACAGATAATCAGAAAACTTGGAGAAAGGAGAGAAGAAAAAGTTGGCTCCATTTACATTTTGAAGAAAGAGAAATCAATCAAGGGAAGGGAAGGGGGCCCACCACTGAGAGCTTTTGTCCTGAATCCCAGCATCCATTCCACTCATTCTTCCTTTCATTCTCCAACCATTCTTCTTTCCGAGATAAAAAAAAAAAAAAAACTATTCCCTATTTTTTTCCTTCCCTTTTAAATGATACAACTAATCAGCAATGCTGCCATTGTTGGAGAAAAAGATGCTTTTTTTTAGCTCAGAGTCAGAACGAACCCCAACTTTCTGAACCCTCACTTAATTTTGGTTTAATTCTGGAGTGGTGTTGATGATGATGAAGCCCAATAAGTTTTACTGCAGCTTTGAGTTGATTCTTCTCTGCTATCTTCTTCTACAACCACTCTTCGTTTGCTCCAACAATCATGGTAATCTAGATGCTTTTAATCTTTTTATTCCTTTTGCTAGTCTTCTGTGTGTGTGTTTTAACATTGTTGATTGAATTAATGTATATGTTATTTTTTCTGGTTAATTGTTGTAGTGAAAATCCTACTGTTACTTCGTTACTGGTTTTATGAAACAAATAAGTTGGAATCAAGAATAGCCTGTTTTAGTATGAATGGTTGTATGAAAATTTCCAAGTTTGGAATAATGGGAATTTTCTTATTTCTGCATAGATTGTAACATAAGGTTCAAGGCCTTGGAAAATTGCTCCCATGTCACTAATTCTTGGTTTAAAAATTTCAGCATTAATATGCAAGTATAGATTATAGGCTAGAAATCACATATCTTAAACAATCCTCCATTGTAAATCTTTTTTAGAGTGGGAATGTTGGTGTATTGATGAAAGTTCTCGACTTCTAGATGTCGAATTATTACAGCAGCCATCAAGCTTTAGTTATTCATGAAAGTTGGAACGTTTGTCCTTTAAAACTGATGTCTCTGAAATGTATAACTTTAACTCTGCAAAACTTAATTTAATTTGATGATTTCTCTTATAAGATATTCCGTAATGCAACTATTTGACAGAATCTATAATTATCAACTGATGATTAAAAAGCAAAGTTCTTCTTAGTCAAGAATCATTTACTTTGATAATCTTTGTCCTCTGGCAATAGAGTGAGCTAATTAGAGCTTGAAAACCAGTTATAACTCAAAAGTTGTGTAGGAAATGCTGCCAATGATCTTCTTGACATGATTAACAACAATCGAACATCCCAGAAGCTTCGTAAGCTGAGCAGCAGTCGAGGCCTTGGCTGCATTGCTCTGCAGTACGCGCAAGAATGCAAGGGGAACTGCAGCAGCAACAATACCATTCGTTGTCAGCCAAAGGAGGATGACTTCACCCAAGTTTTTGCTCCCAATTGTGGTGTCGAGCTCCCCACTTTTGGAACCATATCCGCCTTTATTTTGGGATGCCACCAAAAATATCTTCAGCCACAGGAAGCATTTTCTAGTGTTCTTGTTAAAGATCAGAGGGCGCTCTCTCTATTGAGAAACGGGACGATTACTGAAGCTGGAGTGGGCATAATTGGGAGCCATAAGCATAGAGAGCCTTACATTTGGTGTGTTTTGTTCAGTAACAGCCAAACAAATAGTACATTTGTTCTTGAAGATCTCGGTAGAGGAGTCGAGCAAAAGAGAGGCTGTTACAGTGGAACTAGCTTGCCTTGCAGTGCTGCAGGACACAACAATTCTGGTTTGGTTTTGAAAACTTTGATGATACTTTTGCTGCTAATTTGTTCATCCTCGCTTTTCTGATCACACTGTTATTCCATTATTTATTTTGATATTCCAACTTCATTGCATTTATAGACTCTCTCTCTCTCTCTCTCTCTCCCCTTCACTACGGATTTTGCAGATGAACTGCAGGCAACATTCATTTTAGACTTCCTTTGTTGTGGTAATATGCAAGTTGATTACTTTTGAATATACAGAATAGTTTGTGTCAAGAATAATACTAATACTAAGTTTCTTCTCCTTTTATTTATTTTTTATTTTTGTGATTTTCTTGAATCCATAAGAATCAATTCTGGACATAAGAGCATCTTCAAGAGAGCTCTATAATAGCTCTCATCTTTATTTTAAAGGCTCTTTTCTCTCTAACAATACTCTATTCCTTTACTCTATAATAGAGAAATGAATAGTATCTCTCTACTAGTAGAGGAACACTATTCATTTCTCTATAATTTTCTTTTTGTTTTTCCTTTTCTTTTAATACATTTAGTTATAGTAGTACTTCATTGAACCTATGATATTTAATTATATTTTAGATATTAAATTATACTATATAGTATATTAAAAATATTTGGCATATAAAATTACTAGATTCCAACAACATAAAATATTTGTGGGATCAATATTCTAATTCATAGGATTAGAATATTTTATTATTATGTAGTATATGTTTGTCGCAATAATATTAGACGAGTACTCTTTTTCCTACTCAATGATTTCAATATGAGAGGTTTTAATGAGGCTCTTACATTGGGTTATATAGAAATATTGAAACTTTTAATTTTAAATAACTAAAAATATTATTTTAATTTTATTTGATTTTGTGCATTTATTTTTTATTAATTTATACCTTATCATTAATATAAGATTAATATAGTGTGTAAAATTAAAGAAACAATATGATTTTTTTGAAATAGAGTAGGAAGTAGAATAATTGTTAAAGATGGTGTGTGTTCTTTTAAATTTCTCTATTATAGAGAAACTCTTGGAGATGCTCTAATGTCTTAAATTTTACTCCCTCCGTCCCATTATTGTTGGCACGTTTCTTTTTGGCACGGGTATTAAGGAGAATGATGTTTAAAGAATAAAAAGATAGAAAGTGGTGGAGCTTACAACATTTTGTGAGAGAAGTATATTTTCCAAAAAGGAAACAGACCAACTTTCGTAAGACGGCCTAAAACGGAATATAGGCCAACAATAATGGGACGGAGGGAGTAATTTGTACTTATTGGTCCAGAGGAAATCCTTTAACTTATTGGGCCTTGGCCTTTCTAGAACCTGGCTTCTAATTTGTTCTTTGTCTCACATGGAATTTTAAGATGATCATATTATTTTCAAATGTAGTCTTATATCTTGATGTCATTATTATATAGTGAATATTTTTTTTAGTTTTTTTAAAATATAAAATATAATGTTATTTTACATCAGCAAATCTTAACAATGAATATCAGTGAGCTACCTCGGATATTTCCATTGACTTCATTCAAGTATTGCCATACGCAAAACATTGAAACAACACAAAACACTTGCGGATGGGCGCCCGCAATAAAGGGGTAAAATTTATTTTACACACTTCCACTTAACACAAATGAAAAATACACACCTCCTCCAAAACAAATGAAAAATACACAACCCTACAAAAGTAACCCTACAATGGCCCACAAAACATCACTTCATTCCACAAAAAACAAGGCTCATGCCTTGGAAAAGAAAAAAAAAATACTGTGTGCGGCAGAAGGAGGAGAAGAAAAAAACGACCAAGATTCGGTCATGAGGATTTTGAATAAAAAACCACTTTTTGACCCACTTTCTACATTAAATAACCCCCAGGTCCCCCACCATCTCAAAAAAAAAAACGACAAACCCTACCCACCCCTTCAAATCCCGACATCCACCATCTCTCTCTCCCCACCCAATTCCCAATTTCCCGACCCCTACCGTGTGTAAAATAAAAACCATCTATAAAAACGGCAAACCCTAAATCCCGACAGCCACCATCCCTCTCTCCCCACCCAATTCCCAATTTCCCGACCCCTATTTCGTGCTGGTCCCTCCACCCCAAAAAATCCGACGCCGGTGGTCCCAAATTGCACCGAAAGGGATCTTCAAGAGCACCTAGAGGGATCTTCAAAGTTTGGTGGATACAAAATCATGTCTGGACAACAGGTTAGCGGGATCTATATTAATTTTATTTCCCTCTCAGATACAACAATTTCCCGCTCGAGAACACACAATTCCCGCCCGAGCGGGATATAGTATGGTCGAGCAGGATATAGGTTTGTTATTTAGTTAACTATTTGCCGCTTGATTTTACCTATTTTCCGCTCCAGCGGGATATTACGTAGTCGAGCGGGATATAGGTTTGTCGAGAGAGAAATAGGCTTAAATGCATGATACTCATTCTTAGTATTATTTTCGTGGAATTTCCGTATTAATTAGGTGAATTTAAACTACGTGCATAATTGTTTCGTAATTTTTAGTAATATTTCGTTAAAGTGGGTATAATTATTTTGTGTTGCGTGATTTTTAGAATTCAGTAGGTAATATTAGGGGTGAGCATTCGGATATTCGGTTCGGTTATTACATAAAAAATAACCAAACTAAAATTTCGGTTTTTTCAAATCCATATCCGAACCGAATCCGAAATTATTTCGGTGACCGAACCGAAATATCCGAAATAACCAAATTGGTATTTCGGTTAATTCGGTTTTTCCTTTTTTTTGAAACAATTTTCCTACATTTTTTATATTCATCCAAACCATCCAAACCACCAACAACAAATAAAGTTTTAAATCTTCACAAACCACCAAACCACGAACAACAAAATGAAAATAATCCAACAAATAGTTAAATTAGAAATCCAAATACCAACAAAAACTAATACAAAGTTCAATAATCAATAACTTCCAATAAATACTAGAGCACGAGCATGTTAATAGCTTTCAATTTAGAGTAGTATTCAATATTTTAGTTTTAATAAATTAAATATAAATTTAAAAAAATATAAATAGTATATATATAATTCGGATTTCGGATATTTCGGTTTTTTAAACAATATAACCGAACCGAAATCCGAAATCCGAAATATTAAAATTTTGAAATCCGAATTGACCGAAATATCCGAAATAACCGAACCGAAATTAATTTTCGGTTTCGGTTCGGTTCGGTTTTCGGTTTTCGGAACAATTTGCTCACCCCTAGGTAATATCATGATTCATGTAGATAGAACTATTTCCCGCTCGTAATGTACTATTTCCCGCTCGACTGAACCTATTTCCCGCTCGAGCGGGATATTGTTCTCGAGCGGGAAATTGTCTTATATTCATGTATTAATTCAGTCATTTTTTAGTATTATTTTCGTGAATTTTAGTTTGAATTTGACAAATTTTAAATTGTGCAGTTAATTTCACGTGAATTTCGTGAATTTAATTTTCTAAATTTTAAATAAATAATTACTGATGTTCGTAAATTTGATTGATTTTCTGTTGATTCAGATTACGTTCAAGAGGGCTGATACGATTAATCGTCAGTCGACGATTAGCACATACTACAAGACCAAGGTTTTAGAAGATGTTCGTAAGACATTGTTGTTCGTTGGTGGGCAGGAGCTACTGGATAGGTTTATAGCAGGGTGCTTTGGGCACTTTATTTATTGGAAGCCGGGGCAGAAGTGCAGTATGGCCGTGCATCACGTGTTGTCACGTGAGATTAATTATCCGGGCGCTCAAGAGTACGACATGTGGTTTCATATAAATGGGGCAAACATCCGTTTTTCATATCCAGAGTATGCCCTTATGTAGTATCCCGCCTTTTTCATAACCAATCTTAGTAATTAATTAAGATAATTAACTAGAATATTTAAAATACGAGAATTTAGTATAAAGTTAAGTCCAGGCAGATAAAATTTTTCGGCAGCCCTAAATTGCTGAATTTTGATGAATTAAGTTTTATTTTCGTTTCGGTTAATCCGAAATGAAATATTAAAGGTGTTTATGGTTATGTGCTATTATATTTGCATTATATGTGAAATATGTGCCATTTTTGAAGTATTTGATTTTCTAGGGATTTATGAATTTTCTCCGGCAATTTATTTAATTTTCGGATTTTAATTCCGAAAATTTTTAAAGGAAGTTTATATTAGGGTTTGAGAAACCCTAATAAATTTATATGTATCGAGAGCTTTATAATTTAAAGCCTCTATGATTATTTATATGATGAATGATCAATTAATTAGAGAATTAATTGATCGTTTAAAATGAGATTTTTATGCTTAATGTTTAATTAATTAATTTGATGTTTAATTAATTAATTAAGTTAAGATATTAAGCATAATTTTTCCTAAGAAATAAAGCTTGTAGTATAAGCTTAATTATTATCTCCTAGTTAAATCTTGATTGTTAATAATTAATGATTAATTTAGTTATTAATCTAAGATTAGTAATTAAATTAGCACATGATAAATAACTAACACTAATACCTATTATTTAATTGCTAAATTGGTGCCACCTAAGCTTGTCCCCAACATAATGATGAAGGATGTTGGGTGACTAAGCATGTAAGTTAGCAAGATTCAATGTATTCTTAATTAGATAAGTTAGTATTTAATTAATGCATCTCTCATCTCTTCTATCTCTCATTTCTCTAGCTGCAAACACGATACACACACACTCAAACACACACTTAAAAACACACTAAACAGGGGATTCACATCCACAAGTAAAGAGAAGGAATCAAGATTTATTAGTCAAAGGAAGTAGTAGTAAAATCATCTCAAGAGGTGAGATTTCTCATTAGTTAAGCAAATAACTCAAGGTTTAGTATCAAATCCATATTTCATAAATTTTTATAAATTTCGAAAATTATATATATGTTGTAATATGGATTTGATCTTCAAGTATGATGATTAGGGAGTAATTTATATTACATTTCTATGATTTAATCATTGAGAAATCAATCCTAGCATCAATTTTTATTTTTCGAAATATATATGAAATAAATTAGAAAATTTATTTCTTTGATCATATAGTTGAATTGATGAATTATATGAGGTTCTATGATGATTATAAGCATGTTATATGATTGAATTTAGCAAGAATTTATCAATTTATTTTATTTATAAAAAAGGCCGAAAATTAGGCCAAAATTTAGGTTTTTATAATTTGACCTTCTATGATCAAATTGATGATTGATATGAGCTTATATGATGTCTATGAGCATGATGAAAATTTGAATTGAGAAAAATTTAATCAATTTTCTATTAAATTTAATATTAGCCGAAAATTTGGCTAAAATAGGAAAATGTGATTTTGATGCTTTATACTTGATTTGATGATCAATATGGGTTTAGATGATGTTAATAAGCATGTTTATATATTGAGTTAAATGTTTGAAGCATAATTGTTTCAAATTGTGGAAATTTCGAAATATCTAGGGTTTGAAATTGGAGCTCTTTGATTTAGATGTTAAATGATGAAATTAATGATATAATTGAGCTCATAATATTTAATTAAGTATGTGAGAATTTTGTTAGAATTTTTAGAGCTCAATTTCATAATTTTAAGAATGTTCAGCATTTAAAAATAAATTAAAGATAATTATTTAGAGCTTAAATTGATTAATTGAGATTATAATTAATCTCTAGAATATTAATTATACATGTTGAAATTTGAAATGGATAAAAATAAATAAATGTACCCTATTTATCATAAGGGCCGAATATATATATATATATATATATATATATATATATATATATATATTAGGGTTTTTATTTTATCCAATCAAATTAAGTGATTAAGCTATAAATATAGCTTATTAATTAAATTAACATGATTGGAAGTGATTAGAATGAAATTTGGATTTTAATTCTTAATTTATCAAAAGGACAGAAATATATATGCACAATAAAGACATGTATTTGATTTTTAATGAAGAAAATAATGTTAGAAATGGAATCTACGTTAAAAAATTAAGTGACGTAGAATTTTTTCGGAAATTTAATACAAAGTTTGAAATTTAGAGTTTCTAGAGTTTAAATTGCTGGATTAAGTCAATTTTGGATCCGGCCCTTGATTAAGTCATTTGGATCCCGGTCAGTGGATTTACTGGACCGATCATTGGATTTACCAGAACCCGATCATTGGATCTACCATTGGACCCGATCAGTGGATTTACCAATGGGACCCGATCACTGGATTTACCCAATTGGACCCGATCAATTTGGATTTACCAATGTGAACCCGATCAATTGGATTAACTCAGTGGGTCCGGCCATTCGGTTTTCCAGCCAGCTCAGTTTTTCCAGCTAACGTGATTTTCCAGTCAGCTTGATTTATCCAGTTGATCTTTGCTCAACTTGTTTTCAGTTGTTTCTTTTGTAAACTCAAAAGTTAAAATATTAGCTATTTTTCCTAATGATTCGTTAATGATGAGTTCAAGTATTAATGATATGATAAGCTTAAGTGGCTAATGATGAAATATGTGATTATAAGTTTTTAAATGTGTCCTGAAGTTATAATCGATTAATTATCGATTAAGAAATTAAGTAAGAAAGAAAAAAAGAAATTAGAAAAGTTTAGTTCCTAATTGCCGAGAGAAAAATCCTAGAAAAGTCGGATTAAAGAAGAAAATATTAGATATAGCAGCGGTATTCTTTATTTTAATATTTAAACTTTTCTCGCTCTAATATTTAAATTAATTCTTAAATTGAAGGATCGAGCGGAATCATAAATTAAGGAAAAGCCGAGAAGTAAGCTAGTAGATAAAGTCGCCAGTTCAGGTGGGCTTTCTGAACTAAAGAAATAAAGAATGTGATATTATGATTATATATATGTGTGATGATTTTTAAGTTGATTGACTTGCCAATGTTTAAAGTGTTTTTGTATGATACCCTCTATCAAGGAAAGACGAATTCGGTCCTACTTAAGGTGGGATTTGTGTACACTATGTTGTAATCGAGAGCCTTCCTTTTTGGTGGGACGATTACAAGTGTTTGAGAAGGAGGCCTACTTCTCAACACTCAAAAGTTATAGTAGATGTGGTACATACATAAAAAGTATTTTGACTGCAGTCACTTATATGAAAGAAAAAGGTTTTGGCAAGCACATGTTTGTTTTTAAAGTATGCATAAATACTTGTGCTATGCTTTATGGCAAGTTATCAATCTATAGCTCTAAGCAGCAGTTTTCAATTATTTTGGCATGTGTCCACTGAGTGCGAAAGTACTCAGCCCTGCATATTATTTCTAAAATGTGCAGGTTAGCTTGGATGGGAAAGGAGTGTGCTGGGCGGACTTTTGTTGTTGACCTTTTGAGATTTTGTTGATTTTGAGCAGGGTTATATGTCTTCATACATATAACCAAAGATGTGTTATGTTTTTCCGCTGCAACACTCTGAACTTATTCAGTAACTGTTGTTCTATTATGATGATTAAAACTATGACTTGATAAACTTTGTTTCTGTTGCTAAAACTCTTATACGAGATGGTGTTGTATTGTTGACCATTCTCGTTATTTTGGTTTCGAACTTAAAAATAATTATTATTGATGCCGTTGCTTGATATTTGATTCAGATTGAGTTTGCCTTGAGAGTATGATTAATTGAATGATTGATTTTGTTGGATAATTGGGTCGTTATCTTGTTCTTTGGTTAATCATAAATTGTGTACGTCGTGGGACCCACCGGCTTGGTCATCTTCATTCTAAGTCGGGCTGCGACACCTTATTACTGGCTTGGTCTTCGGGTCGTCCGACTTTAGACCTTCGGACAACCATGACGTACGAAGGGTGGAGGTGTATCGGCATTTTTGTAATGGGATGCCGATTAGTGTCACAGCCCTACTGGATCGGTTCACCAACACGCGGGAACTGGTTAGAGATGAAACTGGTGAACTGTATCTCCGGGTGGCTCATGTGTTAGTATTATATCTGTTATTACTTGCTTACGATCCGAAGAGGTATGTTGCTGCGTGGGTGTGGAAATTGGTGGACGATTTAGAGGCGTTTCACAGATTTCCTTGGGGGTCCTACACTTATCTGAATCTGAAGCACTACGTTCAAAACATACAGAGCTCGCCGAAGTACCACTTCTACGGTTCAGTGTGGGCTTTCCACGTTTGGTCCCTAGAAGTACTTCCAGATTTAGCTACCGCTGTAGGGAGTCTTGCTTCGCCGAATGCACGACCCAGATGCCTTAGATGGAAATTTAAGAGCAGAACTGGAATGGAGCTTGAGCCTATATTTTCTCTACAGGTATTTAATTATTTAATTAATTAAATTTATATGGACATTTATTCTGTATTTAATATTTATTTTGTATTTATTGTAGGTCCCTCGTGTCACTCTGTTGGAACCATATGGCGACGAGGCGCAGAGTTTGTACATGCAGTCCACTTTGTACCCAAATGCCCTTGCAGTGGACTTTGTGGTGCCGCACAATCCGTTACGGCATGGGGAACAGTTCCCCCGTCATGAGCATCAGGCAAGGCAGTTTCAGGAGGCTGCTGAGGAGGTTGATGAGGCAGTGGAGCATGTCCCTCGAAGGAGAGGAGCACAGAGAGAGGCGCCTGATTTTGTTGAGCATGAAGATCATTCTGAGGAGGAACGTCAACCTCCTCCTCAAGATAAGGGGAAGCGTACTCGTCAAAAGGGATCATCATCTTCGAGCAGCGGAGGAGATCACCACCGTCGATACAGTGACCGTCGGTGGATGAGACAGGAGTTGGAGAAATCTGAAGATCGTTTGCTTGAAAAAATGGATAAGAGATGGTTGCCTCGATTTCAAAAGTGGTTTGAAGATTTGTTTGAGAATATACGATGTGGATCTTCACGGCGTCGCAGCCCCGTATACGAGCCCACTTTTCGTGGAATGCCTACTCCTGCATCACGCCGGCCGTCTGTTCATGAACCTGCACACGACACTGCTCGACGCCAGCCGTCTGTTCATGAACAAGTTCCTCCACGAGAGCCGTCTGTTCATGAACAAGTTCCTCCACGAGAGCCGTCTGTTCATGAGACACACTTTGTACAGCCGGAGGTTCCTGCCCGTCATTCATTGCCTGAGCTTGGATCTTCGTTTGCCCCGATTGAGCAGTATGGTAGTTTTCTGCACGATCCATATCGTCATTCGATGGAAATCCCCAGTGGTCGTGATGAAGCCTTGTGGCAGGGGCTTGGGCAGGTAAGTATTTTATTTAATAAGCACGTATTTTTCAATTATTTATCATTTAATTTAGCACTTGTACTAATTTAATTTTCCGTATAAATTTAGGCAATTGGAAAAGCATTTGAGAACGTCCAGGCATCATATGCTGGACAAGAAGCTGTGATGAGAACGCCCATCGATGCAGTGCCTATTTCTCAGGTGGGTGCTTCGGTGGATGAAGATGATGAGCCGTTCCGGATACCTCGAAGAGGAAATAGGAAGAAGAAACATGCAGCCGCAGTCCGTACACCCATGATTGTTAGTAGGGCACCAGCAGAGCTTGATATCCAGTTGGTTCAGGCGTACGAGTTGTTTCTAAGTGGCCCACCTGACCAATTTATGGTTGTGACTGCGAGTGGGGGTTATCTTCCGCATCAGTGGTGGAGGGTGTTAGAAAATCCACACACTGACATAATCGTTGGGGTAAGTAAATATAATTATTATATTTACTTCACTTGTTTAGTCTATTTATTTATTTTGGTTATATTTGTTGAATGACATATGAATTGTATTTGTGTTTGTAGGTTTTAGACCTGTACCTGCTATGGTTGAGGAAACGAATTGCTCACCGTGACAACGTGCTGGAGAATGTCACGGCTAGAAACACTGTACTCTTGGATTGTGATGTCTTCGTAAGTTTTATTGCATGTATTTTCTAACTAATATTCATTTCTTATTTCCAATTTGTTTTCTATTTTCTGTCTATAACTATGATGTGAATTTCAAACAGCTCCAACTCCAAGGTGAATGGGAAAAAAAGATTTTAAGCATAGAGATCGAGACGCCGTTGAGGGGAACTTGGGCGTTGTATGCAGACTGAGAGGCTCCTAAGAGCATATGTTTTGGAGCGCATGGACTCAATGCAGGTGACGAGCAGTCGTCGTTTTTTGATGCACATCACGTAAGTAAATAACTTCTCTATTTTGGATTTTCTGCAATTATTTATTTTTAAATTAACTATCATGTGTACATTTAATGCAGATCATTATGGTATGTCTCATAGGAGGCCATTACGTAGTAGTCCGAATTGATATGTTAGCATGGACTGCCGAGTTGTATGACCCCCTCTATTACAGCAAGGATAGGAAAGTTCAAGAGGGGAGAGTTACTCAATTAGCACCACTTCTGAAGTTGTGGGCTCGGGTGCTCGATTGTTCATTTTATTGGAGGCATAACCGGATTGGAAGAGCAGCCGAGGAAGATCCATTGAAGCTCGTTGTCCCTCCTGCAGTGGATCAATTCAAGCAAATAGACAATTACAGTTGTGGGCTATATGCATTGATGACTATTGAGCGATTAATCAGTGGTTCGCCCTCTATACCTTGGGGTAATACACACACCAAACAGTATAGGAAGAGGGTAGCGACCGCAATCTATGGCATGTGTCATCCACCAACGGAGCAGGAACGGGAACAATATCAAGAAATATGTAGAGCGTTGCTTCATCTTCCAGAAATTAAATTTTGTAATGGAACTTATCCGAATTGATATGTACGCAGACTATTTATTATTTTCATGCTATATATTTCCAGTTTTATCGTGAATATATTAATCTAGCCTAACAATTTTCATCGCCACTATTATAAATATTAAGAGAAATTCAAAACTGACTAAAACCGACCGGAAATAGAAAGATCCCGCTCGAAAATGTGAAGATCCCTCTCGAGAGGGATCTTCACATTTTCGAGCGGGATTTTCACATTCTCGAGCGGGATATTAATATGCACTAGCGGGATCTTTATATACACACTTTATGTATTAAAAGCCGACTGCAAAGTGAAGATCCCTCTCGAGAGGGATCTTCACTTTGCGAGCGGGATCTGTATATACACGAGAGGGATCTTTACATTTTGTGATGTTATTTCCATGCAATAACTTCTTTATTTATTCATTAGATTATATTTATTCAATTATGTGATACATGACTTCGGCGAGTATGGCCATATTCATGACATACACTACATCTCTTACGAGCTTGACTCTCCGTAACAGCGCGTCGTCGGTTAACTCTCGGACGTCCGGGAAGAGAAGTGATAGCTGGAGGCAAGACCAATGTATTGTCTACTTCAATTGGAAGAGTCCAATCTTCTTTGTGCGGAACACGAAGTATAGGATATTTGTATGCGTCTATCCAAGCTTCTCTTTTGTAGTACAATTGCACGTAATCATATATCGTCTCTCTATTTTTGCTGCAATTTCAACCAATCACACAATTAGAGATTTTAAGTGATAAAATTATCAAAATCAATGTGATAAACTTACAGTATTGCAGCAATAGCATGAGAACAAGGCATTTCATCCAGTTGAAATTCACAGCAGGTGCATGTCTTCATATGGAGATCTACTTTGAAATATCTCTTACCATCATGTACATTGAAGATCAATCCCGGTGCACGAGCTGCATTGTACCTCAATGCTTTATTCATCTGTTGCGTCAGTTTTTTAGATGCTTCAGCAGTTAATATGTCGTCATCGCCATTCGCCTCTTCACGTCTCTCATCAAACCATTTCTCGATGACATGTCTGATTGCATCAATCATTGAGCATATGGGAAGCCGTCGAGCCCACAACAATCTGCCATTCCACGACTCTGCTGCATTTGATGTCAGTTGGCTATAACGTGGAACTGGACAACAGCTCCGAGCCCATTTCTCCGGTTCAACACTCATTAATTTCTGGTATGCAGCTTCGCTCTCTCGACGGATTTTGTTCATTGCATTTTCATAAACTGAATGACGATAAGCATATGCAGCTTGTTCATACAAGGTAGTAACCACTTTTCCGAACCGCTTCAACTTGTTGAGTAAGTTATAGTAGCACAGACCGTGAACTGCATCAGGAAACACTTCACTAATAGCGTTACCTATCGAGACATGAGCATCAGAGACAATGACTGTATCTGTCAGTTCCCCATATGCAACTCTAAAACGCTCGAGGAACCACTTCCAAGAGATATCATTTTCGATTGGTCCAACACCTATCGCCAATGGGAATACCTGCTCATTGGCATCCTTCGTCACAGCGACAAACAAGATACCTCTATTTCTGCCCTTGAGATGAGTGCCATCAATTGCGATCACAGGTCTCATGTTGAGTGGATAAGCAAGTCTGCAAGCGCCGAGAGCCACAAATAGATGCTGGAACTTCCCATCATTTCCAACTGCCAGATCAGTAACCGTGCCAGGATTTGATTCCTTAAGCATGTGAAGATAGCCAGGCAACATCTGGAAGGACTCAACATACCCTCCGTATATCATCTGTATCGCAGTGTGTCGTGCTCTCAGGGCCAAATCATATTGGATTGTGATACCGAACTCGCGGAGCACCTCCTCCACAATGGCTTTCGGCTTCATGATTTCACACTCCCTCCGTATTTTTCTGGCAACGTAGGCTGCAATAACATTCATGTGGACTTTTTTGGGTGCCACACGTCCAAGATGACGGGTGCATGCATGATCGCCATTAAATTGGCGGACTATCCAAGCATCAGAGTTTCTGCGGGATGATGCTCGCAACTCGAAATGGCAATTTTGCAAATGCCTGCAAATCCATCTGAGACGCTTCGTATCAGATGATACAACTTTGTATTCAGCTCCAATCTCCATGTGCCACAAGCCGGCTACAATATTTAGATCATCTTTGCTTTCAAAAATAGAACCAACCTTTAACTCAGCATCATCTGTCGGGTCATTTTCTCGTGCAACGAGTGAAATCGTAGCATCGAGCGGAATCACTGGAACCAACCAACTGGCGAGATCCTCGGAATTCACTCCTTCATCCCTACGAATCCATGCTGCATGCTCTGCAATCGTGGATTCTGTCATGTTATCCTCCGACTCTTCACTATCGGATTCGGGTACAGATTCTAGAATATAACTTTCATCATCTCCTTCATTTGTATCTTCATCATCGTTGCTTTCTTGTTCATCATTGCGAGAAGTTGCTCTCCTTGGGAAAGAGGTCTCTGGAACAGACATTTGGGGGATAGAGAAATATTCAGGTGTGGATGTCGATCCGTAATTACCTCCAGCGGAATATGGATTATCAAACCAATTTGAGGAAACCATCTGTCTTTGGATATGATCCATTTCATCCGAATATGTTCCGCCGAAGTCGTATCCAAAGGATGAAGAGCGCGGTTCTTCAAAAGAAGGAATATATACGTCCGTGTTGTTGTGAATCACGTATACAGTTGGGAAAGATTCCATCATGCACAACTGATCAAATTGGTGATCGATGCGCAAGAGGGCTTTCATGGTGCGTCCTGTACGAGACCGCGATAAATAATACAACTCGTACTGTGTACTAATCGAATTTCCATTCAACATAATATCGATGTTGTATCTCAAATTTATGAGAGATTGAGAGGCCGCCATAAGTTGAATAATCTGTTCAAATCCGCCCACGTACGTACAATCGTGCCATTGTCCGCCGTATTTGATAGTGAAGTACTTCCATTCATCCATCTATATAAAATTAAAAACGAAAAATGATTAATAAAATAAATTAGAATACAAAACCCCAAAATCCCTCTCGGTATACCTATTTCCCGCTCGAGCGGGATTATGATGTATCGAGCGGGAAATGAGTTATGCGAGAGGGAAATAGTTCCATTTAATGCGTTGCATAATTTATATCTTAAAATATAATTTTCGCTCATTATAGATTGATCTAGTAACGAATCCCGATTTATTTTGTATAATTACTAAATAGATTAATAAAAGATCAACATTAGAAATTAAATGAACTATAATGCTGTAAAAAATCACCTCAATCAACAACCTCCGAAGATGAGTGAATTTGTAAGTCAATTCTCTAATTTTTTCGTAGATATTTGTAGTGAATTTTCTAATTCTTCGTAGATGTATTTTGATCTTCGCTTCAATGTAAGAAATATATAGAAGTGAAAAGTAAAACTGGTATGGATTCACGTGAAAATTGTACATAAAATGTACAATTTAATTTACAGTTATACTACAGTCCAAAAAGAATAGGTGTGGCGTGCCTGCATTGTGCAAGTAATTCACGCGGTGCACAGAAAAAAATCGAATATCCCTCTCGAGAATTGAAGATCCCACTCGACAAAACTGAAGATCCCGCTCCAGTATATGGATATCCCGCTCGACAAAATGACGATCCCGCTCTGGGAATTGAATATCCCGCTCGGGCGGGATGTTACATTTTTCGAGCGGGATATTCATTTTGTCGAGTGGGATCTTCATTTTTTGGCTCTTCATGGGGTTATTGTCTTTTTTGGTATGATTTCTATATTTTTCGCCTTCATTTAAATATGCAGCAGGTATTTATTACTATTAATAATATATATAAAAGAATATTAATAACCAATGATTTACTACTTTATCAAACTTTCATGCAAGACACAAGTACACTTTTCTTACAATGTGTAAGTGATTAGCAATCATTAGTCACTTTTTGATTAAAATAAATCACAATCAACGGTCATTTCGGCTCTTCAAACGAAAAGTGTGTAAAATTCATTTGTTTTGAAGGAGGTGTGTATTTTTCATTTGTGTAAAGTGAAAGTGTGTATTTTTATGGATTAGCACTAAATATAATTAGGGGTGCTGATTAGGAGATTAAGAATAATTAAGGAAGATAATTTTAATTATAGTTTATTAATTTGAATTAAGCTTTATTATTTTTCACTTAATGTTTATTAATTTTAATTACAATTTATTACTTCATAAATATAGTTAACTAGGTGTTAATTAAATTATTTTTTTTAGGTAAAACGAAATATTATTAATTCGAACAAATGCAGGAAATATGAAGAAGATCCTCCACAAATGTCGGAGGTTCATCCCATACAAATGGACTAGGAAAATCTTTAGCCCTACGGGCTAGCCTATGAGCCACCACATTAACATCACGCCTAATATGCTTTAAGCGAAAATTACTGCTAGACATTAAGAGAAGTCTACAGCTTTCAACAATAGACCAAGCTCTTAAATTATTAAAAAATAATTAAGGGGCGGACCTCACAGTGCTGGGGCGCGCACGGGAGACCGCCCTTCAAACGAAGAGATTCCGAACACTAATTAATTCATCTTCTACATCAATTAATTTGGGAATTCACTTATTCGATTCTGACTTATTTATACCTCTATCAAACTACAAGATTCCGAACCCTCGATAAAATAATATATGTATAATTAACTCTTTTTTACAATTCTCAATCCAAAATTGAAAGATATTGAATTAGTCCCTTAATGTGGAAAGTGTTGGGAATGAATTGTGAATTGGGATGGGGGGAGTTGACTTAGGAAACAACTTCCATTAGCAGAAATTCCAACCAAAATCCAACTAATATATAGTTGTGTAATGTAGTGACTTGTGAATGGGAAAGCATATGTATCTATCTATATATTGTGTGAAATTCGAAACCCTAAATCCCCCAAATTGTGGCACGTGATCACTGCTGCCACATTCCCCTTAACTATGGCACTACATCAATATAATTATCTAACTTAATTTGCTGGCATTCTATACAGATTATGCTTCCATCTACATTTATTACCTACATAATATAGCTGGCTGCCTCCTCCTTGGCAAGAATAATATTTAAAATCAAACTATCATCATATATATCTTACAATATCCACTACAAATAATGAGCTAAATTTCAACGAGTACTTAAATATGTTAGTATGTTTTTTGTTGGAAGAGTCATGTCTAATACGAATCAAAAATTCGGATCCAAAATCATATGCAATATTATATTTGTAATTATAACAAGTTTTTGTGTTTTAGATACCAACGGATTCTATTTTTCTTGATTTTTTGTTTAAGTTTCAAACAAATTTTACCTTTTGTAATATCCACTTTGTCCCGAAATAATTGTCTCATGCCGTCAAAACTTGTATACAAAATATGAACATATTTATCTCTCATTATTGCATTAAAAACTGAACAACTAATGAACCTTCATTAAGGAGAATAGCAAAATGAGAAATTTGACATCATTTTTTTCACTAGCTGATAGTAAACCAGCCCATAGCGTCATATTTTAACATGTGTATTGCCAATATTATTTTGGACACCATCTCGTTTGCATGATAAATCATCTTAATTATCATTGTAATAAGCTACAGCTGTATCCATTATTTATTTATTTATGCTTCTTCGTTGTAATTTTTGGTTAATCCATGCAAAAGGGCATTATAATATGTTTTCTGATCATTCTTCAATAATAAATAAAAAAGAAAAGAAATGGTCCGTGCGGTGATCCCCTTTGGCGTAAATAAAAGTTTGGTGGGCGAATTTTGGCTTTATTTTTGGCCGCATATAGAGAGAATTGCTCTTTTCCTCACAAAATATGGAGAAAGAAAGGTAATATGATGCGTGTAGGACAAGTAAATTACTCTAACTAATTTCACTATTACTACTATTTTTAGACAATAATTTTTGCAAAAGCTCTTACTTTATCCTGTTGGATCAACAACAATATTATACCATACTACATCTGTTGTATTCTGTGCTCTCTTAACAATCATGTTTTCCTCATAATAAAAACAAGAAAGTGGATGTAGTATGTGTGTGTGGGACTGCTTCCTCAAGACGATACACTAAGGAATACATATATATTCTATACATAGTCTTTTTGTACTTGTCTTTATCTCTCTATATATGATCAATTAAGTTGTGATGTTGTCACAATGATTTACACTATGATCCCGTTTTATAAGTATTAATTAATTGGGTTAATTATATCATAAAGTGTATGTTAGAGTGTTTGGCAGAAAAGTATTGAACTCTTTAATTTACTGGAAAAAAAAAACACTTGTTATCAAAGTAAGGAGATGCAAGATTTGTTCTTAAAGAAAAAAAGTTGATCGATATTAATTTGTTGCTAGATAAATTTACCCCTCAAAGTTTGGTAAAAAATCTGAGTGTATTGATCACATAATAATATCGATATCCACGATTTAACAATCAAATGTAAGCAAACAATTTAATAATTCATAATGTGGGATATCACACAAAAATACTAAAAATTGTGCATGGTTTTTATTATTATACATTATTTCACACATGTACATTAGTTTTATTGAGAATAAACTATAGATTACTCAGCACAAAAGAGGGAGACACAAAAAAGAGACAATTGGGAACAAAATTCTCTCTTTACATCTTTTAATTAGATTTAAATAAAATTATTTGGATTTTGGCTCCAAAAAGATACATTATCATGTTCTGTTGTAAAATTCAATATATAAACTATGGGATCGAAAATTACGGCGATCGATTAATATAATGAGAGAAAGATAATTGTGCACACTACATGAGAGAAAGACAGACTGCATGACAAGAGATCCATGTTTGTAGGGTTATACAAATAAATTAAGACAAATTAGGGGTTTGGACCATTATTTAGATGACCTAAATAACAAAACGAGGATTAATGTCACATGTTAGTAGAAGATAGTTGGTGGAGAATGGAATGTTGAGATAATTATAAATTATTTGGGATAAGGAATCCTTGAAAACAATAACGTTCTTGTCCTTGTTTTTCCATTTACCAAATGAGATTGCGTTTGCTTGCTTCTTCCCGTAAACATTACACATAAATTTGTTTAAAGTTACTTTTTAAATCAGAGGATGAGAAATCAAAGTACTAATCACAATCTCCCAATTAAAAATAAAAAAAAAAAAAATCGTACACTAATTAATATTACCATCAAAATGTGAAATACTTCTAAGAATAAAGACGTCAAAAACTTCAATAAATATCAAATGCATGCATCTAAGTACGTATGTATATATGTGCCAACTCCATAACAATAAAGTATAATCGTGGCAATATTTTGATAAAATTTCTCACTCAAGAAGTTAACTCTCTTGATCATCAAATTTCAAACATGAACTTTTAAACAGACAGGTGTAAGTTGCTGTTAGTTTTGGTTAACTACTAATCAAAGCAAATCTTGCGTGGGAAATTTTGACCCGTTATGCCAAATCATAAACACGACTTCGCCGAAAAAGATTAATTATAAAAGGTAACAATTTGAAGGGAAAAAAAAATGAAGAAAAATAAAAATAAAGACTGAATTTCGCAACATTAATTTCACCACAACCAAACGCTTCCCAATTCTTCCACTTCATAATTAACAACATATATGTATTTTCCAACGAAATTTAATATAGTAAAGATAAACAAGATTTTCATTGACTTTAGGATTTAATGAAAGTCATTAAAGAATAGTTAAGTGCACTTAATTTCCTATTTAATCCAACGATCACTCTCAGATTTGGGTTGGGAATTAAATTTGGAAAATAGGACATAAATTTTTTTATGAAATATTCGAATAAAGATAATTCTAGCCAATATATCCAGTTTTATACGGTAATATAAAACAAAAAAAGAATTGTATCTGCCCTCCAGATTTTGCAAAAAATCCACTTAACGTCTTACTGATCTAAAGCGTGGATAGCAAAATATGGAGTTTCTGCGGAAAAAACGTGAACTTATGTAATGAGAATTACGAAATTACCCCTAACGATCGGAAGAATTTACATTTCATATCCCAGAAAGCCACCGAAATAACTCACTAATCTCTTCTCCGACACGGTTGGCCTCCAGATCGTCGACGGCGGCGGCGGCGACAGCCTCACTCCGCCGGCTGCTGCCGGAGAAGAATCTCCCCGAGCTTCTAAACGACATCGCACGAGAAGAAAGCGAAACCGACGCCAGTCTATCCACATAATCCCTCAGCCAGTTCCTGCCGCTGGATACGTCCGCCGCGAGCGCCTCCCCCGGCGGCTCCGGTATCGGAATCCCAATAGAAGATTCCTTGTCCGCCGAAGTGCAGTCGGAAGCTCCTCTGCGATGAGTGACGGATCCTACCGATACCTCATAGCCGTTATCATCCACAATATACTCGAATGACCCTATGGAATACGACCGCCGCTCTCCTTCCGGCGGCTCTGGAACGCCTCCGCCGCCACGGCGGCTGATGCTTCCGATCTCAATCCTGAAACTGCCGCTGTGGCCGTTTCCGTCGCGAAAACTGCCAGTACTAATGCCGCGGTTCGGATTGGGGAGAATCTTATCGAATACTTCGGAGTCGGAGGCGATTACGGCGGAGCGGCAAAGCGGGCATGTTTGATTGGAGACGATCCACGTGTCGATGCAGGCGGCGTGGAACGCGTGGCAGCAGATAGGCAACAAACGGAGTTGATCATGCGGCTCGAATTTCGACAAACACACAGCGCAGTCGCCTCCGGTGAGGTTGCCGGTCACTGAACGGAACGTGAAGAGCGGGAGAGAATCGAGCAAACCGGTCGGCGCCGCCGCGTGGCATTGCTGCTGGCTGGAAGAGTCTCGCCGCAGAACGACGTCGTCGGCGGCGGAGAAGGTGCGGTGGATGCGCTTGGAGAGGAGGCGGAGGAGGAGATAAATGGAGGCTGAGATTATGACGGCGGAAGCGATAATTATAATAACTATGACAATGGAAGACGACGAGACGTCGGAGGAGGATGGGGACGACGGCGATGACGTGTCAGAAAAGGGTGGCGGCAGTTGTGGCATTTGCGTGATGACGGAGGAGCCGCCGTCAAAGATGGTTGTGGGTGGCGGCGGCGCGGACGAAGTGGACATCTGGGAGAGAAGTAGAATTGGGGGATTTTTAGAGAGAGAAATAGAGGGTTTGTTCTGTTGTGAAGAAGAAGAGAGAATCTAGAGAGAGAAAGGGAGATGGTGAAGGGGGTGAAGGTATTTAATGCAGGATTAAGATTTAAGAGAGGGGGTGGTGTCACCGGTGGAGTTAAGGAACTGAGGGGGCTGAGATAAATGAGCAAGTTTGGTGTTTTTGTTGGGGGTGGCACGTGCCGGAGTTTACACGCCAAAACAATACTATTATCATTATGTAAATGTTCTCCTCTCTCTTTTTGTTAGTTTACTGCTCTGTACGGAATTCGTTGTGGGACATTTTTATTATCTTCTCTTTTTTTTTCTTAAAAAAAAATTGTAATCGAAATAGTGATTTAGTTGTAGTTCGTATAATGTAATCGTACAAATCCGTTTTTAGATTAGTATTTCTTATTCCAATACTTTTATCTGTTTAAATTAAATATAAAAATAATTAGCGGATGGAGTATTCCAAATGCAACGTTCAGTGGGTGAGATGAAATTAATACAAACAGCTCTACTAAGAAGTTTTGACCAATGTGTATTAATTTGAAAAATTAAGTTTGAAGTATTTGTAGTGTGTGGAAAGGGGGGATGACTGAAGAGAGAAGGTATAAATAAGTACAGAATTAATGAGGGAGTGGATGAAATGAAATTAAAATTTGTGGCAAATAAATAATACCAGTAAAAAGAGGTAGATCAGTGTGGCAGTGTGGGGATTTCGGGCCAATCCCAAATTTAGTGGTTTCTCTCTCTCTCTCTCTCATATTAAAAGAAAGGAAAATAAGGGTTTTGGGCATGAATGGTTCTGTTCGAAAGTTTTGGGTTTGGTTTTTCAATTTGGTTTTGTTGAGGTGCATATGTTGAAGTTGCCACGTTGGTTAATTAGCTAGTGATGTAAGTAGATTCTTTTCAATTTTAATACTATATTACTATGGATAGTTATGGTAACCATGAATTGGAAGAGAAACTAATTAAATTGATATTCTTTTGCATTTTCAAATTAAGCATTGTATTTGTTATTTTCATTGTGAGATTCTTATGTTTATGCGCATGCTACAAGGATGTCCAATCAACTAGTAGTGTAATCGAGTCGAGTCGAGTCGAATAGTGTTTTGCTCAAGATTGACTCGTTTAGCTAAACGAGCTTCTCATTTAATTATCGAACTAGCTCTTATCGAGCCGAGTGTAGAGCCGATCGAGCCTAAACGAGCTTTTAAAATTTAGTCATTCATTAAAAATATTAGTTACTTTTTCAAAAATATAAGTTATTTTATTCACAATAATGTAATATATTTACTATTTTCTTTTAAATAAATAAAGTTAACTAGATAGTTAATTCAAATATTACTAATTATTGTAGAAATATAAGATATCTGACTAATAATCTTGTATTTTTAAGATAAATCACTTAACGAGCTTGCTCATGAGCTTGACTCGTTTAACTAAACGAGCTTGCTCATGAGCTTCACTCGTTTAACTAAACGAGCTTCTCAATTAATTATCGAACGAACTTTTATCGAGTCGATTGCCGAGTAGCTTACGAACGGCTTGAGTCGTTTACAGCCCTACAATCAACGTCGTTAATTTGTGATTTCTTATAGAAAAGTATTAAAGATATCTTAGAGAGGTTGCCATAAATTTACATCGTAATCTGTTATTAAAAAAAATTCTTTTTTTTTTTATAATAAGTATAGTAAAGTAATCTACGCAAAACCTACTTCTCAATCTTACAACGTATTTCCATTTATTTCGAATACAACATTAAGAAAATAATTGGTCAAATATAGGTCAAAAACCTTCTTTTTACTTGACCGTGCCATGGCAAAAGCAGAACGTTGTTAATCAAAATACACGGACCATAAATTTAATCAAAATTAGAGCTGTCTCATCATTTATATTTGGGTCCATCAAGATTACCCCAAGGAAATTAAACTGAGTCTTACTCACTGTAAATACTGTAGTATCAATTCAGGTTGTTGAATATGATGGCTTCTTATAAATTACACATCATTTTCATATATTTATTTATGAGTTTATATCACTTTATATCCCCACCTTTCATGTTTTTTTTTTTTTTTAAATTATCCCGTTCTTTGAAAAATATCAAAAATAATTTCACATTTAATTTAATTATATCAAGTCTATTATTAGAGCAGAGTTCCGTTACCAAAAAAAATGACAAGACACACCGAATCTTGTCAAAAATAACCAGAAGAGCTCCACATCAAGCGTTACCCGACTACAATTAATAATCAAAGATAACAAACAAACACTTTTCACTTCACACTTTTTGCTCTTGATAATAAATTAAAGTTTGAAATATTTTTTATACTTTTCAAAGATTGGGATAATTTTGAAAAAATGTACAAAATGTAGGGATATTAAGCAATATTAATCCTTAATCTATTGACTTATTCTTCCAACACTTATAATTCATTTATTAAAAATTATTTAGATGGATCATAACAAAAAAAACAAAGACTTTCATCAAATTCGTTAAATTGTTTTTTCTTTTTTTCTTTTTTTAGCTATGCGTATCCACTAAGTGCTCGTTTGGTTCGAGTAGGGGAATGGAAAGGGAATGGAATCAAGTAGAGAGGAGGAATGGTAACAATAAGTGTTACTTTTATTGGGTGTTTGGTTCAACAATGGAAAGGAATCACCTTGTGAAATTATTCCGGAGAGGAAAGGATTTTGTTACCGCTCTAGTTTGGAGGGTAACATTTTGGGGGATTGGGTTACCCTCAAGTAAGGGTAATGGTTAACCTAATACCCTAACCAAACAAGAAGTAATGGATTCAATTAATTGAATCTTTTTCCATGCCCAAAAAATACCGGATCAAACATGGGCTAAGTATGCAATAGGATAGGTTGCAATAGAAAATGTATTCGAGATTTAGTCGAAACAATTAAATTGATTTAAGTCGCTAACTTATGAAGACCATGATCTCAAAAAAAACTTAATAAGACCATTTGATCAATCATCCGTAATAAAAATAAGCATCTATACCAATCATTTAAACCGCAGGTAAATTTGAATGCATGTGTAATTTTTTATCCTTTCGACTATTAATGATCGTTTAATTACGAATTAGGTATCAGTCCATTTCAGAAATTCATACTTATTCTAAACCCGCTTAGAAGTAAATCCTTTCTTCCCAAAATATAAATAATTCTGTATGATTTAAATGGGTATCTATATCTAGCAAAGTGGACATACTTAATTGTCTTGGGGCAAAATAAAAGCATGATACAATCTGTGGCGCTCGACGCATAAAATAGAGGAGGGAAAACATTGATCATGTGTATTAGTAAAAACAAAAAACTTGATTTTGGGGACCCAATCTCCCGGCCTTGAAGACGTTAGACGTACAATGATCAAAATAACTACTTTCAAAACTTGTCGAATACCCAATATATGCTACTCCCTCTGTCCCACTCATCTTTGCATGTTTTCCTTTTTGAGTCGTCCCACTCATCTTGGCATGTTTCCTTTTTTGGACAAAATTATGGCTCAATTAGTACATTAATTCAGCCCAAAAGTCAATAAAAAACACTGCAGAATTGAAAATACAATAAAAAACACTATAAGTCAATAAAATAATATATACAAACTACACTAAACATAACTTTTACACTTAATACATTTCTTCTTAATACCCGTGCCGAAAAGAACTAGGCCAAGATCAACGGGACGGAGGGAGTATTTAATTACTCTCTGTTTGAACCCCAAAGTCCCCGAACATTGTAACTCCTAATTCGACCAAGAATAATCTTTTTTTTTTTTCGGATGAATGAATCTAGGAAGACCATGAAATACTTTTGCAGAATAAGTAGATGAGAAGTTAAGTGCAAACTAGATATATGCCAAAAGTTGAGCAAGTTTGACTTGGTTGGGTAACTTTGGCTTTTGGAAAGTAACTGCATAGAATATATTGAAGGCTGCATAATTGCACCATCATCCTAAAAGTTATCTATCAAAATCATAATAATCTAAATCTTTGATCCTTTGCCCAAAATTTGAGCTATTGTTATATACAATGATTTTTTGTGCTACATGTGAACCTTATTGTCGGCTGTCCAATTCAAATAATCTAACCAGAATTTTAATTATAAATTTAGGAGAAATCGAAGAAAATATGTGAATCACAATTTATATGGATCCTTTTTCTTTTCTTTTCTTTATTCTCTTTGTACCATCTGTTCTAATTTATAGTTTTATCGATAAGTATTGGAGCTAATTAAAAGGATTAACAATGCTAGGAACCATGCGATATAATCAAGTGTTAATCTTCTTATTTGTGCATGTACGTTTTTGAATTTATCATATTTCTTTTTATATTTTTCCTTTATATATGCAATAACATAACCAAAAATAATTTTATGCTATGAAGAACAATAATATTGTATCGAGTACTAGAAAATAATTGCTCATCTTCTTGATTTTGATTAATATTTGGCTATAATATAGAGTAGGTTACAACCGCCGTATGATTTCTAACGGCTATAAAACTCAATATTTTTTCTGAAATTCTAACAAAAACTAATTTATTTTTTATTTAATCCAATATTCTTCGGGTTTGTTAGATGCATAAATGATTCTCAGACCTTTGTTTCATCTTTAGACATTTGCGTGTCAAAACTCGTTAGGCAATTATTATTATTATTATTATTATTATTATTATTATTATTATTATTATTATTATTATTATTATTATTACTATTATTATTATTATTATTATTTTATATAAATTCCGACATAGATTCATATTCCACAATGAATTAAATTGAGCAGAGTAAAAAAATGAATTGAATATAACCTAGTGGGCGGACTCCAAAATTGTATAAAGTGCGTCCCAAAATTTAATAAATTTGGTAGGAATTGGCAGAATGTAACATTTAATTGGAAAGATATATAATTGAATCGTTTAAATAAGTGCACGCCCTGCGCAGAGTAGTAATTCCCATTACTGTGCCACCTTTATACTCTATCTTTTCCTATATACTACTCTCTCTCTCTCTCATCACCTCCTCATCAATTATGAATGAATAATTGTACTCATAATTTGTATAGATGGAATATTAATTATAACTAAATACTTGATAACACGAATGATGTATTCATTATGATTCAGAGGTTCGTCGATAATAATCCATCAAATAAGGCACATATTTGCGTGTTTATGGTTTAATGTTTCAAAATGTTATCGTAGAATTTTCTAAAATTTTTTGTTATCCACAGTTTGGCTAAAAGTGCTATTTCGCTTGCGATGACTGAAGTTTGGATTAACGTACAATGATCTTGCTATTTAATGAATTGTGATTTCTTTTTCAAAAAAAGAAAATCTATTAGAGATGATGATAGTTCTTTGATTGAGTTGCCCATAATTAGGAATTATACACAATTAAATTAAACATTGGAGGAGCCATCTTGGAGAGATTTAGCATTCATGCGCTCTCTTTAAACTTTGCAAATCGAACGAGTATTGTTTATTAAAAATATATATTGAATTCAATGTCATGATTATGATAAATTTAATTTAGTATCTTGCATCAAAATACATATTACAAGTTGTACTATTATTATATGGTAATGTTGTCGCAAAAACCCACAAACATAAGCACGCATACTGGATATGTAATGATATTGCTTCTGTAAGAAGCTTAGCATGCTATGAGACCTGCACAACCACACCATTCTTTGTTCAACAAAATTCCCACTGCCACTTTTCTAGATACAACCAATCCCACATTCATAAGTTTGCAATTACTCTTTTTTTAAACGAAATAATCAATATTATTAATAATTATTTACATTAGATTTAATTTTAATCAAAGCATGCTTCTTCATTCAAAATTATAATACTATCAAGGCTTATAGATTACGGGGGACAACACGATGAGGTTGGATTTTGGGTATGTTTGGGCTATTGTAATTTTAACGGCCGACAAATTTGTGGGTCTGATCCAACCCAAAAACTATGCATTTTGGTCCATGTACGGCCCAAAAACATACGATTTTGGATCAGGATGGAATACTGTGCTTCCTTTGACCCAATTGATTTTCGAGTTGGCCGGCCCGAAATCCTCAGTTTGACCCGATGGATCGGGCTTGGTCTATAATTTGGTTGCTCTGATAGTTTATCGTAAAATATATATGGCTTCATATTGTTATTTGGTTTAGTATTTCCTCTCATTGAATCGAGTCGAACCGAACACACATTAACGACTCTTTGTAACAAAGTTACTAAATTTGTAGTACTTGATCGTGATGTGTCACTTTTACATGCTTAAATGGGCAGAACATGCTTAAAATGGGTAGACACTGGGTACTCTGAGCTTTAGTCTTGCAAATATAATGCAGTTCAACAAATTGAGGAAATTGATGAGTTAAACAATAATCATCTTTGGTTTTGACTCATCTTGGAAAATGGAAACTATGGTAGATTTCATGAAATCTTACTTAGGTGTAGAAAGCCACTTTTCTTGAATTTATTTTTGTTAAAATAGTGGACCCTTTTTGTGACAAATCATTTATCATATGTCTCCATGACTGCATTTTCTCATTGAATTAAATGCTCCATAAATGAAAGAGCAGGCTGAAGTAGATGAACTCAAGAGTCAAGACTGAGCAATAGAAAATGTTGCATATAGATCTCCTCATACAGATTATATCATCTCTCCTCATATGTGTAGAGAGAGAGAGTAAATGTATATGGAATACCTATTGGCATTTGGAAATGAAAGATTCAAAGATTGGCATTGAATTTCATCCAAAACATGTAGAACAGATTTCAACTTCTCAGAATGAAATCATTCAAGAATTTCGGAATGTCAAATAAAAGTAATGCATGCCATTTTTCCTAGTCATGAATAGCCCTTTGTTAATGAATTAAGGTTTACAACATAATACAGTGACATTTAATTGCAATAGTATCGAAATCGTGCTTTGATTGTTCAAAAATTAACCTTTTTCATTGGAAAAATACTCCCAAAATAGTTAATTGCTAAAATCTTCATGATCTTTGAGCCAAATTGCTTCTAACAAAGTTTTCATAATTACCAATATTTGATTTTTTTTTTAATCAAACACACCCACCTAAATTTAAGGATCAAACTATAGACCTGATATAAAATACTTGGGCCAGAAAAACCCGTGCTCAAAATAAAATTAAATTGAGCACGAGTTTTATTAGTAAAAAAAATAAAATGGGTTCAAGTAGAGTTTTATGGAATGTATCAATAAGCTAAACTCATACTGCGAGTTGTTTCATGCTATAAATAAACTTGAACACTCAAAACATCCGCACCTCGTTAACTCAAGTTTTCATATGTTTTAATCAATCAATATGAGATGCAACCCTTTATGCAATAAGATTATCAAAGTGTTTCTTTATATGAAAAAGGATAATTAACAGTTTATGATCTAATCTTTAAACCGAGTCGCATAAATGACCTAACCTATAAAATATGCAATTTGATTTTTTATCCTTTCAGAAAAGTTAATTACAAATATATGGGCCCAAAAATATATTGGCTAATGAAACAAAATATATGGGCTCGAAAATATGGTATGACAGGCCAGAGTCCTACATGAATATTCGGAAATGTGACGTGGAAGTAAGTCCACGTACGGTTCCAGCCTTCCGCGTTAAATGAATTAAGGTTTATACATAATGCCGTGCTCCAATTCAAGCTCTCTAATCACTATCTCCTTCTCATCCAAACAACTCTGCAGAGCGCTGATTTCTGCCTTCATCTTCTCAAAATCCAACTCAGAACTCTTACTAATCCCCTCCACCGCTTCCAAATCCTCCACATTCCTCTTGAATACCTGGATTTGCTTATTCCTAGCTTCCAATTCAACCACCAGCAACGCCTTCTCCCTCGCCGCCGCCTCCAGCTTCACATCCTTCTCCTTCTCCCTTCCTTTCATCGCCTCCAATTCACTCTTCAATCCAGACAATTCAGCATTCGAATCCTGCAAATCACTCATTGCCGATGCCAAGTCGTGCTGCAGCCTCGACACCTCGCCTTCGAGATCCGCAGCTCGCGCCGCTACAGACCCCATCGCCCTATTCTCCGATTGAGAATTCTCCACCTGATGTTTCAAATCATCATTCTCAGAGCTCAATTTCTCGACAGAGGCCTTCAGCTCCTCTACTCGTTGCTTGAATTCCTTATTTCTAATTTCTAATTTATTACCACTTCACATCCCATCCCTGTCGCGAAACCACCAATTCCCAAATCCAATTTCCGAAACCCTAATATACTCAAATTCACCCGAATTCCCAAATTTAATCTCCTAATCTACTCAAATTCATCCGGATTTTGTGAATGGGGAAGAACGAATTCCTAACCCCAAAGGCTATCGCGAACAGAATCAAAGCAAAAGGTTTGCAGAAGCTGCGATGGTACTGCCAGATGTGCCAGAAGCAATGCCGCGACGAGAACGGATTCAAGTGCCATTGTATGAGCGAGTCGCACCAGCGCCAGATGCAGGTCTTCGGCCAGAACCCCACCCGAATCATCAGCGGCTACTCCGAGGAGTTCGAGAGCATGTTCCTCGAGCACATGAAGCGAAGCCACCGCTTCAGCCGCATCGCCGCCACCGTCGTCTACAACGAGTACATCGCCGACCGCAACCACGTCCATATGAATTCCACCCAGTGGACCACGCTCACCGAGTTCATCAAGTATTTGGGGAAGACTGGCAAGTGCAAGGTCGAGGAGACCCCTAAGGGTTGGTTCATTACCTACATCGATCACGACTCCGAGACTCTCTTCAAGGAGAGGATGAAGAATAAGAGGCTCAAGGCGGATATGGTGGAGGAGGAGAAGATGGAGAGGGAGATTCAGAAGCAAATTGAGCGAGCTGAGCAGACGATCGGGAACGAAAAGTCTGGGGAAGAAGAAGAGGGAATTGCTAAATCGAGAATGTTGGAGAAGAATGACGAGGAGGGTGGGGCAAAGATCAAATTGAGCTTAGGGCAGTCGAAGAAGAATGCGGAGATGAATGGAAAACGGGGGGATAGTGCTAGACTGGTGTTTGATGAGGTCGAGCCGGAGAGTAGTGGTGGGAAGCGAAGAAGGGAAGGTGAGGGTTCGAGTAAGAATGCATCGGTTTTGGATGAGATGATGAAGGAGGAAGAGAGAGCTAAGGAAAGGATCAATAGGAAGGACTACTGGCTTTGCCCGGGGATCGTTGTTAAGGTTATGAGTAAGGCTTTGGTGGATAAAGGGTATTATAAGCAGAAGGGGTTCGTGCGCAAGGTGATTGATAAATATTGTGGGGAGATTGAGATGCTTGAGAATAAGCATGTGTTGAGGGTTGATCAGGAGGAGCTGGAGACGGTGCTTCCTCAGATAGGGGGTCTTGTTAAGATAGTAAACGGGGCATATCGCGGTGAGAACGCGAGGTTGCTGGCAATCGATACTGATAAATTTTGTGCCAAGGTGCAGATTGAGAAGGGAATATATGATGGAAGAGTTCTTAAGGCTGTTGAGTACGAAGATATTTGCAAACTAGCATAGTGACACATGGGTCGTGGAAGTGTATTATCTTTTGCTCAGTGGTTGGTTTTGATATCATCTGTTCTTCTAATTGTGTATCCAGGCTGAACAAGGTCATCTCTGTTGCAAACTTCAGAATATAGATACGGTTATACTTTCGTTTATGATGTTGGTGTTCTTGTTTTTGTTGTATGAATTGGCAATCGAACACTTATTTATATTCCATGAAATTTGCAGCACTGAGTTTTAAGATAGTTTCTTTTATCAAACTTGCATGATTGATGCCATATTGCTTCAATTGTTATTCGCAGTTTTGGTTATGCCCATTCCGAATAGTTCTAACTCTTATCTCTATGATAGGGATTGTTATATCTCACTTACTGGTATGATCGGAATAAGAGTGAATGATAGGAAGCTTCCCTATCTTTGCAATAGATTTATTCACTGCTTCATTAGCCCTGAAAGGGTGAGAGACAAGTTGTTGACTATGTAGTTTGATCAGCACTGGAACTTAGCATAGTAATTTGAACTTATATTGCTAGCACTGTTGATCATTAATGGATATTTGTCATCTTTGTCCTCTCACCCCTTATGATGGTAGCTATCTCTCTGTCACATGTATTGACGCATTGGCTTCACTATGCACTTTGAATTATTGTTTATTTAAATGTTTGTTTGTTGGTAGCTCCTCATTTTCTTTTCCACCCATGAGGCTTGGCTATATTCTTGATGCAGATATCATATTAGTTTGTTCATATAAAGATGTTTTATAGCTTCTGAGTCCTCTTGCTGATGCTTTCAGTCTTGTGATAACTAATGTGTCATATTTGCTGCTCAAATTCTTAGCTTCAATACCATCACCGAATCCAAGTTCCTCAATCGAAACACAACAACAAAGGGACGTTTGTCCTTGTTCTCTCAAGCCTTGGACTGGTTTCTAGAATGGATGTGGTCGCAGGTTAGTACTACAGATGCATGGTTTCTTATTTGCTACTCTTTTAGTTATTCTCGTTGATGTATATGCCTCTAAGATGGTAGCATTCCTAAGTTGCATGCGGAGGTGTTTAACATGCTATGATTATATGTGTCGTCTTCATTTATGTTTATTGAGCAGCCTTTAATCCTTGGTACTATGATCACGTTTGAGTAACTTCAAACTGCTGCACATTTGTTGAGTGGTGCATGCTGATGAACAAAGATGATTATCACTAGAGCTAAGTCTTGGGAAAGATGCTTTATGATTGTAAATTATTTCTGGATTCTATTTTCTTCTCGATGAAGCACCAGTGTTTCCTCTACTAATTCTTGCTAATCAAATTCTCCTTTTACCAATTTTTATTGCCTTTCTAGTGAATTTGCATGTTTATGTTATGTGCCCTTTTCGTAAATAAAATTTTACACGCAGAAATCAATAAATGTAATGCTACAAATGTTCGATTCATTCCCTAAATAAAAGCGCAATTGAATTTAGATGTGTATTTTTGCTGCAATTCTGTTTTCACTACAATTTTACTCATGGATTTGTGAGTGTACGTAAATTTTTACTACAATTGAATTTCGAGTCTACAAATAAGTTTGTGTTTACATGTATGAAATAGTTTCTATTAGTTGGAGTCTTCACACGAAATTTGTTGAGTAGGCTTAATTCATGATGTTTTTCTTATGTTTCTGATCCTGATTTTAGTTATCATGATGTTTTATTGAGATTGGATAAATTAAAAATTAAGATTCATGTTCTCTTATGTTTTTTATGAAAGCTATCTTTATGAAGGCAATGTATTATTAGCTTACTTTACTATAAAACTTCTACTAATTGGATCTTCCCTTCTTTTGTAGGAGTCACGCAAGTGGGTAACAAAGAAATAATCAATCGTGTAAACATTAAAAAAAATCTTTCCTGATTCAAATTTGGTGTATGTTTACGTTAAAAGTATGACCCAAAACATTGCAAATACAATTGCGACTCTAAGTTATGTCTTGTTCCACGAAATTCTCTCAACAATTTTAAAAACTTGAAAGAAGTGTAAATTTAAGGTTTAGAAGTAGAAAGAATGAAAAAAATTATGGATGTAACAAAAGTAGCTAGAGAAGCAGAAAAATAAAGTTAGGGTGCATAAAATTAGAAATAGTATGTTGTCAGTTGTTTCATAAAATAACTAGAAATGTGTAATAAAATTATCATTTTCTTACTTGATGGCATCTATATCTATATACTAAAACAATGTAGTGAATCTTAGTTTTCCTGCCAAAAATATCTCTCTAATAATTTCTGTGCAAAACTATTTTTTTTAATTTTCTTTTAGAAAAGTTAAAAAATTAATTTTCATGCAAATTTATTTTTAGTCACTTTTTGGAAAGCTAATAAATTGCTTTGGTAATTTAAAGACATAAAAGTTACAGCAGTTGTACTATATTTTTCAATTATTATTCGCAAGTAAAATAAGATAGTTGTATAATTTTCAATAATTATACATTTTCCAATGTCATTATTATGACCTTACATTTTCCAACTCCATTTCAAATGTTCAAATTATACTTTGAAGTAAGTTCAATTCATTTTCATGTTTAGTTGTTTGTGCTTTTGCTTCGGTTAATATTGTTAGGATTATTTGGCTTTCTTCTACTTATTCACCTTCATGAATCATATGTTTATTTGTACTTGTACTTCATGTTTGTTTGTTGTGTTGTATGTTTGATAATGTCTTTCTCACTTTCAGATTCTCTATTTAATACGTTAATTCCTTCAACAAAGTGTCCTTGAGACTTCTCTCCTGCAGTTAAGTCAAAGGAGAATCAGTTCAACAATTTTCTGATGCACATAAATTTCTAACACAACGGCTTTGATGTAATTAAGTAGATTTGAGGTAATTTTCTATAATAGCTAAATATAGAAATGTTAAAATAAATAAAAATTAGATTATGGTTTTATTACACATCTTGTATATAAGAAAGTTCAAAAATATTATAATTTCCAAGTTTTTGTTATATTCAATTGCAATTTTATTTTATTTATATAGTAACTAACTTAATATTATTTTTATAAAAAATAATACTCCCCATGCGTTGCAGGGTTATAAACTTATAATACTAGTGTACGAACATACGTGTAGTGTCTTCACTGTCTTGTGTGTGTTGTATGTTTGCCCGAAAAAACAGTTGGAATATTACAAATTTTAAATTGGTAAGTCGCTAATAACTCCATCAAATACGATTATACAAATAAATTAACTTTAAAAAAATCCGTAAAATTTCAAGTAAATGATTTTCGGTTGGAGTAAAACTCCGCGTCTCTCGCACATTCATGAATCAGTCATGTTCCGCCGTGGCACCGCCCGCCTGCTTCCTCACCGCCGCTTCCGTTCCACTTCCGATGTCCCAACAGCGCCGGCGGCGGCGGTCGATGACCTATTCACGGCGGCTTGGAGAAGGATAGCGCCTAACGTCGACCCACCCAAGACTCCACTGACATTCCGGCAGCCGCCCCCATCCACCACTTCCGCCGACTCAAAGCTCACCATTAATTTCATTTCACGCTACTATTCGCACTTCTCAAATAAGCAGGTCTCATCTTCCTCAACTTACAGTTAATCCTGTGTAATTACCTTCTACTTCCTTGTGAATTTTCTTCTTTTCTCTTCATATTTAGGTTTTATGGAATTTGAATTTTCCATTGATTGTCCTTTTCTGTTCATAGTATTACCTCTAGAACTGAAGACATTGATTGAGTTCTTGTTTCTGATTTGCTAATTTTAGGATATTATTTGATGTAATTTGATTAGTTAAAACAGAGGTATCTATGTTGAAGAAGCCCTAATATCAGAAAATGGTAATGCTGCAAGTTATGGACTTTCAGAAGTTAATTCGGATTGATGTTGCACCTGGTTAATGTCATCCATCCACGATCAAGAGTTGCCATCCCTATTATCTTTGCAGACATTCAATTCTCCATAAATTTTGGTCAGGCGAATGCCGTTGGTTTTCGAAAGAATAAAAAGAGGGGGGGACCTTCACATCAATATACACAACTCTTATTTACATTCATTGTACTTGATCAATTTTAGACTGAAGGACTCTGAACCAGAAGCCTTATCATGTCACTTTAAATGCAGCCGGAATCGCCCATTTAGTCTGTTAAATACCGTGATAAATTTTAGTTTGGATTTGGATTAGTTGCTTATATTTAAGAAGTAGCAGTCTAGTACTGATGGTAATTTTTTAGAATGGATTCAATGGTTGGATGTTATGTGAAGTCTCCAGAAAAAACTGATTAGGAAAATGGTGGAAATATCACTTTCGTGTAGAATGTAAACTGTTATTCTTTGCTAAAGCTTTTAATTTAGTGTCAACTTGATGATATCCTTAATTTCTTATTAATTGCTGAAATACCTGGCAGTCTTTTCTTAGGAGCAGTAGATTTTGAAAATATTTGTATGAAGTTTGTATACAACCAAAGTGAAATTCTTAGCACAGTGGTAGAATTGATGCTTCAGGGATTAAAAATTTGCTACGGGGTAGTGATATAGATCGTTTCCATTCTTGATGAGCTAATGAAAAATCAAGTTTTGACTTTCTGGTATGAGACTACTTTGTCCCACTGTTTATTTCCCCAGTAATTTGGATGCTCTCTACACATAAAATGATGGTTGCTCGTTGTATGATCTCAAATTGCAGTAGTACTATTGAAGCTAACTTGTGTTCAGATTAGCTAATGGATTGTTGGACTTTGTCAGATGATAATTGTACTTTAGTGCTGGGCTTAGATTCTGCAAACTGTAAACAATCACATGTTCTCTTTCCCAAATTTTGCGTTGGCGTGATGATATGTTTTTCCACCATGCTCTGCCTTTTTAACATTCATTTAGCTGCTCGTCTGCCTGCTGAATTGCTCACTTCAGGTGGACATGGTGATAGCTCCTGGTGTGGCAGGGCAGATGGGTATACTACCTGGACATGTAGCATCAATATCTGAGCTGAAACCTGGCCTCATTTCCATACATGAGGGTGATGAAGTGACAAAGTACTTCATTAGCAGTGGCTTTGCGTTTATCCATTCAAATTCTGTTATTGAAATCATCGCTGCTGAGGCTGTCACGATGGAGCAAATCGACCCTGCCTCTGTTCAAAAGGGTCTCGCGGAATTCACTCAGAAGCTGAGCACAGCCTCAACGGATGCAGAGAAAACTGAAGCCCAGATTGGGCTCGACGTTCTAACTGCCTTAAATTCTTCTCTCGCAGGATAGTCCAAGTAAGCAATTTGATGAATTTTTTCTCTATAGAATTGTAGTCACTTTTATATCTTTCAACGTTGGAAAATTTCTATTTTCTTGTTTGTTTTTTTTTGTATTTTTTGTTTTTTTTTGTAGCTTTGTATTCTCTGTCTAAGATTACAACTAACATAGATTTTATGCCTCTCTGTAGATTATATATTGGCATGATAATTGGACGACATTATAAATATACATATTCTGTGTCGACGATATTAGATCTGGAAATGGCACATTGTTTATACCAGATGAACCAAATAATCATTGATGTTAGTTTGAGTCTAGTACTCCCTCCGTCCCGCTATTTCCGGCTCATACTTTATGGGCACAGGTATTAAGAAGAATGTGTAAAAGATAGAAAAGTGGTAGGGTCCACACTTTTTAAAGGGTTAATTATTTCTATTTTGGGTTCGAGCCATTTATAAAGGGACGGCCCAAAAAGGAAAATGAGCATGAAATAGCGGGACGGAGGGAGTATTATTTATTGAAAAATAAATATTCATGAAATGCGAACGCTGCCTACTTTAAAATTGAAATTAAACAAAGAAAATGAAGAAACCTATAATTATCTAGCTAGCATAAGGCTGTTTTTATTTTGATTGATTATTTAATTGTTATCTTCTCTATTTACAGTTCTTCTTTTCGTCAACCAATCTGGGAAAAAGGAAAAAGGAAAGTAAAATTGAAGATGACATGCACTGCTCGTTGATTTGAAGAATTGGAATTACTCATTTTGAATGAATTTCTTTTCCATCTACCTAAAAGTTTTTCTTTTCTGTGATTGGTTGGTTGGTGGAAAAGTTTGGCTCGAAGAGAAAGGAAATTGGCCAAACAAAAATAAATAAAATAATAGGGTAAACAAATAGAAAGAATTATGTAAAAGTATTCAATATCTACTTTAGATTAGAACTAGTGTGTATCCCGTCGAAAATAGACGGTGAACTACATTATTAAAATAAAATATATTAATAAGGTTTGTTTCTTCGATTTTATTGTATTTCCTTCAATAAATATTTCTATTTTATTATTATTTTGCAATATATAAGCATGAACATTAAAAATAAATTAATATTATTTTAGAGTGATAATATTTCCATAATTGATCAAAAAGAGCTTTCTTTAGTTGCAAGAAATCAATAGAAATTAAACTATATTTTCTTACCTCACAATCTGTTAAAGATTTCATTATATACGATGTTAATTGTTGTGTACGTTTGATCATCTCGTCACAAAGTCAAATTTCGAAAATTATCCCTACGTGTATATATATACAAATCCAAGAATTATAATTGAGAACACGTATTTTTGAGATTTTTCTTTTATTTACGTCAATTTAAAAATTTATTAAATTAAACAAATTAACATTGACAACTTAATAATTGTTCAAATTAAAATTGTCAATAAAAATAAAACTATTTATTTGGCCAATAAATTAATTTGCCAAATTATATTGGTTGTGCAAAATAATTGCGGAATGAGAAAATACACATGGATTGTGAATATTTATATAGGTTCTCCAAGATTGAAATTTTTATTAAGAATCAATGTGGGATGTGAAAATTTATATTAAAAGATTTCATTATATACGATGTTAATTGTTGTATACGTTTGATCATCTCGTCACAAAGTCAAATTTCGAGAATTATCCCTACGTGTATATATATATATATATATATATATATATATATATATATATACAAATCCAAGAATTATAATTGAGAATACGTATTTTTGAGATTTTTCTTTTATTTACGTCAATTTAAAAATTTGTTAAATTAAACAAATTAATATTGACAACTTAATAATAGATCAAATTAATTGTCAATAAAAATAAAACTATTTATTTGGCCAACAAATTAATTTGCCAAATTATATTGGTTTTGCAAAATAATTGTGGAGTGAGAAAATACACATGGATTGTGAGTATTTATATAGGTTCTCCAAGAGTGAAGTTTTTATTAAGAATCAATGTGGGATGAGAAAATTTATATTAAATATACATATAATAAATAAATGAATAAAATGCTTATAAGAATACTGAAATAAGAGAGCGCCACGTAGGACTCAGATTATAGATAGACAGATTATATATATATGTGTTATGAGACGTGTGATATGATTACCATTATTATATTAGTATATATAGAATATATCAATATAGAAGTAGAGATAATAGAATAAATATAATTTGTATAGAATTTGATTTGATATATGCATATGTGGCATGAAGTTGAGATAATAATAATAATAATAATAATAATAATAATAATAATAATAATAATAATAATAATAATAATAATAATAATAATAATAATGTATAGTATATGAATTAATATTGACGACTTAATAACTGTCCAAATTACATTGTCCAACATAAAAATAAAATTATTTATTTGACCAACTAATTAATTGGCCAAATTAAATTATTTATGCAAAATATTTGCACGATGAAAACAATACACATTGATCTTGAATATTTATAATGGTTCTCCAAGAGTAAAGTCTTATTGAAAATCGATGTGGGATAGAAAATTTCATAGTTAATTTATAGAATATATGGATTAAAAATACATTAAAAGAGGATTTAAGATAAATAAGAATAATGAATGGAGAGCGCGTCACGTAGAACCTAAAATTAAGGGGAGCGCTCGAATGCTTAATCGTTTTAATAATATTATGATGGTCACATAAGTGACATAATTTTGATATTATTTTGCACGTTTTTATTAATTTATTAAATTAGTTTTTAATATTAATAAATATTTTTTTCTCTACAAATAATTCAATTGTTTAGACTTCTTATAATATGTTCCAAGTAGTGTTTATTTGTCGATGGCAAGATGTTTTTGATCTTTTACTCATGTACAATCAAGATTCTTTATTAGTACTTTTTTTTATAGATTAATAAATTCGCGTGTAAGATCTTTTTCATATTTGTTTCCATAATAAATTCTAGTTAATTTTATAATTAATTCTCTGACATATTCGTTCATTAGGCATGAGTATGGAGCAAGTACCGGTTTTCATGACCTTCGATCAACTCAATCTGTAAAAATTATAAATATCAATTATCAATACAGATTAAATATATTAAAAAGTTTATTCTATGCGATCAGAATACGTTAGTGATCATAGTAACATATACGGTCACAAAGAAATAAAAAATTAAAAAATGGGCATAAATTTGCAGCCACAGGAATAAAAGGATGAATTTCTTTATAAATAAATAGAAGTTGGTGACATAATCACACATAGATATACGTTTAAAAAACAATCAAACGGGCACATGATAACATGATCATGACTCAGTTCCAGCTACTTAACATCATAATTAAACATATTATATTTATTTTTGTCATACGAAAATCTTCCCCTGGAAGACTTGGATTCTATATTTTCCCAATAATTTAGCATAAGACTTTTGATTAACACATGTTCAAATAAAGAGAAATATCAATCATATAAAATGACAACATTAATTTGAAGAAAATCACAATAATAAAATAAAGGTTCCATTTCCCATATTGTGCACCAAATTCATCGAGTTGGGTGTGGTCCATTATTTCGTCACTAATTGACAATGTCAAATCGACCCTACGTATTGCTTAGGGCGTGTTTGATAGGGAAACAATTATCAAATTCTAATCATACATATATTTTTATTCTCTTTCTCGTATTTATTGGTGTTTTGCCTTTTCTTTATATAATAATAATAATAAGGTGTGGTTCCGATCTTTTAACGTCATATATTTTATATATAAAAATTATAGTATCAAACTTATGTCATTAACTTTATACGATTGGCAAAAATATCACAATCTCCGATATATGCAAATAAAAATTGGCATTTTAGCTTTTTGTTAAATTGTAACCATGTAAAAGTTCTGGCATCAAATTTATAACTTGGCACGTCGGAATCATGCATATAAATATATATTAAATTTTAAAAATATACTTACAGACATGGTCCAACGTGTTAAGCCAAAGATCCGAATTTGATCCAAAGATATTTTTAAAAAATGTTGAAAGGTTAATGTTTTATTTATTTTTTGGATACTTCACAAGTCTGAATATTTCTGCAAAACGTATCAAAATTCAGGCTATAAATCGATATTAAACCCTTAAAATATTAAAATTCAAACTTTTTCTTTATTAAAGATTTATATGTATGATTTGGTTGGAAATTGGACGGTGATACTGCAGACCCCAGTAAAACTCGAAAAATAAATCAATATCCATAAATCAATTTAATTGTATTGGTACCAAAAATTAATACATACTAAATGCTAACTTTAAATTATAACTGAATATTCGGTATCTTCATATATGAAAGACGAATCAAAATATTTTAAGCTTTCAAAATATTTAAAGTTTAAAACTGCCGAGCTGTTGACAGATGCAAATATATATTATCACAATATATGATAATCGATAATTGATGATCAATCATGCATTAGAAAATTCCTATCATTCTCTATACATTATACATTCTCTATCATATTCAACCTTTTTTAATTTCCCATATCTTTTTTTTTTAATTATTAAAACGGATACAGAGAGAGGAACACGACTCGGTAAAATTCTTTATTACAGAATTTATGTTCCCAAAATTGTCTTCAAGGATTAAAGAATTTTTGACGATTTCATAAAAGTAGACCTTCATAATAAAACAAGTAACACATGTTTATTGTCTATATATCCTTTGTATCTCCTGAAATTCGAAGTGCAACCAACCAAATGCTGCTTGCTGGATGATTGTGAATTTATTTATTTTGTTTTTAATTTTTTTGTGGAAGATATGAATAATGGTGGTGCTATATTGAGCATTCAAATACAACCACATGTTAATTTCAAGGTGTTATAGGTAACCCAAATTTTGTCACATACACTATCTATTTTATTAATTAGTCATTTAGATTATATGCACTGCATGTTATAACTTAATTATTAAGTTCTAAGTTGGATCCAAAATTAGGATCAGTTTCTTTCTTTGAATCCTAATTCTATTATCATCAGATGACTTTTAATTTTTGAAACAGTAGTTCAAAATGTATCTCGATCTTTCGAGAATGACTAATGTGGACTATAGTCCATTTTTAGCAAATCTTTTTCTTTTTTTAAAAGTACGATCGCTATAGAAATTAAACTCCACAAATCTACTGTAGTTCAGAACATAATTATAATATTAGGTTCAGTTTTAATGAACACCGGTCGGATTTAAATATACAGTTGATCCAATAATTCAAAGCTATCATTAATATAAAAAGGAATTAAAAATAATTCCAAAGAAAAGCACAAATTTCAACGGAATGGACAGGTTTTAATTTTTCGCACCAGTAATAGACGACCACGTAACGGCGTCCTAACTCCTACACCAGAAAGCATCGCAGCCGTTCATCTCGTTGACCTAGCGAACCCAAGTCGAGACTTAGAGGCATCAAGGTGTAGTGCACAAACAGTTTGGGTGTGCGACACATGTATAGTATTTTAATTTAAAGTTTAAATTTACAACAAATTAAATTAAAACACTTTATAAGTATCGGACATCCAAGCTATTTGTACACTACACTTTGATGCGCCTCTAAGTACTCCCCACATAATAGAGCGCGAAGCTCATGAGCCACGTGTGCATGCACGAGTAATTATCTAGTGCCTCGCTGGTGGCACGGGAGAGCCGACACGTGCGACGGGCAGCACTAGAAGTAAGGCGTCTGGGAATATTGATAGCTGCCCGCGGGCAGAGAGGGACAATGGGCCTCGGAATCTGAGCCCTCGGTGGGTCCCTCAAGTGGGCTCCACCTGTGATGATTTTGTTGTTTAAAATTATTAATCGGTACGTGGGGCCCGCGCCTGGTGTGGGCATATGTGCGTGGGGCCCAATCCGACGCAGCTCCAAGGTGGTGTGATTGGGAAAGGACAAAAAAAGTGTGGGGTCTTTTGTGCAATTATGGAATTTTGAGTGTCATGATTTGATGATGTGTGTTAGTGCTTTCTTTTTAGAATGTGATTCTTTTGCTTCTCCTTTTTCAGTAATTCATTTCATTTTATTGTGCTCTCTTTTTTGCCAACCAATTTATTTTCTTTCTTTCTTTTTTTTCCCGCTATCTCTTTCTTTTTTCTTTTCAATAACTATAGTTTACCGAATAGGTCAATTATGAAAATGAATTGGATGCGTACATTTTAAAAATGCAGTTGAGCTGCATTTATGAGATGAGTAATTGTATTGATCTAAAGTTGATTTAATCAACATCGTTATATCATATAGTATGTACTTAATTGTAGTCTAAAATATATACGTCAGAATTTATATTCTCAGTACTAGATTGCATACTCAAAGTGTGTGTATATATATATATATTATCTCACCAACTTAATGTCTCTCATTTTAAAGGAAGAAAATTTATATTGAAAAGTTGATAATAAAAATTGAAAATTTTGGGAAAATTTTTTGAAAATAATTTGCAATACCAACATGCAAAAGGTGAATGTACTTTTGTACTTGTAATTTGTAAAAGCACTCGAAAGTATTGGCATGAGAAAATCATCATCATTGGAGTGAAAAAAAATTTGTCCTACACTAAATATATAAACCATTAAACTTAGTGGTGGCGAAGAACATTAAATTAAAAAAATTATCATGACGCAAAAGTTATCTCCTCATTTCCCCCTTTTTTCTTTTTAGTTGAAAGTTAGTCCCTCTGTTTAATGGAATAAGTGACATATTTACAACTAAATCTGCTCCATGAATAAGTATTACTTGTCTAAAATCTATTAAAAAACAATGCAAACTTTTTCATTTTGTTATTATCTTGAATACAAATTCTTTATTAATTCGATTTCTAGATAATAATTAAGAATAAAAAAATTCAATTTCATTAAAATACGGGACGAGAGTATTTCACAAAACCAAAAAACAAAGGAAAAAACAAACGGAGACACGTACGCACACGGTTTTTTAATTCGCGAGCTGATGCAATGCACTTCTGCCACAGGATCCAACCCTTGGATTTGGGGAAACATCAAATGGTTTTCTAATAGAGTATTAAGATTCAATCCCCTACACCACACTCCAAGGCTTGATCCAATAAAAACATATCATCTCAACACGTGGAGCATTTTTATTTGCTTATCCTGTTGGTCCTGGTGGTCCGAGCGACACCTGAGTTGAGCTCCTCCCTAGTCCATGGCCTCCCTTTTCCTATAAAACGCCACCTGCCCACATCTTATTGCTTCCCCTACACTCGCAACTTTCTCATCCCGATTGCATCAAACCACCACCTCCTCCTCCTCCTCCGCCGTAAACCGCCGCCGCAAAGATGGGTTCGTATTATTACACTGGATGCGAGCATGACTACCAGCCCCATTTTCTTGATTCTTGCTCTCTCTGCGGCAGACAAATCAACCAAAACAGTGACATCTTTATGTACAGGTAAATTTATTTTACTATGTCGTAGTTATGTAATTTCACTAGCGAGCCTTGTAGTTCAGTAGTATAGCATACGATTAGTTGGGAAATCTATTAGAATTTCTTTTTAATTATTGATTTATTTTTATTTTCCTTTTTGCAGAGGGAACACACCGTTCTGTAGCCATGAGTGCAGGCAGGAACAGATAGAAATGGATGAAGCCATGGAGAAAAAATGGAAACTTTCTTCTTCTTCTTCATCGAAGAGATCGAATTCTGTGAGACAAACCTCGGACTCCACGAAGGAATCCGACACCAATAAAGCTGTACGGACGGGCGCTGTGGCTGTGTCTTGATAAATAGAGTTGCAAATAAGTATATAGTATATTGTTTTTGAAATGGAGAAATTCTGAAAAGAACAACAAAAAATAACTGGTCACTTCCTGGATGAATTCGCAAGAACTGGAGATTGGTCTGTACAAGAGAGAGAGAGAAGGAGAGAGAAAGATGGACATAGAAGAAGTCTGTCCGACAATTTTGAATTTTCTTTTTTATTTCTTTTTTTCTTTTTGAGGGAATATGGCATCTGATTGTCTATATTGTGGAGGAGGATTGAGAGTCCATTTGGATGTCATGAGATATAAATCTTGGTTGATTTCTAAATCACAAGTCTATATCCTTTTTTGCTCTGAATTTCTGGGTGGAAGATTTTAAATTTGTTTTTATTTTTACTTTTATTTTTACTTTTATTGTTGAGAGCTTGAATCTAAGAATATGTGAAACCTTAATCTGAAGATTCCATTAGATCAACAGCAGAACAAAAGATTTTCAAGATTATGGCCTCCCTCAATAATGAGTATTGATCATTTCAGGAAATCAGACTATATATAGCAAATATATTTTACGGCAAATATTTACATACAAATTACCATAATATGGAGATCACCGTATATATTCAATTTTTGACACAAATAAAACTAAGTTAATTAGGCGATGCAACCAAGAGCAAACGTATCGATCTTCTCTGTCACGTACTTTAATTTAGAAATTTCTTGATCGTATCGCATGGATTGATTTTTGTGTTTTATTTTATGATTCAATAAAGCTACCGGCCACACATAAGAAAAAGGAAAATTAGCTGTAAAATTAGAAATAATTACATTTTTCATTAGGATTTATGATTTCTCAATTAGGGTATATTTCCTTTTCAAAACCTATATAACATTTTTTAGTTTGTGTGGTTGATCACGGTGTGTCCAAATAACATTATCATTTATGATTTTATCAAACATAAATTTAGGTTTGAGGGGGGTTGTGGGTTTAGATTATGAAAGTGGGTGAAAGAACCGACCTAATTTTCTAGTTAAAGTTTCCAAATAGGAGCAGGCGGAGATTAAAATTATTTCAATTAAAAAATTTGGTCGTACTTATCCTAGTTAATAACAACTTTAACTTGCAAAAAGTGTATCAACTATTTATGGAAAGCGAATTCATATTTTTGGTCACCAATATTTATAATTAGAAACAAAAAAAATTGCAAGTCAAATAATCGGGAACCAACCTTTTGGGTATAGTCTACTAGTGGTAAAGTTATAAATTTGCAATTGAAAGTTATGAGTTTGAATCTCACCAACAACTTGCACAAATATGTTAGTAATTACAGGTATCTAAAAGAAAGAATCATCAGGATCTATTCAATTAGAAAAAAAAGAAAACATGATTAAAAAGTGGAGTTGCTTTACTAAACGCTTCTTCCAATATAATCAAACCGAGTAGAATATTCAAGTAGTGGTGGCCGCGGTTCGGTTCGGTTCTGCAATCGGAACCGAACCGGCGGTTCTCGGTTCCGTCCCAAGGGAACCGGAATCGAACCGCCGAACACTTCGGTTTCGGTTCCAAACCGGAACCGCAAGTTTCGGTTCGGTTCGGTTCGGTTCCGCGGTTCCGGCGTTTTCAAACCGGAACTGCATGTTTTGGGCTTCAAAAATTATGTTTTTTTTTTCGTTTTTTCTATGTTTTCTTGTTTAATTGTAATTTTATGTATTCTAATGTAACATTTAGGTGAAATAAATATGAATTGTAACATAAATATAGATAAAAACATAAAAATTAAAAAAAAATAGGAGGAACCGGCGGTTCGGAACCGAAACCGGCGGTTCTCAGTTCCGCAACTTTGGAACCGGAACCGAACCGCCGTCGATGCGGTTCTCGATTCCGAACCGGAACCGACGGTTCGGTTTCGGTTCCGGAACCGCCGGTTTCGGTTGATCGGTTACGGCGGTTCCGATTCCTATGGCCACCTCTATATTCAAGTACGTATTTTGTTTTCTTGAGTCGAATTCAAACTTAATTGAGTAGCATGAGCTTATACGAGGTCATAAAACTTGAAATTATTATATACTTCCTCCGTTCTTTTTTAAGTGTCCCATTTAGCTCAATTTTTTGTTTTCAAATAAGTGTCCTATTTCAAAATTTGAGAGTAAAATAATGGCATTCTTCCTATTTTATCCTTATTTAATGTTTATCGTAATTTGTTAATTAGTTATATGTATACATTAATGATGGTAATTAATAAGGTTACATAGGTAAATTTCTTTATTTCCTTAGTATGTGTAATTTGATGGTGGAGGACACTTATAAAAGAACGGATGGAGTAGTAATTATTATATAATTTTTTGAATGAACTCACAAGTAAATTAAAATATAGGATTATTTTTTTCTAGAAGAATTTATTTTTAGGCATTATCCTTTTTTCGAGGCAGAGGACGTTATCCTTTCCTCTAAACTTGAAAGCATAAAAGCAACAACCATCAATATCATTTGTTGTTATTGGGGAACACTGGACCACCATGACTCGTTGTAAATGACAAGAAGTGATCCTATACCAAAACCCAATGCTAACCACTAAACTCAAGTGATAGACAAAAAAAAAGCTCTTTTTAAAGACTCTCAATTAACATCATGACTACATTTCACCCATCACAATGGAAAAAGTGCTTGTATAGATTTCAAAAGTGGTCCAAAAACTATTCGGGTCGGGCAGGTCCAAAATCCTAATTTGGCAAAAAAATTATGCCTTTTCCGGCTAGTGTAGCTGGTGCAATTGCCGCCCGATTGGATTTCATCCCTCGACCCTTTTGACAACTCTACTTATCACAAAGTTTGAAGCTCTTGCTTCACTAAAATGTTTTACGAGTTGGCTCCGTAGTAAGAAGTTTTTCTAGTGGAATATATTTCCTATTTATGATTTGTGTTACAAAAGTTGAGTTTTATTCTTCATCATCCCCAAAAAGAACATGAGCCCCATTAATTTCAATGGGCCAATATCCATTAATTCATCGTCAAGATTTAATGGGCCTTGGCATGCAAAGGCCCGTAGAGAAATTTCTCGTTCAATTCAACCAGAGTTTTCTCCATCAATCCATTCTGCTTTCAAAAGCATCTGCAGAAGCGCCGGCGGACTGCTTTCCGACGCGGTCTCCGGCAACTTCCGGATGTATGCTGTTGTGCGCCGTCTGCACAGGAGTCTCAAGGTCTGCAAATTTTGCCCTCTCTCCCTCCACCCTAGCTCAGAAACCCTTGATTTTTTGCTCTCTGTTTCCCTAAGAATAAGACTTTCTCATCACTCGATCCAATTTGCTTATCTCAGCAACTTAAGCTCATATAATGCCGGTTCAGAATTCGATTTTCTCAGTCAATTTTCACCTTTTACCAGTAGCTATACTGGCTCCGCAAACAATGTGATTAATGCAAATGAGAGGCGTGTGCTCGCCGTCGGAATTTCAAAGATGATGAAACAGAAGAAAAGACGCCTTCTCATTCAATTCTCCAGAAGACTCTGTCCGATTATCCTTGTGAGAATCATGGAATCGCTCGGGGACAGGCAGGTTGCATTTGCATTTTTCAAATACGTTTTTCGTGATCATTCCGATGGCGTAGTCCGACAATGTTGTGTCGTCGTGCGTTTATTAGTAGGTAGAGGATTTAGGCTCTTAGCTCAGGATGTCCTCACATGGATGATACGGGAAATAGGAGAGGAGAGGAGTTATGTACTTGTGTGGAGAGAACATTTTAGGACTGCCATAGATTTTTATATTCTTCATGCACTAATGCGCTCTTTTACAACTGCAGAGATGACATATTGTGCCCTGGAGGTTTTGGGTAGGATGAGAGGAGTTGGCGGTAGGCCGAGTTTATCAGCTATTTGTGTTTTGATCAAGTTGTTGCTAAGGTTTGGTGATTATGGCAGTGTGTGGATGTTGTTCAGAGACATGGTTCGTAAAGGACCAATCCCTTCGAATTACGTTTACAATATGATGATTCTTGGCTTTTGTAGGAGAGGCTTTATTCAGATTGGGGAGAGTTTGTTGTATGTGATGAGGAAGCTTGGGTGTGAGCCAAATGTATATACGTATAACATTTTGATCAATGCATATTGTGTTAGGGGGTGGACTTGGGATGCATTCAATTGGGTGAATTTGATGGTTGAAAGTGGTTGCGCGCCAAGCTCCGCTACATTTAGTACAATCATCAATGCTTTTTGCAAGGAGGGTAATATTGTTGAAGCAAAAAAAATCTTTCTTTGGATGCAAGGATTGGGTGTGTCTCCAGACGTTGTATTGTATAACGCCTTGATGGATGGCTATGTCAAGGCAAGAGAAATTGGTTTGGCAAGTGTGCTTTATGAAGAAATGAGAAGCAAGGGTGTCACACCTGATGGTGTGACTTTTAACATCTTAGCTGCTGCTCATGAAAAGTATGGCAACAAGCAGGATGGGAACAGGTTGTTAAGGAACTTATCAGTGATGGGATCGGTTCCAGATTCTTCATTACCTGATTTATATATTGGAGGACTGTGTTGGGCAGGAAGATTGGATGAAGCTTTTGAACTATTGGGGTTTATGATTGAGAAAGGGATTTCTCTTAGTGAAATTTCATTTAACTCGTTGATTTTTACCTATAGCGAAGCAGGGTTAGAAGACCAGGCTTTTGAAGTCTACAACTTCATGGTGAAAGTTGGCTTCACCCCCTCAGCTTCCACTTATACTTCACTTCTTTTAGGTTTATCTAAAATTGGAAGGCTTCAAGAAGCCAAGTCACTTATATACAAGATGATAGAAAATGGTTATCCCATCGGTAAAGCAGCTTTTACAGTGATTTTGGATGGGTACTTTAAGAAAGGAGACATGATGGGAGCTCAAGGTCTTTGGACAGAAATGGAGATGCTTGGGATGGCTCCTGATGCTGTTGCATTTTCTGCTTTCATCGATGGACTTTCCAAGGGGGGTTTTGTTGAAGAGGCATACAATATATTGTTAATAATGTTAAGCAAAGGGCTAGTGCCTAACAACTTTGTTTACAATTCCTTAATTTCTGGTTTTTGCAACTGTGGCGAACTAGATGAGGCGTTAAGGTTGGAATTGGAGATGAGGAATAGGGGTTTACTCCCTGATGTCATCACCTTCAATACCATTATCAAAGGTTTCTGTAAACAGGGAAGGATGAAATCAGCCGTGGCCACCTACCTCAAGATGCTTAGACATGGATGGACTCCAGATAATGTGACTTACAACACTTTGATCAGTGGATACTGCAAGAAACTTGACATGTTAAATGCGGAGAATTTGGCAAACACAATGCATAATAATGGCTGGGGCCCAGATATTACAACTTATAACATACAGATTCACGGTTATTGCAGAAGCCAACGAATGAATAGAGCTATAATGATGCTTGATGAGCTAATTTCTGCTGGAATTGTTCCTGATAAAGTTACCTACAACACTCTGATGACTGGTGTCTGCCGTGATGTACAGGATCGTGCAATGATTTTGTCAGGGAAATTGCTTAGGATGGGCTTTGTTCCAGATTTAGTTACGACTAACTTACTGTTGTCTTACTTACGCAAGCATGGTTTACCGCACAGGACAGCGACGTGGGCACAGAAGTTGAGTGAGATTTCTTTTGAGTTTGATGATATAATATATAAGATATTGGATAGAGCACATAAAGATTTAGAAAAGAGTCTCTTTGTGGACCTCCTAATGTACTTGACTTATGACTTCATATATAGAAATAGGGTTTATGAGAAAACAAGTTCTAACCCCTCTGGATTTACTGATAATCTGTCCGGCATGAATGTGGAAGCTGTCGCCAGTTAAGTTAATGAAATGATTGCTTTGTAGTTTTTTGTTGGCCAATTAGAAGAATTCTGATGAGGACCAGCCTGATTTTTCCCTTGGACCGGAGTATAGAAGTCTGAATAGATGACTTCTGGATGTGCATCTAGGTCTCCTTAATGAGGAAATGGCAATTCTTTCATCATCACCATGCTTACTATGCGCCTTTTAAAGCTTAAAATGAGGTGAAAATACTAGTACCGTTTTGGTTATCTAGCTAATAAAATGTAAATCCCTGCATGTTATTGCATGGTTATTTTTGTTCCCATGTGCTATATATTGATATTGCCGAGTACTTGATTTTCTGTTGGAGTAGTGCATATCATTCCAATCATAACAGTCTTTGGTAATTGTGGCTAGTTGAACTGTTGATTCATCATGGCATATGCAGTCCTAGTCTCCTAGATACTGATTAATGAGGTTGTTTTCTTTTTGCCATGTAAATGCTTTTCCTTTCACTCTTTCTTTCTTTTTCCCTTTATTATACTTATATGATATGCATTCTAGCCAATGATGAAATCAGTCTGCAAAATAGTTTATGATGACTCACTTGAATATTTCGTCATGAAGATTGTCTTGGTTTATATAAGGTTAAGTGAATAGATTTTTCTACCATCTGACTGATGTTACTTCATTTTAGCTTCATTTGCTTGTGAACGTTAACAAATCAATTTAAGGGAAGAAAGATGCCTACCACAGAAACCTTGTATCATTAACTCATCATTGTCGTCTTAATGCTTTGAAGTTCGTACGCGTCATCTTTCTCTATACATTTTCCATTTCACTAAACATTAAGATTTCCTCCAATTTGATGGTTGAGCAATCTGAATTACATAGTGTAGCATCTCACCGTTTGTCTGTTTGTAGTTTTCTTCTCTTTTTTTGTTCAGTTGATATCTTTCTTCTCTTGAGACTACAATATTCTTGTATGCATCTTTGCTCTGATTAGAAAATGTAATAGAATTAACTTCTGTTAAGTTTTGGGAAGAGGCTCTTGACATTACCTTCATATCTATTTAGGTGAGAGTTGTTCACTGCAAATGTATCGTGATTTGTGACCTTGGCCTAGTAAGCAAAACTGCCCCAGCATCCATAATATCAAAACCACGTTGGCCTCGAAGAAGATGGAGAATCCTCATATGGGAGGTGAGAATTGTCTCTCTTACATAAAGATTCAATTTTTGTTGGGTACATTGCAACTTGTTGAAGCATGGATATGTGATTTACAACAAAATTGTATTGTCGTCTATTACTTGGAGAAAGTCAGGTCTCTTATGAAGTGCTTCCTTAAAAGTTTTGATATGCTTACCAAGAATTTTCATTCTACATGTGTAACCTCTTTATAAAGCGTTCTTACAGAAGAATGCAATATAGAATCTGAGTGTTGCAGTTCTTTTCGTTGAATCATTTTACCAAGCTAGATCCATTTTCCAGTGCCGTTGGTCCTACCACAGAATTGCATGGGACGAAGACAGGCTCAAAACTTGATACTGGAGCTCTCGGTAATCAGTAGGTTAGCTGTTGCTATCTATGTGCATTTTGAGTTTTCAATTACCTTGTTTTTTAATGTGCCAGGCAATACAAAGTGCAGCAATCTGAACCAGAAATATAGATGAAATTGGTTTTGGAATCAGATTGGTGCAGTAGCCGGTTGATTTGCACATTTTTTGCTGTTTCTACATCTATTATTTGGTAGAATTTCATCTCTCTCTCTCTCTCTCTCTAGTTATGTACATAGTTTGTAAGATTTTTGGTATCGAGCTGGTATGGTGAATTTGAGGAGACATTAATTATATTTGAGTACATAATAGAATTTTAAGTTGGCCAAAGTTTTAAATTGCATCCCAATATTTGGACTTTTATCACATAACATATCCCAATGTTCTTTTTTTTTCCTGTTATTTTCATCAAAAACCATTTGAATATATTCATGAAAAAGTTTAAACGTTGGGATATAAAATAAAATTCCTATTCTAAAGATTGAAACGTAGTTTTTATATATCTACCAGAAATTATAAAAGTTCATCTTTACATACCCAAAGGTTCTGCATCTCTAGTCATGTGACTTTAGCCCTATTCATCATAATAAACCTTCTTGTATTTACTCCATCTAAACTCTCACTGATTTTAGCCAAGTGTCCCATTCGCCGTTTGAACGACGCCGGCAGCCCCGTCTGTTGTGCCGGACTCTCTTCAACATCCTCCAAATATCTTGCCGGAGGGCTCTCCACGCAAGACTCCTCAACAATCTGCTTCAGAGCCTCCACCACCTTGCTCATCCTCGGTCTCTCCTTCCCACTTCTCACCAAACAACTATCCGCTAACTTAGCAATTTTACGAGCTGCGCTCAGCGAATACTCGTTTTCAAGCCTCGGGTCCATGATCATGCTGAATCTCCGACTATCAGCAGGGTTCTGTTTCACCCAGTCCAGAAGCTTCTGCTCGGATTTGGGGAGTTCCCTTTCTAGTGACCGTCTTCCTGTCAGGATCTCGTACAACACCACCCCAAAGCTCCAGACGTCGCTCTTGGAGGTGAGATGTCCCGTTTCTATGTAGTCCGGGGCGGCATATCCGTACGTTCCAACAACCTGCAGAGACGAAGCATTTGCTGTCAGCCTAGTATTTAAGCTTTTGTTACATGATTATGCTATGGTTACCAAATTGACCATACCGCAGTCGAAACATGTGTATGACCAGCAGTTGGTCCCTCCCTAGCAAGCCCGAAGTCTGAAAGCTTCGCATTGAACTCCTTGTCTAATAGAATGTTCGATGCCTTGAAATCGCGATAAATGACCTGAACAGCGTAGTGAAACACCAATCGTTACCAAGGATCAACATCAACTTCAAAGATGTAGTATATACAAAGATCTGTTTTTTAATCATTTCATAATGATCAACTATATCATTAATCAAAATCCTAAGTGATCTGCTTCTCATTTTTTCCTATATCTTTAGAACCTAGAACCAAGAACTTGCAAAAGTCCTCGAAAATATTGAATGCTTAAGCAGCAAAGTGAAGATCTAAAGGTGAAACCTGGATTTCCAATTCTTCATGTAGATAAGCCAATCCTTCAGCTGCCCCGAGCATTATTTGCAATCTTCGGTCCCAGGGTAGTGCTGGATGAGCCCTGCTGAAAATGTGATCTTCGAGGCTCTTGTTTGGCATGTATTCGTACACGAGTAGCCTTTGTATACCTCGTTCTCCATCAACAGCACAGTATCCTATAAGCTTGACCAGATTTGGGTGATCCACGACCCCGAGAAGCTGCACTTCTGCTACCCATTGTTTGTGACCCTAACAAGGTACAACAACAAAAATCACGCATGAAAACCTTGGCATTAACTAGAAGTTTTCACAGGACAAGAAAATGTAATGTCGCCCGAGGAACATTCTTGTCATAGTACAATGATGAGAAGCACGCAAAATATAGATATCAACTGAAGTAGGGGGTCGTCATTGAAGTTTTCGTTTTCACAGAAGCAAGTGTTTGAAACCAAACTAGTTCAGAAGATCTTCTCTTCATATATTGCTACAATAACTCTTGTATATTTCTATATTCCGGCTCAATTTCCAGAATTATCTTTTCCTTTCTCTTCATAAATTGCTAGACTAATACTCTTCTCGCATCTCATCATGCCTAAAGGTCATCAAACCTTAGCTTTTACGAAAACTTAGTGAAAACGCACGCATCTTCTCTCAGAAACACTAACCGCGAGATTTGTGCTAGAAAAACATATCAGTAAGCTAGCTTAATCGCCACTAAGATTATGTACTCAGTCACAGAGAGATCATTACATATAAAATAATTAACAACTAATCTTCAACATCAAATCCTACACAAGTCTACTTAAGCACATAAACACCATAAATTTTCAGCACAAAATTCTTTAATCTACTAGCAAGAACAACTGCAAATCAAGCAAAACAATACAAACATGGTATTAGAACAAAATTGCTGAACATTCTCACAGTAAGAAAACATATGAAAAAAAAAAATTTATTATACCTGAGTGCCATCTTTGTTGAGTTTCTTGATTGCAACAATGATGGGATTGCCCTCATCAAAGGGCTTGATTGTTCCCTTGTATACACATCCAAAACCACCTTCACCAATTTTGAGCAATCTGGTGAAATTATTAGTCGCTTGCTTTAGCTCCCCAAACGTAAATACTCTCAAATTTTGTGCTTTTTCTTCATATATTTCAGTGATTCTGCGCGGCGTACCCGTACCCGTACCCGAACAGGATGATCTGGTTTCCCTCTCAGATTCTGGTACATCAAATTTGCTCTGGTTTTTCAATGTTGGGGCTGATTTTTGTACCCTAGTTTTACTTCTATCCTTGAATTGGTTGAAACATTTCATTTCTCAACCAGTTTCAACTCTTCAGACAAGCTTTCAAGATTCAATTTTGAACTTCCATATCAATCTGCTCCCAAATCAGAATGGAAAAACTGAATCAAAAGATGATCTTTTTTTCCCCCAATTGAAAAAAAAAAAGTGAGTTGTATTAGAATTTACCGCATGAATTCTGGTCCGTAATCAGAATGAAAATTGTATATCAAAAGAAAGTAGGATTTTTTTTTTATTAATTATTAAAATTGAGTAGTACTGAATTTAACATTAAGGAAATGGATTTAGTTAGGTGAGGGTGAAGAAAAATCTGGCACTCGCAATAAATCCGGTGGAAAGGCAATAAAACTGGAGAAAAACAAAAAACAAACATAAAAATAATAAAAAAATAAAAAAGAAGGGATAATATCAACTTGAGCAGCGAATAGCAAACCCAGATTGAATAGGCATGAAAAGCGGAGCTGCTGCAATCCAGAAAACATCAGAGAGAAAAGAGTAATTGTCGTGTGTGTATCATTGTATTTGTGATTTGATGAATTTAATGACGATAGTAATAAATACTCGTGGTTGTATCACAACTGTAAAGGAGTAAATTTCTTGATTCTTACATTTATATTCCGGTAATCATCTCTATCTCTGCGCAGCGTCTGAGTCTGAGAGACCTTGAGCTTTCACTAAAATTGCATTCAGATTCTTTTTCTTTTGGTTTTTGGGCTACCTAATAACATCTGTAGCATATAGCATGCGTCTCTCTCTCTCTCTCTCTCTCTCTCCTTTTCAAATCTTGAGAGATTGATACGGAAGTACTCAAGAAATGTTGAGTTGAGTTAGGTGGGTGGTGGGTACCCAAGAGCTTGGGGACCCACTTTGAAAGAGGAGGATTCTATTTCTACCTAGTTCCTACGTTAGAATACTTTTTCCACCATTACCGTACGGAAATTTCAGATGCAGTTTTTTTTTTTTTTTTTTAAAACTCCTATATGAGCAAATTCACTTTAACAAATTATATTAGCCATCGTAAAAGTAATAGAGAGGAAAATAAAACTATCCGGTATAAAGATAGTGTGTATCACTCATACCCAGTTTTGATGGCACGTATAAGCCATATCCACTGACATCTTTTTTGAGCTTTTCAGAGATTAAAAAAAATAAAAAACCTTATTTGACTGCCTTGAATTTAGCAAAAGGAAATTTTATTTTTTGACTGCCTTGAATTCACTCAACCACCGCCTCTGCCATCTCACTCATGCGAAAGGAATTTTTTTTGTCTAAAACAAACAAAAAAGACAAAACCTAAAACCTAACCTAGCGGTACACTATGCGATATAATTGAACCATAAAACCTAGCGGTACAAGTCCATACCGATGCCATAAAAAAAAATTTCACATTCCAAAGGCAGCAAAAAATTTAAGAATTCACCCCATATTTTTCTTCTCATCAATCTATGGCGTCATCAAGTTCAAGACATCAATCTGAGGATGAACGGCAACGTGAAAATCAACGACGTCTGGAAGAGGTTAGTTCTTCGTACCGATGTGAAGAGGGACGGCTGAAAAAACTGTACCGACCGGCATGATATTGTACCGATAGGTTATGAACCGGTCGGTACCATTTTTGAACCGGTCGGTACAGATTTTTCGATCCGCTCTGATTTTCAGAACATGTTATTGATATTTTCTTAAAAATATGATGGTTAATTAGGCTAATTTCGTGCTAATTATGTTAATTCGTGGTAATTATTTAAATTTCGTGCTAATTAGGACATTTTCGGTGGCTATGCTTATGTGCTAATTATGTTAATTTTCGTGCTAATTAGGATAATTACGACGATGCCTTATATGTTTCATAAATTTTGTACCTACCGTGTAGAATATTGTACCGATAAATAATAATATACACCCTATCGGTACATATTTTATTCCCATCGGTACAATATGTTTTTAATACAGTGTGTTTATGTTCTTATTCTGGATATTTTGTTATGTTTATTATATATTTTTTTGCACGCTTAATAGTTAATTTGACAAATAAGATCATTTGGTACCATTTTTTCAAAATTATCACACATCTACATAATATATGTCAAAAATTCATGATTTTCAAATTTATAACTCATTTATAAATTTGAAAATCATGAATTTTTGACATATATTACGTAGATGTGTGATAATTTTGAAAAAATGGTACCGATCGGTAAAACTTCTGTACCGGTCGCAGTAAAATCATGTGTTGATTTTACTGCGAGCGGTACAAATTTTTTCCCGGTCGGTACAATTTTTTTTTCTACAGTGTGTTTGTGTTCTTATTTTTTAATCGTATTGTGTTTGTTTCAGTATGGTTGGATCTGGATCCGAGAAGATGCTCAACACTGTTCTCCGAGGATTAACACATACTACAAAGTTTCGATTATAACAGATATTAGGCAGAGACTTGTTGCTGTTGGGGGTCGAGCACTGTTGGATAGATTCATGGCCGAGTACATTTCGGGCATCTTATGAGATGACCATTGGGCAAAGCGTGCGGCAAAGCGCTACACATGCTCGTATCAAGAGAGGTAGAGGTGTACGGTGAATTGCCGTACGATACATGGTATCGTATCGGTGACAAAAATATCCGATTCTCGGCTCAGGAGTACGCCCTAATTTCGGGATTGTATTTTGGAGCTGCTTCATTTGATCCACATGCGGATCACACACCGGATAATGTGGAGGCTTATCAGAGATTTTGTGACGGGAAGCCAATAACTGCCAAAAAACTGCGGGATCGGTTTGTTACAGGGTATGGGATAGTTGATCCTGAAGGCGAGCTCCACCTTCGGGCAGCAAATGTTATCATCGCTTATTATTTCGGGATAGGTGGCGATGATCGGAGAAATGTGGTGCCCTGGCTTTGGGTATTGGTGGATGATCTCGACGCGTGGAACAGATTCCCGTGGGGCAGCTATACATTTTAAAACTTGAGGAACTACACCAAGAATCTGGAAACGAAGGGGTCGAAAATGATGCCCAAGTACCATTATTACGGCCATGTACGGGTACTGCAGTGTTGGATGTTCGAGGCTATTCCTGGTTTAGCTCGTTTGGTTTCTACTCTCGTATCAGACACTGCCATTCCTCGCTGTTTGAGATGGGTAATGGCAGCAGCGTTGCAGGTGGATCTTGATGATCAGTTTCGTGCAGGAGTCGTCTGTTTCGACTCGGGTGAGCCGAGCGACGAGAGGAGGAGACACGTGCGGGAGGTCCCTACTGATGGACGACGTGCTCGGAGTGCATTACGTGAGGCCTATCAACCCAATAAAAGAAGGAATACCAGTTGCACGTCGTCCTCCAGTTCAGAGGCCTAGAAGTCCCCCCCACGTGTCAGAGCCATGCACCAATCGTGACACGTACGACTTGAGAGACCGGACCCCGTCGAAAGATACTTCCAAAAGCAAGGAAAAGCGTGCTCGGAGAAACATTCCATCGTCGTCATCGAGCAGCGGCGCCGACACCAGTGGACGATCTCGTGATAGGCGGTTTATGAAGGAGCTGCAAGAGATGACAGCAACAACTGTGAAGAGAGAGATAACTTTACAATGGAGAAATGTATTTTTTCCGGAGATCAAGGCCTTCTTCACAGACCTTTTTTGTAAGAGTTCCCGCCGTTCCACACCGCGTCGAGATACACCTCCACCACCGCGTCGTGACACACCACCCCCCGTGCATTCCCCACACGTCAGTCTAAGAGGGGAGACTGGAGGTGCAGGCGCCGATCCTGAGTTCATCCCAGCACGCCATTCCACTCCCGCTTTTGTTACACCCGAGTGGGCGAGCATGGGCGGTCCTGAGCATGCATACGACCCTCCTCGGCATTCTGAGCATGCATACGACCCTCCTCAGCATTCTGTGCCAAATCCCGAGATATATCGTCAGCCACCTCAGGTGAATAATAAGTTAGTAATTTATTAATTTTTTAAAATTTTAAATTTAATTGACTTTAATTATTTTATCTGTGTGTAGTATATTGAGGCTCAGCCCATTACTGCTGTCCCTCCTAACCTTGACTACGACTCCATTTTGCACAATCCTGAGCTATACAACTTATACTCGAGGCAGAGACTTGAATATTTAAATGACAACCGAGCAGAGGAGCAGGAAGGACAACAATCGGCTATACAAGTTGAGCCACAAGAAGAAATTCCACAGCCTATTGGTTCGTTGCCTCCTGCCGATTACGCCGAGGAGGAGAAATGGCATCGCTATGCAGCCTTTATGTCAGTAGATGATGCTTGCGTAATCATCGGTGACTCCGCCGTCTATCCTCCGTACTTCCGCACAATTGAGAACACAGAGATGGACCTTGATTATTCTGTAAATAATCTCTCAAATATATTCTTAAATATACTCTCATTTTTATACTTATTTCTTCTTCTAATTGTCCAATTTATTTTGTGTGCAGGTGTTCGAGAGGTACATTGACGTTTTGCGCGGACATTTGGAAGAAAGGAACCATGTCCTCCCCGATCGAAATGCTACGAACACTATCATCTGTTATGCCGAATTATTTGTGAGTAACTAATTCATTATGTTTTAATTGGTTCACGGATTTTATATGTTCCTTTTGTGAATTTCGTGCTTTTTATTCACACAGAGGGACGTCGAGTTCTACTTCAAGAAGATCAAGAGTAGCAAAAAATTGACGGCGTCGCTACGAACTAATTTGGATGTGAATGCAGATATTACATCTTGGAGGCAAGCTGAGCAGGTAACTTACATCTTATATTAATTATAATTTTTTTAATAACATATGACCCATATCTACGTGATTTTTATACAGATCATCGTTCCAGTGCTATCCGGCAAGCATTTCTATGTCGTCCGTATACTGCCAAGGTTATGGACGGCTGAGGTGCACGACTCTTTGCTGCACAAGGAAGGAGTTCAGGAGGCGCGTAAGAGGCAGCTGAAGCCGTTGCAGCAAAAATTCTCAACTGTGCTCAATGAAGGAAAGTATTGGGATACCATAGACCTAACCCAGGCACCACGCACGTCGGAAGCATTGAGGATGATCTTTTTGACTAAGCCTACACCACGGAAGCCCGTTAGGCAGCACATCCAATGGGACAGTCACAGTTGTGGTCCTTTTGCGCTGATGAGTATAGAGCGCATGATCAGTGCCTGGCCCTCCATTGCATGGGGCAACGAAAAGGGAAGTGTGGCTTTGTATAGACGTAAAATAGCTCGTGATGTTTTCATATTGGCTTTGCAAAGCCATGTCGATTATGTTTGACAAACATTATTGCTTTGTGCCATAAGTGTTAATCATTACTTATTCTAATTGTCTGTGCCATTTAATTGCTTAGGATAAATTAATAATAACATTTACACATTAAATTATTAATAACATTTAAATGGCCAGTACACATATTAATATTAAATTAATAATAAATTACTCCTATTGATCTCTGAGCGGGCATGTTCTTCTTGTGTGGCCAGTCTCGTGATATATTCTACATTTTTTCAGTGCCCGTTGACGGCTACTGGAAAGTTCATCTACGGTGACTGGACGTCTGCTGGAGGACAAATTCTCAACTGCAGATCGACGACGGGAGTTCCTCGGGTGCCCTGCCTGACTGACGGGCAGTGGTGGCAAAACAATTATTGCCGCAACATGTGGAGGTAAAGACCACTCAGTCTGGGGAGGGACCAGATTCACCTGTTGGGAGTAAATTTGTAAAAGTGTAGATCTCTTGTAGTAATCGTCCACATAGTTGTATACATGCTGCCCATTTCGCCTGTCATACATATAACATATAATCATTAGATTAAGTGCAACAGAAATAAATATAAAATTAAATATAAAAACTTGAGGTTTTCTTACTGAATGGCTGCAGCAGCATGAGAACACGGTATCAAATCAAAATCAAACACACGACACGGGCAAGTCCTCGCACGCAGATCGACATTTAGATTCTGTTTTCCGTCATTCACTTTGAAGATCAAGTCTCTGACGGGCGTGGCAGTGTAAGATCTTGAGAGTTCCACCTCTGTACGGAGCTTTCGCTCTGCCTCCTTCGTGAGAAAATCAGTAGACGATGAATACAATTGACGTCTTTCATCAAACCATTTTTCGACGGTGAGTCTAATTGTCTCCAAGCATGAGCAAATTGGTAAGCGTCTAGCAAACACCAATACATTATTGAATTGTTCTGCAGCATTGGATGTCAGGGAACTATATCGTCGAACAGGGCACATTGATCGAGCCCACTTCTCTGGACCAATGTTCATGAGCTTATTATACGCTTCGGGCTTCCCAGCAAGAATGCTATTCATTGCTTTCTCATAAGCCGACTTTCTATATGCATATGTTGCTTTTTGAAACAACTTGGTGATAGGTTTTCCAAAACTAACCATGCTCTTGAGGATATGATAGTAGCACAGACCTTGTGCTACGCCAGGATAGACTGCCCTAACTGTATTCGCGATACTTAAGTGGGCGTCTGAGATGATGACCATATCCGAACGACAACCGTATGCCTCCTTCAAACGAGTGAGAAACCATGTCTACGAGACATCATTTTCAATTGGACCGATCCCCCATGCCAGTGGTAGCAGTTGCTCGTTTCCATCCTTTACGACCGCAACGAATAATATGCCATTATTTTTTCCCTTCAAGTGTGTTCCATCTAAAATGCCACGATACAAGCTGACAACGCCACAAAAGCTTGTTCGAACAGATCATCATTCGGGCTAACACTGTAGTCAATTGTCGAGCCCGGATTTTCTCTTTGCAACATGTGGAGATAGCCGGGAAGCATCTTCCACAAGTCTGTATATCCACCATATATCATCTCGAGAGCTCGATTCCGTGCTCGCAGACATACACTGTAACTTGCATCGCAGCCATATTCTCGACGCAAATATGCTCGAATTGACTTCAGTTTAGTGATTTCACCTTCATTGATCATTATACCCGCAAAATGAGCTGCAATAACCTTAGCACAAACCTTCCTGACAGCTGAATGGTCCATATTAAGATTGCATGTATGTCTCCCAATGAACTTGTGAATATACCAATAGTCGCCCTGTTTCCGAGCACGCAAATCAAAAGAACAGTTACTTCCGTACTTGCATTTGAAGTGAACCCGTTCAGTATCTGAACGTGGAACACTAAACTCAGCTCGTTGTTCCATGTGCCACAATCCAACAGCAACTTTCAAATCGTCTTTGTTGTAAAATATCTCGCCCTTATTCAATGGACCGTCTGGCAGCCTGTCAAGATCACTAACAACGAGCGAAGCAGTAGCAGCTAGTGGAATCATTGGAACTAACCAATTCTGCAGTGCCTCCGCTTTAGTGGCGCAGTCTGTGTCTTCAACAAGGGGCATACGACTACTCTGCATCAGCATTGACAAGAGCTTGTTCACGCCGCCTTGAGTATGCACCCACGTAACGAAGTCTGCAAAAGTACCAAGGGTCAGATGCATAGACTGTGACAGTTCGTCCTCCTCATCAGACTCTGATTCCTCCTCATCATCTTCGTCGGAATCGGCGGTAAATTCAGCCTCCTCGGGTACCTGCGACTGCCGTTCCTCCCGCATAGGAATGTTCGCGCCATTACTAGCACCCCATTGAGTATCACCACTAGCACCCCATTGAGTATCACCAAGCCAATCAGATGAAGCCAAATGTGCGAGCGACTCGTCGTACTGCGAGTACTGAGGGATTTGATCGTCATAGACATACGGCGAAGATTCATTCAAATCAAATGACGGCCTGTACACAACATCAATATGCACGATATACAATGTAGGCTCAGGCTCGGTAACATACAATCGACAAAGTTGTTCATCGTTACTCAAACTATATTTAACACTTCGGCCAGTTCTAGACGTCAATAAATAGAATATTTCATACTCAAGACTTAACGATTTCGACATCATTATGAAATCAATATATTCCTTAATGCTAGAGAAACTTATCGTATCCACCGGAAGGTAGAAAGTTCGTTCTTCCCCACCATTATACACACAATCGTCTCATGTCCCGTTGTATTTAATGATGAATCTCCTACACTCCATCTGCACAAATACAATATTATTAGAAAAAATAAGATTATTAAAAAAAAATGTACCGCTCGGTAAAAATATTGGACCGATAGAGTATTTGTGAAAATTTTTCCGTACCGATCGGTACAAATATAATACCGATCGGTACAATTTTTTCTTGTTTCGGTACTCATTTACAATTTTATTTCAACTGACCTATTCAATCTCCGAATAAAAATTCCTTCTATATCTCGATTAACCCCAAGTGAAAATGCCGATACGTGTGTGACTTCGTTTCTACAAAACAACGATGAGATGGTTAAAAAAAAGAGCATAGAATGAAAGAGAGTTGAATGAAATAGTGTGTGGACAAAAAAAACATTGTACCGATCGATATTTTAGTTGTACCGATAGGTGATGTGTACGGTCGGTACAATAAAAACACGATCGGTACAATATATTTCTCTTCGATACCATCATTAAAAATAAAATTAAACTCACCTATAATAATTTTGAAAAATAAATGTCGTCTGCTATGTGATTTCTCTAGCAAACGTGTGTGATATTTACTTGTTTTTGTGGTATTGTGATTCTATCTCTTTCATTTTTTTTCTGAAGTGTAATTTCATGTGCTTCTGTGTGTGATATATATATAGACAGAAGAATCAATGAAACTAAATAGATGTACCGATAAGATTTTACGCGTGCATTGACACTATTTAATTTCGTACATTGGCATGCATGACAAGTTTTATATTAAAGTCTTAACGTGAATGATGCATGAAAATATTCAGAACGCTGAATCTGTACATTGGGAATCATTTTTGTCCTCATTCATAAAGCAAGTCAACAATTATTTGAACAATGATCAGACACGGAAATTAATGCATGAATTTGACAATTAAGCTATTTTAAAACAGCCGAAAAGTGCAAAAAAAAAACCAAAAAGTTATCAGTGGATATAGCTTATACATGCCACCAAAAGTGGGTATGGGTGGTACACACTATCTTCATACTGGATAGTTATGTGTATTAAGACTAAAATTAATATAGATGGATATGTTTTTTTTTTTCCTATTTTTTTAGGGGATGTGTTTTTTTCCTGTTGTTTTGTATTTTTTATACATAAAGAAGAAGAAAAAATGAGTACGGACGTCCACAATCCTTAACAGGAGGTAATTAAGGTTTTAATTATAATTTAGTAATTCATCATTAGAACAAAGGGAAATGATTTTTAGCCATAATGGCTAAGACATAATACCCCTGAACCGGGTTTAGTGAACCGGTTTTTGTTATTTTCGGTTCTCTTCAATTAATTAATTTTTTTGGATGACTAATTTACCCTTAATCTATTTTGAATGTAGATAATTTCATATCAATTTGTTCCTACAATCAAGGAATCAAATAAGAGGATGATTATCTATTTTGGAAGATACATGAATTTCATAATCTTGAATTTACTGATTAATTATACTTTTATGATTAATTAAAAAGAATAGACAAACACAAACTCAACCAAAAAAAAAGAGATGGAAATTTAAAAACGTTCAACATGTTGCAAGTAAATGTAAAATAAAAAATGAACAAATATATTGGAAGTAATAGGGGTCGACCTCTAAACCTTTAAAAATTAAATATAACTTGTTTGCCACTTAGGCAAGTAGCAATCTACAATATATTTTAATATATAAATTTATATAACACTCAATTATCCCCATCCGGGCCACTAAGCATTGTGACACCCTGCCAAGTGTGGCGCCCCGACATCGTGCACGTCACCACACACAACGCCACGACCCCCGTCAACACTAGTAGTGCGACACTATATGAAATTGTCACCGATTAATTATGTTATGAATAATTTGAAGAAATTCTATATGAAATTGTCTTTGATTAATTATGTTATGAGAAAATTGAAGAAATTCTATATGAAATTGTCACCGATTAATTATGTTAATAGTAAATTGAAGAAATAATATATGAAATTGTATTTGATTAACTATATTATAAGTAAATTGAAGAAATAATATATGAAATTGTCACCGATTAATCATATTATAAGTAAATTGAAATATATGAAATTGTCACCGATTAATCATGTTATAAGTAAATTGAAGAAATTCTTTATGAAATTATCACCGATTAATTATGTTATAAGTAAATTGAAGAATTTCTATTCTATATGAAATTGTCCTTGATTAATTATATTATGAGTAAATTGAAGAAATTCTATATGAAATTGCCACAGAATAATTATGTTATTAGTAAATTAAAGAAATTCACTACCTAGTGTGTATTCAATAACGTGATTTACTTAACCATGTCAGGGCGTTGTGGCACAGTTAAGTAAAAAACAACTCTATTTTAAGTTGCGGGTTGTCACTTACCTTAGTGGCAAAATACATAAAAACTAACCAACATGTTTCAAGTTTGATCCCCTCTTATACACGATTTTTATAGTAATTTTTGTGTACAAGTTTTTTTATACTTATTTTTTTTTTCATGTTTTTTTCGTTTTGTTATGAAATAACATTGTACAACTTTTACATAGTACTTTTTATTTACGTTTCTTTCATTAAAATTTAAATTTATTTTTGTTATTCGTTTTTATGGAAAAAAAATTTATAAAAAAATTAGGATTACATATATCTTTTCTATGTTAGTGATATATATACTACCAAACATAAATTATCTTCTTTTTTTTCCCTAAATAATTTCTTTAATTTCAAATCGATTTTTCTTCTTTGTATTAATTTTTAAATCGATAAAAATTATATACGATTTCATTATGGTTCAAAAATCAGTTTTATGGAAAACAATTTATAAAAAAAATTGATGAATTTGATAAAAAAATTAGGATTACATATATCTTTTCTATGTATGTGATATATAATCTACCAAACATAAAATCACTTTTTTTTCCCTAAATAATTTCTTGAATTGCACATCGATTTTTCTTCTTTCTATTCGTTTTTATATGGATAAAAATTATTTATGATTTCATTAGGGTTCAAAAATCGTCACCTAAGTTGGTAATATACATCAAAATTAATTATAGAATAATATGATTTGAGTTTTGAATTTTAAAATCAAATTTCACTAATTAAGGAAAAATCAAATCTTCCCAAACTGTTTCCAAAATAAATATCCGAAATGAGGTAATTTTGAAATCAAATCTTTCCTAATCTTTTTCCTAAAATTGTGTGAGGGTAAAATTGTATAAACCTAATTAAGGAAAATTCGATTTTTTAATAGAAATTGCTAAAATAGGATAATTTTACCAAAATATCCTCATTATGGCTTAGCCATTATGCCTATTTATCACGGCCCTAGAACAAAATGGTCATGAGATGTAGAAGATCCAGAAATATATATCTTTTTAAGCATAAAAATTATTATATTTGTATGAGTGCAATACTTCATATTAGTATAATTTATGCGGTAATAACTAATTTTAGAAAGAAAATAAATTGGAGGGAGAAAAAAAAGTAACGTTCGGCACTATGGATTTTTTGTTTTTAATATCTTGTGATAATGAGTATTTTCCTTTTTCCACGAAAATTGCCAAACGATTTTAGAAAAGATTATGACATGACTAGTAAGAGTCATTGTTATTTGATAAATTATGCATGTGTTAGGTGAAAGAAAATGCTCCTCAGTCCCCAATAAACGTGGTCATTTACATTCTCAATAAATTTGGTATTTTTATTTTGGTATATAACCTCAGTTAATTTTTAATATTTTAAATTTCAGCAAATCAAAATAAGTAGGTCATTTCTCCACTTAAAATAATACTCCCTCCGTCCCCAAATAAGTGTCTCGAGCCGTCAAAATTTTTGTCCCCGAATAAGTGTCCTATTTCATATTTCTATGCAAAAGTTATGTCAAATTGTCATATTTACCCCTTGTCTTATCCAAAAAGTTTACTTTTTCATTTTTCCATGCAATAATTAGGGGTAAAATAAGTCATTTTACCCACTACCTTGATATACGTATTTTGACGGCTGGGGACACTTAAGGGTGTCTTCGCCATGAGTAAAACCGCTCGCCTTCCAACCGCCACATGCCACATTTTTGGAACCCACCTACTTTTTTATCTAAACACCTTCCACAACAATGAAAACCAAGCTTATATCTATTTAAAGAGATCCCACTATAATACACATTATCTTTATATATCTATACATAAATTATTAGTTTTGAACTTTAAAATATCATCATTTGCTCGTTTCAAATCGGATTTTTACGATTTTTATGTCGAATAAAAGCTCTCGTCGTGATCTTTAATATAAGATATATGTTTGATATGTTTTAGACGAGCTAATAGGTCCGTATTTATGAAAAACTACAAAAAAAATTCGAAATGGAAAAGGAGAAAAACAGGAAAAAAAAAAAAGGCGGCGCCCCCACGCGCGCGTGTACTGCACGCGCCAACCAGCGCGCGCGTGTGGCGCACGCGCCGTGGGTGACGCGCCCAGCCGCCCCAACTTCTGCTCCTAGCCGCTACTTTTCTTCCATTTTCTTCGCTTGCACCAAGTTTCAGTTTTGAAACTGGTTTCCAGTTTCAAAACAGGAAACCAATTTATTTTCTCCCCAATGGTGTATTTGGTGGGTTCCAAATTTTGGAACCCACCGTTGGAGGCACCCTAATTGGGGACGGAGGGAGTATCTACTAATCAATTTTTCAAATCCGTGCCACATATCTCACACCATACTTGTTGGGGACGGAATAGAGTAATAGACTTTTAAATACAATTGATCCAATTGTGTTAAATTTGATTTTATTTGTGTACGTTGTGTAAATGAAAAATAAAATTAATCAAATTATTATTGTTAACTGAGAGTTGATGTTTAATTTGATGTGGGTTTGCATAATGTGAGGATTAACGTTAAAATCATCCTTTTGGATAGAAAAAATATTTATCTAGCCACGGAGCCACCTTGATTAAAAAAAAGTTTTTCTAACCAATTTTATTTTTTAAAGAGTATCTGGAAAGAATCACCATGTTATTTTTTGATATCGGACCCCAATTCAATAATAAATAAAAGCACAATATGTTAGTATGAGTTATTGGATCGACTATAATCACATATATATGAATATTTACTCATTATCAGGTAAATGGCAGCTACCCATTAACTAAATATGTTATGGGATTGTGGTTTACTCGATAATATTTTGTGCTTGTATTTGTTATCATGTTGTGATCGACCCAATAAACACATGACGACCCTCTTCAAATACGATATACGAAGAGTATATATAACTTTTAATAAAAAAAAATGACTGAAAAACATTCATTTTATCCATATTAATTATCACGCTGGTATGAATAACATTAAAAGATTACGTTATTATTACATGATATTTATAAATTAATTATATATATATATATGTATATATATATTCAAGAGTATTATTTATGTATATCCAGTATGATGATAGTGTATACCCCCCATAACCAGTTTTGAGTGCATGTATAACACGTAACCACTTTGACTTTTGACTTTCCTAATTATATCTATTGTGACACTTTCTAAAAATGTGTCTTATTTGTGTGAAAACGGGGAAAAATTGACTAGTTAATCAAAATCATATAAAATCATGTATTTACCCTCCTATTTTAGCTATCCAAAAGATAGTTACGTATTTATTTATTACACATTTTGCTAATCGATCCTACGCTTTCCAAAATGGTATCAGAGCCTTAGGTTTATCTGGGAATTATATTTTATTTATTGCTTTAAGTATTATCCTAACGGAGGAGATATCAAGAAAAACATGGATCCGGACAATTGTCCGAGATGCGAGTGTTACAGGAATTATCTCCAAGATTTGGAGATAAAAAGAGAAAGAAACCAGATGTTACGGACAATCTGGAGAGAATTGTTCGACTCTAAAGTCGTACGAGAAAGAAGGCTTGAATACATTGAGCCTTTTATTCAAGAGATTGAGGAAAGAAGGAGAGGCGATGAAAATCTAAGCGCTCTCCAGTTCGAGGTGATAAAACACCATGAGGAGGAACCATAAGAACAATCATATCTGATGGATCTAGAAGGATGTCCAAGGTGTGGACATTTCCAGGAACGTCTCCAAATTTTGGAGAAAAGAAGGACAAGATACCAGAGTGTTCTGACACACTGGAGGAATATGTTGAATCTCTTGATTCAACATAATCAGGAGAAAGAATTAATTGATTCCTGCCTCCAAGGAATCAAAAGAAAAGAAGATCTTCTACATGGTTGTATCCTCCTTGAATGGGAGATAGAACATGCCATGAGAAGTGATCATTGGATTCATCTAGGGGTAAATTGGAATTAGCTCTGATGGAACCAAAGAAAGATAAATGAGTATCATCTACTCTTTTATATCAAGAAATTACTCCAGATTCATCCAAGTTATCGGAGGATCTGAGAGAAATACAGAAGACAGTACAACATTATGGCGATAGCCTGTATGGTGTACCTTGCGATCTTTACAAGATTGCTATGAAACAGGATGAAATTTACAACATCCTGAAGGAGATCCAATCACGGATTGAAAAACTGGAGCAACAACCTCGTTTCAGCCAAGAGAGAAATCCTTTTGGTAATGAACCCACTTATCCATTTCCAGTGGGAGAAACCAAAAAGGATCCAAACATGGAGGCCTTGAAAAGAATGATTCGAGAAAGAAAAAGATGAATAATCTTGAAAGAATTAGGCTTGACGACCTCCAGGAGTTAGCAGAATCTTTTGCTAACATGACGATGGTTGATTTAAAAATGAACCAGAATGTGGTCCAAAATCTACAGCCGGTGAATCAACTTCCACCAGGAGCCATTATTGGAAATCAACAAGATTTTCAAAATGCACCCGGAGCCATTAATGTAGCCCAGGATTTTCAGACTGGAGCAAGGTATGATCAACATACCCCAAATGATGCATACATGGCAGCAAGAAGGACAAGAGCAAGAAGGCCACATCCAAAGGTGCAAGATACACCTTATGGAAAGGCAACTCTGGATCCTATCCATCCCTACGGAGTAATGCTCGACCTTGATGAAGTAAATTTCAGAGATCGAGAATCCGTTATTGATGAGTGGATGTCAGCCCTGAGAATTGCAGCAACAACTCTCGATTTAAACAAGGAAGGATTCGTAAGAATTCTCGAAATGAGTCTTGCAGGAATTGTCAAGATAGCATGGGAATTCTTTCCTGTGGACATCAAGAATTCATGTTTTGAGAGTGAAAACTACACAGAACATGTCCAGAATATGGCAATGCTTTTTAAAAACCATTTTCTGGGAGAAGGATATTTCGAAGGATTTGATCAAGAAAAGAGGAAGAAATACTTGATGACATTGTATAATCTAAGACTTGCAGTCCTAGATCAACAATCGCTTAACAAGTTTCTACAGCTCTTTACTCTTTATCAACATCAATCTAATGTTGATGATAGAGTTGCACTGGAAATTTTCTTTCTGAAATTTTCAAGCCCATGGAAAGAGATGCTGATTCGGGATTATGAACCAGGAGATCCTGAGAACGTCGCAAGAAGGATGTCATATGTACATCGGAAGCTCTCAGAGTGGTGTCAACAAGCAACAGCTCTGAGGAACATGAAGAAACTGAGGAGAATTAACAAATTCGCTCCTCTAAACTGTGATGACAATGATCTGCCAACGATCATTGGAGGAGAACCACCGAGGCTGAAGAAAAGCAAGAAAAATAGGTTTTAGCCCTATTATAAAGGTGGAGATCCAAAAAGAAATTCTTGGAAACCAAGAACCAGATGGTCAAGACAGAAGGCCAGATCTTACAAATCAGGCCAAAGAAGTGGACCATCAAGGAATAGGTATCCTTTCAGAGGAGATAATAAATCCCAAGGAAGGACACCCGCCAAGAAAACTTTCAGGAGAACTCACACTAGAGTTAATGAAAGTTTCAAGGATTGCAACTGCTGGACGTGCGGTGCAAAAAGGCACATTTCCACAAATTGCCCTGACAACGAGAGAAGAGGTATCAATAAATTCGAATCCACTCCGGATATCGAAGATGCCATCTACTACCAAGAACTGATACAAGTATATCAGTTCGAAGATATACCATCGGATGAGAGTATATATGAACAAGAAGAAGTCTTCAGCGAAGAAGATTCAGAATGGTCTGATGGAACTAGATCGGAGTCAGACTTAGGGGTGAGCAAATTGTTCCGAAAACCGTAAACCGAACCGAACCGAAACCGAAAATTAATTTCGGTTCGGTTATTTCGGATATTTCGGTCAATTCGGATTTCAAAATTTTAATATTTCAGATTTCGGATTTCGGATTTCGGTTCGGTTATATTGTTTAAAAAACCGAAATATCCAAAATTCGAATTATATATATACTATTTATATTTTTTTAAATTTATATTTAATTTTTTAAAATTAAAATATTGAATACTACTCTAAATTGAAAGCTATTAACATGCTCGTGCTCTAGTATTTGTTGGAAGTTATTGATTATTGAACTTTGTATTAGTTTTTGTTGGTATTTGGATTTTTAATTTAACTATTTGTTGGATTATTTTTATTTTGTTGTTGGTGGTTTGTGAAGATTTAAAACTTTATTTGTTGTTGGTGGTTTGGATGAATATAAAAAATGTAGAAAAATTGTTTCAAAAAAAAGTGGAAAAACCGAATTAACCGAAATACCAATTTGGTTATTTCGGATATTTCGGTTCGGTCACCGAAATAATTTCGGATTCGGTTCGGATATGGATTTGAAAAAACCGAAATTTTAGTTTGGTTATTTTTTATGTAATAATCGAACCGAATATCTGAATGCTCACCCCTAGTCAGACTAATCCAGAGATTGTTCATCAGGAGAAAGAGGACAGGACGGGATTCTCCAGTCACACAACTCTCTCTCTCAAAGTCTGATTGACAAAATCATGAAGAAGACTCTGAATATACAAAAGTATCAAGGCTTTTCAGCAAACAACATAGAACAAGTTCTAAGGAACTTTAATCTAAGGAGCAGGAAACAACAAATCGTCTATGGAATTTCTAGACGAGAAATGTCGCTTCTTATAGAACTTACAGGGAATCAAGTGGAGATGCAGTTGATTCCAGCTAGTGACATCAGGGAAGATCTATCAAAGATGAAGCCTGAAGTCGCTGAAAAGATGAACTGGATCCATATTGGAGCAATCCAGTTGATGTTAAAATCGGCTCTCTTTACCGGAGTTCACACACCGATCGATATCGCTATATGCGATAAAAGAGTTAGAAACCTGAAAGATTCCGTATTGGGAACAATTACGGGAGATCTCTGTGCAGGACAAGTAGTGGGAATCATTTATCCAAAGATTGCTTACAATCTTAATGATACCCATTTCAGCAAAGCCCTGACGCTTTATTAGGACTTTAAACGCAAGGATTTACTGGAGGAAGGAAATATGCCCTACTCCATTACTTATCAGGTATCATATGCTCTTTCCAACTCACATCACTCTGAGTTATTTCTGAGAAAGAAGTTCATTGAGATACCAGATATCTTCAACAAGGTGACAACAGCTGTTTGTCCCGATAGAGTGGAAATTGCTCAGTTAAGGAATGTTGATATTCAAATCCGAGATAGAGAAGTCATGAGACACGACCAAAGTCTCAGGATAACTTCAGGAAGATTATCCTTCCAAGGAGACAGAATTATGTCTTTGCCATATGGGAGGAGTCGGAGCCTCATTCGAGAAGCACACCCTCAAACATCTCAGAGTAACAAAGTTCCAGTGAATCTGAAATGTCCCGAGGGATGGAGAGAAGTGATAGTAAAATTTGACACTACAAGGTGGGAAACCAACTTCCCTTGTAATGTTCTTTACTATCTACAGCAGCCGGAGATCAATCATTACAAAGGTACCCTGGAAATTGGGGGACAAGTGATGGAGATCAAAGGCAGAGCTGGAAGAGAAGCAGTTTTGCTTTTGGGTTTGGATTTTCTTGAGGATCACAAACCTTGAGAAAATAAAGAAGAATGAATGGAAATCACGATTAATGGGAAAAAACTATTGATCGAATGACAAGCTCATTCTCCATATACATCTCTATATGGATGTTATATGAAAAATATAAAGCAGAATATTTTGCTGCTTATATTGATTCAGGTGCAGGAATTTGTACTGCAAAACGAGGAGTCTTCCCAGCAGAGGTAGAGCATCTGCCCCGAATTGCAGGAAGAGATTTCTCAAAGAAGATTTTGCTCCTTGCTAAAGGAGTAAAAGAGACGGAAATTCTGATTGGAGGAGCCAGAGGTACACCTTGGTATAAGATTAAAACTCCACCAATTTATTTCCATGATACAGGTGCAGATATTCTGTTGGGAAATAATTTCCTACAGATGTTCAAGAGATATATGCAGGATAATGAAAAGAGGCAATTGATGTTTACAACCAATTGAGTTTTCGCAGCAAGCGTGGTGATGAAGGAAAACTTCGACACCCAAAAATGAAGGATCAAAGGAGATTCAGCGAAGCAGTGCTAAGCTGTATCAGGGATGAAGATCTCACAGATCAAGAGGTCCAGATCCTCAAAGCATCTTTAATTTCTCATCAAGATATTAAGGAAGAAATGCAGGTGTCCCTAGAAGATGTCAAAAGAAGGATTAAGAGGAATTATAATGAGAATCCTTTGGCATGGTGGGACAGAAACAAGCTCGAAGCTACCTTGAAGGTGAAGCCAGAAAAGGAGTATGAATTTGTTAGATACAGACCAATCCTGATGAACCTTAAAGATCAACAGGATATGAAGGAGATAATCAAGGAACACCTTGATTTAAAATTGATCGAACCAGGGAACTCGCCTTACAGCAGTCCTGGATTTCTGGTAAGGAATCATGGTGAGATCAAACGAGGTAAACCCAGACTAGTTATTAATTACAAAGGAATTAATGATATTCTGGAGTTTGATGGATATTTTATCCCTAGTAGGGAACACCTTATTAACTGCATTAGAAATGTTAAGGTATTCTCTAAGTTTGATTGCAAGTCAGGTTTCTACCAGATTCGCATGGAAGAAGGGAGTAAGAAGTTTACAGCCTTCTCTACTCTACAAGGGCATTATGTCTGGAAAGTAATGCCAATGGGGTTAGCTAACGCGCCTCAAATATTTCAGAGAAAGATGGATAATCTGTTTAAAGATTTTTTTCTTTTATGTTCGTCTATATTGATGATATTTTAATAGCATCAAAAAATATGGAAGAACATATCAAACATCTTGAGATCTTTGCAGATGTTTGTTATAAAGAAGGTTTAGTACTGTCTAAAAAGAAGGCAGTCGTGGCAACTCGGAAAATGGAATTTCTGGGTATCGAGATTGGTGAAGCGGGAATTATTCTGCAGGACCATATTGTTCAGAAGGTCCAGAATTTTCCTGAAGATCTAAAGGAAAAGAAACAACTTTAGAGTTTCCTGGGAGTTGTTAATTTTGCGGGACCATTTATCAAAGATCTCGCAAAACATAGAAAAGTTTTCAGTACATTACTGAAAAAAGATGTTCCATTCATCTGGACAGAAGAACATCGACAGGGTATGAAGGAGTTAAAAGAGGTTTGCAGAAATCTCCCAAAACTCTCGATACCACAGGACGAAGACGACTTGGTCCTGTACACAGACGCAGGTGATTATTGGTGGGCAGCAGTCTTAACCAAGATCACTCCTAATGGAGAAGAACCCTGTAGATACTGTAGTGGTTTATTCTCAGATGATGAGGCCGTGAGATGGCACATCAACGAAAAAGAATTCTTTGCAGTCCGAAAGGCTTTTAAAAAAGTGGCCCTTATTCTTATTAGCAAAGAAATTTACTTTGAAAGTCGATAACACACAGGTTAAGGCTTTCTTGAGAAACAAGATTGAATCTAAGCCTGAAAAGGCTAGATTAATTAGATGGCAAGCTGAATGCCAATATTATATTTATGATATTGTCGTTTTGAAATCTCACGAAAATGTTCTTGCAGATTTCCTAACAAGAGATGGAGCAAACTGATGTGAACTCCATTCTACTGGCCCATAGGCATCTCAGAGAGAATCTGGAGATGTTAACGGGAGAGTGGGACGAGTGCATTCTGAATGCTGAGCAAGCAGAAAGATTGCAGACTCTCGATAAGACGAAAGTCACCGAGAGAATACGAGCTTGCATACGGTCTCAGGGTCAACTCTGGGCTGCATGTCAAACACCAATCCTTCGGGTGGCCAAAGATCCTTTGGTAAAAGAAGAGTTTCGAATACAGGGCTCTAAACCTGTAGCAGAGGATTCTAATACCTCTTGCTCAAGTTCTAAGGTGGTGGTATCTTCGGAACCATTGCCCCAAGAAAAAGATGATATTCAGGGATCACACTCTGAATCATCATGTCAACCCAGCACCTCTGGGGAAAAAGAGGGAGAGATTAATCTTAGGCCAATGACTGGCACTTCTAAGATTAATACTGATAAGATTGAAGTTTCTTCTTCGTGGCAGGTTTATCAAGCTAACTGGGAGAAGCTCAATACAAGGACTGGAATCAACCCAGAAAAAATACGGGTTGATATCTCGGGGAAATATCCTCGGGTGTGAATGATGCCGAATTCAGATCCACACGAAGTCAAAAGATGGCATGAATTTGGAGCACTTGCTTCAGTTTATACTACATCTCCATCATTCGCCGAAATCAAGAATCTACCCACGTGGATTCAAGAAGCGGTGTATGATACCTGGGCTAACAATCCACAGCTTAGCCGAGGTGACATTTTGGAGCTGTATTTCATCACCGCAGCCCCAGAACCTGCAGGGAAAGAAAACCATGAAGCCTTCCACTATATTAGGCTTCGAAGACCATATGCACGCGCCCTCGATAAGATCAAGGCGCCTACAGAAAAAGAGACTACTTTAGTCTCTACATTACCAGAAGACCTCATCTCTACCAGAAGAGCATGGGGATTATGGGTCTGCCTCACTGAGATGGACAAAGTCAAGTTCCCGTTCAAATTCTTTCAGAATTCAGTGAACGGATCATTCCTGTTAAACACTATGACGGGAAAATCTACAAGATTCGTAGAGGAAGCTTTCGAAAGAAACAGAACCTTGCTCTGGGAAAACAAGATTTCGACGAGTAAAGACACTCATCGAAAATATTGCAACATGGCTCATTTTGGAAACTGGTCTGAGCGCGTTTGTTCGGATTGCCAGAACCAGAAGGAACCAGAATTCGGGAAGGGGTTCATGCCTAGAAAAGAAAAAGAGAAGGCTCGGTCAAACGAGCATCTTGAACAGAAGGCGCTGCCAAAGGCAAGGACGCCCAGGGCCCTGGGAAAAAAGTAGATTCCCGACACAGGTTGGTGGAGTCATGTGACTCTGAGCTGGAGCACCCACTAAAGAGAAAACGACAATAGTGGGTGGAGGAAAAAGTAATTACCCACTAAATAACAAATGGGTAAAAGAACAGAAGAAGCATTATTGAACAAAGATAATGCGGTATGATAAAGAAGGTAGCACCGAAAGTTTGGCGTCCTTATTCAATAATGGACGACAGCAGTGGTTCTACGCTGAGTCATAAACAGGCTGGCCACGGAACAAAGGCATCCGAGGCAATAATGAAGGAATGAGGTTGAGAATTGCAACCTCTATATATTTCAAGAGATTAGAGAGCAGAAGGTATCGAAAATCCATCAGAAATCCTCTACACCATCTCCTCTGCTCTCTCCAAAATAAAATTGTGATAGTATAGTTCCTAGTATAGTATAGTTTATGTATTTCCATTCCGCTACCATAGGTAGCTAAACAAGTCTGTCTCCTCCCTAAAGGAGATATACTTATGTTGTAATAAATATTATATAATTCCTAAATAAAAGTTTGGGCTTTTGTTCATCCCTTTTAGTATATTATTTTCTTTGTGTACCGACCGAAAACCCTACGCCCCGAGTAGGAAACGAACGAGGGCTGTGCTGTGTGCTGCTGAAGGAGTCTGCGTCTGGAAACCATCGGTTGCGATCGTGTGGTTGGACGAGGTCCCTAAAACTTCCGGCGGAAATACCCGGCAGCATTCCGGTCAAAAAGGTATGAAGTTTGTATACTTTGATTTTAGTTATACGGAAGTGTGATGGGCCTGATAGTATTGCATAATTTATCTCCAAATTGAAAAGTGAATTGATAAATCAGAGTATGTAATAAAGAAATTCAGTAGAAGGGTAAAAGAATTTACGCATATTGTATGATTATAAGGTTGACTAGAATATATCAATATTTCCCCTTATTTTATACAATATTTTATACACAAAAAATAGATATAATAATCTTATTGGTGGGTCAGTGAGTACTGCTTATACCCGCTATCAAAAGTGGTCGTAGGAGGTACACACTATCTCAATACTGGATAGAATGAATTTCCTATATATATATTCAAACCACCTGACGATTCCACTGGTTGAGATGAGATAATCACAATTACATCACTACCTTTTTTTATTTCCTCTCACAAAAAGACTTCAAAATGGGACCAGGTTTGGATTAGTCAAAATTCAGTTACTCCATAATTTTAGAGCAGTCTATTTGGCTGATGGCTGGTCAAAGCAATTAAATAGGAAAATAGTAGTAATTATAATAATGTTAGCACACAAATGCGGACTTTTGGAATGTGTAAGCGTGATTTGTCAATTCTTTAGGTGAATATAAAATATCTTCATCTAAAAAAAATTTGATAATGGTTCAGACTAGAAGGGCATTCACATGAGAGACCGCCCAATATTCTATTAATATTTATTGTACTTTTTGTGGGGTCTCAATCATTGAAAGACCGGTCTCTCAATTGTCTTCAATGGTAGCGGTCTCTCACCCCCGGTCTCTCATTATTTAATTATATTTTATTTTTATGTTTTATATTTATTTTGAATATAAAAATAATTATAATTATAATTATAATTATAATTAAAATATCATATTGTATTGAAACATTGAAAAATTACAATATAATAAAGAAAAATACAATAATATTAAAATTAAGGAGTTCGACAGCCCCCTCACGCGTTTGTGTGAATTTAAACACAACCATACATCAATAATATTGCACATATATATATATATATATATAATGCGAGTTATACATGGGTATGTTTATAGTGTATAGTACTAGTTTGATTAGTGTTTTGATTATATAGAATTCTTTATAATATCATCAAATTAATTATGGTATGATAATGTATATTGTATATCAATAGAAAAGTTACACACATATATAATACGGGATATGGATTCAGACTCAAATATATCATGTTGAGATGGCAACAATAATAATGAGTCGAAAACCCCCCATCACTCTTCAAAATTGACCGTAACACTAGCGTGACACAACTTCGACGGGAAATGACATATTGTTGTTCCATATTCCATCTATATTTTAAAAAAATTCCATCATAGATATACATAAATTACAACACCATTTAAAACATAAATTTGTATTTAATGCGAGCACAACAAATTACTTATCTCCATAGATTGAGAAGAACTACTATTTCTGGTCGACATTGTCGAGGTTATATTTAAATTTTTTATTTTGCTCGTTATTTGATCTGATCACTACAATTTAATATTTTAATATTTAGAAAATGTATAATTAGCATGGTAAAAAAAACCAATTCTAAAAAAAAAACCATGTCATAGACCAACACAAAAACCTCTGGTCGATTTAATTTCCTTATATTCTCTGCTACCATGTGATCGTATCGTCTTGATTTTTATACAATTAATGATATAAATATATAATAAATATTTCGATTTAATCGATTAAGAAAAGAAAGTTGGTAGCTAAAAATGGCAAAATTCCATCTGTCAGGCACATTTTCCGAGCTGGCAATTCTGAATTATATGATACAGACAAATTTTCGTCTCCCTGCAATTGCTTCTATTGTCTGGTAGTGAATAATTTTTACAAACTTAATATTTGATTTACTAATAATTTTCATGATCTTCTGGATTTAGAATAAATAAATATCGCTAAATTATATCTTTTTCAATGAGTAATTTCATAATCATAAAATTTGTAATTTATAGAGATTGTGATGTATGTTAATTATATATATATATATATATATATATATATATTACCAAACCCATATGTAGAGCTGGCCAAAGGAACCGAAATCGAATCGAAACGGGCAGTTTCGGAACCGAAATTGAACTGCCGGTTCCGGTCTAGAATCGAGAACCGCATCGACGACGGTTCAGTTCCGGTTCCAAAGCTACAGAACCGAGAACTGCCGGTTTCGGTTTCGGTTCCAAACCGCCGGTTCCTCCTAATTTTTTTTATTTTTTACATTTTTATCTATATTTATGTTACAATTCATATTTATTTTACCTAAATGTTACATTAGAATGCATAAAATTACAAATAAACAAGAAAAAAATAGCCAAAAAAAAACATATATAATTGGTATCCAGAAACATGCGGTTCCGGTTTGTGTTGGAGTATGGAGCCTGAAAGGAAGTGAATCATTCCATGATTCCGACAATTCAAATTTTTAGGCTGCCGTACAAGTATTTTTTGGGCTCTACGCGGTTTCCTAGTTTTACTAGGATTGGGGCTCAATTGTTTGTTATATATATAGTTGTTCTCTCATTGTAAATTGTATAAAAAAATATAGTGAAATCCCTGGCTTGGCATCGCCCACATGTAGATACATATTGTATTGAACTGGGTAAACAATTCTTGTGCCTTTTATTTCGTGATTGTGTGTTTATTTCGTAACAGTTTGGAACTGCAAAAATTGCAAACCAAATTGAACCGAAACCCGCGGTTCCGGTTTCAACCAAAGTAATTGGCGGTTTGATTCCGGTTCTATCGAGATGGAACCGAGAACTGCTGGTTCGGTTCCGGTTCCGGAACCGAATCGAATTGCGGGCACCTCTATCCATATGCATAAACAGATTCTTTCAAAGTTAAAACCGTGTATTCAAGGCAGAAAAAATATTTACAGAATTAAATTTTCTAAATTTTGAATTAGAGATTTTGAGAAAATATTTTTCGTGTAATTCAATTTAGTAATGAAGGTTTTTCATAGCAATTCACATAAAATGAGGAGGATTGATGATTTTATTAAATTAGAAGTTTTAGTTAGTGGGGCGCTTCTTGAGTCCGCTAGTGATCCAAAGTTCCAAACACGACATTAAAGAAAATCTTGGTTAGAAATATATTTTGTTTAAGATATGTTTTACCGTCTTCCAAATTCAAGAGATTGAAATATCTTGATTTGCACTAATTTGGGGGTATTTTAGTTTAGTTTAATTATATGAATTGAGCATGATATAATATTGCGGTGGGGAATTTCTTCTTCATTTTTAAGTAGAAAAATTAAATTTCTAAATTGAGTTACTTTATAAATATAAGATGAAGATAATTAATGCACTCTATATCTTTTAGTACTATTTGATTTGTACTCCAAATATATAATTTTCTGAAAATGGGAAGGGTTTGCTTTGCTTTAGCTTTAGTGATGTATTTATTCCATTTCACCAATAAACACAATTATAGTAACTGTGTCTTTTGCAGATTAATGGCGTTAATGTTTGAAATTCCCTTTCCCCCTATATATTTAAAATAAAAAACAAATTGCCAAAAACAAATACTTTTACTTTGTAAATTGAAAATTCAAATATTATTCGAATTGTAGCTAATTCCAAAAATATTAGCAATAATGGATTTACATCACTACTTCTTTATTAGCTTTTGTGGGGCGTCAACTTTTGTTCTGTAGTAATATTATAACTATATCTCTACTAAAAAAAATAGTAGTATTTCCTTAAAAAAAAACAATAATATTAATTCTTTCGAAAGCTCATAAAATTGGCGCAAAAAGTGCTCTCTCTCTCTCTCTGCATGTATGTATATGTAAGCAAATATGTCTCTCACACTCAAATAAAACACAAAATTCCTACTTTTATCTTCTCATTCGTGAAAAAAAAACCTTTTGTTGTGGCCCAGTCGAAAGCCTCTTGTGTGATCAAAGCTGCAAATCTTCAAAAGGCCAAGAAGGTATGCCTCTCTTTCTTTCAGTCTTTCTGTGTGTGTGTGTGTGTGTGTGTGTGTGTGTGTGTTTGTGCGTGTGTAGTTTGCTAGAGAGAGAGAGAGAGAAAGAGTCATTTTTGTTCTCTGAACGTTGAAGAAAATTTGATTATACTACGATAGTTGCAATGCTTTTTCCGAAAAGAAAAATTTGCAGATTCAAGAATGTTGTCATTCATATTTTATTTCTGCGTGTTTTTCTTGTGATAAAACTCGCTCTTTTTTTTTTTAATAATTTTTTACTTGAAAGGTTTAATTTGTCATTTTATACTCAAACAAGGTAACGGTTGGCTTTTTATCTTCCTTTGGCGTAAATAGCAAGTTTCATCATGAACATATTTATTTTATGTTTCAAAAAAATCAATTTTATTACAATATTTCGCCAAATTTTAATGATATACCAAAAAGGACTGGATCTTATGCGAGTATAATACTAGTATATAGGCAGAATAATTTAAAGATTATTTTAAATATTTGCTTATGCTTTTCATTGCACACGTAGGTATATATAGATGCTACACTTTTTCTTTAGTGTGAGAGAGACATCTTTTTCTTTCTAACATTTTTATATGTGTATCCTTTCAAAAAAAAAAAACATTTTTATCTGTATATTATACTCCAACATATATTTATATATATATATATATATTGATTTCATCAAGTATGATATATTTTAAAGTGTGACATCGTTTATTTAATATATAAAACCAATTGAAAAAAGCATCAGGTACAGATATATAGTACAAATTAATTTATAATCTAGGCGACATTACAATTATTTATTGCACATTGGAGTAAAAAAATTAAGTATTTTATTTTCCATTTCCGAAATAAAATCAAGTGTTTATTAAGTAAATAATTGATGCTGACTATCTTTAATGTTTGTCAAATCAGACTTCTCTCACAGAAAAAGCATCTGAAGAACTTAAGCGCCGATTCAAGAACATAGTCTCCGGCTCTTCAACTTCGAAAAAATGGTATGATTCTTATCCAATAATTCATGTTTTTTTATCCAAAAAAATTCAGAAAAAAATCGTTGAAAATTATTGAAAAATGTGTGTTAGTAGAAGATGTTTGGTTATAAATGTATGTAAATCATAAGGGTCGAGAGGTAAATAGAGCGGCGCATGCTCCGTCTAAATTAATTATTTCTCTAAATAATGTCGTTGCGTGTTATGATAATTGGTCATCCCGACTAGTGGAGATTGTAATTTTTTATTCAATTTAATGTTTCAAAAAAAGAAAGGGATGTTTGGTCATGTTTTGAGAAGAACTAAAAAACCAAGCTTTTTTTCCCATTAAGTGATGATGTGTGGCCATGTTTAACGAAATTATATGATATGTAGAGAGTTCAATTTGTTTAAAGAGAAAAATATTTTGGGATTCTCATAAGAAAATTAAGTTTTGTGACCATTTATTTAGTTTTTATATCAAAACACATTTTTTGACGGGCTAATTTTAATATTAAAAAATTGATGTGATCCTCCCCAAACATTAAACAAGAAAAAAAGAAAAGAATTTTTGCAAGAAATCCGTCTCCTACACTAACTAGCACTGTAACGCAACGTGAAATTTTCCGTTTTATTCTCAATATATTCACACAGAACACGCACTGACATGCACGCATTCGAGCTGGAGAATTACTAATAATTAGCGCCAATTTATCAAATTGGTGAGGTTTAAAAATCGGAAATCATGCATGTTTGAGTACTCTGTCTGAATTATGCAGTATTAAATATTTATTGGATGATTGCTGGAGCTTGACCTGCATAATCTGGGAAGATTCCAAGTGCAGCAGATATTATTTTTAATTGTTATTTTTTTGGTGGATTTGTGAAGAAAGGTTTGAACTTTACTTCAATTGGAATGTTTTATCTTATTGAAATAGATTTTTGTTGACAAATTTCTACGCCCCATTTAGTTAGATTGGTGTCTGGTAATGTTAAATGCAGCTGAGTAATTGCACCTTATTTCTGCTGAACCACAAGTTGAATGAATGTGTTGCTTCTTTATTTGAATTGAATAATATGGTTTATTCAAATGAATATTAGGTTTGATGATTCAAGAAATTGAAAGATTATAATGTTCATTCTTATGATTGTGTAGTTGAAATTCAAAGCATATATCTAAGTTAATCTCGTGATTTAGAGTGATAGGCAGTCGAAGAATTATGAAGAAGTTAGAAAGGCATTCTACTCTAGTGTGTCTGGGAGAACAAGAGCCAAGAGTGATGCTTACTGTGAGATCACTGCTGAAACATATGGGATTTCTACCGCCTCTCGGGATCTTACACGGGAGCGGAAGAGGAGGAGAGAGATGCAGCCGGCTCCAAGTGTTGGAGGCCAAAGAAAAAAATATGGTACCTTCATAAAGCTGCATCACAAGTTTCTTATGCAATTAATTTTTTGTTTGTAAAAAAACTATGCAGTGCAAGCTCCTTTTGGTTGATTAGTTTATGCTGATTAATTGCATCTTTGTTTCTAGGAAGCTGATCTTTAAGTCATATTCCCTTTATGCATTTTTCTTTATGTTTATGGCATGCTATAGTTGATTCATGCTAGCGCGCGCACACACACTTACACACATATGTATATATACTTTGAAGTTCGACTCAAGATTGTGGTTGATGCAGATGTTTATGATTTCCAATGGTGCTTGAAACTATTAAAGAAAGGTTTCTGATATTTTTGAGTCTGCATGCAGATATAGATGTGGATGAACCTGAAATAGAGAGAATTGATGATTCCGAGTTCATAAGAAAGAGAAAATGTTCTGCATCAATGATAAGGGGTTCAACGATGCAAGGGTTAGATAAAGGTTTTCATGCAGGCAATTCCTGGAAGAATGTCGACATTCCAAGCAAAAAGCCATTTGCCACTGTGGAAATATCACATGAGGTTGTCGGGCGTCGAAGATTCCTTGTTCAAGAAGGTTAGTACTTGGAATACATTTTATCTGCTTCCCACTCCTCAAGTCCGGCATGTTTACTTAATAGTAATCCTCGCGTTTGGTATTGTTAAATTAGACGTAGGCAAATGATTTAGCATGGTCTGCCTGCCTCATCAAGGATTGCAAATTATATGGCTGTAATAGGATACCTTCTAGTACGAATTTTTTAGCTATAGATGCTAAGTTTCTAGCATGAATTGGTAAACTATCGATGCTAAGTAGTTGTTTCTCAGATTTTTTAAACTTAAATCATAGGGAAAGGAATACAGTTTGTCAATTTTTTGTCAAAGGTTAAATTAAAAGTGCATCTATGTCGTTGCTTCCATTCAATAGAAGATTTTCATAAACTTTACGTCTGAGCAGGGAATGACAATGAAGACTCGGATGCAGAAGAGATTGAGAAAATTGATAAAGCTGAGTTCATTAGTCGGGTATCATTTTCCATGTCGAAGATAGGGTCCTCGGGCAAGGAAAAAATAAATGAAAGTTTTTCTGCTGCCGCTCCTAGGAAGGATGACAGCAATGCAAGCAAAAGAGAGACCTCTGTTGGTTATTGTGGATCCTTTTGTCCCCAGGATGCTTTCCGTGGTTCGGATCATCCATGGCCACATGAATCGAGTTCGTTTGTTCTAATAGGTGACTCATCTCACACTTCTTTTTTTTGGTTCCTTTACTACTACTTGGATCTTACAACTTGTCAGTTTCTAGCATAGTATGGTCCTCTTTTATTTTCCTACTTATCATTTGTCAAATATGAAATAAGCTTTAGTGAATGTTTTGTTTTAATGTCCATGAATACAGTTGCAGCAACTCATATGGTAGGTTTCTCATTTTGTCCTTATTTTCAGAGAGTGACAGTGACGATACGATTCCTAAGGATAATGAGATCCAGAGAGCTGATGAAGCCAGGAAGCAGAAAACACATTCCAAGTCGAAGAGAGGGCAGTCAGCAGACCAAGGCCTTTGTGCTGCCCGTTTTAGAAAGAATATTGACAATGCAAGCAAAAGAAACATATCCTCTGCTAATCTTTCTGCATCCTTCACTTCTAGAGATTATCCCACTGGCTCTGATATGTTGGCAGATGACTCAATCGGATTAGCTGAAAAAGGTGATAATGTCGTATCTTTTTATTGTCAGTCTTCTAATGTTTAATTTTTATAATAATCTTGTGCGCTCTTGTCACTCATGTTGAAGATTTTCTTATATTTCCATGTATTTGTTTAGACAACAACGATGGACGTAGGAGTTTCAAAGAGATCAAAACTAAGGGAAATGATGAAGGTCTGCTAAGAAAAGGCAAATCGCCCTTAAATAGGGAAGGAGACAATGCAGTCAGCTCTAGGAAGAAGAAAACTGGCATTGTGAAAGAGGTACCCTTTGAAAAATATTGTGGATCATCGTCGAAGCACGCTGGCAGAGATTCTCTTGAGGAACGAGTTGACAGGCCAAGCTCATCAGCAGAAAAAGGTAATGATACAGTTGTTGTTTTTCCTGTCAACTCCTATTTGAATCTTGTAGTAGTAGTCATGGTTGGGATTACATTAAATGTGGTTTTGAAATTCAAATTGATGATGGATGCATGATACTTCTTCCTCTGTCAAATTTCTCTATTGCCATTTGAGCACGACTTTTCTCAGGCCGAACAAATTTACAGTTCGTTTTTCACTGAAGATCTTAAGTCTCTGGCCAAGCTATAAGTTGCTAATAAGAAGTCAAGACTGAATTTGGTTTTAACTGCTTGATTAAATTCTTCCATCCTTTTTAACTTGAGCCAGAAAGCTTAAGAGCATGTAAAATTTCGTTGGCGAGAGCCTTGAATTCGATCAATAAAAATACTGGAAAACTTTGACATATCAATGTTTAGTTAACTAAAAGAAAAGGTTATCATACTCTAATTTAGAGTCATCCTGTCTATTTGTTACTTGCTTAAAGTTGCTGGTGTTACGTATTTTGATGACATAAGGAGATGGTTTTTCAACATTTCAGTTCTTTCTTTAGTGAACAGCGATGATGATACAGACATTGAACAACTTGGAATCGAGATGATTGATGAGTCTGAGTTCAGGAATTTGAGAAGAAAATTTGTTTCGGAGAGTACGTCCTCAACCAGGCAAGAACGAGATGAAGAACATATCGCTGCCATTTCTAGAAAAAATGTCAGAAGAATGAGCGAAAAGATATCATCTAAAAAAGGAAAGGCCGATCACTCAACAAGGAAGAAAAATGTTGATGATGTTGATAGTTGCTCGAACAAATTTATTTGCTCTTCCTCAAGCAACAAGTCCAATAATAGCAATGATGTTAGTAAATCCCTGCAAGATTCTGAAGAAAGCTCATATGGTGCAAATCAGGAGAAGGGTGTTGGTGTTGCAAAACGGACTCGATCAAGGATGGGGAGCATAAAGAAGCCCACAGAAGTTGGCAATGTCTTGTTGGGTCTATCAACCAATTCAGTTTCATCATCTACTGATAGTGGAGATGATGATTCTCTTGATAGCGACTTTAAAGTGGATAGTTCTGATAATGACGTAGAGTTGTCTGGCTTGCATGATGAGACACGTGAAGTCCAAGAAGAAAATAAAGAAACAGGTAGAAGTTTTCGCGATGATGCTGATGCAGAAGAGGGGTTGAGAGAGAGGAATAATGTGCATGAGTGTAGATGCTCGAAGCAGTTCGACACTCCAAAAGGCCGTGATAAAGTGCAGGGAGTCAATGGAAGCCAATCACAGGCAGGGACGAGGAGGCCAATGGAGGTAGCTCGTCCCTCTCACTCAAAAGATCGCTATGATCATACTGGAGATGATACTGAAGAAACCACGTCGGATTTACATGTTCATGCCAAGACTAAGACTAAAGACGTGGTTAATGAAATGAAGGTTCCGACTGGACCAAAGGAGGCAGCTCCTCCCTCCGACTCAAAAGACGGCTATGATCGTAGTGGTGATGAAACTGAGGAAAGAACTGAAGCAACGAGCTCACATTCACATGTTTGTGCTAAGAATAGGACTTCGGACGTGGCTAATGAAATGAAGGTGCCGACTGGACCAAAGGAGGCAGCTCCTCCCTCCCTCGCAAAAGATGGATATGATCATAGTGGTGATGGTACGAAGGAAAGAACTGAAGAAACCAGTTCACATTTTCATGTTCGTGCTGAGAATATGATTGCAGACACGGCTAATGAGAAGAAGGTGTCAACTGGACCGAAGGAGGCAGCTCCGACCTGCCACTCAAAAGATTTCTATGATCATACCGTTGATGGCACCAAGGAAAGAACTGGAGCAACCAGTTCTCGTTCACGTGATCGTGCTAAGACGAAGACTGCAGACATGGCTAGTGAAAAAAAGGTGCCGACCAGATCAAAGGAAGCAGCTCCTCCCTCCCAATCGAAAGATGTCTGTGGTGATACTGAGGAAAGAACTGGAGCAACCAGTTCTGGTTCATGTGTTCAACCAGAAGACATGGCTAACGAGATGGAGGAGCCAACCGGAAGAAACCAAGTATCTTCGAAACAAGTGAAGGGTGGTAATCAAGTGATTATTTTTTAGGAATATCTTGATATTTTATTGATGGAAAGTTAAAACAGGAAAAAAAATGAAAGAAAATAACTTGACATCAACATCTCTCATTTCAGAAACAAGAACATAACCTATTTCTAAATTAAGTTAATCAAATCATAACTATAAACAAATCATTTGATCAAAAGATTTTATTGCTATAACTAAAATATTCTTTTGCTTTCAGATTTATGCAGCTTGCTTGCAGATGCTGTATTGGGAAGAGGGCAAACTCCTGAAATCAAAGAAATTTATGAAGAAGCCGAGCAGGTATCTGCATTTCAAACTCAAGATACTCTTCCACTTAAGTTCAGGTTTGAAGACGAGGTACCACAACAGGCGGAAAAAACGGAATATGAAAAGGAGATAGACAGCTTGTTTTCCGATCTAGACCGTGACTGGGCATTGGATGAACTGCAATCCTTTGACTACCACGAGGTTAGTCAGGCATAAGCTTTACTTGCAGAAAAATTAGCTCTATATTTTGAAATGTTGCATGTTTAACTTTTTAAAAGTTCACTTATTATTTGTTGCCTATCAATTTTGATGAAATGGCATTGGTGCAGGATAATATAGAAAAGGAAAATTCTCCTGCTGAAGAAACTCAGCATGAAAGATGTTCCAGAGGGAAACATGAGCTGGTCTTAGAAGATGATGAAGGATTAATATGTATTTTCTGCCGTCATGTGGAAATCGGACCGAAGGATGTAATGCCTGAATGGGTTAGTATTATTCATTTATTGGAATCCTTATCCTATTTGACAAATTATAATCAATAAAATGGTCAACTTGCCACTCATAACTCAAAGATCAGGATCTCTCTCATCTCCTGCATTACCACTATAATTTATGTGAAACATAGATCTTCCTCAGCTGGACTTGCTTTTTATTTCACAGTTGATTATATTTCTGCAATTGATTTTCTTGGTATTCGCCTTATGTAGGCGGAAAGAACTTACAGGGACTCGGGAAGAAAAAGAAATCATGAAATGGAAGAGCCTCTAGATTTTGATGAACTTCACTTACATCCTTCAACCGATGATGATGCTGATGCTGGCAACAGTATTGATGCAACAGGTACCGTTTGGAGCATGAAACCAGGTGTACGCGAAAGTATGTACGAGCACCAGCGAGAAGGCTTTGAATTTCTGTGGAAAAACCTGGAAGGAAGCATCAAGATTGATGAACTGAAGAGCACTGATCCAGTTAAAGTGGGTGGATGCATCATTTCTCATGCTCCAGGAACCGGGAAGACCCGTCTGACTATAGTTTTTGTTGAAACGTACATTAGAATGTTCCCAAAATGCAGGCCGGTGATTATTAGCCCAGCCAGCACTCTCCTCACTTGGGAAGAAGAGTTCAGAAAATGGAATGTTAAGTTCCCCTTTCATAACCTGAGCAATCTCGAGTTGTCTGGCAGGGAGAACAAAACTGCTCTCAGACTTCTTCCTCGGACCAAGATCCGAGACATGGAATCTGTTCGTATGATGAAGATATGTTCCTGGGACATGGGGGGAAGCATTCTGGGAATCAGCTATAGCTTGTTTGAGAAGTTAACGGGGGACAAAAACGCGAAAGAGAAGAGAAACAAGAAGAGAGAGGCCGGTGTTAGTTACAACGAGAAGGTGAAGAAAATACTCATGGAAAAGCCGGGACTCGTTGTTCTTGATGAGGGGCACACTCCTAGAAATCAAAGGAGTAACATTTGGAATGTTCTTCGCAAGCTTCAGACGGAGAAGCGGGTAATACTTTCCGGAACTCCGTTCCAGAACAATTTTGGTGAACTGTTCAACACGTTGCGTATTGTCAGGCCAGCAATGGCTGATATGCTTGCTCAGGAGAAGACGTTCGCCGAAATGGTTGGGCCGAGGAGAGCGTCTTCGAGCAGAAAATACAAGTGGGAATGTTTGCAGTCTCCTTTGATTTCAGAGGTTGTCGACCGCGCAGTGGAGAATCTAAAAACTTGCATGTCGCCCTTTGTTCATCTACACAAAGGCACCATCCTTCAGAAGAGTCTGCCTGGCTTGAGAGATTGCGTTATCCTCCTCAAACCCCCGGCGCTGCAGAAGAGCTTGATCGAGAGATTGGGAGGGGCCAGCAACTTCAAGCATGAACATGAAGTTGCTATGATATCAGTGCACCCATATCTTTTCCTACAGTTTGAAACACCAGAAGATCGGAAGATAGGAATCGACATGGGTGCAGTCGCGGCATCTAAGCTCAACTGTCAAGAAGGCGTGAAGACAAGGTTTCTCCTGGAGCTAGTTCGCCTCAGTTTGGCAGTGAAAGAGAAAGTACTGGTATTCAGCCAATTTATTGACCCTCTTGAACTCATAAAGGATCAGCTGAAAGAAGTCTTCAAATGGGTTGAAGGAAGAGAAATTCTTCACATTCAAGGGAGGCAATATACGAAGCAGCGTCAGTCTTTGATTAATCTATTCAATGATCCGCAGAGTGAATCAAAGATCATGCTCGCCTCGACAAAGTGCTGCTCTGAGGGAATAAGCTTGGTTGGGGCTTCAAGGGTTGTTTTGCTGGATGTTGTCTGGAATCCTTCTGTGGAAAGGCAAGCAATATGCCGTGCTTATAGGATCGGGCAGAAGAAGTTCGTACATACCTACCATTTGATGACTTCTGGGACTAGTGAGGCGGATAAATACTGCAGGCAAGCCGAGAAGGAGCGTTTATCTGAACTCGTCTTCTCTTCTTCAAACGCAAGCAACCAACAGAAGCTTCCCTCTTTGGGTGAGGACAGGATCCTTGAGGTGATGGTTGCTAATGAGAGCCTGAAAGAAATGTTTGAGAAGATCATCAACCAACCCAAGGAGACTGACCTAATTCAAACATTTGGTCTCACATCTTGACTTATGCTTCCAGGTAACCTTTTCTACTTTCTGTATCTCATTGTTTCAACTACTAATGCTCTCTTTTCCGGCTTGCCGTCTTTCTCGGACATACGACACATGTGATAGGTGCCTTATGTGATATGCATATTCTTCATATTATATCATGACTGTTTAAATGTCTGGATTGGCAAGGAGGATAGTTTGATTGGACTGTGTTCTGTAGTTGTCTCGTTGTGTTGTTTAATGTAGATGATGTTATTCTCTTATCTGAGGTTTTCTTTTTTTTTAAGGTTGCAATATCTACAATCTTACTGCTAGCATGAATTGCGATGACTAGTTTTAGTTTTGAGCAGTTAGAGTTTATGCTATTTGCACGACAAACGTCAGTCTTGAGTTTTCGTGTTTAATTTGAATAACAAGCTTTACAGAAAGAACCCTCGCTGTGCAAAAATTATGCAGTGAATTTTAGAGAGCCAAAACATTATAAACACAGATGATTTGTAATGGATCAAAACTGGATGCTCAATTGATTCTTTGATAAATTGTAACGGTGAAACAATATTTAGACATGAAGAGAGTTGCCTCCCTCCATATAAATCCAACTAGCCCAATTTAAATATTATAAAAATTTCTAACAAAAACAAGAAAAGAATTTTCTCTACCAGATACAATGGAGCATCCCATCCCTATCCTCTAAATGTACTTGTCTATTCTAAATGTTTTCTTACCACCAGCACCAGCAGGCCTGAACTCCTCTACCCGAATATTAGAGCTCGAACGCATCTCATTTAATACAGACACACCTTTTTCCAATTCGATCGTGTCAAAGATACTTCCAAGGACTTCAGCTGCAATCCCCATTTCCACAAGCTGCCCTTGCACTTCTCCGCCTTCATATACCAACCGACCAATAACAGAAAGTGGAACGACGTTCTCAACAATGATTTTGCCTAACATTCGACCAAGGAACTCTCCTGCTCTGGGGGCATCGTTCACTGCATCCTCTAAGACTGCAAGAACAGATTCAAACCTGTCCAAGCGACAACATTAACAAAATTCAATTATATATATATGTACGAGATCTCTAGTAATTATAAGCAGGATTCAAGCATACCCTTTGATGAGTTGATCTTCACTTATCATCCTATCTTGAGGTTTTGTGAGGTAAATAAGAAGTTTCGTCAATACATCCCTCTCCACGTCTTTCCTCTCGAAAGAATCGGTAACCCATATGGATATCATAGATGGATAAAAACTGGGGGCGTTCAACTCCTTGATGCACAAAGCAACTTCCTTCTCATCTCTTGCACTGCAAAGACAATATATTTTCAGGTTAATACAAGACTCAAGAGTGTATATTTTACCTTATAACATAACTGAACATACTAAATAAAACATAATAGGATCACACCGGATTCATATATCACACATAAAAAACAGATAAGAAAATAATATACATTGACGAACACAACCAACCCATAGGTGTATCAATAGAGCTCCAGTAATGAGTTCTATACATTCTTAAAGAGGGGAGTGAGTTGCCGAGAACTAAACAATTAGAGAAAGGCAATGCGTTTGAGATTGAGGGTACGCCTCTAAAGGTGAATACTGAATAGTCATCCATATTCTATCAGTACCTTGCCATTCAACAATACCAAATTGGGCCAGATAGGTACATTAATAGGTCTAAATCTCAATACTTTTTTATCGAGCTGATCCAAAGTTTAGCAAGTCTAGTATAAACATCCATCTGTTTGGTTTAGGATGTTCAGCAAAGAGTGTAAAATCGATGTATCACTGGGACATTGGTAGCAAGTTCTTATATGAACCAGAATAATGAAAGAAATAAGAGTTTCTATTTACTACAAAAGTATCATGGATGCAACAATAAATTCTCAAGGATAAGTAATAGTTAAGAACGTATGACACAAAAAATAAAACAAGTTTTTATCCAAATATAGGCCTAATGGTAGATTGTTTCTGGAAGAAATAGTAACAAAACACCATCTCCACCCCAGGTAAGCTCCAACTTTTCCTATCTGACTCTTGATTACTAAGCATACCCATTAAAGGCGCCAAGGGGCCTTGTACCCTAGGCACTGGCCTCATAAACACAAGGCACAAAAAATGAAAAAAAAAATAATAAAATATGTGATAAATTTTGTTATTATGTCAATAGCAAGCTGACAAGATACTAAAAAATTAAGGCTCCACGCTTAGAAATACTAAATAGCATTGGATCATATCCGATTGTATCTATCAGATTTTATTCTTGAAATAATTAAGGTGCAAATAGGTCTTGTCATGGCAACTCAATAGGTCAGAGTTAAGCACTTATTTTCTTTTAAAAATATATAACTATGCAAAGAATGAAAAGGCACGTGCCTGGCCCAAGGTTCAAAGAGCACCAAGGTGCTCACCTTAAGGCTGATCAAGGCACGAAAGTTCAAACCTGGTACACTATTGACTATACCCCACATATCTTAATCAGGAAATATCTGCAGTAAAGAACAATAAGAACAAGGATTTTAACCCGCCCCAACAGTTAGCAAGCACCATTGTCACTGAATAATTTCAAAATTGGCAATTTGCGTCTGAATTACCAAAAAAAAAAAAACTGTTATTTTTTTTCTCAAGAACAAAAAGGTAAGCACCTAATTAGTTTTTCATTGCAAATTGTCAGTTGTCTAGTGTGTTTAACGAGGGCTAAAGTCAGCCAAATATGATTTCTAAAATAATGAAACCATAAGAAACAAACTAGATATTATGATAACTAACCCACACCACAAGGGTCCTCAAGAACAACAAACTTATCTTCAAAAGAAGGCAATTTTGGAGATAGTTAATAAGCTATATCTTTCTTTCTTATTCCAATTTAAACAAGATAATATTCTACTCCCAACTACAGATTTTGACATTATTCTTTCTATATTTCATCAGAAACTGGTTCAAAAATTATTTGCAAGATGTCAGAAGGGAGGCAAGTACTCGACAATGACTAATAACCACCTAGAAGCTTAACTTAGCTGTGCAACTTTCCTTGCTCTTTTTCACAATGCCTGGAGCCAGGGGGGCTGATGAAAGTAATAATGTGGATAACCTTTCAAAGGCCGTTATTACTGGTTCAATTCACATACATATAACATTTTAAAGAGAAATGGAAAGGGAGAAGGGTTTTAATCTAGCCTCTTAAAATTAGAGGGGCAATAAGGTGCACTAAAAATGACTTGGTCACTCGTCTTCATGTCTTTATCACTCAGAAAGATGACTATGCTGTGCAAGTTGCTTGGGATACCGTCATAGTTTCCCTCTTCCCAATGATGTTCTCAAATGCCTTGGGATAGCATACATGTTATAAAATTGAAGGATTCACAGTAATACCTGTAGAATTCTTTGATTGCAGCCACTGACTTGTCGTGCAATTGCTCTTCTGAAAACACCTTATCTGAAGACACATCATGCATAGTACTAGGTGGCCCACCTTGAGGAGAAGGAGAAGTAGGCAGAGATCCATCAGAAGCACGATCATTTCTAACCTCTCTATTCCCGTAGGTAATTGTTTGCTCCTGAGGATGAGATTGATCATAAGTTGGGGGTGCAGCAAACCTGTCATGCATATACCTTGGCATAAGATCCTCTCTTTGGCCATAAGCAGCTCTTTCAGGGATGGAACTAAAGCCATTCTGGCCAGGTCCTATCCTACGTCCATCTCCAGAACCTTGCATCTCAGTCAAAATAACATTGGTTGCTAATGGCTGCCCTCTGAAAGCCATTCCTCTTGCAAGACCACCTTGGGGCCCAAGAGTAATGGAATCATCACCGAGCGGTCTTTGGGGCAGAGGAACAGACGAATGTCTCTCGTCTGTCCTAACATCCTGGGAACCATAACCACGTAGCTGTTGGGGGGCCCCACGGAAACCACTAATATGGGAATTAGGTGAAGGTAACATACTAGGAGACCTAGGGCCAAAATCCATAGGAGGACCCCTTCTAGCAGAATTACCCATGCTAGGTGCACGACCCAACCTACTAACTTGTGCCTGACGCTCTTGAGCAGCATCTCTATGTACCTCCTCGATCTTTTTTGGACCTTCAACTTTTCTTCTCTGCTGCCACTTATTCTTTCTTAGATCAATAGCATCTTTAAGCATGAATCTGACCCGGGATGAAAGTTTCAGATTGTTAGATAACTGTGCCATGATATCATAATAGGCATCCATATGTTCTTTCGCCTTTGGGTGATCTATCATTACCCCAATTGTACTCATCAATTTGCACAAAGCCTCAATATTCTCCTCATCTGGATTCTGATATTGACCCAACAACTTATTTATGCACTCATGCATTATCCTCTCAGTCAACATTCTTTTCTTGTACAGTTCTCCAATAAGTCTAATGTTACCTAGCATACGTCTTCGAGCACAGAGTCTTTTCTCCTCTCTCTCTTCTGCTGATTGTTTAACCTCACCTTCCTCCTCGACTTTATTTGCCTCTTCTTCCTCTCTTTCTCCCCTTTCGAATTCTTCCTGGCATTTGTTCAAGAGTAATCTCTTGAAGGTAATTTTTTCATTGTCCACACTTAGATCGGGTAAATCTGCAGCAAGATGATAGCAGAAGTCGGCATACATCTCACAGAAGGTGGGCTCCATCAAAGCCTTGTCAAAAATCTGTGAGATAACTCCAGACAGTGTGATAACATTATCGATGTTGACTTGCTTAACTTGTTGAAACAGCTTATCAAAATTTTGAGGGGTAAGCTTGTTCAAGATGGCCTTTAACTGCCTCTGCTTGGCTTCTTCCTCATCAGAAACCTTGCCCACTTCATACTTCTTTTCAGCTTTGTGCATAATCGGTGTCTGAGGATAAGGCATCAAACCTTTCTGAAACCCAGTTCCACGCTGCCACCTATCAGAATCAACATTATTTCTTTGCTGCCCACCTTGGGGACCAAGGGACTGCATCGGTCCAGAGAGAATGCCCCCAGCATATTGAGGTGTCTGTGCCCGAGGATTCCTTAGAACACCATAATTACCTCCTTGAACAGGTCGAAACCCAACAACATTATTCATATAGCCAGCATCTGTCCACATGTCTCCTCTCCCTGCCATAAGAGGCCCAGGGAATTTACTCCACTTGTCCTCCTCTCCCAAGCCACTTCCCCGACGGTCTGGTCTAGAAGCTCCAGCAGGCCTGTCAACATTACATCCAGGGCTAGGGTATGATTCACGTGGAATATTGATGCTAGAAACAATCAGAGAATCTGCAATGTCTGAAGTCATCTCAAAACCTTCTGGAAGATCACTGCATAGCTCCACAAATTTGAGGAGAAAATCCCTGGAGTACTTTTTAGTTGTCAATCCATCGCCATCATCATTATCTTGATTTTCATTCCTCAAAGTTCCTAACTGTGGAGAAGATATTTCAGCAGCATCTTCCCAATCCTCTGGCTCCACTTTACATGGAGCAGGTTTCTCACATACTGCAGCATTCTCTTGAGATACACCAGTAGATGTTTTTTTCTCGCTAATGCTTGAAGAGTTCTCTGAGGCCTCTACAGTGGTTACAGTTTCTTTTTTCTCTTCAGGACCTTTGTATGCCATATAAAGATCAGAACTTGTACCAGCAGCTTCTGCTTTTCTATATAGCTCTTTTTTCTTCTTCTTACCCTTAGGCACTACACCTTTTGCCACATTCAAATCTGAACCTTTTTCTTTGACACTAGATGGAGTTGGAGAAACTAGGACACCAGTACTACTGGCCATATCTTCATTTTCAGTTCTCACAACACCTTCAGGAGGAGGCAGATCCAAGTTAGGAGCAGACTCCCGATTAGCAGTAGTACCATTTGCAACAGTTTTTTCTCCCATGTCAATGCTCTTAGGCACGCTATATAATGCATTTGAAGCAGAAATCGTATCATGTTGATCAGTTGAAGCTGTTACTGGCACAGAACTCTCAAGTTCTTGCCCACCTGATATGCCAGCAGGCACTGCTAAATTACCTTCCCTCTTAACATCATTGGAACAATAGCTCGATAACTCTTCTGGCTTTTCTTGCGTATGTTCTGATGAGCCACCATTGGTGGATGTTACCTCCTGATTAGAGCTTTCCTTAATTTTACATATGGTTTCGGGAGATTCCAAAGAAAGGGACTTCATGGGAGTCTCCAAACTACTTTTGGCCAATATTGCTTCTGCTTGCTCCAATCCCCCTGTAACCTCAGGCTCTGATAGTGTGCTGTCTAGAACATGTTTTTCTAAACCTTTAAATGTATCGCTGGTCTTTTTTTCTGTGGCACCCTCAATTGTCATGCTAGAAGCCTCACAAGAAGCAGCTACAGCTTTTGATAATGGATCCTTGGCAGTTTCAGATGATATATGTTTTGCTTCCACTGTTGCAACTTCAGGCAGTTGTGAAGGCAAACTTGAGAGAGAAGTAGATAGGCTGAGATCCTGAAAAAAATGTGAAAATTCAGGCTCATAACTCAAAGTAGATTTGCTTGAAGTGTACAACCGGCCCAAAACTTTAAATAATTGTAAATAATAGCAATCCATGAATTACCTGCTCTTGCTGGCCTCTACTGCCTGGTCTTTTAGGCTTATCTTTGAAGGAATCAGGATTCACTGCTCCTGTTCGAGCTCCATGAGAAGAGCTGGTTGATACTGATACAGGACCATCCATGGCCGTAGAACCAGAAGCCAAATAGGGTTCATCCCTCTCCACCGTGATAGGACTTGATGAGGTAGCCGACGCAAACGATGCTCTTACACCAGCCTTTGGCTGTGGAATAGAGCTCAATGATGATGGCTCAATTTCCTTATGAGAAGAAACTGGATATTCCCCTTTTAACCTTGAAGGTTTTGAAACATCTGGTTTTCCAACAGAAAGAGAACCTGAGGGTGGCAAAGGCTCTTTGACAATAGGTGATTTCACAGTCACCTGCAGAAAAAGACGCAACAGCCATTAACATATCATTTAATTTTGAATGCATCCTAATGAAAAGTAGATGTCTTTCTAATATAATGGAAATGTTAGGATATCAACTTTGATTAAATAAAGTCTTAAAGAGGGACAAATAGCAAACCTGAGTATAGAGCCTTGGCGGTTGAGAGGTGGGAGGAACCTGAGTGCTACTAAGAGGAACAGAGCTTGCAGGAGGATAAAAGAGGGGAGCGGCATTGTAAGAACTGGCATAAAAATTCATTGGCGTATTAGGAGGAAATGAAGAAATAGGCTGTGACTGAGATTGCACACTAGGATGTAACCTTGGAGCTGGCGAAGTATCAAGCCTCAATTCTTCATGAGTTTCTGGATGAGTAATCTTCACAGTTTTGCGAGAACCACTATATTTTATAGGTGACTGCTGAGGAAACTGCGGGGCCAAGCTCATTCCCATGTTGCCCAATTGAGGGGATAGCTGAGGACCCATTTGTGGTGAGAAATTTAAACCCTGCCCCTGATGCATCATTCCTTGAGCCTGCATGGGATGCGGCTGGAGACCTGGAACAAACATTGAATGCTGCACTGGTGGATTTCCTAGAGGTAGGGACATCGGAATTGGCATAGGCAAGGATGTTCCTGACAAGGCTTGAGACTGAATTTGTGGATTGGGGCCACTAAATTGAACAGGTATCTGCTGTTGGTGAAATGGCAGTTGCATGGCCATATTAGGCATAGGATGTAATGTAGGCTTCTGAGCTTGAATCCCAGGTGGTGCAATTGAAACTTGGGCATCCCTTTTGGGTTTGGAGGCTATATGAGTTTCACCAGAATTAGGTTGGTCAAGGATTCCTACATCCTTTTTGGGAAAATGCTGCTTGGGGACAGATGGAGTTGGCAAAGCAGGAGCAGTCCTTGACAATTCATAACGTGCCTGTAGAAAAAGATTTCAAAAGTCCATCCTTGTCCATCAATAACAGAGTATGATAGTTAATGGCAGATTATTATCAACGAAAAAATTAATAATTCAGGCAGTCCTTGAGTTCAAAAAAATTGAAGTACTAGAAATATGAACATACCCTTGAAAAAGAAAAAAAATCAAATGACAAAGATGTTATCAGGAATGATGGATAACATTATTCAATTTTTCTCTTGGAGAAACCAGGGAAAATGAAGGAATGACATGGTTAGTTTCCTTTTTATAGTTCTTAATTGTAAGTACTACTCTTTAGGCTTAAAAAGAAAAAAGAAAAAATAATAACTAAATCACTTCGCTCTTAACTTAACATCCTATTTTCATCTTCGCGTGCTACACAGCACATCTTCCCGAAAGATACAGATGAAGTATAGAAATCTACTGAATCCACAGAATTATGTATGGTTTCTAGTACTTCAATTTTTTTTACAATTTGTGGCAAACATTCAGCAGCTCTATTCTTTCACAAAACCAAAGCTACTTTCCTCTCTGCTAGATAAATAATACTCCCTCCGTCCACGATAAATTTGCCACAATTTCCTTTTTGGTTCGTCCACAAAAAATTTGCCACATCCATTTATAGTAATAGACCCCACACATCTCACTTACTTTTTCACTCACAACACAATTTAAAACTATATAAAAGTGAGACCCTTATTCCACTCACAATACAATCAACCAACAAATTATTAAAACCCGTGTCATCCACAATGTGGCAAATTTATTGTGGACGGAGGGAGTATGATAGAAGAGAACCTCACACCTGATCTTTTTTCTGCTCATCCAAATTTGGTGGTGCAGAGCTTGTTCGAGCAGGGATCTACCAATAAAAAAGATGCAATTTCTATTCTTGAGAAATAGAGTTGCAGGACAACAATAGGGGAGTGAAATAAAAAATACATAAATACTTTGAACTTCATTTGATTGTAATATACCTGCATTCCATTCATAAAGCCAGGACTTATGGACCCAAACTGCAAGGGAAATGACTTAGATGCATCACCTGAAGCTAAAGAATGAAATAAAAATAGAAATCGTCAACCATAACTGTAGACGGAAGGCCTTCACAACATTACAATAATGAACCGTAAAATAAAAAATGGAAAAAAACTAACAGCTTAAATGAATACAATGGCCAGCATGTCATACCTTTTCCAGGCGTCGCCGGGGCCTTGGACTCGGAGCTAGCATTAGTAACATTAGATGATGCTGCTGCAGAGGAAACATAACTAGATGGAGATTTAGGAACAGGTCGGGTGGTCTTCAGAGTTGAGGCATCTGTCGGCTTAAGATTGGAGGAGGTTTTGCTAACGGATGCTTCAGGTACTCCTACAGCAGTACGCACAGAAGCCCAAATTGAGAGAAAAATACCAGAAAGACAATAGAATATTTAAACTAGCTTCAGTTTTCTGTAATTTCTGGGAAAATCCACCTTAACGAGATGAACATGAGCAAGAGGGAATAAAAGTAGCCATGCATTATCATTTAATAAGAGATAGTCCTCCCAAAATTAAGAGCATTCTCAAGTCTCAACCCACCTCCTACTGGTGGCTCCGCAACAGAAATTTTAAAATCAGAAAGATTTTTTTACCACAACAAAAATATAACGTACTTTGAGTTGGCTGCTGTTGATGAGCACCATTCTGTACAGCACGTACAGCAGATGAATCGCTAGAATCTACATTCCACGTTCCTGTACCGGTCTGCGGTACTGGTGAATTGTTGTTATACTTTTTAAAACTGCATGTCAGAGAAAGAAAAAATGAAGTCTAATTCACTGTCTTATCTAAACATATCATACAGATAGACTGAAACCCTATGATGTAGATGAACCAATAAATACTTCCACTTTCATTCACATTCAACAATCAATTTCTTCTCAAAGAAAATGTAATTACATTCAATAAATTATACATAGATGACAAGACCACAGTTTTAGTCTTACTAACATAGATGACGCACCTGCGGTTAGAAGCATTGGTGGGGGCGGAGGAGGCGCCGCCACCGCCCTTAGTGGGAACGCCACCGGAGAACTGACGCTGCTGATTGGAGCTGCCGGATCGGCCGGTTTTCCTGTACTGTGCAGAATCGCTCCTATCAGCCCTTGATTGATTCTGGGACATAAATCCTAGTCTTTCGGAGAGAAGAAAATAAACAAACTGCTTTCCCGGATATTCAGAGCACTCTCTTCCCCTATTGAGATCATCCACCGATCAAATTAAAGGTCATCGAAATCAATAATTTCCTAAAACGCATTCAATCGGGGAGAAAAAAAAATCATAATGGCGATGGCGCAATTAATGTGAAGATTTTTGTTTTATTATTAATTCTTACTCTGATTCACTTTACCTGGAGCGGGTAGAAGGATATTAGGGTTCCTACTCGGTTATAACAATGGCGGGAACCATGACGCGACGACGCCGTTAGAGATGATATGAGAGAAGAAGAAGAAGAAGAAGAAGAAGAAAGGGCATATGAGCCTATGAAGGTATATAAAAGTGAGTGATTTTGTGTAAGGGTAGAAAAGATGAAAAGGGTATAGTGATTAAATTCTGAGAGAAAAAGAGGGGTGGAGTTTTATATTAATGACATGTATAAAACTTTTCTTCGTATAATTTCTTATAAAATTATGAATTACATAATATGATTTGAAATGAAAAATACGGTAAAATTAAATAATGAGATCAAACTTAAAAGGAGAGGAAACTTTGGGGTTAAACATGGTTAATTGATCAGAGTACAAAAAGATTACTTTACAGGTTATCCACTTTATAATTTCTTTATTTTTCTGGTTTGTGAGGCTTTGTATGATTATTTACTATTTTTATTTATTTTTTACTTTTTCTTTTGGTTGGTGTAACAAACTGCCTATGTAATGGTCAAGATGTAGGAGTGTTTGTAGGGAGACTGTATCCTTCTTGCTCAGTGCATCAACAAACTGTTTTGTTTTATATTTCTCAAAATATATTTTCTGGCATTATTACTATTTTATCATACGCATTTTATATATATCTTGTTGTGTCGAATGATAAATGTGTGATGAAATCCTACTCGCACTCGTGTCATTACTTTTAATTGTTAAAAGATAATGTTTGTATGCAATGAGGTTTGCTTTGATTAATATATATTAGTACTCTTTTTATAAGCATGTCACATAATTTAGTACGATATAGTATAATATTACGAGCGTACATTGTTAAGGCCAATAATAGTAGAAGATAATAATAATAATAATATATTCTCTCCGTCCCGCTATTTTCGGCTCATACTTTATGGGCACAAGTTTTAAGAAGAAGGTGTAAAAGACAGAAAAGTGGTAGTGTCCACACTTTTTAAAGGGTTAATTATTTCTATTTTGGGTTCGAGCCATTTATAAAGGGACGACCCAAAAAGGAAAATGAGCCGGAAATAGCGGGACGGAGGGAGTATAAAAGAGTTTATTTATGAATAAAATTTGATACGTTGGCGCATCCAAAGAATGTAAAATGATTGTTTGTATAATTAACAATAAATGTTATTCTCTTGTTAAATTTAATTATTCATTTGGTAATTTGGCCAAATATTTTAGTCTAAGGCTAGAATTTGTATATTGAAAAAGATGCATATCGTTTATGTACAGATATTAATTAGAATCAATCGCAAATCATAGGAGCACAATCACTAAAACTTAAATTTAAGCAGACTAGAATGGCAAACAACCATTTGTTCGAAATTCTAAACTTTGTGCTCGTTAGAATATGTTTATTTTTCTTACAAAAATATAAGACCGTATTATGTAAATCGAAAAAGATACAAACAATTCTTGCGTAAATGAAAGCGGAGCAGGGAATTCAACAATAATATTGGCCGGGAAACGAATAGAGCTGCTCATAGTCTTGCTAAGTATGCTATTGATAATTCTTGTGTAAGGACCTGGAAGTCGGACTTTCCGTCTTGACTTTTGGGCATTGTTTCTGCCGATTTCGGTTAGTTTTATAAAAGTTGTTCTTCTTTCAAAAAAAAAAAAACCAACAAATGACACAAAATATTGTTTCATTCACAAAATGTTAAACTTAATTCTATTATTAAATTGAAAACAAAGAAATCAAATTATCCGTGATAAATATGAATTTCGTTCAAGTTCGATTCAGAAATATAGAGAAGTTCCAAACCAGCATTGAACGAAAAGAACTAGTCACGCAAATTGTTACAATGAACAAATAAACATTCTAAAAAATAACAATATTTATCTACCCACCCAAACCAGAATAAGCTGAGGAAAAATAGAATAAAAAGAAATAAAAATACAGGGATTTATTTGATGATCATAGAGAAAATGGCTTTGCATATACATCAAAAGGATCACAAGCAGTTAGTTGCGGCTCCTGCAGCAAAAAACAATTAAACACATAATTATATTTTTCACTGTGGAAATCATCAGCAGCAATAGCATAGATTATTATCTCAATCAGGGCAAGCTAGGAAGTATGTTATGATCATTAACCACAGATGCAAAAGTTTCTTCAAATATCGTTTTTTCAAATATTTCCAGCTAGCACAGTCGAAAGACCAGAGCTACGAATTAATTTAAACCGTTCTTTGAAGATGTCAAGGTTCCAGTTAGTGTGATGATTGGAAATTACTAATCACTAACATGAAAAATAACTCATGTATAGTGTCTTCAAGTTCGAAAGTGAAATTGGAAGCACGTATATCAGTATATGCAGTTCAGTATGTGTAGCACACATATAATCACCAACCAGGAGGGCGCTAATGATTTCAAAAACTTATTCCTACATGTATATGGTGGCAATGGAGGGATTGAAGTGAATGTAGATAGCTTTTTAGAAGATGGAAGTACCTGTCTAAGGCCGCCGGTGCTTAAGCTTCCCCCTGCAAGAAGCATTGTCAGAAGAGATGTCACCGCGCCACCTCCAAGGGCTGGACCAGAACTTCCAGCATCGCGAATCGCAGTACGCATTGCACTTAGTACGCCCCCATATGTGGTCGCATGTCCGTGCTCGATGGCTTGGATGAAACAGAAAGTCATGGCACCAGTTGAAGTGATTTTTGATAAAGCCTATTATAAAAATTACCAGCTAAAATTAAGTTTGTGTTTCACAGAGAATCAAACATTAGTTTTCCTATGAACAACCCAGAACTTACAGATGTGTCAGCTGAAGTTTGATCATCATCACAGCCACTGAAGGAAAAAACTTCCCCACCGTTTGATCCTTTCCACACACCAGATCGAGGACGATGGTCCTCCCACACATATTGCCCACTCCTATAATCAAAATTGTCTGTTATAATGAATACTTTACGAAAAAATAGTATATAAAATAATTTTATGGCAAGGGGACCAGCAAGAAGCTCCAGCCCAGGATGATAATGTTTCTTAAAATTAAAGATAACGTCTATGAGTTATATCTTCAATTGTGGCAAGATATTGTACAAAAATATTCCACAGCGATAAACTATTCAAGTACTTAGATAAAATAAGTTCACGAAAACAATGAGGAATTTGCAATTAAAATGATTAAATAATTGAACAATAAGTTAGAATCTCCCAACTCTTCGAGACAGTAATTGGATCTCATAAGAATCCTCAATGAATAATACTCCCTCCATCCCAGTCGAAGTGGCTTGTTTCCACGGATATTTAGGAGAAGAGTGATTTAAGGATAAAAAGATAAAAAGTGGTGGAACTCACACTTTTTTGTGAGAGAAAGTAGTTTCCTTTTTTGGAAACAGACCACTTCGAGTGGGACACCCCAAAAAAGAATATAGGCCACTCCTGCTGAGACAGAGGGAGTATCTCATAATTTTCTTTATGAGATTTATATGCTGGCCAAACACAGGCTAAACACAAATCTCTCTTGTAAAATCATAAGACGAAATATTTTGGTGTCTTTATAACAAGAAACAAAGCATAAAACCAAATAAACATACAAGGAGAAGAAAATTGGAAGATGCTTGCATTTATCAAACAAGTTAATGGAAAAAAAAATTACGATTGCCCAATAAAGAGATGTTGGTAGTTTGTACATATCCCTTTTGTAATTTGTATCTTCAAAATTACATCATGTTCATTTCTTGTTAGTTCGAAACCATGCGTTCTAGAGAACTCTATTCAGATAACATTTATATTTCCAAAAACATTTACCACTCATATATAAGAAGATAAGATAAAGATCTTAATCTAAAGCAATTAAAGTGTTAAAAAGTACCTGCTCATCCTGCAAAGAAATGGTAAATCAAGAACTGTTCCACTATGACAAGCATCTATGATGGAATGAAGCTTAGCACCACGAGGTATTGGTCTGACGATAGATGCATTAATCTCATCATCAACAATCATTCCCTGTGTTTCAAAATCAAGTGGACACAAGGTCTCATCGTATCCATCAACTTCATCTCCATTGTAGTTCCTTTGTCGGGAACCATGGCCAGAATAATGAAACACCAAGGAGTCTCCTGGTTGACATCCCTGTACTAGCCAAAAGAGCGCCATTCGCATGTTATTCTTGGTTGGGATTCTATATGGATCAGTTTCTTCTTCTGCAATTCAATTTACTCAAAACATCAGCTACCAAAGATTGGCCACAATTTAACTATTCCTAACATGAGAAACAAAAAAGCTAGTCTACATTACTATTTGAAATTTATGTCAGTAAAGATGTTCCAGAGCTGATCACTCGAGCACAAGTACTAGCACTGGTATAAAACAGGCCTTTTGGTAATCAATAATAGTCCCTGCAATCATAGTATTTGTGATGAATGTCTTCGCAGTAAGATTTGGAACTCAAGAAGCCATCAGAAATCTCTCGTTACTCAATATTTAGCTGTTCAAGCTCTAAAGGAAATTCATTCTTCTTTGTTTTAGTTCGAAATCTATCTGAATAACTCAATGGCAGCCACCACCATTTGAAGGATTTTAAAAGAAAACCATTTACCAAGGTCCGACTGAAAGAGAATACCTACGGGATACATTGCATTTGGCTAAAACTCAAGTATAGGATTCATACTACTTATCCTCTAATTCATATCTTCATAAAGGGCAAGAAACTATCGGAGCTTTTATGTGCCTTGTAAGAAGAAAATAAAAAAATTAAGCAGTAGAACATTAACTGCAGACATATTGCTGTCAAATTGGATCAACACCTATAAATTCTGTATGTTTCCTTGATCATAAAGCCGTACACACAAATACATCACAGTTGCAGATTTTTAAGAATATAAGAAATCAAAGCATACAGTTTGCTTTCAATAAAAAAATCACAAACAAAGCGAAAACCCAAAACAGAAGGTTAAAAATAGTAATTATACTCGCTGAAGCATATCCGACAAAAATAATGAAAGCAACAAGAAGTAAATCTTTACTGTCAGTTTTCCCCTTTACCAGTAAGCATGAGAATTGACGATTCCGGAAATCGGAACTTATTGATCAGAAGATATTTCATGCACTTGGCGTCGTTGATGCATCCTTTCAGCTCGTGGCGGGAGAACCTGTACGATATTCCGACGATCACAGCCTTCTTACGGCCGTGAGGATTGGGCGGCGGACCGGGCGGGGCGTGGGAATAAGGAGACGGCTGAGGAGGAGACGGAGACGCGTGTGAATAAGGAGAAGGCTGGGCAGGCGGCGGCGCGTGGCGCGGATCGGCGACGTTAGTGATTGCCTGACAAATAGCGCATCGGATCGATGGCGCGCCGTGTGGCACCTGCAATGGGGTGTGGCAATTAGAGCAGTTGATGAGTATGTTCATCGTCTCCGGAATTTGGAATTCAACGGCCGCCGGAGAGACTGAACGGAGATATCCGAGGTGCGGCGGAGGTGGAGAATTCTGGTGGGGGGATTATAATAAGGGAATAGTTGATTTTATTTTAAAAGTTTGGCGTTGAAATTGAAATCCAAAGATTTTTCCTTTACGCGTTGGATTTGACTAACGACTTTATTCTTTTCCGTTCATTAACATTTATGTACATTTTCTGCCGCTCCTATTTAGATTAGAAATCATTAAATTTTTAATTGAAGGATGCCCTTAGGAATGAGGAAGTGGTGCATACGCTCTCTTTGATAAGGAGAATGGCCGCTATGGGGTCGGAGTGATTGTCAGAGATGAGGCAAACAATATTCTTCTTGCTATCTCCCGACGGGTATCTCCTTCAAGTTCGGCAGTTGGCGCGGAGCTGAAAGCTATCATTCATGCCATTATAGCATGTATTACAGCTCATCTAGGGCCTATAGAGATCTTTACGGATTCTTTCACGGTAGCTAGAGTTTTGAACGATGAAGATGAAGCAGAGGAATTGTTACCTGAAGAAATTCAAGATATAATGGAGGCGACTCAAGGAGTGTTAGTTCTTGGAGTTTTTCATGCTTATAGATCTGCGTTGAACGCAACTCATTTCTTAGCGCAATATGCAGCGCATATTTCTCATTTCCCAGTTTGGCTGAGGGAGATTGTCTTGTCTGATGTTTCCTAATTCTATTAATAAAATTCTTTTTTGTTGGGAAAATTCTAAAGTTTTGATTTGATTCCAAAACCCAACTGCTCTCCAACCTAGTAGATGAATGTACAAACCTAAGTTAAGTTTTCCAGCTCACTTGTTTGAGCCTTAGATTTTCTAAGTTCACATGTTTGGGCGAAGACAAGAAGACCAGTGAGTAATCAATTTGGACCCAAAGTCACCGAAAGGTCTCTTAGCCGAACAGAATTCGTAGACCGAGAGGCGCATCGACTCAAGAAAAGAAGAATGGATCCAGCCAAGGAGATCCAACGGAGCAGAATAAATTGAGCTGACTCAAAGACTAAGAAAGTCAGCTGAGCAGACAAAGTGGAACTAACTCTGAAGACGTCACTTCAAGTCAGTTTACCCATCCAGCTCTAAATTCAAAGTCAAGCTCAAAAGATAGAAATCCCGGTGTCAGAGGAAGTCAATATACCTCGACCAATGAGGGATCGACATCTCAGCATCCTAGAAAGGCGAACCTAGGATCTGACACAGTGATGAAGACAGGTGAAGATACGCTCAACGGCAGATCGACAGATCAGAGAGTAGGTAAGATTCAAACGGCTCCTCCAACGGCTAGTTTGAATCTCTACCTGTAAATACCAGTCTTCAACCTCAGAATCAGGCACGAAAAACTCTCTACAAGCTTTCAACTTCTCTGAATCTCTCAAGTTCTAAAAAGCTCTCCAGCAGTTATCCATCTCTTTAAAGAACACTTAAATTCTTAAGTGTTTACGTTCAGAAACTGCTATAGTTTTTCGTCTGATCAATAGGCAGAAATCATAATAAATCCAAAGCCTAGATCTGAACGAGTTCATCCTCCAAAGTTCTTCATTGTAAGAACTCGTTCAAAGTTGGAAACCCAAAACCCTCCTTTACCCAGAAAAGGTTAGGTTAAGGTTACGCCTTTTCGAAGTGCGAAATTCGAGTGTAAGGTTATTCAGTACTCGGAAACTGAAAAGGTGTAGGCTTCTACAGTGCCCGTAAACTGTTAGAACACAGCTCGAGGTAGAGCTGCGAAATTGCTTGGTACTCGTAAACCAAGTGGTCATCCTTAGTGGATTTATCAGCTAAAACCTGGTCGTGGACGTAGGAGTTCTCTCTCCGAACCACGTTAAATTCTGTGTTCTTTATTGCTTCATTCAGTCTTTACATTTTATATTTATTTAAAGAACTAACCGCATTTGCACAGCACAAGTTTTCAAAGCTTCAACTCTCTGGCTGTGTGACCCAGTCAGCTGCATTTATTTCAAACCTGATTAACTGAAAACTAAAACTAAGTTTTTCTGAGTTTTTGTAAAGGGAACGAGCTAAGTTTTTCTTTCCACCACTTTCCGCACAGCCAGCTAAGTTATCAGTCCAGCTGACCATCTTCTTTAAAGAAGTCAGCTGAATTCATAACTGAGCTCTCACTCAACTCTGTTTTAATTTGATAAAAGTTTTCAAAAATCCATCTTCGGTGTATTCACCCCCCCTCTACACCGAAGACCTCGTTTCGGGACAATCAATTGGTATCAGAGCAGTGGTTCAAACGACCGCTGTTTCTGAATCAAGAGATTTGTCTTGAAACTCTGTGTCAGTGGTCAACTGAACAGATCCGTTTTTCAGAAAAAACTCATACTAGTGCATTATGTACATCTCTCCATGGATTCCTATCTTAACAGGAATCTTCCCACCTTCTCAGTTGATGACTATGCAATCTGGAAATTCAGATTGAAAAGCTTCCTATGTGCGCATCACGACATGATGTGGGATGTCATCTCAGATGGACCCATCCTTATTTATAAACAAGGAAATGAAGTCGTACCTGCTCATGATGGAGGACAACCAGAATACCGGCCAATTTTCAAGCCAAAGAAGGAATACTCGTCAGAAGAACAAAAGCAAGCTGGACTGGACAGCTTCGCAAGAAACACCATCTCATCAACAGTCTCAAACGCCTACCTGAGTAAGATCATCAAGTGCGAGACAGCCAAAGAGATGTGGAAAACACTTGCCAAGCTATGTGAAGGATCAGAAGAGATCAAAGAAAACAAATTCACAATAGCTTGCCAAAAATTCGACAACTTCAAGCAGCTAGCCAACGAGTCCATCGAAGCGATGGAGCTAAGGTTCTCAAACATAGTCGTCGAGATAGAGACAATCAGAACTGGGAAGTATACCCAGCGGGAAAAGAATTTAAAGGTTCTTTCAGCTCTTTCAGCTGAATGGAACACTTACAAGATAGTTCACCAAAGTCGAAGTGACTTGGGTGATCTATCTACAGAAAGGTTGTTCTCACTCTTAAAAGCCAACGAATACAACTTGAAGATCACTCAAGAAGAATCTTCAAGCAGACAGAATGACGGAGAACTCACCCCAGCTCCAAAAGAAATAGCTTTCAGAGCCAACTCTGAAAAGTCAGCTCATGTCAAGTCAGCTGAGTCCTCCAAGAAGAAGGACAAAAAGGATATGAGCAAAGAGGAGCTACTCGAAGAAATTGCTATGTTGGTGAAAAATTATAACAGACTCAACACCAGCAAAGGCAAGTACAAGAAATTCGCCAAGACGTACAGAGACAAGTACACAGCAGCTGATGAAAAATCAGCTGACACCTCAAAACGGACAGAGGAAGGCTGTTTCAATTGCAAGGAGCCGGGACACTACAAGCAAGACTGTCCCAAACAGTCAAAGAAAGAAAAAGATCTTCTGAAAGCTAAGGCAACTGACAGAAGAAGAGCATATATAACTGATGAAGAGTCCGAGTGCAACAAAATAGATGATGACATGCCTTTCTCAGACTCAGAGGAAGATGCACTCATGGCCCGTGATGATCAAGACTGGGATGCTTGCTTCATGGGACAGACAGAATGACTTGACAATGATGAGGTAACTTCTAAAATTCAGGACTTATCTAACCCATCACCATCACACGAACACTCTACGCAGGTCTCTGAATCAGAAGGACAACCTGATTGGAATCTGGTGGAGAAAGTCATGAATGACTTCAAGGATTTACAAGAAATTCTTGATGTCATAATGTGTGAAAATGCTGAGCTGAAGGTAGAACTGAAAAAGAAAGAAGCATCAGAAGCAGCTGATGCTACACAGCTCAAAGAGGAAATAGTGTCGCTCAAGGAAAAGATAGTCAAACAGGATCAGCTGATGAAGGAATTCTACTATGAGAAAAAACAGCTAATGGACAATTTGGAAAAATCCACAGCTGAGTCAGACAAAAAGACAGCTGAGATCTTGGAATTAAAAAGATCAGAAGACACACTATCCACAAAGCTGGGTAGCACTCATCAAAGCTACATCAACGATGGATGAAATAATAAGTGTACAACGACCAGCAGCATTAAAGACGGGATTAGGTTATGATGGGTCTAAGGATCTAACAAATGTTGCAACTACAAGTGGAACCAAGGTAACTTTTGTGAAAGCAAAAGAGAATCCAACTCCAGCCGCACAAAAGACTGAGAAACAGAAAACACAGCTAGGTCCTAGAAGACAAGCTGTAAGGCAACCCCAGGCCCAAATTAGACCACATTGGGTTCAGCCACATCGAATGAATAACGCTGAACAACATCGACACCAGCATCATCAACAGCAAGTGGCAAGAAATCAACCAAGATATCAGAATAGATACCCAGCTGGATATCAGTCTTATGATTACCAGCTGGATTATCAAGTCCAGCCGAGATACCAAGTTAGACAGCAGATACAGAAGCAAAGAAGTGTCTCAGCTGTACACTCAGCTGGAAACCAAAGACAAACTGAACAATCAAGAAATCAAGCTGGGAGACGACAGAGATCAAGACCCAGCCAACAGAGTCAATCAAAGAACACAAAGAACGTGTTCATTGACACAGCTGGGAGAATTATCAAATCTTATGATCCAATCAGAGTCATCAAACAAATCTGGATCGTAAAGGGATCTCTAACTAACCCATAAGGACCCAATCACAACTGGGGACCAAAATTTTGATTTATGTGACAGGCTGCAAGAGAAAGATGCATCATAGAGGAATCAATGAGAACACTGTGGTACATGGACAGCGGATGCTCAAAACACATGACTCATCTGAAGCATCTACTTCAAGAATACGAAGAGCGTCCAGGTCCTCAAGTAACGTTTGGTGACAACTCCAAAGGTTTAACCAAAGGTTACGGTACATTTGAAACTTACAATGTTAAAATATCTAACGTTTCATATGTACAAGGATTAAAACATAACTTGCTTTCCATTAGCCAATTCTGCGATAATGGTTTTTCTGTCAAGTTCGATGCACAGGGATGTACAGTGAAAAATAGGGAAACCAAGCAGGTATTACTGAGAGGTAAAAGAGAAGCAAACATATACTTTGCCGATCGGAACGATCCTCCGTACACATGTCTTGTATCAAAAGAAGAATGAAGTCACTGGTACGACGGCTGAATCATCTCAACTTCAAGACAATCAACAAGCTGGCTAGAAATCAGCTCGCTAATGGAATTCCAGATCAAGTTTATGACAAGAGCCATATTTGTAGCGCGTGTCAACAAGGAAAACAGACAAGGATTTCTTTTTCTCTCAAGCCGACACCCTCAACTGATCGAGTTCTTCAACTCCTTCACATGGATCTTTTTGGTCCAGTTACTCCAGCAAGTTTCAACGGCAGAAAATACACTGGTCATAGTGGATGACTTCTCCAGATTTACTTGGGTTTCATTCCTGTACCAGAAAAGTGAAACAAGATCCAAGTTACCGGCCCTGCTGGAAAGGTTGATGACTCAAAAGGAATGCAAAATTATCTCAATCAGATCAGACCGAGGAACTGAGTTTCTGAATGAAACAATATATGAATATTGTGAGAACGGAGTACAACATCAAACCTCAGCTGCACGCACACCTCAGCAGAATGGTGTAGCTGAGAGGTGGAACAGAACACTCAAAGAAGCAGCTACCTCAATGTTAGCAAGCTCAGCCATTCCAAAGAAATTCTGGGCTGAAGCTATCAACACAGCTTGCTTCACTCAGAATAGATCTCTACTCACATCCAGACAAGGAAAAACTCCGTACGAGCTATGGAATAACATGAAACCCTTCATCGGGTACTTCAAGGTTTTCGGTTCTAAATGCCACATCCTAAATAATGGGAAAACCCAGCTGAAGACGTTCGACGCCAAGACTGACCGAGAAGTATTCCTTGGTTACTCAGCTGTAAGTAAAGCTTACAGAGTCTTCAACAGGAGAACACAAACAGTCGAAGTAACCCCTCATGTCACCTTTGATGAAACATCCTTCGAATTCAGAGAGTCGATCAAACAAAGAAACACAGCTGGAACTTCAAGCTCCGATCCAGCTAAAACAAGATCTCAAGTAATTCGAATCCGGAATCTAGCTGAACCATTGATTTGGGATGATGAACCAGGAGAACCTCAAATCAATTCAGCAGAGGCAAATCAACCAGCTGATGATCCAGAGGGATCCCCAGTATCAGATCAAGGGGGAATGTCGCCAGCTGGAAATCAAGACCCAGCTGATTCCCCAGCTCCCTCTCCAGCTAGATTCACTCAGTCTACGCCTCAAGATCAATCTAACTCTAATCCAAATCAGAACGAGTCTCAGGATATGACTCCAGAACATCTCCAAGCAAGACGTGACTTAGCAACTTCAATCATCAATGAGTTAGAAGAAGAAATTAGAAGAAAACGAAGATGGATCGAAGATCATCCAGCTTCAGCAATCATTGGAGAACCATCAGACAGAGTTAGAACAAGAAATTCATTTGCTCATAACTCGCCATCAAACCCTCAAGAAGCAGATAATGAAGCTCAAGTCTCAGTAGAGCTAGAACTGACCGTCTACAACGAAGACACAGCTCTCATGGCATGTTATGTAGCTCAAGTTCCAGAGCCTCAAACAATTGTCGAAGCATTAAAGAGTGTGCCCTGGACAAATGCTATGCAAGAAGAATTGAATGAATTTCTCAGAAATTGTGTCTGGGAACTGGTCGATAGACCAGAAGGAGTCAAAATAATAGGACTGAAATGGATATTCAAAAACAAGCTGGATACTCTTGGAGTAATAATCAGAAATAAGGCTCGCTTAGTTGCCAAGGGATATACACAGCAAGAAGGAATAGACTTTGAAGAGTCATTTGCTCCAGTAGCAAGATTGGAAGCCATCAGATTATTCCTTGCATACGCAGCTCATCACAAATTCAAAGTATACCAACTGGACGTGAAGTGTGCATTTTTGAATGGGGAAATCAGAGAAGATGTCTATGTAGAGCAACCCCCAGGATTTGAAGTAGAAGGAAACAAAGTTTACAAGCTTAAGAAGGCGCTTTATGGACTGAAGCAAGCACCTCGAGCTTGGTATGACACTCTCTCAGGATTTCTAGTATCCAAAGGTTTCAAGAAAGGTTCAGTTGACAGAACCCTCTTCACCATCAAGCTAGGTGAAGATATTTTAGTAGTTCAAATTTATGTGGACGACATTATCTTCGGCTCAAGATCAACTTTCTTATGTGAAAGATTTGGAGAGATGATGTCAAAACAATTCCAAATGTCAATGATGGGAGAAATGAGTTTCTTCCTAGGACTTCAAGTCAAGCAATCAGCAAAAGAAATATTCATAAATCAATCCAAGTACGTGAAAGACTTGATCGCCAAATATGGAATTCAATCCAGCAAAACGGTGAAGATCCCTATGAATACCAACTGGAAAATTGAACCTGGAACCGAAGGAAAATCAGTGGATCCCAGCAAATACAGAGGGATAATTGGTTCCCTGCTGTATCTCACAGCTAGCTGCCCAGATATAGCATTTGCAGTCGGAGTATGTGTCAGCTTTCAAGTTGATCCTAAGGAGACACATATGCAAGCAGTCAAGAATATTCTCAGTTATCTAAAGGGTACTCAAAGCGTTGGGCTGTGGTATCCAGCTGAAGATAATTTGCAGCTGACTGGATATTCAGACTCAGACTTTGCTGGAGATCGATTAGACAGAAAATCAACTTCAGGAACATGTCAGTTCCTAGGTAGCAAGTTGATATCATGGTTTTCAAAGAAGTAGACGTGTGTCGCTACCTCTACAACTGAAGCGGAGTATATGGCAGCTGGAAGCTGCTGCTCTCAAATTCTCTGGCTGAAGCATCAGCTGGATGGCTATGAAGTGAAAACTGGTCAAGTTCCAATCTTCTGTGATAGCTCAAGTTTGCAATATCTGAAAATCCAGTTCTTCACACAAGGTGTAAGCATGTTGACGTTCGACATCACTTCATCAGAGATCACGTGGAAAAGAAAGACGTCATTGTTGAGAAAATTCACACAGATATCCAACGAGCTGACATATTAACAAAGCCTCTGATGGAAGCAAGATTCAAAATGCTGTGTGGATTGCTTGGATTGCTTAATCCTGATGAAGAAACTTCATCCAGTTGAGGGGGAACAAGACTCAGCTGGAAACCCTTGGATTATCAAGTTGGAAGATTCCAGACCCAGCCGCTTCGTGAGCTCAGTTCAAGAAAGGAAACCAGCTGAGGGTGAATCAAGCTCAGCTGGATAATTAAACTGAAGGAGTAACCCAACACAAAGAAACACAGCCGAGGTATCAGCTGACTACAAAGATCAGCTGACAGGTTTGCAGTCTTTCATTTATTTCCCTGAGGAATATGCTATTTAAGGATAAAATTATTTGAATTAAATTCAATTTCACAGACATTCCTTAGATGGATTCGTCAATAAGCCATCCATCCAATCGAATTCCATCGCATTTAATGAAAAACATGCAGGAAACTGTAGCTCGGGAAAGTCGAGACAGAAGTCAGAACGTTTTGACTTCCTCACTCGCGCGTGACCTACAATCTACACGCGCACGTCACTTAATGTGTTGCGCAAATCTCTCACAGCCGCAGATTTTGAAATCAGATCTAAAGATCTCAATCGTTCATCAAAATAGATGGTTGATATATATATATCAAAGATATGCAAATCGTCGCCATATTTACTTCTTATCTCTGAAATTTTTCTGCAAAACAAGTTCTTGTTTATCTCTCTGCAAAACCCTTTTCTCTTGTATTCTTCTAACTCCTCAATACAAAAATATACAATGGCACCAAAGAAGATAACTCCAGGAGCGAACCAATCGGAGAACCTCATGTCAAAGCTGCACTTTGAGAGTTGCTTAACTCTCAAGAACTACAAGAACTCGGAGTTCCAGGAGGTGCTGGATCTCATCGAGAAGGCAGGCCTACTTCAATGGGCGACGGCGCGTCCGAAGAACATCTTCCGCCGGGAAGTAGCAGAGTTCTTCATGGAGATGACGAACAGAGATGAACGTCTCCGCTCCAACATCACCCTCCAACTCAAAGAAAAGACAGGGCATACAACTCCCTGGACGTCGACATCAACATCAACCGGATGTTGAGCAAGCTGTTCGGATTGAAAACTCTTGGGGACCGCTCCCCAGACAACTACACCAGAGAAGAGATCCAGGCCGAACTGGACCAGATGCTGTTCAAACCGGAACCCTACAGGGCGAGCATGTCCAAACTACTGCTCAAGCCCAAATTCAGACTGCTTCTGGATGTCACCCAGAAGTGCATCCTTGGTATCGCTGGATCTCAAGGAGAGATCAGCATACCTAAGTTAAAGCCGATGATAGCCATCCTCAAGAATGATCATGTGGATTGGTTCTCCTACTTTATGGGAAAGCTGAAGAAGGAGTCGAAGAAGATTCACTTCGAAGATGACAGTTTTACCCGGTACAGCTGTAGGGAGACGATCTATTTATGCACCAAGGTGGCGTGCATAATAGAACACTACACAACTGGATGGCAAATCAAGTGGAACGACACAGAAGAGTTCCCTGTGTCCAAAGTTCTTTTTGAAAAGCAGAGTCAGCTCTCTGAATTGATGAAGAAAGCAGCCCCTGAAGGGAAGAAGAAGATGCAGGAGGCAAAACAGCAGACTGCCTCTCCCTCTCAAGCAGGGAAAAGGAAGCAGCCAGAGGAAACTCAGCCAGCTGGATCTCCACCTGCCAAAAAGAAGCTCAAATTTAAGGCAGCCAGCAAGCCAGCTGAGGAGACAGCAGAGAAGCCAGCTGTAAAGCCAGCTGGAACTGAATGGAGATCAGTCGCTGAGGAGACAGCTCAGGATTCCTCCTCCAGCACAGATCAAGGAAGGGAGTTCGTGATAGCTTCACGAGAAGCTGAAGAACCACAGATAGTGGTTCCCCACCATGACCCGGAGGATGCTATTTCTCTTCGCCAAATCCTTCAAGCATCCTCACACCCCGCTCCAGTTGATCTCACATCAGCTGGAACTCCGCCTCAACAACTAGGGGTGTGCATCGGTCGGTCGGTCCGACCGACCGATCAAAATCTCATAAACCGAAAACCGAACCGATCAAAAAATCTAAAACCGAAACCGACCGACTTCACCCTTTGGACCGAACCGAAACCGAACCGAAAAATTCGGTCGGTTCGGTCGGTTATATGAAAAACCGACAGTTATAAAAAAAATATTTATATTATTATATAATTATTATATAATTATATTATATATTTATAATTATATTATATATATTATTATATAATTATATTATTTTTTCTATATATATTTATATTATTATATAATTATATTATATATGTTCGGTCGGTTCGGTGCCCGGCCGATGAAATTTTACGGAACCGGGACCGAAACCGAAAACCGAATTTTTGCAAATGGATGGACCGAACCGAAAACCGACTAACATAAAAACCGAACCGAATCGACCAAAATCCTTCGGTTCGGTCGGTTTTTTCGGTTCGGTTCGGCCCGTGCACACCCCTATCAACAACACTCTCTTCTCCTTCCTCCTCAACAACACTCTCTTCTCCTTCCTCCTCATCCTCAGGTACCTCACCAAGAACCCTCGCCTAATTCTTCAGTACCTGAAACCACCCATTTTTCAGCACCCAGCTCACCTAAAGAGCCCCATCCAGCTGACGCTCCTTTGCAGCTGGATGATGAATTCCAAGCTGAACCATCAAGCCCTACTTCTTCTGAGGAAATTGAAATCCTCAGTCCCAGAGCCGTTGCACGTGCTGCCACAATCATAAGGTTCGAAGACCTCAGACTTCAAGGAATTAAGAGCGCACTGTAACATTATCCATCTTTTGCCTTGCTCCCTGCTGTTTTAGTCGCTGTCAGCGACTTCAAATTTTATCTGGCTACCAAGATGTCCACTTGGTACGCAAATGAAGAAATGGTGGAAATCTATACTTTCGATAAGCTTAAAGCCGAAGAAGCAGCTCTGCAGGAGATATTCGGATTTGGAAGTCTTCAGGATGCCTTTGAGCATCAAGACGAGTTGATCCAAATCCTCATCCAGAAGGTCGAACAGGATGAAGTACCACCTTCTGAGGAAGTCATCTCTCAAGCCAACTCCTACCTACAAAACCTCAGCTGGATTGTTCCAGTTGAAACTGCCAAGGAAGCTGTCCCTGACGACACAGCTGAGGCAATAATGATTGAAGAAGAGCCAACTAATGCAACAGTTGAGCCAACCGAAGCTGCCCCACAGAGTCCATTTGCCGATGACACTCGCTCACTGGTCGAGATCGAGGTAGTAAAACCCAGCCAAGCCGAATCCGGGACCCAGACGGATCCTGTTGTGCTTTCTGATGCAATGAAGGACGAAATCGCCAAACAAGTTGAGGAAATCCTTTATCAGGATAGACTCAAATCAAATGTTGACACCCTTCTGCGCATCACAGCTATAGAATGGCAAGTCCAATGTAATGGACAGTCCATTGATGACGTTCACAGGTTTGCCCAGAATCTGCAGGAAAGCACCAGTAGAGATCTCAAACAGTCTCTCGTTTCTCAACGAATTGATCATTCAAATCATCTAGAGAAGAGAGTCCTTGAGATCATCTCAAACCTCCAAGCGCCGCTGGAAAGCAGCGTCATCGACTTATCCAGCCAGCTGGACGCTCTCCAACAGCAGACTCTCTCCCACAGAACTGACATCCACCAGTTGTTCAATCTTTACAAAGAGCTGGACAATCAGTTCAAAGCTGGAAGCAACAGCACAGCACAACTCAACCTCATCACATCAGACAACTCAGCAAAGATTGCTGATATTGACAAAGCCTTGGCCCAGCTGAATGAGACAGTTGTCAACCTCTCATCCACTCTTATTGATAATGCCAAAAAGGGGGAAGGTAATGACAAGAGAAAAACTTCAAAGACGGGCAAAGGAAAAGCTGTAGGTGAAGTCCAAGTGATGCAGTCAGAGATTGACGAAGTTGTTGCTGAGCTGGATGCAGGGAGCCAGCTGGACGAAAAGGGAAATGGAGCAAAATGATAATCCCTCTTGCCAAAGCTAGTGGAGCCACGTCAGAACAGTTCAATGATACTCATTGGCTCTGCAACTTTGTAACTCGGCAAAAACAAGAGATGAAAAGCCTCCAAGAACAGCAGAAGAAGAAAGAAAGTTTGCTCAATGCCGAAGAGAAGAAGCAGCAGAAGAAAAGAGCAAACATAAGAGCTGCAAAGAAAAAGTCTCAGATGCCGATGAACTGGAGGAGAGTTGATGAATGGATCCCAGAAGAGCTAAACGACGACTGGGAACATACAAAGTTTGAGTTCATTGAAGATTTCTATTATCTGAGAGCTTACCCAAATACGCCCCCAGATGTTGCTTTCATGATGCATCTCAATGAGCTTTTTCATCAAGACAGGATGACGGCAAAAGCATTCTTCAACGCTGCAAATACCGCGAAGATCCAGCTCACTGCTCCCCAGCTGTATCATATCCAGCCTCCGCTGATACCTGGAACTCATCTTCCTGACAAATAAAAAATTATCGCAGAAGTAAACAGATGGGCGATCAGGAGGAAAATTTCCAAGGCAAACAACGAAGAAGAATACAGGAAGCTGGAACAGATGATATTTAACCGGTACAGGTTAAGAAATGTATGAAATTTAAGAAGATAGAATGAAGAATCAGCAGCAGCAGCAGAAATGAAGACCCAGTTAACTGGGATTAAATTGTTTTTGTCTATTTTCAGTTTGTTAATCTTGTAATCTCTTGTAATCATCCATGTGGATTAATAAAACTGAAATATTTTGATCTCAAGCTCACCCTGATGACAATAACTCTTTGTCCAGGCACTGAACTCTGAATTTAATCTTCTGCTGAATTTTTTTTTAAAACCCACTTTCTCATTTAGGGGGAAGCAGGTCGTTTTTCTCAGTTAGGTTTTGGCATCATCAAAAAGGGGGAAATTGTTGGGAAAATTCTAAAGTTTTGATTTGATTCCAAAACCCAACTGCTCTCCAACCTAGTAGATGAATGTACAAACCTAAGTTAAGTTTTCCAAATTTCACTTGTTCGAGCCTTAGATTTTCTAAGTTCACGGAGTTTGGAAGTCGAAGACGAGAAAACCACGAGTAATCACTGACTCCAAAGTCACTGAAAGGTCTCTTAGCCGAACGAATTCGTAGATCGAGCCGTGTCGATCGACTCAAGAAAAGAAGAATGGATCCAGCCAAGGAGATCCAACGGAGCAGAATAAATTGAGCTGACTCAAAGACTAAGAAAGTCAGCTGAGCAGACAAAGGGGAACTAACTCTGAAGATGTCACTTCAAGTCAGTTTACCCATCCAGCTCTAAATTCAAAGTCAAGCTCAAAAGACAGAAATCCCGGTGTCAGAGGAAGTCAATATACCTCGACCAATGAGGGATCGACATCTCAGCATCCTAGAAAGGCGAACCTAGGATCTGACACAGTGATGAAGACAGGTGAAGATACGCTCAACGGCAGATCGACATATCAGAGAGTAGATAAGATTCAAACGGCTCCTCCAACGGCTAGTTTGAATCTCTACCTATAAATACCAGTCTTCAACCTCAAATCAGGCACGATAACTAACTTTTGATTATGGCATTGAATGGTCAGAAAGCATGAGTTACAGATAATTGAAAACATCAGAGCAAGTACAAAACACGTCTTTTATTTATATAATGGTCGAGAACTCAATAAAATAGCCCATTTCATGGCTGGGGACCAACTATGATGTAATCCCGGCACTGCCAAATATGTTGTAACAACTTGATATTGAATGAAATTTAGTTTCTTTTTCTCAAAGAATAAGAAATCATTAAATTTTAATTAAATTATTATTCATAATTAGAGTTTGTTTATCTCAATTAAGATTTATTAACTCATAATTATAATTTATCAATATCAATTAGCATTTATTAATCTCAATTAGAATTTACTAATCATAATTAAGATTTAATAATCAACAATTAATTTTTTAAAGATTCAATTATAATTAATTAAGCTTCAAAATTAGAATTAATTAAATATTTAATATTTAATAATATGTTGCACCGCACTCAAGTTTGCCTCAAATTTAAATTGTAGATATATTTTAAAATGCACGAGGGTAGATGAGGGGGAGGCGATGGGTGTTTATGAGGCGCTATCTTGGATAAAACAGAGGGGTATATATTATGTGGAGCTAGAAACTGATTGCAAAGTAGTGGCTAGGGGTGTGCAATCGGTTCGAACCGAACCGACCCGGCCCGAACCGATAAAACCGAGAACCGAAAAATTCTAAAAATTGAGACCGAACCGCACCGAAATGAGGTCTCCAACCGAACTGAAACCGACCGAAACCGAGGTCGGTTTTCGGTTCGGTTTCGGTTGGAACCGATATTAAATAGGCATAATTTTTTAAGGGTTCTTCGCCAGGAAAGATAGAGTAGATGCTGGAAAAATAGCTACTGACCAGGACCTCCTCTAAGCGCCACCGCTTCTCCAAATCACACTCGAAGAAGAGAAATAAAAGAAAATGGAGACGATGACCTTGGCAAGCTTGAGATGGATCGACGCCAAAAAGAAAAAAACAACTGCAAAGAAAGAAGTGGGGAGATGGAGAAAATTACAGACAAAAAAAATAAATGAGAGGGTTGAGGGGAAGTATACGAGGAGGTGGAGAGAGAATAGGCCATAGGGTGTTGGAAAAGTCAAAAGTGATTTGATAAGTTTGGAAAAAGATTATAAATTAAAGTAGAGCAGGTGAGAAAGAGAGACAGAGAAATGGGGGGGCAAAAATTTCGAGGGATAGAAAGAGAGAGAGTGAGGGGATTGAATATATATATATATATATATATATATATCTATCTATATTATATCTATATATTATCGGTTCGGTTCGGTTTTTGACGGTTTTGCAAAAACAAAACCGAAACCGAACCGATAAACCGATATTTTGTATTCTACAAACCGAACCGAACCGCCTATAGCTGAGAAACCGCACCGAACCGACCGAAACCGACGGTTCGGTCCGGTTCGTCGGTTTCGGACCGGTTCTGCTCACCCCTAGTAGTGGCCAATGCACTCTCCTCTTCTAAAGTGGATCATTCTGAGTTACGGAATATAATTGAGAGTAGCAGGTATCTTTTGAGCTCGATCAACATAATTCAAATTAAACATGTTAGTCGACATTCTAATATCGTCGCCCAAAAGTTAGCTCGTATGTCTACAAATTTTTTTGATTCGCATGTTTGGGATGAACCTCCGAACTTTGTGGAGAGTCTTCTTCATGTTCCATGTTCTTGTGATGAATAAACTTTTTCCTGTTGGCTTAAAAAAAAAATGGACCAAGTTTGTGAAAAACTTACCAAAAACATTGGGTATTCAGTTAGGAGATTTTGATTGGAAACTTAGGGGGTGTATTGGTTGTGGAGTATGTAAGATTTTTTTTAGACTTTTAAAGTCTTGGGGTATTCAATCCGGATTTTCAAAAGTCTTTAAAAATCTTGAGGTATTCAATGCGGATTTTAAAAAATCTTAAAAAATCTTTAGGTATTCAACAGTCCATGGATTTTAATACTCTATGGATTTTCTTTGATTCTCTCCCAAAAATATAACTATCCAAAATTTCTTCTCCCCACCAAAGATTTTACGTATTCTCTAAAACTCTGAACACGAAAAGGTGAGAAGAAAAAAAATCCTCGTTGTTCTTGTTCTAAACAAAGGCACTACACAAATCTTTTGCTGCTCTTTGCTTAGGATTTTGTGTATGGATTGGTTGCTATTGTATTTGCTCTTTCTATCTCTTTGTTTTGGATTTTGTTTCGCCTCTTACATAAATGTGGGAAAGTTATAACTATAAATCTGATTTTTTTTTGTTTCTTGTAGATTGGATTTTTTTTTTCTACTCCAAATTATTAATCTTTTCATGGTTGCAACTTTAGCCCCGGATCTAATTTGGTAGGATTTTTTGGACCCTTCTGCTTGCTTCATGGAAACTTCTCTCTCTCTCTCTCTCTCTAGAATTCTCTTGATGGGAATGGCTTGATTGGCATGGTGCATGTTGAAGTCCCACTGGGGATTGTCGACAAAACTAATGACATCAAAAGAGAACCAAAAAGAGTATAAGCTTCTGTGAAAATGAAATATCGTAATTAGTAGAAATAATTTTTGTTTTAAGTACTAAAATTAATCTCTACATCCGCTGTTGGAAAATTGCAAAATGTGTAAATGTATATAGAAATGAGACTGGGGTATAATGGTGGTGGAAATGAGAATGATGGCAATGAAGATGAGAATAATAATGATGAATAATAATGTATTTTTTTTGGAACTAATGTATTTTTGGTATTTTTTCTAAACAATTTGGATAACTTTTTTTATATACAAGTTGATGAAAATCCATGTAAATCAATAAAAAAAGTCAGTCAAACTCTGTGTGGAATCTATGGATTCTATAAATCCACAGACTTTTTAAAGTCCAAAAAAATCCAACAGAATCCCAATTGAATACACCCCTAGTTCGTCACATTTGTCACAATTTTGCTTTTCAATTTTCCAACTAATACGGAGTTTGTTAATCGTTGGACGAGTATGATTTTAATTTATAAATATCCCGATTTGTACTTTCTCCTAGAGGAAATAATAATTATATATATTATTATACTCCTTTTGTTCGTTTAAGCTTCTTCTCTAGATAAAGTATATCATTATTTTATTTTATGAGATCAATATAAATTCATTCGTTTTTTAAGGAATGAGATTAATATAATTAACAAGAGGTTACATATAACAAAAGATAAAGTGCAGAAAAGTTCATTATGAAGAACGGATTTTGATAAAGTGCGTTGTGAAATTAAATATTTACACTCGACATTTGAATTTTAGTCAGTGCTTTGGAGAGAAGGAAAAACGAAGAGAAAAAAGAGAGAAACTTTACTATGTTGGGAAGACTTGTCAATCTTCAGAAATTTGGGATTATGTGAAAATTGAGCCATCTCTTCTTGAAGTGTGACTATTCCTTCCAAGTTTGGCAGGCCATTAAAGACCGGTGTGGTATTCACATATCTGCTTACACAATGTAGAACAAAAACAACACAGCAGAAGCTCTATCGAGCAATTCTGACCATTGTGATCTACTTCATTTGGAAAGAAAGGAATGCTAGACGATTTCGACTTGTTTTTAGTAGTCATAGCTCAATGCCAGATTCATATTGCCATTAGCTGTAATAAGGATCCTAAATTATCTAGGTAGATGGATCTGGTATAGAGTCTGTTCTGTTTTCTTGATTGAGGTTTGTAAGTTTCTGCTCTTCTTGCTAACTTTGGTAATAAAATCACTTTTTACCAAAAAATAAAAAAAAAGTTCAAAGATGCTTTGAAAATGGGAGACATTTTATCTGTTGAATATAAATACAATGAAACATTGAAGTATTATTTTACATTTAACTTGAAGGTCAACCATATTTTGATCTCGGATTTGATTGGGGGAAAACCCGGATGATAGAATAAAATATTTATTTTTCACAAATTAAGACTAAAATAAATTTCTTACTCTCTTACCAATTTTACTTTCTTTCCAAAATAATGGCCAAAAGTTCCAATTCAATATTCATATCGACATTTTCTTTGCTTTTTTATTATCTTCTTTCCTTTTGTTTGAAATTACAAAATCATGCTGGGCTGAAATTATTATGGCCCAAGGTTTCTCAAAAGTAATTTAAAATAGTTGATAGTCAGGATATGGACTTTGTCTACGATGATCAGCTTTTATTTGTAATGGCCCCAAATCGGAAAGCAGCTTGGGCCCAAACGTAAAATAATTGTAATCTTATTTTTACTGGATAATTCTATACGTAGCCTCCTTTTACTCTTCATAACACCTCAATTAAAAAAGAAATTAGAATACTAATAAATCTAGAGGAATAGAGTAAGAAGAAACTAAACGTTGTGAAAAAATGGGATTTTTACTTTCAGATTTTGGGGGCTATGGTTATGAAATTATTTTATATTAATATGGGGATTATAGGGGTAGAATAGTATATCTAATAATATTTTTATTTTACTTTTAAATAAGGAGCTATGAAGAATAAAAAAGGGGATATGTTAGATTACCTATTTTTACTTTTAATTTAGATCGAGAAATGCTATATACCAAAATCACATTTACTCCATATAAATGGATGAGGAGCAATCTCTTGAGTGGTCCGCTCCTATCTTTATTAATTTTTATGTACGTGGCATCCCACATCACTTACAAAATAAAGATGATTTTGTTAATGCAAAACTAGTTTTGCACGGTTAGTAGCATAAAGAATATAAACCGCATAAAATAAATAACATACGATATGGTAATTAATTAAGTTTGATCCAAGAGAGAACCAATTCACTATTAAAAATTGTAACTACAGGTCTCCCATCTAATATTACCCTTTTGCTCACACCCTTCCTAACACGTCGTGGATTAATGATTGCAAGCGCACCACACACAATCTAAGTTTGAGCCACGCTCAACACATAACCATCACAAAAGTATTTATAAAATATAAAACTCTCAAGTATATGTAATCAATAAAAATACTCTCAGAAGAAAGTGTAGTAGTGAGACAATAAAACAATGGCAATCTTCTATACTTTTGATGTCGATGTATTTATACAACCAGTTGAAAACCCTATAAATAATCTCCCACGGCTTAGACCATGTTTTCTACTTTATGGAAACTTCATTGTGAAGATATGCTTTGTAGAACACTCATAGATATCTTCTTAATAAGATATTATTTCCATATCCAACTTCATGAAAAGAATCCAGCAAAATTTGAAAAGATAATCTAAGTAATCAAATAACTGTATCACGTTCTACATAGTTCAGACTTAAACACACAAATCAGAGTTTGATCTCGCAGTGGCTCGATGTATTCAGGTGAACTTTTGAATACATAAACTTGCAATATACATTAAGTGAAAACTTAAATCTTACAATCTCCTATAAATTCTTGGTGCTTTTTACATGTTTAAATAGTTGATCACTATTTATGCATGTTAGTTGTTCGATTCAATTTTTGGCAGGTTTAGTTGATCAATGAAACTCAATAATTAACATTATGAATGTTTATGAGAAGTAGCGAAGATTAATTCATCCATATGAGCTTATAATCTTTGTGGGCTTTTTCGAATTAATAGATTTATCTTGAGACCTAGCGAAGATAGGTAATTTGCTAATCAACTATTGCATGATTTGTCGAGAGAAAGCTTGTAATTATGCTTGTGATTGCTTCACCAGAATTGAATTAAAATTAGTAATTGGGTTATTAAGGTAATTTCATAGTTAATTTTGAGTCGAAGCATTTCCTAGGATTAACCTTTTATCTCTAAATTCTTTATATTTGTTTATATTTTCATTTGTCTTGCTTTAATTTATTTGATTTCTCTTAAATTAAGCATAAAACTCCAAATTGTCTAAACCAAGGGCTTGATAGTAAAGAGGTTTCTAAATTTTACTTTCCACTTGCGTTTTCGAAATACAATCCATGTGAATACGATACTCAATTTACTTCTATCTTCAGTTACACTGTTTGATTGCAATATGGTTGTTAATAAATTAGTGATCAACTTGTTTTGGCTACACCATTGCCACCAATGCTCATAAATTTTTCGCCATGGTTAAATTGCGCATATGTGGCAGAGGTTCTTGAAGACCAAGACGACATTCATTGGAAGAGGTGCCAAATCCGATGCAATTTTCAGAAGGTTGCATAGTATCTCTACAAGCTTTCAAAATGCACAACCATAAGCCCTAATTTTTAGATACGAGAGATAAAATCGTTTGAAGAGGAGAAAGGACAAAAATGACATCATATATTACTAAGTTGTATTGTGTCGATTGCTACGGGAATCTTTTAACAATTAGATTTGAATTACTCTTTGTTTGTTTTACTCCCTTCGTCCCTGATAAGTGTGGTTCGGAGGGAGGGGCACGAGTTTTAAGAAGGATGTGAGGTAGATGTGTAGTGAGTGGAGAATGGGACCCACTTTATTGTAGTGTTAGTTACTTTTAAAAGGTAAAAGAGTAAAATTTTAAGTGGGGTCATATCCATTTAAGGAAGAACTTCACTTACAGGGGACAGATGAAAAAGAAAAGTGGACTACACTTATCAGGAATGGAGGGAGTAATATTTTATAGATATAGTTCTCCATTTGACAATTTCCTTACATATAAAGAAAATTAAAGAGAATCGCAAATAAGATAAGAAGTTATCCATCTAATGAGTTGGTTAAGCGCTCTCGTCAACAAAACATTACATTGACAATCTTCTTCATTTTATCCCTAATTATTACATAGAATACTGAAAAAGTAATTTTTTTTAATCTTAAAACAAAGGGTAAATATAATAAATTTAACCTAAAATTTGCATTGAAAACTATACTAGTACACTTATTTGGAAATAAAAATTTTAGCGACTCGAAACACTTATTTGGAGACGAAGATAATATAGGTTTAGCCGTTTAGGTAGTTGGGTTGTTAGATACTTGGGCCGTGTAGGTACTTGGGAAACTGGCCCAATAATGCTGCTCCATCTAATGCAATATAACGAAGTGGAATATTAGGGTATTTTACGGAAATCCAAAAACTTGAGGGAGGTACTTGCAATTAACCGTCTACATATAACAACGCCAAGAAGGTTTAGTTCTCTTTCGCGCAGCTGAATTTAGGGTTTTTGCTTTTTTGGAGTATTTCGTCGCGTCAGCCGTCGCACTAATTTCCGATGGTAAACTCTTTCTCTAATACATCTCTGTCGCAACTCAATGTGAATTTGTATTATCTGAATCTGGAGCTAAACGTTGTGTTTTTTCATCTTTTATGGGCTTGAGCTGAGTTGTGGTCAATCTGTTATTTGATGGCACGTATCTCAATTAGAATATGTATATTTTCACTAGGTTTTCTGAAATTGGTACCTGTGTTTTAGGGGATCATTTTTGTGCAACGCTGTAAATTAAGTAGTGGTAATTTTTTTTATTGATTTGCTAATTCTCATTTCTTTTCTAGCGGTTATTTTTCGTTTGAAGATGTATGGATTTATAATTGTAGTGCCGTTGGCGACTCAGATTAATGTTATGGTCTTCTTGAAAGTCTGGTGTTTATTTAGTTGGTTGTGATGTAGGTGATTAGGGCATAGTTATACATGGTGCCCATTAGAACTAATTATCGGTTACTTTTATTAAGTATTTTTTTTAATTGATTATGCTCTCTTACACGGTTTTTTGCTATGTATAGGCCAAGAGAACCAAGAAGGTCGGGATCGTTGGGAAATACGGTAGGTCAATCGACTTAAATTTGCTACTTAGTGTGTTCTGCTATTGACCCTTTTGTTGTTTTTGTTGAGTTCATATGTTTGAATGAAGTGTAAGGATGGGTTATTGTGTGATGAGTATATTGTTGCATTGCATTCATATTTATTAACAATATGTCTTCTTCACAATCACACATTGGTATACATATTGTTCGGCATGTTATTTGGCTGTACATTTAGGTGGTTCTATCACTCTATGTGAGTTATGATGCTGAACATTTAGTTTTGTGATTGATTGGACCTAGTTTGATGCATTCCCCTCACATTGCAGGCACGAGATATGGTGCTAGTTTGAGGAAGCAGATTAAGAAAATGGAAATTAGTCAACATAGCAAGTACTTTTGTGAGTTCTGCGGAAAGGTATGAGTCAGTGGCACAAAAATGTTATGTTCAATTTGGTTTATCAATGATACAAAATTTTAAGTATATTATTCTAGTTGATTGGGAATTTTCTAATTGAGCTCTGCAATCACAGTACGCCGTGAAGAGACAGGTCGTTGGCATTTGGGGATGCAAGGACTGCGGCAAAGTGAAAGCAGGCGGTGCTTACACCTTGAAGTAATTTTCTTTACCAATGACCCCACATTATTATGTTACTCTCTTGTTTTAGTTGGCTAAGCTATATTGTGTTCTGTATTGCAGCACTGCCAGTGCCGTGACAGTGAGGAGCACCATCAGAAGGCTGAGGGAGGCGACCGAGAGTTAAATTTAGTGAAGTGTATTTGGCATATTTCACAGCCTTTTGAATTTATAATTTCAGTTGAAGTAGTCACTAGACTTGGTGAGCTTTGTTAGCCACCTATATGTACTCGTGCTTTATTGGCTAAAATTCTTGGAAATTTAGCAGTCATTTTGGTATCTATGTTTACTTTGAGTTTTGTTTCGTATGACTTTCATGTTTGGAGAGAGTATCTTGAATATTTCTCCTTGAGATTGTTGTTGGTTGCCCTGCTTTATCAAACTTAACAGTTAACAGGTTCTGCAAATACGATAATTGTTGTACATAAACTCGTGTTTTACAACAATCTATGTAAACCTGAGCCTCTTGTGCACTTGATTCTGGCTCAGAAGTGTGACAGTCTTTTGATTTGTTGTAGTTTTTTATTTAGTTTTTTCCTCATTTTAATGTGGCAATATTGCAACTAATTCAGCATTTTCAACTCTGTAGCCACCAGATATATGTACTCCAAGTCTGTGATTTACATGTGCAACACATTTAAAGATACAACTAGTTTAATCCTAGTAGCAAGAAATTTAAAGAATCAATAATCAAGTCAAGTGGATTCAACATTAAAGTCGATTTAGATGTTTTGATCAAAATTAATCTTTTGAGCCATCGATTATGAAAAGCATAAATTAATGTTAATTTGACAGGTGCTAGAAAATGAAAACTGTTGAGACCAAGGAAGCTGACTGACATGTTGAAGTAGAAATATTACAATTCTCTCTTGAGTTTTCTCATTAGTTACATCATGATCACATACAGATACAGGGTTGCTGCTTGCTTAGGGTTTTCCCTCTGCACCACCCCTTAATCATATACCTATTTCAACTTTACAAAAGCCAAAAAAAGAAAAAAAGGAAAATGAAAAAAAGAGGAAAAAAAAGGGTAAGATGAACATGGGAGAGAAATCCCGGACTCCGCTGTGCCAAGTTGGCTAAAGAACACCGAGCTGCTCGAAAATTCAGCTTTCACTTACAAAAACACATTATGTTTGAAACAAGGAAAACTAGTAAAATTGGAGGTGTCGTCGTCAGCTTTCTGCTATGAGTCGTAATCCGTCGTTTTTGTTGTTGTTGGTGATGGTGGTGGCAAGTGGTGTTTACTTACATAATGGGAATTGGGATATCATCACTGTTGCTTTTGTGATGCATTTGCCTTTGCACAGCTTTCACTGCTGCCACTCTTGCTGCATTTGCTGCTCTGTTAGCTGCTGTTACTGCCCTGTTCACTCTCTCATCCACCTTGCTCACTTCGTATGCCTTTTCTGCTGCTCGTCGAACTTCCTGATGATTGGTTTGGATTGGATACAAACTCATTACACATTCACATATAATAATGCTCATATTACTACTACTTTACTTTATAAACCAATCGCCACTCAAATCGAATTCACATCTTAGTTAATCATAAATCAAATCCTATCTTCTTTCCACACGGGAAAACTGGTGAATACACTAAAATTTCAATCAAATATACACTCGTCTTTCAGATTTAATCGCATTTCCAATCATAAAATCATGTAGGTTGAAACAAAAAAGTCACACAAAATGGGATATTATTTCTTATTTAAAAAAAAAAAAGGTCTTCATGAAGAATTTACCTGAACAACATTAAGCACTTTAGAGTGATTGACAGCAACAGGCGAAACGGGATATACATTGCTCTGTGTGCTTGGAACATCAAGAATTCCATTTTGCCAGTGTCCAGCCTGAGTTTCACCGCTTCTGAAACTGTACATTCCAAGCCCTTGTCTCTTCCCCTCATGCCACGCACCCTCATAACGATGGCCATTTGCAAAACTATAGACCCCAAATCCATGCATTTTATCTGCAAAATATTCTCCTGCATATCTATCTCCATTCCTGCAGGCAATAGCACTGACGTCAACACACTAATTCTAATAGATAAGGAAGACTGAGCGCCGCAAGAAACTTACTAAATAATTAACATCCATATCAGAACTCATTGAGCAACGAAAGACATGATATTCTGTTGAAGAGTGCAGATATTATAACAAACTCTGCTCCCATCACCGCATACAACAAATCAATTATCCTTGGAACAAGTGCATCACCACTCACATTTTTTATTTTTATTTTATTTCGTTTTTTGCTGAAACATATAGGCTGTCCTAATAACAGGAAACTGAGGCAGGAACCTTTTGAGCAGAAACAAAGGCAGCAATTTAAACTAACACTGGCAAGGTTAAAGTGATGCAGAAATGGTAGAGAAACACCAATTTATTGCCAAATGCTTGTCTTGCCTTTGCTCCTATATGAACAGCTCATCATAGGATAGTTTCCACACTTATGGCAACACCATGACTAATCCATGGTTCACATGTCTCCATTATATTATCATCATGTTAGTATAAAATGTCATCCAATTTTTACTTTCCAACAGAACTAGCCTAAAAAGTCGTGCAAACAGATTTATTTAGTTGTCATATTATTGCATGATAACACCTTCCAAATGCAACTTCAAATGAATTGTATTGGAACCATAAGGATGCAGTCACATTCACAGTATCATTGATCAGTTAAAAGACAAGTCTGACTTTAAAGCAAAAAACGAAAGCATTCCAATGAAGTACAAGAAAACTTTCAGCTGTTCAAATAAAGAAAAAAGCAACCAGAGCCTCAACTTTATCTTCCTTAATATAAATGGAAAAATGCAAATTTGGAGTTTTGGTTTAAAGCTCGCATACAAAAATGTGTTCTTTAACAGAAAATCAAAATGATTCCGATTCTTCACTCCTTGTTCACATCAAAATTAAACATTACATTTTCTTTCATTTGAATCATTACCAAAAAGTCTTCATAATGATAAACCATCTAGCATCAATGGTGTCAGTGCATGCATTAAGGTTCAAAAAAAAGGGCAGAATGTACAAGTGAGGGAATTTGCCAAAATGCATTACTCGAATCATGCACATCCAGAAGGCAGCAAATATTACTTTACATAAATCATATATCACATTCGTGCAACCAAAGATGCACACGCCTATTCAATCCATATACACCATCTTAACCGTATTGTCACGCCACACAATCAAAACACATGGACATCAATCACTACATGACATGATCATAACATACAGATAGTTCCAACTTGCCAATTGAATAATCATTCAGCTATGTCAACAATAGGATGAAACCAATCATTATATGGCTACATTACATAAATAAAGATGCAACACACTCAAAGTGGTGAAATACAGAGTAAAATGCCATAACTATTACCTGAAATGATAGTGTCCAAGACCATGTTTAACACCCCACTTAAACTCTCCTACATATCGGCTACCATCCTCGCAGGTATGAACACCACACCCATGGCTCTGCCCACTAGACCATTCCCCAGCATACACATCACCAGTATAAAACCTATATACTCCAAAACCATGCCTAAGTCCCTGCCGATACTGCCCTCTATACCGGCTGCCCCGCGCCCACGTTTCAACGCCATAACCATCATACTTGCCATCAACCCAATCACCTTCATACCTCCCACTCATGTAATAGTAATACACCCCACTGCCACTACATTTCCCCTTATGAAACTCACCCTCATACACATCTCCATTGGTGTATGCTTGCACATAACACCCGGAAATCGCCTTTTTATCGGCTTTTTGCCTCGAACCGATGGACCAAAAAACCGGCAAATGCGGCCGGCTGACATGGTCCTTGGCGCTTATCTTAATGGGCAAGGACCGGGCGAGGAACAATCTAATTGTGGGAAGCCTTGGAATGGCTAAATTGAGGGAGAAAAGGAGCACCGCGGAGAAGGCGAAAGCGGATAAGAAATCAAGAATGAATGACCTGGAAGGGTGAGAGACTAAAAAGTAAAAGAAAGGGAGACTGAGGAGGAGGATGAGGCGGAGGTGGAGGCGGAGGCGGCGGCGCAGGTGGCGGAGGTGGTGGTGGAAATGGGTCAAGAATTTGTGAGACCGATTGTGGAAAAGATTGAATTTTGCAGGTGGGTCCTGGGGGGAGACACCGTATCTGTGGAGGGCGTTGGAAAGAGTAGGGGTCTTGGTGAGGGAACGGGAGAACTGGTGCTGCTGAAGATGGGGTCTCTTGAAAGGGGTGGGCTTGGGGGTAAAAGGGTCATTCTGCTCCTGCTGCTGCTGCTGATTCTCATCGTTGACGAGGATTTGAAGGTTGGGATTGGGACCGGGGGAAGAGGAGGGCGGGGGAGTCGGATGGAAATTCTGAGAAAGATGGGGGTGTTTCTGGGTGAGGGAGGAAGGAGGGAGAGGTGGGGTGGGGTTGAAATCGGAAGAGATGCCGCTGCTTTCTGTTCCGATCTGTACTTCAGATTTTTTCTGATGCATTACATATGGAAAATTACCAAAACAGAAACCCCTTGATTTTCACCAGATAGAACAAACAAAAGGGAAAGGGAAGCCACAATTCTTTCCAATTACTCAACGTTTTCTCTCTCTCTTTCTTTCTTTCTTTCTTGACAGTTTCTCTCTCTCTCTCTCTCTCTCTCTCTACAAGTGTGCGTGTATTTTCGTTGAAATTCAGCAAGTCGCTATTTCTGTTTCTAGAAAATAGGACGGTATGCAGCAAGTATATATACTTTGTATCTATATATGGAAATGAGGGTTAAGTGTGTGTGTGTGTGTGTGAGGAGAAAGGAGAAGAGGAAGAAGAAGAAGGAGAAGCGGAGAGTACGAGGAGTTAATGGTGAGATGAATTTGAAAGGGGGGGAGAGAGAGAGAGGGCGACCGGCCGCAAAAAGAAAAAGCCCGCACCCTTTTTTATTAAATGGCTGTAATTTTTCTTCATTTTTATCCTCGTTTCTCATACTTATTACGGGACTTGCCCCTTTTCTATTTCCTTTTTCGGATAAATGATCAAGTTTTTTTGTTTGGTTAATAAAAAAAAGTTGCCTCTCTCCCCCTCTCTCTCTCCAGTTTTATTTGTTTTACATTAGTTTCTTCTTTCTAGTAACGTGTGGTTATTCTTTTCGAGTGATCTCCCCAAAATAATCTGTTACTTAATTTTTTCTGTTTTCGGTATTTCATGATATTCTCAGGATATTGCTATAAATAATAAATATATTATAAGAAGTTATGATCCAACCACCAAAAAATTCTAAAATTTTAAGCAGTTTTTACAAATGAAAAGTTTTAAATATAGCAGTTTTTCTATTAATAATAGTAATAAGTATTTCTTATTTGTAGATGTTGAAATCAATGATGAAATTTCCCAACTTTGAATTTTCATCAAAAAATGATCAAAAAAAGAAAACACATTAAATCTTACGCGTCCCCAGTTTTAGAATTGAAGTGGTCTAATTACTTGAAGAATAAGAAAGAGGCAACAGAAAACTATCCCATTAATTCAGGTGCAAATATATCTGAAAAGAAACCAAATTAAGTAGCCAAATATTAAATTACTTTACTTTACGAATAAATTCAATTTTTTGGTGGGGAAGTCTGATGATTTTTCTTTTAGGGGCAAAGGTCCAACGATTTTAATAAATTTTGCACAGCATAAACTTTCTAATATTCAATATTTATTTTTTCACCAATTTATTATTACTATTATTTAGTAGTTGGAACACTCTGTTTGGCTAATATTTGAAATGTTTCATATTAATTTCATCACTTGTAATTTTAGAGGTGTACAGTATTTAAATTTATTACCAGCTCTTATTTATATTTATAGATATCGACCATATTAAAAATTAGTGTCACACAAAATTATAGAAAATGAAAAAGAAATAGAAATTAATCACTGTGTCTATTTTAAAATAAATTAAGAACTAATTTTATCTTAGGCTAATACTTGAGCTGCAAGGATAATTTAGTCAACGATAATCCTTCCCAGGATCAAATTGTTGTTATAATTAGCCACGTTTTAATGTGTATAATTAGTCAACAAATGATTTAGTGAAAGCATCATATTCTCTATTAATCCACGTCGAAAGTTGTATTCTTCCATAGTATTATTATTTCAAAGACCATTACGAAATTGATTTAATGACGTAACCATATTCGTGTCCTCAAATCATTATTCTATAATAATTTTGACATTTGAAATAAAAAAATCAACAGAAATGGATGCAACAAAGGTCCGCTTTCTGTTTGTATGAAAATTTTACCATACATATATAAGAATGAACAACAATTTATCTCCCCGTATTTGACCATTTTTTAATTAATTACTTTTATACCTAACATTTCAGAAAAGTCATAAAATATGTAGTGCAACACGTTTTCCGCATCGAATTTTAGTGAAGAGTTAATATTGAGATATTTCTAAAAAATCGACCAAACATTAAAACATAAAATGATACATACTAGTATATAAATATGTTGATTTTCGAAAGTGCAAGATAAAGTGTAGTTTGACTTCTACGTGTGATGTGATATGGATAAATAATTGAGTAGATAAGAGCTTTGCACAAAGATTTTTTCAAGTTAGATCAAACAATAGATAAAACAATAATAATATTAATCGATGAACATTTATAGTTATTATCGTCACGCTCAATTATTATCGAAGCCCGTTTACCCATATGTAATTTTATAATATGAGGCTGTAGTACATTGATATTTATGAAATATTTAGATAATTTTTGGGGAAAAAAATGTATAAATATATTATGCTAGTAATTGAGCATGATTGAAATGATTAGAGCAGAAGAGGACCACATGTCTTTACTACGACACAGATTTTCATGCCTCTTTTTTCATATTTCTTAATTTCTTGTCTCTAATTTTTGTAGATCTAGACCCCACCCTACCATGTTAAATAGGAGAAGAAATATTTAGAGCTACTCTATAATAAAAAAGTTATTTCATCACACACGTATATAAATATTATTTTAAATTTATAGAATCACATTATCTATATGGAAAAATATTTGTGTAGTATTCTAGTGTGTGTTAGATTGAAGAAAAAAATGACGAGCAGCTTCTGTATCTTTTTTCTTTTTTGAGAAATAAAGTTTGAATTGTAGCAAGGGTGTGATTTTGATTTTTTTTTCTTTTATTTTTTCGGTTTTTCCATAAATATAACTGAGCTTCGATCCAACCTCTGTGATTGTAAATTGATTATATTTCGAATTTTTTTTAAAATTAAAATAATCATTTTTATACTTGTTTGTGTACTGAATTAAATCCATTCGTTTTTATTTGTACAATTTAATATTTGTATAATTCATCTATATATTTAATAGTATTTGTATAATTTAATATTTTTTTAAATATTTGTACAAGAATATATTTAATATTTGTATAATTTAATATTTGTAGTCAGTGATGATAACTGATAAGGTCCTGAATTTACTCACTAGCTTTGAAAATTGAAAATATATATTCTTACTTTTTTCTTTTAATTCATTTTAAAAAAACTGAAAATATTAAAATAGCCTAATTTTAATATAAATACAAAAGGCTAAACACATATCACATACTCCCTCTGTCCACAATAAATTTGCCACAATTTTTTTTTTGGTCCGTCCACAAAAAAATTGTCATCTATTACTAATACGAAAATAAAGCTGTCTCATCCACGGTGCTCCGTTCAGATTTTCCTTTATTCTGGTAATTTGTCTAATTTTAATTCATATATATTCTAATTTTTTATTTTTATTAATTTCATATTCTTGAAATATCACATGTTTATCTATTAATCACATCTCATATTTATCTTTCCCTCTATTTAATTAAATTCTTTTATTATCCATATTAAAATAATAATAATTTCGGAATGCATTCTTATAAACCCTTATTTTATACATTCTTAATTCATATTAATTAAAATTTGTAAAAATTATTCTTTTTAAGTATATTTGAATCGTGCTCCGTTCAAATTTTCCTTTATTCTGGTAATTTGTCTAATTTTAATTCATATATTCTAATTTTTATTTTTATTAATTTCATATTCTTGAAATATCACATGTTTATCTATTAATCACATCTCATATTTATCTTTCCATCTATTTAATTAAATTCTTCTATTATCCATATTAAAATAATAACAATTTCGGAATGCATTCTTATAAATCCTTATTTTATACGAAAATAAAGATGCCCCCTCCACGGTGCTCCGTTCAGATTTTCCTTTATTCTGGTAATTTGTCTAATTTTAATTCATATATATTCTAATTTTTATTAATTAAATATCACATGTTTATCTATTAATCACATCTCATATTTATCTTTCCCTCTATTTAATTAATTTCTTCTATTATACATATTAAAATAATAATAATTTTGGAAAACATTCTTATAAATCATTATTTTATACATTCTTAATTCATATATAATAATAAATATATATATAATATTATAAAAAAATTTATGTTCCTAATTCCTATTATGTGGCAGTATATTCATTAAAGTTTCCTTTATTATATTATATACAATTATAAAATTATATTGTCAAATAGATTAATGTATAAAATAGTAAGTGCTCGAAAAGTATTAGTCAATCAATTTAATTAATTATATATATATATATTCATATATTCTAATTCGAATATATTATTATGATTATTATTATTATATTCATTATATATGTATTTAATTAATATTTGTAATTTATTTATATTTATCTTTCTGTGTGTAATGACATTAATAAACTTTTAAATGTTGTAGTATTGATCTATCCATGTTGTTATTGAATTCTAATAGACTTTTATGTGTGTCATATTATGAGTACACTAAATTATGTATTAGAAGAATTGTCACTTAATTATGTTTAGATATTAGAAATAAAATTATTTTTTAAGTTAGTATATAAGTAACGTTAATAATTAAATTTAAAGTAATAGACAAATTTTGAAAAAACAAATTAACATTTTAAGAAGTCAATAGAAAATTTGTAAATGAAAATTCCTATGAAGACTAAATAAATATATTTAATCAACATGTCTACATGGAATCCTATTCATTTTTCATTCATGTTTTTCTAAAAACTTCGATTAGTACTTGCTAGAAAATATATATATTGAATCAAATATAGGATAGATAGCTAAAAAAAGAACAAAAAAAACTAGATTTTTAAACATATTTTTTTCGCATTTTGGCAAAGATTAGCGATATCGATTTAATTAGCATGAACCCAACGAGACGGTTCAAATATACTTAAAAAGAAGAATTTCTACTAATTTTAATTAATATTAACTTTGTTTAGATTTTTATCGAGTAATTTAGCATAAACCAACGAGACGGTTCAAATAACATAGAAATAATAATTTTTATTAATTTTAATTAATATTACTTAGAGTGTTCATATTTTTATCGAGTATTACTCAACGGATTTGAGACGAGTATGTACAGTAAAGTCACTATTTTAACCGAGATTATGACGAACATGTAGAAAAATTTTAAACAAATTTAGATTTAGAAAATACATAATGAATGAGTATACCCTATCCATTGTCATTCCTAATAATAAATTTAGATACGTGAAATAAAATTAATTTTCTAAGTTTGATTAATAATTAACGCAAACAATATCACAACTTTTAAATAAGATATAAAATTATTTTTAAAATGTATACACGTAAATTAAAACTTAAAGTTATTTTCCGTCGAGTTTCGACGGGCTACTTACTAGTATTCATTTATAGTAATAGACCCTACACACCTCACTTACTTTTTCACTCACAACACAATTTAAAAACTATATAAAAGTGGGATCATTATTCTACTAACAATACAATCAACCAATAAATTATTAAAACTCGTGTTATCCACAATGTGACAAATTTATTGTGGACGGAGGGAGTATGTTTACTTAATAATAATAATAAAATAAAAACTAAAAAAACCACTTGCACCAAGGAAAGTCGATGGGGCGGCTTTTTTTTTTTTTTTTTTTTTTTTGAATATCATTACAAATATTAAACTCACACACCCCACCTAGGGTTTTTTTGTGGTCGAGAGTACTCGAACCTCTGACCTATTGGTCAACATGCAACCACTCCACCACTAGGCCATCCCCACTGGGACTAGGGCGGCTATTTTTAACCTTCTTTTGCAGACACTGCATTAAATTGTTTTCATTTTTATGTCAGAACCTGATTTCATATCTGAAAAAACATAATAATCCGTCGTCAACCGAATTCGTACATTTAATTCCGTTTATTAGACTCTCCCCAAAAATTGCATTCTCCATTAAAAAAATGACCACATATATTACCCATAAATTTTACTCTCAATTTATTCACTTAATTACACAAAATATCACTACTTTAATATTTAAACCCAACTCATTACCCATTAATTTATTCACGAACTCTTACTCTATTCACTTTACACTCATTAAAATGATTAAAACTTATGTCAAAAAAAATAATGCACGAATTTAGTGGCCGAAGGAAGTAAATATTGCTTTAGATTAGATACATCAACAGGTTTGTAAATCTTTCGATGACTATGAAATCAGGCCTTTTTGTTTTCTTTTCAGGACAATGGGTTAGGTTAAATTTTGAGTACTTCGTCTTATTTGATGAATTTTATGCCGAAAAACTTTGATTGATTTGATCGTTCCGTAATTTTAATTTGAGACTTAATTACTTTTCTTTGGAATATAATTAATTTGAATTTTTTTTTTAATATTTTCTTTCGATACAAGGATAAGATTTAAGGTTTATGGTAGATACTTAAAATAAAATAAAATATGCCAAAATAAAATATGCCAAAATATTGATCTGATAAAATAAAATATGCCAAAATATTGATCTGATAAATCATCTTTCATATTTAAAAGCCGTTTCAATACCAAAACCTAGTAAGCAAAATTGAAGATTTTAGTCTACAATAAATTAGGTTTCATATCATACCTAAACCAAAACTCACCTATCAAATTCTTAGTAGATTGGTACATCAACCGACCGATAAATTGCCAAGTCATTCCATAATCTGTATAGCATCTATTATTTTCTCGCTTATAAAATACACAAGAAAATAAATTAACATGTGGGCATGGCGAAAATTCAAGAAAGGGGAGTTTCAATTCCTACACATTCAAATCCAAATGTAGCATTTATTATATTTCAATGTATTTTATACAACTACACTCTACATATGCATGAGCCCCCACCAACTATTTTTTTCCAAATTCTTGAAATTTTATCATTGTGCAAAAGCCCTTATCATCATCAGAATACAGTTTTTTTAAAATCTCGAATTCGAAGTGGTAAAGAATGGAAGATAGTGGATCCCCCAAGAAAACTTTATGCCTGCCCCTACTTGTGTGTGTGTGTGTGTGTGATACAAAAAAATTTAAATATTATCTGTAAGATGATGGCGGAAGATGCAAAATATATGAAGGGATTATAAGTTATAAGAGTCCAAATGAGGAATGGGATAAACTTGTCTTTTTAACATATCTCTATCAATGGAGCGGGTAGATTGTGATAGCCGCAGACAAAAGAAGCCGTCTTTAGTTAAATAAAATGGATTCATTTTTCTTCCTCAAGATTAGACACATTTTGATTAAGACTAATAATAAGGCGTAAATTATTGTAAATACTTGATTCATCCCTTCATTCATTTTGCTTTATTTTTTGGTGGATATAGTTTGTTCCTTATCATCTATATATCTTATTTTTAAATACATACTTCATGCAAGATGATGATGTTAACATGTAAATTATTTTCTTTTTTAAACATATAAAGTGTATTTGGCATAATTTATGAATTTCTTTTTGACCTTGAAAGTTAAGCACCTTCAAAATAGAATAATAAAAAAATAATTGATGTGATGATGCAACTTGCATGCTTTCTTGATCGACACTATGCCTCGAGTTAACATCACGATGCAAAAAGTTTTGAAAAATTGCTTATTAATGAATTTTAATTTTAATTTTGTTGTCTATAAATCATGTGAGTATTTTGAACTTTTTCAATATTTTAATACCAATGTTATGTGGTTTATAAACTATTGCATAGGAGCGGAGATTTACCAAGTACACAAGACGTACTAAAAATAACATCTGCGTGTTCTCAAGACATAAAAAAGGAAAAAAATAAAAAAAAAATTGTTTTTTTCGAGCTATGGTCGAGAACGTAATAAAAAAAATTGCAATATTTGGAAGGCTACAAGTATGTTATTCCCTTTTAATATAAAGACTGGAGATATATCACTTCTGGTTTTGTCGCTTTCTTCCCACTTGTCCATTCAATTATCCCAGTTTAATTAGTCAATAATACTACGCTAACCTTACATGTATCACCCTAGTAAAGATTTCTATGGCTTTGATGGGAACGGCTATGATTTCAGATCTTTTTTTAATTACAGATAATTGATATCATTTTCACTCTTAAGATCGTTTTTAGATATTCCTTCACAACTTAGATATTTCCCAAATAATTAAACACAATTGTGCCTATATATGATCTGCAATTCCACATCCATATCCGTACAAAAAGTTTTTGTATAAGTTAGAAAATATCCCAAAAGAACATTATAAAGGTCAAAGAAAACTTCTTCCTTAGCAAGAGCAAAATTTCCCACAAGAATCTTCACACATTTTGTACAATTTAATACAAAACTAGGGTTTTTAAGTGATGGAAGAAAAAAGAGAGGAAAAAAAAATGGAGCATCATCATCATTCATCAACTAGGTCTCCCCATATAAGCGAACGAGTAGTTTTTTTCCTCTTTTTTCATAAATGCTTTTTTCCCACTATCTACCACATACTGCATATAAACAAACAAACAGACAGACAGACATTGTAATGAGACAAATAGGTACAACAAACAAATACACGCATAAAAAATAAAATAAAACAAAAAACAAACTTATGGGAAAGGAACACACTAATCCCAAATATGTATATACTAGAGATAAAAACAAGGTGAAATTCATCAAATCCTCAAAAATTTCGATAGGCTGCTCCCATATAAATAATCCTGCTGATTAAGCATATTGCACACGCGGAGGACTACATGAGGAAGTATTTAAACAATTCTCAACCAGAAAAAAGAAATAAGCTTACATGCTCTCTGAATTTAAACACGAATTGCTTGATGGGATATGCACGAAAGGCTTCTCCATCAACTAAGCAATTTAGGTTACATCAATAGCTGCCGTGATTTTTTACCTGGTTTGTTTACAACCCATCATCTGTACACCTCAGCAGCCAGATGAGAACCATTTGCTGGAACAAGAATTTAAGAGCTCAGTAGGCATGTCATCCGAACTCATTTCTCATGGCTTGTGCATCTTGAAGCCAAAAACTCTAGGAACATAGCTTTGTGTTGGCTTCTGAGGCTTGAGGTGTCCATATGTCATCAAGAACAGGTGAGGGAATGTGGTTCCGAAATATGCCCCATCGATATCTGTTGAAGTCAGGGAAATCATTCCAAAAACGAAGCACGCAAAATAACATTCAAAGACAATTGATACTGATTGCATCTACTTAATATGAGCAAAATCTTTAGTGCATCATAAACCAAGGTTCCACCGGTGATTAATTAATTGCCTCACGAGTACCTCTAGTTGTTGAGCATACCATCACAATGTGAAAATCATAAGGGCATTACAAGCCGAGCAAAATTATCTTGCAATTATATATCATGATACAGAAATATTTTATTTAAAGCTAGACCAAGTCTAAGTTTTCAATCATGTCTATCCAAGGAGAGGTGGAATAAGATGATTGAATCTATTTGTTCAAAATATAAGTAGCATAACACCCGGTAAGACTAATGATCATATACTAATGATCATATAGGAAGCTCCTGTTACAAAATAAGAAGTGAAATGGGTAGCAGTAGCTCGTGAAACTAAAGTTGTCTGGACGTTATTGCTTAAACCCCTAATGAAAAAGTCTATTGAGCTTAGGACAGTAAATCTTCACAGTCCAAATGAAAAAAAAAAATTTAACAGTACAAAGTAAGGATACTGCCTTGGTATTTGGATCGGGGGTAGTAAATGTCGTCGCATTTAGGACAGTAAATCTTCACAGTACTTGAGCGTGGGATGTCTGATTGTCCAACTGGAAGACATGGCTGTCCACAGCAGTAAACTCTTGGGCATCTTCCAAAATCATAATTTTTATACTTCTCTAACTGTAATAAGTTCCAACTTAATGAGTCGAATGACATAACTAAACAATGAGAGAGGTGATCGACACAAAAAGATATATCTAATGATGTTACCATAGCAGCCATTCCCTTGCTTGTCAAGATGTACCGGACATGAATAAGGCCATACAGCATTTCTGCAGCTGATTCAACTAATTCATTCTGTTCCTCGGTAAACATATCACCTGAATATGCCCATCATGGAAAAAACACTATCAGAAGGATATCCAGCTTAAAACAGATAAAAAGTGGAAAGAGAGCATCTAAAGCTAGACAAAACAATCAAAAGAAAAGAAAGTAAAGTAGGTTGACCCACAAAATATCTACAGGGAAAATATAATCTGCCGCTGTACTATGGTCCAAATTGGACCAATGCACAAGAGCATAATATCCAATTGCTATCTCAATTCATTGACAAAGTAGACATATAACAAATACTAGAACATTAAGGATCAAGAAAAAGCAAACATATCCAGTTCTAATTTATTTCACAACCAAGAATGTTTATCACTTGTTCAAAAAAATGCAAAGAAACCTTTTACATTTCCTGACAGAGTCAAACAATAGAATTCCAGCGAAAAAATTCATCCGTCGTGGCAACCATAGTGGGTACTTTGTAATTGGAAAAATGTTGGATGAATAGTTCAAATTACTATACTTAGATGGATAAAGTATATTTTTCTCATATCTAAAATGTGGTAGCATCATCAACTAATGAAACAATAACTTTAGGAAGCACCAACTTGCTGAAGAAAAATACTACACTTGTCATGAACTTAGTAGAAAGAGGTGAGGAATCCGATCATAGTAGAAACTTGAAGCTAAAGTATATCTTTCATGTTGAAAACAGCCTCTTTCTAGCAAAACAACTGCATATAAAGCAAACAACCAACAGATACCACCAGGATTATAGACAAAGAGTAACTAGGTCTAGACTCAAAAGAAAAGATCAACTTAATTCAGTCCCTGAAGATGATTGCAAAAAAAGAAAACAAAAACAAAAAAAAATCCTTAAAAGACATCGATATTAACGAGCTTTATATTTACAAAGCCCACAAACTGCAAACTTTACAATACCAAAAACTGCTTCTTAAGAGTTGTAACATAACAAAGAGTAATTCCTATATTCTAACTTTGGTTCCAATGTTAAATGGCAAATTTTTATTTAATTTTAAGCCAGGCTTGGGTATAGTGATGCTTGAATGAGTTAAAAAACGAACAATTAAGGTTGATATGAAGCACAGGAAATGTATTAAAAAAAATTGTTGAAAGTGACATCAAACTCAACTAACATCTACTAAACTGCCATAGATGATTAGAAGCTCACCATGAGACGATTCTACATCCAGTATTAGATCAAGCGCATAATCATAATAAGGAACTTGACTGCTCAATCCACATAGATTAAAATCGTCCTGAATATATTCGTCATCAACTTCACAAAAAAATTCGTTTCCACGCAAGTTGCAAAACCATGAAACCCAAGATGTATCATCCCCATCAGAACCACTGACATCAGACTCTTCACTGTCTGTTTCAGATTCCTCTGCAAAATGGACAAAGAGTTCCAATAATAAGTTTGTGTATAACCAATGCATGTCTGCAAATGTTATAGGGAAAGAAAAATAGACACATGTACACAGATCAGCAGAGATATGCACATTAATACGTGGCACTAAAAGAACATAAACATGATATTAGAAAAGCATATTGATTACATGTCCAAGGTGCAACAAGACCGCACTGAATTCAGTGCAAGGAGAAGTGCACGCTCTGAACTTTAAATAATGGGATGGAAGTGGGGTTTCTTTCAGGTCTCTCAAATCAATATTTCAAGTCAATTACAGCATATAGCACGAAAATGTAACATGGATAACATCTAGTACAGATTGATACAACATTTTTCTTCCACATTGTTGTTCTACTCATCATCACGACCATCATCCTAGCAGTATAAATCATCATTATCATTCTAAGTATATCACTCACCATCTCTACTCTCCAAATAAATGTCTCACTTTAAAAACGGGAAAAAGAAAGAATCTTCTACGAATCACGGTCGTAATTTATTAAATTTGAAGAGATAATCGCCAGCTAATTTAAGTCTGGGCTCCATTTAGAAATCAAGCAGACAATTTTTTAACATAGCAATAGGTATGTGCCTCCTGGGCTTGCAAAGTAGCTTCAGCTTTGACGAGTCCCTTTTTCAACATTTTACAAAAAGATGAATGTGAGCATATTTGCACACAAATGCAGAAGCTTCTAAGCATTAGCTCTTTATAAGAAGCAGATTAGCACCTGAAGCAAATTCTATCGAGCAACTTTTCCCTTTTAATAGAGAAGCTCTATGATTCACACAACTACTAAGCTAAGCTCCACTATCATTCAATCATTTAAAACAGTATCCAATAATTGCAGTACAATACATGGTAATTAAAAACCACACACAAAAAGCAATGCTCACCACAAACCAATTTTCACGATTATAAAAAAATAAATAAAAATTACTCGGAACAAAAAATGAATATGAAAAAGGCACCATCGGAGAGCTTGTTCTTGCTAGCGGTGAGGGCGGATGAAGAACGGTTATCCCTGGGATCAACATGTTTCCCGGCAGCGGCGGAGGTGGAGGGCACCGCCACGGCGGAACCCTTGTTTCTGGATGTCGAAGGCGATGATTTCTCCAAATGTTTGTCCAACGCATCGTTGATTCGCTTCCGATCTAAAATCTCTCCGCCCTTCGATGAGCCTCCTCCCCCTCGATCTCTATACATGTTCATATCAAAACTGAGAAAATCGAAACCCCAAAATCATCAACTTTTCAGACGGTAGCTATAGGTCCGAGCAATTCAAAAATAGGTATTAGATTTGTACAGTTGCGTGTGGTGGGGGGAAACCAAACGAGACGGAGAGAACTAGGGTTTCATTCAATTTGTTCTACATAAAGATGGATAATAATTGGTTTCTCATTTTAACTGTTTTTCCTTTTTTACAGATAACAACTACTTAGGTGTAAAAAAATTTATGCTTCTTAATCCATTTCATTTTCATTTTATTTTTTGAAAAGTTGTTAATCTATCTTTTAATTACAAAAACAATTCAAATAATAATCATGATGACCCCTTTCAAAAGAAAAGAAAAACGCATGGTGGCCAAAATGTTTCTAATAATTTTAGGTAAAACACATTATAAACATATTCATAAGGTCTTTGTGTTTAGAAGTATTTTTTAGGATTAATTACAAATCAAATCACCATCCACTCATTTGCAATCACAGCATCACTATTAAAGTGTTGCAAATCAAATCACAATCTTTATAATTTTTAATTAGGATCAGGCCTAATTTTTATGTGAACTATTTTTAATCAGCATAGATTTTTTTAATCCACATCACATGAGTGCCACATCATTCAAGTAAGAATTAATTGCAAATTAACTTACAACTTATTCCCGCATTGCAGATTAAATCACAACTTATTCACCAATTATAAATTAAATCACAACTATTAGGTTGGAGAGACTATCCTAATTTTCGTTGGAGCTAGCGATCAAAGCAATCAAGTGCATCAACAATCTCAACAAGCGCAACAGCAACAAAACTACCGACCACCTCATCAAAGAGGATTTCAGCAAGCACCACCACCTCATTCTCAAGAAAAGAAAGGAAAATCTCTTGAAGAGATGATGGCTAATTTGATTAGCTCTCAATAGTTTTTGCAAAACAATGTGCAACAACTTCAACAATCTCATGAAGAGCAAAATGTGTGTATGGATGGATTAGCTCGTCAAATTTCCCAACTCTCTGCTTCCATGAATGAACTCAAGGGGAACCAAGGCCGATTACCATCACAAGTTCAAGTGAATCCTCGAGAACATGTGAACTTTATCACATTGAGAAGTGGCAAGGAGTTAGGTGAGCTACCAATCGAGAAGTCGGAAAATAATCCGAGAAATGGATATGAAGAGAGAACCAGTTTGGTCAAACAGAACGATTCTGAGATTCCAGCAGAAGATGAAGCTGAAAATACGTTCTGTTTGACCAAACAGAGCACTGATACGACAGTTGCGCTGAAGGGAAAGGAAGCGAAAAGGGAATTTGCATTTGAGGAGCCAATTAAGGTACATAAACCTTTGAGTTTATATGATCCTAACATTGTGATTCCTGCACCTTTTCCTCGAAGATTAGCAAAGAAGAGGCCGGAGGTAGATCCCATGGACTTCATGTCAATATTTGGAAGGCTAGAAATTAACCTATCATTTCTTCAAGCAATCAAGCTTCCTCCGTTGAGCAAATTAATGAAGGATTTCATTGTTGGAAAGACAAAGGATGCTGGAAAGATTTTGATGAGTGGAAACGTATCAGTTGTAATGCAAAATAAATTGCCACCCAAATGCAAGGATCCAGGTATGTTCTCTTTGCCTTGCTACATTGGAGGTACAAAGCTTAAGCATGCTATGTGTGATTTATGAGCGTCTGTTAATGTCATGCCATTATCTATTTATAATAGCTTAACTGGTGTGGATTTGGTAGACACTAAGGTTGTGATGAAGTTGGCTAATGGATCATGTGTTTATCCTGAGGGTCTGTTGGAGAATATTCTAGTGAAAGTTCATGACTTTAATTATCCTGCTGATTTCTATGTGGTGAAAATGAGTAATATGCTGTCGAATGATTCCGCTAGTGTTCTGTTAGGTCGTCCTTTCTTAAGGACTGCTAAGTCGGTCATTGATGTCTTTAATGGTACTATTTGCTTGGATTATCATGGAGAGAAATTCACTTTCAATATTGATGATACCATGAATAATTCTCTCGATGTTAAAAATGCATATGCCATTGATGTGATTGACCCTCTTGTCCAAGAACACCTTGAGACTGAATTAATGTAAGAAAAGCTAGATCTAACTTCAATGAAAGGGGCGACTGATTTTGATGTTCAAGATTCTGGAAAAAGGTCCAGTTTGCCCAAACAGGATCCCTGCGACAGATCAGTGCCATTGGATGTGAAGCTACCCAAATTGGAGCTTAAGCCACCTAAATTCGCAAAAGAAGGCTTAGGTGATTTCTTTCAATTTCTTTATTTTTATTTTTTATTTTTTTATTTTTTTAATTTTATTTTTTTTTCTTTTGTTTTTATTTATTTTATCTTTCTTTTAGTTTTGTATTTGCGTCTATGTGTTTGTTCTCCTTGTTTATGCTTTTTCTTTGTTTGCTTGAGGGCAAGCAAAACTTAAGTGTGAGGAGGTTGTCTTTGTGTATTTACGTTAGTTCGTTTGTTATTTTTTTTATTGAGTCAAGTTTTTGTGTCAAGTAAAGCCAAGTATTATCGAATTTGTTGATGTTTGTGGATGTACTTTGCCTGTTGGAGTCTTGTGATTAACTTGGTGATTCAATATGCTCTTAAATGGCAAAATGCGATTTAATTTTTGAGGAATTATTGAATGATACTTGGGATGACGAAAAAGGGAAACAATTGAATTTTTTAACCCACACGTATATAAGATTTAAGCCTTAAGATAGTAGAGCACTGACGAAGGCGTCGTTTCACACTTCGCTCAAATAAATTTCTCCTCTTGCCCAACAAGGCGTAGCTATGGCAAGTGGGATCGAACCCTAGGGAACCGACGTAGTCTATCATTCAGGTGGTACTCAATATAGGGGTTGTGGTCGAGATTTATCTCAAGAACCTGTAACTCAACAAAGAAAATTATCAAATAACAAAAGATGTTTGGATTGGATTCGAATCAGTGATCCTTATTACTCTTGCTCGTTCATCGATGCAATAATATTCAATTACAAGACTTTATCACTTGGTTTTAAGTAAAGATTAATTTAATCTTTTTGGTCACGAAGTCACGACTCAAATACTCTAAGCCCAGATCTATTCAATTTTACAGATCTTGTCCGGAAGGCAAGATCTCTTCTCTCGATCAACAACGTCACGAAGACACTTTAGCAACGCTGCTGCCCAAAAGACATTAAGAACAAAAGATTCCAAGATAGCCAAGAGGTATTAGGTACCGACTACTCTCTAACACTCATTACCTTCTTGGGCATAAGAGACTCTCTCGAGTTTAATCCCAAATCCTGCTAATGACTTAATCTCAATATCTAGATGATGATTAAGCATATGTCAATATCAATTAAGTCTAGAATTTATCCTAAGTGTTTCGGGAATAAAATCATGCAACGAACCCAAACAATTAGATCTCACGAGTCTAGAACGAGTAATTAAGATCACATCATCTTCTCCAATCCAAATAAGTAAATTTAGCTAGACATAATCATAAACGGAAGCACAACATAATTAAAAGAAAACATACTTGAATAAAAACTAAACTGGTCGCTGTTCAACATCGCAAGTCAACAACTGAAGTCTGGGCTTCTCGCCAACAACTACGAATTAAATATAGAATCTGAAAATACGAAACTTAAAAGTAAATTGTAGAACTAAGCTATGAAAATCAACGTCCTAAGCTATGAAAAACCGTCTGAAAACTCTATAAAAAACTCTCTCGTACAAGATGAAGTTGGCCATATATATAGGCGATGGAATTAGGGTTAGGTTAGAATCATTGTAGGACAAGGACTCTTCTCTTCCTTATCCGCCACTTTCCTTCTTTGATTGGCTGTGGATTTTCTTCCCTTCTTGGTAGATATCTTCTCTTGATACGGATCTGCTAGGATAAGGAAAGAAATCTTCGATCCTGATTCTCTTTCTTGGAGAAAAAGAAATCTGCAGCTGCTTCTCGACCTACATCTTGCCTTCGTTGTCTGCATCCTGTTCTGCTCCTATGTTGTCCAAGATCCTGACTTCTCCGAGTACTCTCTCTGTTGGCTTAAGGGATATGGGGAGGTGCTTCTTGACTTGTAGACTTGATGTTATCGTTGTTGCCTAGCTACAAGCTTCCAGCCCTTTGTCCATTTGCATCGTATCGCCATCTCAGCATCTCAACAACAGATTTTCCACCGGATTTGCCCAACATCCAACTTGTTCTTCTCTGCACACCTTCTCTCGACTTGGTGTCCTCCCAGACACACTTTGACTCGATAAAGACACAAAAAGAAAAGAAAAAATACAAGAAATATTGATGGTCCCAAGACGGATACCTTGGTGTAGAGGGGGGGTGAATACACCAAGGTTAAAAACTTTTCCAATTAAAACTCTTTTGAGTGAGCTGGCTGTGTTCGATCCAGCTGGAAGACAGCTTGATCAACACAGCTGGCTGTGTGCGGAATGTGGTGGGTTTTTGGAAAGACCGTCTGTTGCTTCAAATATATTGCAAAGTTTTGTTTCTCTTTTCAGTTAGTCAGTTTATGCAGCTTGAAATAAAGCTTATGAGGGGTTAGCTGGATGCATAAATAAACAGGAAAGAACAAAGCAACTTAACGTGGTTCGGAGAAACTACTCCTACGTCCACGACCAGAAACCTCTGGTAATCCAATAAGGATACCACTGACTTTTCGCGCAGTCAGCAAGCGTTGCAGCTTAGTTCCTCAAGCTGGATACAAGTTTACGCGTACTGTATCGAAACATAACCAGACTGTTTATGGGCACAGCTGAAGCCTACATTCAGTTTACGGGTACTGAAGAACCTAACCTGTAGTTTACGGGTACTAAAAAACCATAACCTTAACCTAACCTTTTTCTGGGTTTGAGGGTTTGGTTTTGGGGTTTCCAACTATGAACGAGTTCTTACAATGAAGAACAATGAGTGTGATGAACTCGTTCAAACTAGGCTTAAGATGGGAAGGATTATATGCCTAGATACTAGTGGGAGAGAGCTTCAGCAGCCTGAGAATGAATAAGAACTCATAAGAGTGAAGGCTGCTGGATCTTTGAAGCTTTTCTGAGAGATCTCTTGATCTTTGATTAGACTTCTTTTAATGAAGTATGTTGATCTCTTGTTATGTATTTTCTCTCTCGTCACTCCTTTCTGATGATGAAGAAGACTTATATTTATAGGGAGAGATTAGAACTAGCCGTTGGAAAGAGCCGTTCTGAATCTCTACCTAACTTCTGATAGGATTGACTTGTCTTCTTCCTTTATTTCCTCGTAAAGCAATCCTAGGTCTGACTTCTAGGTGCTGAGGTGTCGAGTTCCTGATGGTCCAGATCAGATCTGACTTTATCTCAAGTTGACTTCGACTCTGCTGTGCTGGTGACTCTGAGCTGTCTTGAACTCTGCTGGATCATTGACGCTGAGCTGAGTCTTGAACTCTGCTGGGTCTTGACGTTGAGCTGAGTTGCCACACAAGCTGGGTCTTTCCTACAGTTGTGTCTGGAAGAACTTGATCGTCTTGAATCTGGATAACGTTTCTGATCACTCGACTTGGCTTACCCTGCTGTGTACTCAGCTGGGTTTTCTGCTGTCTTCAGCGACCACCTGTAAACTTAGAAACTCTATAAGCTCAAACAGCTGAGCTGGAAGAACACTTGGGCTTGTGCAAACATCTACTCGGTTGGGGTCAGCTGGGTTTTGGTATCACTTCAAAACTCTATTAATTTTCCCAACAATTTCCTCCTTTTTGATGATACCAAAACCCCAAGTTGGAAAAACAAAATTGCTTCCTCCTTAACAGGAAACGGGGTTTCAAAGGATTAAACATTCACAGTAGGTAAACATATTCAGAGCCTGGACAAAGAGAGATTGTCTTCAGGTTGATTTTGATAAAACTAACTTTTTCATTAATACGAAGAAATTTTACAACTTTCTAATTACAAAAAGTTCAAAAGAAAATTCCCAGTTGGCTGGGTCTTCAGCTTTGCTGCTTCCTTTGTTCATCAATCTGATGGTCAGTCTTGAGACCATATCTGTTGAAGATGAACTCTTCTAGCTTCTTCCATTCTGCTTGATTCTTCGATTTGGAAATTCCTCTTTCGCCAGCCCAGTGATGAATTTCTTTGATAATTTGGGCCTTGTCAGGAAGGTTCGTTCCGGCTAGAGATGGAGGCTTCAATTGCTTGACTTTTGGAGCCTTCAGCTGGATGTTGTTTCTTTTGGCATATAGGGCAATTGATCTTGCCATCATTGGATCTGTCTCATGAAGTTCGAGGAGATAATCCTGGAACGCAGTTTCTGGATCCATGCCTTTGTACTGATTCAAGTAGTAGAATTCTTTGATGAATTATGATTTGCAACGTTCCCAGTTTTCATTGATAACATCTGGGTTCTTCTTGTCAGTTGAGGCTGCTTGGGCTTGATTCTTTCTAGCTTGCCTGTAGCTCTGTCTTTTCTTCTTTTGCTTTTTCTCAGCAGGCTTGAGCGAATCGGCTTTCCTCTTGATAATCTTATCCCGCTCTTGCATTTCTCTTCTTTGCTCGTTGTGGAAGTTACACAACCAGTGATAGTCCATGTATTCTTCTGGCTTGTGTCCACAGGCTTTGGCAATAGCAATCATTTTCTCTCTCCATGTCTCTTTGACTGTTGTAGTTGGCTCTTCCTCATCCAGCTCTTTAGCAAAGTCGTCGATTTCCGACTAATTTGTCTGCACAGGTTTCCCCTGAGTTGCAGCTTTCCTCTCCAGTGTTTTTCCAGCTTCATTCTGATCTTCCCCCTTTTTGGCATTATCAATAAGGGAGGCAGAGAGGTCTGCGACTGTTGCGTTGAGCTTGGCGAGAGCAGTTTCCACATCAGCGATCTTGGCTGAGTTGTCAGCTGTGATAATGTTCAGTTGAGCAGTGCTGCTGCTTTCAGCTCTGAACTGAGCATCCAGATCTTTGTATAAGTTGAAGAGTTGGCGGATGTCAGAGCTGTTGGAGAGAGTGGACTTTTTGAGAGCTTCCAGCTGGCTTGAAAGATTTGCTATGTCGTCGACCAGTGGAGCTTGAACTCTTGTTACTATCTCAGGTACCCTCTTCTCTAGATGATTTCTGAGTTCGAGATCTTGAGTAACGAGGGACTGCTTGAGATTCCGATTGGTGTCCTCATCAAGGGTGTAGATGGACTTCTGCATTTCATCGATAGTCCTCCCTTGAGTGTCTGCCTGCATTTCAATAGCTGTACACCGAAGAAGAAGTTCAGCTTGATTTTTCATATTTTCCATAAGAAATGCCCTTTCGACGTAGTCCTGGATTTGTTTCTGAAGAGCAGGAGAGAATTCGATCTTTGGACTCCGTTTGGGTTCCGGATTCAACATGACTGGGTTTGTCTGCCTCGAACTCGACCAGTGCGCGAGTGTCATCGGCAATTGGACTTGGTGGGCCGTCGCTCCGGTTCTCGTCGCATCACTCGGTTCCTCAATGATCATTACCTCAGCTGTGTTTTCTGGTACAGCTTCCTTGGTAATCTCAGCTGAGACTTCTTTGGAATTGTCAGCTCCAGACGGTGTCTCCCATCCCGCTGCTGTAAGAAGCTTGTTGGCGGACTCCCAGACATTTGCTGGGTGCGGTTTGGGGAACTTCTGAGATACTTCGATGATACCTTTAATGAGCTCATCCTGATGCAAGTATGCATCCTCCAGGCTTCCAAAGCCAAAAGTGTGTTGGAGGCATGCTTCATCTGTCTTCAACTTCTCATAAGAAAAGGTTTCTATCAGCTACTCATTTTAGTACCAAGTCGCCATTTTGGTGGCAAGATAGAACTTGAGATCTCCGACTTTGGTGAGGGCGATAGGCAGGTGCGCCAAGATTGGATATTGAATTAGAGCACTCTTGATCCCTGCAATGCGCAAGTCCTCGTACATGGCTTCCATGAAGGCTGAGCCAGTGGAGTTGAGTGAAGGAGAGGTAGTAGAATCACTCTCCTCTGATTCTGTGGAGATTTGAGGAACTGGTTCAAATGGGTTCACAGTAGGCTGTGAAGAAGTATCAGCCAACTGCGTGGGAGATTGAACTTTGGGTGAAGGCAGTTTTGGGGGTGAGCTGGGATTAGAGGAAGAGGGTTCAGCTTGGGTGTCAGCTGGCTGTGAAGGAGCTTCAGCCAGTTGAATATCTGTCTGCTCTCTTACAGGAGATGGCTCTTTGGATGGAGAGCTGGGTGGAGGAGAAGGCTGTTTGGATGGAGAGCTGTGAGGCGGTGAGGGCTGGGGTGAGCTTTTTGGATTATCCAGCTCGTTCTCTGAGCTGGATGACGATCCATCATTCAATCCCATCTCAGCGAGGATGTTTGATCCGTATTGGTTAAAGGCCGACACTGGCTGTGGGGAGAGAATCACCATTGCTTGACTTGGAGTTTCTTCAGAGGAAGGTCTCGCTTTTGATGGTGGAATGACAGTTGTTTTCTTTTTCTTCTCAGCTGGACCTCCAGCTGGTTTGGGGTCAGCTGTCTTCCTTTTTTTCTGAATCTTCTTAGCTGAAACCTCTGCCTCTGTTTCTTCCAGCTGCTTCTTGCCTTTGCTCACAGCAGGCTGTTTCTTCAGAAGATCATTGACTTGACTTATTCTCTGGAATAGAATTTTCGTTTCTGGAAACGGTTCTGAATCAACCCACTTTACTGTGCGCCCTTTCACAGCTTGCTCTATCAAGAAAGAAATCTTAGAGCATAGATACAGTGGCTCTGAAGTTGAATACGTCATCCTGGTGGAGTTGAACTTTATCTTCTCTGACTCCTTGACCAGTCGGTTGAGTAAGAAATCAAACCAGTTGACTTTTGCACCTTTGATCATGGCAATCATCGGCTTGAGCTTTGGAATGCTGATCTCTCCTTGAGATCCAGCTATCCCTAAGATGCATTTTTGCGTGATATCCAGCAGCAGCCTGTATTTTGGCTTGAGAAGGAGCTTTGACATGCTCGCTCTATATGGCTCTGGAGAGATAAGCATCTCTTGTCTGAGAAATTCATCCACTTCTTCACGGCTGAAATCGTCTGGGATGAATCCTCCTTCTCTGGGTAGGTTGAACACCTTTCGTAGCATCTTGTTGAGTTTGATATTGACGGTTGCTGAATCAAACTTTCCGTCTTCGCCTTTGACGATCATGTCAAATGAAGATGAGTAGAAGCCGTCTTCATCAATGATGTTGAGGTAGAAGAGGGCAGCATCTCTCTTCAGCATGAGCTTCGGCATGGAGGTTGCCCATAGCAAGAGACCGAAGTCTGCAACAAGATCCACCATCTCTTTTAATTCTGAAACATGGAGGTTGGAGGTGGACAGAACATTCTCAAAAGATAGCTTTGTCATTAGAGCTTCAAACTGGTTCATCCCTGCGGTTGATTTCTTGGGTGCCATTTCTGCAATCTGTTGATTTTGATCGTGTGAAGAACTTGCAGAAAATAGATAGAGGATTTGAATATTTAAAATTTGCAGAGATAAAGATGAAGAAAGAATCCGCGTATCTTTTCCATATATATCAACTGCCATATAGGATCAACGGTTGAGATTGAATCAGTTGATATTCTGATCAACGACTGGGAGAGATTCACTCATCACGTTTTGCTGACGTGCTTTCGGCGAGTGTATTACAACCGCGCGTGAGGCAGTTCAAACGTTTGACGTTCTGCCTCGATACTGCCGTGCTACAGTACTCTACAGACTTTATAATTAATGCGACGCGAAAGGAAACTTATCAAACAATTCAACTAAGGAATATATGTCCGCTTAACATTAGAATTCAAATTGATTGAACTTAAATATTATATTCCTCAGAGCAATAAATGCATGAGACGCAAACCGGTCAGCTTGGACACAGTATCCAGCTGATACCACGGCGGTCTTCTTCTTTGTTTGACTGAGTTTTTCTCCTCAGCTGAGTATCTGGTCAATAGCTTGATTTTCCTTCAGCTGAGTTCCCTTTAGCTCTTCGACTGATGTCCATCTGAGCTTGATTCCCTTTTTGGCTGGGAAATCCTTCTGAACTTAGCTTTGGGATCCAGCTGAGTTTGTTTCCCCTCAGCTGGATGAGCTTTTCTTTATCCGGTTTGAGCAGTCCAGATAATTCACACATTAGCTCATTTCTTTGATGAGGTCTCAGTTTGTATAGCAAGTAGACAGCTGTCCCAAATCCAGCTGGTTCATGTACTGCTTCTCTATTCTTCTCTTGAGACCAATGTACTCAGCTGTATGACTGGCTGAATCTTCATTTTTGTATCCAGCTGTCTTTATTTCATAGCTGGTCCCAGTCAGCTAGTTGGGTTTCTTTATTTTCTTCGTTGGTTGAATCAATAAGATGTTTCAGACATCTTAATCAGAGCAGTCATCCTCATCTGAGTCGGAGAAGAAAATTTGATCATCATCCATTTCGCTCGATTCAAACCTTTTATCTTCTCTCTGGGAGGATGACTCAGCTGGGTTTCTCTTTGGGTAGAGTTGCTTGTCGTGATGAACCTTCACGATATTCTTGTACCTTTCCTTGCTTTGTTCCAGCTGATTAATGCTCCGTACAAGCATGGCAACTTCTTCGTTCAAATCTTCTTTGCTCATATTTCTGTGCTCCTTGTTGGTCCTTCCAAGCTGAGCTGATTGAGCTTCTTTTCTTGGCTTGATCCTCAGCTCTGCTTCATTCATTCGGCTGGATGAATCTCTGCTTGTGATCCCCAGATCAAATTCGTTGGCCTTCAAGATGGAGAACAATTTTTCCGTCTCCATGCTGCCAAGATTAGTTCTGCTTTGGTGAACCACTTTGTGTGTACACCATTCTGAGGAGAGAGCTGAAAGAACTTTCAAGTTCTTGTCTCGAACCGTATATTTCCCAGTTCAGATCGTCTCGATCTCGATGACGAGGTTGGAGAATCTGAGCTCCATTTGATCAATGGACTCATAGGGGAGTTGCTTGAAATTGTCGAATTTCTGGCATGCAACTGAGAATTTGTTCTCTTGAATTTCCTCTGAGCCTTCACACAGCTTGGCTAGAGTGTCCCACATCCCCTTAGCTGTTTCGCAGTTAATGATCTTGCTGAGATAAGCGTCCGTCACTGTTGAGGAGATGACGTTGCGAGCGTAGCTGTCCAAACCAGCTTGTCTTCTTTCTTCTGGAGTACTCCCTTTTGGGCTTCACAACTTGCCGGAGTACTGGATCAACTTCAGGTAAAGTTTCTGCTTGTCTTTCTGATTTCATGATGATGATGGGTCCGTCAGTGATAACATCCCACATCATGTCGTGATGCGCACTCAGAAAGCTTTTGAGTCGGAACTTCCAGATCTGATAATCATCGACAGAGAATGTCGGAAGATTCCTGCACAGGGAAGATTCCATGACAGTATGCAATATAATGATTTTAAAAAAATTTTTGAAACTTTGAAGGATCTGTTCAGGTGACCACTATCAGCAAAGAGGCTGACTTGACACAGAAAAAGTGATCTTTTGGACCACTGCTCTGATACCAATTGATGGTCCCAAGACGGATACCTTGGTGTAGAGGGGGGGTGAATACACCAAGGTTAAAAACTTTTCCAATTAAAACTCTTTTGAGTGAGCTGGCTGTGTTCGATCCAGCTGGAAGACAGCTTGATCAACACAGCTGGCTGTGTGCGGAATGTGGTGGGTTTTTGGAAAGACCGTCTGTTGCTTCAAATATATTGCAAAGTTTTGTTTCTCTTTTCAGTTAGTCAGTTTATGCAGCTTGAAATAAAGCTTATGAGGGGTTAGCTGGATGCATAAATAAACAGGAAAGAACAAAACAACTTAACGTGGTTCGGAGAAACTACTCTTACGTCCACGACCAGAAACCTCTGGTAATCTAATAAGGATACCACTGACTTTTCGCGCAGTCAGCAAGCGTTGCAGCTTAGTTCCTCAAGCTGGATACAAGTTTACGCGTACTGTATCGAAACGTAACCAGACTGTTTATGGGCACAGCTGAAGCCTACATTCAGTTTACGGGTACTGAAGAACCTAACATGTAGTTTACGGGTACTAAAAAACCATAACCTTAACCTAACCTTTTTCTGGGTTTGAGGGTTTGGTTTTGGGGTTTCCAACTATGAACGAGTTCTTACAATGAAGAACAATGAGTGTGATGAACTCGTTCAAACTAGGCTTAAGATGGGAAGGATTATATGCCTAGATACTAGTGGGAGAGAGCTTCAGCAGCCTGAGAATGAATAAGAACTCATAAGAGTGAAGGCTGCTGGATCTTTGAAGCTTTTCTAAGAGATCTCTTGATCTTTGATTAGACTTCTTTTAATGAAGTATGTTGATCTCTTGTTATGTAGTTTCTCTCTCGTCACTCCTTTCTGATGATGAAGAAGACTTATATTTATAGGGAGAGATTAGAACTAGCCGTTGGAAAGAGCCGTTCTGAATCTCTACCTAACTTCTGACAGGATTGACTTGTCTTCTTCCTTGATTTCCTCGTAAAGCAATCCTAGGTCTGACTTCTAGGTGCTGAGGTGTCGAGTTCCTGATGGTCCAGATCAGATCTGACTTTATCTCAAGTTGACTTCGACTCTGCTGTGCTAGTGACTCTGAGCTGTCTTGAACTCTGCTGGGTCTTGACGTTGAGCTGAGTTGCCACACAAGCTGGGTCTTTCCTACAGTTGTGTCTGGAAGAACTTGATCGTCTTGAATCTGGATAACGTTTCTGATCACTCGACTTGGCTTACCCTGCTGTGTACTCAGCTGGGTCTTCTGCTGTCTTCAGCAACCACCTGTAAACTTAGAAACTCTATAAGCTCAAACAGCTGAGCTGGAAGAACACTTGGGCTTGTGTAAAACTCTATTAATTTTCCCAACAAATATGAACACAAATTTGGGTTCATCACACCCACACACTTGAACCACACTTGCCCTCAAGTGTGCAAATATGATCTTGCCCAAGACTCAAACACAGTTGATCAGCAAGTCAACATGTTAGTTTAAAAAGAGCATGAATAATGTAAGCAAGTATTGCCATCAGATAGGTCAAGATAAAGTTAATGGGCAAAAAGGTTATCCTAGCCAGCACTCATCTCTCAAGTGTATAAGGTTCAGTGTATCACTCTTGACCAAGATCCACAACGTCTTTCCATAGGCTTGACTGTCCTCTATATCTCTACTTCTTTGAACAAAGTTAAACAACGTCTCCTTAGGATTTTATTAGGTTATAACGTGGCTTAAGGCAAAATGTAAGAAAATTTGGATACTGGCTATGTCAAGAAAAACTCAGTTCTTGGGCAATAAGTATGCCCTAGATCCCTCACTCCTCTCAAGCATAACATCGGGCCTAGCTCACTTATTTGTCAGGATTATTTTTTTCTTCTTTTTCTTCTCGGCTTTTTCCCTTTTTTTATTTCTTTTTTTTATATTTTTCTTTTTCCTGATCAACACCTCATAATCGTGGGTGTTATCGCCCATCATCTGCTACCCCTACATTCTCCTTTCATCCCTTTACTTCTAGACCTGAGTTTTTGACCGGGAAGGCGTATAAAATTCAGGCTACTATAAGTGAATCAAAAAGAAAATTTTTTAAGCTCAAATGGGCTAACAAAGGATAAATGCATATGTAAGGAAATTTTTTGCCATGGGCTTATTGAACGAAAATACCTAAATCATCTAAGTAATTCAACTAAGTTACATGAAGCTTTGACTAAGAGTTGCAGGCAAGTTCTAGATCAACTTGTATCACTGGTCATTATCACACAAGAAAGAATTAGATATTGCATGCATATGGCAGTCAAAATAGCTCAAATCCTCACAAATGTTTCCCAACAACTCATTCCGTCCTACCTATCTACATACGACATACTCACATATACATCATCATACCTACTTCGACCTATCATGCCAACATACTGATCAACAACTGACTCCAAAAACATTTTGACCAACAACCCACCACCCACACACTTTGCCTTCGGCAAAGTGAATGAAATGGTGGGTAAGACACTCACAAAAAAAACTGACGCAACAAAACAACTTAACAATGACCTCACCCACACACTTTGCTTTTAGCAAAGTGGGTGAAATCGTGACCAACAAATTAAAGCACATATTTACAAACAAAGATGAGAAGGAAATTCTGAAGCCTTCTCGACCAACAATAGAAAATAAAAACAAAAGACTCAAGAACACAAGACACAAAGACGAAAATAAAAAATCTAAACTAACAAAAATGAGAGAAAACATAATCAAGAAGAAAGTATGACACAACACCTGGATGTGTCGTGGGTAAAATACGTGTTGCGGGCAAAATGAGTGGCTTGGACGGTCACCATATGTGTTGCTCCACTTCTTCCATTTTGGCCAAGATCCCAAGGTTCGCGACTCCTTACTTCTTGGGTAAGGCAGGTGTACATCCTGCCCCAACACTTATAGTTCTTGGAACAGAAGTGTTGTATGCATGTCTTGCTCACTTCATGTGACTCGTCGAGCAAGTATGAAACTACTTGTGTGCGACAACAATCTCCTTCAGTTAGCCCAGGCTGCTGCCCTAGATGTCAGTCCAGAGGTAGCAGACTTCCTCTTGCCCTAGTCAACGATTTTGGGCAAGAAGGCCTTGCTAGTGGTATTGCCTTCGCTTTTGATTTCCATGCCAATCTTGCTCTTTTGCCCAAATGCCTACACATCATGAACAAACCATCACTTCTACAAAAATACTACCTAATCTAGGGATTAAATAAATTATAAATAATAAAAACTCAAAGTAAAATTAAATAAAAAAAATAAAAAGAAAAGATAATACCAGGTTGCCTCCTGGTCAGCACCTTGGTTAACGTCGTGGGCACGACTCCTCATATTCTGGTTCAGAACTCTTCTATGTCAGGAGGTCTAGATGACTCCCCAATATCCGTCTGTTGCCCAAGATAGGCCTTTATTCCCTGTCTATTGACCTTGAAAATCTTCCATGTCTTGAGATCCTTTATCTCAACATCTCCATTTGGGTACTGATCTTGGATTTCATAAGGACCTTCCCACTTGGTCAACATCTTCCCCGACTTAAGTCGAAACCTGGTTTGGTACAGAAGCACTTGTTGCCCAAAATGGAACTTCTTCTCCTTGATCAACAGGTCATGAGTCTTCTTGATGCGCTCTTTATACCTACATAAGACTTCACATACCTTAACTTCCTTCATGCTCAACAGCTCGGGACTGATGATCTCGGGCAACATCTCATTTTGCCCGAGATACATGTTCTTCAACTGTTGAGGCAAAGACTTTAACTCTAACTTCAGTGCCTTTTGCAGTGATGGCACCAACCTGTCCTTGGACTTCAGCTCAGGGATGTTGAGGTGTTCAAACTCCTGAGGTATGTTGCCCGAAAACCTGACATAGTTGCACACCTCAACATCATCATGTTCATCTTCTTGGGCAAGATCGTCATCTGTTAGCTCGTCGGAACTCTGTTCAAGAACATTCTGTCTCAAAAATTCTTCTATTATCTCATCCTCATCTTCTTGAGATAATTCTTCTCGCTCTTCATCAATCTCATCCTCACAATCATCTTCATAAAAACAATTCAAGCTTTTGCCTGTTTCTACTCGCTCATCGAGTAAGTTGAGGCTATTGACGGACTTCAAGGCATCAATCCGGTTTTGCCTAGAAGCATCAAATTCTACCACCTCGCCTGCTATCTCAACAGTCAACCTCCTAGTATCACAATCAATTTTGGTTCTTGTTGTCCTCAAGAACGACCTCCCGAGCAAGATCACTGGATTCTTTATTGTCCGCTTCTCCATGTCAAGAACATAGAAGTCAGCAGGAAACACAAGATCTCCCACTCGAACCAAAATATCTTCTAACAATCCATCGGGGTAAACCACTGACAAGTCGGCAAGCTGGATAGCGACTCGTATTGGTGCCATGAGACCAAATCTCATCTCATCAAACATGGCTCTTGGCATGACGTTGATTGATGCTCCTAAATCGAGCATGGCCCTTGGAATAATGGTGGTGCCGATTGTGCATGGTATGGCGAATATCCCCGGATCTTTTTGCTTGATCGGGATATGGGGATTCATCATAGCAGACACATTAGCCATGTAAAAACGGGCATCATCTGGATATATTGTCTTGTTCATGCTCATCTCTCTCAAGAACTTAGCACATTTAGGCATCGACTTTAATGTCAACAACATGGATAGGTTTATTTCTACCTTCTTAAACACCTCCATCATGTCATTGAGCTCCTGCTGCTCACGATCTTGGGCAAAACGTCTGGGGTAGGGGGCTCTTGTCTTAGGGGGAGAATTACAAGTCCTTTTGGCCAAGTCCATCTTTTCTTTCTCAAACCTCAGCTTCTCGTACATCCTCTCATCCTTTTCTTCCTTCGCAATAATGTCCTGAATGTGAGTCATCTTGCTCATCTCCATCTTGACATACTCAAACAAGTCATCTTCTTCCTTTGAATCAAACACTGGGGACTTCCCGGTCAATATCGCAATATCTTTCTTAGCCTTCAGCTCATCATACATCTAAAGAACATCGCTGCTGTTCATCTTGGCTTGCTCTAGTTGGACTGGTTCATTCGGTTTGGTTTTGGGCAACACCTCTGGCAACTTCTTTCCACTTCTTAAAGTCACAGCGTTAACTTGTTCTCTATTTACCTCCACTTGGGTAGGAAGCCTCCCATTTTTGTCCTCTACAAGCTTAGACAATGTCTGGACAATGTGAGTTAGTTGAGCTTGAAGGTTATTGGATGTACCTCGACTCTCGAGTTGGAAGTTATCAAAATCCTTCCTCAATTTCTGATTTTCCTGAGTAAAACAATCAATTGTGTCCTTCATGAACTCAGGTTTGTTCTGATCTCGATGTGGAGGTATATAGGGGTGTTGATGCTGTTGATTAGGTTGCTGAGCTTGTTGGTGGGCAGAAACCTGTTGATAATGGTTATTGCCATATCTCAGGTTCTCGTGCTGTCTGTAGCCAAAGTTGTTGTTGCCATAGTTGTTACCATAGTTATACCTCTGCTGTTGCTGCCCATTACCTCCTTGCTGATTCTGTCCCAGGGCATTAACTTCTTTCCCTTCTTCTACGAACTAATTAGGGGCAGTCTGATGTAATATGGCATTTCCCTTGGCAAACTTCACAACTTTTTACAGACTTTGTGACGTCTTTCCCGTTCACCATTTTGGTCAACATGTCAAATTTATCATCCATCTTGGCCATATATTCCTTCATGGTGTTGACCAAATCGTCAGAACCTCTCTTGCCACCTTCATATGTTCCTCCTCTAGGCAATTCATCATCATCTCGTGATTGCTCTGCCATGTCTGCAATCGTCCTAAACACTTCGGAAGGGGTCTTGTTGATTGTCCCTCCTCCACATGCTGCCATGATGTACTTCCTTTCTGATGCACGTAATCCTCTCAAGAAGTTCTCGAGCAAATCTATCTCCTCAATCCGATATTGAGAACATCTTGACAAAAGCTTCTTATATCTCTCGTAGTAGTCATAGAGAGACTCATTGGTGCCTATCCTCAATGTGGATAAAGCATTCCTCCCACTTTGGATATGAGTAATCGGAATGTATTTATCAAGGAAGGCCTGCTGCATTTTTCTCCAAGTGTCAATGCTGCCTTCTGGTAGGGTGTAAAGCCACTCTCGTGCCCCATCTTGAAGTGAAAAGGGGAACGTGAGTAACCTTACATAGTCTGGAAACCGATCTTGGGCAACAACGTTCTCACCCTGGTTACGGGCAGGAAGTGTGGTGTTTCGGACTGTTCCACATGCCATCTCAAAATTTTGAAGATGGGTTTGTGGATCTTCTTCAGGATGATCGCTGAATTTAGGCAATATCTGGATCAGCGAATGTTTGAGTTCCCAATTGGTATTGATCGGGGGCAAGGCTATGCTCGATGGTTTGATGGCCTTATCCTCATGGAACATGATCTCCCTGATGGTGCGTTCTCCCATGGTTACTGACTGAACTTCTGATGTGGAGGTTGTTGATGAAGATTCTGATTGCTCACTTTCTGAGCTAGAACTGTAATTGGATAGATTGTGCCCAACAGGTTCCTCATCTCCTGTCTCGACCGGGACCGACGGAGGTTCGTTGACGACGTTCTCCTCGATACCTTTTCGCTTTCTTGCTCTGTTTTGCTTTGCTACCTTCTCTGGAGATGCACCGTAATCCACATGATCACCTTTTCTCTGTGTCTAGTGTGGGTGCATAAACTGAGCTCAAGCTACGAAAAATAGAACTAGCTTGAGAAACCGATTCCTCGGCAATGGCGCCAATTTGACGAAGGTGTCGTTTCACACTTCGTGCAAATAAATTTCTCCTCTTGCCCAACAAGGCGTAGCTATGGCAAGTGGGGTCGAACCCTAGGAAACCGGCGTAGTCTATCCTTCAGGTGGTACTCAATATATGGGTTGTGATCGAGATTTATCTCAAGAACCTGTAACTCAACAAAGAAAATTATCAAATAACAAAATATGTTTGGATTGGATTCGAATCAGTGATCCTTATTACTCTTGCTCGTTCATCGATGCAATAATATTCAATTACAAGACTTTATCACTTGGTTTTAAGAAAAGATTAATTTAAGCCCTTTGGTCACGAAGTCACGACTCAAATACTCTAAGCCTAGATCTATTCAATTTTACAGATCTTGTCCGGAAGGTAAGATCTCTTCTCTCGATCAACAACGTCACGAAGACACTTCAGCAACGCTGCTGCCCAAAAGGCATTAAGAACAAAAGATCCCAAGATAGCCAAGAGGTATTAGATACCGACTACTCTCCAACACTCATTACCTTCTTGGGCACGAGAGACTCTCTCGAGTTTAATCCCAAATCCTGCTAATGACTTAATCTCAATATCTAGATGGTGATCAAGCATATGTCAATATCAATTAAGTCTAGAATTTATCCTAAGTGTTTCGGGAATAAAATCATGCAACGAACCCAAACAATTAGATCTCACGAGTCTAGAACGAGTAATTAAGATCACATCATCTTCTCCAATCCAAACAAGTAAATTTAGCTAGACATAATCATAAACGGAAGCACAACATAATTAAAAGAAAACATACTTGAATAAAAACTAAACTGGTCGCTGCTCAACAGCGCAAGTCAACAACTGAAGTCTGGGCTTCTCTCCAACAACTACGAATTAAATGCAGAATCTGAAAATACAAACTTAAAAGTAAATTGCAGAACTAAGCTATGAAAATCAACGTCCTAAGCTATGAAAAACCGTCTGAAAACTCTATAAAAAACTCTCTCGTACAAGATGAAGTTGGCCATATATATAGGCGATGGAATTAGGGTTAAGTTAGAATCCTTGTAGGACAAGGACTATTCCCTTCCTTATCCGCCACTTTCCTTCTTTGATTGGCTGCGGATTTTCTTTCCTTCTTGGTAGATATCTTCTCTTGATACGGATCTGCTAGGATAAGGAAAGAAATCTTCGATCTTTATCCTCTTTCTTGGAGAAAAAGAAATCTGCAGCTGCTTCTCGACCTACATCTTGCCTTCGTTGTCTACATCTTGTTCTGCTCCTATGTTGTCCAAGATCCTGACTTCTCCGAGTACTCTCTCTGTTGGCTTAAGGGATATGGGGAGGTGCTTCTTGACTTGTAGACTTGGTGTTATCGTTGTTGTCCAGCTACAAGCTTCCAGTCCTTTGTCCATTTGCATCGTATCGCCATCTCAGCATCTCAACAACAGATTTTTCACCGGATTTGCCCAACATCCAACCTGTTCTTCCCTGCACACATTCTCTCGACTTTGTGTCCTCCCAGACACACTTTGACTCGATAAAGACACAAAAAGAAAAGACAAAATACAAGAAATATGAAAACAAATTTGGGTTCATCAAGCACTCTCTACTTTGTTTCTTTTTTAGAGGTATACACAAGGTTGCAATATCGAGTGTGCCATTTTGTAATGCATGATATAAGGCATTAGGGTGAACCAAATTTTGGCCTGAGTTTCATTGTATAACCAGTACATTAACCCCTAGTGAGCCATTTTGAAGCATTGACTATTTCTTTGACTTGAACTACTAAATATTTAACCAAGGCCTATTTTTTACTTTCTCTTGGCCCTATTGTGCATGTTTCAAATTCGAAAATTCATCCATATGAGATTTTAAGAGCTAACTCCATCAAGCATATCATATTTATCAAACTGCATACCTGGCTGTGTGACCCAGCCAGCTGTATTTTCAAATCTGTACAATTTGACTAAGCTGCAAACTTAAAGATTAAAAGTTTTCAAGCTGAGTTTTTCTAAGCAAACGAGCTAAGTTTTAAAACCACCACTTTTCGCACCGCCAGCTGAGTTATCAGTCCAGCTGACCATCTTCGTCAAGAAGTCAACAAGATTTATAACTGAGCTCTCACTCTCAGTTTTAACTTGGTTAAAAAGAGTTGAAAAAGTTTTTATCTTTGGTGTATTCACCCCCCTCTACACCAAAGACTCCGCTCAGGGACCATCAATTCATAAGGTTATCGGCGGTTAGCAAAGTCTAATTCAAAAAATGGAAACAATTAACTCTTCAAAAACTGTGGGACTTACCACTTTTTATCTTTTTACTCTTGTTTTTCAATAATACAAGACAATCTTATAGGTAACATCATCTTTACCTAATGAGGCACGCTCATAAATGACGGTTTATTTTTACAATTGTCATGTAACCTAAAAAAACGCACATAGGTGACAGTTTGACAAAAACCACGCCATCTATGCAGTGTAGTGTAATGTATTTGTATTTTTCTAGTAGTGAATAACTGTGTCCGAAGCAAGTGAGACCTTGGTATTGGGACGGAGGGAGTATCAAACATGATAACAAATATAATGGAGAATTAATTTGAAACAAACTATGGGGAATTGAAACACATAATTAGGAACAAATTAGAATTGAGACAATGGAGTGAAATCAAGATAGAAAATTTTCAGACTCAAAAAGCTTCTAAAAGCCCCATTATCAACTCGAAATAGCTAAACAATCTCAAGAAAATACACACGATTCAAATTTTGAAGATTGCATCTTAAAGTTCAAAGCAAAGAATTCCTTCACTCGGTTGCAGCAATCTCGCGGGAAGGCCGCCGACTTGAAACAAACAGTCGAAGTTTGCAATTCTAAAGTTACTGTGATTTTTTGTTTCTTTCATATGATTAATATAAGTAAACATGAAAAAGTACAGTCAGTTATTATTTATTTATTTTTTCAATTTTAAACATGCCCAAAAGACCATAGAGATGCAGATATGAAACCAACAACGAATTTACTTTTTGTTTCATGTGTTTCAATCGCTTCCTTGATACTAAACGTGAAAATTATCTTTATGGACAAAAACTTTAGAAGTTTTAGTTGGGAATAATTGCTGGAACATAGAATTCAAATTTAGGGCTCACAGATTTCAAAATTTGGGGAGTGAGAATTTGTGCATAAACACGGCGATCGGGGAGTGAGAATTTCGGGAAGAGGTTCGGGTATCTTTTGTCCGACGACTATTCAACTAGGGGTGGAGAAACGAGATGCCAAGATCAAGTTTGATAAAGTTTGATGTGGAGAGATTTGATGGAAAAATAAGCTTTAGCTTATGGCAAGTGCAAGTTAAGGTTGGGGTAATACAATCTAGGTTACACAAGGTTTTGGGAGGAAAAAGGACTACACCAATCGATATGAATCAAGGTAGAGCGGTTGCGGCAAATAGCTCCGAAGAAGTTGCTAACATTGTGATAGAAGATGATGCCCCCTGATTGTTGAGGACATGGACATCCTTATGGCATGTCCAACTGCCATGGACAAAGATGTGATGATGTTAGTTGGACCACACGTGCATTGGTTTGGCATGGATGTAATGTGTGTGGTGGAAGTTATGTCAAAGGCTGAAAGACTTGTAGGAGGGCCAAAAGCTAGGAGTTGCACCATAAATTTCAGCATGTTTTTTGACATGTGCCGAAGAAAATTCTTAGAATGGTTGATTCTAAGTGTTCTACTCATATGGTGGAGTAGGTTTATGGTTCTTTGGGTTAAGAATCATGATTATCGGTGAAGACAATGGAGTGTTTCTTTTATATTAACAAGGTAAAGATTGTTGGGCTTGTGTAAAATAAAAGGAGTTTGTTTGTCCCACATCGGTTTATGATCAAAGGGTAGGAGCTTCATAATGCTATTTAAGAAGCCTATATGTTTTTGATGTAAGTGCACCAAGTTATACACTTTAATCTTGTGTTTGACTCTAGGTAAAATTCATTGTCTCGAGTTGAGAGAAAAATGTGAGAGTTTTCAAAGACTTGTAATAGTGTAGGGGTGTCGAGTTTATATTGCTTGGTATGGTGGGTTGTGATTTTTCTCCGGTTTTGGAGTTTCTGCGTTATATTCTTGTGTTGCTTATTGTTCTTGTTTTTTCATCTTATTTCTTGTCTATTTTCGTTTTCTTTAATTGTGATATGGACGTGATTTCCTAACAACTGGTATCAGAGCTTCGGGTTCGATGGAAGCGGTTACGATAGCGGATGAAAAGACACATATCAAGAAGTTCGATGGAGCAGATTATGGGTTCTGAAAGATTCAGATAGAAGATAAACTTTATGGCAATGATATGTATCGTTCTTGTGGCACCAAATTAGAAGAGATAAAGGAGGATGACTGGAAGTTGTTGGACAAGAAGACGATGAGTGTGGTACGTATATCGTAGTCCAAGAACATCGATCTCCACACAGCCAAAGCCAGACGCCAGGAGATGCTAGAGACACCCAAGTTATTAAATTCGATATTTCTAATTTGGGTGCGAACAATGAAGTTTAGGAGAAATTGAAGCTTTGTATAGATTCGATTTGCCTTGGAACTTGAGATGAAGGTTTGGTGTTGCCGAGCAGCTGAAGGTAGAAGATTGAAGATTGAAGGTTGAAGATCGAAGATTACATATGAGATTAGTCTCTAGATGGGAGATTGTTGGGTTATGGAGTCTGATAAACCCAATCACAATAAGAGTCTTTAGGCCTGGTGGAATCCTAATCAGGTTATGATTAGGATTAGTTAGGATTTTCCCTTGATATAAATAGCCCATCTCATTGTAATGGTAAGGTGCACAAAGATCCAAGATCAGGATAGATCAGAGTGGATCAAGATGACACCCATGCTAGATCTAGACCAGTAGCATCACTGTGTGTTAGATCAGGATAGCACGACAGTGTGCTAGATCGGAATATATCAGATAGCATGTTTGTAGATACAACTTCATATGAAATTCTCTAGTGAAGAATACCTGGCTTGGCATGACCCCCAGATATAGTCACATCGTGATGAACTCGGTGAATAATTTTCGTGTGCCTTTTCTATTGTTTTTGTGATTGTGTGTGCGTATTTATCTCCTAACACGACTGAATATTAGGTGTTCTGATTTCTGGGTGAATCACGACTAATGACAATGTTGTAACGAAGAAAACAAAAAATGGTGGTTGGGAAATGTTTGGTAGTCGAAGAAAGAGAAAGGATTTGATAGAATTTTTTTTAATGTGAGTCACAGGGAGAGAGGGTGAAAGAGGAGGCATAAATTGGTACATACACTCATTTTGAGTGCCTAACATATCAAAACTCCTCGTATACATTCCACCGATTAGTATACAATAATAGATGTTATATTATTTCTTTATTGTCATGCTATTAAAATACAATAATAATAGAATTTAGAGATTTTGCCAATGCAAAATAATCTATATAATAATATTCTTAAGCAACTTTTTTTTTTCTTTTCAAACTTATTATGAACAACTCAATTTTTTAATATTCGTGTCGGAGGCTTCAGGCATATTGATGTGAGACGGAGAAAGTATAATTAGTATCTAGTTTGATACAAATAACATAACTTAGTAACTATTTATAAAACTAACAGGTTCAATTACAATATAATAGTCAAGCTATTCAGCTTTTTACAATGATGTTACAAACTATAATTTCTAACTATTAAAAATAAATATTAAAATATAAAAGCTTAAAAAAATAACATAGACACGTGAAAGTTATATTTGTATGTGTACATGTCATTTTCAATTTTTTTAAATAAATTCCACACCAATTTCCAGCGTGGAAGTTCCACGTAGTGTTTCGATATTTAGAACTTAGGCCTATAATGTAATTATGAACATTTTGATTGTTTGGACATTTAACTACTAGACAAATACCATTGTGTGCTCCACTTAATTGGAGCGCACAGTGCGCACTCATCTTTAGGGGGTGGATTAGACGGATTAAGGAGAGATTACAAGTAATTAAGAGATAATTAGGGCATACTAATCTTAAGTAAGATTAATTACTTTATGTTAGGTTTAATTAATTTTCAATTAGAATTTATGAATTTTAATTTAATATTAATTAATAAAAAACTATTTTGGTGGAGCGCATCTGGGCTGAGCGCACCAAGTGCTCCCCTAAATAGGGATGCCAAACGTGCCAACCCGCACAATTTTGGAGCCCTATCGATAATTTGGACTAAATTGAATTGAATTTTTTTCGGGCTTGAATTTTTCGACCTTAATTATAAACTTTCGGTTTTCAGGCAAGTCCATCGGACTAGAAAGCTGTGTATTCTTAAAACAAACAAATAAGTCATACTTTATTAGAAGATATTTACCTTGTATTAACTGAAAAAACGAGTATTAATATTCCAACTCCGACTTACTTATACATAATAGTTATTTCCTTGAGAGTGAAAGTTGATTAAACAAAATTTATTTATATAGTTCATTTTTATCAAGTATCGTGACTGCAAAAGATGAGTACGACTTTCTACTAGAAAACTAGAACACTTTCCGTAAAAAACAAGAGGTGATATTAATCAAATTTAGAAACAAAATTATGAAAGTTATAAATACCCGCCATTCGAGTTTTTTCCTTTTCTTTTAGATTCACCCAACTCAAGAACAGTTTATGCTCTCGGACAAAAGATTTGTTGCAGAGGCGCAAATCCAAAATGGGGAACGTTCTTAGCCGCTTCTGGTACGAATGTATTAATTTTTATAATTTTTTTTCGAATGACTGAATAATCTTGAATTGCGCGCTGATTAGCTGCGGTGTTTGTGAAAATTCATTGAAATAGTTGTTTTTGTTGTTGTTGTATTTCTTCTTCTTCTTCTTCTTCTTCTTCTTCTTCTTCTTCTTCTTCTTCGTCTGCTGCTGCTGCTGCTGCTTCTGACTGAATAATCTTGAATCTTGAATTTGCGCGCTGATTAGCCGAGATGATTGTGAATTTCATTGAAACTTCTTCTTCTTATTATTATTATTATGTTGAATCTTGTTATGTTGAATCTTCTTCTTATGTTGAAACTTCTCCTTCTTATGTTGAATCTTGTTATCTCCCCCCTCCCCTCCTTAGCTGGTGCATTGAATAGCATATGCAGGCAGGCTGTTGAAATCCCATTAGTTTTTCACTACCTGTTCCTGTTTAGCCATTAATATGAAAGATATTCATATTTAATGTAGTTGCCTCCTGCAAATGAGGAGATGTCTAATTTATTGTATGTTGAATCTTGTTATCTCCCTCCCCTCCATAGCTGCTGCATTGAATAGTATATGCAGGCAGGCTATTGAAATCCCATTAGTTTTTCACCATCTGTTCCTTTTTAGCCATTTATACGAAAGATCTTCATATTTGATGTAGTTGACACCTGCATTATGAGGAGATGTCTAATATATTGTGTGTTGAACTTCTTTGTTGTTATGGACCATTAGAGTTGCTTCCAACTTTATCAGATTCTGATGAATAAAGGTCTCTTTTCTGACGGTCTGGTTTTTGCTACCATTGTCTCCATATGTGACATCTTGTTACTTATTTCACCTCTGGGGCTTGATATGAACAGGGCTGCAGAGGTACCGGTGGACACAAAAGACGAGAACTGGGATTGTAAAGATGTCTGGAGTAAAATTGCGCAATCCCTCCACGAGAAAGAAATTATGAGTGTTGCAAGTACATGTAAATGGTTCCATCGCATTTTGAGGATGGAATATTCTATCTGGAAATATGCTTGCCTCAAGGATCTCCAAATTCCTGAACCAGAACTGGTTCAAGCTATACGTACATGTCCTAGGTATTCAGCTATTTACATTCAATATTTTTCTTATATATACTTATCTTCATGTCTGTTGACCTTTGTAGGAAAATTTGGATCACTATCATACCCTGGGCCGCCTTCACCTATCGGTAAATTTTCCTTGAACTTCTTTGTTGTTATGGACCATTAGAGTAGCTTTCAACTTTATCATAATCTGATGACTGAAGGTCTGTTTTCCAACGGTCTGGTTTTTGCTACCATTGTCTCCATATGTGACATCTTGTTACTTGTTTCACTTCTGCGGCTTGAGCTTTTGCCGATATATGGTGTCTCCATGAATATTTCCTGTTCGTCTTCATCTTCTTCTTGCTATTCCCCCCCCCCCCCCCTCTTTAGCTGGTGTTTTGAATAGTCTATGCAGGCAGGCTAATACTAAACTACTTAGGTGATTCTGAGTTTTTATCTTGGAGCTGTAGTACTTACTATATGCTTACAATTTCAGGCTTTATTATGAGTTAGTTTAGATAGCAGAGTGTGTGCACACAAGTACATACAAATAATTGGCTGATTTTTAATCATTGATGCTATGCTAGGCTGATGGTTTTTTCTTTTTTCCTACCATTTCCTGCTTTTTGAGGATACTGAATATCTGTCTTGTAACAAATTTGTATTTTCTCTGCATCTGTTACAGAAATGAGAAGAATTGGTTTTATCTTGTTTGATTCATCCATGGTTATGCTGGTGCACGATTTGGAAGTCAGCAGAAGATCTACCGTAAATGAAACACTTGATGCACTTTTTGGAAATGCGAACAGTTTTGTAGTTCAAAATGTTAAAACTGGACTTTGGATAGTTGGTAATGGTTCTCTGTAGTATGTACATAGATTAATTTCGTTTCTGTATAATATGTATTGATTAATTTCCTTCTATGAAGATTGGCAACTCGGTAGAGACATCTATGGCGGCGGAAAAAGTGAGTAAACTTCCCATAATTTAATAACATCTCAGCATTTTATATTTGCTTAAAAAAATAAATTCTTTTTTGATGCAGCACATTTGGTTCTACAAGCACAGCATGCTGAATCCTTTTTGAATGAACTCCTCCTGAAAGAAGAAGCGTCAAAAAACAGAATATCAGAATTTGCAGTGAGTTCCCAAATGCACTATGACGATGTTTTATCTGTTCGCATTAAGGAAAGGGTCAAGGATACTTCTAGTGCTATCTTCGACATGAGGCATCTCCGGGATGATATCTCTGGTAATAATTTGTTCAGTAACCTACTACCTCAATAATCCATATATATCCTTATGTCAGCTAAATAATATTTCAGAATTTTTTAAAACGGAGTCATGGGTGGTATGTGAGCCGTTCAAATCCAGGGTGGTAGATCACTTGCTGCCAACGTCGAGGAAAACTCTACATGCAGCTGCATATAATTGTATACTAGATGCTGATAAAGGTAGTATTTACGAATATCATTTTTTTTATTTCTTTCTGTGAAATATAACTATATTAGTAATTCTGATTACTATGATTCATGAATATGAAAACAGGTATAGACTTTGGCTACATGGTCCATAGAGCTAAGACGGGCGAAGCTGTGAAAATAAAACTCATGACCGTGACAAGGTACTGAATTGCAGAACAGCTAAAGTATAGGGTTTGAGAGCGGCAACAGACATTTAACTTCCTCATGCTTTTTTCATAATTTTATTTTTTTGGTTGCTGGTAAAAAGGTATAGTTCTAATACATTGATTTACATTCTCATAAAGCAGTAATATACTGTGATAGTAAACGGAAAGATGTTGAAATTGCAGTCCTAAACAGGACGAAATACACGTTGTGATGTAGATGATATACTGTGTTAAGTTGGTCGTTTGAAAAAGAGCATAATTTTCAGTGTGATAGATGAGATATTGTGGAAGTGAAAAGTTTGTGTGACTAATAAAACAGCTATAGCTTTAAGAGGTGACAAAATTTATGGATTCTTTATATTTTGGATTGTAGTGGAAAGTTGGGACTGTTTCTGTTGTTTTGACTTACAAATCAAATCAAATCATAAACTGAAATATTATTGAATGACCTTTAGGTCAGAATGATGTTGTGATGCAAGAAAGTAGTTTAGTTTTGTAGCTAGCTAGCCTCACCTGGGTGTAAGGGATTCCGTTTCTTGATCACGATCATTTTGGATTGTTTAAGGATTATGATTAGATCATTGGGTGCTTTATTCATTCCTGACATGCAAAACTTTATTTGAATTTATGTATAGTACGAGCTGAGTGTTTCAAATGCCTACACTAGACTACACTCTTCGATCAATACAATGAATCAATCCAATTGCTGCTACTGCTATGCTATGCTAATGCTATCTTTCACAGGAAAACAATTGAAATAAAGACAGAATATACGATGATATATCACTCAGACTCAGTGACTGACAAAGTTTTTGATGATCGAACTACTTTGACATTTGAACAAGTCTATTTTGGTGTGCGCTACTGCTTCTGCTTCTGCTACTGCTACTGCTAGTATATAACTAACTAAGCTGCTACTGCTACTGCCAGTAATTTCTACAACAAAAGCACCTTTGACCACAGTGCACTAATCTAGTTGATCGACGAGTGAGTTATTGTCTGAATAAGCAAGCTTTCTAATGAACGAGAGGCCGCCGGTGCGTGTCAAGAGAGAAGCTATTGTTCCAAATGAAGGGAGGCCGATGCTATTGCTGAAGATGTAGAAGGAAGAGGAAGATGGAGAAGATGCTAGAGAGAGAGTACTTCGTGATGACGAGAGAGATGGCGATAGGAGGCGGGTGGGTCCAGCAGTGTGAAGAAGCACAAGTTCAGACAGATGTTGTCACAGCCCCAAATCCCGAGGAACGGCTAAGCCGGGGTGCGACTAGGGGTTGGAATTAAGAAGCGGAAAAGAATGGGGAATCAACGAATAAAAGGCGATGATATCATTATTGAACAATGATACAATATTAAAGTGTATGGAGTTATCCAAAGTGAGACAATCTCGAAGGATTTCTCGATATAAAAGTTCAGTAGTTCTAGGGTTTTTAGTATACAGTACTAAACCGAATATCACATGATATGAAACATCATAATGTCTTGCAGCGGAAAAAGACGTAGATTGACTTCATGTATGAAGACATGAAGTCAGGGCTTTACTAGCTTCACTGATGTAACCAATAACTCAAAACATCCGCCGTCACTCGTCGCTCAACCTGCACATTTAGAAAACATATGCAGGGCTGAGTACAACGTACTCAGTGAACACTTGCCAAAGTATATAATAGATTTTATAGATTAATCATGCATCTCCACAGTAACACACAGGGGTTTTTCAGTAAATGCCTGTGTTTACTAAATCATTTCCGTACTTGCTCATCCACTTTATTTATTCAATTAAAACCATATCTGAAACAACGCCGGGGAAGAAGGCCTTCTTCCGCGAACGCAACTCACCATGGCTGGTCGCCCCTCAACAGGGTCCATACTCATGGCTACCGTGTACACTAATTCTGGAAAGCACCCTTTTGGCTAACTCAGAATCCGATCGATTATAACAGTTGGCGAACCAACACAGATAGGCATAAGAGAATCCATAAAACAATTCTTTTATGCATGATAATCACTTTAAAATATACTTTTAAAGCATTTCGAAAACAGAGCAAAGCTCGAGTTATTTAATATATAGAAAAGCCCACATTTTATTTGTATAATAGAAAAGCCCACCTCAACAGTTTACAGAACGAATTACCAAGCTTCCGTGTTCCGTCCTTTCTTCTATGCACGATCCTTTTATCGTAAATAAACAAATCTTAGTAAATTGGTCCAGACGGAATTGAAACTATAACGGACTCAATAACTTGATTAATCTTTTAAGGCTTTGGCATTTTATTAATATATTATTAATAAAATGAAATTTTAATAGTTTTCAAGTTGGGTTACAACTTGACTTTTACTCGAAGCTTAGAATGTTCATAACGAAAGTCAATGATTAATATTGACTTAAAAGTTTTCAAGAAATCAAATAAATTGATTAAACTTGAACGAAATTAGAATTTGGGAAATTTTGCACAACTGTAGCAAATTAAAACTTAAATACAGAATAGTGTATTTTGAATCTGAGAATGGGCAAGGCATCATTGGAAAGCCGTGAATGTATATTTTAACGCCCAATTTACGGATCTCGTAAATATTAAACGAGTCAAAAATTATACACAATTTCATAAAGGGTTGTAGATAAATTAGTATTTTAATTAATTAATTTAAGCCCGGCCCAACTCTCTGCCCACTTAATTAATTAATTCGGCCCAGTTGATTACCAAGGTCCAGCCCAGAGAATTAACTTGTAGTCCAACCCTTATAAAGCAATTTGGCCCGATTTAAAATTACAACTCAAGCCCACATTTTAAATCAATTCTTATTTTCTTTTATTTTTTTTCTTTTTTTTCTTTTCTTAAACCACATATCTCCCTCTCTCTCTCACAACCCTCTCGTTTCTCTCTCTCTACTCTCGCATCTCTCTCTCTGCTCTCCTCTTTTCTTTTCTTTTTTCTCTCCTTCTTCCCACAGCAGCCGCCGCCCCTTCTCTTCTCCGGCGCACTTCGCCGCCGCCGCCGCCGCCGCGTCCGATGTCACTGTCACCACGGCTCCGCCTCATTTCCTCTCTCTCTACATCTGTCTTTCTCTCTCTGGGCTCGACGGCAGCAGCACCGCTGCCGTCTCCCTGCGGTTCCGGCGAGCTCCGCCGCCGTCTCCATCTCTCTCCCACCTTTCTCTTTGTTTTTAACCACAAACCCCCTAATCGAAAACCCAAGATCCCTAAATTGAAAACCCCCAAATTTCCGAAATTCACCCCTCTTTTGCTCTCAACTCCGGCGAGTGAATCACCGCCTCCGTGAGCCCGTAGTCGGAGCGTGGATGACAGCAGCAGCCGTAGCCGCCTCCGTCGCTGCCGCAGACCGCCAGCAGCCCCTGCTGCCGTGACGCGCCGCCAGCAGCTCCCTCGCCGCCGCGCCGTGGCTCGTTGCCACCACCACCATGGTAAGCTCTCTACCATCCTTCTTCTATTTTATTTTCTTTTTAGTTTTAATTAATTAACTTTTATTTAATTAATCTCTTTTTTTTTCAACAATCCGGTGAGACGCCGGATTCCGGCAACCCCACCGGGTTCTGCATCCGGTGGACAGCAGCCACCTCCGGCCACCTCCAGTCCCGCTGTCTCCCTTTCGGTCAAGCGGGCAGCAGCCTAGAGACCTCACCTCCGCTGCCGTCGTCCTCCTCCTTCACGCGCCGTTGTGGCGCCGTTGCTCACGTCAGTCGATGACTCGATTACTCGAGATAAATAAGAACATGGGAGTTTCTTATTATTATTATTATTTTCTAAATTCTCGAATTACAACTGTAATCAGTGGTTGTTTTCTAAATTCAAATTTGGTGTAAATTGGATTGGTTATTTTATTGAACAACACTAAATTCATAGTTGGGATAATTCTTGTTCTCTAATCGCTGTTTATTTTGTTGGGAATTTCTAGAGCAGAGGTATAATAATGGTGAAATAGCTTGAATTTACCTTGTCTGGTTTGTGAATGAGTTTCAGTGAAAGGCTTTTGTAATCATCTTGTGACTGAATCCAATCCCAGCAAACTTCTACTTCCTTTCCTTCGTATTTTTGTTATGATTTTCATGTGAAAAAGATTAAGTTTCTGCTGTGAGGTGAGAAGCATCAGCAGGTTCAGTATTTAAGCTTTTATTATTGCTTGTGATTACTTCCGAAATGATGAGCTATCTGACAAGGTTGAAAAAAATTAAAATGATGAGCTATCTGACAAGCTTGAAAAAAATTAAGATTCACTGCTGATTTCATTTTATCAGATGAAATTGAAGTTCATAGCTGTTAATTATATCTTCAACCTTCATTTCCTGATGGATTTATGGGCTCAAAATTTGGGCCGCCAAAAATGTAATTAAAGGTTGGGATTTAATTTGGCTTCTATTTATTTAATAATATGGGCTCAAATTATTTCAAGCTCATTGGCTATAAATAAACGAAAAGGTTCGGGCCCAAGTTATATGATATAACTTGGCCCACTAAAAATATATACACAATATTTAGTCTTATCGAATTATGGATTAAAAATTATACTTCGATCCGATACTTGTCTCCGGAGTTTGAAAATATTTGGTTGTAACAACTTAAGAATGCAAAAGTCTTAATTAATTAAATAAAATTAATTAAGTGCGATATTAGAAAAATCGGGGTATTACAGATGTCATGTCTGTATTCATCGGTCTTGTTATGTTTTAATTTATTGTGGAAAATATTGGAAGAAGAAGATGGATTTTGGTTTTAGTATTTATCAATACATAAATAAATAAAATAAAATAAAATAGTCCCTCCCACCCAAGCGGAGCGGGTCAAATGATCGATTCGTCTTGTTGACAAAAATTGAATGCCGTTATACATACACGAACTAACCGAACAAGTTGTCGTGGGCAAAATGATATGATACTAGCTAATAATTAGTTTTGTATTGGCCATAAAAAGAGAAATAAATAATGTTCATTTATTACTAAGGAGTAAGGAGGTATATTGTATGGAGTAATTTGTATTGTCAGATGTGTGTGCAAGCAATTAGGAATAAACTAGTACTATACTGCGATGCGACGAGCAGTTGAATTTTGAATTTTTTTTTTGTAAAACAATATAAAAATATAAGTAAGGAATATATATATATATATATATATATATATAAAGAAAAGTATCAAACAATATAAATTAAAATTTCGTTCAAAGTTTGTTGGGAAAATTAATAGAGTTTTGAAGTGATACCAAAACCCAAGTAGATGTTTGCACAAGTCCAAGTGGTTTTCCAATTGAGCTTATAGAATTTCTATGTTTACGGCGTGGTCGCCGAAGACAATGAAGACCCAGTGAGTACACGTAAGCAAAGTCGAGTGAGAAGTAACGTTATCCGCATCCAAGACGATAAAGTTCTTCCAAGACACAGAGACCCGGCTCGTGTGACAACTCACCCGTCAAGACCCGGCGAGTTCAAGACTCGGCTCGGCGTCAATGATCCAAAGCGAGTTCAAGACGGCTCGTAGTCACCAGTCGAAGTGAACTTTAGATAAAGTCGGATCCGATCCGGACCATCGTGAACTCGACACCTCGCGCACCTAGAAGTCAAACCTAGGATTGCTTTACGAGGAAATCAAGGAAGAAGACAAGTCAATCTGTCGAAGTTAGGTAAAGATTCGTAACGAGCTCTTTCCAAATCTCTCCCTATATATAGAAGTCTTCTTCATCATCGAAAGAGAGGAGTGACGAGAGAATATATTCAAGAGAGATCAACATACTTCATTGAAGGAAGTCTAACCAAAGATCAAGAGATCTCTCGTAAAAGCTTCAAAGATCCGGCGGCCTTCATTCTTATGAGATATTATTTATTCTCAGCCGTCAAGCTCTCTCCCACTAGTATCTGGCATATAATCCTTCCCATCTTAGTTCTAGCTCGAACGAGTTCATCATACTCAAAGTTCTTCATTGTAAGAACTCGTTCATAGCGGAAAACCCCCAAACCCAAACCTGCGTAAAAGGTTAAAAGGTACGCTCGTCAAGCGCGTAATTCGAGTGTTGGTTCTCGTAGTACCCGTAAACTACAAAGAAGTTAGCAAATTACCGTGCCCGTAAAATGTCGGTTACGTTTCGATACAAGACGCGTAAACTTGTATCCAAATTTTGAGGAATCCAAGCCGCAACGCTTGCCGATCGCGCGAAAAGTCGCTGGTATCCAGCGGATTACCGTAGGTTTCTCGGTCGCGGACGTGAGTAGTTTCTCCGAACCACGTTAAGTTGCTTTGTTCTTTCATGTTTATTTATGCATCCAAACTAACCCTTCATAAGCATTATTTCAAGCCGCATAAACCGATTAACCGAAAAGAGAAACTAAGCTTTGCAATATATTTGAAGAATCGTACCTGACTTTCCAAAATCCCACCACATTCGCACAATACACCGTGTCGATCAAGTCGTTCTTCCAACTGATCGAACACAAACAAATTTCACTCAAAAGAGTTTTAATTGGAAAAGTTTTTAAACCTTGGTGTATTCACCCCTCTACACCAAGGCATCCGTCTTGGGACCATCAATTGCATCGTAGCAGTGGTTCAAAAGATCACTTTTTCTGAGTCAAGTCAGCCTCTTTGCTGATTGTGGTCACCGAACAGCATCCCTCAAAGTTTCAAAATCTTTTTAAAAGTCATTATATTGCATATCGTCATGGAATCTTCCTTGTGCGTGAATCTTCCGACGTTCTTCGTCGATGATTATCGTATCCGAAAGCTTCCGACCAAAAGCTTTCTCGAGTGCGCATCACGACATGATATGGGATGTTATCACCGACGGACCCATCATCATCATGAAATCGTAAAGACAAGCAGAACCTTACCCGGAACCGAACCAAGATTCGGCAAGTCATGTGAAGCCCAAAAGGGAGTATTTCCGTACAGTTAAGACAAGTCGGTTCGGACACTACGCTCGCAACGTCATCTCCTCAACGGTGACGAATGCTTATCTCGCAGATCATCAATCATGCGAGATGAGGGGATGTGGGACACTCTAGCCAAGCCGGTGAAGGCGTTCGCAGGAAATTCAAGAGAACAAATTCTCGCTGCATGCCGTAAATTCGACAACTTCAAGCAACTCCCCTACGAGTCCATTGATCAAATCTGAGCTCGCATTCTCCAACCTCGTCATCGAGATCGAGACGATCCGAACCGGAAAATATACAGCTTCGAGACAAGAACTTGAAAGTTCTTTCACTTTCTCTCGTAATGGTGTACACACAAAGTGGTTCACCAAAGCAGAATCGATCTTGCGCAAAGATGGAGACGGAAAAATTGTTCTCCATCTTCAAGGCCAACGAATTTGATCTCGGATCACAAGCAGATTCATCCAGCCAAATGAATGAAGCGCGTAGCCGAGGATCAAGCCGAGAAAAGAAGCTCAATCCGCCTACCAGGACCAACAAAGAGCTCGTATTTATGAGCAAAGAAGATTTGAACGAAGAAGTTGTCATGCTTGTCAAGCATTAATCACCTGAACAAAGCAAGGAAAAATACAAGAATATCGCGAAGGTTCATCACGACAAGCAACTCTACCCAAAGAGCAACCCAAATGAGTCATTCTCCGGAGAGAAGATAAAAGGATCGAATCGAGCGAAATGGACGATGATCTAATCTCCTTCTCCGACTCGATTTGGTGATGATTGCTCGATTAAGATGTCCGAAACATCTTTTTGAATCAACCGATGAAGAAAATAAAGAAACTCAATGCAATGATCGGGACTACCGTGAAATAAAGATATTGGATACAAAATCGAAGATTCAACAAATATACATACAGTTCGAGTACATTGGTCTCAAGAGATGATTAGAGAAGCAGATATGAATCAAAATTTGGATCAGACGTTTGTCTACTTGCTATACAAACTGAGATCTCATCAAAGAAATGAACTGATGTAGGATGCAGCTGAAGAAAAAACCACCTACTATTAAAACAAGGGGGAATTCTACAGAGCTGGAAAGAATTAGTAAAATTAAGTAGAATACCCAGCAGGATGCACTCTCCAAAATAAGCTCAGCTGAATCACTACCGAAGGAAACCCGATCCAGTTGAGAAAAATCAAGATATCCTCTAACCCACTCGACGACATGAAAGCATCCAAGAGATATCTCAACATCTGAAAGAATCCATTGTTGGGAAAAGTCACGCAAAAGCACAACATGCTGAAATCTAAATCAAGATGATGTGTGGCTCACTTGGACCGCTCAATCCAGATGAAGAAAAATCATCCAGCTGAGGGGGAACAAACTCAGCTGGATCCCAAAGCTAAGTCCAGAAGGATTACCCAGATGAAGGGGAATCAAGCTCAGCTGGACATCAGTCGCAAAGCTCAGGGAACTCACCAAGGAAAATCAAGCTTTTCTCCGTACTCTCACCGAGGAGAACTCGTCAATCAAGCGAAGATGATATCAGCTGGATACTGTGTCCAAGCTGACCGGTCTGCATCTCATGCAATAATTGCTCTGAGGAATATGCTATATAAAGTCCAATTATTTTGAATTCATATGTTAAGCGGACAGACATTCCTTAGTTAAATTGTTTGATAAGTTTCCTTTCCCATCGCATTAATTATAAAGTCTGCATAAGTACTGTAGCACGGCAGGATCGAGGCAGAACGTCAAACGTTTGAAATGCCTTACGCGCGGTTGTAATACACTCGCCGAAAGCACGCCAGCAAAACGTGATGAGTGAATCTCTCCCAGCCGTTGATCAGAATATCAACTGATTCAATCTCAACCGTTGACCCTATATGGCAGTTGATATATATGGAAAAGATACGCGAATCCTTTCTTCCTTCATCTTTATCTCTGCAAATTTCAAAGATTCAAAATCTTCATCTATTTTCTGCAAGATCTTCGCTCAATCAAATTCACCAAGTTGCAGAAATGGCGCCCAAGAAATCAATCGCAGGGATGAACCAGTTTGAAGCTCTAATGACTAAGATATCATTTGAGAGTATTCTGTCAACCTCCAACCTCCATATTTCAGAGTTAAAAGAGATGGTGGATCTAGTTGCAGACTCCGGTCTCCTGCTGTGGGCAACCTCCATGCCCAAGCTTTTGCTAAAGAGAGATGCCGCACTGTTCTACCTCAACATTATTGACGAAGACGGCTTCTACTCATCTTCATTTGACATGAGTGTCAAAGGCGAAGACGGAAAGTTTGATACAGCTACCGTCACCATCAAACTCAATAAGATGCTACGAAAGGTGTTCAACCTACCTAGAGAAGGAGGATTCATCCCAGATGATTACAGCCGTGAAGAAGTGGATGAATTCCTCAGCAGAGAGATGCTTATCTCCCCAGAGCCATACAGAGCAAGCATGTCAAAGCTCATGCTCAAGCCAAAGTACAGGCTGCTGCTGGATATTACACAAAAATGCATCTTAGGGATAGCTGGATCTCAAGGAGAGATCAGCATTCCAAAACTCAAGCCGATGATTGCCATGATCAAAGGCGCAAACGTCAACTGGTTTGATTTCCTACTCAACCGACTGGTCAAGGAGTCAGAGAAAATAAAGTTCAACTCCACCAGGACGACGTTTTCAGCTTCAGAGCCACTGTATCTCTGCTCCAAAATTTCTTTCTTAATGGAGCAACAAAGGAAAGGGCACACAAGAAAGTGGATCGATTCGTAACCGTTTCGAAACGAAGATTCTTTTCCAAAGAATAAATCAAGTCAATGATCTTCGAAGAAAAGTAAAGGCGAAGTTCCACTCGAGAAGAAACAAAGAAAGAGGAAGGCAATGACCCTAAACCAAGGAGGTCCAAAAAGAAAACATTTGTCATTCCAAGTCAAGCTATGGTGATTCTCTCCCCACGCCGGTGTCGGCCTTCGATCAAGCACGGATCAAACATCCCGGCCGAGATGGGATTGAATGATGGATTGTCATCCAGGCTCGTAGGACGAGATGGATAATCCAAGCTCACCCCGCCCCTCACCTCCTCTCGCCCTCTCCGCCGAAACGCTTCCCTCCACCCAGCCTCTCCAACCAAAGAGCCATCTCCCGCAAGAGAGCAGAAGATATTCAACCGGCCGAAGCTCCTTCACGCCACCGACACCCATGCCGAACCCTCTTCCACGAATCCTACCACCCCCAAACAGCCATCACCCAAAGCTCAAATTCCCACGCAAATGGCCAATGATACTTCTTCACACCTCATCGTGAACCCTTTTGAACCTACTCCTCAAAACACCTCGTAATCGAAGAGAGTGATTCTACTACCTCTCCTTCTCTCAACTCTACCGGCTCGCCTTTGCTAAGCCATGTACGAGGACTTGCGCATTGCAGCGGATCAAGAGCTGTTCTAACTCAAAGATCCACCCCGGCGCACCGCCCATTGCCCTCGTCAAAGTTGGAGATCTCGTTCTATCCGGCTACCAAGATGGCAACTTGGTACCGTAACGGAAGCACGATAGAGACTTTCTCCTTTGAGAAATTGAAGACGGATGAAGCACGCCTCCAAAGACACTTTTGGCTTCTTGTAAGTTCTGGATGACGCATACTTACACCCGAATGATCTCATCGTATAATTATGTAAGTTGTCTCAAGAATACCCAAGCCGCACCCACCGAAGTCCGGGAATCCGCCAACAAGCTTCTTATAGCAATGGACGGGAGACACATTCGGAGCCGACAATTCTAAAGAAGTCTCACCGAGTTTACCAAGGAAGTTCGTACCTCGTTGAAACAAATGAGGTAATGATCATTGAAGAACCACTGCCAGATCAACCGAACTGCATGTCGCCCTACGAGTCCAATTGCCGACGACACTCGCTCACCGGTCGAGATCGAGGCAAGAAACCCGCCAAGCCGAATCCGAACCCGCACGGATCCCGTTGAGCTCTCCGATGCAATGAAGCGACGAGATTGCCAAACAAGTCGATAAACTTTTCGTCAGATGCACTCAAATCAAACGTGGATACCCTTCGCGCATCACAAACATAGTCGCAAGTCCAGAAAGCAATGGACCGTCCATTGACGACGTTCACGTATTCGCTCTCAATTTGCGGTGAAAAGCACCAACAGAGATCTCAAACAATCTCTTGTTTCTCAACAAATTGATCACCAATTCTTCTGTACAGAGTCCCCGAGATCATCTCAAACCTTCAAGCTCTACCGGCCGACGCATTGCAAATATTTCAAGCCACTAAGCTCTCAAAAGACCTCTCTCTCCAATGCCTTCGACATCCGTCAACTCTTCAACTTATATAAAGATCCGGATGCTCGCCCGTAGCCGGTTAAAGAAAGAATGCCCAAATTAATCTCGTCACAAATCGACAACTCGCCAAGATCGCCGATGTCAAGCGTATTCTCTCCAAGCCTCAAATAAGAACTATTGCTGCTCTTCCTACCTCCCTTGTTGATAATGCCAAAAGCTTTCTAAGATCGTAACGAAGCCGGAAAACAAGTGAGAGGAGCCGCAGCTGGGAACCCGCTGCAAAGAATACAAAATAAAATCGACGATTTTGCAAAAGAGTTTACGGCTAAGAGATGAGCTAATCGCTTCCAAACAAAGCAACAAAGAGACAGAGAGAGAAAATGGTTGTTTCAGCTAAAAGCGGACACAAGTTCGAAGAATACAAAGACTATCATTGGCCGTGTGTAACTTCCACAACGAGCAAAGAAAAGAAATGCAAGAGCCGGATAAGATTATCAAGAAGAAAGCCTGATCGCTCAAGCCCGCCGAGAAAAAGGTAAGAAGAAAGCAGAGCTACGTACAAGCCAAGAAGAACAAATCCAAGTACCAAATTGACAAGAAGAACCCGGGATGATATAAATGAAAACTCTAGAAAGATGCAAATCGAATTCATCAAAGAATTCTACTACTTGAATCAAGCTCAAAGCGCATGGATCCGAAGCCGCTTTCCAGACTATTTCCTCGAACATCATGAGACAGATCCAATGATGGCAAGGTCAATTGCTCTCTATGCCAAGAGTAACAACATCCAAATTAAGGCTCCAAAAAATCAAACAAGCCTAAAGCCTCCATTTCTAGCCGGAACAAACCTTCGACAAGGCCCAAATCATCAAAGAAATTAATCACTGGCCTACAAAGAGAGGACTTTCAAAGTCGAAGAATCAAGTCAATCTGAAGGAATGGCCAAGAGTTCATCTTCAATAGATATGGTCTAAAGACTGACCATCAAATTGATGAACAAAGGAAGCAGCAAAGCTGAAGACCCAGCCAACTGGGAATTTTCTTTTTAAACTTTTGTATTTAGATAATTGTAAAAATTCTTCATTTTAATGAAAAGTTCATTTTATCAAAATCAACCTGAAGACAATCTCTCTTTGTCCAGGCTCTGAATATGTTTACCTGCTGTGAATGTTTAATTCGTTGAATCCCCGTTTCCTGTTAAGGGGGAAGCAATTTTTGTTTTTCCAACTTGGGGTTTTGGCATCATCAAAAAGGGGGGAAATTGTTGGGAAAATTAATAGAGTTTTGAAGTGATACCAAAACCCAGCTGACCCCAACCGAGTAGATGTTTGCACAAGTCCAAGTGGTTTTCCAGCTCACCTGTTTGAGCTTATAGATAAATAAGAACATGGGAGTTTCTTATTATTATTATTTTTTTTCTAAATTCTCGAATTACAACTGTAATCAGTGGTTGTTTTCTAAATTCAAATTTGGTGTAAATTGGATTGGTTATTTTATTGAACAACACTAAATTCATAATTGGGATAATTCTTGTTCTCTAATCGCTGTTTATTTTGTTGGGAATTTCTAGAGCAGAGGTATAATAATGGTGAAATAGCTTGAATTTACATTGTCTTGTTTGTGAATGAGTTTCAGTGAAAGGCTTTTGTAATCATCTTGTGACTGAATCCAATCCCAGCAAACTTCTACTTCCTTTCCTTCGTATTTTTGTTATGATTTTCATGTGAAAAAGATTAAGTTTCTGCTGTGAGGTGAGAAGCATCAGCAGGTTCAGTATTTAAGCTTTTATTATTGCTTGTGATTACTTCCGAAATGATGAGCTATCTGACAAGGTTGAAAAAAATTAAAATGATGAGCTATCTGACAAGCTTGAAAAAAATTAAGATTCACTGCTGATTTCATTTTATCAGATGAAATTGAAGTTCATAGCTGTTAATTATATCTTCAACCTTCATTTCCTGATGGATTTATGGGCTCAAAATTTGGGCCGCCAAAAATGTAATTAAAGGTTGGGATTTAATTTGGCTTCTATTTATTTAATAATATGGGCTCAAATTATTTCAAGCTCATTGGCTATAAATAAACGAAAAGGTTCGGGCCCAAGTTATATGATATAACTTGGCCCACTAAAAATATATACACAATATTTAGTCTTATCGAATTATGGATTAAAAATTATACTTCGATCCGATACTTGTCTCCGGAGTTTGAAAATATTTGGTTGTAACAACTTAAGAATGCAAAAGTCTTAATTAATTAAATAAAATTAATTAAGTGCGATATTAGAAAAATCGGGGTATTACAGATGTCATGTCTGTATTCATCGGTCTTGTTATGTTTTAATTTATTGTGGAAAATATTGGAAGAAGAAGATGGATTTTGGTTTTAGTATTTATCAATACATAAATAAATAAAATAAAATAAAATAGTCCCTCCCACCCAAGCGGAGCGGGTCAAATGATCGATTCGTCTTGTTGACAAAAAAAAATTGAATGCTGTTATACATACACGAACTAACCGAACAGTTGTCGTGGGCAAAATGATATGATACTAGCTAATAATTAGTTTTGTATTGGCCATAAAAAGAGAAATAAATAATGTTCATTTATTACTAAGGAGTAAGGAGGTATATTGTATGGAGTAATTTGTATTGTCAGATGTGTGTGCAAGCAATTAGGAATAAACTAGTACTATACCCGTGCGATGCACGGAGTAAGTTGAATTTTGAATTTTTTTTTTGTAAAACAATATAAAAATATAAGTAAGGAATATATATATATATATATATAAAGAAAAGTATCAAACAATATAAATTAAAATTTCGTTCAAAGTTTGTTGGGAAAATTAATAGAGTTTTGAAGTGATACCAAAACCCAGCTGACCCCAACCGAGTAGATGTTTGCACAAGTCCAAGTGGTTTTCCAGCTCACCTGTTTGAGCTTATAGAATTTCTATGTTTACAGGTGGTCGCTGAAGACAGCAGAAGACCCAGCTGAGTACACAGCAGGGTAAGCAAAGTCGAGTGAGAAGTAACGTTATCCAGATCCAAGACGATAAAGTTCTTCCAAGACACAGCTGTAGGAGAGACCCAGCTCGTGTGACAACTCAGCTGTACGTCAAGACCCAGCAGAGTTCAAGACTCAGCTCAGCGTCAATGATCCAGCAGAGTTCAAGACAGCTCAGAGTCACCAGCACAGCAGAGTCGAAGTGAACTTTAGATAAAGTCAGATCTGATCTGGACCATCAGGAACTCGACACCTCAGCACCTAGAAGTCAAACCTAGGATTGCTTTACGAGGAAATCAAGGAAGAAGACAAGTCAATCCTGTCAGAAGTTAGGTAAAGATTCAGAACGGCTCTTTCCAACGGCTAGTTCTAATCTCTCCCTATATATAGAAGTCTTCTTCATCATCAGAAAGAGAGGAGTGACGAGAGAATATATTCAAGAGAGATCAACATACTTCATTGAAGGAAGTCTAACCAAAGATCAAGAGATCTCTCAGAAAAGCTTCAAAGATCCAGCAGCCTTCATTCTTATGAGATATTATTTATTCTCCCGTCCGAAGCTCTCTCCCACTAGTATCTAGGCATATAATCCTTCCCATCTTAAGCCTAGTTCGAACGAGTTCATCATACTCAAAGTTCTTCATTGTAAGAACTCGTTCATAGTTGGAAAACCCCCAAACCCAAACCCAGAAAAGGTTAGGTAAAGGTACGCCTGCTCGAAGCGCGTAATTCGAGTGTTGGTTCTGTAGTACCCGTAAACTACAGGTTAGGCTTCAGCTGTGCCCGTAAACAGCCTGGTTACGTTTCGATACAGTACGCGTAAACTTGTATCCAGCTTGAGGAACTAAGCTGCAACGCTTGCTGACTGCGCGAAAAGTCAGTGGTATCCTTAGTGGATTACCAGAGGTTTCTGGTCGTGGACGTAGGAGTAGTTTCTCCGAACCACGTTAAGTTGCTTTGTTCTTTCATGTTTATTTATGCATCCAGCTAACCCTTCATAAGCATTATTTCAAGCTGCATAAACTGATTAACTGAAAAGAGAAACTAAGCTTTGCAATATATTTGAAGCAACAGACGGACTTTCCAAAATCCCACCACATTCCGCACACAGCCAGCTGTGTCGATCAAGCTGTCTTCCAGCTGGATCGAACACAGCCAGCTCACTCAAAAGAGTTTTAATTGGAAAAGTTTTTAAACCTTGGTGTATTCACCCCCCCTCTACACCAAGGTATCCGTCTTGGGACCATCAAAGTTCATATATGTATAAAATTTGAAAATTTTTCTTGTAAACAATGTTCGTTGTACATGCACTGCTCTTATTCTCTTTATCGCATATCAGTATCTTCAAACCATTTCGACTTCGTACCCTCGATACAGAAATGTATAGTTGACCATATAAAAATAATACTTGAACTTTGTAAACGATTCCGCTGTATATATAGAATATCATCTAAAAGATTCTTCCAACACTTTTCCAAACAATCTCCGATATGTTCATTGAATTAGCAAATAGTAGATTTGCAAACATATGTCTCAAATAATGTGTGGTACTCCAATGACTTGCCTCTATAATATCGTCGATGTATTCTCTATCATCGTCTAACAAACCCTCTTACTGTTTGCCAAATTTTTGTATAATGGTTTCATCCCATAACCATTTATACATAACTTTTTATATATCTTCTCCCAAAAGCCATCAAATTCTTTATTAATTTTATTATGGAAAATTCAATGCATTCTCTAAAAATAATTATAGGTCTTTATAATATGGTCTAATGATATATAGTAGTTAATGAATTGTGTGGTTTCATTTGTAATATAAAATTGAATAATTTAGGATATTATTAATCTTATTGCTGAAAATTGATTCATCTCTCTACATGTGGTTATTTGTATTAATTTATTTTAATAATAAGGAGTAATTATTGGGTTGTGTTTATAAGCTAATAAGAGTGAGAAATACCAATACAATATGACAATCAACGTAAATCGAAGATATAAATAAAGTCTATTTTAGAATATGTTCATTAGTGTTTTGTTTTATGAAACAAATTACTTAAGTAGCACATTTTTTGGTAAGGTAGTCGTTTTTCATCGAGAATAATTTATTGAAAGATCAAACTTTTACTCTAAGAATTTTTTTGTTTATTGATTAATTATTTGTATAATTTTAAAGTGAAAACTATCTTTTTGTGAACTTTAGTTTCTCTTTTTTAAAATATTTGTTGTGTCTTGAGTTGCAAAAATTAATATTTTTTCTGCCAAAGTAAGTAAGTCTTATGTAAACAATAAAGACTCTAATAAAAGAACTTACTTTCAAAAATTAAAAGAATTATTTTATCAAAATATAAAATAAAAAAAATAAAACTTGAGAATAACAAATTGATTGTAGATGAACAAACTCTAAGGTGCAAAAATGCTGAGAAAAACAAATCCTGCGTCATTTTCAATATAAACTCTAGTGGTAAAATATATTATTATGTATATAGGTTGATTGAATATGTGTATAACCTTTTGGAAATTAAAGTAAACATTATAGATATCTAATTGAAGCTCTCAAAGACATTACTTATTTTAAAAGAAGAATCTTACTGTTTTACATTTTGTTGGACCATAACTTCAATTTGTATATTCTGATTTAAAAACACTGAATACACAATAATCCCGATGTAAAATCGATACAAACCAATGAAACAGCTATTATAGAGTGTGAATCTAAACTTTTTATATGTTCCATTTCCAAGTTTTCCTATTTCCGATAATGGAGTTCCTTCTTGGCTGCAGAGAACTCCAGTTCTAATTGCTGAAAGTATTTTCATAATATTAATTAAAAATATGATTTATCATCTAGATATTTTTTAGAACGTTACTCATGAATCATGATAACTTTAATTTTTAGTATTATTGCGAATTGAATGCGTTAGTTAGTAACACTGCATATTTGTATTGTAATTATAGTTATTGTATTATAATTCATTCTCTATGTGTCTATTTTCAATAGACATATATATTTTAAATCTATATGTATTTATATATACACATAAATCAATCGATATATATTGTTTTCTTTTTTGAGATAGTTGTACTGGATATAAAGACATGTTTTTAATCAGTAGGAAAATTGTGAATAGTTAGTTGGTTCCAATTTTTTTAATAGATCAGCAAATTAAAATTTGCAAAAAAATTAGAGTTAGCATCTAATAATATTATATAATACTTGTACATGTATACAACTCAAAACTTAAAATTCATATTATGTATATCAAATCCCCATTATGAACGTGTGAAGTAAGAATAATTTCACCCATTATGGTTCATTATCATTGATTAATTTTCCATCCGTTGGAGGGCACGACAATCAAATGTTTATTAATGCAAATATCACACACAATTAAATGTAAATATTAGAAACATACTTTAATATAAATTTATTTAGCTCTCGAACATGTATATATAAAATGTAATTATATGTTTTTATAAAGTTGCTAATTAATAACACAAAATATGTTGAATTTTATTTTTTAGACACGAAAATGAAAATTTATTACCCTCATTTGTGTGTATGACAATACAGAAATTGTCATTTGGAATAAAAGAACATCATTTTGTGTTAAAAGTGTTATATATTGATACATTTAAATAGATAGCTATCAAAAGGAAAATAGTCAATTTTTACACGAACAATATAGCAAACACTTTAATCAATAACCTTAAATATAAGAAAAAGAAACCTATTATAAAATTAAAAAAAATAAACAGCCACATATTTCCACAGACATAAAAAAATTATATTTTAACATATATATATATATATATATATATATACATTACAAATAAAAAATAAAGTAGTGCAACTCAGAGAAAGAAATGGTTGACAATCTAATAAGACTTAAATATATATATATGTAGAGCGATTACATGATTACTTTTGTAAATAGAAAATTATGAAACAACATTCAATAAATTTCAATATTGTATAACAAATTTATGATTTTAATAAATTTAGAATCATACAAACACTAAAGTGTGAGTTGATCCAATTACATTGGTAGTAACATCGATCATATTACTCTCTAAAGAGACAAATACATGCTTATATATAATAGGGATAGATTTCTATGGATGTTACTGTAATCCTTAACAAAAAATTTGATGAAGTTGTCGCTCCCAAATCTGATCATTGATGCTTAGAAGATATGATCTTTCTCCAAGATGGCGTTTCTGCAAAGAGTTGATGTGTGCGTTGTTTATTTAAAAACTTTACATCAAATGCTCTTTGTGCAGTAATCTCTTTCTTATCATTCATGCGTCCTCTAATCGGAAAAGTCGGAATGAAAGAGTACAAAGAATATGAATTGTGAATGAAATCATTTGCAAAATTCTAGAATTTATAGGTAGAAAATAGTATAAAAATGGAAAATTTATTATTATAATTAAATTTTTTTCCCACAAATTATGCCTTTGTAATGACCAAATATTAATTAGTTGATTGGTAAATAATAAACAATTAAGATAATAACAATTAAATAAATTATTTTTTAAAACGGAATAATTGTAATTGAAAATGAAAGTTACTATAAACGGCAAGCCGGACTTGCTTTTATATATTATAAAGATTATTTAATCTATTATTTATAAAGAACTAATTGAAAACGTATGATTTATATATATTATATAGATTATAGGAAGATTTGAGGGTTGAAATGAGCTTATTTTAATTTTTTTCGTACTAATATATATACGTCTGAGTTGATAGACATATTTTGTATTAATCCTCTGGAAATTGATAAAGTTTTTAGTTAATATATAAAGATTTAATTGTTATGATATTGCCATTTTTTCGGTTCAATCTATGCAATATTAATGCCAATATATTTGTCATTACATTTATGAGGAATGAATTCATCAATGATTGATGCAACACCTATCTTCAAAATTGAAATTAATTATTTAATCTATTATGTATAATGAACTAATTGAAAACGGATGATTTATATATATATTATATAGGTTATAGGAAGATTTGAGGCTTGAAATGAGCTTATTTTATTTTATTTTCTTACGAAATATATATACGTCTGAGTTGATAGACATATTTTATATTAATCCTCTGGAAATTGATAAAGTTTTTAGTTTATCTATAAAGATTTAAATATGATATTGCCAATTTAGGTGAGCGTAAATATATGTAAATCAGTAATTAATACCAATATTTAAAAAACATATATTTTAGAATAGTACATAAAAAACACATATATATGACGTATCTGTCATTATTCAGTAAAATACGTTTAATGTACTGTCAAAAACTTAAAAAATATTAAAAGGAGATCTAATTATACACACTGTCATACAAATTATAATTACGTGTATAACCACAACTAATATTATGCAAAAAATTAATTAGATGATTGGAAATGTAAATGCACAATTATTATATAACATTTAATATATAATTTCTAGAAATGGAATATTGAAAACAAATTAAAAAAAAAACTGAAAAAAGAATTTTCTAAAAATAGGACGGGCTTGCTATTATAGTTTATATAGATTAATTGACCAAAAAAGAAGGATGAATCTGGACTCGGTCGTGATTATTGCTATTTTTTAAAAAAATTATAAAATTCGTCCACGTGTTAACTAGCAAACCATTTTTTGGGACTTGAATCACATTTGTCTTGGGATTTTTGGGGAAATAAATCGTCGCTCTCTATTTCTGCTTCTGGATTTTGCATTCTGTAACAGACAGAAATGGCGCGAGGTTCCAATCTAATGTAAGTTTATGGTAAATTCGATACCTTTTCAGTTCTACGTTTCAATTAAATCCTTCAATCAGCATGTTAATTTCTTACGATATGTTTTGCTGGGCTTGATTGCTGCTTTTTACGTGTTCATGGGGCCTTATACTAAGGTTGAAGAAAGCTTCAATATTCAGGACCGGCGTAATTCTTCGATCTATTCTCAATTTTCGTTTTTTGGGTTTCGTGTTTTTCTACTTTGTTTTTCTACATGAGCTATTTTCCTTTTTTTTTTGCCGGTCATCGTCCTCTTGATTCCTAGATAATTCTGACCGACCAGATGGTGAATCCCAAATGATTCTTACGTGCTTCCTATATCTTTGGATTACTGTGTTTCCGAATGACTAAGTACGCAAGTGTTAGACCGATCTAACAGTTTATGGCCCTTATCTTCTACATTTTCTGAGATTGGTGTAGCTTTTGGTTTCACATTTACCCATTATAATTTGCCTTACATTGTGTCGTCCAGTTCGTTTGTTGTTATGCTTCATCATATTATCTTCATTGCGATTTTTCAGTATTCAGGTATTTATACTTAAAATGTACTTCCCATTCACTCTGTTCTGTTTTTTGCTTATCTCTGCTCTAGAGGTCTGAGTAAATCATGCTTTTAGGACGGAATGCTTGCTAATGCAATATTGCGGTCCTTCCCTTCTAAATTACAAAATACTATTTCTAACATCAAAACTGGTTATGCTGGAAAGAAATGAGTTAACAACTGATTATATCTTTGTCTCTCTTTCTTTGTGAGAAGCTTTGTGCTCATTTTCTTTCAAGAAGCTGCACCTATTTTTTTATACACTATTTCCTTCCTTTCAAGTCTCTTAATCTTTAAAATCGAGTTTGTGCTGGACTTTTAGTGTTAATTTATAGTCAGCTATGAAAAACTACTCCATACATGTGCAGATCAGGAAGAACTTCGGATTTCAAGTAGGAGCATTTATTATAATATTGACTGCGATTTCAGTTTCACATGCTGTTCTGCTGCACATGCCCCCTTCCTAACATATTGGCATTTGGTTTGGGTAACTTCACCTGCACTAAGTATATTTTGAAAAACCATTGTTATTTTAGAAGATTTGCGCTGTTTTCTTGCTGTTTCTAGCTTTTATGTTCAATATGCTTTGTTTAAACTCTCCAAAAATGAAATTTCATGTTGCTGAAGAGGGTCCAGTGGCATTGAAATGGTAAACAGTCACACGTCATTGTATTATCATAGCATGCGGTGTCATTCATATTGAGAAGTTATATTTGGATAAATAGCTGATATGGTTGAAGGATCTGAAGATTGTGATGTCTTCGTTTAACTTTCCTATTTATAGGTATTAAAATTTTCTTAAGGAATTTCTTTCTTAAGTAAATGACAGCATCTGCAAGAGTTGGCTAATTTATATTATCAGGAACAGACAATCAAAATCTGTAGAATTATCATTAAAAAAAAAATAACAAACACTTGCAAAATGCATTCTTCTTAGTAATACATATTCACTGTCATTTTAGCCAACAAAATATGCTTGATGCAATGTAGGAATAAATTGCATTTATATGTCCAAATTAGGACATCAGCCGTTAATAAAATCTATTGCGAATTTCACACTCTTTCTCTAAGTCATATTTCTTGCGATAGCAATTTGTAGCTCTCCCATTATACCGTGTTCTTTCAAATATGGCTATAACATTGTTTTATGACACTGCATAATTTCCGATGTAGATATTTCATTTTGTATGCTGATTTGGCCATAATTTGATGTTTTGTAGCTAATTTGGCATATGGGTATTGGTTTCAGAGATGGTTTTATGCTGCATTAAATTCTTTGGTACATTTACCCAACTGTTAATTAAAATCTTTGGTGAGATTTTCATACTCTTGAGATTTTATATAATTTATTGTATGTTGAACTTCTGCATTGTTGTTTTGGACCATGAGAGTAACTTCCAACTTTATCATATTCTGATGGTCTGGTTTTTGCCACCATTGTCTTCAGATGAGACATCTTGTTACTAGTTTCTCCTCCACCTCCTCCTCAGCTGCTGCATTGAATAGTATATGCAGGCAGGCTTTGGATATCCCATTAGTTTTTCAGCATCTGTTCCCTTTTTGGCCATTAATACGAAAGATCCTTATATTTGAATTTTGATCTGGTGTATCTTTTGCCTTATTAAGTTGCCTTATGATGGGAATCCACCAGTAACGAAGGTTTACGTTAGGAGAAGGAGAAGAGCAGTGGGAGGGCAGGAAGATGCGTGATGAGAATTGCTGTTAATTTAGTATTATTTAATATATTTAGTTTTTTCCTTAGTTATTGCTTCTTCCTTTTCCTAGTTGGATTCAATTAGTTATTTCTTTTTCCTTATCCTAGTAGGACTCAATTAGATATTTCTTTGTGAGGGTTATATAAGTCCCTTTTGCTTCTTACACAAGGGGAGGAATAATATTGTTCAGAATTCAGTGTTTTACTGCTACTAGGATAATCCAAGGTTTTCATCTTTGGGGTTCCTTGGGTTTTTCTTGCATGAGATCTCATCACCTTATGAGGAGATGTCTTTTTCTTTCTGTAGGAAATACTAAACTTCTTATGTGATTCTGAGTTGTTATCTTGGAGCTGTAAGCCTGTACCATATGCTTACAATTTCAGGCTTTATTAGGAGTTTGTTAGATAGGTGTGTACACATGCACATACAAATAATTGGGTGATTTTCAATCTTTGATGCTATGCTATCCTGATAGTTTTTTCTTTTCATCTCCCTCTAGCTATGTTAACATTAATCAAATACAGTCTAGATCTATTTGATTGCGGAAAGCTGTAATATCATGCTTGATAGCTGCTTTCTCTTGCATAGGTTTGTTAGCTAAACCGGATTATCTCTTCTCTCCATATTTCATGCCTTTTGATATCTATATGTCAACGATATGAACTATCATAATCTTGCATTGCAGGTTTGACAGTGATGGTCGATTCAGTCATGTTGAGGAAGATGTTATGGACGGAGCTGGAAGTCTTTTGGTTTGATTCGGGGTTCTGAATGGGGTGTATCCTTCAAAAGAATTTCTTTTTCATGTTTTGAACATTAATTGCTGGCTGGATTTTTAGTTGGCTGTAGAGTGTTTACATTCCCCACATTCTCTGTCTGTTTCTCTTTTCATGTTCATTTTAACAAAATTAATGAAGCACCTACTTTTGCATAAGTTAATCAACACTCTCACTAGGGAACACTCATTCTGGCGTCCTAGCCAGGAGCAGTGATGTGTTGGCCATCCTCAGAGAAGGACAGATTTGAGAATCTGCTCTACTACCAAATTGACCACTTGCATGTATGCTAGTGGCGAGGCAGCAAACTTTGATATGAGAGCTATTATATAATGAGACCATGGTTTGGTCAAGTAGCAATTTATAGGTATATAATCAATTATGTAATAAAAGACAGACATCCTTTTTGTTGTTCGACTTTTAGTTATTCCATAACTAACTTTAGACTCATGCTTTTCGCTGGTACTTCACATCAGCTCTTCCCCACTCATTACTGGTGGTATATCCACTGTGGTGAGCATAAGTTCTATCTTCACAATTCACAATACCTAATTTCCGTGTGAAATCTTGCAAGAGTGGTATTGTCTAAAGTTATATATATCCAACAATATTTGATGTGAAGTTCTAATTTGAACATATGTCGTGTTTGTTGTAGGCTTCTTCAAATTGCGTGCGTGAGTGTATGTATAGAACTTATAAATTTTCTCTTTCACATGGCATGCGATGTTTGTCTACTGCATCTAATCTTATTTTCTTGTTTTTTTTCGTTTTTATTTACTAAATATACAAGATATGTAATGTGCAGTTTCATTTTTTGTTTTCCCGAAATTTTTGGTGTCTGTAAATAGTTTGATTCTGTCAAAGACAGAAAAAAGACGAAGCTCGAGTGCATTAGCTGTTAGAAAAAAGGCTGCAATCGTGTTTGGTGCAATTTATGAATCCTAATGTTATGGAAATATTATTTTGCCTGATTCGTTATGGCACTTTTTGGTTGCAGCTGGGTTGGGTTTATTACTTGACAGAAGGAAATGGTATTCCTGTTTTTGCTTTTGTTACACTTTGCTCGAAGCTTCCACACAAAGTAATGGCTCCACATTCTTTGAATCAGGTGTATTTCACTTCATGTCAGCCTGTTGTACAATTTCAGTGATTTGAATTTCCTGCTGCAGGAACCCCAATTCATTATTATTTCTCTTCCTATCTTCAACTTATCTGCTGCAATTGCTGCTACCAGAATGTATGTACTTATGATGAAATGTTTTTGCTAAAGAGTATCAGAAAGAATCATCAATCGTTGACAAGGTTATCCAGTCGAGAATCGAGATATTTTGACTCTCTCCTTCTTATAGAAATCTTAGAGTAGAAACCTCTTTGATTTTATTTTTATTTTTTTAGTTGGTCATATCACTTATGTCCTGTTCTATACCACTGAATGCAGTTCCTTTTTTTTCCCTCCAGCTACAACAATAGGAAAAAGAGTTTATAAAAAGAGTTGATGGGAATATCTTAACATTGCCTTGCTGGGGTTGTTCCTGATCAGGTTAAGCGAAGTAACTTTTTGTTCTACTGCTAAGAACTTCTCCCATTTATGCTGATTTCTTATTATGTAGTCTAGGGTGTACAATCTTGACATTTATGGCATCATACAAGAACGATCCTACCGGTTATGGCCTAAAAGTTTTGCATAAGATGGGTAAGATCTTTCTTCTCTCCTTCTTGCAGAAATTGGCTACATTTACTTTTCCCAGGTCGTCGCTCTGTTGCGTCTGGCCCGTCCTCAAACCCTTTTACAAACTTCATTTGCTTTCTGCTTTGTTGCTTTTCCATTTTGTTCGTGTATGATTACTTTCCATTTTGCTTATTTGTATTGTATGGACATACATAAGTGCAAGAAATGGAACCCCACACTGAATTTTTGGACATACTTTATGAATATTGAGATTGGCATCTTAAATAAAATTGCCATCAGAATGTAGTGCAACTTCTTGTACGATTCATCTTTTATCTAATGATTTAGATAAGCTTCTTGAATGTTCCGTCCATTTCTCCGTCCATTTCTTTAATTTACAATTTTACATTTATCATTGCCAATTTAGTCTACTTTCACTCCATATCTTTTGTATATGCAACATGCTGGGGTATTTACAGTCCTATTAGATGTAGTGATCCTGCCTTTTTTTTGTATTGTACTACAGAATGTCTAGGTTGTCTCCATCGTTATATCCCAACAATTATTTGGTTATGACAATGATACATACCTCTTCAGGGCCTGCCTCAAAAGATTAAAGATGAACCGCAGCCGAAAGCTACAAGCCTACAACACAGTTCTTTCTCTTTGTAGTTCCACATAGGCTAGTTACATGCACATAACTGAACATGGATGAAATATGTTTTAATGGATGGAATGCCTGTCCTGCTGGAACTCAGAAAAGTATACAAGAGAGAATTTTATCTTAAAAAAATCTCCTGCGAAATCACGAATTGAATTTGGGGAGAAGGTGGTGAGGGGGTGTTCTGGAAGTCTTTGGTGGTATTAGCATCAGAATCTGTTGGCATTTATTTTGGCTGGAGGGTTCACTTTTGTTCGTCTGCAAGTATATTCGTCTTTGAGTGATTAGGTATAGCGAAGGACTGGAGGCATCCAAGATTAGGTTTATGATTTCCAGCTGAGGTTTGGCATGATATCCCTTAAAAAGAATCTAGTTTGGTGTTTCCTTTACCTCCACACAAACATATGCATGCAACTCAAGCTGTATTATCATTTTAATCCAAAAGAAGTGTTTAATGTGAGTAGTTTGTAACCACTTACAATGTCAACTTAAATTACCATTTGTCTTCTGTCGCAATTTTACATTCAATTTGTGATCCAGTGCTGGTTCCCAAGTATTTTACTTTCTGCATGCATGTGTTGAAGCTCTAGAATGACTCTCCACCACCACCACCACCACCTCCTCCTCCTCCTCCTCAATCTAAGAGGAGCGTGTGTGTTTTGAATGAGTGTCTGTGTTTATGTGACGTGTTGCCAAAAGAAATCAAGGTGTGGTTGATGAAGGGAAAAGGAGGAGATTGGAGTAAGGAATTTGTGACTAGGATTGGTACAAATGTTGGTTACCTTTTCCCCATCAAAGTGTTGGAAGATGGTGACATGTTGTTTAGCCAGATAGACTACTTACATATACTTTACTACTCCAAGAATAAGACCAAAACTTGTGGAGGACGAGGCCGAGGACGGATTAGTACTTTATATCCCGTCTCATGTTTGAGCTATAAAGCCAAGACAGCCGTTTATAATCCAAACTTGCTTTCCCTCAAAACCTTGTTCATGGAAAAGGAGGATGTTCAATCTTTTTCGATTTCTTAATTTATTAGCTGCTTATTTATCCATTTGATTTTTTAGATGGTTTCTATTTGTTTTAACCTCAAAAATATGTTCTTGTCCTGGCGATGTCCATGACCGATTTGATGATTCATCTTATTTCTCTTTTAAAAATATGGAGAGATATGAACGCATTATGGAGAGATATGATATTAGCTTCTTCAAAAGTTATTAGTACATGTGGTATTTGAGCTAATTTACTTTTAGATGATTATATATGTTTCACAGTCTGCAATTGCTTGCACAAGTAAATACTACTCCCTCCCTCCCATTATTCTTGTTTTGTATTCCTTTTTGGGCTGTCCCGTTATTCTTGTCCTGTTTCCATAAAAGGAAATATGCTTCTCTCACAAAAAGTTATGGGCTCCACCACTTTCTATCTTTTTACCCTTTAAACACCCTTCTTCTTAATACCCGTGCCCAAAAGAAATGAGACAAGAATAATGGGACGGAGGTAGTATTAGATTAATTTGGCCAATTTTACAACACTTCTTACGAAGAATTATAAAGTATTTTTTATGTTTCTGATTGTTCTTTTGTTGTATTTTGGCGGCTCGTAACACTTATTTGGGGACGGAGAGAGTAATTGTTATATAACATACTAGTTCTACTTTTGCTGCTAAAGTAAAATACATTGCTGTCAAAACAACGGATTATAATGAATAAACAATAAATAAACAAATAGCTGTAGCCTGTATAGAGTAGATGAGTAGAGTAAAGACAACATAGCACAGCTTTTAGAATTCCTATTAGATGTAGTGATCCTGCATTTTTTTTGTGTTGTAGACAGTAGACTATAGAATGTCTAGGTTGTCTCCATCGTTATATCCCAACCATTATTTGGTTCAATGATACATACCTCTTCAGGACATGCCTCAAAAGATTAGAGATGAACTGCAGCCGAAAGCTACAAGCCTAAAACACAGTTCTATCTCTTTGTAGTTCCACATAGGCTAGTTATATGCACATAACTGAACATGGATAAAATATGTTTTAATGGATGGAATGCCTGGTCCTGCTGGAACTCAGAAAAGTATACAAGAGAGAATTTTATCTTAAAAAAAACTCCTGCATAATTATGAATTGAATGTGGGGAGAAGGTGGTGGGGGGTGTTCTGGAAGTCTTTGGTGGTATTAGCATCAGAATCTGTTGGCATTTATGGTGGCTGGAGGGTTCACTTTGTTCGTCTGCAAGTATGTCATGGAGTGATTAGGTATAATGAAAGACAGGAGGCATCCAAGATTAGGTTTATGATTTCCAGCTGAGGTTTTGCATGATTTCCCCAAAAAAGAATATAGTTTGGTGTTTCCTTTACCTCCACACAAACATATGCGTGCAACTCAAGCTGTATTATCATTTTAATCCAAAAGAAGTGTTTAATGTGATTAGTTTGTAACCACTTACAATGTCAACTTAAATTACCATTGTTATCTGTCGTGCTTTTACATTCAATTTGTGATCCAGTGCTGGTTCCCAATTATTTTGCTTTCTTGCATGCGTGTGTTGAAGCTCTAGAATGACATTTATTTTCTTGTTAGCTATAACATTTGCTATAGACATGAATCACAAGTGTTCAGACTAAACTGCAATGACCCATGAAGATTAGGTGTTGTTTTTACAGGGCATTTAGAACACAGTTCAAATGAAATCTGGGTTCACATTGACAAGTTCTCAGCAATGAATGGAATCTCGTGCTTCTGTGAAAATCATGAGCCCTGGCGGTATGATTGAAACTGTATTCTCTGTTTGTGGTTCTCTCTTCCAAATATATCTTGATGAAACTGTTGAAATATGTATGTTGGAGAATTACAGAACTTTATGCAACAGAAAATTTAAAGATACAGAATTGATTTCACCCCCCCCCCCCCACACGCATACATTTTGTATCTCGTCCCATTTAACCCTTTCTCTGCAAATCGTTCAATATTTTAAGAGACTTGCTTGCTATCGCACATGTTCTGTATTTTTGTTTATCTGTTCATAATCTGACTGCTGGACACAAATATAGTGCTGAAATGATGTTCAGTATATGGATTTCTCCTTTCAATTTCTCTGGCACTTTATGGTCTAAACTACTCCCATTTCATCATACAACAACTATTCTTTGTTTCAGGAACTCTGAAGAAGGCATAATCCTGAAATTATATGTAATTGTCAACATAGTGTAGCAGCATTTTGTTATTTTTTTGGGGTCCGTTTATTGGCTCGACATCTCAAAACTAACCAGCCTTTTGTCTTGTTGGAGCAATCATATTCAAACTGGATCTATAAAATTTTGTTCAAAGATAAACTCATGCAGACAAAGGAAATTTATTGGACTTAGAGTTGAACCTGCATTGTTTTCTTGAGCTGAACATGCATTGTTTTCTTCGATTATTCCCTTTGAACCAGTAGCTCTTGTATAATATAGTCCAAAGCACGTTTGTTTTTGTTGCAGTGAGCTTGTTCAAGTGGTTACAAGTGTCTACTTGGCACCAAGGGGTTTATTGGTGCTCGTCTTCATGCTGGATTTCCTCCCATATAGCTGGTAGGTGATGAAGCTCTATCTCATTCTCTTGTTGAACTGCCCTAGTATATATAATGTACCTGTGTGTTCTATCTCTATCTACTTCAGGTTAAAAAATCAAGGTTTATGTACATGGAAATGTGATTAACGAGGAAATAATTCACAGAAGCTGGCCAGGATGCTAATTTACAGATCATAGAGGTAAATGCTCTACAAGATTCTAGTCGTAAGAACATAAATCTTCACTATTTGAGTCCCAAGTGATTCCTTACATCTAAATTGAGTTAATTATACATATTTTCATGTAAGAATCTTAGACAATGTTAACAAAACTATTTTGTAATAAACTTAATTGAATATCTTTCCATATGTCAAAAGAATTCAATTTGCAATCTTTGTTGTTAAATAACTTAAAGTTCCATGATTTTTTTGGTAAAATCTAGTATTATCTATTAAATAATTTATAAATATAGCGCATTTCTCTACCAAAGCAAATATTTAAGACTTTAATGCATTTCCATATTCTTGGATTTGTATATAGTTGCAACATTTTAATAATCCACACACATAGTTCAATATATTATGGAAAAATCTATTATTTATTAAATAATTGACAATATTATTCATTTATCAAAGTAAATATTTTTATTTGGGCTAACTGCAGGCAGGGAGCCCCTCAATATAGAGCAAGTAAGCCTAAGTGGTGATAGGCTTAGACTAATAAAGTAGTTGGAGGTTGGCAAAGAACCAATTCATCGGGGTTCCTGCTTGGTTGTATCGCTAAAGCGAAATTTCCCCTTAGCTTTGTCAAGGGACCAAAAGCTCGAATTCATATCTCTCTAGCTCTAGTTCCTACGGTTTTTGACTAGCTGAGAGAGCCAAATCGATATTTTAACCCCTTTTTCTGTATCGAGGATTGTCGAAATAAGCATGTTCCCTCGATAAGGAAGTTGGTGCTTCACCTTCCAATCCCTTGCTAAAAAAACGTGGATAATTCATACCATAAAAAAACAGTTATATAATCCGTCCATTTGTAACCTTCCCAAATCAATAGGCCCGAAGGTTCGGTACAGTTGTTAAGAAAATGAGTTCATTGATTATATTCGTAAGAAATGAGATAATCTTATCCGTTTATTTTAGAGGCAAAATTTGGGATAACTAATATAGATAGTGAAAATTAAATGTTGTCCATCAACTTTATTTGTAGAAATTTTGGCTAATTTTTGGAAATTTGGACCAATTTGCCCTTGAAACTACCATTAACCATCCATCTACCCATTTAATTTTTCATTTTTCAAATTTCAGATTATCTCTTTTCCTGCAAATATTCTCTCTCTAGAAGTCCTATTTTTCTCCATTTCTTTCGTCGCCGCCGTCGTACTTTCATTCTGCCGCCGCGTTGTTGTATTCCCATTTCGCCGCTGCGTCGTCGTATTTCCATTCCCTTCCGCCGCACCGTCGTCGTAATTCCATTTTGTCGTAGTTCCAGTCCAGTCCGCCGCGCCGCCTTGAATTTTCACATTCTACTGGCTATATTCCAGATCTGCCTCCGTACCAGATTCTTCTAGATCTACCGGCGTACCAGATTCTTCCCGATTCCGTTGTCTTATTTCACCAGATTCAGTCCTACCAATTGTACCATGTCACTGCGCGCTGCGACTTGGCACACCTGGTACGAATGACCATTCGTACCAGGTGTTCCAAGTCTCGACGCGGTATGACTTGGCACACCTAGTACAAATACATTGCATTCATACTAGGTGTGCCAAGTCGCGGTGCGCAGTGACGTGGAAAATACAGGAAGAAACATATGCACGAAGAGGACGACAAGATCTAGAAAATACGACAAGAACATGACATACTAGATCTAGAACATGACAGACTATATCTAGAAAACTCAATTAAAATTAATATAGTAAAATTACCTCAATTTTATTGAAGAAATCACGCCGCCAACACAGAGCTGTGATAAATATCGTCGAACGGAGAAAAAAACCACGACACCATAGAAATTTACCGCTGCCGCCGGCGAAGACGAGTTATGGAGAGAGAGAAATTTCAGCAGAAAACAAAAGAGAGAGAGAACATGAGAGGAGAGAGAAAGTAAGAGTGGGAGTGGGTGTAAGAGAGAGTACACGGTGAGAGAGAACATGAGAGGAGAGAGAAAATGAAAGTGAGTGGATGGTAGTTGTAAAGTGATATGGAGGACATTTAAGTCTCTTCATCTCAAAGTTGGCCACAATTTATTCACTAACTTGATTTGCTAGTCAACATGATTAACTCTTTATTTTATGTGATCTAATGTCAATATTTATTTCAATATTTGAGTATTTTATTATATTTTGTCTGGTTATTTAGGATGGAGGGAAATTTATATTTTGTTGTTTTATTATGGACGGTTTTCTCCTAAAATTATGGGATTTAAATTGGTTTTACTATTTAATCCTAAAATAACGCACATGTATTTTTTTCATTGATCTATTTGTTTAGTTTTGGTTCTATTCACAAAGTGGATTTTTATTTTAATTTAGTCTTTTTATTAAACTATTTTAACTAATTATATGTAAAATGCAAAATATGTAATATTGGTGTTTGTTTGATTTGAACGTGCATTATCCTAAAACCTAAAATAAATTACAGAGTAGTTCCTAGTGCATATTTTCGCAATTTCAGTGCCTGTTTGTAGTTTTTTGTGCATTATATGAAAGTGCATTATCTGCAAAACCTAAATGCGTTGTATGATAATTTATAGTGCATTATTTTATACACAATATTAATATGTGTTGAAATGTTATAATGCAATGCGTCAAATACTTCTTAATGTTGAATTTAAGCATTTAGTAGAAATAAATATACACTCAGAATTACACCGCATTAAAAATGTTTATTTGGATTCTCTGTACAACAGCACATGTATCTAATTTCTATCCAATAGGAACTTAATTTAGGGTTAATTCTATACATGGTTCTCAATTTCTCTTTGTAACCCACTTATTTAATAAATAAAAATAAAATTAATAAATATACTATCTTACCCTCATAGCCCCTAAATTAAATCCTAAGCATTCATGAAATTCTTCCTTGTTAAATTACTTTAACAATCAGTTTCGTGATAAAAAAAAAAAAAGATTGGTAACACGATTGCACAACCAAATTTGAAAGGAATAAAAAAAAATTAAATACAACCAAAATACGAACCAACTGGAATCGGAAGTCGATAATCTAACTTGTCCAACAACCAAAATCTGTTGAAAAATAATCTAAAATAGTCCTCAGACAAACTCAATCAAAAGACAGTAACTTGAAAAAGGGGAATAAATGCCCTTCAGGCTCGTCGAACCAAAATTAAAATGAAACAAGAATTAGTTATAGTTAATCATCAAACTTCAATCTGTAATTCAAATTAAGTCTTCAAGAATATGAGGAGAAGAAAAATCAAATAGCTTTAATGGTGTCGGGTAGATTCAAATTGGCCAAACCCAATTGTGAAAATACTGAAAATTTCCTCCTTCGAATACCAAAAATAATCCTAATCCAATTGATAAATCCGATTCCTTTAGTGTTGTCCATCACAAACTCCGCATCGAAATAAATGATAAATCTGATTCTTTTAGGTTTTGAGAGAAAGAGAAGAGGGGAAGAGCGATTTGAACCAACAATTCTTACTCGTTCAAAGATATGATTTCGCCTAACAGCATTGTTTTTTTTTTTTTTAGATGAAACCAGATATTCATTCAGAAAGAGGACAAACGTCTTGGACAACAATTCGCCGAAGCGTTACAAAAAGTGGATTGTCCGCATCAATACAAAAGTTTGGATAACGAGCATGCGAAACAATGAAATGAGCAAGACTATTTTGATGTCGGTCAATCCACCGGAAACTAATACTACGGAAACCATGAGAAAGATGAAGAATATCCGCAATGATTGTACCAACTGGGGTCCTAGGAATGCATCCTTTATGGAGAGCTGAAGCGAGCACTTGGTTATCCGTTTCGACAATGAGATCAAGCATGCTAACATCACGAGCGTTGTTGATGTCGCTTAGATTCATCAACAGAATTTGAAAATGAGCCTTTTCATGTTTCAAGTTTACAGCCACATCCATGGATATTCTTAAGAAGATTTTTAAAAGTTTAGAGATGATGGCTATAGAGAACAAATTATTACTTTTGGAAATTTTAATAATTTGAGGGCCATAAGGATGAAATAGTAAATTTATTACTTTCTTCATCTACGAGAGATATGCCTACCTTGTCATTTATGGGTGTACATGAAAAATTTGTCTATTCCATTTATAAAAGTAGATTCACACGGTCACACATTTCACTTCACTTTTAACTTTATTCTACTCATAATTAGACCCTTATTCCACTCACATTTTAATTTTATTATATCCTAGCAACTAAGTCAATCCATTTTCTTAATTCTTAAGCAAACTTTTTGTGGACGGAGGAATTAATTTTTAAAGAATGGGGCCTTGCAGAAAAAAAATTGGGGGCTACATATAAAATCACCCTTAATTTATAATTTTGGAATAAATTTTCGTTTTCAATTTGGTAGCACTCTCAAGTCTCACCAATCTCATTGTAGTGGGCAAATACCATTTTTATCGCTGGTTCATTGCTGCGGTTGGCGGATGTTAAGTTATTTTTTTTACTAATTTACCCTTTAGTAGGAAGATGTCGTCAATCCATGTGTGATTGTGGACAATTAATCTGGACCGTCTATTTCTAATTATCAAAGGATTAGAATTCTTCTTATTTGTTACACTAAGAGAACTTTAAATATAAACTCATTCCATTTGTAATAAAGCTGGAAAGAGAAAATAATTTTTTGAGGGTATTTTTGTCAAATTAAGTAGGAGAGAATTGAAAGAGTAATTTTTTTGTGGCATTGTGTGTAATATATGAGTTATATTGAGTTATTTATTATGTAAAATGTAGTGTAGGGTATTGTAGGTTTTATTTTAGGAATGAACATATTGAATTGAGACGTCCATATAAGGAAATCGATAGATCTATATTGTTTTCCAATAAGAACAAGATTAAACAATCAAATGTGTTTTACCGATATATTGTTTCCTTCACCGAACTAAACAAACAAATCACTATATAATACTATAATAGTAATAAATTAACGGGTAGTAATAATGGAACATAATGTCTTAGATTTAGACATAACAGGTTTATTTTGCCCATATAATTCAAAAATCGGTTTTTCCTAAATCGGTTTCATAATTTCTGATTTACACATTTCTCTAATTTACCCTTATGTTATTTTGGAATGTTTTAATTATCATCATATCTTAATTAGGTATATATAATTTGATCCCATAAAATTAGGTGATCAAATAATATCCCAAAATTAACATATATCTTGTTATTATTTATAGTTTTTATTTTTTTCGATTTATTGATGATAATAGTTATTTATTATTTTTGTTTATAATTATTCTTATCTTTTTATTGTTAATTTTATATTTCTTCCGACTATAAATATATTTTTTAATACAGAAAAATACACTTTAATATTTTCCTTTTATTTGATTTAATATTATATTTAGAGATTTAAAAATAGAATAATATTTCGAGATTGTAGGTATTTGATAGGAAATAATATTTTCAAAATTAAAAAAATATTATTAGGAAAAATTTATGGTTGTGGTGTAGAATATTGAGATTATTTAGAAAATTTCAATTAACTTAAAATAGATTTAAACGGTTATAAGTTGATATAGATAGTGTTTAACGGATATGGAGCGTTGTGTGTCGTGTCGATGGGGCGTCGGGTTGTTGGGGCGCTGTGTCGTGGTGCGGACGAGATCGCAAGCGCCGTGACATGAAGTGACATGTGGCGGGAATAAATTATCAAGCATGTATTTTATCAAATAAGAAGATCAATCATCTCATTTGATCAATAATCGTAACGTCAGTAGTCAGTAATACGATCGAAAGTTTGTGATTCATTAATTTTTTATATTCATTTTAGAATTTGTATATTTTAATTCAATTTAACTTTCAATAAAATGAATTTTCAAATGTTATAAAACTTCAAAAAAAATAATTAATTACAAAATTATTTCATAGACTATCTCTATTTTCAACTTCTGTAATTATTATCTCTTTATTTTAAACAATAAATGACATTAAATAAATATATCGCATATTTTTTCCGTTAAAAAATTAGGGAGGTCTAGTCAGGAGCACATTTCGTTCAGATTTTTTAGAGGGTTTGAATGAGAGCAATAATTATTCAAAATTAAATTGATAATTTGAAAAATAAATTCATATTAGAAATTGATTTTAAAGATTAATATTTATGATTTTATTTGGATTCCTTAATTATACCATGATTTTGGGAATAATTATGGATATGATTTGGGAATCCATTAAGCTGCTTATCAAATCAGATGGTACAAGATGCTACACACAACAACAAATTCAAGAGGAGATTTATGGAGTTTTATAAGAAAATGGGCACTGTTGCTCCTTCTTTTCCAATGGTGCATAAAAAAATTATTGAAATAATGCCTGTACTAACCTTAGAACAACAACAATATCTCTGCTCCCCTTTACAACATTGGAGATAAAAAAAAATGCTTTGTTCAGTATGAATCCTCAGAAAACTCGTGGAATTGATGGCTATGATGTATATTTCTTTCAACATTGCTGGAATGTGATTGGTGAAAAGGTGGTAGCTGCTGTAAAGGACTTCTTTGTAAGTGGGTACTTACCTAAAGCAATTAACACTACTCTGATCATCTTATTGCCAAAGATAGCTAATGCCAGCACAATCAAAAATTTCAGACCAATTGTCTGCTGCAGTATACTATACAAAATCATATCTAAAGCTTTAACTAACAGGATGCATATGGTTCTAGACCACATCATCAGTGAGAACCAATCTGCATTTATTAAAGAGAATGATTTTTGATAATATACTACTCAACCATGAATTGATTAAAGGCTACAGCAGGAAGAATGTGTCTCCATGATGTATGATCAAGATTGACATACAAAAGGCCTATGACTCTGTGGAATAACCGTTTATAAAACATCTCATACTGGAAATAGGATTTCCCTACCAATTTGTGAAATGGATTCTGGCTTGTCTCTCCAATGTGTGTTATTCTATAAATGTGAATGGAGATGTAACTGAGCCATTTGCAGCCAAGAAAAAACCCAGGCAACGTGATCCAATATCACCATACCTTTTTGTTTTGAGCATGGAGTACCTTCATAGATGCCTCATGGAGCTGAAACTGAATAAGCAGTTTCATTATCATCCTCGGTGCAAAAAAAACTTAGGCTGGTGTTGCTTTGCTGAAGATCTACTTATTTTTTACTAGATGAGACATAGGCTCAGTAAGGAAACTTTTGAATGCCTTCCAAAAATTTTCACACTTTATGGGCTTAAAGCAAACCAAGCCAAAAACTAGGGATCAGGAGGATATTCTCAATGAGTTTGGCATGGTGGCTGGAGAATTACAATTTAAATAGTTGGGAGCCCCCCTCTCTACAAAGAAACTCTCTGTAATCCAATGTCAACCTCTGATCAAGAAGATTTTGGCAAGAATCGATTGCTGGTCCTCAAAATTACTATCATATGCTGGTAGGCTCCAACTAATAAAGTTTGTGCTATTTACCATTCAGACTTATTGGTGTCAAATCTTTCTCATCCCTCAAAAAGTTCTAAAGAGTATTGAAGCAGCTTGTAGGTCTTTCTTTGGACAGACAAATCAGGTTTTACACGAAGAGCCCTTGTTGCTTGGGACCAAATGTGCTTACCTAAAGCAGCAGGAGGGTGGAATATAGCATGCATTCAACTTTGGAACAAAGCAGCTTTGTGTAAGATGCTATGGTGCATTGCTCAGAAGAAATACAGTATAAAATTTGGGTGAGATGGGTGCATGGATATTATGTGAAACATCAAAACTTGCTTACCATGAATCTACCTACCCAATCATCTAGGGTTATTAGGAAAATTTTGGCAGCAAGAGAGGATTTTTACAATGTGACAGATGGAAGGAGCATGCTTCTGGAACAAGACTTCTGTATAAGGAAAATGAATGAGAAAATGAGAGGAGATTTTCAGAAGGTGAATTGGCATAAACTCATATGCAGAAACATTGTTCCCCCAAAGTGTGTGTTCATAACATGGCTAGCTATGTTAGAGAGGCTGACCAGCTGTGATAAATTGTTAAAATTTGGTATTGTTTGTGATCAACTATGTCTTTTGTGTTGCAAAGAGAATGAAGATATAAACCATTTATTCTTCAAATGTGAGTTTTCATTATGGAGTGGGATGCCAAGGCAACCTCAAGGCTGGAGAGAAGAATAGGCATATGTGGTCTCTCAATGTAAAACAAAATCTGGAAATCAGTTAATGTATAGAACTGTTGTGGCCATTGCAGTGTACCACATTGGGAGAGAGAGGAATTACATGAGATTCCAAGCTGTTCAGACAAGTGAAGAAAACATTGTGAAGTCATGCCAAATTCAAGTGGCTTTGTGTTATCATAACCTAAGATAACTAGATTGCTTGAAACATGGCCGGCCTGTTGCTTGCTATTTGTTTTTTAATTTCTTTGTTTGTAAGAAGTTGGTTTTCTTGGCTTTTGGTTAAATAAATTCTATTTACCAAAAAAAGAAAAAAAATTATGAATATGATTGAGATTAATTATGGAATAGATTGATATGATTTGATTTTTGAAATTTCAAATCAATCATCTAATTTATCCCTTATTTAGTGCTAAGGACAAAAGAGTAATTGATAAATTTTGATTAAATCAATTAAATAATTCATAAATATTGAAAATTATACATTGACTAATACTGCCTCCTATTCAAAATGTAAGTCTTTTTAGAGTTGTGCACACAAATTAAGGAAATTTATTTTTATCAAATTTAACCTTGATAAATTATGAATTGAAATTAGTGAATAGTGAAAATGTGAGTTTGGAGGTGAGTTAATTAGGGGTAATTATGGATTTTGAAGGTGAAAAAATGCTAGAATGACATATATTTTGCAAAAGTTAGAAAAGCCTAAAAAGACGTACATTTTGAATAGGAGGTACTACAATCCCACTATGTCTAAGACATTATGTAAAAACATAATTTCCATAAATTAACCATATATGTATATATTAATGACTACATGACTAAAACAATCAGATAATTCAGAATTTATTATAAGAGAACATAGAATTTTGTTTTCTTGGATCAAATGACAAAAACGGCTGTGCATATTTTTTATAAAATAAATAATTTATTCTTATAATATTATATAGTTTACAAACTTACCACCATCGAAAGATATAAAAAAGATTTTAGTTGTACTTGTAAATATAATTGTATTCCGAAGATATGCAATAGGATATATGTTTCCTAGTTAGAGTATGATTTTGATCAATTATAACTAACTCTCTACACAAGTAAAGAAAAATAGACAAGTTAGAAATAGAATAGGATAGATGATGATGATGAATTATTGTTATAAATAAGACGAGGGCGAGAGTTGAAATTCAAATCAATACTACTCTCTCCTCTTCCGAACCATGGTCCTTTTGAATATCCTTATCCCAAGAGTTTTCTTCATTCAATTCTCTACATATCTGTCGTCTTTTTTCTCGTCCTCCTATTCCTGTTTTGTTACGAGAATAAGGAGTGTGCAAAGCAGCAGCAGCAGCAGCTGCAATGAGGAAAATAATAAAGATTTGGATTTGTTGAGAAATCTACCAGGAGATATGACCATGGACATCCTCTCAAGACTCCCGAATATCGGAAGCGCCCTCAAGTGCAAGGTTGTGTGCAAGGCATGGCGCGATGCGATTGAGTCTGTGGGCTACCATCTCTCGAAACCTGACCAGCACCTGGTTTACTTTACCAATTTCGTGGGTTTGAATTCGAAGCCCTACAAAATCGTGCAATTAATTAGGGAGGATGATGAAATACCTTATAAGGATGAGCCCGAGTGGGTGATGTTCCACTTGCACTTGTGTCCTGAAATTTTGGGAAGCGTCCCACCGCGTAGCTCAGTGGAGGGAGCTTATAATAGCCACCTGGTGGTGCTCAAGTTGGCTCTCCGCGGCGACTTACTAGATCCCGTCCTACGTAGCTCAGTCCGAGGATTGATCCTGCTGCACTGCCAGCCGCAGCATCGTTTTCTGGTGTGCAATCCTTTCACTAGTGAATATGTTAGCATTCCGAATCCTCCAGGGTATCACCGATATTGCCAAGAGGAGGACAAGAATTTTAATTTTGGATTTGGATTCAGCAGAACTAGTCACCAATACAAGCTAGTCCACATCTTCCGAGGAGGTGGTTGTCAGGTATACACCCTAGGGCTAGGGGGGACCGCGCGGCAGTGGAGGAGCATCGCTGCGGGACCCACTCCCCGGTATAGTACGTGGAATGCAGAGCGCGCATTCGCGGCTGGGAATCTTCACTGGCTTCATCCTCAGACCGAAGATGAGTTTTGCTGCTTCGATCTTGAGACCGAGCTTTTTACCTATTTCTCCGCTCCTCCTCCTCCTCCTCAATCTGAGAGGAGCGTGTGTGTTTTGAACGAGTGTCTGTGTTTATGTGATGTGCTGCCAAAACAAATCGAGGTGTGGTTGATGAAGGGAAAAGGAGGAGATTGGAGTAAGGAATTTGTGATTGGGGTTGGTACAAGTGTTGGTTACCTTTTCCCCATCAAAGTGTTGGAAGATGGTGACATGTTGTTTAGCCAGAGAGACTCCGCACATATACTTTACTACAAGAATAAGACCAAAACTGGTGGAGGACGAGGACGTATTACTACTTTATACCCCGTCCCATATTTGAGCTATAAAGCCAGGACAGCCGTTTATACCCCAAACTTTGTTTCCCTCAAAACCTTGTTCATGGAAAAGGAGGATGTTCAATTGTTTTCATTTTCTTAGTTTCTTAGATACTTATCTATTTCTTGTTTTCCTTCCGCTCAAACTTTGTTCATGGAGAAGGAGGATGTTCAATTGTTTTTATTTTCGTAATTCATTAGCTACTTATTTATCTAGGAGGTGCACTCTCCTGCGACCAACCTCATGCCATGCGATCGGATCTGAATTGACCCTACCTGCCGATAGCATGACACGCGCCCACGCACGTGGGCTTGGTTGCACGGTATACGACCGGCCGCATACAAGTATTTGCGTTTATCTAGTAGTATTTGTTTTTTTAGATGGCTACTTAATTATCTATTTGTCAAATATTACACTGTGGAAATTCTATTATACATGTACACACACTACACCCACATCTCACGTGGAATTATTTTAATAATCTATTACTAATACGAAAATAAATGTGCCCCATCCACGATGCTCCGTTCAGATTTTCTTTTATTCTGGTAATTTGTCTAATTTTAATTCATATATTCTAATCTAATAATTTTTATTTTATTATATACATTCACATATCAATATCTATGTGTAATAGATATCGAATTCTAATTCATATATATTATATACATTCATATTATAATATATTATAAAACTCTTAATCATATCACCTCAATTCTTACTACTCATACAAAAGTTCTTAATTATAATTAATTCACATATATTCTATATATATATATATTAATCCGATTCTAATTCATATATATCACTCATATAATAATATATAATAAAACTTTTAATCATATCACCCCAATTTTCACGCCTCATATAAAAGTTCTTAATCATAATTTATATATAAATATATCTTTCTCGGCTTTTTGGTTAAGATTAGAGATATTAATTTAACACAAACTAACGAGACGATTCAAATAGGCATAAAAGGAAGGATTTTTAATAATTTTAGTTAATATTAACTTTGTAGTGTTCAGATTTTTTATCGAGTATTAGCCAACGGGTTTGAGACGGATATGTATACATTAAAGTCACTATTTTAATCGAGAACATGTATGAAATTTCTAAACCTAATATTACTTTGAAGATGTAAACATTTTTTCCGCATTTTGGCAAAGATTAGAGATATCGATTTAGTATGAATCAACGAGACGGTTCAAATATACTTAAAAAGAAGGATTTTTACAAATTTTAATTAATATTAACTTTGTTTAGATTTTTATCGAGTAATTTAGCATAAACCAACGAGACAGTTCAAATAATATAGAAAAAATGATTTTTACTAATTTTAATTAATTTTACTTGTAGTGTTCATATTTTTATCGAGTATTACTCAACGAATTTGAGACGGGTATGTACAATAAAGTCACTATATTAATCGAGATTAGGACGAACATGTAGAAAAATTCTAAACAAATTTAGATTTAGAAAATACATAATGAATGAGTATACTCAATCCATTATCATTCCTAATTATAAATTTAGATACGTGAAATAAAATTAATTTTCTAAGTTTGATTAATAATTAACGTGAACAATATCATAACTTTTAAATAAGATATAAAAATATTTTTAAAATGTCTACACGTAAATTAAAACATAAAGTTATTTCCCGTCGAAATTCGACGGGCTACTTACTAGTATAAATTATATTATTAAAATAATTCTCTACATTTACATAGTACTACTTTTTGTGCCTACGAAAAATACTAGTGTCAAAAGACTCAAAACGACGGATTATAATGAATAAATAAATAAATAAATAGCTGTAGCCTGTAGATCGAGTAGAGTGAGACAAACATACAGAGCTCTTTGAATTCCAATAAATTATTAGCCAGCTGCAGAGTCGGAACAGAAATTATCCATAGATAAATTCGAAAATTTACGAGTATAATCCAAGTGTTGAAGCAATGGAGAGAGTGATGATCATTGCAGTAGAGATGTTCACTTCTCTAGTTTTGGGCGCTCTGCTTGTGGTGTTTGTGAGAGCTTTTGACGCTTCAATACTGAGGCCGAGAAGGTTGAGATCGAGAATTGTGAAACAAGGGATCAGAGGGCCTCTTCCTTCAATTTTGTACGGGAATATACCTGAAATAAAGAGAATTGCCGAATTTCAGAAAAAATCCCCACAAAAAATGCTTCATCTTCATCATTGGTTCCCTGCTGTTTTCCCCCATCTCCAGCAGTGGAGAGATGAATACGGTGAGTGCATACTACCTGTTTGCTTTTCGTTCCCACAGAGATATCTGTTATGTTGTATTGTTATAATTGTACTTGGATTCTTGATCACATTCAACTTATTTGAAGATATGACATAAGCATTTTGAGCAATAATATAATAATATGTTGAGTTTCTATCTCATCTTCTTACCCCATGAAATGTGCTTGAACTATTATGACAGGACCAACATTTTTGTATTCTACTGGCACCATACAGCTACTTTGCATTACTGATGCAGAGATTGTAAAAGAAATGAGTGTCTGCACTTGTTTCAACCTTGGCAAGCCTTCGTATTTATCCACAGAGCGTGGTCCTCTGCTCGGTACAGGCATCCTCTCGTCCAATGGCCCTTACTGGGCTCATCAGAGGAAGATAATTGCACCTGAATTTTATTTAGACAGAGTCAAGGTACAATAAAGCTGATAAATTTGTAGAAGAACCAAAATATTCGAGTATTAATTTCACCAACTCCAATTTTTACACCAAACCAGGGTATGGTGCAATTGATGGCTGAATCCACGTCAGAGATGTTGACAACCTGGGAGAAGAAAATCGAGAATTCGGATGGGAAGGTAGAAATCACGGTAGATGAGGATTTCAGAACTTTGTCAGCTGACATAATTTCAAGAGCTTGCTTTGGAAGAAGCTATGAACAAGGGGAGAAAATATTCACAAAACTTCAATCGCTCCAAAGAATAATGTCAAGGGGGAATATTGGAGTTCCAGGAATGAGGTACGCCTACTTTATGTCTATTCGCCTACATACATATATACCAGTATGATAAATGGTGCAACATCATGCAACGACAGGCACCTCCCGACTAAGCACAACCGGGAGTTATGGAGATTGGAACGAGAGATAGACTCGATGATACTAGACACTGTCAATAGTCGCAGTAGTGATGATAATAACCACGAGAAAGACCTTCTACAGTTGCTACTAGTTGCAGCTGAGAATGAAGGAGATGACAGCAACATACCGGCAGATATGAATCCAAACAAGTTCATTGTTGATAATTGCAAGAACATTTATTTTGCTGGCCATGAGACTACAGCAATCTCAGCATCATGGTGCTTGATGATAATGGCGGCTCATCCAGATTGGCAAGCTCGTGCTCGCGAAGAGGTGCTTGAAATCTGTGGCGCAAACATGCCAACAGCAGATATGCTCCGAAACATGAAAGTGGTACATATCTCATATTCAAGTCATGCTACATTCATCTTATTTCAGTATTATATACGACTACATGTATAGATTTGGAATCAGTTGATCCATCTTTAGCGTTATTTTTTGATGAAAGTGATTGTTCAAGAAAATCATTATCATTATTGCAGCTGAACATGTTGATTCAAGAGACGCTACGCCTATACCCACCAGTAGCTTATGTGGTGAGAGAAGGGTTGCAAGATATCCATTTCAAGGGACTTTACGTACCGAGAGGCACGAATATGCAGGTACCTATACCCTTGATGCATCAGCACCGCGACCTGTGGGGCTCAGACGCCCATCAGTTCAAGCCAGAGAGGTTTGCCAATGGAGTTTCGGGGGCGTGCAAGGTCCCGCAAGCTTATATGCCCTTCGGGCTCGGAACTCGCTCGTGTGCAGGACAACACTTCGCCATGGCTGAATTGAAGGTCATTCTCTCACTCATCCTCTCCAAGTTTAGCTGGTCTCTGTCACCGGCGTATCACCATTCGCCGGTGTTCAGATTAGTCATACAGCCTCAGTATGGAGTCTGTATTCTTCTTCAGAAACTGTGATTTTTTATTTTTATTTTTTTTGCTTCAAGCTTAAGCATGGAACAAAGGTATGCTTTAGTACTGCCATGTAAATTTGATATGAAGATTCTAGATGGATTCAACTCTCATATGAAGATTAATTGAAGTCGAGTTTCTATATTACAAATAGTGTTATATTTCTTATTTCACAATTAAAAAAAGGGATGCATAGTCGAACTCATTTGATGGTGGTCTACAAATGGAGCGAGGACAATGCTTCATAGGTCGAATCGAACTTGTCCCACAAATTTTTTTGAATGCAATTTACTTCTCTTGTGCTGTAAAAAAAAGAGGAAGAGATACATATTAAAGTAAAGAGTCGCATAAGACCAAAAAGCAGATGCCAAACAGCCAAAGTCCTGTGTAGTATTCCTTTTTATCTTCAAAAGCTAAAGGATGAAAGAAATTGACATATACAGTATGTGGAATAAGATACCGTAACTAATCAATAACTTGATTAAAATTATTTTCTCCATAAAAAGAAAAACTTGATTGAAATTCCATTGCTTTTTCTCCCTAATATAATGATGAAAAGGCCACTCACATCTAAGAACATTTCTATGACATTGGTGGCAAAAATATTTGAGTGGAGATTTATTTTTTTAGAATTTTTAAAATACTTAAGCTAAACTCGAGGAACAATTATTCCTATTCAAATAAAATAATTCCGTGGTAGATTTAAACTGTGGATAATTAATGAAAAAAATAAAATATTTTCAGCTATGTACAATCTCACCCATATTGCACGGGAAATTGCACAGTTTTAAAATTCCCTAAATGCGCAATGTTTAGTGATTTATTTACATTTAGTGACAGAAACATAATTTTAAACGAAGAATTTTTTTAAACCTAATAATAACTATAATGATTTTGAAATCCAACAAAATTATACTAGTAAAAGTCACATAACATAGGGCACTATAAAGAATACTAATCAAATTTTAATACAAATTACAAAATATACAAAGAATTGTCAAAATAATATCAAAATATACATTTTTGAAATAATTTTAGCTAGTAATACTTATAATTCACATATTATTTTAATTAATTTTAGAGAAAGTATTACATAGTCACTAACAATACTAAAAAAAAAAAAAAAGAGTGGGGCCACTGGCCCTCTAACCCATAGGTGGCTCAATCCATGTTTACATTAGTGGAACTGTGGGGGAGGTGGAGTTTGGGTGTGATCATATCCGAATTTTCACCTTTTTTTTTTTTTTAATATCATTATAAATATTAATACTCACACACTCCACCTAGGATTTTTTTTGTGGCCGAGAGTACTCGAACCTCTGACCAATTGATCAACATGCAACCACTCCACCACTATGCCATCCCCACTGGGACAAAAATACCAAGAATTTTCACTTTTTTTGTATGATAATTGTCATGTGTATTTTAATTCATAAGAAAGATAAAAAAAATTAATTATCTACTTTATTTATGATAATTATTATTTTTCTTCAAAATAAATATCACTTTTTATCCGACCGTATCGATAATAATATAAAAAGTGTAGAAATATCTTCGATGTTACAATGAAACAAAAAATTAGCTTTAATGTAAGTTTAAATGTAAAAATATCATAAAATTACATTAAAGATGTTTTTGGACAAATTTTGCACCTTTTTCTTAATATAAATAAATAAAATCCATATATTATACCTATGGGTAAGGGGATTACACTTGGTAAATGAGGTGGCAGCATTTAGGTGAGTCGGTGTGTTGGCACAACACCAGACACCATAGATTTGGTGCGACGAGCTCTCTTATTTTCTCATCCTCTTAACCAATCACCACGCTTATTAATCTACGTGGTAAGTAGTGAAACGACGAGTAACAGCTGATTGTAAGAACACCCGGTAGGCGGGATACAGAGTATCTTAACCCTAATATAAATGGGCCTTTGCCCTCCTCGTACGAAAACAGATTTTCTCAATCTTAATTGCTAGGGTTTCTCTTTATATCTCTCTGGCTTTTGTGCATACGCTTCAAACACCTACTCGATTAATCTATACTTGATCCCAATTGCGATTAATTTTATTTTTCGATTGCCGATTTCCAGAATCCCTTGTTTATACAATTAAATTCTTGTGAGTCTGATCGGGAAAAAGGATGCCACCGCGATCGACGAAGAAAACTCCGCCGGGGCCGGGGAGCAAGAGAGCTCTGCGGGGGCGGGCGGCTCCCGCGGCGGCGGTGAGTGCGCAGGCCCCGCCTGAGGAATCAAACGTGAAATTGGAGGAGATTGAGGTTGCGGAGGAAGGAAAGCCGCCAGTAGCTGTTGGAAAGGAGGTCAGCGCTGAGGTGGAAGTGGCTCCTGAGAGAGAAGAGGCTTCTGTAAAGAGTAAGCCATGTCCTTTTCTTTTTAATATTCATGTTATACATGATGCCTTCTGCGATTGGTTCTGTTTGTGGCTGTACAGCTTTGTAGGCTTGAAAGATTTATATTATTGGGATATGGGATTTTTCTTCTTCTCGTTTTAAATAATTTTGTATGAGTTAAATGTTAAATTGTGATGTGATTATGTATGTAGTTAGATGGATGTTCAAGGAAACTTATATATGGGCCATGTTCTGATGGAGAATTAACATGTGCAGTTTGTGATTGGTTGCTTATATCGTGGTTTGTGCTTTATAGCGCACTCTTCCATAAGAATTGTAGTATAATTTATACTTTTTCATTATTGGGAGCAAAATACATGTTGATAATTTGGCATTGTAATGATATGTTTGCTTTACCTATCACTCAAACTTTGATGGATAAATTTAATGACGGGAGAAATTTCCCCTTGTGGGGACGACGAATGTGGAGTGCAGAAGCACACAAGGGAGATGTCTTTAATTAAACATATGGAGACGTCTTAGCAGTAGTATAACTGAAAATTTTATACATTTTTGTAATAAAAGCTTAATGCCATGCTCCTTCTTTGGTCTCTCAGCTGCATACTCTTGCTCTGGAAAGAAAGGAGTATGGTCTCAGTGACAGCTGTGATATTTTAGGTGTTTCTCATGTCTATATCTACGGGCTGAAGAGCAGTAAAAGGATAAATACTTTAGTATGGACAATTAAATGGAAAATTCTCCTATGCTATAGTATTAATGATCAAAGGCTCTATCATTTTTTATGAGTGGTCTGTTTTTTAGAAGGATCATCTGTTAATGATTACCATAGGATTTCTTCTATGGCTCTAATGAAATTTTGGCTTACTGACTATCATGGCTGGGACATAATCTCTGCATCATTTTGTGGATCGAATTAGTTCACTTCCCTTTGGATGATGCGACTTTCCTGTTTTTATCCGGCAGAGGACGAAGATCCTAAAGAGTCCATAGATGAGTATGAGAAAGGTGAGCGGTTAGACTTGGAGGATAATGATCCTGAATACGAACCTGAAGAGTATGGTGGTGTAGATTATGATGAAAAGGAAATTGAGCCAGATCCTCACGAAGATGTAGGTGAAGTGGAGGAAGATCCTGAAGAATTGGATGTAGGTGAAGAAGAGGGTGATGTGGTTGAGGAGGAAATGGATAGCATCCATGAAGAACTTGAACATGAGGAAGATGATGAGCATGTTGGGGAGGATCAAACCGAGATGGCTTATGCTGCCGAGGAAGAAGAGCATCATGAAGTATTCAAAGAGAGACGCAAGCGAAAAGAATTTGAAATTTTTGTTGGGGGATTGGATAAGGATGCTACTGAGGCTGATCTTAGGAAAGTTTTCAGTGAAGTTGGTGAAGTTACTGAAGTCAGACTTATGATGAATCCACAAACAAAGAAGAATAAAGGTTTTGCATTCTTGCGTTTCTCAACAGTGGAGCAAGCAAAGCGAGCTTGTGCTACTCTGAAAAATCCTGTGGTACTTACTATGTGGCTGCTAAAACTAGTTGTTTTTCTCTATAATGTTGCACACATATTATTGACAACCCAAATTCCAGGTTTGTGGCAAGCAGTGTGGTGTGACACCAAGCCAGGACAGTGATACCCTGTTTTTAGGTAACATATGCAGGACGTGGACAAAGGAATCTGTAAGTAGATTGGTTACTTTTGATCAGCAGTACAATTTAGATTGAGATAGTTGCTTAATTGATCCTGACTGCTGTCTGATTTGCTTCCAGTTGAAAGAGAAGTTAAAGCTTTATGGCCTTGAGAATATTGAGGATTTGACACTGGTTGAAGATAGTAACTGTATAGGGATGAATCGGGGTTTTGCCTTCTTAGAGTTCTCCTCGAGATCTGATGCTATGGATGCTTTTAAGCGTCTTCAGAAGAGGGATGTTGCGTTTGGAGTGGATAGGCCAGCTAAGGTTTCATTTGCAGATTCCTTCATTGACCCTGGCGATGAGATCATGGCCCAGGTACATAAGCTGACTAGTTTGGTTCTTCATTCAAAGGTTCGGTTTAATGCTGCGTGAATTACTATTGGAGGTGAGGCTGAAGTATGTGTTTTGGATATATTCCAAGCAGCTTGGATACCTCATGATGTTTTTCTGTTCAAGATATCATTTCTTACAGATATACTTATTTACCAACTTCCATGGTCAGTTGACTTGGGAGGTGTACTGTCGAGTTGAGAAAAAAAATGCAATATGATGAGCTGTTGAATTTTATATGTATTCGTAGCTTTATGCATGTATTTATTTTAATGTTTTTTTGTTACATTAGGTTTACTATGTTTTATTGACTTCACAAACTTGATTTTAGGTTAAGACTGTGTTTGTGGATGGTCTTTCTGCTTCTTGGGATGAGGAACATGTCAAGGAACTTCTAAAAAATTATGGGGAGATCGAGAAAGTTGAGCTTGCCCGTAATATGCCATCTGCCAGGAGAAAGGATTTTGGCTTTGTCACATTTGATACCCATGATTCAGCAGTAACTTGTGCTAAAAGCATCAACAATGAGGAGTTGGGTGAAGGAGCTAGCAAGGTACTTCTCAAATTATGATGATGTGTATTTCCTCTATTTTACTGTTAAAATGTGTTAAATAGCGGTATGTTTCAGGTCAAAGTCAGGGCCAGACTGTCAAGACCGCTTCAGAGAGGCAAAGGAAAGCATGTTGCTAGAGGAGATTTTCGGCCTGGGCGCAGTTCAGTTCGAAGTGCCAGGAGTCCATGGAGCCGTCCATTACCACGTCCTATCCCTGTTCGTGCCCCTAGAATCCCACCTCGCCTTCCTCCTGTTGTCGACCGTAGTTTCAGAAGGCCTGTTGCAGTACGAGAGAGGAGACCAGTTATGGCTGTTCCTCAAAGGGCCAGGCCTGTTGCTCCCTTGCCAAGGTCATATGATAGGAGGCCACCTGGTATGTTCTACACTTTCAACTTGCAAGTTCATTTCCTTTTTCTGCTGTGCATCCTGATAGTCTTGTGTCTGCAGTTCCTTCATACCCCAAGAGTGGTCAGAAGAGGGATTATGGTCATAGGGAGGAGCTTCACTCTAGAAGTAGGGCTGCTGCTATAGACTATAATTCTAGAGCAGCTTCAGATAGACGCGCACCTTATAGAGATGATTATCCTCCTCGTCCATCTGGTTACCCTGATTTACCTAGAGGTGGTGCAGCAAGATCTACAGGAAGAAGACCTTATGTTGATGATGGGTATAATGAAAGATATGAAAGGCCACCTCCATCATACCATGAGGGACGTGGGCGTGAGTATGATTCTATGTCTGGGTCCAAACGCCCATATTCTGTAGTGGTAATTTCTGGACTATCTTCTGTGTGATGTTATGTTCAGATATTTTCGTTCATACTGTGTTTTATCTGCAACATTGAGAATTTGAGATTGACCATGGATTGTCTGTGGAAGGATGACGTTCCTCCACGCTATGCTGAGGCGGGAATGCGCCACTCTCGTGCCCGTTTGGACTATGATGTTGGCAGCAGTGCTTCCCGCTATGCTGATGATTATAGTGACAGGTATGCCGTGGTTGTGGTCTGTGATTCAGTGATTCTTAAGTGGTTTCTTTTCTTCTCTTAAAAGCTCATATTTTAATTTCCCTTCTTATGGACAGTAGAATAGGGAGGTCAAACTTGGGATATGGGGGAAGTCGAAGCTCCATGTCTAGTCAAGATTCCCACGGATTTTACAGTAGTCGTCAGGGTATGGGATACAGTGGAGGTATGCTTTTTCAGGTTTTAATATGATGGAGACATTTTTTTACCAATAATTAGTCAGTACTTGTTCTAAATGGTCAATCGGGTTATGGTATTTATGTATTGCTCCTTGCAGGCCCTTATGGTGGTAGTGATGTTGGTCGGATGTACTCATCGAGCTTTGGTGGTGATTACATGTCACGAGGAAGTGATGTATGTTTTGATGTGTGAAGTCTAATTGTGTGATTATTTTGGTTTATTTTCATGTGATTGTTAAATGTGCTTGTGTGTATAAATTGTAGGTTGGTGGCAGCTCTTACTCATCCGTCTATCCTGGACGTGGTATAGGTGGTAGCAGCTATATGGGAAGTAGTGGTTCTGGGTCATATTATTGAGGTATGCAACAAGAATGTCTCCTGTACGATTGCATGCATTTAGATATCTTTTATAAATTCGGTTCTATTTTGCTGATGAATTAGATTATCTCTGGTAAGGCTGTAGAAGGTTGTGGTATTTTAATTGTGGGTTGCTTGTAGAATAATAATGCTACTTGAAGCTATAGTTTGTGCATCATCTTGTCTAAGTGCCGCTCTTGAGGGAATTAGAGCAACGTGATTACCTTAATTTGTGTATGGCAGTGAGTGGAATTAAGAGGATGCAGCTGTATGATGTGGATGGTCTGAAGTTTGAATTCAGTGCTCACAATCAAGATGAAGCATTATTTGGACATGAAAAGCCTTCATGGCTTGGAAGGGAGACTCAAGGACAGTGTTAAGTGCTCTGGTGCACCAGACGTCCTTTAAGACCTGGCGTGGGTTTATGTCATCCTGTTTATCGTATGTATGCTGTAAGGGCACTGATTCAGAACTATAAGGAGACATCTTCAGCATGTCATATTTTATAATAATGTTTTTCAACTGTCTCCCTATTGTTTCCTGTGAAAGACATGGAAAGAAACTCTCATCTCTTCCTTGGATGTACAATTTGGACAAAAGCAGAGAGGTCTGTGGCTTGTAGTGTTGATGGCCGCATCTGCTGTTATTAGGCACAAGTTCCTGGATGAGTAAAGGTGGTGTTGTGCTTATACAGTTCAATGATAGTCCTTTTGTTTTCTTATTTTTGGAGGGTAACAGATAATAAATGGAAATGGCGATTATTGATTGGTGAAGGTTGACTAATAAGATTTCCCAAGTTTTTTGGTTTCTGATCACATGGTAAAGCATCATTGGAACAATGGAACTACATGTTTTGCAATATCCAGAAGTGAGATAAGTGATAAGTAACATCGGTGCTGCATTATTTTGCAATAATCCAAAATGAGAGTTGAGTAGACATTGTTTATTATATTATAAGATGGCCTTTAGATATGGTAAAATTAGAATCACCGAGAAGCGGTATCCAGAAGTGAGATAAGTGATAAGTAACATCGGTGCTGCATTATTTTGCAATAATCCAAAATGAGAGTTGAGTAGACATTGTTTATTATATTATAAGATGACCTTTAGATATGGTAAAATTAGAATCATTGAGAAGTGGTTTTGAAGACTGTCCAATCTTCCATTTCTAGAAAGTTCCAAGTTAAATGTTATGTACTCTCAGGAACTGTTTAGTAGCCTAAATTTGGTAGACCTGAACTTTGTTTTAATGCTAGTGCAAGCAATGAGTTTTGTGGTGCTGTTGGTTCGAGTTGATTGAATTGTCCTGCTCTTTGTTTTTGTTCAGCTTGTTGCCAACTATACTCATCTAGTTTTGTGTCAATGAAATGAATGTGTGGTTGGAGTCCTAAAAGTGCCAGTAGCTTTAAGCAATTACAGAAAGGAGTTTTTGAAGATCATCGGATAGGTTACTGAATGTTGTGCTCTAGCTCAAGCTTACCATCTCCACTTCGCGGTGATCGGGTTTATAAAATTATGAAACTAGGGGCACAACTTATTTGACATGTTGATGGCCATGTTACTTACTTCAGTTGTTAGAGGACTTCTTAATTTAACAATTGCATATTTTCCTAGCCTTTTGCCTTGTGACTAATCCTTTTTGAAATGATTCGAGTGTCAAAAGAAGTCGTGAACGTGTGTTAGAATTAGGTTATGTATAGATGAATGTCTCTCCTCTGGAATCAGAAGCTTGATCTAGTCGGGTGTTGTTTTGACTTTTGGCTTTAAGTTTCAATGTAGTGCATTGTAGTTGGACCTTGTTGGTTGAATAATTGGTGTGTCTGGGCTGTGATCACGATTGTGTTTTCTTGATAGTTTGAATTGCCTATGGTAGATACTCGTTAGTTGCTCTTTTCTTATATTTGGGATTAAGTTGTTGAAGAAAGAGGGTAATTTGATATGGTGTAGCTACATTTAGTTGATTCCTCGCAATGGGTAGGTGTTATTTAACCCTTACAGATTGAATGTCTATGAACACTTAGTTATTATAGATTTTAAGTTATTTTGCCTGAACGCTGTATTTCAAACATTCTGGCTGCCATCTTTTCGTGGTTAGATGTGTCGATGGATAATGGATATCAAGAAAGATTATGCATTATGAAGTATTTTTTAAGGCTATAGCCTATAGCATAGAAATGGATTATTATACCTTGTAATTTTCCTTGGTCATTCAATTGTGACCTAGCAAGTAATATTATTATTGATACTCTTGACGAATATTGATAGGTTTGATTTTCTTTTGAGGTATCATTTTATGTATGGATTTCATCATTTTTCTTGTCTCTTTCTGCTTATTTTGAGTTGAGCAGACGGGCTGGCGGAACTGGGAAAGATTTAGATTAGGAGTATGTATTGTAATTTTTGAAGTTTTCTTTTGATAGTAGATAGATGTAGTTTGCTCTTGTTCTAAGACCCACCCGTAAGGGAAATTGATGTAACGAATTACAGTAGAATGTAAGCAGATGTATGGTATGCGGCAGGTTGCAGTTTGTAGTTGGCATCTTCTTTTGCTCGAATGGCTAAAATTTAATTTACATTATTAAAAGCTTGGAGTGATGAGTTAAGAAGCTATTGCGAAATTTGAAGCTGTTTTGCGTTTCAACCAACAATTGAACGACTCACTAACATACACGGCATAATATGTGTATATGTATTTTGTGTATTGCATGAAATGATGAAGCAGAATGAATATAAACCGACTTTGCGAAGCCTTCTTTTTGAATCATCATTTTATCAGAGAATGCTCTCTCTCATCTCCTCTTATCTTCTCTTCTCTACGTTGATGAGAGAGACGACATACATTGCATTGCGGCGGCTAAAATAAAAAGAAAAAAAGAAAAAAGAAAAAAGAAAAACAAAGTAATTAGGCGTAGTCGTGATTCTTTCTGGGCTTTTTGATGGAGATGGCATGAGCAAATGCGTCAACTATCCTCTGCTGCGACTCCAGTATCATCTCTGTCCTCTTGAGCTCCATCTCCATCCGCATCTCCTCTATCTGTTGCGCCATCTCCATCTTCATCTTTTCCATTCTCATGAATCCTTCTCCCAACGCCTGTATTGCTGATACCAACTCACTCTCTTTCCTCTTCCCCCCCACTATCCCTACCTTTATCGAATTCGAATTCAATCTAGGGTTAGGGTTAGCATCGAATCTACCGTACACCTTTGCCGTCGCCGCTCCGGCGCCCGGCATCTTGATCCGAACCCCGGGAGTGGTTCCATTGTCTGGGAAAACGCCATTCTGATTGCTGTGGCGGTTATACAGATCGTTGATGCGTTTCACGCTGTTGATCTTGCTGTCTTCTTCCTCCTCAGATGAAGTCGACGGAGGGGTGGGATGGTCGCTGCCCTTCTCCATGGACTGCATCTGCTGAAAGTGAGCCCACGACGACGCCGATCGGCCGTGCGCGGCCGATCTCTGGATCTCCGACCGGTACCTCTTCCTGAGCTTCTCCATCTTATGGCGGCACTGGACCTCCGTCTTAGGGGGGTTGGCCGGGCACCGCGACGCCACGTCGCGGGCGACCTCCTTCCAGTGGTCGGAGCGGAGGTTGCCGCGGCGGAGGGAGTACCACTTGTCCTTGTACGCATCTATGAGGGCGACCGTCTCCTCCGGGGTCCAGCACGGCGGGGGTAGGCGGCGGGGGGCGGCGATTGAGGGGAGGGCTAGCGTGGCCGTGGGGATGTGGTGGTGGTCGTCGGGCGAGGATGGGGATATGATCGTAGCCATGGGGGGATTGGATGGTGGGGGATGAGATCCGGGGGGAATTAAGGGGGGGAGGTGGAGGAGAGAGAGAGGAAGGAGCGGTGGAGAGAGAAGGAAGGAGGGTGGTTGTGGCGTAATGGGAGGTGGGGTAGGGGGGGGGGGGGGGGTTGTTAAAGGTAGAGGCGGGGCGGCAGGCGGATGAGAGGCCACCGCTTAGGGAGATGGCTGCGTGAAACCAGGGGCGTGGTGCCTTTTCTTTTGTATTTTACCATTTCCATTTCCATTTCCATTTCCATTTTCATTCAAATCTAATCTTCAAAATGGGTTAATTGTGGAGGCCGCCGCCTCACGCGACAGCGGCGGCGCTCTGACCATTTAACATTTCTATTTTTCTTTTTCTTTTTCTTTTTCTTTTTCTGGTTGGGTTGCCATTTGTGATTGACCCTTTTCCCGAGGAGTTTGGGGGAATATACATAAACATACGATTTTTAAAATAATTTCCAGCTACTGTATATATGTATGTAGTTCAACAGGTTACAGAATGAAGCACTCAAAATGACAAAACTAGCCTCCACAATTTGATTAAAACAATAAAATAGGTACCCTTTTCTTTTTCTTCTGATCTTTACAAAATAACCAAAGAACCAACATTGAAGCCAAGGAATCAGCTTATTTCTGAGCAATTACACAATTAAAAGGGTAAATACTATTATTATTATTATTATTATTATTATTATTATTATTATTATTATTATTATTATTATTATTATTATTATTATACTACGAAATGCAAAACAGTAAATCAGTAATATTATGTTGTGCAGCGAATGTTTTTTTACTGTTAGTATTTCAGAGGCAGATGAATATCATCTACTACAAGGAAAATCACATTTTACTGATATTAACTTATATAGGTAAGATACCCCGATTTCTTTTTTTAATACACTTAGAAAAGAAACCAGAAATTATGAAATACATATCGACTAAACCAACATTCTTCAAGAAAAGGTTATAAATTGTCAAAATCAAGAAAAAGTATCCACATAGAACAAAATAAAAAACTATATATAACAATTATAAATATAAAAAATGGAATTTATTGCAACTTGCCTGCCCACCACCACACATGCAGCTACAAAGAGATCTCCAGCGATAATCGGCAACATTGGACTCCCATAATTTTGGACTGTTATTTAAATAAAATAAAAATAATAAAATTAGGACTGTTGATAATTTTTCATCCCAAAAGTACTTTTTGGGCTCTATATATATAAGTCTGATTTTGGTGCGTGCCGTTAATAAAATGGAACCCGCTAATTAGATTTACGATTTTAGTCCTACGAACTTTTTCTATTTTTTTTATTTTGTAATAAATTTAGAAAAATACATGTATATGTTATACGTACATATAGATTTTGTGATTAATAATAATGCATGAATAGCATAACTAACCCCTCAATAGTGTTCTATAAAGCTGTTAAAATTATAAATCTTATTAAATTTACACAAGATATCAACAAAACTATTGGAAATAAAATTACAGAAAGTATAACGATGAAAAAACTTAAAATTAATTCTAGCATACCAAATAAAATTTAAAATATAAATATGTTAAATCTAGAAAAAGATAAGCATGCGAAAATTGGAAGAAGTGAAAATTTATAAGTTGATGCAACGATTGATAAATCTTTAAACCTACAAAATAAGAAAATGCAACAAATAAGTAGAGATTCCTATAATTAGGCAATTAGCACACACATGTATGTATTTTTATAAGTTTATATGCACAAATTAAAATAAAAGTCAAGGTCAATAAATGTTGCAGTGATTTTAAAGAAACTTACTTTTGAGTCAATTGTGTTTTGTTGTTTCTAAAGCTATAGGTTCTAAATTGTTTGAAAATCCTTTACATATAACAAGGATGATATTGGTTCCAGTTAAATTACTATATATAAGAAAATATTTTTATATATCTATATTTGGCCGTAATTAGACCCATTCTGACTATAATAACAACAATTTCATCGTGCGATTAGTAACACTATAAACCCTACCAAGGATGTATGTATTAATCTATATATATCTATTATAAAAAAACTTTGTTTACAAAATTTGATTTACCTATTATACCCTTATTATAATATTTTATTATTAGTATCTATTATCATATGATTTATTTTATGTTTGATATATATATATATATATATATATTATTAAAATATATTAATATTACGTGCATCTCATATATCACCCTACTAAGGCCATCTCCAGCAGTTCGCACCAAAATACAGCAATTTCAACACAAAAATACAGCAAAATCAGCAAGTCATCTCCAGCAGTCTGCTCTATATTTTTACACAAAAATAAAATTTTCTAGAATATTCTACTTTTAGTCACGGTTGATGATCCGGAAACATGCGATTACTTCCGATCAGAGCAACAAAATAATTTGAAAGCAGAAACAAGCCAAAGAAGCCAACACTAGTACTTTTGATATGTTTCCGATTTTATTTTCAAATGGAGTGGGACGTTCCGGAGATGGCCTTTATTAGAAATTTAAATGTATCGACTTTATTTTTATGCTTTTAATATGTAATTATATTTTTTAAATTTCTTTTTAGTTTATCTTGTATTTTATGTAATTGTGTTTTTTAAATAATTTTATGTAATTTTAATATTGGTATAGTATATTTAGAAATATAACTATAATATAATATTTTGGAACAAAATAATTAAAGAACACAAAAAATAATAAATATAACAAGGAATAATAATTATAATAAGAAAACAATTATAAAAGGAGTAGAGCAATGAATAGTGTTGTTCCAAGTTTGGAACAACACTATTCAAATATGTATAATAGAGCAAGATTTTTGTGTTGGGTTGGAGAAGAAATTGCTTCAAATTTAGAGATATGTAGGTTTTTTGTGTTGGGTTGGAGATGCTCTAATGCAATAAATATAGGATAGTTTATATCGGAATACCCAAATTGTTTTCTCGTGTAGGAATAGCCACCTTTAAACTTTAGCACACCCTGTACCCCACCTCACCCCCCTCCACCCCCTCAAGCTACCAACATTTAAAGAAATAAATAAAATGAATATATCATAGATCAAGAATGAGAAGAGGTGACTTAGTTTCTCTCTTGTCTCTATCCATCTTTCAAGTTGGCACATGCACTTGCAAATATATATACATACATTCATACATATATGTATATATTTCCATGATTGCACATGTATTATGTTCCCTCCCCAGATTCACATACATGATACAACTGTCAACTTCCCATCTCCTCTCCTCAAAATCAAAAACAAAATCACCACTCCTCCACCACTTTCCTACTTTCTTAATTTTTTCACATTATTTTTCTTTTCTTCAAGAATATATAATTTGTTTATTGCCAAAAATTAAAAGTAAACAAGAAACAAGAATTGAGATTAATTGCCAACAATGTAAACAAGAAACAGACCAAACTGTACATTCCAATGGACTAATTAATATCCAAATATTCCCCAGAAACATACACTTAGAAACAACAACAAGATAACAGTAACAACATAACCAATAAGGCCAAAAATACAGTAAATGGGCATTAAATGGCAGCCCATAAATGCTTGATTAATTAAAATTAACTAACTTCTATCCTAACTATAGTAAAAAAAAGCGCGGTAAATATTCTTAAACAGCAAGCTGCTGTTGATGAGAAGCTTCATCTTCATTAAAACACAAATGGAGTAGCTTTGATGATCTTGCAGCAGTATATAGAGACGATTCGTCGGCAATGCTGAGCTGAGGCTGCAGCATCATCTCTCTCTGGAGGTAGGAGCAATATGTGTGGAAAGTTGTGGGAGTTACATTCAAATGGAATCCCAATCCAAATAGAAAATCTACTTCTAGAAAGTTCATCTCTGTTGTGCTGATCCCTCCTACTTTAGCATAATATGCATTGTTGTAATACCTGAATTGAATTCCCATGTAATGTGGAAATTAGGAAAGATTATTAGAGCTAGGTAGATTTCAATATCTGCTAAAAAGGGATTATAAATTGATTTGTCTTTTGTATTATGTAGAATTTCAACTCATTGTTGAATTGTAGCTTTCAGTTATCAATGTTGGATTGAGACACTTATTTAGTTAGTACCCCTCACCACTCTACGTTTGTGGTTGGCGATCTTTGAAGAACAAAAATATGCTCCATGATTATTATTATATTGATGTTCTGATTTTAATTATGAAATTATGATGATGGCTATGGTAGCTGGACCTAAGTTGTTATTACAAAGATTAAGACACAAGCTGTTGTGATAATCAAGAAAATAATTATTAAAAAAAGAAGAAGCAAAAGCTTAACCACAAGCAATCATAAACAATTCTCTCATGATTAACAGAACAGAGTTTTCAATTTTCAGGCCACAATTTAAGGTAGCAAAGTAATTTAAAAAAAAAAAAAAGAGAAGCCATCCCCAGTTCAAAATTCACAATTCAAAATCAAATTCCACTTGAACTCCACCCAGCCTTTAAAAAAAAAAATCAAATCAAATCAAATTTTGTTGTGAATGCGCATCACTTTCCACATTCAGGAACAAGACATGGTAAATGAAGACATTAAAAAAAGTTATGATCCAGAAAATTGGGGCAAGGAATTAGGGGAGAAAATAAAAATACTAACATGTCGTCCATGAATTTGGCAGAAAGCATGACGCTAGTGATGAGCAGTCTATGAACATTGAAGGAATTGATGGGCAGAGCAGGGTGGCGCTGCGTGAATCGATCGAGGTAGACGTAGGCGACAATGTAGCAGGAAGGGCTGCAATTCGCATACTTGAAGATTCTCTCCAGATAGCTCTCGATCGAAATCGTCGGCCTAGTTAGCCCCTGAAACACCGAGATTTTCTGCGCTTGAAATGAAGGATTCAGATCGTTCGACTCCGCCACCCGTTGGAGGAGAGACGAGAGGAAATTGATCACTTTCGGCATCACGTTTGGGCTCTCTAGCTCCGCCATTCTTCTCTCTCTACTCTCTCTCTCTCTCTGTGTCTGTCTCAGATGGTGATGTTGAGATACATACATACATATAAGAGCTGTCTTTTTTTCTTGTTTTCCAAATTTTATTTAAATAAATAAAAATTAGTACCACCAACAACAACCTGTAGGCTGGTCGTTCGTTAGTTTGGCTGCTAATGTGAGTTTACGGAATTGCCCTTTGAATTATCTACAAGATGGATAGATGATGCCCCTCTCTGACAGGGTCTAATAGGAATTAGGAAGACATGTAGGTTTTATAGTGAATAATTGAATATACATGAGATCTTTTTTATGGCATCTATACTACTTAATTTTTGAATCAAATTTATATCAAATGAGTATTTATTTATATATTGAGTTATATTATGTTTCAGTGTTATCAGCGTAGTTACGTATATTCGTATCGGTGATGTAATTTACTCGTAACTTGTAAATTTATCGATGGTTAGGTGTTTCCACACTTAATTATAATGTAATTACATTTAGTTTATGTAATATTGTAGGATGATTCTTTGAATTTTGAACTTAACTTGTGCAGGAGGGAAAGATCAAGTTATCATGGGTGTTCAACACTTTTTCCATATATACAAAAAAAAGATATAGTAATAAATAAAGAAAAGTTTTATTTGAAAAAAAATATGAGGGAAAAGGGCACAACATGCAATATAGATCTTGGTCATATGGAAGACCAAAAAAGTGGAGCAAATGTGGAATATACAGCAATCAGCATATACTAATCATGTGATTAATTTTTTTTGTAGCAATGGGCAATGTGAGCAGTGGGTCTCACGTCTCTCTCTCTCTCTCATGTGTAATGATTCTGATGCACTAATTCAATCACAAATTTCATCAGTATATTGCTATAATTTATTTATACGTAATTCATTTTATTTTATTTTATTTTATTTTCTTCTTCTACATATAATTGTGTATTAGAAAATGAGACCAAGATGAATCGTATTTGTTTGTTGTCCATTATTTATACTTTAATTAGATCTGCTGCGGATTCACTAGCTACAAAATCTTTGGTTGCCATGTTTCTAAAATGCTAGGCGTATCGAAAGATTATTTCATTTAATTTTTTACAATTTCAAGATGCATACATAATAATAATTGTGTATTTTGTACGTGGTCGTATAGCATATTTTAGTGAGGTGCAACATTATACAAAAAAAAAAAATTGCGATTCTTTTTCTCTTTCTCTTATGTATGTAGATGTTTCTGACTATTTGCAATTTGAATCATGAATTTGCAATTATATATTTTAAGTTTTATGTATTTGAATCAAGTAAGGAAATTGTTTCATATCTAAATTTATGCCAATCCAAAGTAACTTAAAAATATATTCGACTTGTACTAATTTTACCTGATAGTTTTTTTAAGAGCAATCCCAGTAGAATTCTCAAAATTTTACTGTTAAGTTTGCTCCTAAAGTTTCTCCTATACTATTTATATCTCCTATTTTACAAAATGCATACAACAGTTCACCTATTTTCTACTAATTATTCTATAAAAATTGTGGGTCTAACTCAATTTGTGAGATAAGATAGATTTAGTGAGGTGTAAATTTGAGAGAAGATTTAGGGAGGTATAAATATTTCTGTGGACCCTATTCAATTTGAGAGATCTGTTGGATGACCTTTTTATCTCATTTTTTTTATTATTTTAGTCTAAATTTAGAGTTAATGATGATTTTGAAAGAAGTACTGGGGGTGCTCTAAGATCACTAAAAATGGAACTTGGATATCTTATCATAAAAAAAAAGAATAAAAAATTCGACCAAAAATAATATATTGTACTTATAAATTCCAATTGCTGCATTTTTGAAGCTTTGCTTTATTAAGGCCAGCCAAAGAAAGAGATTATTTACATGATATTTCATAAATCATCAAAATCTATCTATAGTGATAATACAAGCAAATGTGATTTAATTTAGGTTTGATTGGACCACTCACGAGTCACATGTTAGATTGTTAGGTGACAAATTTAGTGTTAAAACCACACAGCTGGGCATAACATCGATCTGTCGGCACATATATATAGAATCATGAATTTAAAGAAAAATAAAATTATCGTTTCTTTTCGGCAATATTAGTATTATATTCAAAAACAAAATATATGAAAAAACATCATTTAGTTAATCATCTTTTTTCAACCAATATAGATTTCATATACTCCTTTAATTTTTTTAGTAAGAACAAATGTTGACGATCGTATGCTCATTATCGACGGTCTACTCATTACAAAAAATAAAATACAAAAATATATTATAAATAATATTCACAAATATTGTTAGATGGTAACAATTATTGGAATAATTTTTGGTAGAGTGAAATCATTGCCGAAGTATAAGAAAGATTGAGGTAAAGAAAATAAATCGAGACATATTTTTTGTGATTTTTAAGTATGGTTGGATTTGAATACAATATACTACTCCCTCCGTCTGCAAAAAGTGTAACACATTGAGTTCGGCACGAGTTTTAAAAAATGGTTGATAAATTGGTTTTGAGTGGGGAAATGAACCCACCACAATGAATTGTTGTAAGGTTTAAAATAATAGTAGTGGGTGATGTAATTTCCTAAAATGAAAAGTGCTACACTTATCGCGAACGTACGAAAAAGTAAATTATGTTACACTTATCGCGGACTGAGGGAGTACTAAACTAAAATATGTTCAAACTTGATTTTGTTTGAATACTTAAAATAAAATCTTATTTAGTATGATCGAAAGATTCGAAACTGTCATGCTGGTTCAATTAAATTTATGGATAAACTATATTTAGGCTTCGTTATCTTTGAGTCATTAAACTTTCTTTTGTGAAATTTTAAATCTTTCTACTTTAATATATGTTAATATTAAGTTCTTACTTTTGGAGTAGCAAAATGGCATAATTTTATAGAGACTAAAATTTTATACAAGAGTATAATTATAACATAACCTAAAGTATCGTTACAAAAGAAAAACATAACCGAAAGTACGATAATTCAATTTAAATAAATAAAAGTACAATGACCCAATTCAAAAAACTCAAAACTCAAAACTCCAAACACTTTAATATATATACATCTAGCTTCGAATAAATTAATTTTATACATAAGATTATTTTAATGGCGAACTCTTAAAAAAAGTAAACAAGAAGCAAATGTGAATTTGCGTGAATCGTGAGTAATATCATGCTGTCAAAAGTACAGTTGTACCCTCTGTTTGTCCTCTGCCACCACATCTCAAGTACTACTACAAAATTATTTAATGTAAATTACGACCATTCTTTCCTTTTTTTTTAATGCAAAATAGGACCATTTTTCATTATTGCATTAATTGCAAATTTTTCTTGTGTACTTGTGGTAATTACAACTAGACCTTAGAATTAAATTATAATTTATCTATATTTAAAAAATGAAAAATCTCATTTGTTTTAATCTTGAAATTGTAGATTAGAAAAATATTGAATGAGTTGCCAACTCCTCTCCTCGTGAGAGTGGCTCACCACCACTTGATTAGTTAGTAAATCTATTACTATATTAAAGCAAAATAATTTACAATGTATTTTTCCGCTCATTTTGCATGTCACATGCAAATAATTGTACACTTTCCAATGAAAAATAATGACTGTACATTTTCTCATGTTATTTCAATTTTTCAAATTCAAAAATTAGGCTTTAAAGCCTAACAAATTTAGTTCATTATATAATGATGTGTATGCTGCATTTCAAATTTTCAAATTTAAATATTAAGCTTTGGATTAGTAATTATTTTATTGTTTGTTACGTTAATTAATATTTGTGTTTGTTAAACGTATTATTTTGTATAAGAAGATTCACAAAGATAAATTTTATTAATTTGAAATATTTAATTAGATTATATAGATATTATTGACATTTAAAAATATAAAAAATGAAATACAATCGAATGGTGCAGCGCAACGCGCGCGGGTAAATCTAGTTAAATACTATTTTCGGAACATTTAGATAATCTTTTATGATTTTGCTTTATATACAATACAATACAAAGTGATATACTTATACGACGGTAATTATAAATTGATTAAATAAATAAATCGATAATTATTTTTACTAGATATGATGTGAGGCCGTGTGGGTATTTTTTATCATCTGCAACATATTACATTTCCTTAAATTTATGTATCAAATTTTTTACCTCAAAAAAAAAAAACTTATGTATCAAATTTCAGACTAATTAGTCTAAAATTTAGATTGACGCATTTCCGAAAACAATGGAAGTCCTCACAAACATCTCTCTCTCTCTCTCACACACACACACTAGAATTCACCAAACAAGCATAAACTATAATTGAAAAAATATAAGAAAATAAAAAGGTGGAGGCATGTCTTGCTTGGAGTGAAATAAGAGTATAGCATATCGTGTAAGCCAACTTCTCCAGCTTGTTCTCTCTCTCTCTCTCTCTCTCTCTCTACACACACACACACACACAATGCTTTTAGAAACGTTGGTAGTTTTTAGCCACACTTAACTTACTAAAACTAATTTAATAACTTACATTTTATTAATTATTTGTTTTTTTTACGGTTTATTATAGGTAGGTTACTTCTGATTTTAGAAAAAAGTTCCATTGATTTTTTGAAAAAATAATTAAGATGGTTGTAATTAAGTTGTAACCACAATTTTATTTTAGACAAATGAGTAGATGTAGAGGATATATATATCGTGATAAGTTACCAATTAAATTAAATTAATATAATATGCTTTGCATAGAATAGAATAGAAGAGTAGCACACTTGGATTTTGGGTGCATGCATTCGCATCTTTCAATTAATCCCATGTGACCTATAAATGATCCGCATTCTTTGCTACCGCTAAATTTAATATTTTCATAACATGTTTAAACGTCCCCATTCACCAAATTCAACCTATTCGGCTTTCTTAATATTCTCGTGATTATTATTACTATATTATTATTATTATTGTATTTTCAATAAAGTAAAACATTTTATGTAAAATTATTAAATCCGAACACGCATACACTAGGTAAGTAGTCAAGTATAGCCTCACCGGAACTACAACACGTAAATGGATGGTTGATATTGAATATTGTGTAATTTAAAATATGCATTTCAATATAACACGCAACCCCCGATTCTTGCACAAACAAGCTAGTAGGACACACAATTTAATAAGTATTAATTCATAATTTTACCAATTCAAAAAATTGGCATATAAGTGATACCCTAATATGCAAAACAATGTAAGCCATACCTACTTTTAGGGTGAATAGCCTACTTTTAGATGAGATAGCGACATTTTTTTTGTTAAATTAGTTGAGATAGTGACATGTTGAAGTGAGTGCCCCATTTTTAGCTGACATATTTGAAAAACATTTCAAGCTTTTTTTATTAATTTAAGTCAAGTTTCTCTATTTATTTCGTATATTTAGCATTCTTGACTACTCATGAAATAATAAAAATAATATTAAAATTTCCGGCCATGAAAATAGAATTCCGGCCGGCTGGAATTCTTACCGGTATGGCCAGAAATGTTTTTATTTTCATTTTTAGATAATTTTTTTTTACAAATAATTGATCTGATCTGTGCATGGAAATAAATTTACTTTCACATGAATTGTACAATTCTAACTTATTCATGTTTTTTTTATTAAATTAAATCAAGTTTGACTATTTTACATTATAAATTTGGAATTCCTGATTACTTGTTAAATAAAAATAATAGTATTAAAAATTGAGGTAAGTAAAACACTTTGAAAACAATTTTTTTTTTAATTTTCCGGCCATGAAAATATAATTCCGGTTGGCCGGAATTGTTACTGGTAGGGCCGGAAATGTTATTATTTATACTTTCGAACAAGTTTTTTTTATTTTTTTTTACAAATTACTGATTAGACATGTGCATGAAAAAAAAAGTAACTTTCACGTGAATTGTGTACAATTTTAACTTTTTGAAATTGTACAATTCTAACTTATTGAAGCTTTTGTATTAAATTAAATCAAGTTTGGCTATTTTATTTTGTAAATTTGGAATTCCTGATTACTTGTTAAATAAAAATAATAATATTAAAAATTGAGGTAAGTAAAACAGTTTGGAAACAATATTTTTAATTTTCCGGCCATGAAAATAGAATTCCGGTTGGCCGGAATTGTTACTGGTAGGGCCGGAAATGTTATTATTTATACTTTCGAACAAGTTTTTTTTTTTTTACAAATTACTAATTAGACATGTGCATGAAAAAAAAGTAACTTTCACGTGAATTGTGTACAATTTTAACTTTTTGAAATTGTACAAACGAATTTCAGCTACTCAGTTCCTTATATAATGTCTTCATTCAATTGAATAAAAATCATGACAACACAAAAACATTTGAAACTCATTTCAATAAAAATACTCCACATTTATTTGAGTATATATATTTCGAGATTTCCTAAGATGCAGAAAAGCTTGAAAACCGTTTCAATAAGAGGTATATTTCGTAACTAAACCTTTTGTTTTAAAAAAAATTGAAAACAATATTTCCGGACATTAATAATATTTTTTAGTTAGAAGAAAACTTTTCCGATCAACCAGAAATGTTATTTGATGACCGGAATTTTTTTTCTATTACTTTTGTAATTATGTTTCATTCAATTTATATTATGATTATTTCTTTTGTATGGATGGATTGTGCTTGGAAATTAATCAAAGTCTCGTATTGAGTATATACGTTTCGAGATTTCCTACGTTGAAGGAAAACTTGAATTTAAGAGGTATATTTCGTAACTAAACCTTTTATTTAAAAACAATATTTTCGGCCATAAATAATGTTTTCCAGTCGGCCGAAAATTTTTCCGGTGAACCGAAAATGTTATTTTATGATCGAAATTCGTTTATCAGTTATTTTTGTAATTATGTTTCATTCAATTTATATTATGATTATGCTATTTCTTTTGTATATATGGATTGTGCTTGGAAATTAATCACAGTCTCGTATTGAGTATATACATTTCGAGATTTCATAAGTTGCAGAAATACTTGAATTTAAAAGGTATATTTCGTAACTAAAACTTTTATTTTTAAAAAAGAATGAAAATAATATTTCCAGCCATAAATAATGTTTTCCAGTCAGCCGAAAACTTTTCCGGTCTACCGGAAATGTTATTTTATGACCGGAATTATTTTTTCAGTTACTTTTGTAATTATGTTTCATTCAATTTATATTATGATTATGTTATTTCTTTTGTATAGATGGATTGTGCTTGGAAATTAATCAAAGTCTCGTAGTGAGTATATACGTTTGGAGATTTCCTACGTTGAAGGAAACTTGAATTTAAGAGGTATATTTCGTAACTAAACCTTTTATTTAAAAACAATATTTTCGGCCATAAATAATGTTTTCCAGTCGGCCGAAAATTTTTCCGGTGAACCGAAAATGTTATTTTATGATTGAAATTCGTTTATCAGTTATTTTTGTAATTATGTTTCATTCAATTTATATTATGATTATGCTATTTCTTTTGTATATATGGATTGTGCTTGGAAATTAATCACAGTCTCGTATTGAGTATATACATTTCGAGATTTCATAAGTTGCAGAAATACTTGAATTTAAAAGGTATATTTCGTAACTAAAACTTTTATTTTTAAAAAAGAATGAAAATAATATTTCCAGCCATAAATAATGTTTTCCAGTCAGCCGAAAACTTTTCCGGTCAACCGGAAATGTTATTTTATGACCGGAATTATTTTTTCAGTTACTTTTGTAATTATGTTTCATTCAATTTATATTATGATTATGTTATTTCTTTTGTATAGATGGATTGTGCTTGGAAATTAATCAAAGTCTCGTAGTGAGTATATACGTTTGGAGATTTCCTACGTTGAAGGAAACTTGAATTTAAGAGGTATATTTCGTAACTAAACCTTTTATTTAAAAACAAAAATGAAAACAATATTTCCGGCCATAAATAATGTTTTCCAGTCAGCCGAAAACTTTTCCGGTGAACCGAAAATGTTATTTTATGACCGAAATTCGTTTATCAGTTACTTTTGTAATTATATTTTATTGAATTTATATTATGATTATGTTATTTCTTTTGTATATATGGATTGTGCTTGAAAATTAATCACAGTCTCGTATTGAGTATATACATTTCGAGATTTCTTAAGTTGCAGAAATATTTGAATTTAAGAGGTATATTTCGTAACTAAAACTTTTATTTTTAAAAAAAGAATGAAAATAATATTTCCGGCCATAAATAATGTTTTCCAGTCAGCCGAAAACTTTTCCGGTCAACCGGAAATGTTATTTTATGACCGGAATTCTTTTTTCAGTTACTTTTGTAATTATGTTTCATTCAATTTATATTATGATTATGTTATTTCTTTTGTATAGATGGATTGTGCTTGGAAATTAATCACAGTCTCGTATGTGGGAGCATGGCATGATTGTATCTATGTTGGTGGTGCTGAACATATAGTCCATATTCCCGTCCAACCGGTGTCTTTTTACAATCTCATCTACAATATCAACCACTTGTTGCAATCAAATGAATTGAGCACAGATTATCAATTATATTATCTATCGAGCTCACGAACGGGGAGGATGATTAAATCCTTATTATCGGATGATCAAACACTCGCTCATTTGTGCATTATAGAGGCCTTTCCTAAGGTCTATGTAATTCACAATCATACAGAAGATGGTTTTGGAATTTCCAATAAAGAAGCATATATGCCTTCTTTTGATCATTCTTTTGATCTAAACCAGCCCCCACCAATTTCATTTAATGATGAAATGGAACATTTTCGGGGGATGAGTACATCTAATTGGTGTGATGATTCTTACGTTGCTAGTGAGAATTTTGCCTCGGGATCCACGCACAGGGAACTTGTTATCTCAGAAACGCCTCAAACTCATTCTCGTGATCGTGAAGCCTCGTATGAGGAAGCACCCGTTGAATCTAGTGCAGATGATGAACCTGATTATGTTGTAGACACAGATACCAATGCCTCAGATGATGCCACCGATAATTCTATTATAAATTTTACGTTTGCAGATTTTGCAGCTTGGATACGTAGGGAAGGCGGGATCACCGCACTTCAACCCAAGTAATGATCGAAATGTCAGGCTGCAGGATGCCCCAACAGAACTAAATAATTGGTTAGTTCCTATGATTCCATTGGATGTTACCGAGTCTCTCGTGTCGCGTGATTTAGATCCGACAATTGAGGAAGAGCTGTGCAATGGATCATATTACTAAAGTAAAGATGACCTGGAGATTGCTGTCGGCCTATGGCATATGGTTTGAGGAGTTGATTACATTGTTCCACGTTCAGATACCCAACATGTCTATTACAAATGCAAGCATTCAAAGACCTGTCAATTCGACTTGCGGGCCAGTCACCGTGGTGAAGTTTGGGGGGTTTATAAGTTTGTTGGTGATCATAATTGCCAAGGAGATTTGGACCATATTCCGGAGATAAAGGTCAAGGCGGATGTCGTTGCAACCTATTTTGCTCGAAAAATGCGCAATGATTGTGAAATTATTAAACCGAGAGCCATCATGGCGGAGTTGCAACGTGAATTTGGTGTTCACATCAGTTACGATGTGGCGCTGCGAGGACGTAATAATGGAATTGAGTTGATATATGGCAAACATGATGAATCTTTCGGAATGCTGCCCAGTTATCTTCACATGCTGTCGAGCAACTCTTGACCACCTACATGTAATAAAGTTCCCTCGATCTTCTGTAAATACGAGAGCTTGTAGTACGTTTTGAGGGTAGAATGTATATTGATTGTATCTGGCCTCTTGAACTTAAAAACCTATAAAAAGACAAGAAATAAATGAATAATAAATCATCGAAAACTTTAAAAAAAAATAAAAACCTAAAAAATATTATAAGTGCATAATAAAGATTCAAACATATTATTTGTGCCATTAAGTAATTTTCCGGCCAATAAAAATTAAAAGTAAATTTCTCCGATGTAGCCGGAAAAGTTTAAACAAGGCCGGAAAAGTGTAAATATGGCCGGAAAAGTTATTTCCTGGTATGAGTGAGACACTTAATTATTATGAGCGACATACTTAATTTTCTTAACCCAAAATACGAAATCAACACTAATCATCTAATAAAACCAATAAATTCTACATAAAATACTAATAAATAAAATAAAAACTATAAGATTATATCTTACAAAGTCGATAATAAAAGTAACACCGAAATTTATATCAATCACATAATTAACGATTTATCAAAACAATTAACCTAAAAACTATCACATAATTAATCTATTATTTTAAACAATGACTAATTAAAACCTAAAAAATATTATAAGTGCATGATAAAGATTCAAACATATTATTTATGCCATTAAGTAATTTTCCGGCCAATAAAAATTAAAAGTAAATTTCTCCGGTGTAGCCGAAAAAGTTTTAAAAAGGTCGGAAATGTGTAAATATGGCCGGAAAAGTTATTTCTTGGTATTAGTGAGACACTTAATTATTATGAGCGATATACTTAATTTTCTTAACCCAAAATACGAAATCAACACTAATCATCTAATAAAACCAATAAATTCTACATAAAATAGTCATTACTAATAAATAAAATAAAAACTATAAGATTATATCTTACAAAGTCGATAATAAAAGTAACACCTAAATTTATATCAATCACATAATTAACAATTTATCAAAACAATTAACCTAAAAACTATCGCATAATTAATCTATTATTTTAAACAACGACTAATTAAAGCCTAAAAAATATTATAAGTGCATAATAAAGATTCAAACATATTATTTGTGCCTCTAAGTAATTTTCCGGCCAATAAAAAATTTAAAATAAATTTCTCCGGTGTAGCCAGAAAAGTTTAAAAAAGGCCGGAAAAGTGTAAATATGGCCGGAAAAGTTATTTCTTGGTATGAGTGAGACACTTAATGATTATGAGCGACATACTTAATTTTCTTAACCCAAATACGAAATAAACACTAATCATCTAATAAAACCAATAAATTCTAGATTTATTAAAATCAACGAATAAGAATTGACCTGAAATTTTTTTATTAAAAATAAAAAAATATTCAAAAATATTATTTGTGCCATTAGATAATTTTCCGGCCAAGAAATAATCAAAATTAAGCTTCTTCGGTGTGGCCGGAGAAGTGTAATTATGGCCGGAAAAGTTTTAAGATGGCCGGAAAAATAATTTCTTGTCATGACCAACACACTTAATTTTGCTAACCTAAATACGCATAAACACTAATATACACGGATATGTACAAATATACAATTAACTTAAAAAAATGTATTAAAAAGAATATAGAAGTGGAACCTCATCCATTGTCGGGAAATTTCCGGTCTATGTTTGCCACCAAATTTTTTTCCGGTAACTTTTTCTTTCCAGCGCCCTTCAATATTAACCTAGGAATCGATTGAATTTATATAAATATTCTATATATAAATTTAGGCTAAATAGTTTAATTAAATTAAACATAAATTTACCTTTGAATTCAGGTGGTTTTTATTTTTCCGGCCACATGGATTTCAACTTTCCGGCTAAGTTTCTCTCCCCTCTATCTTTTACGGAAGTGTAATGCTTGTGTGGATGGGGTGAATTGGGTTAATGTTACTTATATAGAATAATATTCAAATAGATAAAAATAAATTTGTTGTTGAATTTATTGTTGAGGAAAACATAAAAACAGTCAAACTGACATCTCTCAAAAAAAGTGATTGAAATGTGTCAATTTTTTTGTCATGCGCATGGTAGATAGGTGAATTCCAATGAATGGCTATAGCTTACATGGTTTAAAAAGCCATGTTATAGCTTACATCCTCATTTTGTGCAGTGGCTATAACATTTTATCTCTCATTTAATAATGGAGGCTTTGATTTTGATCTTGATGATAGGAGGCAGATAAAAAAAAAAAATGGAGGGTCCCTTTGAAAAAGTACGTATTTATTTAGAGCAAAACATGTTATAGGCAGGGTACATTGTTGATAATTGGATGGACCTATCACTGACACTATATAACCTTGTCCATTTTCTTTTTAGGGCTCAAATATCATACCACATTTTTGTGATTTTATTTGTATTTCTCATTACCCACTTTGCCATTCATTAATTTCATACTGCCCTAATTTGAAAATAAAATAAAAAATTTTATCATACAGCTCAGGTGGGCCTATGAACGTGTGTGTGATTAAATTGGCGGTAATTTGTTGTCGAATCATAGGTAAAGACAAGCAACAAAGATTTTGTAATATTATGTAAATTTAGAATATATGAGTTGGCAGCTGTCACAATGAAGCTTATCGGCAACTTTATGTTATGTTTGGATTTGTTTTGATTTCTATCCTTTCAGATATTAACATGAAATGATTTTAGTGTACGTGCTCATTGGAAAGAATTTAAATTAGTCAAGTATGATATGAAATTTGGTTTGATAATCGTAATCCAAAAAATTCAAAATTTAAACAAATGTAGGGTACTAGTAATCATTCAAAATTTCAAAATAAAAAACATTCAAGAAAGTAGCTATTACAACTCCGATTACTAAGTTAAATTCTGTGAGGAAATCCAAAATTCACTCTTGATACTCCCAAGGAACAATAGCTATTACAAATTTTAAAACCATTATTTACTACTTAAGAAGATTTACCAAAACATAATTTCAACTATTTTGAAAGTTATGAGAGGGGGATTCTCACAAGCTATCTTGAAGTTGGTTTAGAATTACAAAATCTCCATCTTCATCTCCATCACTATCTGCTCTCTCCTCCGTTGCCGGAGCACTGTCAGTAATCGTCCGATCGCCCAGTGAGGGTAATAATTTTGACATATAGTCATTATCTTGAAGAGTGCCTAATTTTGTCAGGACCTCTAATAAGGCATCCTTCGTTGCAGTGTCGCCATTTTGCTCAGAAAAATCAAGAATGGCATTGACATTGGTCGGTTTTGGCCTCCAGTTCATCGAGCCCTCAGTTGAAGCAGCATTCTGAAAGCAAGATAAAGCCTCAGGAATCCTCGAATTTTGGATGTGGAGTTCTGAAAGGATCTCCCAAGTCATTGAATTAGGCTTTCCACCAGCCTTAATTATCTGGTCGAAAAACATCTCTGCCTTATGAAAAAGCCCCTTTCTGACATATGAACTCAAAAGAAGGTTTCCGACTCTAGGGTCATACACCGATCTCACTGAGAGCCAATCATCGTACAATTCCTCAGCACCTTCAATGTCATCCATTCTGATCAGAGCAGAAATCAAAGTATGGTAGCCCACATTTGGAATGTTGACAAATGAAGCCTTGTAGCTGTTCCACACTCGATAAACATCCTCTTTTTTACCAGCACTCCCATAAAGACTAATAAGATAATGATATGGCATACGATCCCGACCAGTCATTCTACTTTCAATCTTCCTCATACAGTCTACAGCCTTCTCAAGCTGCCCAGACTTGATATATATTGTAGCCATTGTGCTATAGGTCGTCCAATTAGGATTGATGGTGGTGTCCAGCTGCATATGTTCAAAAACTTGTTCCATTTTGTCTAGAGATCCCACAGTTCCATAGGATTGCAGCCAAATATTGTAGGTGTAGAGATCTAATGCTATGCTCTTCTCCCTCATTTCAGATATCAGTGTCTCAATCTTTTCGTATTCTTTAAGACTCATATAGAGAGTCATCATCACATTAAACGGAAGTGGATGACTAGCATATCCTCGAGTCTTGATTTTATCCATCAGAGATTCAGCTTCTTCTCTCATTTTAGCACGGACATAAGCATTCAAAAGGGAACCATATATTCTCTTATCTTTCAAACCATCTGGCAGCTTCTGAAAGTATTGCTCAGCTCTGGAAATTCCATGCACTTTAGCAATCAAATCTAGCTGAATAGCAGTGTCACTTGTGGTTATTCGAAACCTTTCTGCTCTATTATTCATCCAATCATAAACCTGCAATTAGCACAAATATTTTACAGATACTAATAGCAAGATATAAAATGACTTGATATAGCTAGACTAGCTCATAAATTATATTAACAACTATAGAGATAATTAAACCTTGTAACTGGCATCACAAGTGGTGATGAAAACAAACTCTCATTCAAAATTCTAATCCCAAACAATCCCACAAAAAACAGTAAAGAATGATTTAAATGGGATGAAGTATTAGATATCATCCTAGATTAGTTTTTCGATTTTGAAAAAAAAAAAAAAAAAGAACCCGACTAATTTGTGAACTCACTCGTCATAATATTTCAACTAAGTTCAATTAGCCTCAACTTTGGATTATTTACATAGTGTACATGGAACAGAATAAAAAGTGAGCACACTTAGTGATTACATACGACTCTCTGAAGCATAAAACTACTCCAACCAAGCTAACTAGAAAAAAATAAAGACACAAAAACAGAATTATCTTTAAACACATTTACTCCCCTATCTTATCGTCATGAGTTGAACAATTTTTTTTTATATGATTTAAATTTGCTGCGATATGTTTGTAGAAAAAATACGTGATAGGAGCAACGGTGACGTGGCCAATGATTTCTACCATCTGTATAAGGTATTTTAAGATAATCCTCCCTTGTTTTTGAGGAATTTATTATACAATTTAATTTAAAGTTTAAACTAATGATAGCTAGCAATTCTCATTTTATTTTTCTACTGGCACAAGCAGAACAATGCAACCAAGAATATTTATCTCACATTTTGATTGTGACATTGTGTAACTTGGTTTTGTTATATACTTATTACGAGCATCAATTAATATGACTCATCTATTGATTATTTAATATAATTGGATATAAAACTTACGTATCTAACTTAGTTTAATCAAATTAACATTATTAGTAAAGTTAGCTTGTCATGGTTATTATCCTCATAGCTTACAATGTTTCATATTAACAACACAGTTTCCCACATGAATACAGTAATCCATCAATTTCAACAGAAACAGTTGAAATCAAACATGATTACAATATTCCATCTATTTCAGAAACAACGACATGGATTATACAGCATTTGACAAATAAGCTTAAAACGACCAGATATCAATAGCCAACCTATCCCGGTAAAAACAAATCTCACACACACACACACGCACTACCTCCAGAGCCAATTTGTAGCGTCTGAACTTTCTGAGCTCCTTGACAACTCTGGAAAGCTCCCATTTGGAAATCCTCTTACCCTCATTTTCGGTCTGATTCAACACAGAAGCAGCGGCCTTATCCAAATTCGAGTTGTCCAACATCGATATTTTCTTGTATATAGCGTTCCATTTCTGCACCGGCCTCTTCTCAAAATCAACAGTTCCGTAGCTGTAAGGCTGCGGTACCGATGAGCACGTAAAAACCGCCGGATTGTTGTGGGTTTTAAAGGCGGTGGATAAATTGGGTAGTTTGAGAAAAAAACTCGAATTTTGCAGAAGCCCAGACGATACTGAGAGCGAACTCGAGAATTGCAAATGAGTAAAAGTCTTCTGGTGAGAATTTGGGGGAAGAATTTGGGCAGTGGGCTGGAGTATCATGTTTCTACTGTGGAAAGTCGGATTTAGGGTTTATGCTGAGAGTGGAAGTGTGGCGCCTTTGTGAAATTTGGGATTTGACAGATTTTTGTTTTTATTTTTAATTTTTTGGGGATTTCCATTTTCTAGAGATAAGAGTCAAGACGCTGTTACTTTCCTTTATTTTCAAATATGTCCCCAGTGTCTATTTTATTTCAATAGGAACCCACCTCTTATGTTATTTACTCTTTCCGTCTCATTTCATTATATACTCATTTTCTTTATTTAGACGTCTCATTTTATTATACGCATTTCTTAAAATGAATACACAATACATAATAGATACCCCATTATAATTCATAAATTACATCATATGCCACAAAAAAACTACTCTCTTCATTCTCTCTTCTACTTGATTTGATATAAATATCCCTAAAAAATTACTTTATCTTTCCAACTTTATTATAAACAACTCAATTTTTTAACATCCGTGTCTGACCAAATGAGTACATGAAATGGGATGGAGGGAGTAGCTTTTATTGCGTTAAATGAGGGAAAATTACAATATCGAACTCAAATTATTGATGAAGTTTCAATTCTACAACACACTTTAGATATTGATAAAAATAATTCTAGACCCAACTTAAATTTTTCGGTGCCCTATTGTCTAGTTGGCACCCGAAATGAGTACAAATTGAATAATACAAGTTTCCAAGAGTGTAGTATGTGTGTGAGTGTGGTTGATTAGGAGAATCCGCCACAGAAAAGTTGACGTATGTTTAGATTTAAAATATTTTTTTTATCATGTCTATTATTGTCAATACATAAAGTGTGTTCTAAATTGAAACTTCGCTAATAAGTTGAGTCTGAAATCGTAATTTTCTATTATATCAATATATTTGAGTTGTACGATTTTTTTTTATGTATAATAAAATATTACGTAGTGTTTAACCTTCGAATCTCATAACTTGTCCTCTCAAGTAAAAGAAAAACTATACTCCCTCCGTTCTTTTATAAGTGTCCCCCACCGTCAAATTACACATACCAAGGAAATAAATAAATTTACCTATGTAACCTTATTAATTATCATCATTAATATATACATACAACTAATTAACAAATTACAAGAAGCATTAAATAAGGATAAAATAGGAAGAATGTCATTATTTTACTCTCAAATTTTGAAATAGGACACTATTTGAAAACAAAAAATTGAACTAAATAGGACACTTAAAAAAGAACGGAGGGAATTCCTTAGGCTTAGGATATATAGACCAAGAACTTTGCATTGTTTTGTAATATTTGAGAAGATGTAAAATTTTAAATAATTTTGTATTTTTGTATGATAATTAAATCGTTTAATTTTGAATGAGGACTATGATTCTAAAAATACTCAAAATTTAAAATTTTGACTCTCATTCTATCCATACAGTATATCTACGCACATCGAAAGGACCGTCCCCTAAATTCAAAAAAAAAAAAAAAACAAATGAAATTACTTCCTTAGCGAAATTTTTACTTATTAACCTAACTAATTTCGAACTGAGGCAGTATAATTAGGAATGACAATGGGTCGGGTACCCACTCATTAGGCATTTCTCAAATCCAAACCCATTAAAATTTCCTCAACCCATACCCGTCCCAAACCCGATTAAAAAATTATTTTAAAACCCGTACCCGACCCAAACCCGTTGGATAATATCCAATAAAAACCCGCTAAAAACCCGAATGTACTAGAACATAAACATCAATATTAAATAGTAGAAATAACAAAATATTATAAACATAATTTTAACATTAGTATAAATAGAAAATTTCATTAAATTAAATTATATGTGGGTTAAAAGAATAATATAAAATCCTAATATTTATACTAATATAAATTATATATAAAATAAATATTTAATTACTAAAATTATTAATTCTTTGTATGCGGGTTAAAAAGAATAATATAAAACCCTAAAATTATTAATATTTATACTAATATCTATATTTATATTATAAATTATATATATAATATTTTGTCATCTTACATATATATAAATGGGTTTGGGTAGCGGATACCCGTAGGTAATTTCCCAAACCTGACCCAAACCCGTCATGGGTTTGAATGTTTCTACCCAAACCCGTCCCAAAACCATTTAATAATTTCCAAACCCGTCCCATTAGGGTTTGATAGAGCCGGGTACCCGTAAAAACCCGACCCATTGCCATCATTGCGTATAATAAGAGGCTTAGAAAGGAATCTCTAATTTAAACTATTATTTTACTGGTATAAAATTTATATTTCTATTTTAGAAAATTTCATTTTGTTCCCGTTTATTTCTGTATAGTTTTTTATTTTTATTTTTAATTTATAAATTCAACTGAAGGATTTGAGCGAAAGGAGTGGACTCAGTGGGGTTGAGTGGAGTGGACCGAGTCAAGTCAATTTAAGAATTTAATGCTATCTACAAAATAGGCTGCGAAGACTTGGTCTCATCCAATGAGCAACAAACTACAACGGATGTTAGTTTCCACAACATTATTTATAAAAAAAATAAAAAAAATGAAAAGTCGAACATTATTTTTCTATACAATTATAAAATAGGATGTTTAGAAGATAAATTTTATTTCAAAATAAGATACTTATTCAAAAACGAAAGAAATAATATGAATGATAGTAGGCCATATGAATGATAGTAGGCCACGTGACGTGCATCCATAGCGAGTATGCATTACAAGTCTCCACCTAGACTTAACATGGAATCAATCTTATTCATTTTTAAATAACTAATTTATGATATATCCTCAAAAAATAAAAATAAAAAAATAACTAATTTATGATCAGTCATAAGAATTTCAATAATTAGTTACTAGTTCATTGCTTTAGTAACAAACAACACGAGGACAGATTTATATCAAAACCTTAATCCTTTCATCCTAATATATTCTAGTTTCACATTTCTTTTTATCCTACGTGCAAACTATATCATACTTGGTTAAATGTAACATTTCTTTACCACAATAGTTACTATGATTTATACCACTATTATTTATTTCTCATGACAAAATGCCTTCTTGTTGAACGTGGCTGATTGAAAAGAAAAACACAGTGCAGAAAAAACTCATAACATAAGCACAATTTCAGACCAAATTCTCCGGCTGAGCAGCCGCATCGTCACCACCACCACCGACACCGAGCTTCTCTTCCACAAGGCGTGCCAAATCTCCAACTCCGGGCTCCTCATCGACTGCAGCATCCCTTTTGGTCAACGCTGCGAGAAGTATAACGACAGGCACAGTCGCAGCAAGGACTATAAATAGATGAAGAGCAGCTTTCGACAGAATCAGCTCAACTGCTGCGACGACAAACAGAAGAAAATACACGACCCTCTTGTCAATGATCGTGTGTAGAATGACAGAATCCGGGAGCGCACGCAGCAGAAGGGAGTACAGGAACGCCACCTCGGTGGTGGCGACCAGATACACAACCGAGACTTTACGTTCAGGGACGAGGGCGATGAAGAGCACGGTCCATATAAACGTCACATAGTATAAACTGAAGCTTTCCAGATTTCTCACTATCCTAAGTGCAGCAGATTCCGGGGAGGAAGGTATGTCGAAGGGGAATGAAAAGGCTATAGTATAGAGCTTCTTTCGCGACGAATTTTTTGATTCGTCGTCAAGAGAGGGTGGACGTGGTGGAGGATTGGTGGATGGCCTCTGTGTGGTGGTGCCATAGTTAGCCATATTTGAGAGGAGCAAAGAATGATGTGATTTCAGCAAAATGGGGGTGGATTATATGTAGTAGTGAAGCTTTTGGCAATATATGCAACAAAAGTCTAAGTCAATCATGGACTTTTTAATTTAATAAATATTGTGCTAGCTTTCTAGGAAAACCCGACAGGAAAATATGGCCCATGTACGTAAAACAAGGTTTAATGGATTATGAAAAAATTAATTAAAATTAATGGTAGTATAGTATGTGAAATACAAACACATAATGACAGGTTTAATAAATGATTGAGACCAAACGTACACATTTAGGTAAAACTTAACAAAGATATTGAGGCATTTTATGAAGTAACATAATTGCCTCAAATAGTAAGGATTCATCATTGTTTTGAGGTAAAGTAGCAGCTGATATGTTTCTTACAACAACCAGAATCTTGTAGAGCATTTACCTCTATGATCTGTAAATTAGCATCCTGGCCAGCTTCTGTGAATAATTTCAGCGTTCTTCGAATTTCCGTGTACATAAACCATCGGTTTTTTAACCTGGAGTAGTAGATAGAGATAGTATAGGTACACTATACTAGAGCAGTTCAAACAAAAGAATGAGATAGAGCTTCGTCACCTACCAGCGATATGGGAGGAAATCCAGCATGAAGACGAGCCCCAGAAAACCCCTTCGTGCTAAGTAGACACTTGTAACCATTTATTTGAGCATGCTCACTGCAACAGAAACGAACGTGCACTGGATTATTTTATATGAGCTACTGGTGCAAAGGGAATAATCGAAGAAAACAATACATGTTCAGCTCTGAGTCTGTGACAAATCTCCCTTGTCTACATATGTTTATCTATGAAAAAAATTAATAGCAACAGTTTGAATATGATTACTTCAACAAGACATTAAGCTGGTTAGTTTTATGAGATCCTTGAGATGCCAAGCCAATAAATGGACCCAAAAAAGAAATTACAAAATGCTGCTAATCCATATCGACAGAGACATATAATTTCAGGAAAATCACCTCAAAAGGTAAGTAAAATTCCCTCTCTGAAATTCTTGAAGAGAAATCCCTTCTTCTTTAGAGTACCTGAAACAAGGATAGTTGTATGATGAAGAGAAATCCTGTCACTGCCATACAGTGACACAGAAATTGAAAGGAGAAATCCATATACTGAACACCGCTTCAGCATTATATTTGTGTCCAGCAGTCAAATTATAAACAGATAAACGAAAATACAGAACATGTGGATGACAAGCATGTCTTGTAAAGTGAACATTTTGCAGAGAAAGGGTTAAATGGGACGAGCTAGAAAAATGTATGCGTGGGTATATGGTGTCAGTGTGTTGCGTGGTTGAGGGGGGGGGGGAGTATATCACTTCTGTATCTTAACAGTTTCTGTTGCAAAAAAGTTCTGTAGTTCTCCTACATATTTCAACAGTTTCACCAATATATATTTAGAAGAGAGAACCACAAACAGAGAATACAGTTTCAATCGTACCGCCATGGCTCATGATTTTCACAGAAGCGTGAGATTCCATTCATTGCTGAGAACGTGTCGATGTGAACCCAGATTTCATTTGAATTGTTTTCTGAATGCCCTGTAAAAACATTACCTAATCCTCATGGGTCATTGCAGTTTAGAATGAACACTTGTGATTCATGTCTAAAGCAAATGTTATAGCTAACAAGAAAATCAAATTCATTCAAGAGCCTCAACACAGGCATGCAAGAAAGAAAAATAAATGGGAACCAGCACTGGATTACAAATTGAACGTAATATCGCGAGAGAAAACAAATGGTAATTTAAGTTGACATTGTAACTGGTTACTAACTAATCGTATTTAATAATTAAAAATACTTCTTTTGGATTAAATTGATACTACATTTTGTATAAATGACCTATGTGGAATGTTGATCTATAATCTTTTGTGGCAGGTCCTAAAGAGGTATGTGTCATTGTGATAACCAAATAATCGGTGGAATAAAACCCTGGAGACAACCTAGACATGTCATTGTCTACAGAACAAAAAATAAATAAAAAAATGCAGGATCACTAAATCTAATAATAGGACTCTAAATACTCCAGCAGGTGACACAAACCAAAAATATGGAGTGATGGTAGATGAAATTGGCAATAATAAACGTAAAATTAAAAAATACACTGCCTAAGAAAGAAGTTTATCTACATCATTAGATAAAAGATAAAATCTTCTATTTGCTGAAGAATCATCATATAAGAAGTTCAACTATGTTCTGAATCTTCTGATGGCAATTTTATTTAAGACACCAATCTCAATTTTCATAACATGGTCTGACAGTTCAGAGTGGATACAATCTCTTGCACTTACATATCTCCATACAAATAGGAAAAAGGGAACTAATGATACATGAACAAAAGGACAGAGCAAGAAAGCAGAAAGCAATTGAAGTTTGTAAGATTAAGGGTTTAAGTAATGTAGTCAGTCAATTTCTCTATGCTGGGTGGTGTGTGCAAGAGAAGGGGAGAAGAAAGAGCTTACCCATCTTATGCAAAGCTTTTAGGGCATAACCGCTAGGATAGTTCTCGTATGATGCCATAAACGTCAAGATTGTACACCCTAGACTACATAATAAGAAGTCAGCACAGATGGAAGAAATTCTCAACAGTAGAACAAAAAGTTACTTGGCTTAACCTGATCAGGAATGATCCCAGCATGACAATATTTAGATATTTCCATAAACTCTTTTTCCTATTGTTGTAGCTGGAGAAAAAAGAAAACAGAAACCAACTCTATTCAGTGGGTAAGAACTAGGCAATAGTGAAATGACCAACTAAAAAAAAGAAGAAATCAAAGAGATTTCTACTCCAAACATTTTTTTTATAGAGAAGGAAAGAGTCAAAATACTTTGACTGGATCAACTTGTCAACAAATGACAATTCCTTTATGATATTATTAAGCAAAAATATTTTATAGGAAGAAGTTACATACATTCTGGTAGCAGCAATTGCAGCAGATAAGTTGAAGATAGGAAGAGAACTAATAATGAATCGGAGTTCCTGCAGCAGGAAATTCAAATCACTTAATTGTAAAACAGACCGACGTTAAGTTAAATACACCTAATTCAGAGACTATGGAGGCATTACCTTGTGTGGAAGCTTTGAGTAAAGCGTAACAAACGATAAAACAGGAATAGCATAGAACAGAATCCTTCTGTCAAGTAATAAACCCAGCTGCAACCAAATAGTGCCACATCAAATTAGGCATAATAATAGGATTCATAAATTGCACCAAGCAGGATTTGAAGCTAAAAGCTTGAGCAGTCGAGCTTTTCAACTAACACTATTTACAGGTACCAAAGAGTTCAGTAAAGTGAAACTGCATAAACCATTACATATGTAGTATAAGCTAGGGCATATACAAGTGCAAAAACAAGAAGATAAGATGAAATGCAGAAGACAGAATTGCATGCCATGTGAAAGAGAGTTTATCAATTCTTTACATACACGCTCTCCGCTCTCGTTCCCACTTTGAAGAAACCTAAAACAAGCTTGACATACCATGTATCACTTGGAAGGTTATATCACATATTGTTTGATATATATAACTTCAGATGATACCACTCTCACAAAACTTCAAATAGAAATTAGGAAATTAGGATTTATGATAATAGAACTTGTGCTCACCACAAACAGCGGATATGCCACCAGTAATGAGCGGGGAAGAGCTGATGTGAAGTACCAGTGAAAAGCTTGAGTCTACCGGAAGTTATGGAAAAACTAAGAAGTCAAACAAATGAAAAGGATATCTGTCTTTTACTACATAACTGATTTTGTACCTATAAATTGCTATCTGAAAAAACCATGCTCTCATTTAAAAGCTATAAATAGTGGAATTTTGTGACCTCCCCACTAGCATACATGCATGTGGTCATTTTGGTAGCTCAACTAAATGATTAACTGGCTAGTGATGATTAACTGATACACAAGTTTTTATATTAAAAAGGTGCTTCATGAAGATGCCTATACAATATGAAGATGAACAGAGAAATAGATTGAGAATGTGGAGGATATACAAACTCCTGAGCCAACTTAATGTTTCAAAACATGCAAAAGAAATTCTTTTAATTAAAGGATACACCCCATTCAGAGCTCCGATTTAACACTGAATTAAACCAAAAGACTTCCAGCTCAGGCCATAACATCTTCCTCCACATGACTGAATCTACCATAACTGTCAAACCTGCAATGCAAGATTATAATAGTTCATATCATTGACATATAGATGTCAAAAGGCATGAAATATATAGAGATAATTGGGTTTAGCCAACAAACCTATGCAAAAGATAGCAGCTATCAAGCACGACAGTACAGCTTTGCGCAATGAAATAGATCTAGACTGTATTTGATTAATTTAAGACATAGTTAGAGGGAGGAAGAAAGAAAAGACCATCAGGCTAACATAGCATCCAATGCAAATAGGCAAACACAGTAAGAAATCACATTTTTCTCATGATTGAAAAACACCCAAAATTTTTTATTAAATTTTAAATATAATGTGTACACATATGCTATCTAAACAAACTCTTAATAAAGCCTGAAATCGTAAGTACAAAGTACAACTCCAAGATAAAATCTCAGAATGACTGGAGTATTTTAGTATTTCCTACACAAAGAAGAAAGCATCTTTGCATAATGTAAGTGGTAACTTAATAAGGCAAAAGATACACCTAATCAAATATGAAGATCTTTCATATTGATGGCTAAGAAGGAAGCAGATAGTGAAAAACTAATGGAATTTATATAGCTTGCGTGCATATACCATAGAATGTAGCAGCTAATGAGGGGGAGAGAGAAAAGAGTAGAAGAAAATTAAAGAAAAAGAACAGCAAATTTTTCAAGTAATAGTCATGGCTACACCACATACCAGCAAAAGCTCAAGCCCCAGAGGTGAAACAAGTAACAAGATGTCACATCTGAAGACGATGGTAGCAAAAACCTGACCATTGAAAAACAGACTTTCATTCATCAGAATATCATAAAGACATAAAGTGGAAAGATCTTTAATCTCTCGCAAAACCAGAATAGTCGTGAATAAAATAAATGTAGGTTGCAGAGAATGTTGCGTAAAGATTTTAAAAATCAAATAAAATCAGTTACATGATATATTTTCGGAAATTTGAGGCAAATCCCTATACTAATGCAAGATGAATATAAATGAAATTCATCGAAGGGGGTATAATATGAAGTCTGATGTGATTGCTAAACCAGAAACAAGCATTGGAGGACAAGAATCATAGTAAACGAAAAATTGGAAGCTATTCTCATGGTTCATAACAACAATGCAGAAGTTCGAGGTACCATAAACTAAATAAAATCTCAAGAGTATGACAATCTCACCAAAGATTTAAATTAGCAGTTGGGTAAACGTACCAAAGAATTTAATGCCGCATAAAACCTTTTCTGAACCCAATATCCATATGCCAAGTTAACTACAAACAACAAATTATGGCTAAATCAGCATATGAAATCAAATAACTACAACGGGTACTATGCTAAGTCACGAAAAAACGTTGAAGCCCAATTTGAATGAACAGAATATAATGGGAGAGCTACAAATTGCTATTGCAAGGAACATATGACATGGAGAAAATATGAAATCAAATAACTACAACGGGTACTATGCTAAGTCACGAAAAAACGTTGAAGCCCAATTTGAATGAACGGGATATAATGGGAGAGCTACAAATTGCTATTGCAAGGAACATATGACATGGAGAAAATATGAGAAATTCGCAATAGTTTGTGTAGAAAGTAGAAACGTAAAGTAGAAATATAATTGGGGCAAAATTTATGTGTATTTTATTCCTCTACTCAACAGCATATATATACATAAGAGATATCTATATTAGGAAATCTATACAGCCCATATACAATACTACCCTAAAGCCCATATAATTGAATTTATTTCTAACACTCCCCCTCAAGCTGGAGCATAGATATTAATCATGCCCAGCTTGTTACAAAGATAATCAATTCTAACCCCATTAAGAGCCTTCGTGAAGATGCCTCTTAGTTGATCTTCAGACCTCATATATCCTGTAGAAATCAGTCATTTTTTAATCTTCTCACGAACAAAATGACAATCAATCTCAATGTGTTTGGTTCGTTCGTGAAAGACCGGATTAGCAACAATGTGAAGTGCAACTTGATTATCACACCATAACTTGGCTGGTATAGGGACCTTCAACCCTATCTCATTCAGAAACTCATGCACCCATAGTATCTCGCACACGGATTTAGCCATTGCTCGATATTCAGATTCTGCACTTGAACGTGAAACCACCTTTTGTTTCTTGCTTTGCCATGAGATCAAGTTTCCTCCATAGAAGACACAATAGCCAGAAGTAGATCTCCGATCTTCTTTTGACCCTGCCCAATCAACATCTGAGAAACACTCGACCTTATTATGACCATGATCACTATACACAATTCCGCGTCCAGGTGCTCCCTTCAGATAGCACAAAATCTGTTCCACTGCCTTCCAATGATTAATAGTTGGTGATGACATATATTGACTTACCACGCTTACAGGATAAGCAATATCAGGACGCGTCACCCTAAGATAATTCAACTTTCCAACCAATCTTCTATATCTATCAGGATCATCAAATAGCTCACCTTCTTTCGTAAGCTGTAAATTTGGAACCATTGGAGAGCTACATGGTTTGGCCTCCAACTTTCCTATTTCAGAAAGTAAATCCAGCACATATTTTCTTTGAGATAAGAAAATCCTTCATTTCCTACTCCTGCGCACTTCAACTCCTAAAAAGTATCTAAGCTCTCCCAAGTCTTTGGCATTAAACTGAGTATGAAAGAGTGCTCAACTCCTAAAAAGTATCTGAGCTCTCCCAAGTCTTTGGCATTAAACTGAGTATGAAAGAAAGCTTTGAGGGATGCAATCCCTTCAGAATCACTACCATTGATCACAATATCATCCACATACACAACTAACAAAATAATACCACTTTTTGAATGCTTGTAGAAAACAGGATCATCAGATTTACTCTTCTTCATGCCAAACTTCTCAACAGCACGAGTAAATGTACCAAACCATGCACGTGGACTCTGTTTCAAACCATACAAAGACTTTCGAAGATAACACACCTTATGAGACTTCCCCTGAGCAACAAAGCCGGGCGGTTGCTCCATATAGATAGTATCATCAAGATCACCATGCAAGAAAGCATTCTTTATATCTAACTGGTGCAAGGCCCAATGATGAGTGGCTGCCAAAGAAATTAATAGATGAATAAATGTAAGCTTGGCAACAGATGAAAAAGTGTCACAATAATCAACACCGTAAATCTGCGCATATCCCTTGGCAACAAGACGAGCCTTCAACCGATTAATTGAGCCATCAGGATTAACTTTGATAGTGAACACCCACTTACAACCAATGGCTCGTTTACCGGCAGGAAGATCAACCAAAACCCAAATGCCATTACCCAGCAAAGCATTTAGTTCCTCAACCATGGCAGCACGCCAACCAGGATGAGCTAAAGCCTCCTCAACAAATTTAGGAATAGACTCAAGAGACACAACAAAAGCTTGAGAAGAAGGGGACAAATGTTTGTAGGAAACAAAGGCAGAAATATGATAAGTGCAAGAACGTTTACCTTTTCGAAGAGCAATAGGAAGATCATCACTTAAAAGAAGAATCTGTCGACGAAGATATTGGTTCAGCGGGACACGATGTAGATGCATTAGGAACCAACTCAGCAGTAGCAGGTACGAAAGGCGGACGACGACGAGGGTAAGTATGGATAATAGGAGGCCTAGCAGAGTCAGAAGGAGGAATAACTGGAGAAGTGACGGTATAAATAATGAAGTCTGTATCCTCCTTCTCAGTAGGAGTAGGAGTGGAGTCGGGAGAGAAATGTATATGTTCTGAAAAGGAGGCATCAGTGGAAACAAGATACCTATTGAGACTAAGACAAAAACAACGATAACCCTTTTGTACCCTAGAATACCCCAAAAAGATACACTTTAAAGATTTTGGATCCAATTTAGTAACTTGAGGCCTAACATCCCGAACATAACAAGTACTACCAAATATTTTAGGCTCAACAGGAAACACAGACTTGGATGGAAAAAGAACATGAAATGGAGACTCACCACAAAGAATAGCAGAAGGCATACAATTGATCAGAAAACAAGCAGTAGATACAACATCAGCCCAAAAATGTTTAGGAACGTGTCCAGCAAATAACAAAGCTCTAGCAGTTTCAAGTAAATGCCTATTTTTCCTTTCGACAACACCATTTTGAGATGGTGTGTCGACACAAGAGGTTTGATGAAGAATGCCATTGTGCATCATATAATTACGAAATGGATCAGATAAATATTTCTTAGCATTATCACTTCGCAAGATTTTCAAAGGAACGCCAAATTGAGTCTTAATTTTAGCACAAAAAGCAGGAAAATATGTAAATAGCTCAGAACGATGTCTCATCAAATAAAGCCATGTCATACGAGAATGATCATCAACAAAAGTAACTAACTAACGAAATCCGGGTTTTGATGTAATGGAACAAGGACCCCAAACATCAGAATGAACTAACTCAAAGGGAGCAGAGACTCGCTTATTGACTCTCGGACTCAGACTAACACGATGAAATTATGCATAATGACAAGACTCACAATCTAAAGACGACAACTTAGAAAGTTGCGAACACAACTTCTTCAAGAAAGATAGAGACGGGTGACCCAAACGACAGTGTGCTTCCATAGGAGTGACGGTTCCAGTACATGCTACTGATGAAGGTTGTTCCGTATCAAGAATGTAGAGACCATCAGATTCATGTCCCCTACCAATAATCTTCTTCATCACAAGATCCTGAAACAAGCAATAATCACGAAAGAAAGAGACAACAACGAAGATTGCGAGTAAACTTACTCACAGAAACCAAGTTATATGAGAGTTTAGGGAGACTAAGAACAGAAGACAAAGATAGGGAAGATGTTGGTTTGACAGTCCCCGATCCAACAACACGAGATAGCGAACCATCAGCTAAAGTAACAGGAAGACGAGTATCATGAGGCTCAAAGCTAGAAAACAAAGTGGAGTTACCTGTCATGTGATCGGTAGCACCAGAATCTATGACCCAGTTGGAAGGTGAGGAAACAAGACAGGCATTAGGTTTACCAGACTCGGCAATAGCTGTGACAGAACTAGATTGTGATTGAGGCATATCCTAATGTTGTAATAACCTTGCATACTCGTTAGCAAAAATAGTGATAGTCACTGGCTGGGGTAGAACGATGGCCACTATCAGCTGCATGAGCAGATAAAGGAGGCTTCTTATTGCGCAATTTCGGACAATCCCGTTTGAAATGCCCAAATTCATGACAATATCGACACTCTACAGAAGCTGACCACTACCTTGAGTTGACTGTTGTCCCTTGTTCCCGCCTACTTTATATTGTGGCGAGAATTGTGGCTTTCCAGGCTCATATGCAGGAGCACGACTAACAAGAACACTACTGAGTGGAGAAGGTGGGACAGAAGTCGTGCGTTCAGTGCAAAGAATCCTACTAAGAGCCTTTTCCAAAGATACAATTTTAGAATCAGATAGAACTTGCGATTTAGCCGTCTCAAATTCGAGTGGAAGCCCGGCTACGAAACTCATCACAACCATTTTCTCCCGTTGAGCTGTTGTTCCTTAACATCAGGACTGAAAGGAAGCAACACATTGAGTTGCTCATACGTCTTCTTGAACTCCATGAAATAGTCTGTAATTGGCCTATCCCTTTTTTCTACCTGTAAAATGCTTGACAAACATCATACATTCGAGAAAGATTGTCTTTTCCCGAATACAAGAATTCAATATACTTCATGAGTGTCTTGACTGTCCGACAATGAGTAATCATCCCAATCACCTCACTACTGATAGAATTACGTATTTGTAAGAACAATCGAGCATCCTCCCGAACCCAAGCTTGTTTAGAAGTATCAGAAGTTGGTGGATCATCAGTTATATGCTTATGTTGGGAAAATTAATAGAGTTTTGATTTGATACCAAAACCCATCTGACCCCAATTGAGTAGATGATTGCGCAAGCCTAAGTGTTTTTCCAGCTCACATGTTTGAGTTTATAGAGTTTCTAAGTTTACAGGTGGAGTCGCTGCAGAAGACCCAGCTGAGTAACTCATCAGGGCTACCACAGCAGTAAAGCCCAGCAGAGCTGTATAAGATTACAACATACAAAAGAAACTTAACTGACCAAGTTGAGTACACAGCAGGGCAAGCCAAGTCGAGTGATCAGCAACGTTATCCAGATTCAAAACGATCAAGTTCATCCCGACACAACTGTAGGAAAGACCCAGCTTGTGTGGCAACTCAGCTTAGCGTCAAGACCCAGCAGAGTTCAAGACTCAGCTCAACGTCAAAGATCCAGCAGAGTTCAAGACAGCTCAGAGTCATCAGCACAGCAGAGTCGAAATCAACTTGAGATAAAGTCAGAACTGACCTGAACCATCAGGAACTCGACACCTCAGCACCTAAAAGTCAGACCTAGGATTGCTTTACGAGAAAATCAAGGAAGAAGACAAGATCAACTTGTCAGAAGTTAGGTAGAGATTCAGAACGGCTCTTTCCAACGGCTAGTTCTAATCTCTCCCTATAAATACGAGTCTTCTTCATCATCAAAAAAAGAATGTTCATAGTTGGAAAATCCAAACCCAAACCCTTCTACCCAGAAAAGGTTAGGTAAAGGTACGCTTGCTCGAAGCGCGCAATTCGAGTGTTGGTTCTGTAGTACCCGTAAACTATAGGTTAGGCTTCAGCTGTGCGCGTAAACAGTTGGTTACGTTTCGATACAGTACGCGTAAACTTGTATCCAGCTCGAGGAACTGAGCTGCAACGCTTGCTGACTGCGTGTAAAGTCAGTGGTATCCTTGATTACCAGATGGTTTTCTGGTCGTGGACGTAGGAGTAGTTTCTCATAACCACGTTAAATAGCTTTGTTCTTTACTGCTTTATTTATGCATTCAGCTAACTCATCATAAGCATTCTTTCAAGCTGCATAAGCTGACTAACTGAAAACAGAAACAAAGTTTTGCAATATATTTGAAGTATCAGACGGACTTTCCAAAAACCAACCACATTCTGCACACAGCCAGCTGTGTCGATCAAGCTGCCTTCCAGCTGGATCGAACACAGACAGCTCACTCAAGAGTTTTAATTGAAAAAGATTTTAAACCTTGGTGTATTCACCCCCCTCTACACCAAGGTATCCGTCTCGGGACCAACAGATTATCCATAGACACTCAACAAATAAAGTTCAATGGTCTGACGTCAATCCAAATAATTTGTAGGACTGAGTTTGTGTTCTGTGATTTTTGTCATCATAGGTACAACATCAGTTGCTACATTTTGCTTTTCTCCAGACCTAGTGAGGCACCAAATCAATCAAATGAGATAAACTCCAAATAGAAATCGGAATTCCAAGCAAAGGTCGAATCTGTACCGAAACATAATCCAATACCAACCTAGTATTGACCCAAACAGGTACACGAATCGAAAGAGAATGTCGAGACAGGTTGAACAAAACTGACCGGAGCAGATTCCGGCGTCACATGCAGCCTTACGCGCCGAAAATGCGAAACTGGGCAGCAAACGGCGGCGGCGCGTGTGGCTCACACGCGCGGAATCCAGCGACCAAACTTCCGACGTAGGTTCGCCAGACAGTGGCGCTCCTCCCTGTGCTGGAGGTGTCGACCAGATATGCTCCAAACACAAATGGGTGGCTGCACCCTAACGTGTGCTGAAACCCTAATTTTTTTTTTTAATTCGAAATTTTCTGAAAATTACCCAATAATCTAACCCTAGATCGAAAGCTCTGGTACCATGTAGAAACGTAAAGTAGAAACATAATTGGGGCAAAATTTCTGTGTATTTTATTCCTCTACTCAACAGCATATATATACATAAGAGATATCTATATTAGGAAATCTATACAACCCATATAAAATACTACCCTAAAGCCCATATAATTGAATCTATTTCTAACAGTTTGTATTAACAGCTAATGTCCTAATTTGGATATATAAATGCATGTTATTCATTTGTTATTGCACCAAGCAAATTTTGTTGGCTAAAATGAAGGCGAATATGAATTATGTACCAAGAAGAATGCATTTTGCATGTGTTTGTTGATTTATTTTTATGAAAAATTTTATGCAGAATTGCAGATGCTGTCAGTTAATTATAACAAGAATTCCTTAAGATTATTTCAATACCCCATGAATAGGAAAGTCAAACAAAGATATCACAATCTTCACATCCTTCAACAATCACAGCTATTTTTCTAAATATTACTTCTCAGTTGAAACTGCATGCTATGAACCAAAGATAATACAGTGAAGTGTGACTGTTTTCCATTCCAATGCCACTGGACCCTCTTCAGCAACATAAAATTTCATTTTTGGTTAATTTAGACATGGCACATTGGACAGTAACACTTGCAACAGCAAGAAAATAATGTAAATCTTCTGAAATTACAATAAATTTGTAAAATAGACCTAGTGCAGGTAAAATTACCTAAGCCAAATGCCAATATGTTAGGAAGGGGGCGTGTGCAGTAGAACAGCATGTGAAACTGAATTGCAGTCAATATTACAAAAAATGCTTCAACTTGAGATCCAAAATTCTTCCTGATCTGCACAAGTATGAAGTAGGTTTGCATAGCTGACTATAAATTGACACCAGACAAATAAAGATGGAGATTTCTTAAAGAAAATGAGCACCAAGCTTTTCATAAGCAGAAAGAAACAAATATGTAATCAGTTGTTAGAGCACTTCTTCCCAGCATACCCTATTTTGATGTTAGAAACTAGTGTTTGGTAGTTAGCTAACAAGGGAAGGACCTCAACATTGTATTAGCAAGCATGTCATGTTCTAAAAGCATGATTTACTCAGACCTCAACAGGAGAGAATAAGCAAAAAAGCAAAAGAGTGAAAGGAGAGTACATTTTAAGTATAAATACCTGAATACGGAAGAAGCGCAATGAAGACAATATTGTGAAACCTAACACCAAACGAACTGGGCAAAACAATGTAAGGCGAATTAAAATGGATATACATGAAACCAAAAGTTGTAGCTATCTCAGCAAATATAGAAGATCAGAAAGTTAGAACTTGTAGATCGATCTAAAACTGACATACTAATCATTTGAAACAAAGAATAACCCAAATAAATAGAAAGCGCATAAAAATTCTTGGGATTATTAAACTACTTGATCAAAATTATCTAGGTATGAAGATGACAATGGCCGATATAAAAATTAGGGAAATAGTTCATGTAGAGCTTGTTGGCCTCTATGCATGACAAAGTAATAATGATATCATTAGTTTTGTTAATAATATAACTTGACAAAATATGTAGAAGTTCTGCAGGGAAAAGTCTTACCTGCATAAAGACTGTATATCTTTGGAAACTGCAATAAACTAGCGGCTAGCACAAATGGAGAAGCTAGAGTTGATACAAAAAGGGAGCCTGTAAGAAAATAAATTTAATTTTGAAAATAGCTGACCTCATTAAGTGGATCCTAAGATCCTTTGTTGCTATCAAAGTAGAATATTAGGATTTACAGACGACGAATAATGGAATTGGAATAGCAAGCAACTGAATGCATTGGAGAAATAGCATAAGAAAACTTACCAATAAATGTACGAGGGACTACTCCGGGAAATTCCAAGTGATCATACTGAAATAGAAACACAAATAAAATGAAAAAGAAGCCGAACTATATGTAAAAATTCTTAAACCGATCAAAATATCTAATTTTACCTTCTCTATATGATGTCGATGGTACAAAATGTCATGCATTGCCTAGCAATAGAGCATAGATTAGTTCATCAGTTTTTCACAATGTTCAAAAGGGCGTAGACGTTTATCTTTAAAGAAAGATGCAAATATCCAGGAAAACAGTGCTAAAACCCCAGAATACTAAGAACTGAAAACGAAAGCATTTTTGTTTCAACAAATTTTGTGGAAGAAGCCAAAATCCTAAAAACTTGAAAATAATAAAATTTTCGAAGGAAATACAGTTGAGTTACAAAAGGAGCAAGCAAACAATGTAGAAAAACCCAAATCCAAAAAAAAAAAGAAACGGAAATTGAGCAAAGATTAGAGAATTATGCCAGACCTGAATATTGAAGCTTTCTTCAACCTTAGTGTAAGGCGCCATGAACACGTAAAATGCAGCAATCAACCCCAGCAACAGATCGTAACCTTATTGCAGAGAGTTTGGAAATTAACATGCTGATGGATTTAGTTGAAACGTAGAACTCAAAAGTTATCGAATTTACCATAAACTTGCATTAAATTGGAACCTCGCGCCATTTTGTCTGCAGAACGCAAAACCCAGAGACCCGCAGAAGTAGAACGACGATTTTCACTTTTTCAATTTTGCCCCCAAATTTAAAAATTCCCTATTACTGCCCTAAATATACCAATAGAAAAAGAAAATATTATTTTTGTAAATATTTTCACTTAATAATCAATAATAATATACTGGAATTTTTTATTTTAAGATTTAGGTCCTGTATTATTTTCATCGCAACACTGTTTCCTGTATTATTTTATTTTTTTGAGGGGAAACTGTTACTTGTATTATTATTTTCCTAATTCTTTCTACTAAATCCAAGACGGCACACCTCCGCGGCGGCGGAATGGCGGTTCAGCCATCAGCCCACCTCCTCCGGTTAGTTCTCTCCTGCCGGAAAATCACCGCGCAAGTGACGTGCAGCGGTACCGACTCCATCATAGCCATCGCGTCATCCAGCGAGCAAGAATTCATCAAAGAATACAGAGCGAAGTTGAATCGTTTCCCCCGCGCCAACATTTATTGGGACTCCAAAACCGCCTCCAGAATCGGCGATAAAATCGCCTTCCGCCTCCAAGAGATTGGCGTCTCCACCGTCGGAATCGACGTGACGGAGGAGCTCTCGAGGCCCATCCATTACCGCAGATTGCTGGGGCCCTTTTTCGAATCGGTAAAGCGGACGGGAATCACCGTCAGTGGCGCCGAGGAATTGGTGTTCCTCGGGCGATGATCCGATTGTTGAGGTATTTTTTGTTTGGATTGGATTGCTCAATCCGATCTGCTCTGTGCTGTGCTGTTTGGACTTATAGTATTTGATAGATTGCTCTTTGATAGTAGCAGAATTCATAGTCATTGAGTTTGTTGTAGAGCTAGGGTTGGGATTGGGAAAAAGAAGAATTAATTTCCTTGTGTTTGATTCATTTTCAAGTTTGTTTCACCGTTTGATTATTGATTACACTCTGGATTGGTGTTGACAACTGCTGAAAATGTTGGATTGAACAAATCAAGAGAGTAAACTATCTAATGGTTTAATGCTAATTTACTTATAATGATAATGATGTGGTGTAATGTAATTACAACGTTTTAAAAGTTTTAATACTCCCTCCTATTCAAAATGTAAGTCTTTTTAGAGTTGTGCACACAAATTAAGAAAATTTATTTTTATCAAATTTAACCTTGATAAATTATGAATTGAAATTAGTGAATAGTGAAAATTTGAGTTTGGAGTGAGTTAATTAGGGGTAATTATGGATTTTGAAGGTGAAAAAAATGCTTGAATGACATATATTTTGCAAAAGTTATAAAAGCCTAAAAAGACTTACATTTTGAATAAGAGGGAGTATCAAACTTACATAGTAATATTGTGTTATCCCTTAATTAAAAAACCTCATTGCTTAGTTTCCCATTCTTCCCCTGCCTGCCCCAATTCAACGAACATGCATCCTGGAAATTGCATCTTCGCCATTCGTCTCCCTTCTTAATTACCCATAAGAAAATGAAGAGAGGGAGAGGGAGAGAGAGAGAGAGCGTACATCATATCATATCATCATCGGGGGTAGGCAGGCCCAAGGAAACGGTGATATTCATATTGGACAAGGGAAGGGAAGACCACATTTTTATCATACATACAACATGCATGCGACGTACATATATATCTATATACTATCCAACACAGAGGAGAAAGGCCTACGCGGGAAACTAACAATAATAAGCAAATGTAAATAAATGAGAAATTAAGCAGCTATATATGTGTATTAATATATATAGAGAGAGTAATGAATTAAAAAGAGGTGATGTAACAAGAGTCGTGGTCGGAGGAGTTGGAGTCGTCGGAGGGAGAGTGGTTGTGTCGGCCTTCGTAGGTGGTGATCACCATTCTGCAATCCTCCGACAGCCGCTCCACCCTCTTCTTTACTCTACAATTGCTGTGTGTGCATCTGTAGTAGCTTCTGCAAGTGCAACACCACATTCACACCATTAATTGATATATATAATCCTCTCTTACTTTCTTTTTCTTTTATTTTCCTTTTTAAATAAATAAATAAACTGACTAATGCAACGAAAATCCCATTCTCTGATCTACACAAATTAATTGAAATGCTGAAATACAGCCAATCCTTTTTTTTTTTAAGTATTACCGATCTAGGGTCGAAAAAAATAGCTTGTTGCGAATTGGATACATGAAGAATGAATGACTGAACATTTAATATAAGGTCGAAAAAATAATGTCTTGGATTTTTTTTTATTAATTTTGAATGATTTAATCAAATTCCTACATGGACTTTATACACATCATAGGTTGAATAAAAATAATTAAAAATGTAAGAAAGTACCCAAATATGTGATTTTTGGTATTACACTGTTATGCACTTTATAATGTGTGTTGAAATACTGTATATATATTAGTATTGTATTGGTAACATAATACGTGCACACACGATAGTATGTATAGACTATAGATGAGGTGAAGCATGAGACATGACATGAAAATACAACTAAATCAGTCATGAGTACGTTTTGAGCTAGCTTACATCGACAGATTCAATCAAGTATTGAGATCTTTTAATTAAGTCCTAATCTCAAATAGTAGATAACATATCTCTTGAGCCCTAAATCACTAAAAATGGTTTATTTAGTTTAGAATGTAACTTATATATAGAATAAAAGAACATTTGCTGGAAATATCGAAGCAAATGTATATGTATTAGTGCATTCAAGCTTCATCTGCATCCCATTTGTAAATTAACCGAAGTTATGCTACTTTGACAAGTATAAACCAGTACTAGCATAACATTATACTTAGCATCATAGTTTTTAGGCCGTCTCAAATTATAAATTATGTGTGTTATAACAAATTAAACAGATTTGCTAGCTTCTGAACTAGTATAGTTTCAAATGTACAGTAGATAACTAATGCCCTATGAAAACTAATTTATGATCATTATGTAGATAGATTACTTTAATTAATTAATTAAAACAGTAAAATAATGAATTTTGCTAACTAATTAAGTTTAAACAATTGCCATCCCATTAATTAAGACCTTACATATTATTTCGAGACTGTTCTAATATAATCAATATCCTATAATTCTGACCGTTCTTTTTTTTTTTTTTTTGTAGTGAAATATGAATCATATTTTATCCTAGGGTGACTATTTTTATACTATTATTACTGAGGAAGCTATAAAGCCAAAGCCACAAATTATTGCACTGCTCTAATAAATATTATTGACCCATTTCTTTCAAAGGTATATTAGAAATAGCATGGCAAATAATTAATTAAGACATTAATTAAATGAATATATATATTAATGTTAATTGTTAATTACCTTGGATGAAGGCTATTCTTGACAACCTTCTGTCCATATTTCCTCCATTTGTAGCCATCATCAAGAACATCCACATCGCTCCTCGTCTGAAAACAAAATCTTGGTTCTCTCAGTTTTCTCCTCATCTTCACCTTGTTCTTGTCTGAAGACGAAGATGAACAACTCCTCCACCTGCAACCACATTTTTCACATTTTTTTTTGCCGATAATTAATTATAATCGTAACCATATATGCTGCCTTAATTTATATATCTTCTATTTTATTACATATATAAATGCAAATCACAAATAAATCCAAGAACGATTTAGGTAGCATTAGAAAGATGAGATCACATGCAAATCTGATTGAGATTTTGACCACAGTATATATATGAGTGCAAAAGCTATATATAGTGGAATTATAGTACTGTCCATTATTTATCTGAATCGGTCGGACTTCATAATAGTTCATCACACTTTTAACATGGCCGGCCGGCATGCACCAAAATTCATGATTTTTCCTGTGGGATCTCTTCTCCTTACAAGAATCACACAAACATTTACATAATATATATATATATATATATATATATATCTGTGTGTGTGTGTGTGCATACACACAAATTAACGCACGAACACAAGCACACAAGCAAGAAGAACCCTTTTTTTGTTCCCCACTTCACTGCAATTCTTTTCCAAATGAAAAGCACCCACAAAAGCCTATAGATCTCTAGGGTTTGATAATTAGTCATCATTCACAAAAGAACGAAGGGGAGAGAGAGAGAGAGAATAACCCGGCCCATTCAAAATTCAGAATAGGAAAAAAGAGAGAGATTGAGGAAGATGTAATGATACCATGAATTGCCGCTGCCGCCCTCGTTTGCGTTACCGCTGCAATTTTCATCATTAACGCCCTTATTAGGATCCACACCTCCTCCTACCTACACATGTATATATTTAACAAAACAAAAAAGCAACTTCTTACAAACGAAGCAATCGCCAACAAATATGAAGAAAGATTTCAAATTCACAATGAGTAGAGAAACCCGACCAAGAAAGAATAATAGACTAGAGAGAGAGAGAGAGAGGGAGGGTGAGAGAGAAAGAAAGACCAACTAACCTGCAGGTCGTTATTCCATGAGGGTCTACTCACTGCAAGGTCAGCATGATTGAACCCTAAGGAACCATTAATATTATCGGCGGTGGTTGGCTTAGCGGCGGCGCCGCCGTCGAGAGGCTGTGACATCTGAGTAGACTGCGGCGGCGCCACCAGAAAGCTCAAGACCGGGTTGTGATGATCTTCAAACTGTACGAACCCCATTTCTTGATGGTGATGAGGAGCGGAGAAGGAAATTTGCAGGTGATGATCATGATAAATGGGAGGCAACCCTCTTTCCCCTTCCATTATCTCAATCGTGTTAAAATTATTTTTCTGACTATTTTTTTTTTCTTTTTCAAAGTAATCTTTGATGATGAATTGAAGAATTTTTTTCTTGCTCTCTGCCTCTCTTCTCTCTCTATAGTCTCTTTGTATCTGTTTCCTAGTTAGTGGATATATGTGGGATACTTTATTTTTCAGTACTGCATGTTTAATACGCTACAAAAATCTGTGGGGACGTCCGTCTCTACCTATACATATACATATACATCTACACGTACATCTTTTTTTTTTTTAATTCATACGAGATCTTTTATTTTAAATTTACGTTCTCAATATATATATAATTCGTTAAAGTGTCTAAAAAAAGTATAAAAATAATTAAGAAACGTAAAATAAAATATATTTGAGGGGGGTGGGTGGGGGTGGGGGTGGGGTATATATTTGTATTCTTTTGGTCAACTAGTAAAGGCTGGATGGAATATTGTGGCATGAAATTTCAAGATTATACATGATCGTGTTTCTTCGACTTAGGTTGTCTGGATTCTAGAAAGAATAATTTTGGGACTACTGTTAACAGCGGCTGACATCCCCCCCTCTCTCTACTTTCTCTCTCTTCACGCTTTCACTGGAGAGATCTGTGAGCAGCATCAAGAGTTTACTGTGATAAGAGATAAGATCAGGAATTAGGTTAATTTTTAATTCTTCGATTAAGGATTAATAATTATGTAGGCTAATTGATTACTGTTAATTTATTAAACTGAGGTATGATGTATTATTGCATTGTTTGAAGGTAATGGACGCCTGTATATATAACATATTTCTAGATAAAGAAATTGAAATTGATCCATATATACAGATTAAATGTGAAAATTAATTACTAAGAAGCGTAAAATTGAAGGAATCTATAGTTGACATATAGTATATAGTTCACATTAATATTTTTTTTTTAATTTTTTTTTCTTATACTATCCGTTTCACTTCTCATTCGCAATTCCCCCCCGGTTTTGAAGTCATGGTTCTCTTGTACTTCATGATTTTGTTTTTCACTATTTCAAGAACCTATGAAATTAAAGAAACAGGTTCAGAAAAGAAATTTGCAAAGGAAAGGTAGAAAGGAAATAACAATTATTTTTTATGTGGACTAAAGGTTATTAGCGTTGGCAGTCACGTCGGTATGTGTTCACAAATGATATGTGATATATCGATTCTCTCTATACATAAATATTACAAATTGTGTAAAATATATTTGTGTACTCATGTTATATTTGCTAAGTACATAAATTCATAACAGATATTGCACCAAGGTATCTGATGAAAGATGCATGCGGATTCATGATTTGGACATAACATTAAATACAATATGAGATATATACGTCGGAATGGATCTTGATTGTTTTAAAATAGATTAGTTTTATATTTTATTTATAATATATATATTCATCAAAATTGTCATTATATATATACGTATATATATATTATTGCACATAATAATGTAATCAAGTTAATTAAGTGGAATAAGAAACTAGCTAGAAAAAACAGTAACGAGTTTGGAGTTGATCGAGTTTACCCTTGTGGGTGCAGAAGTTCGTTTCTTTGGATGATGAATAAACTAAGTTTGGTTTTTTTCGCTCTCAACAAAAATCCAAACTGCGAGAATATTAATTATTCTAACGATTGTGACAGGAAATCTACCGTGATGTTGTCGCGATTATTAGCTTCATAAGCAAAATATAAACTGGATAAGTTAATTAAACCATTTTTAAATACCAACTCGAAATTAAATGTGGATGCACATCATTGATAGGAAAAAAAATGGACTTAGATTCGAGAAACATAATCTTTATTAAGTCAACACTTGTATTATTTGGAATAGATCTATATGCCTTGTGTATCCTAAATCAATTATAGATGTAAATTATTTCAATATTTCTATAAATAATCGAAATAATTTAGCCGTACCCACCAAATAATATATACTGTAGGGGAAGTGACGGTTACAATGATCATTTTTTGGTAGCTGCACTCTGTAAAAATCAAAAACGGAAGGCAAAATCTAGTGTAAATTATTAGCTTTTATTATAATACAATTTTTTTTCGTCATTTCCATTGGTATATAAACTACGAAGATAATCATGCATCTCATGTAGTCGGTTGAAGTAGACGAATAATTAAAAATAAAAGAGAATCGACAGACAAGATTTTTAGCATTGATCATATATATTTTTAGAGTGATGCTATTCGGACATAAATGTCCGGACATAAATTTTGTAATTAAAAGAAAATATGAAAAAGAAAATAAGTAATATGAAAAAGAAAATTGGGTAGATGCATATTAGAGAATTTTGTCAGTGGTAATAAATTAATAATATTAAAAAAGATTAATCGTGAAATAAGGTAAAAAGTTGCATACTTTTGAGTAAAAAACGAAGCGACAATAATATAAAATAATTGATGATAAAAGGTATTTATGAAAATATTAGATAAAATGATTGATGATAAAAGGTATTTATGAAAATATTAGATAAAATTATTGATTAAAATGATTTTATTAGATAAATCTTAAGTTAAAATTATTAATATACTCTTTTATGTCCGGACATATATGTCCAAAAAGTATTATTGATATTTTTACATAATATTACAATTTTTCAAATAAATTAATCCAACTGTTCAAAGTTTAAACGCTTTGGAATGAGAAAATTATCAATTACATTAAAAAGATACAAAATCAAAAGACACTGATAATGATATCTTGTACTACCTCCGTCCCATTATTCTTATCTCGTTTCTTTTGGGCACGGGTATTAAGGAGAAGGGTGTTTAAAGGGTAAAAAGATATAAAGTGGGGGAGCCCATAACTTATTGTGAGAGAAGCATATTTCCTTTTATGGAAACAGGACAAGAATAACGGGACAATCCAAAAAAGAATACAAGATAAGAATAATGGGACGGAGGGAGTATTAATTAATGTCCATATATCAGTAATCTGTGCATAGAGTTTTAAGAAAGTACGTATATATAGATGCATGCACAATGCACAAAAACTACAAAATCATGAATTTTTTTTTTCAAAATTTCTTAATTCAATATTGCACCACATTCATAAATTTCTATCATTAACCGCTTTAATAATTTTATATGATATTTTCTTATATGTTAATTTATAAGTTGATGCGGAACGAGTTGCTGGTGATTATTTGATGGCGAAAGATCGCGAAAGGGATCGTCATCGGCAGAATTTAAAACGGGCATAACTTTCATTTCGGAGTTCAGAATTTCTATTAATATCATTATGAAAGCGGAACGACGACTTGGATGGAACTCATTATGCTTTGCGCGATGATCTAAGTGGTCTCGGGCCTAAAATCCTTTGTTTTCAAGCACTTTTGGCCTTTTTATTTATTTTCGTTTATTTTTCGTTTTGTTTCCTTTTGGGATTATGTTTCCTTTTTCAATTAGGGTTTGTTTTAGGCCTATAAAGCACAAATCTGCAGCAATTTCCCTTTACGAATTGCAAAAATCGACTTTTTGTCTCAACAATTCGAGGTATTACGAACACAAAATCGAGAGATCTTCGACTTTCTACACGGTCAATATGATCGACCCTGTGACGATCATCATAGAGGACGCTACTGATTCGAGGACGAATCGTTTCGAGGGTGGGGAGAATGATGAAGATAAGGACGTTTAATATATTTATATTTATTTATTTAATTCTTGTCTTGGGCGTCAAGTTAGAATTTTAGTACATATATTGGGTCTCTTTTGTTATGTTTTAGGGAGTCGAATTTGATATTGAGATGTAGAGTTTGGATTTGTTCCCTTCTCTTGTGTTCTTCTGGTATTCATACGTTTTCCGATATTTTATGAATCAAAATCAACAGATTTTGTATATCTAATTATTTATGAATATATTTCACGTTTTTTCCTACATCAAATACATTATCGGGAAGTACACATTGCACCCGATTGAACTAAGAAACATCCTCTCTCCTAAGTAAGTTAATGAGATAAAGTTTAAACAATTTGTGCTGTTCAAAGAAAAACAAAAACAAAATAAAAGACACATATAATCGCACTCGTGTGTATTTTTAAAATTAAAAAAAAAAATAATGAAAAGGAATTGAAAGAGGCAATAAAAATTTGTATGTGGGGTCCGAGATAGTTTCCATCCATGTCAAATATTGTCTGTGGCAGATCAGACGAAAAATATGATATGATATGATTAAATAATAGTAGTAATATAGTATAATATATATTAATATATTTATATATATGGGCCTCGAAAATCAAGGTCATAGGTGTGAGGCTGCAAATTGCAATAGTCTCTGCGAAAAGATAAAAAGAAATCATATATCATAATTTCCTCACATGTATACATCCCCACACACGATCCCACTAATTTTTTTTTTCAGTAGTTCGAAAATGTACATGCATTGGTGAAATTAGATTTGCATGTCTACGTAGGGTATATAGATTGATTAATTACCATATATGAACTATTTTTTTTGAAAAAAAAAAATTACTTAAAGAAAATAATTATGTATAGTATTAACAATTGGGGTGAGCATTTACCTATTTGAAGTAGTTCAAGAAATGATGCAATTCGAATCTCACCAATAAACTCAATAGTAGAGAAGAATAGATTTAATAATGAGAAACGAGTGGGACGGATTAAATATTAAGACGACATGGATTTGAATCAAATACTTTGTGTGGTAAATAAACCCAATTCTCAATTATTTCAAGGTGCACGTAAGCTGCCACCAACAGTTGAGAATTCTATTTGAACTATATATTTAGCCATCTATTTTTTTTTTTCTTTTTCAAATATACTTATCTCTAGAATTTTTTACTAATCATTTACGATACTAAGTAATTAATGATCCAGTCAAACAATTGTGCAGCAAGGAGAATATATATAAAATAAAAGTGTGAAAATTGAATATATATTTGACAGCTCATGGTGGCAAAGTATTACCTTCACTAGTAGATGTCTCCCAAATGGAAGTTACAAATACATAACAGTACAAGTGAAAATAAATGGAGTGGTAGTCTTATTCATATATTGGAATGTCACAACACAAATTAAATCACACATTAATCAACACCACGAACACCCAACTAATTATATTGTTACAATTTAATTAGTATAAAACATTTAATTTCTTATTCCTCTAATTAAATCATGTCACGCTATATCACTAACCCGTAAAATAACATCGTTCACAGATGCTCTTTTTGTGACATAATTGGTGGAAAAAATTAACTTTTGTGACGGCCATGAATTCAAATCGAACAAAAATAAAAGAACACTTCTACATCAAGTATCTCGCATGCAAAGGACTTGCCTATATTTATTCAATGTGCTTTGTCGGTTATTGTATAGAAGTACAATTTTTTAAGAGGGTACCCTAAATACTAGGTACGTTGTACATGAGTCGATCTGTTCGCGAGCTATTCGGAGCTCAGCTCGAAAAAAGCTTGTTCGAGCCGAGTTCGAGTCTCAAATTGAGCTCAACAAATTTTTCGGACTGAGCTCGAGCCTAACTATATTCGGCTCGAGAAATTCGCAAATATGTTCGAATTCGAAACTAAACGAGTCAGCTCGCGAACATGTTTATGAACATGTTCTTATAGTTTAAATGTTTGAGATATTGATGTTCATTTTCATTGTTATAGTACGTTAGATTTCATTATATTTTATTTTATGAATTAAAAAGTTTAAATATACATGTATATAAGTTGAAATAAGATTTTTATTAGAGCTCAAGCTTGTTCATGCACTTGTCAATTTTTTCGAGCCAAGTTTGAGCTCGAGTTCAAGCTCGAATTCGGTCTAAACGAACACTTAGCTAGCGAGCCGAGCTCGAGCCAAGCTCGAGCTTGATTTTTACATGTTGATCCAAACTCGAGCCTGAAAAATAAAGCTCGGCTCAAGACCACGAATTTTTAAACGAACCGAGCTTGATTAGCCTGCCAATGTTCGACTCGGCTCGTGTACACCCTAATAAATACTGGGTTTGTTTATGTCATCATCACAAAAAGGAAAAATATACAATTTCTTTAATTAAATGTCTATTTTAGGGATAACAAACGAGATAGAAAAGGCCAAACATCACTTATCTTCCTACTGCTACTTTGAATTATATAACTCCAAATGACTAAGAAGGTGGTTGTAAAAAGAATTGAAAACTTATAATTTAATAAAGAATTCAAGTATTCAACAAATGCAATTACAAAGTACTCCCTTCGTCCCGCTCATATTATATTCTTTTCTTTATTGGTTGTCTCATTCAAATTATTTTGTTTCAAATAAGAAAAGAATTATTCATTCAAAACCCTTTAAAAGTGATTAGACCTACCCAATTTTTATCTTTTTACCTTTATTCTTAATCTCTGTGCCGAATGGTATTAGGACAATATGAGCGGACTGAGGGAGTAATTAATCTCTATCAAATAATAATATAAGTCTAAGAAATCTAATATATATTAGAAATAACTTTTGGTTCTTCCAAAATCTAGAGTGGCAAAACCCTCAAGAATAACCCTAAAAAGGCAAAGAATATTGAATCATGTACCTAAGCAGCATAGGTAGGCAGTAATAATAGAATTATTTTCCCAAAGTATAAAAGATATCTTCCTTTTTGTTTTGAGAAGATTTTGTAGATAGCTTTACCCCATAAGTGATATATAGATTCTGCAAAAAGTAGAAAACTTGATAGCAAAAAATAAAAATTTACTGACATTTTGTAATCATTTATACATTGCTCTAGTACTCATACATATTGGAACTAATAATTTATTATTATTAATTTTTAGTTATATATTCACACATTCCCGAATAAGTTTCTTGATAAAACTCGTGTACCAAAAAAGTAGATTAATATACTACTTTACTCTGAATTATTGCTAATAATACCGAACAATAAAGAATTTGCATTTTTATTCAATAAAAATTTGAAATATGAATATTACATATTATGTATGTTCTAGGATCATGCACCTTAGTTATTTTATGTGTGTATATTGTGCCTTTATATATGTTTTATTTCATTAATGCAAATTAAAATGTGGTGTCCATATCATATTATACGCGCATGCAGTAATAAATTCTAATAAAAGAAATCATAGAATTAAATTAAGATTAAAAAAAAGTATATACTATATGATTTATACTAATAGATATGATAGTAGACTGTCACTTTTAGTAGTCAAGATTTCAACTCAAAATGTGAAAATGGACAAAGTTTGAGTCCTTGTTTACTGTCTTTGCCCAGCCAAGTACATAAACCTTCAGGGAATATGTAAGTACTAATCATTAGCTCAACATCAATATGAATTTTGAATTTTCTTATATAATTACAATTCGCACCCTCAATCAATAAAACTTAGTCACTTTCACCCTTCTCAACTTTATTTTATTTGCATAACAACCCCTTAATTTTACTTTACATAACATACCCTTCATAGAATTCGTATTTCTTTTCTTATTTGTTTAACTTTACTAGCTAGTTGTGAGAAAGATATTAACACACACACACACACACACTATAATGGCCAAAGTAATTATATCTAAAATATATAAGGCCTCACACGACTGAAATTAAACAAAATAAGCTACGATTACTAATTATCAAAATTTTTCTATTTTTTAAAAGAACGAGATATATATATATATATATGTATATAGAAATTAATTCCTATGAGTTAATCTATAAATAATACTTAATTTATGTTACCGCTTCTTTACATACAATAATGCTACTTATTTATATATACAATAATGCTTCTTTTAGATTATACAAAGATCAATTATCAACATTTGTTGTTTCCTGTAGTAATCCTCCCCTATACCATGCACTAATAACGACGGAAAATTAAAATGCATGAAAAATAAATACTATATATAATATATTGATATATTGATATATTGTGAAAGATTGATAATAGGGCAGAAGCCCAAAAAATTAAAAGTTGGCATGATCCTTTTAGATTGTAATAATTATAAAGTTGATGCATCAAAGTCTCTCCATAATGAGAGGTCTTTTAGTTCAAATCTTATCAAGTTGTGGGTTATGTATTAGTTTATACTAGTTTGAATTGTACTATGTATATTGGTTCTAGGAAAAGAAAAAAAAAGATAACAATTGATGAATGCCAACTGCCAAGTCACCTCATTATACATCAACTCGATTTTAATTAAAGAGCTAAAAGTACATAAAATTATCTAAGATGATACATATTTGCACATTATACGACACTCTTATATAATTTTGATCATATGTTTTTTTTTCCAACAAAGATCATATGTTTTTTTCAGAAGTCGATATGTGGATATAAAATTTTTATTATGTTTTCAAGTTCAAAAAGTGTGCAAAAAACTAACTACGAATAAAAGTTATTCAATTTCTTTACTCTAATGATCAAACTGTTTCCCCGTGAATACTTAGGCTGTTTTCATGTTTATAAATATCTAACTTTTTTATTATTTAATTGGAAGAACAACTTTTAATTTGGACTATTAAATAATTGTTGATCCCACCACCCCCATGTGTAACCTGAAAGCACTCATCCACCCAATCAAATTGAGAGACTGATTTTGTTTTACTTTTTTGCAAGTAACAATTACAAGAAAAGAAGCAAGCACATTTTTTAAGTTTTACTAGTATATAATTATCACGATATTATATATATATATATATATATATGTTCTCTAAAAAAATATACAAAATATATATATCGACTGCAAGTGATTTGCCCTCCACATAAAAAAAATTAAATTGGTATTTTTCCTGTTAATGATATATACTCCTAATTCTCAAATATATATCACAAATTTGGGGGAAATTAAAATGGTGCTTTTGAGAAACATGGAAGAGTATATACGAGTATATTAGTAGTGGAAATGGAAAAGGAAGTTTAGGTAGCAATATGTCATGAATCATGATTAAAATGCATTAAGAAATTCAAAAAAGCAATAGATAATAGATGAATATATGAGGAAAGAAAAGATTGCAAGTTGAAGCAAAATTTAGAGTGCTGAATTCCATGCAACAATGAATGCACTTTCTCTCTCTTTCCCCATTTTCATCATTATCCACTGTGCTGGGCCCCTCACATTCACTTCTTTGCTGGGTCGCTTTCTTTTCTTCTTTGTCCCTTTCTTCCTTCCTTTCCTCCCTCTCTCTCTTCCCCTCTTTTCTTTTTATTGCTTTTCCTATCAAAACTATTCACATTCCGATCCTCTATATATAAATAACATGTTGCTGTTAATTGAGGGATTTGTTCGGTTATTTCCGTTCTTCGCTAATTTCAATTTAGTTTTGTAATTTTCCCATTTAATCGATTTTAAGTCTGTTGTGAGAGGTTATTTCCATTTCGTATTAACATAACTAAGATTACTATTTCGGGATAAATGATTCATGATTGAGGCTAGCCCTGTTTGAACTTTGAACAAGGGTTCATCATGGCTATATAAGTTTATAACAGCATGGGATGAAAGAGAGAGAGAGAGAGAGGCTGTTTATTGCATTTCAAGAAGGGGAAGACTTGCGCATTTACTATTTTCATATATTTTTTATTTATAATTAATTAATATTTAATTAACCGTAATTGGGTTTATTTAAACCTAATTAGGACTTAATAACCCCTAATTAAGGATTAATTGAGATTAATAAGACCTAAGTACACCTTAATTACTCTCTGATTACCCATAACCCCTTTAATTACCCTCTAATTCCCCTTAATTACCCCTAATTAGAATAAACCCTACCTAAGATTGGTTATACCCAAATTTTGTCTTTCAAGAATCACTTGAAATTTACAAACTCATGTAACAACCAAACCCTCCAACCGAGAGAGAGGGGGAGAGCAATTATTTCTGGAATTCATCTTCCAGTTCTCAGTCAAACAGACCACGGCACAAATTTTCTAGCTCAATGAGCATAAAGCAGAGATTGCAAATCATATTGCATATCATTTTCACCATGATGTAACAAATGAGTTAAAAATAAATAAAACTAGATGTACAGTTGAGCATCATTCTCAGACTCAGAGTTTCAAGAATCCAGTCAATTTAAAAATAGCAGTATTTCACAAACAGAAACGGCTAAATAGCTCGAGCTCATGCATGTTCAAAAGGTCGAATGTCTTGGTAACTTATAAAATACTAATGTGACCTCACATTAGCTTTATTTTTATGATAATGAAGTGCAAGTAGAAGATTAACTCATGCTGTTTTTGTGAATCCCACATATATATATGGACGTACGCCTCTTTTTGATCTCCTTCAAGACGAACCACCAGATTTCTTCGCTGCAATTCTGTCAATAGGAATAGAGAACAGATGTCAATTTTGTGAACAGAACATTCAGGGAGAGTATTTCTTACACAATCCTTGGTTAAAATACAGCATCCCATCATCTATGAATAACAGATTCCACACACCATAATCCCTAAAATAGAAGTTTCAGAAATATTACATGTTCTTTAAGGAAAAAGGAAATAAAAAAGAAAATATCTCTAGCCAATAATTCAGATGAAGCACCAACTAAAACCATCAACAATTCATCACTTAGGACAACGCAAAGCCACCACAACACGAGAGATTCAGCAGAAGACGGTAATTGACCAATGCAGTGCAGAGCATACCACACTGCAGTTAGACTATCTAATCATAAGCTTATGTAATTTAAGTACCATGTAAAGCAGAGCTAAGTCGTTGCACTGAGAGGGAGGCATTGCCGACTTATTATAATTGATTAGGTAGCTTATTTATAAACTTAACTCGCTTTAAAATGTGACAGAATTTGGGGCTTACTTTTGGGGAATCATGCATACTATTACAAGTGACAAACCTCAGTGCAATATATTGAACTGTATCTACTCTAGTCCGTATCCGTGTTTCACATTGCAGAGACATTTAGTGATCTATAAAGATAGTGAAGGCAGTACAGGATTTATCTATATAATAGCGGCTTGTTAATTTCAAAGTTGTGCATTTATCGGGCTAAAATTGTGCATTTTGCCAAATTTTAATCATCACTTCTTCAAGAAACTCAATGTAGAGTTGCAGCATTATCATCCTCAGAGTTTCATAATCCCAATCAATTTAAAACAGCAATATTTCACAAACTGACACGGGAGCTCAAGTCTTTCAGTCGATTGCATGTTCAAAATGTCGAATGTCTTAGTAACTGTAAAATTGTCACAAAGTGAATAGTTGGGGCCTGAAATTTGTATTATGTTAAGTTCGGGCTAAACCTGTCACATTGTGCATTTATCGGGCTAAAATTGTCTATTTCAAATTTTAATGATCACTTCTTCAAGTTAAAACTAAAACGAGAAAGTAAGAATACTACCTTATGCTTCTTCTTATTCTAATCTTCGATCTACTGGTCTTTGTCTGTACGCTCACTCCACATTTTCCATATACAATATGGATCAACTCCTTTTTTCCAGAAGCAGAGGTTGAAGCGATGGACACAGAAACTGCTTCAGACGCTAACTGAACTTCGTGCAATGCATAGAATTTCTCAGGATTCGCCTTCTTACCCTTTAGCAAGATTTTTATCCCCTCTAATGATTTTCCATTTTGAAGGAAGAACTTGATAAGTTCCAACGAGGCCAGTGAGTCACGGAACGTGACAATCTCAATCTCTTTTAAGTTACGTGACAAACATGGCGCGTCCACTTCTCTGGACTTCCAACCGCTTATCATCCAGGACTGAATAAAGCATCATGAGCTGTATTAGTATTGGAATAAGCATAATGAAATAATGATTTGAGCTCACAATGTGTACCAAATAAAGTAGAGTTTCCCATAGAGACAAGATCAAATTTAAGTCAAAACACCTAGTTTTTTTCTACCCCCAAAAACCTCTCATATAAAAAATGTAAGAGGCTCAAACGGTTCGGCCCGCCCTGCGCCTGCGATTCCTTTGGTTCGTTCTCCGCCGTTTCCTTCTTACGAGAAGCCGCTGCAGGAGGGGGCGGAGGCAGAGGCGGCGGCTCCATGCCAAAGCCACCATGAACTTCAATGGTCGGACCCGAACTCGATGGGCGGGGCCCTTCGGGCTCACTCAAATTGGCCTCTTTCAGAAGCTTTTTCCATGAAACAATTGTTGTCTCCCTGGACGTCAGGTCCACCCTGAACCTCACCCGGCCGCCGGCGACTCGACCGATGCAGGTTTCGAACTTGGCCCATTTTCGGGCCAGCCGGAACCAGCGCCTTCCGCCATTAATTCAGTGCTCTATCAATGAATTGGTAGAGCTTTGGGGGTAAGAATGTAACGAAATTGGGGGATTTTTGAATGAAAAAACCCTAAATTTGAGTTGATCAGAAAGTGAGTGAGAGAGAATTTCATATTTTTTTTAAAAAAAAAAACATGTAAGAGAATGGGCATGTATGATGTACCCGAACCAATTGGATGCGTAGAGCTTCAAGATTTGGAGAGAGCTGGAGTAACTTTATTAGACCCTCCATATGGTCGGGATTGCATTCCAAATCAAGCTGCAAGCACCTTAGATGGTCAAATGGAGTGATGTTGCAGCCAGATCTGCGAAATGCTGGAGAGAAGTTCTAACACAGAAGAAAATACATGATAAGTGATGGGCAGATAATACAAGGAAATTACATATAAGAATATCCATTACCAACTTGTATACAACTCTTTTGGGAATTAGACCAAAAATATAGTGAAGACACACCACTTAACATAACCATACCCCAAAAGACAGCAAGCTACAAAAGAGAAGGTACTTAAGGTCTAGAGACTTCGCCATCTAGGCATTAGATATTAAACACCCTATGCAATCTGGAATCAATGAGAAGATAACCCTATATTTGTTCAACATAGTTTTGGTAGATCTCCATAAGATACATGAATAAAACCAACAGATGTTCTAGAGAAAATAATTTTTTCTATTTCAATTTAGTGCAAAAATATGTCAAGAATATGGCAAGATTATGTCAAGAAAAAGCAAGAATATGTCAAGATGTCAAGATTTTGTCAAGAATATGTCAAGTAATTAAAAGATACTACAATAACTTATCTCAAGTAATATGATTGAGGAAAACTGAATAGATTACATGGCATAAAATTATGTCCAATTATCTTACAATTACCTCAGAAAACTAAAATTAGAAAGACAAAATGCTAGCAACCTGAGCAATAACTTATTATATGTTAAATATACACATACCAGGACAAAAACTGCTGACACCGACAACTTTTCCACGCGATGTAGACCTGAAACCATCGCACCTACGTCTAGAGATGGTGCTCTTGGATCATAATGACGTCGGAGCAGAAATGAGACATTCTTCAATGACAAAATATCTGAGGACTCGGAAAGCTGTATCACTGGCCCAGTATAGCAGAAAGACACAAGGTTTGGAGTATGAAGTTCCAGCTCACCCTCAAACATGCACATACGTCCCCACCAATCCAGGCCATGGTTCACAAAGTTCAACTTCTTAAGCTTATTAGCAGAAATATTGAGAAACTTAAGCGTCATAAAACAACAAGATTCCACAGATAAACTCTCAAGAACACCACAATCACTGAACAGTTTCTCAGTTATATCAGCATCAGGAAACCGAACTCCAACCAAATGTAGGGTTTTGACTGTCAATGGTTCCAACCGAAGCAGATATTTGAGATTCTGCGAAACTGCACCAATATGCTCACGTAACGCACAAATTATTGGACACTGTTGGATTCCATATCCAGCATTAATATAAAGCTCTTGGACACTTCTCATAGCAGAAAGAGACAAAAGGAACTCAAGCTGATAGCCATCAAAGCAATCACAGAAGAACCGCAGTTTAAAGATGGGTGTTGCATCTCTGATCATAAAGGTCCGCTTGGCAAATACCCAAAATTTAAATAGACATGCATTATAACTCAGAGCCACGCGACGTTGCTGGTTCCAGAAATCTCTAAAATCGAAGTTTATGCACGGTACTGAATGCCAGATGTATCTCCATTTTCTTGAAAGCATGCTAGTTTTCACTACTTCAGTAATGTCGAGAAATGAAAGAATATGGTGCAGGATATCAGTAGGCAGATTACTGAGCCAGTCATGCTCAGGGTATGACCATTCAATATATTTACGGGAAATCCCCATTTGTTAAATGTAGCAGCAAACAAGTGTTTGGAAGATCCCCCAAATTTTACACTCGATCCTGCAACACTAGAAGAACTTCTGTATTCAGCAATAAGAATGTTTATTCTGCCCACAGAACAACTGTAAAAATTATTAATTAAATAAAAAACCCTTAAGCAAAATTGAATGCAGGAAAAAAGATGAATAGTGTAAAGCACATGAAGTCCGGTGCAGACTATGCCATCTCCAAAAATAAACTCTATTTTACAGTATTCTATACTCTAAAATTACAGTATTCTTTACTCAATTTCAGAAATCTTCTCCAACCATATATCTATATATACACTCTATTTGTATTTTTTATTCATTTTCAATAATTATTACTATCTATTAACAAATCACAAATATTTAATCATTAATAAAAAAGTATTTAAATTATTATATAATCATTTTATATTTTAATTAAAATATTAAACAATAAAATATTAACACTTGAACAAAATTAAATGATATATTCAATCATCTTAAAATAATATTTAGTTTTATCAAATACAAATACATACATTATATATAAGACATAAAAGCGTATATAATCAATACTACTGTAAACCACACGATCACAACATAGAACATATAAATAGACTAAATAACATTAAAATTATTCCAAATTTGAGTATTCCTCCTACAAATGGTTGATAAGAGCGTTTTGAAGTGCATCATGTGCTGACCTATTTTTAATTTGATGATGACATGCGAGGAACTCTTGAAACCGAGGGCACGCTCGTCTTTGGCCATTTCAACCTCTGGGCGGATGCTTCACGATAGCTAGCGATCGGTGCCTCATGTTCATCCTCAATAATCAAATTATGCATAATAATGCATGTCGTCAAGATATAGTGCAACTCAAGTTTGTGTGATGTCCTTTGTTTATTTTCTAAGTTTCAACTAGAGAATGCACATCAGCTTTGTTCGTCTATGGCGAAATGTGATCATGTATTCAAATCAAAATATGCAATATAGTTTTATCTTTGTCTAATATGGAGTATAATGTTTTTCTATAATTTTTATTAGATTTTTGTTGATATAAATTAAATATGTAAAATTAAATAAAAATATGAAATAACTATTAAATAAATAAATATCAAATTATAATTATGTACAATAATCTATATGTTGTTGATTAACTAAATATTTTTAATTTAATATTGTCAAACAGTGAATATAGAGTACAGAGTATTGAAAGTATAAAATTACATTATTGTTCAATACTCCATACTTTAACTGCAAAATAGAGTATCATTGGTATACAGTTCATACTCAGAGCATCATTGGAGATGCTCACAACTCAGATAGAGCATACTCTTCTTTCTCATGTCTGAGCCCAGATTTTGTCGAAGCGTATGGTGTTTATATTTCTAGATCTGGAATACAATACTATTGTGCACTACACCATCAGTACCATACCCCAAAACAAACTCAACATATGTTACCAAACTGCCAAACGCATATAAGAAATATTTGACAGATACAGATCCAAGCTTGATATGAGCAGTAATAACAGGTGCAGATCCACAAAACAAATATTTAATGAACAAAGAAATGTTCTGGATTACAGTACTTTTGTACACACACACCATCAGTACCATGCCCCAAATCAAACTCAACATAGGTCAAACCAAAATGCTAAATACATATAAGAAATGTTCGGCAGATACAGATCCAAGCTTGATATGAGTAGTAATAACAGGTGCAGATCCACAAAACAAATAGTATTTAATGAACGAAAAAAGGTCAGGTACCTATGAATTTTTAAACAATCAAGTAAATCTAAATTTCATAGAAATTGAAAATTATTTTAATCGAACCAATCTTAAATTAGAGGCAAATATATAATAATTCATACAAATAAATAATTCAATCAGATATTTAGCTAAACCTCTTTTCAAACAACAAGAAGCTTACCAGAAAAGGGAAAGATGATTTTGCCGTCTCTTGAAAACCTAAGGAGGGGCGATAAAATTTAGGGGAGAGAGGGGTGCGATAGAATATAGCCAATGGAGTGGTGGCAGTGATGAGGCTGGCCATTAATTTATTATACCCAAAAAAAAAAAAAGGAAATTTTGACAACGCAGATATTACCCCTTCCCCCGGAAAATTTTATTAAAGAAAAGAAAATGGGATACACCTATTAAAAAAAATTTTAAGCCAGATTACAAAATTAAGGAAGAAACATCTTACATGGATTATGGTACTCCCCGCATAGTGGCATCACATAAATGTGATTTTATTTATTCTACAATATATGCTACAACATTAGTCAAAACACTACTCCATTTGATTCTGATGGGCAAATATCTAGTCATGTATCTAGCAACATAAAATCAACATGATTCAGTTAATTGAATTACAGTTTTAGCCATAAAAGACCACTAAACTACCAATCAGTACAAAACCACAAGTCATTCTGATAATTTTTTCAATGTCTCTAAATAATGTGCTTTGCTAATTGCTATATCCCCATAATAATTAAATGCTCTGCGTCCAATATCCCTTTTATATTTTGGAACCTAGAAATGATCGAAGATACCACAGACTCAATGGCTGAAATTGTAGACATCAGGGTTTATTCTGGAAAAACTCAGAAATCCAGATAAAAGTATAGCAAGAACTATCAAATGCCATCGTGAAAAAATCACAACAAAAGTCTTCTGTCAAGCATTTCAAATATATTATTCCCTCCGTCCCAATAGCAAGGTCTCACTTCTTTAATTGATGAGAGTATTAATTAATAGAAGTGAGACCTTGCTATTGGGACGGAGGGAGTATAAAGTACTAGTATGTTACTAAAACATGTAATATAACCCTTGCACACATAAACAATTACAGAAAGAAATGTGTTATCTGCCAAATCAAGACATGGCTTGATCAATCTTTTACATAAATGGTTTTTAAGATAACAAAATATATGTAGCTAGTGTCATTATTTATGTTCAATATTAACTAAAGAGCTATCCGTGATATATTGCCTAGTAATGTAACTTAGCTTGCTATTTTGCTATTTGTAATTTATGTGCAATTAGGCAACATATTCACTTCTACTAATTACCATATTGTAATGCAAGCTACTTTTGGACAGTGTCGCAAAGAGTTTGAGCTACTTGGTTTTATTTATGTATAGATATCATCCAAGTTCCTGCATTTGCATCATAGAAATATTAAACTGACTGCATATTTATTGCCAAGGATTTATTTCAAGAGGTAAATAAAGAAACAAGCAATCTTGTGATAAAGCATGTGCAAGGGGATGATCATTGAAAAGAAGAGTTTGTGTCATTTAGATCTTGTCAATGTAAAACCTAGGAAATGTGGAACTTAGAGCAGGTAGTACTAGAGGTATAATCATCCTAAACAATGATATAAATAATAGCAACAAACTTGGTTTTAAAAGGCGCAAGGCGCACCGAGGCGCAAACTGGCCTGGAGCCTAGGCGCAGGGCTTTAAGCTCAGGCGTGGGCTTTTCGTAGGCGAGGCGCACCTAAAGTATAAAAATTATAATATATTTACCTATAATATATTTTCTACTAAAAACAAAAATACTTAAAACACAAACACTTAAAACACACAATACTTAATTTAAAACACACAAATATTCAAAACACACAAATACTTAAGTCTTAAAGTACGTAAGACATAAGTATTAAAGTACGATCAAATCAACTAAGCAACTAATCATTAATCATTAATAATCATCATCATAAAATGCATCATCCCCATCTCCTTCATCATCTTTGTCTTCACCAAAGTTGAAGTGGGTATGTTATATTCTAAATTATGTTGCTTAGTCTTTATAACAAACCAAACCCTAGATTACCGAAGGCGCGCGCCTCCGGGCTTTTGCGCCTACGTGGGCTTTACGTATGTGACTGCGCCTAACCCTAAAAAAAAGTGCTAATGGTGCGCCTCGCCTGGGCGCCGCGCCTACGCGCGCTTTTTAAAACACAGGCAACAAATGATAAGTTGAGAAATATAATATGTTTAGATGCTATGGGACTTCTACAAATTTCTCGAAAGGCAGTCTTCTACAGACAAGAATCACTCTCAAGATCATGTTCCAAAATAAATTGCCCCGTCCCACTTTGAATGTGCTATTGATGCATTTCATGACTCATGCCACTTTATGAATCCATACTCAAATAAATTGCTGCTCCTCTTTTTGGCTCGAGTAATGCAAGTGCAGCAGAAGCACCAATGCAACCAAGGTGACTATAAGGATAACGAGATCGATAATCAAATGAGATAATGATGCAATTACCAAATCTATTGTTAAATGTCAAGCAAAGTTAAATGCTTCCAAATATGGTAATACATCTATCTATCAGAAAATACCCTCTCAACTCTCAAGCAACATAAACTGAAAGCAGAATTGGCAACTCATTAAATTGTGTCCTATACGAAATACTATGTCCAATCATATTTCTTTTACTGTTTGAGATGAGAAGCAGCATCGACATACCTTACCAAAAAGAGTGGACAGAGCCAAAGCCTTCGCATTATCAAGCCCAACGAACCTTGCAGGCCAAAGCAAGTGGTTTTTGTATTCGTCCTCATAGCAACGAGGTACAGGCAGAAAGCGAACTGAGGCATCTTTCAGGAAGAGTGTATTCACCAAAGTGAAGCCTGGGTGGCTTCACTTTGTGAATACAACCTTTTTTGAAAGACAGAAAGCTTGGAGCACAAAACTCAAGCTTAGAAACAAAACGATCTACAACCCAAAAGCTCTTTCAAGTGCACACATTCATGATTACTAGCTGAAACATTATCTGCTCAAAATTTCTAACTTGGAAATCTTCGAAGTAGACATTCTGGAGCTTAATACAATCACTTGAAATAAACTTGTCACCAGCATCGCATGATATGAGAAGTCTTGTTAAGACAAGAATTCTTAGGTTTCTCAAAACTGCTGTCATTCCACAAAAACATGATGTAAGAACTGTCAATGCGAGGGAATATTAGCTCATCAGCATAGCAGAGTAACCAACCGCCCTCAAGAAAGTAAAATTCTCGAACCTTCTTCTTGTTGCGTGGCTGCAACATGAAGGAGCCCATTTATCTGCTTCGTTACTGTGTCTGTGTAATCAATACCTACACAGGTAGAGGTAGGTTATCCTAATAATCTGAGAGCCGTCTCTTACAAGTAAAGGCTTAATTGATAAAATCCCAAAGCTTATAATGTGGAAATTCGTATTATATTGAATTGAATCGTAACGAATTTAGGAATCATCGAAATGAAATTAAAACATACCTCCATATTTCTGACAGCGCAATATCTACAAAATCAACATGAGAAAGCAAAATATCATAGGGCAAAGTGCTTAGTCTATCAACCAAACACTGTTTCTCTCTCTCTCTCTCTCTCTCTCTCTCTCTCTCTCTCTCTGCATATTAGGAAGAAAAGGGCATCGATTCTTACCTTACCCCAGAAAATTCCATCCTTTTCTCCACAACCACAAGTATGCATAGTAATAATCTTGAAAAAATATACTGTAGCAAAATCATGAATATCACAAACTTGAGAAATCGGCCGTCGATCGATGACGTTTGAAAATGAATTGAATTACGATGACATTGGATTGTCAGAAATTGGTTACGACTGACTGTTGATTAACTTCGGAATGGCTGATATACTACTACTACATTTAGCCATGTAGGGCCATATTATGTCATATCACTTGATAATATTTTATGATATATATTATATGGTTTATCTCATTCTAATTAAGGCGAAAAAATTAGTACTATGGATTGAACTATCCCAAGTACACACTTAATTAACTCTATCTCCCACGATAGTGAGATTCAACTAATATTTTATATTTCATAACAAATTAAATATGCACCATATTTTTAGGGGACGGAGAAAGTATTATTGTTATGTTACACATAATACATTATGAAATTCATAAAATTCCAATTACTACTACTACCATACAATTAGTATTCGGTACATTGCTAAAGAAGAAGCAAGTCATCTCATGAATTACTTTCATGTAAATTAGTGTTGACCAAAGATAGATAGAGATATAAATATGATTGTGTTATATGTTCATCTATAAGGGTACCTCCAACGGAATTTGGAATCCACCAAATACACCATTGTACAAAAAATAAACTGACTTCCAATTTTGAAATTGGAAACCAGTTTCAAAAATGAAACGGGTGCAAAAGTGAAGAAAGCGGGCGGCGTCAGCGAAAAGGTGGGCGGCTTCGCACGTCACCCACGGCGCGTGCACGACACGCGCGCGCTGGTTGGCGCGTGCTGTACACGCGCGCGTGGGGGCGCCGACACTATTGACTTTTTTTTTCCTATTTTTTCGCCTTTTTCATTTTGAGTTTTTTTTTTATAGTTTTTCTTAAATACAGACTTATTAGCTCGTCTAAAACATATTGAACATATATCTTATATTAAAGATCACGACGAGAGCTTTAATTTGACATAAAAATCGTAAAAATCCGATTTGAAACGAGTAAATGATGATATTTTAAAGTTCAAAGCTAATAATTTATAAATTATATGTATAGATATATAAAGGTAGTGTGTATTATAGTGGGACCCTTTAAATAGTAGAAACTGGTTTTATTGTTGTGGAAGATGTTTAGATAAAAAAGTAGGCGGGTTCCAAAAGCTGATGTGGCAGTTTGGAAGGTGAAACTGATTTTTACCATTGGAGGCACCCTAACATATCATTTTCTCCTTAAAAAAAAACATAACATCTCATTCTTTTTAAAACACCACAAAACGATATCTAGGTACTACTATAATATGTTATGTCTTTGCCTTTGTAAAAATAATATTGCGCATCAAAATTGTAGATGATTCACCTAAACTGATCTATGTACGGATCTCATGATTCATACGCTAATTTAATTAGATTATATTGGTTTACGAATAAAAATGTCAAATAGTCATTATAGATAGTGAAAAATAAAAGTTATCTAAAACTTAATTTAACATAAATTCTGTCAGATTTTAGGATTTTGGGACAAATTTACTCTTATTCTCATTTACAGTCAAATTTCACTTTCTTCTCTCTCCTTTATCCTATCTCTCTCGTCCTCTCTCTCGTTGAAAACTCTAACCTCCACCTCTCTACCGTTGTCGACCATACATAGCGACGGCACTAGTGCTGAAATTAGATCCAAAAATTTCGGCGACGGCACCGCCTCACAAAACGTCGATCCCAGCTCCAAAATCTTAGATTTGGTTCCGATTCAGACGCCAAAATATAGATCCGACGATTGTGCTGTTACAGAAAAGTAAAAATCTAGATCTAGTCACGGCAATACAAATAAATCGAATTGGATACCCTTCCATTTCGTGGTATTTTCATTCCTATTCAATTTCTTAATTCGTCTCGACATTACTTTAAGGTTCATGGTGGAGAACTCCTTTGATTCATCCTATTGGTTCGACTCATATGAAATCCAAATAAATCTAAGAAGGTAGGGGTGCAGAGACAGCCAGGAGGTTTGCCTAGAAGCAGCCACCCTTGAAATAGTGCGTAATAGCTCACTGATCGAGCGCTCTTGCGCCGAAGATGAACGGGGCTAAGCGATCAGTTTAGAAAATAGAGAGCCGAAATAATGGTGAGATTAGTCGAAATGAATTCATTCATATCACTCGTACCAATTTATGGTACGCCATGACTTGTTACTAATCGGACGAATGAGTTTATTCGTACCACTCGTACCAAGTTATGGTGCGCCACTAGTTGGTACGAATGGGACGAATGATTTCATTCATACCACTCGTACCTAGTGCGCCACTAGTTGATACGAACATGACGAATGGATTCATTTGTACCAGTCTTAAAGATTAATTGCACTGCGCCGTGGTACACTTGAGACGAATGAGATCCGTTCGTACATGTCGTACCAAGTTCTCCGGAATCTGCTGTTATTCCAAATAAAGAGCAGCAACAAAATTGCTGCAGAAATAGCAACAAAAACACCCCACGAATAGCCTTCATCCCAAGCACATAATCAAACAATGTGTAATCCAACTCCAATAAGAAATTCAGCCACAATTAGAAGATGATCGGAGGCAACTAGAGAATAGATCTAGATAAAAAAAATTGAACAAAAAACACTTATGAACGACTCTCTGTTTGTCAAGCCGACGGATTTAGAAGAAAACAACGGATATGGTGGACGGTGGTTGTTTGGATCGCGGCGGAGAATACGATCGGAGAAGACAATAAGTTGTCCGGAGAACGAGACGCGGTGGCTGCGATGGCATAAAGGAGACAGTCGTGATGGCGGAAGAGCGACGATGACGATGAGAGATTACGAGAGAAGAGAGTGTGAGAGGAAAGAGAAAAGTAATAGTGGAGTGGGTGGTGGCTTTAGAATAAATGATAGGGTTTTTTTTACTTAAAGGTTATTTTGGTACATTCATACTAAATCTAACAAAATTTATAATAACTTAAGTTTTGGACAATTATTATTTTCAACTATGATTATTTGACATGATAAACTCTTATTTTAACATAAGAATTTGCGATGTATTTGGTAAGATTTATCATGGTGTTTGTTATAATTTGAGGCAATTCACTATTTTTGTACAAAAAATGTAAATAAAGCCAAATCTGTTTTAAAGCCTAAAACGCCTAATTAATCACCAGATTATAATTCTAAAAAAAAAAAAATCACCAGACTATAACCAAACACAAGGAAAGAAAAAGAATATAGACCAACGGATTTAACTAAAAAATCTCAACGGAAAAGCTCACACCACCGGTTGGCGCATCATAGCCGCGCCACCGCCACCGCCACCCAAAATTCCATGAGCTCGTTGCTACTGCCGCGCACAGCGCCGCCGCCACTCTCCGCCGCGGCTCCATTCCTTTCACCAAGGGTCCACATCCCTCCACATGTCTACAAACACCCAGCCGCCATTCTCCTAGAGCTCTGCGCTTCCATGAAAGAAGTCCACCAATTCCTCCCTCTCATCATCAAAAACGGCCTCTACACCGAGCACTACTTCCAAACCAAGCTCGTCAGCCTCTTCTGCAGATTCGGGAGTCTGAGCGACGCCGTCAAAGTGTTCGACCCCATCGAATCGAAGGTCGACCCCCTCTATCACACCCTCCTCAAAGGGTACACGCAGCAATCCAATCTCGACAACGCTATGAAGTTCTTTGTTCGAATGAAGCACGACGCCGTCGAGCCGGTCGTCTATAATTATTCCTATTTATTGAAAGCCTGCGCCAATAATTTTGATGCTAGAAGAGGTAGGGAGATTCACGCACAGTTGGTTTTGAATGGGTTGTCGGCGAATTTGTACGCCATGACTGGTTTGATGAACTTGTACGCTAAATGCGGTGTTGTTCATGATGCCTGCAAGATGTTCGAGAGAATGCCTGTGAGAGATTTGGTGTGTTGGAATACCGTGATTGCTGGTTTGGCGCAGAATGGGATGTCGAAAGGGGCGTTAGATTATGTTGTGAGGATGCAAGAAGAAGGGCACAGCCTTGATTTGGTTACTGTGGTTTCCATTTTGCCAGCCATTACTGATCTTGGGAATTTGAGGATTGGGAAATCGGTTCACGCTTATGTTTTGAGACAAGGGCTGGAGTCTTACGTGAATGTGGCTACTGCCTTGTTGAACATGTATGCAAAATGCGGGCCGATTGGGACTGCTCGGCGGATTTTTGATTCGATGAGTTCAAGAACAGTCGTGTCATGGAATTCAATGATCGATGGTTATGCTCAAAATGGGGATTCAGAGGAGGCATTGCATCTGTTCCAAAAGATGCAAGATGAAGGATTGAGGCCTAGTAATGTTACTGTTATGGGAGCTCTGCACGCGTGTGCGAATTTGGGTGACATTAGACGCGGTCAGTCCATCCACGAGCTGGTTAAGCAGTTAGGGCATGATTCTGATGTTTCTGTGACGAATTCTTTGATTTCAATGTATTGCAAGTGCAGAAAAGTTGATGTAGCTGCTGAATTGTTCGGTAAACTCAGAGTAAAAACGCAGGTTTCTTGGAACGCGATGATATTAGGCTATGCACAGAATGGCCGAACAATGGAGGCTATTAGTCTCTTTGGTGAGATGCAAGAACAGAACGTGAAACGGGATTCCTTCACGTTGGTGAGTGTGATCACTGCTGTAGCTGAGTTATCATTGTTGAGGCAGGCGAAGTGGATCCACGGACTGGTTATAAGGACATGTTTGGACAAAGATGTTTTCGTGATGACTGCTCTCATTGACATGTATGCTAAGTGTGGAGCTATTCACACAGCAAGAAAGCTATTCGATGGGATGAGGGAGAGACATGTCACGACGTGGAATGCTATGATAGATGGATATGGAACTCATGGCTTCGGGAAGGAGGCAGTGCAGTTGTTTGATGATATGTGCAGAATAGGGGAAAGGGAAATATCACCAAATGATGTAACATTCTTATGCATAATCTCGGCTTGCAGCCACTCGGGTCTAGTAAAGGAAGGCCGCAGTTATTTCACCATCATGAAGGAGAGATATGGCCTAGAGCCTGCAATGGATCACTATGGAGCCATGGTTGACCTTCTTGGTCGAGCTGGTAAACTCGAGGAGGCTTGGGACTTCATTCAGACAATGCCGGTTGAGCCAGGAATCAATGTGTATGGCGCCATGTTGGGAGCTTGCAAGATTCACAAGAATGTGGATTTGGGGGAGAGAGCTGCTGATAAGTTGTTTGAGTTAGAGCCAGATGACGGTGGTTACCACGTTTTACTTGCAAGCATCTATGCAATAGCATCAATGTGGCAGAAAGTGGCGAAGGTGAGAACTTTGATGCAGAGAAAGGGGATTCAGAAAACTCCCGGTTGCAGTTCCGTGGATGTGAGAAACGAGGTGCACACGTTCTATTCCGGCAGCACGAGCCATCCCCAATCGGAGAAGATCTATGCATACCTTGCCAAACTGATTGAGAGGATCAAAGCAGCTGGTTACAGCCCTGATACTAGCTCGATTCATGATGTGGAAGACGACGTGCAGGAGCAACTTCTCAACACTCACAGCGAGAAGCTTGCTATTGCGTTTGCACTCATTAATACCAAGCACGGCACCACCATTCACATCAGGAAGAATCTCCGGGTGTGTGCAGACTGCCACAACGCGACCATGTTCATCTCTCTCCTCACCAAACGTGAGATAATTGTCCGAGATATGCACAGGTTCCACCATTTCAAGAACGGGACCTGCTCGTGTGGAGGCTATTGGTGATAGATATACTGATATCTACTCGTCTCAAATCATTCAAGAACCACCTTGGTGTGAAGATTTGCTAGTAATGGAACTGAAACAAATAGATGTACGAGGAAGATATTATACAGATATGAGTACAATGAGAGAGAAACAAGATGTATAATCTCTCTCTGGGAAGACAATGCACACCTTGGCTCGATCACCTTGGTCGTCCAAAGTTTGATATTCGCGGTTTTCGTGAAACAGAAAAGGGAAGTTTCCAATCCTATGCCTGCATTGAGGTGAGGAGGAATGCATCTGATTGAACAGGAAACTCTATTTTAAGCTCTGGATTGTTTAGATTGGCTGAAATTTTTATCTCCAAACATGGTAATAGTTTATAGTTATGTTGGTGGAATATAAATAGTATGGTGATTTGAGTAATATTTCATTTTTATGTTGATGTCATCATACACATTTTTATTGTTGCTCGGCCAAAACATTTGGTTTCTTTAGTGCAGATATTTTATTTGAGTATTTTGTAATTATGCTCTTATTAGAAGTTTCTTCATAAAATTGTATCAGAATAAATTTCAAATTGTCACTTTCTGTAGCTCATATACAAGATCCCAAATAACAAGAAAATTTGATTTCTTAAGAACTGTGCTCTTCTCCTCTATGCTTCAACTTTATAAATTCCCCGCTCACAAGTAATATTCAGTAAACAGTAATGATAATTATTCTTAAGATTAATGTTGTTTACAGGTATTGGTATAATAATTATTATAATGGATTTGTACATTTTTTTTTATATAAAAATGGAGTATGAATTTTCGAATTGTACATTTTTTTCGGAATACTATATCTGAAAATTGAGCCAATCTAGTATCTAGGAGACTTGGTTGGACCATTGTCCAAAATTTTGAGAATATTCAAAGCAATTTTAAGGCAAAAGTTATACCCCTCTCTTTATTGTCACTTTACCCTCTTTTTACACAGTTCTCTTTCGGTATTTCTTTTCATACTTGAAAATCGAAAACCTTTTATTACATGAAGAATTTTCAAGAAAAAAGGGAGAAAAATCCATATGAGTTCGATTTAAAAGCAATAAATAAATAAACAAAGAAAAAACCAATAAAGAGAATATTCCAAAGCTAAAGGTTTCTAGGGTTTGTGTGCCTTTGCTCGCCACATACTCTCGTACGTTATATATCTATATATCAGCATATATATGTACATATACAAACACGCCGCTTGATAAACCCTCACTTGTATAGAACCAAAATCCTTGAGCAAAAATGGAGCAGACTTTTATTATGATCAAGCCTGATGGTGTTCAAAGAAACCTGGTTTGTTGTTTATCAATTCACTTATATACTTTTTTTTATAAATTTCATGAATTTTTTTCTGGTTAGGTTTTGTGCACGCGGTCGAATTTTGTAGTGTTTTGAACTTAAGTAAAGTTGATAATTGAATATAATTCAGGAAGTTAATTTTAGTGAGATTGATCTAGTGTTTTGATAGCCACAAACTTTGTATATCCCTACTGTTTGGTTGCGCTGAAGTTATTTTGCTTTGATTCAGGTTGGTGAGATTATTGGAAGGTTTGAGAAGAAGGGTTTCACACTGAAAGGTAGCATTTTTTGCAACTATTTAATTTTGATTTAATTTAATATTACTTCGGACTTATTGGCTTTTGCTTTTGATTCTATTGTTGTTTATGTGTTTATTTGCCTTGTTTCAATGATTATTCGAACTGTGAGTTGTTTGATTTTTAATTACTAATTTCTGATTCAAATCACTGATTGTGCAGTCGCTGATGCTGATCTTAAGCCATAACTGTGTTGCTAATTGATTTTCTTGTTGCTCTTACATAGAGAAACAACACACACACACACACACGAGATAAGTGGGATTTTATCTGTTTTATAAATCTGAGTTTTCCTGTAATGTGTTCTAGAGCAACAGGTGGTGAAAGCCTTTAATTTATGTTCTTTTAGGGCCATTGATGTGCAGATAGATTAAGTAGTGCATCTGTTTTGAAAATAGGGTTGAAGCTTATCACCGTAGATCGTGCTTTTGCTGAGAAGCACTATGCTGATTTATCTGCAAAGCCCTTCTTCAACGGCCTCGTTGAGTACATTGTCTCGGGCCCCGTTGTTGCTATGGTTTGGGAGGGCAAGAATGTCGTAGCTACTGGAAGAAAGATCATTGGAGCCACCAACCCTGCTGATTCTGCCCCTGGAACCATCCGTGGTGATTATGCAATTGATATCGGCAGGTAATATATTGCTCTTAAGTCTTAAGACAAGGCTTTTATTTTAATTTTAATTAACTAAAGTCTGCACTTAACCTTTGAATTAGTTATTCCAAACTCATTTTATGTCATCTCTAATTTGTATGAACTATTATTAGAGATTCTTCTTGAATGAACTATTATATCTTACCTATCCGATCTGGTTTGTAACAAGACTTTGAATTATGGGTCTCCCTGCTGTTCTTGAATGATATTATCTTGAATGCTTCTAAATTGTAGTCAACTAGTAAGCATATTTGAATGGTTGTGAAGTATTTGCCATGAAAGATGAATGATGAGACGAGGTTTGTTGTGCAGGAACGTGATTCATGGGAGTGATGCGGTGGAGAGTGCGAGGAAGGAGATTGCTCTTTGGTTCACAGAAGGACCGGTTGAATGGAGGAGCAGCCTTCACTCATGGATCTACGAATGAATTTCAACTTAAGCCTATATGGCATTCTGTAACCTCTACTTATGCTATGAGACTTCACTTCGAGTTGATTTTGCCGTTGGATATTTGAGAACATTGATGATGCTCATATAATGTGTCAACTCTCTCTCTCTCTCTCTATACACATATTAATCTTTATATAATAAATACTAGTACTAGATTGGTCCAACTTACTGGGAATATCTGGCGAGATATTGTCAAATTATACGATGTCGTTTTTTGTTCTCAGGAACAAAGCTAGAAAATCCCATCATATAGTATAGAGTATAGAGAGTTTTGCATCGTTCGATTTTTCAATCTCTATTTAAAATTTCTTAGTAGGCTAGATTCATGGTCATGGACCCTATTATTGATTTGGGTTCTATTTTGTACCAAACTAACAATGCATTAGCTTCAAGCACTTAGTTGGGCTGCAGACTGAAGTTTAGTTGCAATCTTGAATTATTGTTCAAATGTTTTCTGTGCAGTAGTGATTTATTTTCCTTTCTGAGTTTGAGATGTTCTATAAACAAGGGTAAAAGTATCTCCAAGTACCGTACAAAATAAAATAAATGAAATAATCCGATAAGATATACTAAAAACATAAAATAAATCTAAAAATTGATACAATATATAGCACCATAAAATAAAACGCAAATATGGAAACAGGGCAAGTCCGCAAGTGGCACTACATGATTGGTACCTAGTTTTGAGAAATTGCCATATACAGATATTGGGGCAAAACTTTTTCTAGCATATCTAAAATAGTAAAGTTAACTTCTAGCATCAATTATAAAAAAGATTAATTGTAGCACTTCTGGGCTTTTAACAATTAATACTTTTATTTTTAGGGTTAATTAGCTTAAAATACATAAATTTCTATATTTAATTATTTTCATGAACTTTCAATTTTTTTTTATCTAAAAACACAAAGTTTACATCTTTTGCAATTTTCTTATGATTTACAAAGTCGAACAAATCGAAGTTGATTTGGCACCCTTAATCATCCTCATTAGCATATAATCCGACGTAATTTTTTATTGAAAGGATACGAATGGATTCCAAAATATGAAGCAAAATTTGCCCTTACCATTGCCAACTTTGAAAGAATTAAATACTTTCACCTTTGCTCTCTAACGCCATTCGTTGCAAAACTACACGAGCATGGTCACTCTCACGAGTGGGGTAATGAAGCATAAGAAAATACGACATCACCTTCGTCGTTCTGCACCACTGGCTATATATATTTATAACGAAACGAGACCAAACTTACCAAACGAGACTAACTATATACTCTATCCGTCTCAGATTAGTGTGGTTTAATTAATATTTTATACCTTACATATAATCAAATATGAACCACACTTTCAGGGGACGAAGGGAGTAGTAGATTTCATAAGTTTGGTGACGAGTGCATGTACCAAAAGAGTAAGTAGATGTAGACTTATGAACCATGATGCTCGACAAGAATAAGTAGCCAAGACAATGCATACAATTGTCAGTAGCTATGTCCGCCAACTCCAACTCTGCAAAATTAATATAAAACCATAATTGTATCACAACAAATTAATATTAATATATCAAAACTATGCAAAATCAATTTTAAAACATAATGACAATCCGTATACAAGACTCCTCGTCTTATATATATAAGTCTAATTATATTCTGAAATGGGGCAAGTGGGATAATAACACTTTTGAGAAAAAAAAATATACTAATAATAAAACCTCTTGAAAAAACTATAAAAATAGCATTTTTGGACATTTTTAACCTTCCTTTCCGATTTTATATCAGTATAATATGTCAAATCACATCAGTATAATATGTTAACCACAAATGTGTACACGTGCTTTCACAGAAAGAATTTTTTTTTTGTGAAATCACAATTATGTGAAAATCACACGTATAATAATATGTTAATTCACATTTTTGAAAATGTGAAAAGGATATGATGTGGGGGTAATTAGATAAACGAATTAGGGGAATAAATGTCCAAAAGTGCTATTTTTTTTTTTGTAATTTTTTCAAAAGGTGCTAAAATTAGTAGCCCTCCGTCCCAATAAAATATTTATGTAGTTGTTGGTCCCAAGACGGATACCTTGGTGTAGAGGGGGGGTGAATACACCAAGGTTTAAAAACTTTTCCAAGTTAAAACTCTTTTCAGAGAGCTGGCTGTGTTCGATCCAGCTGGATGACAGCTTGATCGACACAGCTGGCTGTGTGTGTGCGCGGAATGTGGTGAATTTGGAAAGTCCGTCTGTTGCTTCAAATATATTGCAAAGCTCTGTTTCACTTTTCAGTTAGTCAGTTTATGCAGATTGAAATGTATGCTCATGAAGGTTAGTAACATGCATAAAACAAAGCAATAAATAACAGAGCATTTTTAACGTGGTTCGGAGTAACCCCTCCTACGTCCACGACCAGATTCACTGGTAATTCACTACCACTTGATTTCCAAGTACCAAGCAACTTCACAACTCTAACCCGAGCTGTGTTCCAACAAGCCATGGGCACCGTCAAGCCTACACCTTCGCCCGGCATCAAGAACCTAACCACTCGAATTACACGCTTCGAGCAAGCGTACCTTTACCTAACCTTTCTGGGTTTGGGTTTGGGTATGGTTTTCCAACTATGAACGAGTTCTTACAATGAAGAACAAGGAGTATGATGAACTCGTTCAAACTAGGCTTAAGATATTTATTCTGATCTATTCTGCCTATGACTGAATATGTGAACAACTAAGAACACAACTCGATCGGCCGGGGTGTTCTAGAAAGATTTGGCTTTGTAGATCGTTGTTCATTTTTCTGTTTTCTTCTATTTCTTCAGTCGTCTTGCCAGCCTCCTCGCCAGCATCTTCTTCAATGGTGGAGGAGAGATATATATAGGTGAAGATTCAAACTAGCCGTTGGAAGAGAGCCGTTTGAATCTTACCTACTCTTGTTGACTTCTGGCCTTTACCTACGAAGTAGGTCTGCATCTGCAGAAGCTATTCCTTCTCTGATTTGACTGCGTCAGACAAGATCTTCTGACATCGGGATCTTGTCTTGGAGAAGGTCTTCGTCTTCGAGCTTGCTAAGCATTTCTGCTGTGTCTTCAGCGGCTTGGACTCTGCTGTGTCTTGATTCTGAGCTGTGTCTTTAGACCTGTGCTGTATCATCAACCTGAGCTGTGTCTTCAACCTGAGCTGTGTCACTGACCTGAGCTGTGTTTTAGACCTGAGCTGTGTCATCGACACTAAGCTGGGTCTTTTACACTGAGCTGGGTCTTTGACACTTAGCTGGGTTTCCGTCACTGAGCTGGGTCTTGATACTGCAAGATCTTTGACTCTGCTTGGTCTTGCTCTGCTGAGTCTTGTTGGGAAAATTAATAGAGTTTTGAAGTGATACCAAAACCCATCTGACCCCAACCGAGTAGATGTTTGCTCAAACCCAAGCGTTTTTCCAGCTCACCTGTTTGAGCTTATAGAGTTTCTAAGTTCAGGTGGAATCGGCGAAGACGACGAACCCCAGTGAGTAAACGACGGGGTAAGCAAAGTCGAGTGATAAGTAACGTTATCCAGATTCAAAGACGATAAAATTCTTTGGACACGAGTAGGAAAGACCCGGCTCGTGTGACAACTCGGCTACGTCAAGACCCGGCGGAGTTCAAGACTTAGCGGCGTCAATGATCCGGCGGAGTTCAAGACGACTCGAGTCACCGGCACGGCGAGTCGAAGTGAACTTTAGATAAGAGTCGGATCGATGCGGACCATCGGGAACTTGACACCTCAACACTAGAAGTCGAGCCTAGGATTGCTTTACGAGGAAATCAAGGAAGAAGACAAGTCAATCACTGTCGAAGTTAGGTAGAGATTCGAACGGCTCTTTCCAACGGCTAGTTCTAATCTCTCCTATAAATAGAAGTCTTAAACTTCATCATCGAAGAGAGGAGTGACGAGAGAATATATTCAAGAGAGATCAACATACTTCATTAAAGGAAGTCTAACCAAAGATCAAGAGATCTCTCAGAAAAGCTTCAAAGATCCGGCGTAGCCTTCATTCTTGAGTTATTATTTATTCTCGGGAGTGCGAAGCTCTCTCCCACAAGTATCTAGGCATATAATCCTTCCCATCTTAAGCCTAGTTTGAACGAGTTCATCATGCTCAAGTTCTTCATTGTAAGAACTCGTTCATAGTTGGAAAACCCCCAAACGAAGCCGGAAAAGGTTAGGTAAAGATACGCTTTGCTCGGCGCGTAATTCGAGTGTTGGTTCTGTAGTACCCGTAAACTACAGGTTAGGCTTCAGCTGTGCCCGTAAACAGACTGGTTACGTTTCGATACAGTACGCATAAACTTGTATCCAGCTTGAGGAACTAAGCTGCAACGCTTGCTGACTGCGCGAAAAGTCAGTGGTATCGCTAGTGGATTACCGGGGGTTTCGAGTCGTGGACGTAGGAGTAGTTTCTCCGAACCACGTTAAGTTGCTTTGTTCTTTCATGTTTATTTATGCATCCATAACTATTCATAAGCATTTTTCAAAATTGCATAATCGATTAAGCGAAAAGAGAAACTAAGCTTTGCAATATATTTGAAACGACGGACGAACTTTTCCAAAATCCCACCACATTCCGCACCAGTGTGTCGATCAAGCTGTCTTCCAGCTGGATCGAACACAGCCGACTCACTAAAAGAGTTTTAATTGGAAAAGTTTTTAAACCTTGGTGTATTCACCCCCCTACACCAAGGTATCGTCTTGGGACCATCGATTGGTATCGGAGCGATTGGTTCGAAAGATCAACTTTTACTTGTCAAGTCGGCCCTCTTTCTTGATAGTGGTCACTGAACGGATCCTTCAAAGTTTCATTTTTAAATCATTATATTGCATACGTCATGGAATCTTCCCCTGTGCGGGAATCTTCCGACATTCTCGTCGATGATTATCGGATCTGGAAGTTCCGACTCAAAACTTCCGAGTGCGCGTCACGACATGATGTGGGATGTTATCAGCGACGGACCCGTCATCGTCATCATGAAATCGGAAAGACAGCGAAACCTTATGCGGGAGCCCGAACCGGTACTCGGCCAGTTGTGAAGCCCCAAAGGGAGTACTCTCCGGGAAGAAAGAAGACGAGTTGGTTTGGACGACTACGGCTCGCAACGTCATCTCCTCAACGGTGACGAATGCTTATCTCGGCAAGATCATCATTGCGCGAGACGGACTAAGGGGATGTGGGACACTCTAGCCAAGCTGCTGTGAGGCTCGGAGGAAATTCAAGAGAACAAATTCTCGGTTGCATGCGAAATTCGACAACTTCAAGCAACACCTATGAGTCCATTGATCAAATGGAGCTCGGATTCTCCAACCTCGTCATCGAGATCGAGACGATCCGAGGCGGGAAAATATACGGTTCGAGACAAGAACTTGAAAGTTCTTTCGGCTCTCTCCTCGGAATGGTGTACACGAAGTGGTTCACAAACGAAGCCCGATCTTGGCGGCGTGGAGACGGAAAAATTGTTCTCCGTCTTGAAGGCCAACGAATTTGATGCGGGGATCACAAGCGAGAGATTCATCCGGCCAAATGAATGAAGCGAGAGGCGAGGATCAAGCCGAGAAGAAGCTCAATCGGCTCGGCTTGGAAGGACCAACAAAGAGCTCGGATTTATGAGCGAAGAAGATTTGAACGAAGAAGTTGCCATGCTTGTACGAAGCATTAATCAAATTTGGAACAAAGCAAGGAAAAGTACAAGAATATCGTGAAGGTTCATCACGACAAGCAACTCTACCCAAAGAACAACCCAGCTGAGTCATCCTCCCGGAGAGAGGATAGAAGGATCGAATCGAGCGAAATGGATGATGATCAAATCTCCGCTTCTCAGAACTCGAGATAAGGATGATTGCTCTCGATTAAGATGTCTGAAACATCTTATTAGAATCAACCGATGAAGAAAACAAAAGAAACCACTGACTAAGCCGGCCAGGACCAGTATGAAATAAAGATAAGTTTGGATACAAAGGCGAAAGATTGACCAATGATCATCTGTGAAAGTATATTGGTCTCAAGATATGTTTAGAGAAGCAGCATATGAATCGGTTGAATTTGGGACATTGTCTACTCTATACTAGGCGAGATCTCATCAGAAAAGAAGCTGATGTAGGATGCAATTGAAGAAAAAGCCACCTACTATCAAATCAAGGGGAACTACGTAAATTTGGAAAGAGTGCAAATTCAAGTAGAATACCCGACGGGATGCCAACATCAAGAAGATTCAGGAGTCTTATTCAGAAGAAACTGATCCGGTGGTAAAATCAAGATAATTCTCTAATCCAATTGACAACTTAGAAAGCATCCAAGAGACTTCTCAACATACGAAGGAATCCATTGTTGGGAAAATTCACACACAAAAGCACAAGCTTTGAAATCAAGTCAAGATGATGTGAACTATTTGAATCGCTCAATCCGGGTGAAGAAAAACCATCAGTGAGGGGAACAAACTCGGTGGACATTAATCGAAGAGCTAAAGGGAACACGGTGACTAAAAATCAAGCAAAATCTTCAAATACTCGGCTAAGGAGAAGCTGTCGATCAAGCGAAAGGAGAAGACATTTGTGATATCGAGTGGATACTTGTGTCAGGCGACCGGTTTGCGTCTCGTACAATAATTGCTATGAGGAATATGCTATATAAAGTCCAATTATTTTGAATTCATATGTTAAGCGGACGGACATTCGCTTGGATTAAATTGTTTGATAAGTTTCCTTTCCCATCGCATTAATTATAAAGTCCGCATAGTACGTAGCGGCGGGATCGAGGTAGAACGTCAAACGTTTGAAATGCCTCGCGCGCGGTTGTAATACACTCGCCGAAAGCACGTCGGCAAAATGTGATGAGTGAATCTCTCCCAGTAGTTGATCGGAATATCAAGCGATTCAATCTCAGCCAGATTGACCCTATATGGCGGTTGATATATATGGAAAAGATACGCGAATTCTTTCTTATACATCTTTATCTCTGCAAATTTCAAGATTCAAAATCTTCATCTATTCTGCGCAAGTTCTTCGCACAATCAAATTCACCAAGTTGCGAAATGGCGCCCAAGAAATCAACGCGAGGGATGAACCGATTTGAAGCTCTAATGACAAAGCTATCATTTGAGAGTATTCGTCCACCTCCATCCATGTTTCGAGTTAAAAGAGATGGTGGATCTAGTTGCAAACTCCGGTCTCTTCTTGTGGGCAACCTCCAGCTTATTGTTGCTAAAGAGAGATGCCGCACTTTCTACCTCGGCCTTATTGACGAAGACGGCTTCTACTCATCTTCGTTGACATGATCGTCAAAGGCGAAGACGGAAAGTTTGATACGGCCACCGTCGTATCGAGCTCGATAAGATGCTACGAAAGGTGTTCAACCTACCCGGAAGAAGGAGGATTCATCCGGATGATTACGAGTCGTGAAGAAGTGGATGAATTCCTCGGTAGAGAAGATGCTTATCTCCCCGAGGCCGTACGGAGCAAGCATGTCAAAGCTCCTGCTCGAAACGAAATCGGAGCTTCTTGGATATTACACAAAAATGCATCTTAGGGATAGGCTGGATCTCGAGGAGAGATCGGCGTTCCAAAACTCGAAGCCGATGATTGCCATGATCAAAGGCGCGAGCATCAATGGTTTGATTTCTTACTCAACCATTGTCAAGTCGAGAGTCGAGAGAAAATAAAGTTCAACTCGCGGGATGACATTTTTCGGCTTGACCGTATCTCTGCTCCAAAATTTCTTTCTTGATAGAGCAAGCGAGTGAAAGTGTGATAAAGTGGTGATTCGAGCCGTTCCGAAACGAAGATTCTTTTCAAAGACTAAGTCAAGTCAATGATGTTGAAGAAGCGGCTGCTGTGAGTAAAACGAAGCGGTGGAAGGAACGAGGCGAAGTTCCAGTGAGAAGAAACAAAGAAAGAGGAAGAGCGTGACCACTAAACCGAAATGGAATCCAGTGAGAAGAAAAGAAAACGAAATTGTCATTCAAGTCAAGCAATGGTGATTCTCTACACAGGCCGGTGTCGGCCTTGATCAATTCGGATCAAACATCTGGCCGAGATGGGATTGAATGATGGATTGTCATCCGACTCGGGGGACGAAGTGGATAATCCGAGAAGCTCGAAGCTCTCGCACCATCTCGCTCTCCGCGGCCCTCGCCACGCCAGCCTTCTGCGGCCAAAGGGCCATCGCAAGAGAGCGAGAAGATACTCAGCCGTGAAGCTCATGGTGACACCCATCTTGAACCCTCTTTGCAGAATCCAGCTCCCAAATAACCATCAAAGCTCAAATTCCCAGTTGTTGATACTTCTTCACAGCCAATTGTGAACCCATTGAACACATTCCTCAAATCTCCACGGATTCGGAGAGTGATTCTTCCTCTCATCTAATCAACTCTCTTCGTACGCTTTATGGAAGCCGTATACGAGGACTTGCGCATTGCGGGGATCAAGTGTTCTAACTCGGCGTCCGATGCAGCGCACGCGCACGCATCGTCAAAGTTGGAGATCTCCAGTTCTGTCGGCTGCCAAGATGGCAACTTGGTACTAGAATGAGCAGTGATAGAGACTTTCGTATGAGAAATTGAAGACGGATGACGCGCCTCCGCACTTTTGGCTTTGGAAGCTGGAGGATGCATCTTTACACCGAATGATCTCATCGGAAGAGGTGCAAAGTGTCTCGGCAATACCCCAAGCCGCACCGCGGTGAAGTGCGGGAATGCGCCAACAAGCACGCATGGCGGGATGGGAGACACGTTACGGTAGACAATTCTAAAGAAAGTCTCGAGTGAGATTAAACGGAAGGCATGCTGATGAAACGGTAGGTAATGATCATTGAAGAACCATTGCATCAAGCGAACTAGGAAGGCTGCTGAGTCCGTATGGTGACACTCGCTCACTGAGTCGAGATCGAGGTAGTAAAACCCAACCAAGCCGAATTCGGAACCCGGACGGATCCGCATTGAGCTCTACGATGCAATGAAGGACGAGATTGCCAAGCAAGTCGAGGAAATCCTTTAGGATGAACTCAAATCAAATGTTGATACCGCGCATCACGGCTATAGAGTCGCAAGTCCATAGCAATGGTGATCCGTTGACGATGTTCAGATTAATGCGAATCTTCAAGAAAGCACCAGTCAAGATCTCGAGCAATCTCTCGTTTCTCAACAAATTGATCGATCAATTCATCTAGAAGAAGTCTGAGATCATCTCCAACCTTCAAGCTCCGCAGTTGACGACATTGCAAATCTTTCAAGCGGTGGAAGTTCTCAAAAAGACCCTTTCTCTCAACGGCCTCGACATCATCGCCAACTCTTCAACTTATATAAAGATGCGGATGCTCGATTCGAGCCCAGACGGCGGCAATGCCCAGCTGAATCTCGTCACAGCTGACAACTCAGTCAAGATCGCTGATGTTGAAGGTATTCTCTCCAAGCTCAGCGCAACAGTTTATAACCTCTCTGCTCCGCTTGTTGATAATGCCAAAAGGGGAAGATCGGAAATAAAAGCTTTGGAAAAACAAGTGAGAGGAAGAAATTTGCGGCCCAGGGGGAACTGTGCGGCAAATTCGAGGAGGGAAATCGACGATTTTGCCAAAGTACTGGATGAAGAAGAGACGAGCCAGCTATTAAAGCCAAAGCGATCAAGAGAACGTGGAAGAGAAGATGGTTGATCTTGCCAAAGCATGTGGACACGAACGAAGAATACAAAGACTATCATTGGCTATGTAACTTGCTTATGACGAAAAGAAATGCAAAATTTGGATAAGATTATTAAGAAGAAAGGCTGAATCGCTCAAGCTTCTTGAGAAAAAGCGAGAAGAAGAAAGGCGAGCTACGAAGCGAGCTAAGAAGAAACAAATCCAAGCGGCCTCGGTGACAAGAAGAACCCGGATGATATCAATGAAAGCTGGGAAAGATGCAAATCGAATTCATCAAAGAATTCTACTACTTGAATCGAGTTCAAAGGCATGGATCAGCTCGAGGACTATTTCCTCGAACTTCATGAGACGGATCCAATGATGGCAAGATCAATTGCCTCATGCCGAAATAACAACATCCAGTGAAGGCTCCAAAAGTCAAACAGTTAAAGCCTCCATTTCCTAAGACGAACACTTCTAACAAGGCCCAAATCATCAAAGAAATTAATCAACTGGGCAGTGAAAAGAGGAATTTCAAAATCGAAGAATCAAGGTTGAATGGAAGAATTTGGAAGAGTTCGTAAATCTTCAATAGATATGGTCTAAAAGGCCGGCCATCGGATTGATGAACAAAGGAAGCGGCTAGTGCGAAGACCCGACCAGCGAATTTTCTTTTTGAACTTTTGTATTTAGATAATTGTAAAAATTCTTCCTATTAATGAAAAGTTCATTTTATCAAAATCAACCTGAAGACAATCTCTCTTTGTCCAGGCTCTGAATATGTTTACCTGCTGTGATTGTTTAATTCGTTGAAACCCCGTTTCCTGTTAAGGGGGAAGCAATTTTGTTTTTCCAACTTGGGGTTTTGGCATCATCAAAAAGGGGGAAATTGTTGGGAAAATTAATAGAGTTTTGAAGTGATACCAAAACCCAGCTGACCCCAACCGAGTAGATGTTTGCTCAAACCCAAGCGTTTTTCCAGCTCACCTGTTTGAGCTTATAGAGTTTCTAAGTTCAGGTGGAATCACTGAAGACAGCAGAAGACCCAGCTGAGTACACAGCAGGGTAAGCAAAGTCGAGTGATAAGTAACGTTATCCAGATTCAAAGACGATAAAATTCTTCCAGACACGAGCATAGGAAAGACCCGGCTAGGTGTGACAACTCGGCTACGTCAAGACCCGGCGAGTTCAAGACTCGGCTCGGCGTCAATGATCGGCGAGTTCAAGACGGCTCGGAGTCACCGGCAAGCGGCGAGTCGAAGTGAACTTTAGATAAAGTCGGATACGATCGGACCATCGAGAACTCGACACCTCGGCGCTAGAAGTCAAACCTAGGATTGCTTTACGAGGAAATCAAGGAAGAAGACAAGTCGATCACTGTCGAAGTTAGGTAGAGATTGAACGGCTCTTTCCGACGGCTAGTTCTAATCTCTCCTGTAAATAAGTCTTCTACATCATCGGAAAAGAGAGGAGTGATGAGAGAATATATTCAAGAGAGATCAACATACTTCATTAAAGAAGTCTAACCAAAGATCAAGAGATCTCTCGGAAAAAGCTTCAAGATCCGGCGCGCATTCTTATGAGTTATTATTTATTCTCGGGAGCTGGAAGCTCTCATAAGTATCTAGGCATATAATCCTTCCCATCTTAAGCCTAGTTTGAACGAGTTCATCATACTCAAAAGTTCTTCATTGTAAGAACTCGTTCATAGTGAATTGGAAAACCCCAGAACCCGGAAAAGGTTAGGTAAAGATACGCCTGCTCGAAGCGCGTAATTCGAGTGTTGGTTACTGTAGTACCGTAAACTACGGGTTGGGCTTCATTTGTGCCGTAAACGATGCAGTTACGTTTCGATACGGTACGCGTAAACTTGTATCCGGCTTGAGGAACTAAGCTGCAGACTGTTGATGCGCGAAAAGTCAGTGGTATCCTTAGTGGATTACCAGAGGTTTCTGGTCGTGGACGTAGGAGTAGTTTCTCCGAACCACGTTAAGTTGCTTTGTTCTTTCATGTTTATTTATGCATCCAGCTAACTATTCATAAGCATTTTTTCAAGCTGCATAATCTGATTAACTGAAAAGAGAAACTAAGCTTTGCAATATATTTGAAGCAACAGACGAACTTTCCAAAATCCATACATTCCGCACACATTGTGTCGATCAAGTATCTTCATTGGATCGAACACAACTCAAAAGAGTTTTAATTGGAAAAGTTTTTAAACCTTGGTGTATTCACCCCCCCCTCTACACCAAGGTATCCGTCTTGGGACCATCAAGTCTGCTCTGCTGAGTTCTTTAAGCTGTCTGCTTAGCTGTGTCTTCTGCTGTCTTCTGCTGTCTTCAGCGAATCTACCTGTAAACTAAGAAACTCTATAAGCTCAAACAGGTGAGCTGGAAACAACACAAAGTTTGTACATTCATCTACTCGGTTGGGGTCAGCTGGGTTTTGGTATCCAATCAAAACTCTATTAATTTTCCCAACAGTTGTGATAAAATAAAATACGAGATTAAAATACTGTGAAGATGAGACATGAGACAGTCTCTATTGCGAAGTACGAAATAAAGCAACCGTTTGGCCTCGTTTGATTGACAGGAAAGTAAATTTAACATGGACTGTAATTATGTGGAATATTATTATAATGAGGAAATTAAAAGGATCCTAAAAAATGTAAATCCGCAAAATATGATTATAATAAAAGTAAATTCGAGAAGCGAGAGGTCTTGGGTTCAAATTTTCACAATATATTTCAACAAGTTTTCACTAGAAAAAAAAAATCTGTACATAATTAAAACAACATTCGTAAATTGGTTTTCAAATGTTCATAAATTGAATTTTACAAGAAAAAAAAATTCTAAAGTTTATAAATTATGCATTTTTAGATATGAAATGCACTAGTTTATAAGCAAATGAGGCCTTACATGGATATTAAACACTAGTATATGATTTAAAGTGAGATAAAATGAATAAACAATGCATTTTCCGAAAACTAGCATTGATGCATTACAATTTACATGGATACTATATATGCATTGTCGTCAACATAGCAATGATCACTACTAGAAAAATGCACATACATAACGCAGTTTATCCGTTATCTATGTACTCAAAAAACCGTTACGTATAATGGTGTTATCTATAATGCGCACATACATAACGGACAAATGTCCGTTATGTATAATATTATACATAACGGTTGATTTTTTATAGATAACGTATTTTTCTCCGTTATCGTTATAATTTTACATAACGTTTCTTACCGTTATTAAAAATTAATTTTTTCCGTTATGAAATGCACCTCATCTGTGTTATGTATCATTATAGATAACGATTTTTTTCAATTTTTATAACATTATTTTTGCGTTATATATGTGTTTCATTTTTTATAACGCTGATTTTTACTTTTAGATGACGGTACCTGTACTGTTATAGATAACATTTTTTTTCAATTTTTTATAACGTTGTTTTTGCGTTATGTTTTTTCATTTTTTATAACGCTGGTTTTTGCTTTTAGATGAACAGTATATATATAACTTTTTCCCAATTTCCCTATATATATCATAGCATAACAAAATTTCATTAACATCCACAAACATCCATACATTGTCACCCCAAACATCCATACATTGTCATCCGAATGTCACACATGTTCTATCTAGCTATATGTCATAAAAGAAAAGAACATATAAGTTCAATCACAAAACACAAAATGATCACTAGGATTTCTGGTGAATATTTCTTGCAATCATAGGCTCCTTCAGCTCAACACTATCAATATACCTTGTGTTTCAATCGAAGACATGCGATATCACACAACTTGCCCATTTCGCAAGAACCTCATCAATCTCCGCTTGAGAATATGTACGAGCATTCTTAAACTACGAATACAAACAAGTTGATAAATGAATTAATAACTAATAATATGATACTAAAAAATAATCGAATGAAGTATATGTAAATACCATTGATGGCAGAGGAGTGTCATTTTTTAACCGTGTGATGATATCCCTCATAAATCGCATCACGAAATATCCACATTACTTGTCATCAGGTTGCATAGGACCCTACAATATTTGTAAAAATAAAATAAGCACAGTGTGTAATAGAATTAATATATTACGTAGAAATAAGAATGCCAACCTTTATAGCTTCCCAATTCGTTTTTTTTCATTTTCTTTCCCTTTTGTGCATTGACAATACTCAAAGCACTTCAAAACAAAGTTATTTAGGAGTTAATATTAACATAAAAAATAATGAAATAGATGTTTAGTTGAACAGTATGACACTTACGTGTCGACGACAGATTTCCATGTGCTATCATGAAGCCGATGACTAAGAGGATCCATCAAATAGACACGATCTTTCTCAATATCAATGATTGTCAGAATCCAATGCATACAAGGTATTCAATTAGTAGGCCAAAAATACATATCATACTAACTTATAAGACTCAACATTGTTTACTTACCCCACATTGCAAGGCACGAAAACAATTTGACTTGAGGTTGCAACAAGCAACCTTATCTTAAATATCTACACAAGATTCCAGCAATCAAAATTACCAACTAAATCATAAAACAAGTGCAATTCTTGGTGATAAAATAATTTCAAATTATTATGAGATTAAATATCAAGAATTTGTCATCATTTTCATAAATAATAGAACTCTCACCTCACCTCACCTCAAATACACTCCAAGCAATGAATGTAATGAAGACAGATGACAGCATGTACCTGCATCCAAAAGAAGTCCATTATCATCTATAGACTAGCATGGCGGTAAAATCACGATCATAAATAAGGTACTAAGTTGGCATATATATAGTAGCAAGCATTTACTCCCATGTTTATTCTCAAATGTTTGAATCTGCAGAAGCTAAATTATTGACAACCTAAAAGTAAAAAGGAAAAGAAAAACAAAAAAAATACGATCTCAACTAATAGTGTTGGTAAAATTCATATTTGCCTTATGCCAAAACAGTACTTTACCCTACCAATTCGTAAATAGAATACGAAATTCAAATTCCTAAGAGCAAACAAGGAGAAAAGTTAAATTTACTATTCTCCAAACTAGAAGACATAATATGTCACCAGGATCCGTATTGATTTAATAACCATAAGAGTGATAGGTTCAAAACATTTATGACGAGGACAATTGTCAAATGAAAAGACTATCTTAAAAGTAATGTGAATCAAATTTGATAGAGTAACCTTCATAATATGGCTCTACCACACATCTTCATTTCATTTGTCCAAGTAGAAGCTATGACACAAAAAAAAGAGTATCCAGCCATTGCAAAATATGTACATACTAATTGAATGAGGCTAATAATGGAGGTCATAAGAAACTCAACACACATGACACAACCCTAGAAGATCTAAGCTAAAGAACAACAACACTACTAGCACTTGATCAAAAGAAAAGAACGTATGAGAAGCATGTTTCAGCAGAAAAACACGCAACATACCAAGGCTCCATACAGAGGTTGAACTGAATTGTAACTTCACACACAAACCTTTGTTAGCGTAAGGCATTCTAAAGAAACAGATGGAGGTGAGGTGGATGTAAGATTAAGCTCATCTACTCACAAGGACATAGAATGTAAGGCATTCCTTATCAATTAAAAAAAATAACAAAAGTTAAGAATCCATTATCTTCATAACAAACTTTAGCAAGCTAGCCGAATAATCATTGTTTATGAAATCACAAATTTATCAAACAGAAATAGGGAGCTACATATTGAATACATAGTAATGCATTGTATTTAAAGGTCAACATTCTCTACAGTTAGCTCTAATACAATATCACCAAATTAATGTGACAAGAAAAACATTAACAATATTATTGTGTATATATTGTCATCATCAAATATTGTATATATATATGTGTGTGTGTGTATTTTGTTTGATGGATTTAATTAATTACCTGGTATGCCAGGAAGATTTCTTCAAATAAGGGTTAGAGGGTGGTTTGGAGTTAGGGTTTGTTTGGGGGAAACTTTTGCTGTTGCGTAATTGGGAACAGAAAACACAACATTTGATTATACTGATTAAATATTATAGGAATTAATAAGCAATTATACGTACCTTGCAGCGTGAGCATAGTTTAACACCCTGAAATGTTGAATCCTTAATCCTCATCTCACTCCACACATCTTCACTAAATGCTTTGCATCCATCTACCAGGATACTGCATATATGTATGTATATATGTACTTGGGTCTGGTTGACAGGTATAAGATCCTTGAGATGAGCATTCAAGACATCCATTGATCCCTGCAAATGGAGCATATATAATATCAATCCATATTCATTAGCTAGTATAACAATCTCCCTAACAGTAAGTTAATAACATAAACTGACATAAGATGAATAATGATAAGTTTCTGATTCTGATTTTTGGAATATCAGTTAATGACTATTTGATTTTTTCCAAAGTTGCTCATAAACTTGAGCAATACTCAAATCAAGAGAATTGATGTTTCCTGCTACCAGCAACTCCATGCCATAATCATCTACTACAAGTCCCAGGAGGTCCAACTGGTGGCATAACTTATTTTTCATATCACACATCAGAGGTCCAATTTCAGCACTTGAATGAGGATTCTTGTAAGTATGATCTTCATCATTATCAATAAATACATAATACATACCTGATACCTCTGCAAACTGGAGGAGAGGAAAAGTCCGTCAGCGGCATTGTGCTCTTAATTTAGAAGCCAAGAAGATGGCCGTGCCACCCAAAATTAATTAATGTATTGATATTTTTGGATTGAAATCACATGATTTGGATTCTTCCTTTTCTCGCATTAATTATGCAATGCTTATTTTTTCTCAAAGTCTGCTTAAACTTCTAACCACTCCAAGAGATTCATAGCTATAATATAAATCAAGGTTTATTTAATAGCGAAATCAGATACATAAGATTCCAGATTAAATCTAAGGCATATTTCTTCTAAAAGAACTAAGAAAATTCTAGTTTTTTATGTTAAAGTAGTAGCTAGGTAAGAATGAGTTTTGATTTCTCATCTCTCCAACGAAGTTGGGATCTGTTAGCACAACAAACTAACATCAAAATAATGCAAAAATATCAACTAATCACTTCGGTTTTCTCAAGATTAGGTTCAGTCACTACATAATTAATGCGAGAAAGGGAAGAACCCAAATATTGGTGAGAGATGGTCGATAGAGAAGGGCATCGACACTCTACCAGCCATATAGATGTCAATGAATAAATGAACCATAAGAAACATAAGGCTTCTAAAATTTCAAAACCTATTGTATTTTTCTGCGCACAAATTAGAAATATCCCAACTCAATCATGACTGATATGTTCATTGGACTACAACGGGCACAATTCAACATGAGCAAAAGGTGAGTAATTTGCAAAATAATCTGATTTTACAAAAAAAAAGAGACTAGAAACCAATAACTTCGAAATGCACCCAATTCTCAAATTAACAACAAAATGCAGAGAATAAACAAATTCAAAGGAAACGCAATAGACTTACGGCTGACGGTGGCTCCGATTAATCCAAAAACGTATTCTAATTTAATTTTCGTTAGCGATAGCGGCCAATGGAGGATATGGTGTAGAACGAGGAGGCGGGGGCAGGGGATTCGAAAGTTAGGGCACCAGTCGATAGGAGGGCTGACACTGAAATGGTGAAGGGGAACGCGGTAGGGGTGGCGATTGGGGAGTTTCTGCTGAGATTCCGATGACCGGTGGTGAATATCTCGGTCAGTTTTGTCGCCGGTGAAGAAGGAGAAAAGGGGGAGAGAATGGTGTAGTCGATATATAGGAACGAGGGAAGACAAATATATGGTAGGAATTACAAATTAACTCTAAAAAATAATTTAAAAAAATTGATTTTTTATAACGATCTCGTTAACGGTTTAACAAACTGTTATTATAAATTATCTCATACATAACGTACTTCGTAACGGTTCACTAATACCGTTACATATATTAATATAGATAACACTAAAACATAACGTACGAGAAGATACCGTTACATAGAACATAGATAACACCGCATTTGTAACGGATATATGTAGTTCCGTTATCTTTAAAAAAAGTGCGCACATACATAACGCATTTTTGAAAACTCCGTTATAAATGTTGTGTTATGTATAGAGATAGAGGCTTTTTTAGAACAATAACTAAGGTCGAGTTGAGATTCAGGACAAAAAATTTTCGGGCCGACTTTTTGGGACAATAATTTTTAAGTTGTGCGGACTTTTTTGAGCCCGAACGGGCTAAAACTCACGTGCAAAGCACGTGACTGCCTGCGTGTCCTTATTTGCTGATGTGTACCGCCACATCACTCCCCCTTTCACCCTCCATAATTTAACTAAGAAAAATCTAAAACTCTTCAACTTCTCTAATTCTCCTAAATTGACGATAGATAACCTAATTTTGGAATAAAACCATCAGTCATCCCAAAATCAGAACATCGCAGCGGTATAATCTTAACTCCTCCGTCACTGGTTAGAGCAAGGCGCGACGATGGTGAGCGTGAGGGAGAGATGACATCATAATCGACCTCCTCCCATCTACAGTAAGTAACTTCTCTCTCTCTACTTCTCTCTCTCTCTCTCTTTTATTTTGTATTTATGGCCTCGAATAGGTTTCTTTATGCTGTAAATGTTTGGTGGTAGATGGTGTTGGGTGATTTAGAGCATTGAAGTTTGTAATGAATGTTGGTGGTCCAATATATTTATTTTATTGAAAAATTTGTCCTTAGCTCGTTTTTTATCACTATTACAGATTGTGGGGTTTGTAGGCCATGGATATGTATATTCTTTATTGGGTGTTTTGATTCTTTTAGGGTTTATTCTTTATTAGGGTTTTTCCATTCTTTTAGGGTTTATTCTTTAATTATTGATTGTTTTGATTCTTTTAGGGCTTATTTGATTTATTTAATTATTTTGCTGCAGAACCTTCAAATACATATGTGTCAGTTATATTTCATCACAGTGGCAAGTTAATTACATCCCCTAGTGCTAAGTATGTTGGTGGTGATAGAATGATGCTGGACAAGGTTGTTGCTAGGCAGTTAACATTAAATTCTATAAGAAACATTTTAGCTGACTGATTATTATTGGATGGGGATATAAGGATTCATGTTTTAAAAGATAATATGTTTAAGTTGTTGTCTTGTGATGATGAAGTTAGAGAGGTTTGTTTAAGTGCACTGAGGGTCAGACAAGTTGCTTTCTATGTAGAAGAAGTGGGGCAAGAGAGTGAAGGGGGGTCTGTAACAAGGGCTGGGAAAGAGAAAGTAACAGAGTTACTAGGGACCCAATTTGTAATATTGGATGAGTTTACTTCTGGTGCTGGGTCAACTAGAAATGAGATGGGTAAGGAGTCTGAGGAAGTGAGTGATGAGAGTCAGGATGACAGTGACTATAATATGCAAGAACCTGACTCTGATGATGATATACTATTTGAGAGGTTTATGGATAATAATGAAGGAACAAGTAGTGGTGAGGAGAGTGATGTGGATGATGATGTTGTAGTGTCAGAATTTGATGAATATAAGGATTCTGATGATGAGTATGAGAGGCCACCACCTGTTTTTAATTCTGTGTCTATATTTCAACCTGATTTCTCACTGGGCATGATTTTTATTTCTACTGAACAATTTAAAAAGGCTGTGCAATCTCATGCGATTCAAACAAAAAGATCATTGTATTTTTCAAAGAATGCACCTACAGAGTTTATGCAAAATGTGAAGCAGAAGATTGTCCTTGGAAAATTCATCTGACCAAAATGAAGGATGAAGAAACCTTCCAGATTAGGGAGTATGTGAGTGAACATGAATGTGATACTACTTTTCATGTCAAGAATATGAAGTCAGGGTGGTTGTGTGATAAATTCTTGAGCAAGTTTGTTTCAGATAGGGGAAGAAGTGTCTCAACTTTTAGGAAAGATACAATGGAAGAACTAGGTTGTGAGATAAGTAGAGAGCAGACATATAGGGCTAAGAAATTAGCTTTGAAAAAATTGGAGGGTGAACCTGATAAGCAGTATTCTAGATTATGGGATTATTCAGAGGAGTTGAGAAGGACTAACCCTGGGTCTACTGTCATTATAGGAGCCTTAGATGATGAGAATGATCAGTCTAGATTTGACAGATTTTATGTCTGTCTTGATGCAGTTAAAAAAGGATTCAAGGCATGGTGTAGGCCCATAATTGGGATAGATGGATGTCATTTGAAGACAACTTATAAGGGGGTTCTACTTTCAGCCGTATGGGTGGATGCTAACAATAGCATATACCCTATTGCTTGGGTTGTGGTCAATAGAGAGACAAGAGAGAGTTGGGAATGGTTCTTGGTTGTATTGAAACAAGATTTGGAGTTGAGTGATGATAGTTTGTACACCTTCATGTCTGACAAACAGAAGGGATTGATCCAAGCTATGTCTGAGTTGTTTCCCAATGCTGAGCACAGATTTTGTGTTAGGCATTTGCATGAAAACTTTAAGTTAGCAGGGTGTAGGGGACAAAAATTTAAAGATGCATTGTGGAGATGTGCAAGGTCCACCACTGTTGGAGAATGGAAGATAAGGATGGCAGAATTGAAAGCTTTGAGTGAATCTGCATGGCAATGGTTAGATTCAAAGCCTGCTGAGCAATGGAGTATGTCTCACTTCTCTGAGAAATCTAAGTGTGATATGTTTCTCAATAATGTCTGTGAAGTGTTCAATTCTACTATCTTAGATGCAAGGGAAATGACCATATTGACCATGTTAGAGTGGATCAGAGAATGGTTAATGGTGAGATTTGAGAGGAATAAAGAGACAACAACCTTGAGATGGAAAGGGACAATTTGCCCTAGGATTAAGAGATTACTTGAAATTAATGCTGAGAAAGTACATGAATGCATTCCAATCAAAGGGAATAACAATCATTATGAGATTAAGAGTTCTAATGGGGACCAGTTTCTTGTTGAATTAGATGCTAGGGCTTGCAGCTGTAGAGCTTGGAGTTTAAGTGGAATACCATGCACCCATGCCATATGTGCATTAAACCATAGAAAGCTAAATAGGGATGACTGATGGTCCCTGAGCTAGGTATTTGGTGTAGAGGGGAGGTGAATACACCAAATAGATTTTTAGAAACTTTTTCAAGTTAAATCACAGAGTTGGTGAGCTCAGTTATCGATCCAGCTGGGGAGGGTCGGATGGGTAAATAACTCAGCTGGCGGTGCGGAAAGTGGTGGTTTGAAAACTTAGCTCGGTTACTTAGAAAAACTCAGTTTGAAAAGATTAACTTTAAGTTTTCAGTTTAGTCAAGTTGTGCAACTTTCAGAGAGACACAGCTGCGTATGCAGTTTTGAACAAATATGCAATGAAATGAAAGAGTTAGTACAAAACTGAATATAAAGAGAAAGTAAAGTGCACGCAAGTTTTTACGTGGTTCGGAGTAACACCTCCTACGTCCACGACCAGGTTCACTGGTAATCCACTACCACTTGGTTTCCAAGTACCAAGCAACTTCACAACTCTAACCCGAGCTGTGTTCCAACAGTTTGCGGGCACTGTCAAGCCTAACCTTTCAGTTTACGGGTACTGAAAAAACCTTACACACTTGAATTTCCCGCTTCAAGCAAGCGTAACCTTGACCTAACCTTTCTGGGTAAGAGGGGTTTGGTTTGGGGTTCCAACTGTGAACGAGTTCTTACAATTAAGAACTTTAGAGTATGATGAACTCGTTCGAAATCTAGGCTAAAGATATACAAAGAGTTTGGCCTAGGGAACAGACGAAAAACTAAGAAGTTTCTAGACTAGAAACACTTTAAGATAAAGTGTTCTTTGAACTATGTAGAACTGCTTGAGAGCTTTTGAAAGAATGAAAATTTCAGAGGATGAAAGCTTGTAGAGAGTTTTTCGTGTCTGATCCTGAGGTTGAAGACGGGTTTATATAGATAGAGATTCAAGACTAGCCGTTGGAGGAGCCGTTTGAATCTTACCTACTCTTCTTAAATTCAAGATCTGCCGTTGGGCGAATCTGCACCTGTCTTCATTTGTGTCACATCCTAGGTCCTGAAGTCTAGGATGCTGATTTGGCAATCCCTCATTGGTCGAGGCATGTTGACTTCTTCTGATGCCGGGATCTTCTGCCTTTGGAGCTGGCTTTTGAATTCAGAGCTGGACTGACTTGAAGTGATGTCTTCAGTTAGTTCCCTTTGTTCTGTACAGCTGGACCGGCTGTGTTTTGAACTCAGCTCGAATTCTCTTCAGCTTGATCATGCTCTGCTGAAAGACTCAGCTGAAGATTTGACGCCTGCTGTCTTTCGCTAGCTGACTCCTGCTGTAAACACAGCTGGGTCGACTGCTGTCTTCCGCTAGCTGACTCCTGCTGTAAACACAGCTGGGTCGACTGCTGTCTTCCGCTAGCTGACTCCTGCTGTAAACACAGCTGGGTCGACTGCTGTCTTCCGCTTCCTTAACCTGTAAACCTAGAAAATCTAAAGCTCAAACAGGCGAGCTGGAAAACGCTATTTAGGTTGACGCGATCATCTATTCGGTTGGAGAATCAGTTGGGTTTTGGTATCAAATCGAAACCTTATAATTTTCCCAACAATTTCCCCCTTTTTGATGATGCCAAAACCTAACTGAGACAACTTATGACGCAGAAAAACTTGTGTTTTATTAATGTAAGGATGTACATTATAACACAGGAAAAAAGAAAGAAGGAAAAAAAAATCTTCAAATCTTCAGTCTTCAATCCCAGTTGGCTGGGTCTTCTCTTCTGCATCTGTTGCTTCTTTCTTTTGACTCGTCTCTTCTTCAGCTGATTCTGATTCAGCTGGTTCCTCTAGCCAACAGTTTGCCTCTTCTTTGACTTGTCTCTTCTCCCTTACTTCCCCCTTTTTGGCATGATCAAACAGGGTGAGAGAGATACACCATCGTCTTGTTGCGATGTTTTAGTTTGGCGAAACTGTGGTCTTCAGCTCTGAGCAGCGAGGTTTGGAGTCTAAGTGGATCAGCTGTTGTGTTAGCTGGCTCTTCTTCAGTAGCATTAGCCTCAGCTGTGATTGCAGACACAGCGTCCTTGGCCTGATTCACCAAGGGCCCAACCGAGTGCTTGGAGGGATGAGTTGGCACTGGAGATAACATCTTCTAAGTCAGGCACAACTTCATTCCTTGCAAATTTTGCTTCTTCAGACTTCTTAGATTGAATGAGAAAGTCTGATTCAGCACTTGAGGGACTTGTGTTCAGCTCATATCATCATCATCCAGCTGCAGGTGATCGTTGGCTGGGTGATGTTTCTTATTTGAGCTTGGTGCAGGGACTTGAGCATCTTTCATCGGAAGATCTCGAAGATGGTGTCCCTGTGGAGCTGAAGGAAACTGAGGAGAAGGCGGTTGAAGTATTCCATCTGTCTTGGGGTTTAAGTTTGGTTGATCAGCTGGAATACTCCGTTGCGGTGTTGGTGACGATGATGTTCACGCAGGTGCATGAACTTCTTCTCCACCGTAAGAAACGACCGCTTGTGGGCCTTCTGCTCCTCGGAGAGTAATTACGAATTCTCTCATAATGTCAGCTGGCTTCTTGGCTGACTGACTGAGCACCTTTGACTTGAGTCTTCTGTTTGAAGATGGTGCTTCAGCATGTTTTGTCTCCTCAAGTTGTCTCCGATTCCCAGCTGGGACGGAGATAGATGCATGCTGCTTTGTCTCCTGCATCTTTTTCTGTGCCTCCTGTGGTGGAGCAAGAGCTTTGTCATGACTGCTCTTGAATACTCCGGTTTTATCAACATCTGGTCCAGGTCTGTTGACGTTGATTTTTGCATCCCAGGGAGTTGTATGTCCCGTTCTCTCTTTCATGTTGAGAGAAACAGTGGGGCTGAGGAGGTTTTTTTCCTTTGACATTCCCAAGAAGTTTTCTGCACCTTCCTGGTGAGTGACGTTCTTGAGCTTTGCAGTCTCCCACTGCGCTGGCCTGGATCTGTCGATGGGCTTCACCTTCTTCTGGACTTCCGTCTTCTTTGAAGTTCCTGAGAGTTAAGCAACTCTTATCTTGAAGCTTTGACAGATTCTTCAAGTTTGATCGGCTCCGGGAGATGTCTTTCTGGATTCCATGTTCTTTTTCTGCATCTTTTGTTAGTAGAAACAAATAATACCAATTGATGGAAATAAGAAAGAATGCCGAAAACTTTCTAGGGTTGATGCGTATATCTTCTAGCATATTTAAAGAGTTTTCTTGATGAATGGACGATCAAGATTTGTCTATTGATAAGAAGATCTACGACTAGGAGTGATTCTCGCGTCATGTTAATTTCTTGATTAGAATATGTGAGTTAATGCGCGAGAGAGAACGGTTGAGGCGTTTTGACTTTTGTCTCGAAACTCCCATTATTCAATTCTTTGCAGACTCTTAATTAAGATTGATTTGATATGACAAGATATGAGTTGACTGAAAAACAGATTGAGTAGGTGTAATTAATGTTGTTGCAAACCTCTCAGCTGATCATTGTAGTCAGCTGATACCTCTGTTGAGTGGGTGTGCTGGGTCATCGTGGTTCCAGCTAGTTCCCCCTCAGCTAAATAATCCTTCACTTTCTCAGTGACGTTGATTCTGAATTACAGTTGTCTAATGCGATCACTGGTTCTGTTTCCATTCAGTGATCTGCTTCCATTCAATTGGATCTCGTCTATTCAATTGGTCTCTGCTTATTCATTCGGTAGGTGAAGCATCGTCTGGGTTGAGAAGTCCAAGTAATCCGCACAACATTTTGAATCTTGCTTCTATCAGCGGTTTTGTGAGAATATCAGCCCGTTGAATGTCTGTGTGAATTTTCTCAATAATCACATCCTTCTTTTCTACGTGATCTCTGATGAAGTGATGTCGTACGTCTACATGCTTGCATCTTGTGTGAAGTACTAGATTCTCTGAAATGGAAATCGCACTTGAGCTATCACAGAAAATTGGAACTTGTCCAGTTTTCACTTCATAGTCATCCAGCTGATGTTTCAGCCAGAGAATTTGCGAGCAAAGAGCCTTCCAAATGGCCATATATTCTGCTTCTGTTGTGGAAGTTGCGACGCACGTTTGCTTCTTTGAAAACCATGAAATCAACTTACTTCCTAAGAACTGACAAGTTCCTGAAGTTGATTTTCTGTCCAACCGGTCTCCAGCGAAGTCTGAGTCTGAGTATCCAGTCAGCTGTAGATTGTCTTCAGCTGGTACCACAGCCCAACATTCTGAGTTCCTTTGAGGTATTTGAGAATGTTCTTGGCTGCTTGCATGTGTGCTTCCTTTGGATCAACTTGAAATCTGGCACATACTCTGACTGCGAAAGAGATGTCTGGACGACTTGCTGTTAGATACAGCAGGGATACTATTATCCCTCTGTATTTGCTGGAATCAACTGACTTCCCTTCAGTTCCTGGTTCAATCTTCCAGTTGGTGTTCATTGGAATCTTTACAATTCTACTGGATTGAACTCCATACTTGGTGATCAAGTCTTTCACATATTTGGATTGATTTATGAAAATCCCTTCTGATGATTGCTTGACTTGAAGTCCTAGGAAGAAACTCACTTCTCCCATCATGGACATTTGGAACTTCTCTGACATCATCTCTCCAAATCTTTGGCATAAGAAGCTTGATCTTGATCCAAAGATGATGTCGTCTACATAGATTTGAACAACCAGGATATCTTCTCCTGACTTGATGGTGAAAAGAGTTCTGTCTACTGAGCCCTTCTTGAATCCTTTGGATATAAGAAAATTTGACAAAGTGTCATACCAAGCTCGAGGTGCTTGCTTCAATCCATGGAGAGCCTTCTTTAGTTTGTAGACTTTATTTCCTTCTTCTTCAAATCCTGAAGGTTGTTCAACGTAGACATCTTCTTTGATTTCTCCATTTAAGAATGCACACTTCACATCCATTTGATAGACCTTGAATTTGTGATGTGCTGCATAGGCGAGAAAGAGTCTGATTGCTTCCAATCGTGCTACTGGAGCAAATGATTCTTCGAAGTCAATTCCTTCCTGCTGAGTGTAGCCCTTGGCAACCAGTCGAGCTTTATTTCCAATGACGACTCCCAGGGTATCCAATTTGTTCTTGAATATCCATTTGAGTCCTATGACTTTGACTTCTTGAGGTCCGTCGACCAATTCCAGACACAATTTCTGAGAAATTCGTTCAGCTCTTCTTGCATGGCGTTGGTCCAGGGCACGCTCTTCAAAGCTTCGAGAATTGATTGAGGCTCTGGCACTTGAGCTACGTAACACGCCATTAGAGCTGTGTCTTCATCATAGACCGTCAGTTCAAGCTCTACTGAGAGTTGAGCTGTGTCAGCTGCTTCTTGATGATCCGATGAAGCTTGAGCAGCTGAGCTTCTGGTTTTGACTTGGTCAGATGGTTCTCCGATGATTGCTGATGATGGATGATCTTCAATCCATCTTCTCCTCTTACGAATTTCTTCTTCCAATTGATTGATGCTTGACGTGGCTAAATTTCGTCTGACTTGGAGTTGATCAGGAGTTAAGTCTTGAGAGATAGGTTCTCTTTGATTTAAATTTTGAGGAGACTTCTGTAGAGGCTCAGCTGGAGATGGAGCTGGGGACTCAGCTGTGTTTGGATTTACAGCTGATGATGTTCCCCCTTGATTTGACGTTGAGGGTTCTTCTTGATTTCCAGCTGATGGAGCTTCTTGGTTGAATTGAAGTTCCTCCCCCGGCTCATCATCCCAAATTAATGGTTCGGCCAGATTCCTGATTCTATTTTCTTGAGCTCTTGTCTGAATCAATCTTGAAGTTTCTCCTTCGCTTCTTCGTTTGATAGAATCTCTATATTCGAATGAGGATTCGTCAAAGGTAACATGTGGAGTTACTTTGACTATTTGAGTTCTTCTGTTGAAGACTCTGTATGCTTTACTCATAGCGGAGTAACCAAGGAATACTCCTCGGTCTGTCTTCACGTCGAACGTCTTGAGCTGTGTCTTTCCATTGTTGAGGATGTGACATTTGGATCCGAATACCTTGAAATACCCTATGTATGGTATTATATTGTTCCATAGCTCATATGGTGTCTTTCCTTGCCTTGATGTGAGTAGGGAGCGATTCTGAGTGAAGCAAGCTGTGTTGATTGCTTCAGCCCAGAACTTCTTTGGAATGGCAGAGCTAGCTAGCATTGAGGTAGCTTCTTCCTTGAGAGTTCTGTTTCTTCTTTCTGCTACACCATTCTGTTGAGGTGTGCGTGCTGCAGATGTTTGGTGTTGAACTCCGTTCTTCTCGCAATAATCATAAATAGTTTCATTCAGAAACTCTGTTCCACGATATGATCTTATTGACATTATCTTGCACTCCTTCTGTGTTGATAATCTTTTCAGCAGGATAGGCAGCTTAGTCCTGGTTTCGCTCTTCTGGTACAAGAATGATACCCATGTGAATCTTGAGAAATCATCCACAACGACCAGAGTATATTTTCTGCCATTGAAGCTTGAGTAATCGGACCAAAAAGATCCATGTGAAGAAGTTGAAGTACTCGATCGCCTGATCGAACCGGCTTGAGAGAGAATGAAATTCTTGTCTGTTTTCCTTGTTGACACGCGCCGCACATATGACTTTTGTCATATACTTGATCCGGAATTCCATTAGCGAGCCGGTTCCTAGCCGGTTGTTGATTGTCTTGAAGTTGAGATGATTCGGCCGTACGTACGCCATACCGACTTCATTCTTCTTTTTGATACAAGACAAGTCTCTCCGGAGGGCCGCCGTCCACAAGAAAGTACATATTTCCTTCTCTTTTCCCTCTTAGGAGTATCTGCTTGGTTTTCCTGTGCATCAAACTTGATAGAAAAACCATTGTCGCAAAATTGGCTAATGGAAAGCAAGTTATGTTGCAATCCTTGTACATAAGAAACATTTGGGATTATAACATTTCTAGTTTTAAATGTACCATAACCTTTGGTTAGGCCTTTGGAGTTGTCACCAAATGTTACTTGTGGACCTGTACGCTCGATATACTCCTGGAGTAGATACTTTAGGTGCGTCATGTGCTTGGAACATCCACTGTCCAAGTACCATAGCGTTCTCATCGACTCCTCAGAGATGCGTCGATTCCTTGCAACCTAAACAAAAAATTAAAATTCAGGTACCCAGTTTTAATTGGGTCCTTGTGGGTTAGACAGAGATCCTTTGATGACTCAGATCTGCTTGATGACTCGAATTGGGTCATTTGATCTGATAATTCTCCCAGCTGAGTCGATATACACATTCTTTGTGTTCTTCGGTTGTTGCTGGCGGGGTCTTGATCTCAGTGTCTTCCCGTTTTGATGTCTTGATTTCTTTTGGTTTCCAGCTGTGTGCTTAGCTGAGACGTTCCTTTGTCTCTGCTGTCTTATGTGATGCTGTGGCTGGAAATGATTATCCAGCTGGTACTCATATGAGTGATATCCAGCTGGGTATCTCTGATATCTCGGTTGATATCGTTCAACGTGCTGTTGCTGTTGCTGGTATCTGTGAAATCCAGCTTGTTGTCTTCGTTGAGGTTGAGCACGTTGCTGTCTGAGTTGGGCTTGAGGTTGTCGCACAGCTGACCTTTTTGATGCCTGCTGTGTCCTCAACTGTTGATGCTGAGTTGCTGGGATTAGAGGTTCGTTTGCACGTACAAACATTACCTTTGTTCCACTTGTGGAGGCAATGTTTGAGGCATCCTTTGATTCGTTGTATCCCAGTCCTGCTTTGAGTGTTGCTGGACGCTGAGCACTAATGATCTCGTCCATTGTTGACGTGGCTTTGATGAGAGCTACTATCTTCTTAGATAGTACCTCTTCGGTGCTTTTCAGCTCAATGATTTCAGCTGACTTCTTTTCCGATTCAGCTGTGACCTTTTCCACATCTTCCATCAGCTGTTTCTTCTCATAGTAGAATTCCTTCATCAGCTGATCTTGTTTCACTATTTTGTCTTTTAGTGAAACAATTTCCTGTTGGAGCTGTGTTGTATCAGCTGCGTTTGATACCTTTGTCTTTTCCAGTTCCGCCTTCAGCTCGGCATTCTCACACATAATGACGTCAAGGATCTCTTGAAGCTCCTTGGAATCGTTCATTACTTTCTCTACTAGACTCCAATCAGGTAGTCCAGATTCTGAGACCTGTGTAGAGTGTTTGTGTGATGGTGAGATGTTTGATAGATTTTGAGTTCGAGACATTACCTCATCTTCATCGATGTCGTCTGTTTGTCCCATGAAGCATGTATCCCAATCAGGTTCATCATGGGCCATTAGGACTTCTTCTTCCGAGTCTGAAAATGGCATGTCATCCATTTTGTTGCACTCTAATTCTTCATCGGCGATATAAGCTCTCCTTCTGTCAGCTGCCTTAGCTTTCAGTTGGTCTTTGTCGTTTTTGGACAGCTTTGGACAATCTAGCCGGTAGTGTCCTGGTTCCTTGCAGTTGAAGCAACCTTCTTCTGTTCGTTTGTCGGTGACTTCATCGATTCTTTGCGTACTTGTCTCTGTAAGTTCTTGCGAACTTCTTGTATTTGCCACTTGCCGGTGTTGAGTCTGTTGTAGTTTTTGACCGGCATGGCTATTTCTTCAAGTAGCTCTTCGCTTGCTCATGTCCTTCTTATCCTTCTTCGATGACTCACCGATCGCATGTATGCGGATTTGTCAGAGTTGGCTCTGAACGCAATCTCCTTTGTTGCAGGTGTCAGCTCTCCATCATTCTGATTGCTTGATGATTCTTTCATTGTAATCTTCAAGTTGTACTCGTTGGATTTGAGCAGGGAGTATAATCTTTCAGTTGAAAGATCACCTAAATCACTTCGACTTTGGTGTACCACCTTATAGGTGTTCCATTCAGCTGTGAGCGCTGAAAGAACTTTTAGATTCTTTTCTCGCTGGGTGTATTTCCCAGTTCTGATGGTTTCTATTTCTACCACAATATTGGAGAATCTGAGTTACATCCCTTCGATGGACTCGTTGACCAGCTGCTTAAAGTTATCAAACTTCTGGCATGCAATCGTGAATTTATTCTCCTTTATCTCCTCCGACCCTTCGCATAGCTTTGCTAGGGTTTCCCACATCTCCTTTGCGGTTTCGCAGTTGATGATTTTGCTGAGGTAGGCATTGGAGACCGTTGAAGATATGGTGTTCCTCGCGAAGCTGTCTAGTCCAGCTTGCTTCCTTTCTTCTGAGGTGTGCTCATTCTTGGGCTTGGAAATGAGCTGATATCTTGATTGTTCGCCATCTTGAGTTGGGACAAGCTCGTTCCCTGATTTGTAGATGATGATGGGTCCGTCTGTGATGACGTCCCACATCATATCGTGATGCGCACAGAGAAAGCTCTTCAGTCTGAACTTCCATATTGCATAATCGTCTACCGAGAAGGTGGGAAGATTCCTGTTAAGATAAGAATCCATAGAAATATGCAGTATGTAATAATATGAGTTTTTCACAAAGAGGATCTGTTCAGATGACCACTGACAGATTGTCAAGAGAGATCTCTTGATACAGAAACGGTGGTCTGTTGAACCACTGCTCTGATACCAATTGATGGTCCCTGAGCTAGGTATTTGGTGTAGAGGGGGGGTGAATACACCAAATAGATTTCTAAAAACTTTTTCAAGTTGAATCACAGAGTTGGTGAGCTCAGTTATTGATCTAGCTGGGGAGGGTCAGCTGGGTAAATAACTCAGCTGGCGGTGCGGAAAGTGGTGGTTTGAAAACTTAGCTCGGTTACTTAGAAAAACTCAGTGTGAAAAGATTAATTTTATGTTTTCAGCTTAGTCAAGTTGTGCAACTTTCAGAGACACAAATTTATCTTTGGAGAGCAGCTGCGTATGCAGTTTTGAACAAATATGCAATGATATGAAAGAGTTAGTACAAAACTGAATATAAAGAGAAAGTAAAGAGCATGCGAGTTTTTACGTGGTTCGGAGTAACACCTCCTACGTCCACGACCAGGTTCACTGGTAATCCACTACCACTTGGTTTCCAAGTACCAAGCAACTTCACAACTCTAACCCGAGCTGTGTTCCAACAGTTTGCGGGCACTGCCTAACCTTTCAGTTTACGGGTACTGAAAAAACCTTACACACTTGAATTTCCCGCTTCAAGCAAGCGTAACCTTGACCTAACCTTTCTAGGTAAGAGGGGTTTGGTTTGGGGTTCCAACTGTGAACGAGTTCTTACAATTAAGAACTTTAGAGTATGATGAACTCGTTCGAAATCTAGGCTTAAGATATACAAAGAGTTTGGCCTAGGGAACAGACGAAAAACTAAGCAGTTTCTGAACTAGAGATATTTAAGATAAAGTGTTCTTTGAACTATGTAGAACTGCTTGAGAGCTTTTGAATGATTGATGATTTCAGAGAATGAAAGCTTGTAGAGAGTTTTTCGTATCTGATCCTGAGGTCGAAGACGGGTTTATATAGGTAGAGATTCAAGACTAGCCGTTGGAGGAGCCGTTTGAATATTACCTACTTTTTTTAAATTCAAGATCTGCCGTTGGACGAATCTGCACATGTCTTCATTTGTGTCACATCCTAGGTCCTGAAGTCTAGGATGCTGATTTGGCAATCCCTCATTGGTCGAGGCATGTTGACTTCCTCTGACGCCGGGATCTTCTGCCTTTGGATCTGGCTTTTGAATTCAGAGCTGGACTGACTTGAAGTGATGTCTTCAGTTAGTTCCCTTTGTTCTGTACAGCTGGACCGGCTGTGTTTTGAACTCAGCTCGAATTCTTTTCAGCTTGATCATGCTCTGCTGGAAGACTCAGCTGAAGATTTGACGCCTGCTGTCTTTCGCTAGCTGACTCCTGCTGTAAACACGGGTCGATCTTGTCTTCCGCTAGCTGACTCCTGCTGTAAACACAGCTGGGTCGACTGTTGTCTTCCGCTAGCTGACTCCTGCTGTAAATACAGCTGGGTCGACTGCTGTTTTCTGCTTCCTTAACCTGTAAACCTAGAAAATCTAAAGCTCAAACAGGCGAGCTGGAAAATGCTATTTAGGTTGATGCGATCATCTATTCGGTTGGAGAATCAGTTGGGTTTTGGTATCAAATCGAAACCTTGTAATTTTCCCAACAATGACTTTGTAGATGGTTGCTACTCAGTTGAAACCTATAACAAAGCATATGCAGAAACCATAAAGGGTGTGAATGGTGCAGTCTTGTAGGGTGAGACAATATATATTCCACCATTGCCTCCACACATGGACAAAGAAAAAGGTAGGCAAGCTAATGCAAGGAGGAAATCACAAGATTAAAAGGCTGAGAAGTTGTACAAGAAGAAGACCAAACTCAGATGAAGGCAAATCACAGTGAAGTGCACCAGGTGTGGAGTTGAAGGTCACAATTCTGTGACATGTGGCAGAGACAAGGTACTATTCTTCCACTAATTTGATCTCATTATGTATGTTCAAGATACTCTCTAAATTATTTACTTGCACTGCTAGGTGATGAAAGTTACTTCTAGAGGCAGTGGGAATGCATGTGGTTCATCATCAAGTGGCAGCATACTAACTCAAGCTACTTCAATGCTCCCACCCTCCATTCACTCTTCTGATCAAGAAGAAGAAGAGCAAGAGGACCCAACACCAATCCCTACACAAGAATCACAATCAAAACCTGTCCCTGTTCCAGGACCTTCCATGTTACAGCAGCTGAAGCAAGACAAATTTCAGAAACAAGGTCCACTCATTTTGTAGAGTCAGAAGAAATTCCTAAGCATAAGCGAATTACAAGCAAGGAAGAAATGATGTTGTGATAGATGAATCTGTTGTTTTGTTTCTATTGCAGTAAACAAACATTTCCCCTTTTGTTGCAGTAGCCTTGAATATGTATTGCCCATTTTGTTTGCTGTTTTGGTAATATTTGGTAGAATATTTAAACATTAGCCACTTTTTGTCTGTGAAAGACATTGCACCAAACAATGTAATCTGTGCACTTTTTTGCTAATATAAGTTCTCACTTTTGGCCATATGATTCTGCTTATGCTTTCTATATTAAATATTTGCAGTTGTTGGAAAATAACACAAAGCATTAAGATTATAGCTAAATGCAATTTCATGAGACATAAACACATACATTAACTTCATTACTGAGGACCAAAGAAGAAATATCCAAACATTACAACAAAATGATACAATCACAGTCTTCCCAATCCTCTAATACATAAACTAAATGATAGAATTACACTATCTTCCCAAGCCACTAATACATAAGCTTCCATATTAGAATGCTAAACAGTAGTAGGACAACGAACTGTAATTTTTTCTTGGTTTTCTTCAACTCCACAATTTCTGCTTCAACAATATTCATTCTCCTTAACAATCCCGGAATAATTGCTCTTGAACGGGCACACATCGGAGGATCGAACCAAGTCCAATACGAGCATTTATTACTCTTCCAAAAAAACAATCCATCATTTGCGAGCGAAATAAAGTGCAAAAAATTAACTCTTGTAGCCCAATTAATTTGCCTCTAATAACAGTAAAGAAACTTAAAAAACATGAAGTTTGAAAATTCTTACCCCAAATCTGGAGCAACACAGAAACCTCCGCCCCGCATTTGGCTCCTTCCATGATGTGCGAAGCGCAGCTCTCACTTCACCATGACAAAACACGCTGTGAATTTCTTGCCCATTCATAGAATATGTACGCCTGTTTTAGGGTTCTTTAATTTTGGGGGGAAATGCTTGAAGATGGACGCTGGTTTGATATAAAGAGAGGGGAGGGTGAAAGGAGGAGTGATGTGGCGGTACACATCAGCAAATAAGGACACGCGGGCAGTCACGTGCTTTGCACGTGAGTTTTAGCCCGTTCGGGCTCAAAAAAGTCCTACGGACGCACAACTTAAAAATTATTGTCCCAAAAACTCGGCCCCGAAAATTTTTTGTCCTGAATCTCAACTCGACCTTAGTTACTGTCCTAAAAAGGCCTCTAGCTCGTTATGTATATGCATTTTTCTAGTAGTGGATGCGTTACATGGACATTAAATATGCATTATCTTAAAATATACACTTCATAAATAGATGAAAAAAAAATAGATAAATAACACCGAACAATAATTCCATAAAAATTGTAGCTGGGTTCAAACCACTCATAATTAAAATTCTCATACCACCGTAAAAAATCCGTACATAAAAATAGAATTTGAATGATCCTCCTTCTAAGACATGGGAAGAAAGACATTCCTAGCACATGACAGTCACGTCCTCATATTTCATGTGATAATTTATCACGTAAACAATATTCATATACATATTTAAATATCAATAACATTATAATTTAAACATAGCATAAAAGTGTATCGTTCATATCTTTTGCAAAAAGTTACCCTAACTACTATTTCTATGATACTATGATTCCGTCCTATCCAAAACTTAGCCTTTTGTCTTTCTTTCTCTCTCTCTCAACAGAAACGAAACCATAAAAAGAAAAAAGAATATATCATTATGTCAATTCCAAAAACTGATTGGTGGGGTAAGAGTCAAATTAATGCTTGTGTATATGTGTGTGTATGTATATATTTGTGTGTGTATGATATGTATGTAAAATTACTGTATTGTAGTATAATAATTTTTAGTGGTTCCTATAAAAACACCACAGTAGGTCTATCATTTTCTCACTCCACGCCAAACACATCTCTCCCTCCCTCCCTCTCTCCGCTCTCTTCGTGCTGGAGGCCTTCGTTCCTTCACGCTTGGGCTACGATGAATCTCACGTTCAGTGAGCGCCTCTTGTATGTTTTTTTCCGGCGTTTGCGATTTTGGCTAGATCTGTGTTGAGTGTCGTCCTGGAGTCGTGGAGATGGCAAGTAAAAGTTAGGGAGGGCCTGCCACTAACATGGATTTATAGCATTCACTATATCAAATCCGTGGTCGGCGTTTCCGTCGCCGTCGTCTCCTCGGTCATGATCCTCTTCAAGATGGAGTCTTACCATACGTTTAGTAACTTTGCCCTTGTCTACGCTCTTCTCGTGCTTGTCTTCAGTGCCTCTCACTTCATGCCTCATAACCAGCCCGTCGCCGAAGAATCCCATCGTTGGTTGATTTAATTACTTGAATAGAAGGTAGGTTTGTTTGTCTAGGATTTCATTTCAGTTTCCTTGTTGATTTAGGATTTCAATTCAGTTATTAGATCTCGGTACTCTCTAAATCTAGTTTGCAATTGTTACTTGGTTAAGTCAAGTAGCAACGACCTAGCTTCCAACTCTCGCAATATATATATATATATATATATATATAGCCTAAAATAAGATAAAATAAGAACACTTTCTTAGATAAGAAATAAGAATAAATTTGGATCCTTGATCCTTGTTGATCTACGGTCCAGATTTAACCGTGCATTTAATTACTCTAATTTATGCATTTAAATGCTAATGCATTAAGTTATTATATTTTATGCATTAAAATATTTCTGCATTTAGTTTTTGCATTTTATGCATATCCGATGTAATAAAAATGAATTGTTCTTACGTTCTCATATAAGATGTGTTCTTACGAGATCCGCTCCCTATTTGCCTATTTCTATTTCTAAAGTTCATGTTTAAGTTTTCATCTCATTCAGTTCCATGGCGCCCGGCCCGTCTCTAAGTAATGGAGAATTTCTCAATGGCCTGTTGCCTTTCAGTTTTGGACTTTTGCTTGTGGCTTTGTACCGATGCATTCCTTTAGTTAAATTTGTGGGTTTTATCATGTATTTTCATTTGAATCCTTGAGGGATTTGGGTTTTTACCGTACTCGGCTATTATTATTATTATTATTATTATTATCATCATCATCATCATCATCATCATTATTATTATTATTATTATTATTATTATTATTATTATTATTATTTCCATCCATGTTGTTAATTGCAATTAAATTACAAATTCTTTTACAATTTTTGGCTATTTATGGTAATTATGTTCCATCTATTTTCAATTTTATTTTTGCATATTTTGTTTCACTTCAACATCCACCACTCTCGCATGTATAATTAACACGAATAGTTATGATATAAATTTTCTAATTTCATCCGCCTGTATACTTATCATTCACTAAACCAATTAAAACAACATCAAAGTACATACAATTATTTTGATGCACTCGCCAAAAAATTCACATCATAATCTCATATTTTCTCAAGCATGGAAAATGGAAAGGAAAATGAAAAAGATTAAATTCTCTAACTCGTTTTTCACCAATTTAAAGATGATTTTTAAAGAAACGGAGAATTAGAGAGATGAAGAAATGAATTTGAGCTTCGGGCTAGCTATTTGCAACTATATAGCATAATAGGTGATTAATTGGAAAAATCATGGATGTGATTATGAAATATCAAGATTTGGATGGTGAACATAACCATTTTTTAATTTTCAATGGCAGATATTAAGCATAGATTTTGGTTAAAAATTATTAATGTAAAATTATATTATTCCATTTTTATATATTATATCTTGAAATAGTATAAAAACTAGTATCGCACACGTGCGATGCACGGGTAAGCTGAATTTTGTTATTTTTTGTAAAATTATTTAAGTAAGAAAGTATAAGATACATATCAATCAATATAAATTAAAGTTTCATTCAAAATTCATACATCTATAAATTCTGAAACATTTCCTTGTAAACAACTTTCGTTGTACATGCACTACTGTCATTATCTTTGTCGCATATCAGGATCTTCAAACTACCTCGACTCCTTTCACTTAAGAATACGATCTATAGTTGTCCATAGTAGAATACACATATCAGGATCTTCAAATTACCTTGACTCCTTACACTCAAGAATACGATCTATAGTTGTCCAGAGTAGAATATTGGTTTCTTAAGGATGAGAGTTCCACCTGTAATAGAGGTTGTCCTTGACTTTTGTTGGTTGTCATGACATACGAAACAATTAGAGGAAATTGTCTTCGTTCAAACTTAAATAGAAGACGTGAATGGTGTAAGTGACATTCTCGGAATTTACACCTTGTATCCAAAATTACTTTTGCACAGTCTAGTGACATAATTTCTTGGTTAACACCTTGGTTAATATCTTGACCTCCGAAACATAATTTCCGAGTCTAGTGACAACCAAACGCATGCGATTATTGCACAGTCTAAGATAATGATAAATGATACTCCCTCCGTCCCAATAGCAATGTTTCACTTCTATTAATTAATACTCTCATCAATTAAAGAAGTGAGACCTTGCTATTGGGACGGAGGGAGTATTTAATAACATAACTGATGTGCCAATTTTCAAATTCAACCTGTGATTAGGCATTCTTGAAGACTTCGGATCATTCGAAAATTCAAATGTGAGGACATTGTTCATTACATCAATAATTGCATCGCTCCAGATATAAGAAGAGTTGATACTTGCATTGACTACTTCTTGTTCACTTCTTCTAGGTATGACATACAATATTTGTCAGAAGTCGCATCCGTACACGATTGTCTTTCCTCCGAATGACTATTTATTACTTAAATAATTTTTAAACCTCATTATATGTCTCATGATTTTGTCTAGAGCCTCAAAATAGTATTTATACTAATAGCATAATGAAAGATATCAAATAATTGAACGGGTCACAGAGACATCAATTTGTGGGATGCTAATTAGTTTCTTAAAAATATTAAAATATTAACAGGTAATATATTTAGACTTTTCATCAAAAAAATAAATAAATTTATGCAAACTTAATTTATTTCAGGGTTGTATTTTTTTATTTTTTATTTTAATTGTGATATTGTAACATGATGTCTGCGGACATAATGCCCTTTCAATTTTATGAAATTAGTTTTACTAATTCATTTTTTTTACGTAACCAGTTTTGGCGGTGATTATAATTATAATTGTGATTAATTAATCCTTAAAGTGTTTTGAAGAAAAATAGATTGAGACGATTCCGTGAATTATGGGAACTGTTATTAATCCTACATTTAAGTTAAACTAAATCAATCGCCATTTTTACTATCCTAAAGATAATTTAATTACCATTTTATCTCATAATGAAGATATTATATTTAGTTTGGTTTAACATTAAAAAATAATTAATTAGTTTAGTTTATAATTTTCTTATAATATTTTTTTGAATAAAACGGGACCATTTATAGAATTATGAACAAACACAAGAAGCATGAGAAAGACACTCAATAACAATCGGATGTTCATCCTAAATATACGGAAAAGAAAAATCTTTTGAGATGATAGCTAGTCTATGTATCACCATATTTGTGAACCGAAGACTAATAACCTGTAAGGAAATCACTGCTCGAGATTAAAACAACTTAACAATCAGAGACAATGGCACCCAACTCGGATTTGGTGAACAGTAAGCAGTAATAACATCACAAACAATTTTAATTACTTAAATTTTTATTACACATTCATATTATCTTTTTATTATAATTTGGTTATGATAATATGAAGCTTATTAAATTTGAAAGTATAGTCTATGTGTTGGGAATTTGTTTTCTGTCAAAAGGAAAAAGAAATTATAAAATACTCTTCGTTTGCAACGCACACGACACTCACTATTTTTTTCTAAAAGTATTGCATTTTACGAATCCATCAAATGAATGATCAAACAATTTATTTTCAAATCACAAAAAAATTAAAAAATTGTAAGAAATTACCATTAACCCACTAAAGTAGGATATTAAAATATAGAAAATATACCTTTCAAAAATAAAAATATAGAAAATATAATAAATATAATAAATTGAAAAAAAAATATTTCCAGATGAGGAACAAAATCCGTTAAATTCGTAATTGATTTAAAAATTAGTTCCAATGAAGAACAAAAATATACTTTCAGAAATGATTATGATTTTTAAATATCACAATATTTGTGTGATTTTTTATAAAATAATTTAAAATATAATATTATATCCTCCATTAATTCGTTTAACATATATTATTTCAAAATTTTAATTGATTTAAAGAGATATAGGCTTTAAATGACGGTAAGGGTGAAAAATGCTATTGTCATCTAATCATAATTGATTAATTGAATAATGTGATTAATCATGATTCCTTAATCTCATCCCCAATTTTAAAATAATGGCTTGGTTCATGAAACATTTCAATAATATAAAAGAGGTATTAGGATCATATCTAAGTTCAAAGAGGTAGTGATTCGAGGGATGATTGAGAAGTTCGGGAGGTATTGAGAGTGAGAAACATGATAATTGGTGGAAGGATTATAGTTGAATATATTCAAATTTAAGTCTTAAATAGAGAAACAAATTCTTAATATATTCTCTTAAGGTCCTCCCCTTCATACTTTGGCGCATCGATATTTTTCAAAACCAATTTTCAAAATACATTTCCAAAAAAAAGAAGTAACACCATAAAATTTGAGAAATTAATTACAGAGATGTCAAAATTAACTCCAAATTCAACACCAATTAATTAATTTATTAAATTATAAATAACTAATTAACCATGATTCATCAACCTGATTATTTGCTAAGTAATATATATGTAATGAAATAATAAAGAACAATTACATTAAAAATGAAAAAATTAAAGAATAATAAAATTTTATCAGTAATCAGGTTACTAAATATACACTCTATATACCATTACATTATTTACATTAAATAATCTTTGAAGTCGGCAACATAAAAAAGAGAAAATCTTTGATTTCAATTTAAAATTTCAAATTCCGGTGACAATGAACATGTTCATTAACTTCTTTTATTGCCACACCCTATTGCAGGTTCTGGCCACTGCGTCGCGCATCCGGTGCACAATTTGTCAGGCAGTCACTCACGTTGTCGATCTGTGCCACGAGCTGCCTGCCCAACCTTCTCCTCATTCATACACATCGTCGTTTCCTTATTCCAACACCCCATCCGGTCCGCTACCAATCCTCACGATCGTAAGAAGGCTGTGATCGTCGGAATATCGAACAGTTGATCTCCATATAAAGATAAAGATATGAATTAAAAATTCATCGACTATTATGTCTCCCCATTGGTCACGTAAGTGGAGATTCACATGAATGTTAATTGAAACTATCATAATCTAATTGTTCATCAATCTGTAATTTAATACTCACTAAATATTAATCAACTAATTATAAATATTGTTTTGTGCATATAAATTATATACCTTTACGTGAATGCTTTTGGTGCGGAAACATCTTTCTTATCAAAATCGGAATAAAAAAATACAACGAATGTGAAGTGTAGATGGAATTAGTTGCAGAATTTTGGAATTTATAGGCAAAATAATAGTATAAAAAAGGAAAATTTGTTATTAAAATTAATATTTTGCAACAAATTATGCTTTTGTAACATCTATTATTAATTGTCTAATTAATAATTATTAATGTACAATTATAATATAGTACCATTTAAATATATTATTTCTAAAAACAGAATATATAAAAAAACGAAAATAAAAAAATTGAAGTTACTATTAACGGAAGGTTTGGCTAATGTTTTATAAATGGTTAAAAAATATAATTGACGTTACCAAGAAAAATAATATTTTAATTTAATTAATTTGTTATCATTAATTTTAATTTTGTAACGGTTTTTATTAATTGTGTGATTGTCAATCATTAATAAATAATTGTAATATATCATTTTTACTTATAATTTCCAGAATTGGAAGGTGAAAATTTAAAAAAAAAACTAAAAAATTAAAGTTTCTATTTCCGGCTATCCGGCCTTGCTATTATACTTTATAAAGATGGAAAATTTAATATTATTAATTAAAATTTTACAACTAATTGTGCTTTTGTAACGTCCGACATGAATTAACTAATTGGTAAATATTAATGAAAAATTAAGATAATAACAACTAAATATATTATTTCTAAAAATAGAATAAAAAATAACTAAAAATGAAAGTTACTAAAAGTGACAAGCCGGACTGGCTTTTATATATTATAAAGATTAGTAATGCATTTGTAAAAAATAAAATTAATTTGTATTAATTATTGTATTTTAATTAATTTATTATTGCATATTACGTTTAGTATTGCTTTATAATGTTTGTTATTGATTTGTAGCAAAATTGGTGATGCATTTTTCTTATTATTGTTTTATAATGATTGTTATGCATCTTTTTTCAAAAAAATAAAAAAAAAATTGTTATGCATCTAAAAAAATCGCTGACTCTTCAAATTAATTATTTTTTACATATAAAAAAAAGAAAAAGAAAAAAGAAAACATGGTGCAGGCTTTATCCAACAGTTACATTATAATCCCACAAAATAAGGAATAAAATAATTTATTGTTGATGAGTATGATATACGGTTCCCACAAAATAAGGTGGGCAATATGAGATAATACCATTGTACCCCTATTATTTATTTTTAATTATCCGAAAATCAATAATACACTATAAAAATTCCATTAATCTACACCCTTTATCTTTTGAATGGATGTCCACAATTTATTTCTATTTAACACATATGAAATCATTTCTATTTGATATCTCCTATATATATATATATATATATAATATATATATATATAGGGAGCGGATCTAGTAAGAACACATCTTATATGAGAACGTAAGAACAATACATTTTTATTATATCGGAGATGCATAAAATGCAAAAACTAAATGCATAAATATTTTAATGCATAAAATACAATAATTTAAGGGACAAAATTCCTTTTACATACTTTGAAAAACAAAAAATGAAAAATACACACTTCTTTTGAAATCAATAAAAAATACACACTATAATCATTATATCATTTCTGCTAAATTTCTTTATTTATTCTGCTTATTCCAATCCCTTTTTTTCAATTATGGAGATAAAACATGCAAAACTATCAGGCCCATCACACTTCCGTATAAAAATTCTAAGCATACCAACTTCATACTTTTTTGACCGTAATGCTGCCGGGTATTTCCACCGGAAGTTTTAGGGACCTCGTCCAACCACAAGATCGCAACCGATGGTTTCCAGACGCAGACTCCTTCAGCAACACTCAGCACAGCCCTCGTTCGTTTCCTACTCGGGGCGTAGGGTATTTAGTCGGTATTTAGAGAATAATTAGACACTGGAAGGGATGAGCAAAAGCCCGAACTTTATTTAGGAATTATATAAAATTTATTACAACATAAGTATATCTCCTTTAGGGAGGAGACAGACTTGTTTAGCTACCTATGGTAGCGGAATTGAAATACATAAACTATACTATACTAAACTAGGAACTATACTATAACAATTTTATTTTGGAGAGAGCAGAGAAGATGGTGTAGAGGATTTCTGATGGATTTTCGATGATCTTCTGCTCTCTAATCTCTTGAAATATATAGAGGTTGCAATTCTCAACATCCTTCCTTCATTATTGCCTCGGATGCCTTTTTTCCGTGGCCAGCCTGTTTATGACTCAGCGTAGGACCACTGATGTCGTCCATTATTGAATAAGGACGCCAAACTTTCGGTGCTACCTTCTTCATCATACCGCATTATCTTTGTTCAATAATGCTTCTTCTGTTCTTTTACCCATTTGTTATTTAGTGGGTAATTACTTTTCCCTCCACCCACTATTGTCGTTTTCTCTTTAGTGGGTGCTCCAGCTCAGAGTCACATGACTCCACCAACCTGTGTCGGAAATCTACTTTTTTCCCGGGCCCCTGGGCGTCCTTGCCTTTGGCAGCGCCTTCTGTTCAAGATGCTCGTTTGACCGAGCCTTCTCTTTCCCTTTCTGGGCATGAACCCCTTTCCGAACTCTGGTTCTTTCTGGTTCTGGCAATCCGAACAAACGCACTCAGACCAGTTTCCAAAATGAGCCATGTTGCAGTATTTTCGATGAGTGTCTTTACTCGTCAAAATCTTGTTTTCCCAGAGCAATGTTCTCTTTCTTTCGAAAGCTTCCTCTGCGAATCTTGTAGATTTTCCTGTCATAGTGTTTAACAGGAATGATCCGTTCACTGAATTCTGAAAGAATTTGAACGGAAACTTGACTTTGTCCATCTCAGTGAGACAGACCCATAATCCCCATGCTCTTCTGGTAGAGATGAGGTCTTCTGGTAATGTAGAGACTAAAGTAGTCTCTTTTTCTGTAGGCGCCTTGATCTTCTCGAGGGCGCGTGCATCTGGTCTTCGAAGCCTAATATAGTGGAAGGCTTCATGGTTTCCTTTCCCTGCAGGTTATGGGGCTGCGCTGATGAAATACAGCTCCAAAATGTCACCTCGGCTAAGCTGTGAATTGTTAGCCCAGGTATCATACACCGCTTCTTGAATCCACTTGGGTAGATTCTTGATTTCGGCGAATGATGGGGATGTAGTATAAACTGAAGCAAGTGCTCCAAATTCATACCATCTTTTGACTTCGTGTGGATCTGAATTCGGCATCATCCACACCCGAGGATATTTCCCCGAGATATCAACCCGTATTTTTTCTGGATTGATTCTAGTCCTTGTATTGAGCTTCTCCCAGTTAGCTTGATAAACCTGCCACGAAGAAGAAACTTCAATCTTATCAGTATTAAACTTAGAAGTGTCAGTTATTGGCCTAAGATTAATCTCTCCATCTTTTTCCCCAGAGGTGCTGGGTTGACATGATGATTCAGAGTGTGATCCCTGAATATCATCTTTTTCTTGGGGCAATGGTTCCGAAGATACCACCACCTTAGAACTTGGGCAAGAGGTATTAGAATCCTATGCTACAGGTTTAGAGCCATGTACTCGAAACTCTTCTTTTACCAAAGGATCTTTGGCCACCCGAAGGATTGGTGTTTGACATGCAGCCCAGAGTTGACCCTGAGACCGTATGCAAGCTCGTATTCTCTCGGTGACTTTCGTCTTATCGAGAGTCTGCAATCTTCCTGCTTGCTCAGCATTCAGAATGCACTCGTCCCACTCTTCCGTTAACATCTCCAGATTTTCTCTGAGATGTCTATGGGCCAGTAGAATTACATCAGTTTGCTCCATCTCTTGTTAAGAAATCTGCAAGAATATTTTCGTGAGATTTCAGAATGACAATATCAAAAATATAATATTGGCATTCAGCTTGCCATCTAATTAATCTAGCCTTTTCAGGCTTAGATTCCATCTTATTTCTTAAGGAAGCCTTAACCTGTATGTTATCGACTTTCAAAGTAAATTTCTTTGCAAGTAAAAATAAAGGCCATTTTTTAAAAGCCTTTCGGACTGCAAAGAATTCTTTCTCGTTCATGTGCCATCTTACAGCCTCATCATCTGAAAATAAACCACTGCACTATCTACAGGGTTCTTCTCCATTCGGAGTGATCTTGGTTAAGACTGCTGCCCACCAATAATCACTTGCATCTGTATACAGGACCAAGTCGTCTTCGTCCTGAGGTATCGAGAGCTTTGGGAGATTTTTGCAAACCTCTTTTAACTCTTTCATACCCTGTCGATGTTCTTCCTTCCAGATGAACGGAACATCCTTTTTCAGTAAACTACTGAAAACTTTTCTGTGTTTTGCGAGATCTTTAATAAATGGTCCCGTGAAATTAACAACTCCCAAGAAACTCTGAAGTTGTTTCTTTTCCTTTAGATCTTCAGGAAAATTCTGGACCTTCTGAACAATATGGTCCTGCAGAATAATTTCTGCTTCATCAATCTCGATAACCAGAAATTCCATTTTCCGAGTTGCCACGACTGCCTTCTTTTCCGACAGTACTAAACCTTCTTTATAACAAACATCTGTAAAGATCTCAAGATGTTTGATATGTTCTTCCATATTTTTTTATGCTATTAAAATATCATCAACATAGACGAACATAAAAGAAAAATAATCTTTAAACCGATTATCCATCTTTCTCTGAAATATTTGAGGCGCATTAGCTAACCCCATTGGCATTACTTTCCAAACATAATGCCCTTGTGCAGTAGAGAAGGCTGTAAACTTCTTACTCCCTTCTTCCATGTGAATCTGGTAGAAACCTGACTTGCAATCAAACTTAGAGAATACCTTAGCATTTCTAATGCAGTTAATAAGGTGTTCCCTACTAGGGATAAAATATCCATCAAACTCCAGAATATCATTAATTTCTTTGTAATTAATAACTAGTCTGGGTTTACCTCGTTTGATCTCTCAATGATTCCTTACCAGAAATCCGGGACTGCTGTAAGGCGAGTTCCCTGGTTCGATCAATTTTAAATCAAGGTGATCCTTGATTATCTCCTTCATATCTTGTTGATCTTTGAGGTTCATCAGGATTGGTCTGTATCTAACAAACTCATACTCCTTTTCTGACTTCACCTTCAAGGTAGCTTTGAGCTTGTTTCTGTCCCACCGTGCCAAAGGATTCTCATTGTAATTCCTTTTAATCTTTCTTTTGACATCTTCTAGGGACACCTGCATCTCTTCTTTAATATCTTGATGAGATATTAAAGATGCTTTGAGAATCTGGACCTCTTCATCATTGAGATCATCATCCCTAATACAGCTTAGCACTGCTTCGCTGAATCTCCTTTGATCCTTCATTTTTGGGTGCCGAAGTTTTCCTTCATCACCACGCTTGCTGCGAAAACTCAATGGTATCTGGCGATTAAAAGCCCCTTTGAGCCTCTGGACAATGATTTTGTGATCGCAAATGGTTGTAAACACCAATTGTCTCTTTTCATTATCCTGCATGTATCTTTTGAACATCTGTAGGAAATTGTTTCCCAACAGAATATCTGCACCTGTATCATGGAAATAAAATGGTGGAGTTTTAACCTTATACCAAGGTGTACCTCTGGCTCCGCCAATCAGAATTTCCGTCTCTTTTACTCCTTTAACAAGGAGCAAAATCTTCTTTGAGAAATCTCTTCCTGCAATTCGGGGTAGATCATCTTCTACCTCTGCTGGGAAGACTCCTCGTTTTGCAGTACAAATTCCTGCACCTGAATCAATATAAGAAGAAAAATATTCTGCTTTATAATTTTCATATAACATCCCTATAGAGATGTATATGGAGAATGGACTTGTCATTCGATCAATAGTTTTCTCCCACTAATCGTGATTTCCATTCCTTCTTCTTTATTTCCCCAAGGTTTGTGATCCTCGAGAAAATCCAAACCCAAAAGCAAAACTGCTTCTCTTCCGGCTCTGCCTTTGATCTCCATCACTTGTCCCCCAATCTCCAGGGTACCTTTGTAATGATTGATCTCCGGCTGCTGCAGATAGTAAAGAACATTACAAGGGAAGTTGGTTTCCCACCTTGTAGTGTCAAATTTTACTATCACTTCTCTCCATCCCTCGGGGCATTTCAGATTTACTGGAACTTTGTTACTCTGAGATGTTTGAGGGTGTGCTTCTCGAATGAGACTCCGACTCCTCCCATATGGCAAAGACATAATTCTGTCTCATTGGAAGGATAATCTTCCTGAAGTTATCCTGAGACTTTGGTCGTGTCTCATGACTTCTCTATCTCGGATTTGAATATCAACATTCCTTAACCGAGCAATTTCCACTTTATCGGGACAAACAGCTGTTGTCACCTTGTTGAAGATATCTGGTATCTCAATGAACTTCTTTCCTAAAAATAACTCAGTGTGATGTGAGTTGGAAAGAGCATATGATACCTGATAAGTAATGGAGTAAGGTCTATTTCCTTCCTCCAATAAATCCTTGCGTTTAAAGTCCTGATAAAGCGTCAGGGCTTTGCTGAAATGGGTATCATTAAGATTGTAAACAATCTTTGGATAGATGATTCCCACTACTTGTCCTGCACAAAGATCTCCCGCAATTGTTCCCAATACGGAATCTTTCAGATTTCTAACTCTTTTATCGCATATAGCGATATCGATCGACGTGTGAACTCCGGTAAAGAGAACCGATTTTAACATCAACTGGATTGCTCCAATATGGATCCAGTTCATCTTTTCAGCGACTTCAGGTTTCATCTTTGATAGATCTTCCCTGATGTCACTAGCTGGAATCAACTGCATCTCCACTTGATTCCATGTAAGCTCTATAGGAAGCGACATTTCTCGTCTTGAAATTCCGTAGACGATTTGTTGTTTCTTGCTCCTTAGATTAAAGTTCCTTAGAACTTGATCTATGTTGTTTGCTGAAAAGCCTTGATACTTTTGTATATTCAGACTCTTCTTCATGATTTTGTCAATCAGATTTTGAGAGAGAGTTGTGTGACTGGAGAATCCCGTCCTGTCCTCTTTCTCCTGATGAACAATCTCTGAATCAGTCTGACTCCGATCTAGTTCCATCAGACCATTCTGAATCTTTTTCGCTGAAGACTTCTTCTTGTTCATATATACTCTCATCTGAGGGTATATCTTCGAACTGATATACTTGTATCAGTTCTTGGTAGTAGATGGCATCTTCGATATCCGGAGTGGATTCGAATTTGTTGATACCTCTTCTCTCGTTGTCAGGGCAATTTGTGGAAATATGCCCCTTCGCACCGCACGTCCAGCAGTTGCAATCCTTGAAACTCTCATTAACTCTAGTGTGAGTTCTTCTGAAAGTTTTCTTGGCAGGTGTCCTTCCTTGGGATTTATTATCTCCTTGGAAAGGATACCTATTCCTTGATGGTCCACTTCTTTGGCCTGATTTGTAAGATCTGGCCTTCTGTCTTGACCATCTGGTTCTTGGTTTCCAAGAATTTCTTTTTGGATCTCCACCTTTATAATAGGGCTTAAACTTATTTTTCTTGCTTTTCTTCAGCCTCGGTGGTTCTCCTCCAATGATCGTTGGCAAATCATTGTCATCGCAGTTTAGAGGAGCGAATTTGTTAATTCTCCTCAGTTTCTTCATGTTCCTCAGAGCTATTGCTTGTTGACACCACTCTGAGAGCTTCCGATGTACATATGACATCCTTCTTGCGACGTTCTCAGGATCTCCTAGTTCATAATCCCGAATCAGCATCTCTTTCCATGGGCTTGGAAATTTTAGAAAGAAAATTTCCAGCGCAACTCTATCATCAACTTTAGATTGATGTTGATAAAGAGTAAAGAGCTGTAGAAACTTGTTAAGCGATTTTGATCTAGGACTGCAAGTCTTAGATTATACAATGACATCAAGTATTTCTTCCTCTTTTCTTGATCAAATCCTTCGAAATATCCTTCTCCCAGAAAATGGTTTTTAAAAAGCATTGTCATATTCTGGACATGTTCTGTGTAGTTGTCACTCTCAAAACATGAATTCTTGATGTCCACATGAAAGAATTCCCATGCTATCTTGACAATTCCTGCAAGACTCATTTCGAAAATTCTTACGAATCCTTCCTTGTTTAAATCGAGAGTTGCTGCTGCAATTCTCAGGGCTGACATCCACTCATCAATAACGGATTCTCGATCTCTAAAATTTACTTCATCAAGGTCGAGCATTACTCCGTAAGGATGGATAGGGTCCAGGGTTGCCTTTCCATAAGGTGTATATTGCACCTTTGGATGCAGCCTTCTTGCCCTTGTCCTTCTTGCCGCCATGTATGCATCATTTGGGGTATGTTGATCATACCTTGCTCCAGTCTGAAAATCCTGGGCTACATTAATGGCTCCGGGTGCATTTTGAAAATCTTGTTGATTTCCAATAATGGCTCCTGGTGGAAGTTGATTCACCGGTTGTGGATTTTGGACCACATTCTGGTTCATTTTTAAATCCACCATCGTCATGTTAGCAAAAGATTCTGCTAACTCCTGGAGGTCGTCAAGCCTGATTCTTTCAAGATTATTCATCTTTTTCTTTCTTGAATCATTCTTTTCAAGGCCTCCATGTTTGGATCATTTTTGGTTTCTCCCACTGGAAATGGATAAGTGGGTTCATTACCAAAAGGATTTCTCCTTTGGCTGGAACGAGGTTGTTTCTCCAGTTTTCCGTGATTGGATCTCCTTCAGGATGTTGTAAATTTCATCCTGTTTCATAGCAATCTTGTAAAGATCGAGTGGTACACCATACAAGCTATCGCCATAATGTTGTACCGTCTTCTGTATTTCTCTTAGATCCGCCGATATCTTGGAGGAATCTGGAGAAATCTCTTGATATAAAAGAGTAGATGATACTCCTTTATCTTTCTTTTGTTCCATCAGAGCGGAGTAGTATATGAATCCCAATTTACTCCCAAATGGCTCCAATGGTCTCTTCTCATGGCATGTTCTATCTCCCATTCAAGGAGGATACAACCATGTAGAAGATCTTCTTTTCTTTTGATTCCTTGGAGGCATGAATCAATCAATTCTTTCTCTTGGTTATGTTGAACTAAGAGATTCAACATATTCCTCCAGTGTGTTAGAACACTTTGGTATCTTGTCCTTGTTTTCTCCAATATTTGGAGACGTTCCTGAAAATGTCCACACCTTGGACATCCTTCAAGATCCATCAAATATGATTGTTATGATGGTTTCTTCTCATGGTGTTTATCACCTCGAACTGGAGATCGCTCAGATTTGAATCGCATCTCCTTCTTGCCTCAATTTCTTGAGTTAAAGGCTCTATGTATTCAAGCCTTCTTTCCTGTACGACTCGAGAGTCGAACAATTCTCTCCAGAATGTCCTTAACATCTGGTTTCTTTCTCTTTTTATCTCCAGATCTTGGAGATAATTCCTGTAACACTCGCATCTCGGACAATTGTCCGGATCCATGTTTTTCTTGATGTCTCCTCCGTTAGGATAATACTTAAAGCAATAAATAAAATATAATTCCTTAATAAAAACCAGGCTCTGATACCATTTTAGAAGCGTGAGTTAGGAACATCAGAATGTACGCAAAATGGTTCGTATAATAAAGAAATACATAGCTATTTCTGTCCATAGCAATTCTGAACTGTCAATAGTTTAAACAGAGGGGTATAATAGTCATCTTGTGTATATTTCATTTGTTTTGGTGAAGGTGTGTAATTTTCATTTTGCAAAAGAAATAGTGTGTATTTTACTAGATTAACACATAACTTAATGCATTAGCATTTAAATGCATAAATTAGAGTAATTAAATGCACAGTTAAATCTGGACCGTAGATCAACAAGGATCAAGGGTCCAGATTTATTCTTATTTCTCACCTAAGAAAGTATTCTTATTTGATCCGCGCTCTATATATATATATATATTGATTACTATGGAAAAATAAATCGAATCTTTTTATAGCAATTGAAGAAAATAAGTCCTAGAAGAGTATATTAATGACTACTAGTTCCAATTTAATTTTAGAATATACATACAAACATAGCCATGAGGCCATTTAAATGGATATTAATCCGATAATCAGCAAACGAATTGTACTGCTATGTACATTTTAAACAAAAAGTTCTACAATAACATACTACTTCCTAACTGGAGAAATTTATGTGATACCGACTACTTCTTTAACATCATAGCCCCCAAATCCAAATTGAACCTCCGCGGTTAAAGAAGTACACCATAAACCCCAAATCCAACTTTAACATGAAACGATATGGAATTTGCCTTCATCAGCTATAAACAAAATTCCAACAAAATGTTCTACCAAAATTTGAGTTTTTATAGCATAGAATTGTGTGACGCCGCAATAAGGATCGAAAATAATAGGTGCACATTTTAATGTATAAAATAAGGGTAATTTTAAGAGTTAATTGCCGCTAAATTATCTCAATTCTGGTATTCATGAAAATATCTAAACTTTGTAATTAATCTCAATTTGCACCCGGCAACCCTCTCCGGCCAAAATATTGTTGACATGGCATATACGTGAACAAATAAGAGTACGTGGCACTCAAAATAACCAAAACGACACAGAATAAAATTAAATAAATAAATAATTAATAGTATTACACGTCAAACCCCTTGCGATGTATGTCGGTCAACCCCCTCTCCTCCTCCTTCACTGATGAAATCGAAGACAAAATGTGAAACATGAATTCCACTCCAGCCAACATGAAATTCACATCAAATTCGAGTGAAAGAACATAACAATTGCAACATAAAACACGAATCAGCCCTTAAGAGCAACTACAATGGCGGTTGAAGGGCCCGGTCGCTGGCCCAACGACCGCCCCTATCGACCCCCCCCGGTCTCTCCCGTTGTGGCGACCTGGTCGGTCGCACCCCAGGTCGAGCTTGCGCCCGAGATTGCGACCTGCGGTAAGTATTATTTTATTATTTTTTTTTCTGTTACAATTAAAAAAAAATTATATATATATATATATATATCAACGGCTATTTCATGTATTTTTTTTTCACATTTTCTACCTATAAATACCACATCTCACTTCAATTCATTTCACTCATTTTCTATTCTATTTCACTCATCTTCTATTTCATTCACTCATAAATCTACATTCATTATATCTCTCAATTTATCTACAATCATGTCTTGGCCCGGAGCTTTATTCAATCGTGAAGAGGAGAATGAGCGTGTGGAGAGGGCGTTGGAGCTAGCTGAGCAAGCAGTTGAAATAGTACGCAAACGGCGTCAAGAACATGCAGCTGGAACGAGTAGCATTCCAATGAGGATGTACGTTGATCGAGATCGTGAGGGGGCTGCCGGCCGCCTCATTCAAGATTATTTTGCAGAAAATTCAAGGTGGGGCGAAGCCGTATTTCGCCGCCGGTTTCGCATGAGCAAGAATTTGTTCATACGCATAGCGGAGACATTGCAGGCTCGAGAACCTTTTTTTCAACAACGCCCAGATGCAACGGGTAGATTGGGGCACCATCTATATGTTAAATGCACTGTCGCTTTGAGACATCTTGCAAACGGTGGATCAGCATATCAGTATGACGAGTATCTGCACGTGGGCGAGTCAACGGGCATATTGATTCTCAAGAATTTTTGTGCGGCCATCAGATCCGCTTCCGATGATGAATACTTAAGGAGGCCAACGAGCAGTGATGTGGCCAGACTCGTATCGATGCACGAAACGAAGCATGGGTTCCCCGGTATGCTTGGTAGCATCGACTGTATGCACTGGGCATGGAAAAATTGTCCAACCCAGTGGAAAGGTGCGTACATAACCCAACGAAAGGGATATCCTACACTCATTCTTGAAGCGGTGGCCTCTCAAGATTTATGGATTTGGCATGCTTTTTTCGGTGTCGCCGGCTCCAACAATGACATCAACGTGCTTAATCAGTCCGACGTTTTCAACGACGTCCTGCATGGGAGGGCGCCGACGGTCAATTTTGTTGCAAATGGCAACGAGTACAGAATAGGCTACTATCTCGCTGACGGCATCTATCCACGTTGGGCAACATTCGTGAAGACACTCCCACAGCCAACGGAGCCGAAAAAACAGCGGTTCACTCGGATGCAAGAAGCTGCACGCAAGGACGTTGAAAGGGCTTTCGGCGTTCTCCAATCTCGTTGGGCAATTATAAAAGGGCCTGCACGCTTGTGGTTTCGAGAACATTTATGCGACATTATGTATGCGTGCATCATTATGCATAACATGATCATTGAAGATGAAGGAGTTCAATCGACTCACTTTGAAGCCGAACAGAGCACGGAGGGCGATCGAAATATTAATAGGACACCGGCAATCCAAGGTGGACCCCTTGCTTTTAGAGCATATGCCCAGAGAGAAGCGCAGCTTCACGATGCGAAAGCCCATGAACGTCTTGAAAACAATTTGATTGAGGAAATTTGGACACGTTTCGGTCCACTTAACTAGTTCTACATTAATTTTAAATTTAATGTATTTTTCTTTATTGTATTGTAATTTTCCAATATTTCAATACAATATGGTATTTTAATTATAATTATTTTTATTATTAAAAAAAATATAAACTTAAAATTAAAAAAATAATTAAAATAATGAGACCTAGGTCAGAAACCGGGGTGAGAGACCTATTCCATTGCGGCCGATTTAGAGACCAGTCTCTCAATCATTGAGGTCCCACAAAAAGTGCATAAAGTATTTTAAAATATTGGAATATGTCTCCCATTGTAAGTGCTCTAATAGACATTTTTCACATCATCACTCTAATAAAAGCAAGCATATGAAGCTCTCATCGTCGTCGTTCTTCCCGCCGCCATCGTCGTGATGATATCCATCCACGCCGGCGGGAGAAACACGCAGAAGGCTTCCTTAAATTCGAAGATCTGCTCATCTGTGGGCGTTGACCAAGAAAACGAGACTCAAGTAAAAAAAAATAAAAACCTTTTCCTCTATATTCGTGATTGAATTGAGGATTGGAGAGAGGGTCGTCGTCAATGTCCTCAAGAAGTGGTCGGGCCAAATTTGGGAACGGCAGCTCTGCAGCTTCGATTCAAACGAAAAGAGATCGGTGGTGGTGTTGGGAACTGGTGGCTGTGGAGGTTGTGTGGCGGTAGATAAAGGTAAGAGATGACGGAAGAGATGAGAGGACGGTGGTGGTGGTGGTGGTGGCGGCGGCGGCAGCGACGGCGGTAGTTTGGATACGGACTGACAGCGGCGGCGGGTCTGGGTTGGCGTGGCGGCTGCGGTGGTGGTGGTGACGACGATGGTTAGGGTTTGAACTGGTGGCGGATGCGGTGGTGGTGGCAACGGCGGTGGTGAGGATTTGGGCTTGAGATGGCGGCGGGAGAGGGGAGAGATGAGAGAGTAGTTCCAGGAGAGAGGAGGGATTAGAGATGGAGGAGATGGCTGAATTGACACGAAGGGTTTTTACTATTTTTTATTCATTTTTAATTTATTTTTCATATATTTTTTTAATCTTATATAATTATTAAAACTACGTCGTTTGTGCTGTCAGAAAATATAGCCATATAAGAGCATCCAGTATTTTGTGCATTTTTTGTGGGGTCTCAATGATTGATAGACAGGTCTCTAAATCGTCCACTATGGACCGGTCTCTTACTCCGGTCTCTCACCCAGGTCTCTCATTATTTTAATTATATTTTAATATATATTTCTATGTTTTATATTTATTTTGATTAATAAAAATAATTATAATTAAAATATGACGAAATAATTAAGAAATAACTAAATTGTATTGAAACATTGGAAAATTACAAACAATTTGGAATTTAAAAACGAAAAATTAAATACTTTGAAATAATTAAGAACTAAAACCAAATTTCTTCTCGAGTATCCTGCAAACTTTGTGGTGATTTTTCAATACCTCCGGGTCCATATCTTTCGTTGGCCTCGTGTAGATATCGTAGGCGATCCCTAATTCACATGCATGTCTCATCTCTCTAATTTCTTGAGTGATAGAGCTGGAGGTCTTCGACTTCGACGGCCTTGCCCTTTCCCTTTCCTTTTTTGGCCGACTTCTATCCCAGCGGTCGGGAAATCATCGAAGACTCCTCGTGTGCAGATTCAGCGTTGCTCGGATTTCTCGGATTGCTCGAATGGCTTGTGTAGGTCCCGTCCTCTCGAGTCTTCGTTCTTTTCGTCGGTTGTGTCGCGACGTCTGGATTGATGAAGTTGGGCAAATCTTTGACTACCGCCCACGGCATGTTTATTGAAATTCTTCCCCGTTTCCTATAGAAGACATCCTCAGCCATGTGGATGAGATCGAGGTCGTTTTGCCCGCTTCCATTCGCCCTCTGTGCTTTTACGTATTCTGCATTGAATATACCAATTTCCTTCTTTGCGTGTTTCCACGCCTGCCGAAGATGTTCGGAATCCCTCACCGGTGTGCCCTCAGGCCGTATGTCGTTGTAGCTCATTCCAATTTTTCGCCAAAATTCGCCTAGCTTCTGATTATTAGCGACGACGGGGTCAAGACCGATGTCCACGTAGCACCGGGCGAGGCACTCTAATTCGTCGTTAGAATAATTGACATATTTTCCATTTCTTCGTTGTACCGGAGGTTGTTGTCGCCTTCTTTTTTCCCTTTCCCTTTGTTGGAGGCGGCGACGGTGGAGGAGAATTTTGCTCATCTTCTTCTTGCTCATTCATCGTCGTCGTCTGTTGGGAAATAATAAACATGTTTTGAAGTGATACCAAAACCCAGCTGACCCCAACCGAGTAGATGAATGCACAAACTTTGTGTTGTTTTTCAGCTCACCTGTTTGAGCTTATAGAGTTTCTAAGTTTACAGGTAGAGTTGCTGAAGACAGCAGAAGACACAGCTAAGCGGACACAGCTGAGGAATTCAGCAGAGCAAACCAAGCAGAATCAAAGACCCAACTCAGTGACGGAAACCCAGCTCAGTGTCAAAGACCCAACTCAGTGTAAAAGACCCAGCTTAGTGTCAATGACACAGCTCAGGTCTAAGACAGCTCAGGTTGAAGACACAGCTCAGGTTAATGATACAGCACAGGTCTAAGACATAGCTCAGAGTCAAGACGCAGCAGAGTCCAAGATGCTGAAGACACAGCAGAGACGCTTAGCAGCTCAAAGATGAAGACCTTCTCCAAGACAAAATCCCGATATCAGAAGATCGTATCTGACGCGGTCAAATCAGAGAAGAAATAGCTTCTGCAGATGCAGACCTACTTCGTAGGTTAAGGCCAGAAGTCAATGAAAGTAGGTAAGATTCAAACGGCTCTCTTCCAACGGCTAGTTTGAATACTCTATTCCATTCATCCTACTTCGATGCTAGCCCAATAGCTAAAAGAGCTCCTCCCCTTTCTGAAGTCTTCACTTATATTTATCTCCTCACCATTGAAGAGAGAAGAGGACTGGTGAGGCTGGCGAAACGACTGAAGAAATAAAAGAGAAACAAAGCTTTGCAATATAATTTGAAGTAACAGACGGACTTTCCAAATCCACCACATTCCGCACACAGCCAGCTGTGTCGATCAAGCTGCCTTCCAGCTGGATCGGACACAGCCAGCTCACTCAAAAGTGTTTTTAAATTGGAAAAGTTTTTAAACCTTGGTGTATTCACCCCCCCTCTACACCAAGGTATCCGTCTTGGGACCAACATCGTCGTTCAAGTTGAAAGATTGAAACTGCCGATATGCACCGGGCGGCGTGGAGAAAGGTTGAAAGCCGCCACCGGGCGAGGAGGAGAAAGGTTGAAAACCGCCACCGGGCAAGGAGGAGAAAGGTTGAAAGCCGCCACCAGGCGAGGAGGAGAAAGGTTGAAAACCGTCGCCGGAGTAAGGTTAAAATCCGGGCGAGGGGGAGGTCGATGGCAAGAATAGTTGACGTTGCGGGATAGAATTTGAGGGTGGATCGTTGGATTGCGGGGAATTTTGCATATATGGAAACCTGAGGGGTTGTTGATACCCAAATCAATTGTTGAATTGAACATCTTTGTCACCCATTTTTTGATTAATTTGTGAAATAAAATGGAAGGAGATAGAGATTGTAGGTAGAAAATGTGTTATTTGAAGTGTAATAAGATGCGGTATTTATAGGTAGAAAATGTGGAAAAAAAATAATCTAAAAGTAGCCGTTTTCGACCGTTTGAGGTCAATTTTTAAATTTTTTTTTATTAACACAGAAAAAAAAATTAATAAAATATTCATCACCCCAGGTCGCTTGCTCGGTCGCAAGTCCGACCTGGGGTGCGACCTGGTAGGTCGCTGCAACGGGGAGAGACCGGGGGGCGATCGGATGGGGCCAGGCGACCGGGCCGAGCGACCGCCGTAGTGGCTGCTCTAAGCATTCCGGGTTGTCAAATCAGCACCGATTAGGGGTTGCGCGCTCCAAGATGCAAATTGAGATTAATTACGAAGTTTAAATATTTTCATGATAAAATCTTCACTTGGGGTGCAATACCAGAATTGAAATAAAGTTTAGGTATTTAGCGGCAATTAACCCTAATTTTAAACATAACCCTCAATTTTCTCACTATAACCCCATTTTAATAAAATATAAGTAATAACTATATTTATAATATACTATTTTACCCCTTGGCCCTAATTAATTAAATTCCTAATTAATAATAAGGTCATATCGTAGCCCCAAAATCTAAACACGAAAGGAAATTTAGCCCCGAGTTTGAAGAAAGAAAAACACCATGAAATTTGCGTTTTTCTTTATTTTCGAATTTAATTCTTGATTTCTACTGCGAAGATTTTGAATTTGATAAGCACGCACCAATCGGCCCTTTGTAGCTAAAATGTGTGAAGAAAAACACGATATTTTGGAATTAAAATATGGCAAAAACTCTTGTACATCATGATGTACCCTACATCCGGTTCAATACGATCCGCAACCCGACCCGACCCGACCCGACGACTTGTCTGACCCGCCCGGTCAACGTTAACCGGTCAATGGTCAACGTTGACCGCGTTGACTTTTTATTTTTTTATTTTTATTTTTATTTTTTTTCAAGAGTCAAGCGAGGGGAGCCGAATGCTTCGGAGCGAGCTAAAAAACATTAATGTTGTCACAATCATTATCTATAAATTAAAATCGGAGCCGAAGGCGGAGAGGGGAAAAAAAAGTCAACAATCAGACGTTGACCGTTGACCGGTCAACACTGACCGGATCGGGTCGGGTTGAACCGGATGTATGTGTACATCATGATGTACCCAAGTGCAACTCTTAAAATATTTGGCGCCTCACTTTCGCCAATCATACCCGGGTAATAAACTATTTGATCGAAGTTATTTGACGAGTTAGAAACTCAAAATATTGTGTTGCGGTGTGTTGATTTTCAGATTAACAAGTACATAATTATAATCGACTGTAAAAAGTAGTACCGAATACAATAATAGAAAATTTATACGTATACCTCAAAACGGATTACATAATTTGGCTCACCTTCTTCTATCATTACTTGATTAGTTTTTTCTTTTCTTTTATTTTTGCCCTTTTCTTTTATATATATACATGTCCATTAATTAATTTGTTTTCAATCAATATGCTGCATCTAGCCTATTTGGCTATATATCATATATGTTCTTCACACAATGACTTTTGTCTTGCTATAATATCTTAAATCAACGTTATTTGATGTTCCTAGCCAGCGGGAATTACAAGTTCTTGTTTTATAATCAAATCTCTCTCCCCCCCCCAGCGTGGATGTCTCATAATATCATGCACATCCAATCGTGATAAAGTCGCAAAATTTGGAAATCTTTTTTGTCCTTATGTAGTAGTCGTCATTAACGCCATCTACCAAACTTTTAATTGGAGTCAAATAGATGATGCAAAAGACTGAAATTCAAAAACTAAAATTACAGTTTCCAAAGAGAATGACAAGTTAATTCAGAGTCCAAAATCAATGGGACTTTGGAGGAAGACATATATTGCATTCGCCTTCACTAAACTATTCATTATCTGTCTTTAGAGATTGAGTCACATAGATTAACAAAGAAACCTATGCCTCTAATTTGCTACGAAAACCTCACAGCAATGAAGACCTCTGACAAGCATGAATTCCAGTACTGGTGCGCTGCCACTCGAATTCCATCAGCTAAACTATCTATTTAGTTGGAAGAACCAAAATTGGGATTTGCCCAGCAGATAGCATTTTCTAGTGTGGGATATATCGACCTGCACCTTAAAAAATGTGGAACTTGGGTACTTCGTTATCGACTGAGAAGGCTGTAAGAGGGCAGGTCTTCGAGGCGTACAATGTCTTCCTGGAGAAGCTCCCTCTCCAGCTGATGACGAGTAGCTTTCATCACAGTCTGAGAGTATCACAAAAAAAAGAAACACAACACAACATTTTATGGTCCTTTTTCATACTCGTGATGGCCTAAAATGAAAGTTATTTCTGACAAATTAGTGAATACATACATTGAAATCCATGTAAGAAGCATGCATATCGAGCCATTTATGGTCCATTAGCTTGAATGTGATACAATATAGAAGGTCGAAAGCTGATTCATTTTCTGACGGAGAATGAGATGAAATCATCAATAAGTGAAACTTCATTTGGAGAATAAAATAAGCCAAAAAACAATAGATAGATTAAAATAGTGATGCATTTCCTGGCAAATTATATTAGCCAGTGTTTGCATAAAGATAAGAGTGAAGATGGAAATCGCTACCTGTAAACAACTTCAAGAAGTTTGCTCCCACAAGAGTTCTGGGCTTCACTGCAAATATGAAAGAAAGATTACTGTACCAGCAAACATCATATTTTTTTCACTCGTTTAACAATTTCATTAGTGGGGGGATAAATTCACGCCACATAACCTACTGCCAGCTCTGTAGCAAATTTACATCTACAGGTGCTAGGAATAACTTTAAACTAATACTCTAAGCTGACAAGGTGTAAAAATGAATACTTAAATCAAGGTCAAGTTGTCATTTAATTTTGGGGATTAAAGCTCAGACTGCTTGAGAACATTTTTAGGCGAATGCAGAGAGACTGCATCTTAATTTCAGATAATGAGATATTGACTGGAAGAATTGGGAGGATTGGGATCACTTGAGACAAGTATTTTCAAAAGAAAAAGGAGAAATGATAAAACAAGCTCTCTCTAAGATTCAATGTTCTCTCTAAGATTCAATGTTCACTATTGGTCCTTAAAATGTCCAACAAATTACCTGCTTCAAAGTCAAGCATCTGAATAAGCATGAATGTGATGTTGACACCAGCTACAGCAAAGGGATATTCCCACATTGCCCGATCACCTTCTTTCTTCTGAAGAAGATCCTGAAAAGATTTCTGTGAAAATATTTGGTGAGTTTTTATGAGAACAAATGATGAGATCATACATTTTAAGGAAAACCATCGACAAACAAAAGATTGGCAAAATGAGAAATCCCTTGGAAACTAAAATGACAATTTCATATGTCATGTAAGTCCATTGAAAAGGAAGTTCTCGTATATCTATGCGTAAAACAGCCTTCTATCCTATATTTTTGGCCTGCAAGCTTACTAAGAGAAGCTTTAAATGCTCTATCAAGAGCTCCATGCAAGGGCAATGATGCTCACCACTATCCAACTAAATACACCATGACATTACAATTCTGGGGGAAAAAGAGCAGGACATAAATTTTCTTCCCAAAATTTGGATCCATCTCACGATATAATTTGAAGCAAAAGAGAATTGTGAGATATATTTAACAACCAACAAAATTAATTAAAAATTAAATCATGAAATCTCAATTTGATTACATATTCACAACTTATACATTAAAAGTACAAGCGATAAATATGCATGCAGGAAGAAATCAATAGAAAATAAACATACCGGAAAGTTCCTAGCAAAGTATAACAAATTTTCCAATGATATGAAACCACCACCCCTGAAATAAGATGCTATAAGTTAAGGGCTACAGGCAATAGATACGACCAAATTTGGTTCAAGCAACCCAAAAAATCCAGGAGAATGTTGCTATACCTAAAATCCGTCGATGGATCTTTCCCCTGCCAACCCATTTCCTTCCACTGTTCTGATATTAAACCATGTAGTTCCTCCCCAGGGAAGGCAGCATGCCACAATTCCTTTAGAGCTTCCTATGGAAGAAAGTAGGTGCATAGAAGTAACTTTTAAAAGGCTATTCTTATATTAGCTAAGAAGAATGCTTCAATTTCAATTTCTTAGAAGTATTACTAAAACAAAATATTACTAGAATTTATAAAAATAAAAATAAAAAAATCTTAGAAGTATGATGAACTACACCTGATGCTCTGGAATAGAACTATCATAACCAATATCTATTCGGTTCTGTAGCCTGAGCAGACATTCTTCCTGATACATATAAATTACAAGCACAACATCAAGACCTAGTGAAGCAGGTTAGTCAGGGGTTAAAGTTAACAGTGAAAAGCATTATAGAAAACCACTATGAACGTGTGACGTTGATATACAATCCACATGTTTTAGGCGTCCCAGCAATCACAATATATGCCGGTCCACCCAAGTAAAACTGATATGACAGCATGTAGCAACATACAAGTATGGCTAGCCACATTCTTTGCTGATTCATGGTACGCCAGATTTATTGCAACATACCATCAATCAAAAGAAATGGACTAGATCATGAAGTAATCAGCGAAATGCAGATACTAACCAACATGGAAAATATGCTGAATAATCAGAGAGCTCATTAAAGATTTGCAGATACTGCTGTGACAGAACAGTAAGCAACTAAAACCCGAAAGGAAAAAGGAAAAAGAACTGAATATACCAAGCAAAATATTACCTGTGCAGGCGTCAAATCAAATGATGGGTGATCTTCAATATCTCTTCTTTGAGCACAAACACATGAAAGGCCTCTGCCTAGCCATGCAGCAGATCCTGCAACATTCTCTATTGTAACAAAAGAAAATGAATGGAGAAAATACGCAAACATTTGCTATATACATGTGTTCCATGCTATATAATATGCTAGGAACAGACACCCATGAACGTGTAGTATTGATGGCTTTCAGCCAATTATTCAAGTATAGGTTTCTGATAATCCAATTTTTTATCTATAACAATGTTGAATAAGTTCAACTAATTCAGTTCAAATAATCACGAGTACAAGAACCTCAACCATGTCCTCCCCTCTAATATCACTAAACATAATATTGCTCACTACACAGAGAGAGTGCACGTATTCTGTTCAATTGTAGAAGGAATAGCGAGCGACTCTAAAGCAGAAAATAGCAAACAAACTTAATGAAGTAAGCACAACCACCAAATGTATAACTAATGTTGCAGTTACCCTGGTTCCGTTGGCATAGAAGCTCAGCATGTCTAAATGTCAAGTAAACAAATAGCTTTCAATAGACAAAATCTGCTCAGATTTGAGTTCATCAGTGGACTTGCGAACACTATGATTTACAGTAGTAGAACATGCAAATGATAATAGGACGGAAACAAGTTACAAAATGATATCTAAGCATATCTATTGCATACAGTTCCTCAACACACCGAATGAAAAATGCTTCCAAAAACGAAAACAGATAAAGACATGAAAAACATGAAGTTCCTAGATTGCCGCGCTGATTTTATTCTAGATAGAGAACACGGAAGTTGCAGGAACAGTAAATTTTGAGGTGTATCCATAGACGGGAAAAGACTGATCGCAAATCTCAATGCAAGAGGCATCAACTAACGTAGTTTTTCGTCAATTAACTTGACCAGACTTTCCTAAAACATTAACGGAACGCTTTGCATACATACAGATACATAAACAGGAGATAGAGAGAGAGAGAGAGAGGATAAATCAATCAAGAGAAATTGAAAATATACATAGCAGATGGGGCGAAATGAAAAAAAGGAATATACCAGTAGAATGACAGGCAGTTCCTCGATCGAGTCCTTGAGAAATTCGCCGGACTGCCACAAACGATCCTCCTCCGCCTTGTCCTCTATCATCCATTGCTCCGCCGCTCCTCCGTTTTCAGTCGATTTTGAAATTCTCGATAAACTCCTCCAATCCGAACTCAAAACCAGCTTCAACTCACCAGTGTTTTCCAATTAGACTTCAAAAATCCGACTACGAATTCAAATCTCGATAAACTGACACTCAATGCGGAACTAGTTGGATTAGCCGATGCCGTTTCTTGAACAGTTAGCTATCAAGAAAAATGGAGATGACTTCCTTAGGATCAAGATCTACAATACATCAATCAAAGGACAAAAAAGAAAAAGAAAAAAAAAACCTCTGCAGTCTATTGGCATTTTGCGCCTGAATATTACATATTAGGAAGAATGTCGTGATTGTATTAGCTTCTTCAGGTCTTCAAATACACTCGCACTGAATACTCTCTGTCTCTCTCTAACCCTCTATATATATATATACAAATATATATATATATAGAGCGCGATCAAATAAGAACACTTTATTAGGTGAGAAATAAGAACAAATCTGAAGCCTTGATTTTTGTTGATCTACGGTCCAGATTTAACCGTGCATTTAATTACCCTAATTTATGCATTTAAATGCTAATGCATTAAGTTATTGTAGTTTATGCATTAAAATATTTATGCATTTTATGCATCTCTGATGTAATAAAAATGCATTGTTCTTACGTGCTTATATAAGATGTGTTCTTACCAGATCCGCTCCCTATATAGATATATGTATGTATGTGCTAATATTTGTGTATAAGAAAGTATATTCCTTTATATTTCTCTCTCTAGAATTGGAGATTCTGGTGTAGTTCTGTTGAGTTGGGTGGCCTGCGCGTCTGTTTTAAGAGAGAGAGAGATGGTGGAGTGGAGATATATTTTGATGGTTTATGATCTGGCTTTGGGTAAAAAGTTTGTATGTGGCTTCCATTTTCCCCCTTACTTTTTTTATATTCGTATCCGCCCTATAGTTGCACTTGCACACGAAGTATCTATCTAATTTTAGACCAGATCTTTTATTCTAAAAGAAGGATTTTTATTTAAATTATTTATTTCAATCAATGTATTGCCGTCATGAGAATTTCATAATTGTTACTAATAATGATTTGCAAGAAATATTTAAACTACAGTACTACACAATCCAATGGTTATAATAGAATTGGAAATTGTTTATCTCAGCAGTGGTGAAGATCCTGGCATATATTATAGGTGTAATGGCCTGTAAATTTCTCAACTTTCAGTAATTTCTGGTTTTACTCTCCACCTAAATATTCTGCCTGTAAATTCCTCAACTGCTCTCCACCTAAAGATTCTGCCTGTAAATTCATCAACTTTCAGCAATTTCTGGTTTTGCTCTCCACCTAAAGATTCTGCCTGTAAATTTCTCAACTTTCAATTGTTTCTGATTTTGCTCCCACCTTGCATTTCTAGCAGGCGAAGGAGCCTTCGATCTGGTACTCCTCGTCGAGATTGGTGAACCGGATCGACCCACCCACTTTCTCTCTCTCTCTCCAAGATTAGATTGCTAGATTTGTCAGTGTTTTTCCTTCGTATGAATGTGAAAATTATTGTTCTGGCTATTTGGAGATTTGATGAATTCAAGATTGTATGGGTGTGAGTAAGATTTAAAATTCTTGTGATTTTATGGGTACCTTCTAGCGCATGATCTGTATTTTCTCGGTTGAATTATCTCTGCGAGAATGAAAGAAAGCAGGGGAGAACGAGACTGAGAGAGGGGTGGGGATGATGACATGAAATATTTTTTATTTTTTTAATTTACATATATGCAACGAGAGTGCCACATAGATTAATTTAAGCCATGTCTATAAATTTTCAAAACTATTCTTGCCGGATCCCATCGCCGGAATCAAATTCAGAAACAATTGAAAGTTGATGAATTTACAGGCAGAATCTTTAGGTGGAGAGCAAAATCAGAAATTGCTGAAAGTTGAGGAATTTACAGGCAGAATCTTTAGATGGAGAGCAAAACCAGAAATTGCTGAAAGTTGAGGAATTTACATGCAGAATCTTAAGGTGGAGAGCAAAACCAGAAATTGCTGCCATTACCCCTATATTATACTATATGAAAATAAGAGGCATTTAATTATACATTAAATTGTGTACTGATTTACTAGAAACATACAATTAAAGATAATAATATTCAATATGAAATGTTTTGTGCATTTATGGTTGGGCAGCTCCATTTTATTCTTATCGTATTAGAACACGTTGTTAATAAAAATTACATATTTTAATTATTCGTTTAGATGGTAACTGCAACTAATCTAAAGGCTTAATCCCATTTTCAATCACAGCTTTTTTTTAACCAAATTGTAAATTTCAATATTTCTAAAATAAGAAGAAAATACATCAACTTTGTAGTTTTTGCAATCTGAATTGTCAAGAAAGTTTTTGGCAGAGGCACAATTTTATTCCATGTCAGTAAGTGGGCACAAAACATGTAAACAATTTTGATTACTTTTCATACTCAATTAATATGATGTAATTATAGTTAATTACTTCAACTTAAATGAGCCTTGATAATTTTTATCAATGATTTTGAGTTCACCGTCGAATGGTTCAATTTACTTTTCAGTCCTTCATCTTTTTTATCTGATAAAATTAGTATTGGCTGGAAAAAGAATTTAAAAAGATTCAATTGTCCAAAATAACACCACATCTACCTGAAATTACGATTTTACGTGATTTAAAAAAGTTTCAATTACAACATCATTCTATTTTTTTCTAATTGCAATATCCACAAAATTTTACATACTACTAAAAAAGAATGTGCCCTTTGACATACTACTAAAAAAGAACGACGTCATTTTACAAATGAAGTGGCATAGTTTTAATAGTATAATTACAACGTTCGAAAAAGTCATCTAAAATTATAAATTGTAGTAAATGTGTTATTTCCAATAATTAATCTAATAAAAATAATAAATACTAAAACATTGATTTAATGGTAGTGTGGAAGTATTGGACACCTAGGTCCCAATTTCAAGTTCGAAGTGTTTTCAGCCATTTAATTTATCTATCAATCGGTTCCCTATCCTTCAATAAATTCGTATATATTTAAATTTTGTAGAGACAAAACTAGTGAACACCAATAAATTGTGGAAACATCCCAAAGAAGTCCCAAAAAAAATCTTGAAATAAACAAATAGAATAATACTGGGCATGAATAAATTGTGAGAAATGAAGGTTAGATTGATTAAGTGCGTATTATTAGGGTAAAAATAGTGAATTGGTCACATGGTATGTTGGGGAAGCAGGGACCATGTCATAATGTGGTAGACCAAAATTAAAGTTAATTTTGACCCTACAAACACACGCACTTACAAAAATGTTTGTACTTTGCTTGTGTTACATTATACTATGTATCATCATCCAAACCAAACCTCCTCAAATTTAGTTATCATGGCCTAACACGCATGGTTTCATTTCTCTCTTTCTCATCCAAGCAATAAATCGCATCATTGCATATGTAGTGCCACCCTTTTTCTTTTACTTTTAAGCACTTGTTAAATGTTTGGGTTGTTTAATGTTCGATGACAAGGAAGCATGCATCTACTATTTGAGGAGCACTTTGGTGTCGTTGAGGAGTGCTTTGGTGAAAAAATTAGGTGCAACAGATTCGATGTATAAGATATTGGTGAAATTCGAACTTGAATTGTTATTATTGCATTTAGAAAATTACATAACTGCCCACTAAAATGATTGGAAAAAAAATTTACTCATGGAGATAAACACACTATTGGAATAAAAACACAAAAATAAAAAATAGAAAAAATGGAATAAATGATCTCATTTGCATGTTATGACTCTAAATTGTCGATTCATTTCCTTCCAAAATATCTCCAAGGTTGACTTGTATAATTTGTCTAATTCAGAATGTTTCCTTGCGTGACAAGCTTTTATGCAATTTCATTAAATAGCATGGAATAATTTTTCTTAGCATGAAATTTTGTTCCGTGTCAGAATTTTTCCGGCACAAGAATCCTTATTTGGAAATAATAATTAATGAAGTTACTTTTTTCTCTCTCTCTCTCAAAGATTCGGTTAGTTTTTTTTAATCAAAATTCATAACAAAATATAGTGAGATTTATTTTTATTTTTATTTTTATTTTTATTTTTATTTTTATTTTTTTGAGAGAAAATATAGTGAGAGTAAAAATACTAACGTGTTCGTTGAAAGCTACAAAGCTATGTAAGATACAAAAAAGACATCGATTTGATCGAAATTCATGGACGGGGATAGCAAACAAATTTTAAAAATCTTTAAAGAGTAGTACTCAAAGTTACTAGATTCCTTTTTTGAACAAATTATTATTATGTTATGATATGTTACAAATGAATTCAATGAACAAATTTACAAGATTGAGAGTTTTTGTTTTAATAAGACTACTTTTCATTAATAAATAAATATATATTTAATGATAGATAATCAACTATCAATGAAAACGTAAAATAAAATTTGAAATTTTATGAAAATAGGAGCATAAAATATAGTAGAATTAAGTTTTTAATACTAGATAGAATGTTAAGCGTAAAAATCTCCTATCTTCTCTATTGAAGTGCAAATACTTCCTATATAGTATTGTTTTCGCCGAGGTATTATAAATACGTCATGCTCTTTGATTAATGTTAAATGTTAATTTCTTAATTGAAATTTAGTATCACCTTTTAAATAATAAATAATAATAACAATAACAATAACAATAATAACCATAGGGACTTTGATAGCTTCATTTTATTCTATTGATTAATCTATTAAAAAGCATCTCACGCATTGTTGGATCCCAAAAATGAAGATATTAATTTAATTAGTAGTCCTTTATTAATACTTTTGGTTGGTTTATTTAGTAGGCAAGTTGCGTAGTACCAAAAAAAAAACATAGAAAGGTACAACTACATCCGACAATACATTCAACGGTTGGTCTTCCAATTAGACTCGGTCAAACTCAGACGTGCTGCTCATGTTGTACCTTTTATTTATATAGTGGAGTAGTATTTCACATACCAATATTAATATCATAAAAAAATTGACATTTGTTAGCAACATATTCTATATACTCCCTCCGTCCACGATAATTGTTCCCCGAAACATTGGGTACGAGGATTAATAAAAGTTAGGTGTAGTGGATTGTAAGTGGAGGAAAATAAAAATTTTGAGGTGAGATAGTGTATAAAAATAGAAAGGAAACAATTTTTGTGGACGAACTAAAAAGGAAAGCAGAAAACAATTTTTTGTAATTATATCTTTTTTTTAGGAAGTAATTATATCTATTTGTACCTTGAAATATAATGTTGAAAACTTCATTAGGATAAAAGTGATATATTTTTTTTTTCCTCAAAAGAAAATCGATATATACTATTCCCTCTGTCCCACTATTAATGACTCGCTTTCCTTTTGGGTTGTCCTGCTATTAATGGCTCGTATTCAAAATGACAAAAATTAACCATTCAAAAAGTGTGGACCCTACCATTTTTCTATCTTTTATACCTTCTTTTTAATTTTTGTGCCGAATAGTAACGAGTCATTAATAGCAAGATGGAGGGAGTAGTATTTTCTAAAGGTTAGTACATCCGAATTCATGATCCTGCAGTTATATAATCACTCAATCCACCAGCTAAGCCACATAATTAAGGACGGTGATAGATCTAATTTTGATCGGAGGTGAAGTTTAGATCTAATCTTGTAATGATGGAAACAAGCATGGGATAATATTTGTTTAACAATATTGTACTTAAGTCTAGAAATCTCAACATTCTCCAATCTCAAAAACATTGGATCAAGTACATTATGCATGCATTGCCTCATAAAATGCTGTGCTCTTTAATTAGTTATCCTTAACTGTTTAATAATCCCTCCGGATAATACTACTCCCAATAATTAAGTAGAAAATTAATTCTATTAATCCTTTTTTTGTCGATAGTAAAGTATGCGTGTATTTGTATTTCGTCAAGGGGGTTTTTAGTACTAGGAATCCATTTTTTTTATTAAACATGGAAAGAGAAAAGAAAAAAGAAAAAAGAAGGAAACTTACCGGTATGTGAAGACTTCTACCTATTTACGTAAAGTAAAGTTTCTCTCTCTATATATACCTATAGATATAAGTTTTATTTACCAATAAAAATAAAAATAATAACCTATAGATGTATATATAGGATCAAGTATGTCATATGAGGTTGAAGACTATGGCGCAGGAACATGATTTATCCTACACTCACATATAATTGCTGCAAATTTCTCCTAAAGAAAATAAAATAAAATGCAATAAAATAAGGTTTGGCTCTATTATTTTGTACCTCTTTTACCCAATGCATATTTATATTTTTGATAATTTTATTTAGCTTTAGTTATACATCGCTGGATATCATGATATAAAATCGCTCAAAACGTAATTAAGTAGATGTCATGATAGCCGGATAATTAGATCATTGACGACTAATGTACATATAATAAGATCTAATTCATCATAAATAGTCTATAATGCGATTTCATACTCATAAATCATCAGCCGAAAAAGATAGACATCCATTAAAAAATATGGGCACGTAACTTATAATTGTGTTCATTTAAGACCATTCAATTTATGCTTTACAGGTAAGAGGGCCTAATATATATCATATCCAACCAACCTCCTGTTTGGAGATTTTTTTATATATCTATACCTATTATAAAAGAGCGGATTCTTACAAAATTGAGTTTGCCTATTATATCCCTATTATTATATTTATTTAAAGGGCAATAGTGTAAATATATAATAAATTTATTACAAACATAGTAAATTAATAATATAGTTCTACTCCTAATATAATTCAATTTAATAAATTAATTAATAATATAGTCCTACATATTCTATTACTCAAAAGTGAAAGAGAAAAGATAACATAAGTTTGACAGCTCAATTATTTTATTGTGCCGAAATTTGGTATTTTTGTGTAATTTGTTTTTTTAATTTAGAGTTATTATTTTATTTAATTATGAAGTATTTTTATGTGCATGTTTATTATGAAATGAGTTGAGAAATTAGTGATTGATAAATTAATTCTATAGCTTCAAAGCATAATATCACATTAGATGATAAATTTGAATGGAATCGAGCATGATTGGTGTCATTATGCTTCAAAAAACAGACTTTGATCTTGCATAATTTGTAAAATTGACAATTCTCATTATATTTTTCAAGTATTAAAATAAAAATAATATTAAAAATTAAAAAGAAAAGTTGATGTGGACTAAGCATCAACGGTGCTCACAAATGATCACTGACATATTAGTCTTTGTCTCTTTGATAAATATATTATCTTGAATGGAACTCTTTTCTTTTCTTTTTTTAAATCTAAAATCTAATTATTACTCTCTCGGTCCCACAATAAGTGTCTTCATTTTCATAAATGGTTGTCACACAATAAGTGTCTTATACCTAATATGGAAAACACTTTCTCTAAAAAAAAGGTGTGGACTCCACTACTTTCTATCTTTTTAATCATTCTCCTTAATACTCGTGCCGAAAAGAAACAAGACACTTATTGTGGGACAGAGAGAATATTATTTTTTCTTACCGAAATCAATTATGAATATTTTTAGGTCTGTAACCATGGTTTATGAAGGGAGTATATAAATTAGTGATTGATAAATTAATTTCATAGCTTTTAAAGCATTTCATAGAAGACGATAAAAATGAATTTACAATTTGGTGTAAAAGATGTGATTTTTGGTGTAATTAAAATTATACATAAAATAGAATATATATATATATATATATATATATATATATATTTGCTTATTCTAAGGTTTACTCTTTACACCTATTTGCTAATAATTTGTTTAAGTTAATAGTTAAAATTAATAATATTACAACTTTATTTTTTTCAAATATATTACTATTTATAATAAATTAATTATTTTGAACAAGAGATTATACGTGCAACGCACGTAATCTCTCTACTAGTATATATATATATATATATATATATATATATATATATATATATATGGATCCTGTATAACACATCTTATATGAGAACGTAAGAACAATACATTTTTATTATTTCGGAGATGCATAAAATGCAGAAACTAAATGCATAAATATTTTAATGCATAAACTACAATAACTTAATGCATTAGCATTTAAATGCATAAATTAGAGTAATTAAATGCACGGTTAAATCTGGACCGTAGATCAACATGGATCAAGGCTCCAGATTTGTTCTTATTTCTCACCTAAGAAAGTGTTCTTATTTGATCCGCGCTCTATATATATATATATATATATATATATATATATATAAGTGGAGAATAATGGATTTCCTTTATCCCTTCTTCATTTTCATTTTGGTGTTTCAACAAATAAAGATGCGAATGCCGAATGGTCACTTTCCATTTTTGGAAGATAACTATCTGAAATAGAGGATGTAAAATGGAGAACGTAATTCTAATATAATCCTTCTTTTGGGTTTTTTTTTTTTTTAATAATTGTAATAGGAAATTGTGTAATGAATCATAACATAATGAACCTTTCTTTTTATCTTTTACTTAGCTGGTAACTTTGTGAGACTAGTCTCGGTCCCTTGTGGACCTGACCCCTTGTGGGCAATTTAGCTCTTTTGATCCCTTGCGGATCCGACCTCTTGTGGGCCCCATTACTTCATATGAATGACACACGACACAACAATGATTATAACCATGTAACCACTACGTTTACAGGTAAAAGTAAACCCCACCTCAAGAGATGCACTATAAAAGAACTTCTTCCAACTTGCTTCGGTTGTCCTTCCTTGAGCCTTGAATGCGCCGCTCCTAGCACTTAAAACACTTTTAACTTAATTAGTTCCTTTTCAAGTACTTATTCTTGAATATGATCAAGTGTCTTTAAGCAATATTTTAGTATTATCATATTTATTCTTAACTTTTAATTTTTGCTAGGACGCATCCTCGCTCCAAGTCGGACAACCTGGGGATTCATTGTTCATAATTTGGTTTTTTCATTTATTTATTATAATTAAAATTTGTTAAAGGAACAATGGCATGAGAAAATTTAAAATGTTGGAATTTTGAGAAGTGAATGTAATAGGAAAAAAAAAGTACTTCATCCGTTCTTTTTTAAATGTCCTATTTAGCTTAATTTTTTGTTTCTAAATAAGTGTCCTATTTCAAAATTTGAGAGTAAATTAATGACATTTTTCCTATATTATCCTTATTTAATGCTTCTAGTAATTTATTAATTAGTTGTATGCATATACTCCCTCCGTCCCATTTATATAGGCGGATTGAAATTTTTACAAGGATTAAGAAAAATTATTGGAAAAGTAAATTATATAGTAAATTTCTTAATATGCCCCTATTTATTATTTGACTATGTATTTTTTATGAGTTAATCAAAGAATTAAATAGGGATATATTAGTAAATGAGCTAAAAAATATTACTTTTTATGGAAACAAGCCTATATATTTGGGACATCCGAAAAAAGAAAACAAGCCTATATAAATGGGACGGAGGGAGTATTAATGATGGTAATTAATAAGGTTACATAGGTAAATTTCTTTATTTTCTTGGTATGTGTACTTTGACGGTGGGGGACATTTATAAAAGAACGGAGGGAGTATAAAGAGATATAGAGAGAAAGTTATGGAGACATATTAGCATAATAAATTGAATGCCATTGAAAATGAGCACTGAAATTGATTGATGACACAGCTTTGGTTGACCCTTGAGGAAACATCTCAATTTTTAACTTAGTGTCCAAAAGTCCAACTTTTAGTAATTGTATGCAAAATCAGATACAACATAAACCCCACTTTAAAATAGAATGTGATTGCAATTTGCAAAAGTTCTAGATTAAAAAAAAAAAACTTTTTAGTAGTTAAATGTTAAATTCATTTACATGAAAATTGTGGACGGCCCACAAATTGTGTGGAGCCAGGAAAGCGCACCTCCTTTCTCAAGCCTACTCAAAGTCGAATCTTTGTTTTTTCCCCACCTAAAAAGATTGGTTTTTAAAAAATAGATTAAAGTTCAAAAGATTTGGCCCACATATTTGCATATTAGTATAATAAATTATTACAATGGATTAATTTGTGTCCAATATAATGTTATCATTATTTATTAATGTAATTTAATGCAATGAAATTTACGAGATTACAAGATAGTAAAACGGATGTAGTGAGGCCGATGAGACATAGTTCAAGTGGCTAGCTGAGGCATCACATGTCTCTCCTTATTTTCCCACCTTATTTGGTGGTGTAATGGTCCCACCTGCGTGCGGTATAGTAGTCTCACATTTGTGTGATGTAGAGGTCCTATCTATATGGTGGTGTAGTGCTTTATTTGATATTATATATACCTTTATAATTCTCTAAAAGAAACGGATTGTGTGGTGTAGAAGTCCTACCTATATGGTGGTGTAGTGTTTTATTTGATATTATATATACCTTTATAATTCTCTAAAAAAAACGGATTGTGTGGTGTAGAAGTCCTACTTATATGGTGGTGTAGTGTTTTATTTGATATTATATATATACTTTTATAATTCTCTAAAAACGGATTGTGTGGTGTAGAAGTCCTATCTATATGATGGTAACAGATGTAGTGGGGTGAATCTTTTAAATAAGAGGATTAATACGATAGATTTTTCGTTTGGGCGTTGGGGTGTGTTATTTTTCTTTTTGGGCCGAATTCAAAATATTATTTAAATCCAAAGATTAATATAAATAAAATCCAAAATTCTCTCTCTCCAGATCCATCTCCTAGAGCATACCTTTTACTTTTGAAGAATATTGTTTGAAGCTTCAATCTCAAGCACTTGTTCGAATCTCGATAGATCCAGGTACGCTGTAAGTGGAATTGGAGTTTTTTTTTTTTTAATTAAGTTAACAATGAAATTTAAAGATCGCGTTATGGTGGATTCGAATTCGAGACCTTTGCATCGGACATTAACCACTCTACCGCTAAATCAACACACGTATCATAAAATAGTACCCCAGAAATTTTTTCCTAAAATAAAATCAAATGTCAGAGCTTATAAGATTTGCTTCGAGGGGAATAAAATGCATCATGAAATGTCAATAACTAAGCTTGAATGTTGTTACTAATTGAGCTAGATTAGAAAATAATATACTTACTCCCTACCGTAATCGACTCTATAGAGAGTCGTGAGGTTTATTGTCGTGGGTTGGAAGTAAGCTCACTTAAGTATTTAGGTACGTCCAAAAATATGAGTTGATGAACGATTTATGCTAACGTGCACCAGAGCGAGCGGCTCACCCATGACTCCGAGCAGCAGCCGCAAATCAGACGACGACGAGGACTCTGATTTTGATGAATTTGATGAGATTGGTGAAGGGGAAGTAGTTCATAGTAAGCCGCTGACCAACGGGGTGGCCGGTGGCGGTAGACCCTTATTCTGTTCACAATACATTCTATCAACTAAGTTAATCCATTTTATTAAAATCTGTGCCGGTCAACAGGAGGCAAATGCACGGTGGACGAAGGGAGTAATAGATAATGGAACACAGATGAAGACACCGATTGCTCTTCAGCCTTCCGACATTAAGTAAGAGATCGATTCGCGTTTTTCGAGATTGCGAAGAAGATACGGAGAAGTACAAGAGAGGGCTAGATAACTGATCGGGTGGAGTAAAAGATGAAGCTGCTTCAGCTTTTGCTTCGTCAATATACAACGATTTTACCAGAAAGAAGTCAACGATGGTCGAGACGGATAAATATGCATTAAAAATAAGATTGTAACGTGGAAAATGCGCCAATTGCTTGCGCAGTGTTTTTCCTTTTGGGTTTTCGCTCCATAGATTTTAATAAGGTTCGGGTGACGTGGAATTGACTTATAATTCCAGGCTTACCATTCCTAGCTAAATGACGGTGGGAGAAAGATAGTAGTATAGACTAAAGGAAGTTACAAGCTTTTATTAACCAAAGAATAACAATAACCTATGAGCCTTAAACTAAGGGGATATATTAGATCCCCTTACATTTGTGGAATTTCTATGAGCCTTAAACCTGAACACTTCGTTCACAAATTAAGGTAACAAACATCTACACGACTAATTCCACCCCAACTCATACCAATTAAACCTTCCAAAATTAAAAAAATTTAAAAAAAAATCTAATCCTATTCTTTATTTCGTTTAGTAATTTGAAGTTTAAGTCGCGGGAATATCAGGACGTCTTCCCATCAACGATTTCATCCCCAATTCCACCACTCCAACTCTCGTTATCCGCCATAACCAGATAATCTCAATCCTCAAAACCCTAATATCATCAAAACCCCCAATTTTCAATTTCACGAACAGGACGAGCCATGCAATCACCATGTATAGACGTTTGCAAAGCATTCAGCAGCAGCAGCGGCGTCTTCCTAAAAGGCTTCCAACAGCAGCAGTTCCTCGCGAATAATCTCGATGGTCGCTCAGTTTCATCTTCTCCTACGCATAGGTACGGTTCTTATCCCTGTATTTCGTGCAATTTTGACGCCAAAATTTGCCGCCTTGTCGACTGCCGGGGAAGGCCTAGGGAGAATTTTAAGGTTAATTGTAGGAGAGGGAAAGTGGGGGCGAAGGGGAAGGATAATGTGTGGAGTATCGACAACGAGATGGAGAAGACAGAGAAGGAAAAGGGTCGACCACGGAGGAGAAAGAGGGGAGGGAAGAGAGTGAGAAATGTAAATAAGAGAGGTGATAGAGTTCTTGTCTCCGGTTCGATGTTGATGGAAGTCGAAACCGTTTTACAGACGCAGGTAATATCAGCTTATGTTTGGGATTTGCCAATTGTTTGGTTTTCCTAGTGTTTTATTTGGGTGGTGCTCTGAATTTTATATGATCCATCTGTTGTTGAACTCTAATATAATTAATCTAAGGGCATATAATTTATTAGTTGTGAGAATTTGTGGAGGATTTCTTGAAATCATAGAGATATAGAATGTGTGATGTGGATAGTATAGAATCTATGGAAAAGGAACATTATGTTGCATGCCATTTTGTTATGTGATATGCATTTGGTAATTGATGAATGCTCCGTGTTGAAATTTTACAAAGCTGGCCATTTTGTGTCATTCCAGCCAATGTCTCGTTCAACTTTCGAAGAGGACATGTGATAACTTAAAAACTACGCACGTCATTGGAGCCTTGATTGATTGATAGAATATTCAAGGGGCAGTGTTTTTATCAAAGATATCCCTTATTTGTTTTAGTTTCAATTTGTTAGTATCACCACAGTCTGGTTGTAGTTGTGTCCCCCCGAGTTTGTGTCACACAGCATTGAATATATCTGCTGCTATAAGGTTATCAGAGTATATACTTATTTTTATTCCTAAGATAGTTCCTCCAGTTTTCGTATTCTAAATGTTTTGCAATGATATTTTATTCATCTCTTTTGCTATATGCAAAGTTCACAATAAATACATGCATTGTTAAATAGGCCAACTGCACCGTGAAAAAGTATCTTTCTGACTTGATTTCAGTGAGCATGACTCTCCTCCTTGTGTATCGATTCATGAGATATAGTGGTGCAGGAACCAGTGATTCGGCCTGCATGGCACACATTTGCAAGTAGTGTCAGTGGCATATGGAAGGGAGTGGGAGCCGTGTATTCTCCCATCACTGCTGAAATGGAGCCTATAGAGATCGGGAGCAAGAATGAGAACTTATTTGACTGCTATACGTTGTCTCATATCAAGGCACTGCCATCTACTTCTGGGGCTCTGACTTCTCAAATACAAAGGAAAGTAAACTGGGTTACTTTGAATCCTTATGGTGAAACACAGAATAATAAAGGTAGTTTTGGTCATAAAGAACACGATACATCTTTTTCCGCAAAGGCAACATCTGACAGAGTATCAGCAGGTCCTAATTTGCCAAAAATTGAATCATTTGACTTTGGACGAAGTGATGTGATGGAAGAAGATGTCATGGGGATGGAAGCTGGTCTTATTTATTTTGAGGTACTACTCATTTGGCTTTGTTCAATCTGATTTATAGTCTGTCAAGACCAACTGATGTTATTGCAAATATCTTCAGGATGGTTAAGTTTTTTTATCTAAAAGTTTGAGAATTGGATTTTCAGGATGGATCTTATTCCAGAGGTCCGGTGGATATTCCAGTAGGTGAATATGATGAATCCAATTATTACCTTTCCCCAACTCTCAAGTTTGAACAAGTATGTCTCTATTTACCATAGAGTTTATGTTGCTTGCTTTAAATGGCACCATTGTTGTAATAATTCACAAATATTAGATAAATGTGGCAAGTTTTGCTGGCTAGATTTTGCTTCCTCTAACAAGGGGTCTAAGATTTGGAGCTAACAAATTGAAGAAAATGATAGGATACTGATGAAAAACGAAATAAAAATTTCAACCAGAATTGGACTCACGGAAAAGCACAAATAATATTCTCTAAGTGCATCAAATTTTGCAGAAAATCTAGATGCTGAAGGTATGAAATCCATTTCCCTCTACTTGTATGAAATCCAGTTATCTCTACTCTTACGTAGAACTCAAAAGAAAATGTATGATTTGATGACACCTGATGTGAGAAAACTAAGTATCCGGAGTCACCTCTTCTTTTCGCATTTCTATGGCATCTTCTAGTATTATAACATGTAAAATTGTAATGAACGTCTTTTTTTATATGCTTTAATTGCATATAAATATGCAGTCCTTTTTTCCCTTTATATGCACAAGCACCTCAACCTAAAAACAAGTGTAACATGCTTCGTTTTCCCATTTCCAGTGTTTGGTTAAAGGCTGCCACAAAAGAGTGCGTGTGGTGCATACTATAGAATTTAGTAATGGAGGTTCAGATATCCAAATAATGAGGATTGCTGTTTATGAAGAAGAATGGGTTAGTCCAGCCGATATCCCTGATACAAGGTATCCTCGGTGACTAGGAAATTTTTGAATATGTTCTTGCATCTCAAGTTTTTGTGATAGCTGGCAAATCTTCAAACAGTACATAGGTTCTGGTGGATTATGTATTGTGTAATTCTGTTTCAAAACGTAACTGAGTATGCATTTTGATTTGAGAAGTTTAAAGTAATTTTTCAAGTGGAAGCTTTCTCAGTATGCTTCAGTGTTTATGTCTTTAGTTTCTATCCGACTTTGATTGTTATCGATTTTGACAGTGAGTTGGAGTTGGATCTGAAGCCATTTTCTCAGAGGAAGAGGGTCCAGCCATCTGAGCTTAGTGGGTCTTGGAAGGTGTTTGAGGTGAGCGTGACGCCTATATATGGTGAGGATATGACCATGGAGGAAGGCAAAAGCGCAGCCTACGTGTATCTATGCACTGAAAACCTCAAGAAGAGAAGCTTGCCCGAGAATCTCGTGTATTTTGGGGAGGAAGAGATGGTGGATATGCAAGATGTGTCAGTCATGTGGCTACCGGGGGGCGTAACTGCATATGTGGACGTGAAAAAGGAAGGCGTCCTGTGTATAGGTGTTGGATGGTATTCGGATGAAGGAATGAACTTAGTGATGGAAAGGGACTACGGGTTAGATGGGAAACTTAAGGAGGTTAGATCGAAATCGGAGATGAAGAGAAGATGGACTAATCCTCCACCTATGTGAATTCTTTCCATGCTTATTTAACGTTTGATGTCACTAAATCGATCTGGTAATGTCACTGATATATGATCATGCAGTGTTTTCTGCTGATTTCTGGTTCAGACAATTAGCCCATTAATCTCAGAGTTTTTTTTTTTTTTACAATTAAATTTAAAGATCGCATACTCTACCGCTAGGCATTAAATGCACACAAAATCTCACAGTTTTGTCATTCATTCATGCCCCTTGTCTTAATTAGAGCGACAGTTTTGACTTTTAATTTAACCGGTAGACAAGTCAAAATATTCACAAGAGAGAGAGAAAAAAAGTGATTTGTATTTTTTTATGTGATTTCACTACTTTTATTTAGAAAACATATTACATCGGTAATCGATGTAATATGTGATGTTGAAAACTGAAAACACTTCGAAGTTCGAAGGCTTGCAGCCGTAGTTGAAAATAAATTTATAATATCAACATATGTTATATATAGAGTAAATTATTTACAATTTTATTACAAAAATTGTTCCAATATATGCCTTATACATTAGTATGCATCTATCATCTACAACGTTAGACAACATCAAAATAAATTATATTATTCTTAGATGTAGACAAGGTAAATTAAAAAAAATATGACCTTTTTAACATTAATATAATATTCTAAGAAGCCCTTCACCAGTCAAAATACAGAATTGTAAAAGTAATTAAATATGATTAAGACGTGTGCACGTTAATTATCTTTTGCTGTCCTTAATCAGAAACACCATAACACGAATTTATCACGTCGTTCTATACTTGTATTAAAAACAATTAAGTATTTTCGAGTGCACCAAAATACTTTTTGACTTGGCTAATGGTTTGGAATTAAATATTGAAAAATGAATTAGGTAGCAAGAATTCATTGCTTGCCTACTCCTTATCAAATCGATTAAAAAGTCAATTACCTCAATCCATTTCGTTTAGTTTGGATATACTATTACTTGTTCCGCTTGCAGCAGTAGCTGAAAATAAATTTATAATGTCAACATATATTATATATAGCTAGAGAGTAGTTATCCAAGTAGCCACTTGAATTATCATTCTAATATAAGTATGTATAATAATATTACAGTAGCTAATGTTATAATTTGATACTATTAATCTATGTTCTCTCTCTTTTGGTTGAGTTGATTATTCTATGTTCTTTTGTAGTCGATATATATCTTAACTTCTAAGTGTGATTAACGAAATAAAAAAAAACAACACTATTCTATACCTATTATAAAAGAGCGGATTCTTACAAAATTGGCTTTACCTAATATATCCCTATTATATCTATATTTTAAGGGCTATAGTGTAATTTAATTATTACTCATAAACCAAATAATTATTTTGTAAATTATAATTATTTTAAAATTTTGTTTCTCTATTAATAAAGGAGTCTTTTGAATCCTAGAGGCGTACATCCATATATATCCGAGATTTGATTTTTGGAGAAGAAGAAATAAAACGTTGACAATTTTTTCTATTGATTCATATTAATCATTATTATGTTGAGATTAAGATTTGATCATTACTCATTAGCTGATTTAGATATATATAAACCAAGTCGAAAGAATTATTGGAGTTTTAACTCATGTTAATTTGTTTCAGTACAAATCAAAATTACTAACTCAGTAACATCTATCTTCAATATCAAAGACTCATTTCTTAAGCCTAAAAGGATTTATTTGAATTATACTATCAATTTGGGGATAATCTTAATATGTCTTGAAGTAGATGATATATTATTAACTTGTCTCTAATTAGACTAGCATTGGGAAAGGATTGAAATATAAAGTATGAAATATAATAATAAAGATGACATATTATAAATTATTAAAGATAATAATAATTAAATTGTTAACTTAATAAAAATTTAAACTTTTATCAAAACTAATTAATATATAATACATTAATATCCTAATATATAAATTGTTTTGTTTTTCTTTCACTTTTGATACACTTCTCATGGACGAAAGAAATATAATTTATAAAATTATACATAAAATAGAGTATATATTTAAATTATAAATTGATTTGGTTCTTTTAAGGTCTACTACTTACACTTACTAATAATTTGTTGAATTAAGTCGAGTACTATCAAGCTCAAATTTAACTCATTTATTAAAGGTAATTCAAGTTTAATTGCATAAAATAGCTTTCTAAGAAAAAAAATTAACAAATGAGAGAGGAGATGAGGGGAGGGGGCGGGGCTGATAGCTGCAACTGGTTATAGTGTTGGAGTGGTGGTGGTGGTTGTGAGAGGGAGAGGGAGGAAGGGGCGGAGGGTGATAGTTCCAATTTCAAAAGTCATTTGTAGAATATAGATAAAAGTCACGTTATTTTTTTATAATTAAACTTATATTAAATGCATAATTATGCATAATAGAAAATTTTAGGCTTTTAATGGTATATCATCTATCACTATATATAGTAGCAACCAGTGCATTCTAATATACTCTCTCCGTCCACGAATAGTGCGACTATTAGATGATGGCACGATTTTTAATAAAAGTTTGGTCGATGTTAAGTGAGTGGAGAAAGGGGCTCACCTTTGTGAGTGAAAAAATAAATAAAAAGTAAGATAGTGGGTGGAGTCATGTCCTAAAATGAAATAGTTATACTTTTTGTGGACAGACCAAAACAAAAAATTATTTGCACTATTCATGAACCAAGGGAGTATTAATTAATGTATTAGTGGATATTAATTTAACTTAGAACTACTGGCATATATGTTATTCGTATTATTTGGAATCAATATGTTAGATCATTCAAAAGACAAATGTATCTCCTCTGATTTTATAATTGGTTTTGTTACAATACTAAGTTTGTCGTGTGTTAACTTAAGAAAAGAGCTGAAGGTCTTCAATTAACACGAGACGGTGTACATATAAGATAAACACTATTTGTACGAAAGATAAAGTTAAATAATATAGCTTACAATAATAATATTAAAAACTGTTTCACAATACATCAAGATAATATATTTAAAGACCTAAAAAATAAACTTTAATACGATAATGAAACAAAATTCTAATAAGAAACTAATAAATAAAAATTACTTATCTAAACTAGAATAAAGGATCAAACGTGCCACCTATCCTTGCTCGCTAAATAATTACTAGCAATTTATCCCACATCATATAGTTGAAACAAAAAGTATTTGGATGACAATCCACAAGAAAACTAAAAAGAGAATTCTAAAAAGGTTTTTCCTGATAACATTACTTCCCTTCACTTTCGAAGTATGAATAACATATGGAGAACCCTCTCTTTTTATGATAATTGTAGTAATTGAAGTCATCATAGTAATTACCTTTAAGATTTATAAGATGGTAGCAATTTAACCACATTGTAATAAAAAATATATAATATTTATATACTTTTATTTCTTCTAAGGTAACTTAATTAATTAGTGAATCCATAAAGGTTTTAATGATGTTTGGCTCTAAAGCATAAAGTTTGTTATACCCAGAGTTTTGATTCTAAAACTCTCTATTCTTTTATAATAGGCATAGATATGACCTTTCGTTCGTAATTAAATTAAATTTATTATAATAGACGATTATTATCAGTACCATACAATATTAATAATATACATAAAATATAGTATAAAAAATTTGGTTTCATTTTTTTTTTACTCTTTACACATACTTGATAATATTTTGTTGAAGATAATAATAAATAATTAATAATATTATAACTTTAAAAAATTATCATCAAATATATTTTATTTGTAATAAATCAATCATGTTAAATGAGAGTTTATACGTGCAACGCACGTAATCCCCTACTAGTAAACAAATAAATGCAGAATAAATTTAGAGAAATTGTATTCCTAAAAAAGCATGACGACTTTATTGAAGCAAATAATAATGATGGTGATAAGTGATAACAATAGAAACTAACGGCAAAGACTCACCACATCATGATTCATGTACACACAATAATACTAAATATAACCTCAAAAAAAGATAAAATAAAATAAAAAATAACAAAGAAATTAAAAACAGCACTGCCTCTTGCCTAGCCCATTAACATGACTCCCACAATAACCGTCAAACCAACCATCAAGCTCTTCCCGCCGCCCAGAGTAGCGGCGGCGTTGCCTGCCGGAGGCGGTGGAGAAGATGCTTTGGTTGTAGGTGGCGACGGGGTGGTGCCTCCGGAGCCGGAGGGCGGTGATGGGGTGGCGCCGCCGGAGGGAGGTGACGGGGTGGTGCCGGCGGGGGGTGATGGGGTGGTGGAGGCGGCGACGACGGTGACGGTGAGTTTCTGGCCTTGGGAGCAGTGGTTGGACCTAGGGCAAACGAAGTAGCGGGTGCCGGCGGCAGAGAGGGAGATGGTGGTGGGGCTGCTGGCGTCGGAGCTGATGGCGTTGGCGGTGTTGCAGCTGGTGTAGTCATCTTCTCTTACTTCGTCCACACCATGGCTGATATCATAGTTGAACACTGTAAATTAAAACAACATTTTATTTTCGTGTGTACGTAATTAACTAAAAAATAAAATAACGAATTTGAAATATAACAAATTTAGAGGATACGTAATTTAAAATTAACTCAAAAAATAAAATAACAAAATCTTACTTTCATCTCAATTATATTTGAACCATAGAAACTTAATAGGTTAACTTTAAAAGACCAAAATCAAGAATTGAAATAAACTTTATAAATAGGAAATTGATTAAAGCACTTGAGGTTTGAGGATATAAATCACAACCATGTATTGTTGGAGTAATAAATTGAGATGTGTCCTAACATAAAATATAACCGATCGATAATCACCACTGATACTGTAGTCTAATGATGTTTCTTATCTTTTGTAAAGATGATAAACCAAAGTATGAATCTTAATCCTCTATCCTGGATTAATAAAGAAATATAACCGGCAAAAAAGGATCGGGTATAATTTTTCCTAGAAAAACTATGGAAAGTACTCTGGTGAACGATTAAATTTCTTCTTATAGATCGTTCTTTCTATGAGTAAATTATTGATGATGTCTTTTAGAGCCAATAGAAAAAACAAGATTTATTGAACGTAGAAATAATTATTGATTGCTGGAGCTACATTGATCACATGCATACACCCCTATGTACTCAATAATTCTCAACCTAATCATAGAAAAAATACGGTGGAATTTACTACTCTCATCATAAATAATAAAATATGTTGGAATTCAATTTCTCAAGAAAAAAAGTGGTAAGATTGAGATGAAAAAGGAACATACCAAGGGAGTCACCAACAGTAAAAGTTTTGCCCCTTGCCCAATTGACATAGTTGACGGTGGAGTCCCAGCCGGAATTGTCGCCGACGATGTGTGACGTCTGCCCGTATGCCGCCGGAGAAATCAGAAGAACAAAGAGGAAGACAATGCCTCTGCCCATTTTTAATTTATTTACTAAATATATTATGCATGTATATATGTCTTACTAATTTCTTTATATATATATGCTGTATAATAAAGTTTGTGGAGCTCAAATGTGCTAAGCTAATGGAAGATGCAACATTATATAGGAAGGCAGCATTAGGTAGAGAGATGTATTGTTTGAAGTCGACAATTATTTAATGAAGTCGTAAGCCGTGATACTTATTTACATAATCTTAACTAATATTTTATCCCCAACATTTTCTCGTTTTGGAGTAGTATTTATGATTTTCTTATATATATATATATATATATATATTTTACTTTTCTTTTTTTTGAAATGAATATATTATATTTACTGTTGTATAATAATATAATGATTTAAAGTTTATGTGCTTAATAAGGTAATCAAATTCGACACCACGTTACTTACTTTTTCGGATAAATGACCAATTAGCTAGTGTGTATGTAATGTAACATACAACTAATTCATTATTTTTTCAAGCTCATGTCCCTAATACGTTAGGAATTGTTTGAATATTGTCCAAAGGTTGTTGGAAATGGGCCTTTGCTTCAAGCTTTACAAGCAACGAATCCAATCAGAAGATGACACCTGGCACCTTGACACCAACCCACAAAATATATTGTTCGTGTATTCCTTTTTGTTTTTCTACAGAGAAGAAATAATTGCTGTATTTTTCTTTCTTATAGTATAAAACTAAATTCTTACACTGTAAAACGGTGGAATTTGATCATAATTTTGAAATGCTACAAAGACTAAGAAAGAGTGTACCATCAAACAAAGTGTGAAATGCTATTATGTTGGAATAATATTTCCAACATAAAATTGAAACCTAATCAGCTGAAGTGCTTTAGTTTCGAAAAGAAATATTACTTCACAAACTCTTATAGAAAGAATGTTGATGATGAATACGAATCTCATCAACACCTTTATAAATACACTATGTCATACTATATTTTTATAGTGTAATTTCAATTTCAGGTTTAATTTGCAGACTGTTGCAAATTAAACATGGGTTTTACTCGGTGCACGCTACGGGTAGTGGCCACGAGTTATAATTATTTAATTTTATTGCCGGAACTGTGTCAAATCTCTGTATTCATAAGAATATGAAAAAAAATTTTATCAATTTTACGATTAGAGAAGCCAAGTCATGTCATAATCTCTTGCAAAATTGGGTAATATCGTGAGAATCTTTGAAGATATTATTGCCATGGTTTAATTATTATTAAATACACATTCAAATTCACCACCTAATAAATTTTTAATTCATTCACATAATAGAAGAAAAAACTAAATATTTATAATTCCACCATTTAATTATTTTTCTGTTAACAAGTTCGAGTCTAATACCCACCTAATATGTTTTTTAAGTAGTGTTTAAAGTAGAAGATGATTATAATTGTTTCCATGTGTAGGTAGTTTTTCTTGGTCATATTATTGTAGTTTATGGAATTATAATTTTCATTTGCTGACTTTTTCATATGCATGCTCCTGGGGCCGGTATACTTACTGAAATCAATATTATAATATAACATAGTAATTTTTTTTACTAAACGAGAATCAAAATTCTGAATCCACACTTATATTCGTTATCTGATATGAGTTTGAATGATACCTCGTTTTGGATTTAATTTTTTGATCCGACTCCTTATAAAATTGTCTAATACACGACTCTCAATATTATAATTAATCTTCACATTCCCTATTTCTGTAAATTTCTTTTATTTACTGAGTTAGCAAAAATTTATTTGTCAACTTTGTTTAGTACTTTATTATTAGTAGTGGATACAAAGTGGAATATAAAACACTTAAGGGTCAACAACAATACCAAACCTTAACCAAATCTCAGTTAAATTATGTACATGTAGGCTGTTCTGATCTGTCGAATCATGTATTTGATATTAAAGAGGAAAATTATTCTAATAAAAGATTTTTATAATTAATTGATTTAATAAAAACTCAAGAATCCTTCATTTTGAGACTATTTGTTTATTATCTTACTAATTAGAAGCCGTCCACGCTCAATCATAACTCCTATTTTACATCAGATTTCAATAATTAAATTTCACGAATTTTAGCATGTTGTAAAGTAAAAGTACCTAAGGCCAAGTCACAGAAAGAAATTCCCTAAACAATACTACATCATTATCAAATGTCAATTTTGTAAATTTAAATTGTCGTAAAGTAAATTAGTGGGTTTTGAAATAAGTATTATTTTCTCTAGTTTAAAATTCATCTAACTACTCAATTGCAATGTAGAAGACAAATTCAAACCTTTGACTAATCTTTTTCTTTACCAACGTCATTTTATCTACTTTTGAATCAATTTATTATATGTTCATTTACTCCTTCCTAGTGATCACCGGTCAAATTTTGTAACTGGGTCAAAACTGTGTAAAAATTGTTGATAATTAATATAACATGAAAACGTCGTTATACAATCAAAATTATTTTGCAATCGGAATTTTTTTAAAGATAAAATAAAACAAAAACAATCCAAAAGTAGGGTTATACATGACTGAGCCGGCTCTGATACCACTTTGTCACGGGGATGGACAGGAACAAGTCCCACGCATGCCGACATCTTCCCACACTTTGGGGCTTTCGGGACAACAACTGGTTTCGCCCTGCCATCGGGCTCATCAGGGGAACGGCATCAGCACCCGACCAGCTTGTCCTTCTCTCGGACAACCGCCTTCGCTTAATGCCTTCCCGTCTTTTTCAAGTTCAATCCGCGAACACCAAGTTGCGCCCACCATCAGAGTACGCTCGCATGCGCCCCATGAGTCACACCCGCCAATCCAACGATCCTTCGGTAGTCCGTGCCATGGATGGCACCGCGGACACCACGGACGGGCACCGTGCCCGCAGGCGAGCCGAGCCGAATATTGACAGATTCAATCTCAGCTTGTTTAAAAATTCGTAGACTCACTACGCCAAATTCGTTCATACATAACACTTCATAGATAACGGATTTTTTAAAAATTCGTTATGTATGAGCGCCTTATTCACATAGATAACGGATATTTCATAGCTCCGTTATGAGAGAAGTGTTACCTCTGATCATATATAACGTCGTCGAGCCGTTCGTTATGTATGAGTGTTACGTATGTTCATTATTTATAACACTCTTTTTGTTGCCGTTATGCTTTGTGTTATGTATAAGCGTAATAATAACGTTAACATGTACCGTTATAATTTCTGTTATGTATAGTATTTTAATGTTTTTCTATTTTTAATTCTAATTTTTTTTACTTCATTGTAAAAAACGACATCAAACCTTTCTTCCCGCGTTGGTCTTCATCTTCACTGAGAAGCTTCCCGCGCGTCCCTGCTGTCCTTCGCTGCCGTCGGCGACGCCGTCGTTGGCCGCACTATTCTGCTCGCTCAAAGGTGAAGAACCCTAAAATCTATAAATCCTCCAATTTTTCGTCTCATCTAAAATCCCCAAAATTAAAATCCCCTACCCCTATTGCTGCCGCCGGCGACCTCCGCCCAGAACAGCCGTTGCGCCGCCTCCCCTGGCCACCCACTGTGCCACAGCCCAACCTCTACCGCCGGTAATCACTCAATCTTTCACAGCCACTCTCCCTCTCTCTCACTATCAAAACTGAAATCTGAACACATCATCGTCTTCCCCACATCAGCGCGAGGCTTTTGGTGGTGGTCGTACAAAATTCTGGAAGGTTTTGGTCGACGCCGTCACAAACCCTAGTTCCAGTGGCGGTGGATCTTCCCTTCGATTGTCGTCCTTCCTGATGTGTTGACGTCCCATGGGTACAGGTGTTTCTATTCCATCACGTCTGGGATAGATTTCTGGTCGAGTTGCTGCTGTTTGAACTCCGGTGCCGACTGCCCTGTAGCTACTACTCGTTGTGACCCTGCTGCCATTGTGGGTGCTGCTGTCACAAATATTACGAAGTTAAGGTGAGTTTTTCATTCTCTTCAGAATTGAGTTAAGTGTGTTATGATTTACAGCTGCATTGTTCTTTATTGTGAATTAAGAATTAATTCAAGTAATTGAACTTCATTTCTATTGAATCATATCTTGCCTCTTTTGCATTTAATTCTCTTCAGAATTTTGAAACTTTGGAATTTTGAAAAAGGATCAGCTACTTTTTTCGTTGCCATTGTATGTGGATTCTCTCATTCTCTGCTGATTGTTTATTTCCTTTCCTATATGTGTATGTCATTTGTAATCTGGAATTTATGTGCTCAATCTGTATGTATGTTGTTACTTATGTTTGTTTAATCTATTTTGTTTCAGCCTTTAACTTCTCATGAATTTTAGAATAATGCAAAGCAATGTTTTAAAAGATGACGAGTATGATTAGCTTATAACTAGCTTATAACTTTATTTTAGAATGTGTTACTGTTCTGTAATCCATGTTTGTGGTGGTTTTGATTGTTCATGTTGGTTGTGTTCATATATACTTGTTTAATTTGTGTTATCCTCTTGACATGTTACTGTTCTGTGATCCATGTTTGTGGTGGTTTGATGTTCGGGTTAGCTCTGTTCATATATATATACTTGTTTTGTGTTATCCTCTTGACATGTTACTGTTCTGTGATCCATGTTTGTGGTGGTTTGATTGTTCGTGTTAGCTCTGTTCATATATATATACTTGTTTTGTGTTATCCTATTAACATGCATGAAGGAGTAAACACATAAATTAGGATGGATAAATTATGGATGTCAAAGAATAGATTATCATAAGAGTATGAGGTTGGAGTTGATGCTTTCTTGAAGTTCGCAGTGGAGAGGGGCTGCGATGCTAACTTCATGTCTTGTCCTTGTGCAAAGTGTGCTAACACTAGGAAGCACAAACTTAGTATTGTAAAGTGACATATCATAATGAATGGTATGGACATGACTTATCAGCAGTGGATATGGCACGGGAAAGGACTTACATCGTCACAATCAACATATGATACAAGTTGGATAGGGAAGGGTGATACAAGCTACAATGTTGAGGAGCCAATAGCTATGATTCAGGATGCGTATGATGCATATGAAGATAATCCAACTCACTTTCAGGCACTGCTTGAAGATGCTGAAAAACCTCTATACAAAGATTGTAGCAATTTTACCAAGCTGTCTGCCACAATAAAAATGTACAACTTAAAGGCAAAATATGGTTGGAGTGATAGGAGTTTCAAGGATTTACTGAAATTGATGAATGAGATGCTCCCTGAAGGCAATCTGATGCCTGCTTCTTTATACGCAGCAATATTCATTTATGGAATTTAATTACAGTTGTTAATTTTTTTGTAGTTTTAATCAATATTTTCATTGCACTTAATATGTCACGCCCCAATTTCCGAAGAAAGGCTCGTAAATCGAGGTGTGACGAGGGGGAGTAAAGAGGCGGGAAAGAAAGGGACATATTTTATTATTTTATATTAATAACAATTGATATAAATAGTAAAGTGAGGCGACCAAACCGCACTACACCATTTAAAATAAAAGATGGGGTAAATCCGTGTCTAGCATAACAAAAGGAGTCGAGCATCCACTTCTCCAAATGGAGTTACCATGAGTGAGTGGGAATTCGAGCGTCCAAGAGAAGCTGATCACAAGGCACTCTCCATCGAAAGCAATAAATAATGCAAGAGAGTCGCAATAAATAATGTATTTCTATAATATAGTTAAATCAAAAGACATAGTAGTATATATATTTATATAATTCAAAAGGGATCTTAGCGATCATTGTTTTAACACATATGTTTAGAACATTTATTCAGAGTGGCATATTTATAGCGAAAGCATATAAACAACTACAATCCCCGCCTCAGTCCTGCGCTTCACCACCTGCCTCCAACCCTGAAAACATTTGAAAACATTTGTGCTGAGTACAAAAGGTACTCAGTGGGTGATGCCATGACATTTCATAAACTAGCAATTTATCCATATAATTAGTGTAACAGATGGTTTTAGAAATCAAAGTCTCATTTGAATACACAAAACATGATTTTCTTGGGTATGTGTAGTTCCGACTGATTACTCAAGATCCCGGGCCGCATGTCACCGACGGATCTAAACTAGTACTCGGGACATAATCCCTGAAGTAACATAGTTAACTTTAACATAGGTCAGGAGCCTTGGCTCAAGACCGCTAGCTACAACATAATGGAGATCAACCCATTATATTGCAACATGGTGCGCACAATACTCAGTTAGTACCTGGGTACTCACTAAGTATCTCGATCGATTAACTGGAGTAATAAATATGGAACACACATAAAACATTTTATGGATAATTGCATTTTATAACTTAAAGAGTCTAGCACTCAAATATTTACTTTAAAAATTTTAACCCACCTGAATCTTGAAATAACGTAAGCGACTGGGAACTGCTCTCAACTAGGACACTATTTTCTTTCTTATAGATTTTCGGTAGAAAAGAACTAATGATTGCTAAACAGTAATGAAGCAAAGATGAATGGAAAAAAAGCCGAATGTTGGTATTTATAGGAAAAATTGTAGCATAGGTTTCGTTAGTCATCACTTATAGGCTAACTTATTTATTAGTTATAGGTTAGCCATGTCATGCTTTCATTTTTTTTAATAAATAATTAAATCAAGTAGATAAACATAAAAGAATGCATGTACATATTATATATGTATGTTATACGTATATATTTAACTATATGACCAATATATATATATATATAATTATCTTATTAACAATATAATATATTAAAATAAATATACTAATCACTTCATTATAATATTATATATTAAATTATGAAATTCACTATTACGTATATTATATATATACTTATTCTCTAATTTTTTTTAAACCATTTCATATTTTTATAAGTATAACCTGCACACACACACACATATATATATATATATTAAATAGATTAAATTTTAATTATAAATAATCAGAATATATAATTTTTGTTGGAATTAAAAAGAATTTCTTAGAGTACGATTATTTATATAATATCATAGGAGAGTCTTAAAATATCTAAAATTAGTTAAGGGTTGTCGAGAAAATTCGGGATATTACATAATAGGATGAATACATACGCGAAAAGGAGCAAGGAAAACTTGATTCAGAAGAAGGTTCAAGTGATTTGCTTTCACTTGCCCTTGATAAACCAGAACATGCTGGTCGTGTGCGAGGAAAAGGGGCAGGGGTCAAGCCCAAAACCTACTTCCAAACTGCTAAAGGAAGTCGACGAGCAACAAAGCAAGCTTCATGTGCTGAATTTGAAGAAGCAAAGAAAAAGATAGATGAACAAGCGAGCCAGATTCAGGTTTTGGATAAAGTAGTACATCAGTTAAAGAGTAAAATGGAAAAGTTTGAATCTAAGATGGGTGACAATGACAAAGAGTCTGAAGGAATTGGTAGTTGTTCGGTGATAAAGATTGCACCTCATGAGAAACATATGGAGTCTCCTGATACCGTATGTATTGGAAAATCAGATTTTTTGCAGGTACGTGTAGTTATTTGATTAAATAGGTACGTGTAGTTATTTGATTAAATATTGTCTGCACGCAATTATATTTTAATGAAACTTTATTTAATATGTAGGGGAAGGAGGTGAAGTTACTTCTACAACCCTCCAAAAAGCTTGTAGCTTATGGAACGGTATTTGTTGTTGGTGCTGTCCTACATGGCTCGCCAATGCCTGCAGATTGCTTTCGTGTTTCGATTGATGAAGTAGTTGATGAGAATGCACGACTACCATTTCGTGTTTCAGATGAGATAGAGACAGTAGGCAGTGCACTAGGAACCCATGTGGCTTGGCCTAGCCATTTGGTTGTGGCAAGATCTAATGAGGTACTTTTAGTGAATTTTATGTTTTCTTGTATTTTTATTAGGGAATTGTTAATAACTCTAACATTAAATGTTTAGACACATGAAAAGAAAAGAAGTGGAAAAAAGTTGTCTTTGGGAAATCAGGATTTAAACTCATTGCCTTCATCATTGATGGCATTGTACTGTTTGTTTGAAAAATCTTATAAGGATGACGGGCTGCGTGTTAACTTGGATGGTGAACTTTTTGGGCATGATTCGAAACTTTACATTCTTATGAAGCCTGATTTACTTCCATTTTGTAACATGGAACCAATACGGGAAGTTGCATTGTGGCATATATTTGGTAAGACCTCATCATTCTATATGTTTATTTATGAATGACATGTTCATATAATTGCTACATTTTTATTGGCAGGCATTTGTATAGCAACATGAGGGAAAATGATACAGCTTCCAAGTTTTTATTTGTGAATCCATTTACCGTAGAACATGGAGTGAAGCAAGAGGATAGAACACTCGCATTATCACAAAGGTTACTTGACGTTACTGCATCATATGTACTCGTATTCGTGCCTTGCAACGTGGGGTAAGTGAACAAGTATATAAAATAGTTGGTATCATGTATGTTTTTCGCCTAACAATATGACATTCATATGAAATAGTGGGCATTGGATTCTGACAATCATTCAAGTTGAAAAAGGACAAGCGTTTCTAATGGATCCTCTCTGTCATCGTAATAAGGACAACACATGGAAGTCTGTTGTCGACACGTAAGTTTTGGATTATTCAACTAATTAATCATCTCTTTCATTTTATTTGATTTTAATGTTAACTTTATATAAATTTCCTTTGAAGTGCGATAAGTATGCTCACTGCAAAAAAGGGAAAGAAAATGAAAAAAGCAAATTGGAAAGTTATAAAGGTATGTATGCTTAATTTACTGATTAGTTTTGTGGCTTAATTCTGATAGTACTGCATGGAATTTTTGAAGTAGTGTGAACACATAAATTTGGTTTTGGTTGAATAGTTGCTAAAATGCAGCCTTACCATTTTATTTCCCTAATAATTATAGGGTCCTACACAACCTGATGACAATCAATGTGGCTATTTTGTGATGAGGTTTATGAGAGATATTATCGAAGGGTTTGAAAATGCTACAGCCTCAACATTTCAGTTGTCATCACTGGTATTAAATATATATATATATACTTGAATATTGTCTAACATAGTATTAGTAGTTATTAATAAAAATATATTTATGATCTTGTTTGTATTCGTAGTTTAAGGGTGTTACTACTTATTCTCAAACTCAACTCAACGAGATTCGTGAAGAATGGGCAACATGTGTGATAAAGCATGCATTGGATTGATAGGTACGTTTACAGTTTAATTATTTTGGCTTGAGACAGTGACTATAAGTTATATTTGTTGCCTTTGGTCCTGGAATATTTGATGTTTTCTTCACTTGAATTTTGTATTAATAGGTTCTGATTGTATGAGCGAATTTGGCGTAGTGACTCGAGTTCAATTCGAGCTTTGTATTTCGAACTCGAGCCTAAACTTGACTCAAAAAAATTAAAATCAACAAGTGCATGAACAAACTTGAGCTCGAATGAAAATCTTATTTCAACTTATATACATGTGTATTTAAACTTCTAATTCCCAAAATATAATACAAAAAACACCTAACCTACTATAACCATGAAAACGAACATCAATATCTCATAAACTATTGAAAATTATCGTCTAAACGAATTAACCGTAATTTAAAATAGGGATAAAATTCTTTTTACACACTTTGAAAAACAAAAAATGAAAAATACACACTTCTTTTGAAATTAATGAAAAATACACACTATAACCATTATACCTTTTCTGCTGAATTTCTTCATTTTATTCTGCTTATTCCAATCTCATTTTCCAATTATGGAGATAATTCATGTAATACTATCAGGCCCATCACACTTCCGTATAAATAAATTCTACTTATACCAACTTCATACCTTTTTGACCGGAATGCTGCCGGGTATTTCCGCCGGAAGTTTTAGGGACCTCGTCCAACCACACGATCGCAACCGATGGTTTCCAGACGCAGACTCCTTCAGCAGCACACAGCACAGCCCTCGTTCGTTTCCTACTCGGGGCGTAGGGTATTTAGTCGGTATAAATAAAATAAATAGACACTGGAAGGGATGAGCAAAAGCCCGAACTTTATATAGGAATTATATAAAACTTATTACAACATAAGTATATCTCCTTTAGGGAGGAGACAGACTTGTTTAGCTACCTATGGTAGCGGAATTGAAATACATATACAATACTATACTAAGCTAGGAACTATAACAAATATTTATTTTTGAGAGCAGAGGAGATGGTGTTGAAGAAAGCTGGTGTGGATTTCTGATGCCCTTCTGCTCTCCAAACTTGTAGATTATATAGAGGTCTCAAATTTCAACCTCCTTCCTTCATTATTGCCTTGGATTCCTTTGTTCCGTGGCCAGCCTGTTTCTGACTCAGCGTAGGACCACTGCTGTCGTCCATTATTGAATAAGGACGCCCAACTTTCGGTGCTACTTTAATCAAACCGCACTATCTTTGTTTGATAATGCTCCTGCTGTGCTTTTACCCATTTGGTTTTTAGTGGGTAAAACTTTTCCCCTCCACCCACTACTGTCGTTTTCTTTTTAGTGGGTGCTCCAGCTCAGAGTCACATGACTCCACCAACCTGTGTCGGGAATCTACTTTTTTCCCGGGGCCCTTGGCGTCCTTGCTTTTGGCAACGCCTTCTACTCGAGATGCTCGTGGGACCGAGCCTTCTCCTTTCCCTTTCTGGGCATGAACCCCTTCCCGAATTCTGGTTCTTTCTGGTTCTGGCAATCCGAACAGACTCGCTCGGACCAGTTCCCAAAATGAGCCATGTTGCAATATTTACGATGAGTGTCTTTACTCGTCGTAATCTTGTTTTCCCAGAGCAAGGTTCTCTTTCTTTCGAAAGCTTCCTCTGCGAATCTTGTAGACTTTCCTGTCATGGTATTTAACAGGAATGATCCGTTCACTGAATTCTGAAAGAATTTGAACGGGAACTTGACTTTGTCCATCTCGGTGAGACAGACCCATAAACCCCATGCTCTTCTTGTGGAGATGAGATCTTCTGGCAATGTTGAGACTAGAGTAGTCTCCTTCTCTGCAGGCGCTTTGATTTTTTCAAGGGCGCGTGCATCCGGTCTTCGAAGCCTAATATAGTGGAAGGCTTCATGGTTTCCTTTTCCTGCTGGTTCTGGGGCTGCGCTGATGAAATACAGCTCCAAAACATCACCTCGGCTAAGCTGTGGATTATTAGCCCAGGTATCATACACCGCCTCTTGAATCCACTTGGGTAGACTCTTGATTTCGGCGAATGATGGGGATGTGGTATAAACTGAAGCAAGTGCTCCGAATTCATACCATCTCTTGACTTCGTGTGGATCTGAATTTGGCATCATCCACACCCGAGGATATTTCCCCGAAACATCAACCCTTATTTTTTCTGGGTTGATACCCGTCCTTGTGTTGAGCTTCTCCCAATTGGTTTGATAAACCTGCCATGAAGAAGAAACTTCAATCTTATCAGTATTAATCTTAGAAATGCCAGTCATTGGCCTAAGATTAATCTCTCCCTCTTTTTCCCCAGAGGTGCTGGGTTGACATGATGATCCAGAGTGTGACCCCTGAATATCATCTTTTTCTTGGGGCAATGGATCCGAAGATACCACCACCTTAGAACTTGGGCAAGAGGTATTTGAATCCTCTGCTACAGGTTTAGAGCCCTGTACTCGAAACTCTTCTTTTACCAAAGGATCTTTGGCCACCCGAAGGATTGGTGTTTGACATGCAGTCCAGAGTTGACTCTGAGACCGTATGCAAGCTCGTATTCTCTCGGTGACTTTCGTCTTATCGAGAGTTTGCAATCTTCCTGCTTGTTCAGCATTCAGAATGCACTCGTCCCACTCGCCGGATAACATCTCCAGATTTTCTCTGAGATGTCTATGGGCTAGTAGAATGGAGTTCACGTCAGTTTGCTCCATCTCTTGTTAAGAAATCTGCAAGAATATTTTCGTGAGATTTCAGAATGACAATATCAAAAATATAATATTGGCATTCAGCTTGCCATCTAATTAATCTAGCCTTTTCAGGCTTCGATTCCATCTTGTTTCTTAAGAAAGCTTTAACTTGTGTGTTATCAACTTTCAAAGTAAATTTCTTTGCAAGTAAAAATAAAGGCCATTTTTTAAACGCCTTTCTAACTGCAAAGAACTCTTTCTCATTGATGTGCCATCTCACAGCCTCATCATCTGAGAATAAACCACTGCAGTATCTACAGGGTTCTTCTCCATTAGGAGTGATTTTGGTTAAGACGGCTGCCCACCAATAATCACTAGCATCTGTATACAGGACCAAGTCATCTTCGTCCTGAGGTATCGCGAGCTTTGGGAGATTTTTGCAAACCCCTTTTAACTCCCGCATCCCTTGTCGATGTTCTTCTGTCCAGATGAACGGAACATCCTTTTTCAGTAATGAACTGAAAACTTTTCTATGTTTTGCGAGATCTTTAATAAATGGTCCCGCAAAATTAACAACTCCCAAAAAACTCTGAAGTTGTTTCTTTTCTTTAAGATCTTCAGGAAAATTCTGGACCTTTTGAACAATATGGTCCTGCAGAATGATTCCTGCTTCATCGATCTCAATACCCAGAAATTCCATTTTCTGAGTTGCAACGACTGCCTTCTTTTCGTACAAGATTAAACCTTCTTTATAACAAACATCTGCAAAGATCTCAAGATGTTTGATATGTTCTTCCATATTTTTTGATGCTATTAAAATATCATCAATATAGACGAACATAAAAGAAAAATAATCTTTAAATAGATTATCCATCTTTCTCTGAAATATTTGAGGCGCATTAGCTAACCCCATTGGCATTACGTTCCAAACATAATGCCCTTGTGGAGTAGAGAAGGCTGTAAACTTCTTACTCCCTTCCTCCATGCGAATTTGGTAAAAACCTGACTTGCAATCAAACTTAGAGAAAACCTTAGCATTCCTAATGCAGTTAATAAGGTGTTCCCTACTTGGGATAAAATATCCATCAAACTCTAGAATGTCATTGATTCCTTTGTAATTAATAACAAGTCTAGGTTTACCTCGTTTGATCTCACCATGATTTCTTACTAGAAATCCGGGACTGCTGTAAGGCGAGTTCCCTGATTCGATCAGTTTTAAATCAAGGTGTTCCTTGATTATCTCCTTCATATCCTGCTGATCTTTGAGGTTCATCAGGATTGGTCTGTATCTTACAAACTCATACTCTTTTTCCGGCTTCACCTTCAAGGTTGCATTGAGCTTGTTTTTATCCCACCATGCCAAAGGATTCTCACTGTAATTCCTTTTGATTTTCCTTTTGACATCTTCTAGGGATACCTTCACCTCTTCCCTAATATCTTGATAGGATATTAAAGAAGCTTTGAGGATATGAATCTCTTCATCTCCAAGATCCCAATCCCTGATACAGCTTAGTACTGCTTCGCTGAATCTCCTTTGATCTTTCATTTTTGGTTGTCGAAGTTTTCCTTCATCACCACGCTTGCTGCGAAAACTCAATGGTATCTGGCGATTAAAAGCCCCTTTGAGCCTCTGGACAATGATCTTGTGATCGCAAATGGTTGTGAACACCAATTGTCTTCTTTCATTATCCTGCATATATCTTTTGAACATCTGTAGGAAATTGTTTCCTAACAGAATGTCTGCACCTGTATCATGGAAATAAATTGGTGGAGTTTTAACCTTGTACCAAGGTGTACCTCTGGCTCCTCCGATCAGAATTTCCGTCTCTTTTACTCCTTTAGCAAGGAGCAAAATCTTCTTTGAGAAATCTCTTCCTGCAATTCGGGGTAGATCATCTTCTACCTCTGCTGGGAAGACTATTCGTTTTGCCGTACAAATTCCTGCACCTGAATCAATATAAGCAGCAAAATATTCTGCTTTATATTTTTCATATAACATCCCTATAGAGATGTATATGGAGAATGGACTTGTCATTCGATTAATAGTTTTCTTCCATTAATCGTGATTTCCATTCCGTCCTCTTTATTTCCCCACGGTTTGTGATCCTCGAGAAAATCCAGTCCCAAAAGCAAAACTGCTTCTCTTCCAGCTCTACCCTTGATCTCCATCACTTGTCCCCCAATTTCCAGGGTACCTTTGTAATGATTGATCTCCGGTTGCTGCAAATAGTAAAGAACATTACAAGGGAAGTTGGTTTCCCACCTTGTAGTGTCGAATTTTACTATTACTTCTCTCCATCCCTCGGGACATTTCAGATTTACTGAAACTTTGTTACTCTGAGATGTTTGAGGGTGTGGCGATTCTCGAATGAGACTTCGACTCCTTCCATATGGTAAAGACATAATTCTGTCTCCTTGGAAGGATAATCTTCCTGAAGTTATCCTGAGACTTTGATCGTGTCTCATGACTTCTCTATCTCGGATTTGAATATCCACATTCCTTAACCGAGCAATTTCAACTCTATCGGGACAAACAGCTGTTGTCACCTTGTTGAAGATATCTGGTATCTCAATAAACTTCTTTCCCAGAAATAACTCAGTGTGATGTGAGTTGGAAAGAGCATATGATACCTGATAAGTAATGGAGTAAGGCCTGTTTCCTTCCTCCAGCAAATCCTTGCGTTTAAAGTCCTGATAAAGCGTCAGGGCTTTGCTGAAATGGGTATCATTAAGATTGTAAGCAATCTTAGGATAAATGATTCCCACTACTTGTCCTGCACAGAGATCTCCCGCTATTGTTCCCAATACGGAATCCTTCAGATTTCTGACTCTTTTATCGCATATAGCGATATCAATCGGCGTATGAACTCCGGTAAAGAGAGCCGACTTTAACATCAACTGGATTGCTCCAATATGAATCCAGTTCATCTTTTCAGCGACTTCGGGCTTCATTTTTGATAAATCTTCCCGTATGTCACTGGCTGGAATCAACTGCATTTCCACTTGATTCCCTGTAAGCTCTATAGGAAGCGACATTTCTCGCCTAGAAATTCCATAGACGATTTGTTGTTTCCTGCTCCTTAGATTAAAGTTCCTTAGAACTTGATCTATATTACTTGCCGAAAAGCCTTGATACTTTTGTATATTCAGACTCTTCTTCATGATCTTGTCTATCAGACTTTGAGAGAGAGTTGTGTGACTGGAGAATCCTGTCCTGTCCTCTTTCTCCTGATGAACAATTTCTGGATCAGTCTGACTCCGATCTAGTTCCATCAGACCATTCTGAATCTTCTCCGCTGAAGACTTCTTCTTGTTCATATATACTCTCATCCGAGGGTATATCTTCGAACTGATATACTTGTACCAGTTCCTGGTAGTAGACGGCATCTTCGATATCCGGAGTGGATTCGAATTTGTTGATACCTCTTCTCTCGTTGTCTGGGCAATTTGTGGAAATATGCCCTTTTGCACCGCACGTCCAGCAGTTGCAATCTTTGAAACTTTCATTAACTCTAGTGTGAGTTCTTCTGAAAGTCTTCTTGGCAGGTGTCCTTTCTTGAGATTTATCATCTCCTCGGAATGGATACCTATTCCTTGATGGTCCACTTCTTTGGCCTGATTTGTAAGATCTGGCCTTCTGTCTTGACCATCTGGTTCTTGGTTTCCAAGAATTTCTTTTTGGATCTCCACCTTTCTGATAGGGCTGAAATCTATTTTTCTTGTATTTCTTCAGCCTCGGTGGTTCTCCTCCAATGATCGTTGGTAGATCATTGTCTTCACAATTTAGAGGAGCAAATTTGTTAATTCTCCTCAGTTTCTTTAAGTTCTTCAGAGCTGTTGCTTGTTGGCACCATTCCGAGAGCTTTCGATGTACATAAGACATCCTTCTTGCGACGTTTTCAGGGTCACCTGGTTCGTAATCCCGAATCAGCATCTCTTTCCATGGGCTTGGAAATTTCAGAAAGAAGATTTCCAGTGCCACTCTATCATCAACTTTAGATTGATGTTGATAAAGAGTAAAGAGCTGTAGAAACTTGTTGAGCGATTGTTGATCCAAGACCGCAAGTCTTAGATTATACAATGCCATCAAGTACTTCTTTCTCTTCTCTAGATCATATCCTTCGAAATATCCTTCTCCCAGAAAATGGTTCTTAAAAAGAACGGCCATATTCTGGACATGTTCTGTATAGTTATCACTATTAAAACATGAATTCTTGATTTCCACAGGAAAGAATTCCCATGCTGTCTTGACCACTCCTGCAAGACTCATTTCGAGGATTCTAACGAATCCTTCCTTGTTCAAATCGAGAGTTGCTGCTGCAATTCTCAGGGCTGACGTCCACTCGTCAATGACTGATTCTCGATCTCTGAAATTAACTTCATCGAGATCAAGCATCACTCCGTAAGGATGGATGGGATCTAGGGTCGCCTTTCCATAGGGTGTATCTTGCACCTTTGGATGCGGCCTTCTTGCCCTTGTCCTTCTTGCTGCCATGTATGCATCATTTGGGGTATGTTGATCATACCTTGCTCCAGTCTGAAAGTCCTGGACTGCATTAATGGCTCCTGGTGCATTTTGAAAATCTTGTTGATTTCCAATAATGGCTCCTGGTGGTAGTTGATTCACCGGCTGTGGGTTTTGGACCACATTCTGGTTCATCTTTAAGTCCACCATCGTCATGTTAGCAAAAGATTCTGCTAACTCCTGGAGGTCGTCAAGCTTGATTCGTTCAAGATTACTCATTTCTTCTTTTCACGAATCATTCTTTTCAAGGTCTCTATGTTGGGATCCTTTTTGGTTTCTCCCACTGGCTTTGGATAAGTGGGTTCATTACCAAAAGGATTTCTCCCTCGACTGGAACCTGGTTGTTGTTCCAATTTCTCGTTTCGCTGAATCAAAAGGTTCAGCTTATCTCGCCAGTCTGTCAGAATCTTCTGATATCTGGTTCTTCTTTGCTCCAGAATTCGGAGACGTTCCTGGAAATGTCCACACCTTGGACATTCTTCTGGAGTCATCATATATGATTATTATGATGGTTCCTTCTCATGGTATTTGTTACCTCGAACAGGAGATAGATCAGATCTGAATTATATCTCCTTCTGGCCTCGATTTCTTGAACCAAAGGTTCAAGGTATTCAAGCCTTCTTTCTCGTACGACTATGGAGTCGAACAATTCTCTCCAGATGATTCTTGTCATCTGGTTTCTTTCTCTTTTTATCTCCAAATCCTGGAGATAATTCCTGTAACACTCACATCTCGGACAATTGTCCGGATTCATGTTTTTCTTGATGTCTCCTCCGTTAGGATAATACTTAAAGCAATAAATAAAATATAATTCCTTAATAAAACCAAGCTCTGATACCATTTTAGAAGCGCGGGATCAGAATGGCAGAATCTACGATAAATGGTTCGTATAATAAAGAAATACATAGCTATTTTCTGTCCATAGCAAATCTGGACTGTCAATAGTTTAAACAGAGGGGTATAATAGTCATCTTGTGTATTTTTCATTTGTTTTGGTGATGGTGTGTAATTTTCATTTTGCAAAATGAATAGTGTGTATTTTACCCCAATAGCACTTTAAAATATAACCAAAAGTTGGCATCATCCACCAATATAGACATAATAACGAAATAGTATGTAAAAAACTTGACAAAATAAACATAGCAAAGTTTAAATATATATATATATAGGGGTAATGGTCTGTAAATTCCTCAACTTTCAGCAATTTCTGGTTTTGCTCTCCACCTTAAGATTCTGCCTGTAAATTCCTCAACTTTCAGCGATTTCTGGTTTTGCTCTCCACCTAAAGATTCTGCCTGTAAATTCCTCAACTTTAATTGTTTCTGATTTTGCTTCCGGCGATAGGATTAGGCAAGAATAGTTTTGAAAATTTATAGATGTGGCTTAAATTAATCTATGTGGCACTCTCGTTGCATATATGTAAATTAAAAAAATAAAAAATATTTCATGTCATCATCCTCACCCCTCTCTCAGTCTCGTTCTCCCCTGCTTCCTTTCATTCTCGCAGAGATAATTCAACCGAGAAAATACAGATCATGCGCTAGAAGGCACCCATAAAATCACAAGAATTTTAAATCCTACTCACACCCATACAATCTTGAATTCATCAAATCTCCAAATAGCCAGAACAATAATTTTCACATTCATATGAAGGAAAAACACTGACAAATCTAGCAATCTAATCTTGGAGAGAGAGAGAGAGAGAAAGTGGGTGGGTCGATCCGGTTCACCAATCTCGACGAGGAGTACCAGATCGAAGGCTCCTTCGCCTGCTAGAAATGCAAGGTGAGAGCAAAATCAGAAACAATTGAAAGTTGAGGAATTTACAGGCAGAATCTTTAGGTGGAGAGCAAAACCAGAAATTGCTGAAAGTTGAGGAATTTACAGGCCATTACCCCTATATATATATACATTTTAATATATTGTTGTATAAACCAAATCTTGTTCAACATATATATTTTTTGTTTACTATCACGAGCATAAACTTAATATTGGTATTAAATTATTTAAAAAATTAATTAGACAAATTCGTGAACACGTTTGCGAACTGGCTCATCAAATAGGCTCGCAAACATGTGAGCTAGCTGAATATTGGCAGGCTCAAGCTCGACTACAATGAACTTTTTTTGAACCAAATTCCGATTAATGTCTCGTGAACAGTTCGACTCATGTACAACCCTAGCCAAACTGCCAAAGGGCCAGAGCTCATGATTAGGCCCATAAGGGAAACCATTGCATGCAATTGGGCCTAATTGAATTGGATCAGTTGAAATAGATAAATATACTCACCATGTCTCGAATAAGTGTCTCTTGTTCATAATTATGTTATATCAAGGAAATAGGTAAATTTATTCTTTTTATCCCCAAATATTGCATGAAAATATCGTACAAGTAAATTTTTTGTATTGAAAACAAGGGAAAACAGGAACTATAACATTATTTTTCTATTGAATTCTGAAATATGACACATATTTGGAGATGAAAAGAGTAACTTTTAATGTAGACCAGTTCTTTTTTTTTTTTGCAATTGTAACATTAAATTTAAAGATCGTGTCAAAGTCCTTTTGGCCTCAGATATTAATCATACTACCGTTAAACAAACACACGCACACGCTACCAATGTCATGCATATCCACAAATAAGGGATAAGGTGCAAAAATGCCCTCGAAATTTACATCGAGGAGCAAATATATCTTTGAAATATGTTGAGGTGCAAAATTATCCAAATACTTTAATTAATAGTGCATATATACCCTTCCATTTAACGGAAACTTAACGGCTGTTAGTCTATCATTATACTTATTTTCATATTTCTTTAATTTTGGAAGATCCTAATCGATTAAAAAATTATGATTAAAATAATTTAAACTCGTGTCTTTTTTGTCAGTTCTCAATTTTCTTCCCAGTTGTAAATTTTCATTACCAAGATATATACGAACCAACTAACTCAGCATCACTTGTATGCCTTGTAGTAGCCTCAAATATAACTAGCTAGTATTTCCGAAGCATAGAAATTACCATTAATATGATCTTGGCAAATTGTATTCCTATAGTCTAAGAGAGATCACACAGAGAGAGATAGAGAGAGAGAGAGAGTCACTTGATGAATCATCATCTATATTTAACAATTAACATGATCATGAGTTCATGGCTCGTCCGTATATATATTTCTTGTGCATCAGTAGCCTCAATTTTACATTCGAACAATCTGATCAGTAGACGATAAGTTGTAGTAGGACTAATATGCCTTGTAGTAGCCTCAACTCAAGATGGCATATGATTCTAATGTTCGATCAGTGTTCGAAGAAAGAAGATGGGTGTGGGGGGGGGGGGGTTGTCGAGAGTTAGAGAAGAAAAGAAACAGAAATTAAAAAAAAAAAGAAACAAAAAAGATAACGGTAGTTAACTCTCCGTTAAATTTGCACAATTTATTAAAGTATTTGGATATTTTTGCACATCAACATTGTAACGACCCGGCTTCCGGACTGACGGCTGGCCCCACAAACCATCACAAGTCCTTTCTGTTGGGAAAATTAATAGAGTTTTGAAGTGATACCAAAACCCAGCTGACCCCAACCGAGTAGATGTTTGCACAAGCCCAAGTGTTTTCCAGCTCACCTGTTTGAGCTTATAGATTTTCTATGTTTACAGGTGGTCGCTGAAGACAGCAGAAGACCCAGCTGAGTACACAGCAGGGTAAGCCAAGTCGAAGTGTTAAGCAACGTTATCCAGATCCAAGACGATAAAGTTCTTCCAGACACAGCTGTAGGAAAGACCCAGCTCGTGTGACAACTCAGCTCAGCGTCAATGACCCAGCAGAGTTCAAGACTCAGCTCAGCGTCAATGATCCAGCAGAGTTCAAGACAGCTCAGAGTCATCAGCACAGCAGAGTCGAAGTGAACTTTAGATAAAGTCAGATCTGATCTGGACCATCAGGAACTCGACACCTCAGCACCTAGAAGTCAAACCTAGGATTGCTTTACGAGGAAATCAAGGAAGAAGACAAGTCTATCTTGTCAGAAGTTAGGTAGAGATTCAGAACGGCTCTTTCCAACGGCTAGTTCTAATCTCTCCCTATAAATAGAAGTCTTCTTCATCATCAGGATGAGAGGAGTGACGAGAGAATATATTCAAGAGAGATCAACATACTTCATTGAAGGAAGTCTAACCAAAGATCAAGAGATCTCTCAGAAAAGCTTCAAAGATCCAGCAGCCTTCATACTTATGAGTGATTATTTATTCTCAGGCTGCTGAAGCTCTCTCCCACTAGTATCTAGGCATATAATCCTTCCAATCTTAAGCCTAGTTTGAACGAGTTCATCATACTCAAAGTTCTTCATTGTAAGAACTCGTTCATAGTTGGAAAACCCCCCAAACCCAAACCCAGAAAAGGTTAGGTAAAGGTACGCCTGCTCGAAGCGCGTAATTCGAGTGTTGGTTCTGTAGTACCCGCAAACTACAGGTTAGGCTTCGCGTGCCGTAAACGATCTGGTTACGTTTCGATACGATACGCGTAAACTTGTATCCGGCTTGAGGAACTAAGTACGCAACGCTTCTTGTTGCGCGAAAAGTCAGTGGTATCCTTAGTGGATTACCAGAGGTTTCTGGTCGTGGACGTAGGAGTAGTTTCTCCGAACCACGTTAAGTTGCTTTGTTCTTTCATGTTTGTTTATGCATCCAGCTAACCCTTCATACGCATTATTTCAAGCTGCATAAACTGATTAACTGAAAATAGAAACTAAGCTTTGCAATATATTTGAAACAACAGACGGACTTTCCAAAATCCCACCACATTTCGCACACAGCCAGCTGTGTCGATCAAGCTGCCTTCCAGCTGGATCGAACACAGCCAGCTCACTCAAAAGAATTTTAATTGGAAAAGTTTTTAAACCTTGGTGTATTCACCCCCCCTCTACACCAAGGTATCCGTCTTGGGACCATCACTTTCTAGCGTGCTTTGTCCTCACTCACACGCTTCCTGAGAAAACTTTCCAGGAGGTCACCTAGAAGATGCATCTTGATGGTATAAGTAGCCCAATCAATTCCTTTAAGCTCTCCTCGAATATGTCGTCACATTCCGACATATTCTCGGAATCCCTCTCATACGACCCGGCTTCCGGACTGATGGCTGGCCCCACAAACCATCACAAGTCCTTTCTAGCGTGCTTTGAGGACAAAGCACGCTTCCTGAGAAAACTTCCCAGGAGGTCACCCATCATAGAATTGCTTCAGGTCAAGCACACTTAACCTTGGAGTTCTTCCACAATGAGCCCCAGAAAAGAAGATGCATCTTGATGGTATAAGTAGCTCAATCAATTCCTTTAAGCTCTCCTCGAATATGTCGTCCCATTCCGACATATTCTCGAAATCCCTCTCATTCGGGTGTGTTTCGGTTCGTTCCTGCCCCCTCCGCTTTGAAGTTTTATTGGAGCCGCTCCTTGTCCAAATAAAGCACTTTAAATCCCTTTTGCTCTATCCAAAATTCGAAAACAAAAGGTATTTAAATATTAATACTAATATTTCATGAAATGATGTATGCACATGCATGTGTTTAATTAAAGAAATAAATTTTAAATATCTTTCTAACGAAACAATTTAATAAGAATTGAATTTGACTAATTAAATTAGATTTAATGTCTAGGGGCGCGACTTAGACTATATCAAAGCTCGATTAAATTTAATTTCACACATTTGCAAAATAAGAAACACATTTAAAATGATTTAGCAAGTATATTTGAAAATCGGGTTGTTACAAACATACTTCAAGAATATATTTACTCTTTAATATAAACTTCGAAGGCATTTTTGCACCTCATCCCTTTAAACAATGAATACCTCCACCTAGCACGTTCTATCAACTAGTGTATCGTTTTTCCTTCATAATTGAATTTCTCGAATATCCAACCCCATCAATCCTAATTTGTTAAAAATAAAACCGATGGTTCAAACTTTCTCACCTTATCAGGTTCTAATTATTACAAAATGTTATCGTCCCAATTTCAAGAATATCCTAACGTTTAGAAACTTATAATTTGATCGCAAAAATATCTCAAACCCAATTTGTACTATCAGTACGTAGCATGCCGGAATTTGACGTGAATTTAACTCTCATCTCCTCATACAAAAGGACGTTTTTTGAAAATTGAAAAAAGAAACAAAGATTCGAGATTTCTTCATCAACTCAATGCGACACGTCGTTCAGTTTTTGCAAGAAATCTCTCTCTCTCCAAGCTTCTGAAAATCTTCTCTAACGTTCCCACCACCATCATGAACCCTAACAATGGAGTAAATATACATCCCAGATCAATTATCACATTTCAGTATTATGCATAATAATGGCACACGTATATATTACTATAATTTACTTTATAATTAGTTGCAAACTCTCTGTATCAGTATTTTGAGTCATAAGGCACAAGGCTTTCTTACTAATATAACGATAGCATGACCAAATTGGATTCGGAACTATTGTGTGAGTGGAGTGATAATTCCATAAGAACTTTACTGGAAAAATATGTTGAAATCATTTTTCTATATTACATGTATATTCACATCAGTAAGCTAAATGGATTTTCTGATGCTAGAATTTGAGCTTCATGACATTATTAAAAAAATATCGAAATGTTGCGTACCGATTGGCTAATTGTTAAAAGTATGACGGTATAAAAAAAATCAAACATAATGACAAAATGTGATATTTTCCCAAAGATAAGTTTTAAAAGTTGAGACATATTTTGAAATATATTGTTTAAACATTTGCACAATATATAAATAGTATTGTGCCCAAAAATTAAATGTCCAGCTAACGAACTTCCCGGTAAACCGCACCAATGGACATGTGCATTGTACTAAGATCCAAAAGGTTACTTGTGTATACAAAATAAAATACTACTAATAACTAGCAAACCACAGCTTCAATTCATGGGATTTTCCATTTTATATGTGGTGGTGGTGATTGCAGGTAATGTAATGTTGTAGAAGGAGAAGGAGAAGGAGAAGGAGAAAGGAGAAGGAGAAGGAGGAGGAGGAGGAGGAGGAGGAGGAGGAGGAGGAGGAGAAGAAATACTAGGGTTTTGAAAGGCCATGACACACCACACTACTAATTTTGTACAAAATTCCAAAACCATTTAACAAACTAGCTGCTGCTTTCTCGTCTCATGGCGTCATCCCTTGCCTCTTCACGACTCTGGAATCCAAACCTCAATCCCATTTTCCCCCCTACTCAAATTACCAGGTCCAAATTAAAATCCACAATTTTTTATTTTTTATTTTTAATTTACGTCACAACTGCGGCTCTCTCTCAAAGGAAGAACCAAATCACTTTCCCAAAATACTACTAGTAACGCCCCAAAACAATGCATCTCCAGGAATAACCAAGTAATTTACAACCACCCAGACATCAGCATTATCACTTATCGGAAATTTAATGACTATCACTTCACGTGAATTACAAAAACGATGCAATTTATTTTTTAAACCGATCTTACCCAAATCTTAATAACCAAGAAATTGCAAAACACTATAAAAAATATTATATGTATATAATACTTACATAAACAAGCATTTTCCATAAAAAATAATAAAGAAAAACTGAATTTTAAAACTTTGAAAGCAGTATAGGAGGAAACTAGGTTTCCCCTAATATGTGATAATAATAATAATAATAATAATAATAATAATAATAATAATAATAATAATAATAATAATAATAATATAAACTTCGACGCAATATTCATGTTCGGGTTATATAAATGGGCCCCACATTTTCCTGATAATCCGTACCTTATTACCGGCGTGATAAATCTCAAAGTTGAAGAAGTGGATGACTAACATCCTTTTGTCATTGTCCTCTCTTCCTCAGAATGAAACAAAATGATCAATTCCAGCAGCAATTAGCATGAGAACATATATTGGCCCCCGGGATCCCTGCATCCTACATTCAATGTAAGTATGTAACTGTATAAAGAAACATGAATATATTTGTATTAGTAAATTCTGCAGCTTATAAATAGACCCAGGATATTTATGTTTCATTCATCAACTTACCAATTGAGGCGTCCGAGTAGCAAAAGAAAGAACCCTAGTTTCTCGTCAAAAAAAAAAACAACCACCCTAGTTTAACATGGCAGAGAACACAAAGCCCACAGCAGATCCTTTCACAAGTGCAATGGCACTTTCACAAATGGGTGTAAGCAGTGTTCCGGAGAACTACATTCTCCCACCATCAGAACGCCCTAACCTTGAGCAGACACCACGTTGCTCCTTCAGTGCTTTACCAGTCATAGATCTCGCCTCTTTAGAGAACCCACTTCTTCGGCCACAGGTGATAGAACAAGTACATCTGGCTTGCAAGGAATACGGAGTTTTTCAGGTATATTCACAATCACATATAGCTGCATAAAGTGATAAAACCACTAGTCTTTACCAATATGAACTCCAACAATTCAGGAAAAAAGTTTTTAGGCTATAAGTAAGACTTTAGCTTTAGATTTGAGATAGTTGTAGCGTAATTGCCTGCATATTTTTATTCTTAGATGGCATGCATGGTTTCACATCAGCAGTGAGAATGCATAACTATTGAAAAAGATTAAAACAAAGTATGATCCAGAAGCAGTTCAGATAAGTTTACCGAAAATTTTCCATCTTCACTATCTTTGTGACAAGTTTGCTACCTTATCATTGCAAGAGCAGTAGACTAAATAAGCAGTTTCAACATAAGCATGCAGTTTAGCCACTCTATTCTAGGGAGATGCACTAATTATAATTTTTTTTTTTGTGCAGGTGGTCAACCATGGAATTCCTGCTTCATTAAAAGATGAGGCTCTAAATGTTGCTGCAGATTTCTTTGACATGCCAAATGACACAAAGATGAAGCTGGCCTCTACTAATGTTCATGAACCTGTAAGGTATGGGACGAGTTTAAATCAAACCAATGATAAAGTTCAATATTGGAGAGACTTCATCAAACACTATGCCAATCCAATTTCAACTTGGATCGACTTGTGGCCATCAGATCCTCCAAGCTACAAGTAAGCAATTTAATGCAGTCCCTACACAATTCACATCTATAATATGCCTCTTTTATTAAAATGTGTAACTGCTTACGTTCTTAATTTACTCGTATCACCCTCATCCTATATCAAAACATAAAAGGCAAGGATTCAAAGAGTATGTGCCATTTTTGCAGGGAGAAAATGGGAAATTATGCGAAGGCTTTGCTTCTTTTGCATATAAACTTAATTCAGATAGTATTTGAGAGCTTGGGTCTACGAGCAGACTACTTACAGAAAGATATGGAGCAAGGGTCCCAAGTCATAGCCGTCAATTGTTACCCTGCTTGCCCAGAACCAAATTTAGCATTAGGCCTGCCCCGTCACTCAGACTATGGATTGTTAACAATCATACTCCAAAATCAACAGGGGCTAGAAGTGATGGACAGCAGTGAGAAATGGCAGTCTGTTCCAGTAGTTAAAGAAGCATTAGTGGTTCAGGTGGGGGATCAAATGGAAGTGCTGAGCAATGGCCGATACAGAAGTGTTGTTCATCGAGCAACTGTGAACTCAGAGAAGAAGCGTCTTTCAATTGCTAGCCTTCACAGTCTGGCAATGACCAGTAAAGTAGCAGCTGCCCCAGAACTAGTAGATGAGCTACATCCATTGGCCTACAAAGAAGGCAGCTTCGAAGATTTTCTGAACTTCCTTGCAAATAATGACATCCTGGAAGGAAGATACATAGACACTTTGAGACAGAATCCTGAGATAGCATCTATGGAGTAAAACGAGAGCTAGTAAAGATGTTATCTGTCATTAATCTAAATGATTCAGATTTCAAAAGCAGGAAAGAACATCAAGATATCAGTAAGTGCCACTGAGGTTTGCAACGGTTCTTGGAATAAAAGCAATGACGGAAGCCAATCATTGCGCAATATAGCATAGATATTTAAATATTTGTTATGCTAGGTTTGTCATCGTAGAAAGACATGGATACCAATGTACACGTTTTTATATCGTTTTTGAATTTTTATCCAGCATCATAGTTATTAATTGCCCATCGCTCACTATCGCGCAAACCTGTCCTAGCGCTATCACGAATCACATTGCACACGCTATTTGAAAATGTAGCGCAAAATTACATAAAAACATATATATCAAAATCGTAAGCAAATTTTGAAAAATTTGTTCAGTTCATAAAAATATGTGGAGAGTTTGAAGACTAATGGAGAAGTTAATGAATATGGCTGTTATTTTGTGTTCAATGGCAGAAGTGATATAAAGAAGAGGAGTAAGAAGAAGAAACAGTTAGAAAGAAGAATGTAAGAAACACGCTTAGAAGAAGAAAATAATCATTTCATTGATACAGAGAGTCTGACGGGCAGACTCTTATTATAAGAGTTATATGTTCAATTTAAACCCTAATTAAATATTAAAGGCCCAAGCCCAAGAAGTAATTAATCAAATAGTGTGCTATATTGCGCTATGCGCGACGGACAAATCGCCCAGACAGCGCAAATCACGCTTGCGATTCGGAACCAGGCAGTGAATCGCGTTTTGTCACACAAAGGCTGCGCGTCGTGACGCGATGCGCGATCGCACTCACGATGTGCGAGATTAACACCTATGTCCAGCATCATATCTACTTATTTGTCGATTTCCTCCAATGTTAATAGAGAAAACCTATTAATGATTTCAATAAATGTGCATTAGTACACTCCCAAAAGTGTGCCATGTGACTAAATTGGAAACAGACATTGCTAATTAAGATTAAAGAGCGAAGAAGTCCCATGCCGTTTAAACATATTAATGTAGCTTACCTTTTTTTCATTTTTTCCTTTTAGCAAATATTAGAAAAGGCAGACTTAGAATTGCACACTATTATTCAATCTTTCACAATCTCTTTGGGTGCAGAATGAATCCCATTCCCTATGATCGGATGGTGAGGAATCACATAAAATGTCTGATATCATAGCAAATGACCAATCATCATTAGTTCAAAAAAGAAGTAGATAATTAATTAGTCGCTTCCGTGAAATTATTGCAATAATCTATTTAACTTCAGTAATTCAATAATATATTATGGCGATAAGTGACCATTTAGGGTGAGTACATCATATGTTGTCCATAAAAAAAAAATGAATGCTTAAAGTGACGTCATGAAATATGCATACTTATTATTGTGCATATATTCTACATAAGCACAAGGATTAGTTTTGGACTGTTTAGTTCGTAAAATAAAGCAAAAGGTAGAGAAACCAAAGAAATAAACAAATAATAAATGAATACATACAATTTTAGATTGTTATTACTGCACTACATTGACTATCCGACAAGAAAAGGCCTTCATAATAAGTACTTAATTATGTGAGCCTGCATTCAAAACACAAATTCATCCAGCCTCTAAGCCATTTTGCTTATATTTCGCGAGCATATAATCATATCTATTTTCTCATCACGTCCATTATCTTTTACATAAATGACGTTTGCTAGACATGTAAGACACTATATTTCAAGCTACAAGTTAAATGAATGAAGATAAGAAATGCTTAACACAATTTGTATGCATGCATATGTAAGTACAAGGAACACAACAGCATGACAAAGTCCACATCAGTTAACAATTATACGTAACCTACAACTGTAACTGAACATGATTCTTTCTTGCTACCTAAAGGGTGAAACTATTTCCAAATCATTTAAAGGCTTATAACCTTTGCCTTTTGTGGGTGTGGCCGGGGAAGATCAAAACTTAACACTGTCTCTCCAGACATGGATATGTCAAATTTTGGAACTTGAGAGGGTGATTGCATTGGATTTGGAGGTGTACTGCCTCTTATTTGAATTTAAATGTTTTCCTACACTATATTTGTATGTGGGAAAGTAAGGCTGTAAATAAGTCAAATTATTCGCTAGCTGCTCGGATCTCAGTTCAGAAAAAACTCTTTCGAGCTCGTTTAGTGAGACTCATTAAAATAAATAATTCAATCTTGACAATTTTCGACTTATTGCTTGTGTGGAAGCTCATTTATATACTGGTGAGCGTTCAAAATTATAGTTAACATATATTTTATACTTCAATTCAGGATAAGTACAGTAATTATCTAATATTCTAATTAACTTTATTTATTGTAAGAAAATAATGATTTTTAGTATATAATTGTTTTAGAACAAAGTAATTCAGTTTTAAAATAAACGACAATATTTAAAATTAAAAGTATATTTACAAAGCTTGTCTATGTTTGATAAAGCTCAAATAAGCACATGAACCTTGAACATCATTGGTAAATTCACTAAGCTGAGCTCGACTCGATTATCATGTTGAGCTTCAGTTTAGCAATACTCAGCTCAATTCAGTTACACCATCCTGATAGCATATTTTGAAGCCAATGTGATACCACACTGGCTACTAATACATTCACTTCAACCAAAACCGTAAAATTGAATTTCATGTTACAATTAATTTTTCCATCTTTATTAGTAGTATTGTTTTATTACTTTTCATTTTTGGCACACTCTATTCAGCTGAACGAATAGGACACATTGTGTCAGGTATTACCAAAATTATTCAAAAATAAAACACGGAGTGAATCGAAAACGATATCATCATGCACCGAATTATAACCTAAAATTACGAATTTCATTTACCCAGAAAAACATCCATTCTTCATGCTTTTAAAGCAGTTTCATTTGTACATTGCAGAATAACCCTGATAAATCAATAAAATCCATAAAATAATCTGGAACTCCTAACGGCGGAGGGAGGTGAAGGCCTACGCAGAGAACGTCTCAACTAAGCTAAAACGGCGCGTTTTCTCAAATTAGGTTAATCGGATTTAAGCATTAATAGATGATCACGTACCAAAGTTCAGCACCGCCGCCGCTCCTCTTCCGTCTCCGGCGGACCTGAGGCAACTTCTTCCTCTTCTTCTCCGTCCATTTGTAACTGCTTAGGTCTATTTCCCTCTAACGCCCGTCCGTTTGACAAGTGTTAGTGTAGACTGTAGAGCTTAAGGGCGATGATTCGGATCCGGGTTGTGGCCTACTTATTGATGGGCCGGGCAGCACAGGCCCATTACTTAAAAAAACGTTTTATTTTATATTTACTTGGTTATTTTTAATTTGCTATTTTTAAAATCCAAACAACAATTTAGATTTTAATAATTGAACCGGACTAAATCTGTGCAATAATTAGTCATTGAGCTAATAATTACTCCCTCGTCCTAGATTAGTATAGTTCAACTAATATTTTATGCCTCACAATAAATTAAAAATACACCACACTTTTGGGGGATGGATGGTGTATTTTTTTTTTTTTGAGCTAGTTTGATAGCGAAGAGAGTTCGGCCATATTTCAAATCAATTAGACCGGTTAAACCGAATTTCAGATAAAGTCAATTTGTTCGATTTTCCACGATGGAAACTTATTCGTTGAAATTTCGAAAACCTAACCAAATTCTGATCAATATTATTCAATTTTTAGTTAATTCTCAATTTTTTTTAATTGCCTAACCAAAATCAAGAGAGCTGCTCCTATCTACCGTGGGTTGTGTTAATGTGCCCACTGTTGATGTGGCGAATTGTCATGTAAATAGTTGAGTCAACTCCATACCATAAGCCACCATATTTTCATTCAATTAATTATTTTTTAGTTATATTAAAATTATCAATTCAATTCCATTACCTTAAATAAGTTTACTTAACATTGGCAAATAGCAATAATAACCTAAAGAACAAATCTATGCAGCCACATTATGGATACCCATAATTTCATTTAATAATCAAAAAATTGGTTTATTTAAATTTTTGGGTTCTAAATGACTTCTAATATTTAAAATATTTAATTTATTCAAATTTATCTTGATATATTTGAATTTGGATGTAACATAAATCTCGATAGATATAATAAAGGTAATACAAATATTTTTGTCGAAAAAAATAAAAAAATATATATTTACACTAATCATGATGGAATTTAAGTCAAAAATATAAACATTAACATAAAATATATAATCATATTTTTTATATGAATCAAATATCTTACAAAATTGGTCTATTTTCACTTAATCGACCAAATTATGGCTAGCCACATTATGACTAAATAGCATCACTCTAACCTAAATAATTATGTCTCCATAACTCCAACATAATTTATGTTCGTTCCTTTTTTTATCAATTTTGTTTTGAAATGTATATTACAATTCCATTAAATTCTTTTCAATTTTATTCGTATAAAAATCTTTCTTTTAATTGCTTGCTCCAATTATCAAAAGAATTTTTAAAAACTACAAAAGAATAAACAAAGTATAATATATATAATTATCCTACATATATATATATATAAATTAGAAATATATAATGCCTACCAAAAATAAAATAAACATATACAATTATAAAACTTTTTATATAAAATCAAATAAACACATACAATATAAGCTACTGATAGTTGATATTTACTTTAAAAGATACAACTAATATTCGATTGTAGGTGGCCAAAAAAAATCGATAGTATATATATCAGCAAACATAAATTAGAAGAGTTTTTTTAATCCAAATGAATTTGAAAATAATTTATTAGAATTCGAATTTCGAAACAAATGAAGAATGGAAGCTTTTGTTTTTGTGTTTTTAGGATAAGAATGGATAAAGCTTCAGTTATGTTGATGATGACATAATTCTATTATTTTAAGGCAACTTTTATTTAAGGTAATTACTTAGGAAATAATTAATAGAATGATAATTAAATATGGTGGTTTAAAGAATTGACTCGCATATCCACGTGGGTAGGGATGACAATAAGTCGAATTTTTGTAAGTACCTGCACCTATTAAATTTTGATAGGATGGGTTTGAGAAATATTAAATGGGTTTGGCACGGATTCGGGGAATAACACTGATACCCATGACAGGTTGGGAAATTACCTACGGGTACTCGGTACCCAAACTCATTTATATATAAATAAAGTAAATATTATATATATATATATAATTTATAATGTAATTATTAATATTAGTATATTTAGAATTTTATTATTTTTCATTCACATATGAAAAATTGTCTCTTCAAAGTAAGAGAACTTTTCAACTTCACGCTTCAATCCATGTCAGCCGCAGAAACAAATTAGTCTGATTTATAAATATATTGTAATTTTATTTGAATATTTTACGAGATATCGATTGCATAACACTCATGTTAGATTTTTCGTTTGTTTTGAGATCTATTATAATAAAATTTTATATTGACGTTCTAATTTAATTATAATCTTTTTTATTTTTACTATTTAATATTGATTTTATAGTATTCATTTTTAAAGGGTAATTAACGAATATTATCTAATGGGTTTGGAATGGGTTTGGGTAGTGAAGTCAATTTTTAATCGGGTTTGAAATGATTATGGGTAGAGAAAATCTAAACGTATTCGGATTTAAGAAATGATTAATTGATGAGTACCCGATCTATTATCATGACACATTAACTCGGCCCTAGGTGGGTAGGTGAGTAGTTTTCCCAAAACCGAAACCCAAAGAAAAAAAATAAAAAGAAAAATGGAACAAAGAATACAAACAGAGTGGGAATTTCGAGTGTTAACAGTTCCACTCAAAAAAATGCTTACACATAGGTCGTTGTCCCTACTATCTCATCCTTTTCTTTTAAATTATGGATACTTATCTTATGAGGAGGATAAGATGAGTTAGATAGTTCAATATTCCTCCGGTCTCACAATGAGATGAATCAAAGATCCAGATCCCAACACATCGATGGCATATTTGCAATTTTTACCCATATCAAAACTCATAAGTCATATCTAATGATTAATTAAATAGAAATTTAAATACAAATTTTGACCCGTCCTGCTATAAAACCCTCTCATATGTAACTCCACTCACCTTTTAGTTTTGATTCTGACAGTTACTTTTATCACCACAAAGGCTTAATAGGGCATGATTCCCAAAAATGAGAGAGATTGAAAATCTCATTTAAAGTAATGATTCTCTTCCATTCATATTCTCAAGCATATTGGCTAAAAAGTTATATGATGCTTTACTCCCCACAATCTTCATATATAGATTCTCGTACCTTGTAAAGACTAACAAACAACAGCAGAGTGATAACCTAAAAACGCTACACTAAAATAACCTAAAAGCATGAATCATTTGTCTTCTCTATTCGTTTGTTCTCAAATTATCATCCAAATAGATTAAGCGCAAAGAAATTCACCACTTCCAAAAAGAGAAATAAGAAGGTAATATACTTGAGATATCAAATGTAATGTCAAAACAAACAACTAGATTCAGGAAGCAAAACTGAGCATCAATGTCACAATTAATTGTTCATAATCTCCTGCACGATTGATACGAACTCGACAATACAAGAAACAACTCATTTGCCACCCAAGGTGGGGAATTGCCCAGGGTCTTCAATGGCTGGTGCTTGGAAACTGCTCCTTTCACTAGCCCCAACATAGCCTCCTCTCGAACCACGCCCACGGCCACGCCCCCTACCACCAGGGCTGTAGTACTTCTCACCCTCAGCAGGCTTCAAGAATTCATTGATGCTGACAGCCTACAACAACCAATAAAACATAGACATCAGATTTCTCACTCAAACAAATTTCATCCCTTTCCTCACACAACTGCTAGCCTTCTTGAATAAGACGTGGATATGTTGATCGTAGTAAAAACTAGAGCTTGAGAAATAGAAATATCAACAAACATGGATAACTTGAATTGCAAGTGACAGAACATCTTTGATGGATTCAAGAGGCATGACCACAACCCAAAATAAAATGCAAGAATTTTCTAGCCACAGATATATATACATCATAATAATGTAAGATAGATACTCAACATGCATTAACAATACCTTTTTAGCTCTCTCTTCTTTCTCAGCCAACTCTTTCTTTTTATCTTTCTCAGAACCCTACAAAAGAAACATCTCATTAATAATGAGAAGCCATAGCCAAAAGAAAAGGGACAAAAGGATAGACGGGCACAAATGCATTCAGTAGGGAATACAGTAGTACCAATTTAATGAAGATATCATCATTAGTTTTCTTGTTTGAGAGTGGTTGCATTGATTCAAATTCTTTCGCATCAACCTTCCTTTCCTCAGCTTTAAGACCAAGCAAAGCCTTCCTTTTCTCCTCAAGAAGTTTCTCGTACTCTTCCAGTGTCATCTCCTATAAAACATTATTTCGCAAAGTCAAACTCAAAATCAATATAGCAACCACATAAAGCCAGCATATGATAAAGAAAGCAGTTTTAATGTTCAAGAATTGTGTTAAAATTTTATTAATTCTTTCACCTTATCCTCAGCTTCCTTCTCTTCATTTTCATCTTTGATAGCTTCCTTTTCTACAATTTCTGCAGCTTCGTCCTCTCCAGAGGGCTTCTCCACATTCAGATTTTTCTCATCTTCATTCACAACTTCCTCAGTCACTCTAGAAAAATAAAACAAACATCAGATTGTTGATGATATGGAAACACATGCATATCCTAGCAATTCAATGAGCTCTAACAGCCACAGAAAATAATTAAATTCTTACTGTGCCAATTCATCAGTCTGCATTCCCCAGTTTCCCCGACCCGATCCTTCACGTTTCATTTCAGTTCTGCATGAGAAAAGGGTCAGTGATGTGACCAGCTTCAAATTTCAAACAGAGAAAACAGTAGAGATACTATCACAACAGCTCACAATTACATACGTACCCACGTCCGGTTCCACTACGGCGCTCAAGCGGCCTACGAGGGCCCCGTTCTCCCTCTCCAGCATCTCCGTTGCTGTAACCACCTCGCCGACCGCCACGGAATGAACCACGTGGTCCACCATAGCCACCGCGTCTTTCAGAAGGTTTTCCATCAACCTCATCAGGTGCACCCTGTGCAGCAGATACTTCCTTGTAGCCATATGAGTTTTCGTTGTTGCCAAAGTCTCTATTGGGACCCGCACCAGCACCACGAGCATATCCCCGACCGCGGCCTCGCCCAGAATCAGATTTCGCATCTCTGACTGATTGGATATACAAGTCCAAATGTGAACAAACATAATGACGATTGAAACGGCAGCCAAAAAATAATCAAATTATATACTTAAAACCAAATGGCAGAAAATATATCCAAAACAGAACCCAAGTGCCACTAAAATCCATTAAATTGACCATGAAAACTACAAGAAACATTATCACAGAGACGCTCCAAGGAAAACTAAACTGACCATATAGTGCATCAAAATGTTCACATTTACAGCTCGAAGCATTTCATTTCTAAGAGTTCACGGCTTACAGCTTAAAAATTCCTTACTTGCAAAATATCGAAAAAGCAGGAAGTTTCCAATCCTTATTGTTAAGAGGAATAGAGAGAGGGTCAAAGTAGAAATATTTCCGAGAAGACAAACATATTAACAAATTTATTGAGAAACTGTAAGTTTATATTCTTTGCGATAAGAGATAAGAGAGAGATAGAGAGAGCACTGACCAGCCTGAGCCGGGGGGACCGGCTTGGAGGGGAGCTTCGGCTGCGCCGGCTGCTTGGTCGGCGGTGCTACGGTTTTCTTCGGCTCGATCTTCTGCTGAGCCGCAAGAAGCGAGGGGTCCTCCGTATCGTCGCCAAGCAAATCAAATGGGTTTATCGTCGCCATTTCTTGAGCAACAGCACCAAAAGCAAAATCCTATCTTTCAGATTATCAATAATTAAACCTTTAGTTTAACTTCTTATTCATTATTGAGTCTACTGAAATTAACAGATCTAGGATACTTGAAAGAACGGGAGGAGAGGTGAGAGAGAAACAACAGAAGGAAGGAGAGAGAGAGAGAGAGAGAGAGCTATTTCGCCAAACCCTAGCCGCAATAAACAGTGAACTATGGAGAGAGTGAGGTTTATCTAAACGCGGTGCGGCGACTGTTGTTTCCCTTTTAGTTTTATTATTTTTATATTATTTAGTAAATGTTTTTATTTTGTAGTTCGTTCAGAAGTCGAATCCAAGTGATCAAATTTAATCTCAATTTCAATTTCAGTGTCTTCAATTTCGACCGAATTTAACTTTTTTCTTTCATTTTTCTGAACTTTTACCATTAGAATATTCAAAAAGATTGAAGTGGCGTAAAATTAGATTAAGATTCAACATAACATAATCAATCCTTTTAAGCTTGATAATTAAACTAATTAAAAAAATTGTATAGATTTCGGCCAGTGCCTTAAAAAAACATTGTCATTTCTCCTTAACATATTCTTAAACATTTGCTTTTAGAAAAGATATGAAATCCAACTATTAAAAAAAAAAAAAGATACTATGAAATGTCTTATAATAATTACGATAGTGTATTCGCTTGTGCTGGAGCCTGAAGGTAAATTGGCTGCGACGAGTTTAAACCCAAATGTGGTCATGAGTCCAAATACCCAATTAATGCTTTCCATATCTTATTTTTGGGGTTTCAAAAAAAAATACTATCAATTTTCAAATAAAATAGCACTTGCAAAATGTACAGATAAGTTGCACAATTTGTTTCGTGCGTCATTGTGCGTCGAGTAACTTGCGATAATAATAATAATAATAATAATAATAATAATAATAATAATAATAATAATAATAATAGTAATAATTAATTATTATTTTATTATTATTATACTCCTTCCGTCTCATTAAATTTGTCACATTTTCCTTATTTATCTGTACTACTAGTAATGTCTCATATCCAAATAAGAAACTTTTAACTCGTCAAAAGTAGTGAGACGTACTACTTTCTATTTTTTACCTTTATTTTTAATCTATGTACCAAAAAGCTATGGAATAAGCTTAATAGGACGGAGGAAGTATTTTGTAGGAATGAATATATATTACATTTATAGAAAAATAAATTAGCAACATTTCTATCGAGTACTAATTTCACAATATATATACTATTCAAAGTCGCATGAATTCACCATGGATTACACGTGGAATTATTTAGTATTTACTATAAAATATCTCATAATATCAATATTTCTACTTGCATTTTATTTAGTCTAATTTGCCATTCGTCAAGTTTTAGTGGATTATATGTGAAAATTATTTCTAAATAAACTTTTCCTAGTAAGAGTCGCTCGTTATCGCCGTCGTCACTGTTCTTATTCCTGATAAATCTGCGGCTGCAAGCACGAATCAACGGGGGACTCCACAAAGAATTATCTATTATACGGAGTAATTTTTTGTAGAAACCCATAACCTCTTGTTTCAACTTTACCACTTGTGCGGAATTGAATCCAAAACTTTTTAGGAAGAACAGACTACTTGTGCTTCAACATTGCTAGTTGAACTAAGGCTCATTGGCTTATTTATTTACTTTATTAACTCTATATTTATTTACTTTATTAACTCTAATAAATCCAACAATTCATCGCATCCAAATTATTGCACTTCGTAAACTGCACCTAAAAAGAAAAGGATTATTTATTTACTAATTAACTCTAATAAATCTAACAATTCATAGCATCCAAATTATTGCACTTAAAAAGAAAATAATGAAATCTAACCGGCCCAAAGGATCACTAACCTAGGTCAATCGTATGTTATCCATCCATAGATTATGCACAACGATAATCGAGAATAGCAAAACGTAATAGAAAAGTCGCAGAGAAACATACTTATGATTTCAGAAAATGTAAAGTGAGTAAAACGTGTTTTTCAAATTTCACGAAGCAAAACTGAGCATAAATGTCTGGAGTAAACTAATTGTTCTCGTACCCCTAACTCTAGAAAAACTAAAAAAAAAAAAAAAACAAGTAGAACAGTTGAAAATATGCTATGTAGAGATCACAAACATACATGTTGAGCATAAATATATAGAAAATTGTTGATACAGGCCACTCCATTATTCCAGTATTTCTCCAGCCCAATTGCTGAGAACTCGATAATACGCGGCAGAAGCAGCACAAGCAACATCTCATTTGCCACCCAAGGTAGGGAATTGCCCGGGGTCTTCAATGGCCGGTGCTTGGACATTGTTGCTCCTGTCACCGCTACCAGTATAGCCGCCGCCACCTCCTCTTGGACCACGGCCTCGGCCACGCCCACGACCACCAGGGCTGTAGTACTTCTCACCCTCAGCAGGCTTCAAGAATTCGTTGATGCTGACAGACTAGACAAGCCAATGAAACATGCATCAAATTTTGCTCAAAATCTAGTACCTTCCCCAACATAAACTTATAATCTTCTTAAATAGAACAATTATGAATGAACAAGGATAGCTTGAATCTTGAGCTCCAGAAATAGGTGGCAGCATAAACAATAGGAAGAAAGGCTATGCAGCTCTAGTGCAACCGACACATCCTTAGAAAGATTCAAAAGGGTCAATCCACAACCAAAACAAAAATGCAAGAATTGTGCAGCCTGAGCTACATGCATCAGAAAAATATACCATAATTATTTAGCTTGCATCAAAAATACCTTTTTAGCTCTTTCTTCTTTCTCAGCTAAATCTTTCTTTTTATCCTTCTCAGAGCCCTGCAAAGAGGAATCACATTGATATTGAAAAAAGATTAGAAAATCTTGAAACGTGCTTATATCTCAAAGCAATAGCCAAAAAGAAGCAACAAATATGGAGTTAAGTGGTTCACCAATTTAATGAAGATGTCATCATTAGCTTTCTTGTCAGTGAGTTGTTGCATGGATGCAAATTCTTTTGCATCAACCTTCCTTGAAGCTTCAGTTTTAAGAGCCAACAGAGCCTTCCTTTTCTCGTCAAGAACCTTCTCATATTCTTCCAATGTCATCTCCTGAAAATAATTATTTCACAAAATCAACAAAATACAATTGCTACGTTATAGAGCCAAATGAATGCATTTAAACCTCAAATCAATAAAGCTACTCATCAAGCCTTGCATAGTAATTAGGTTAAAGAAATCAGTTTTTAGGTTCAACGAAAAAGTTTGAAGGGCATCTATTCTATCACCTTATCCTCAGGTTCCTTCTCTTCAGTTTCATCTTTAGTAGCTTCCTTTTCTCCGTCTACTGCAGCATCTCCCTCCCCAGCGGGCTTCTCCACATTCAGATTTTTCTCGTCTTCATTAACAACTTCTTCAGTCAATCTAGAAATAAAAACTAGTTAATCACCAGCAGATGGTTGGCAGAATGGAATCATTTCCATGCTTGTGTATCATCAATGGGCTCTAATGGCCAAGGGATACAATTGAATTCTTACGGTGCCAGTTCATCAGTATCTGCACCCCAGTTTCCACGACCAGATCCTTCCCGTTTCATCTCATTTCTGGGCATAAAGTAAATATAGAAGTTAGTACATGGATCAAAGTTCAACTGCAACCGGCAGTAGAGATACTGAATACACAGAATACATTCAATACGTACCCGCGTCCAGTTCCACTACGACGCTCGAATGTCCTACGAGGGCGGTCCACTTCTTCTCCAGCTTCTCCATTGCTGAAACCGCCTCGCCGGCCACCACGGAAAGATCCACGGGATCCTCCATAGCCACCACGCCTTTCATAAGGCTTTCCATCACCCTGATCGGGTGCACCCTGAGGAGCAGAGAATTCCTTATTGCCGTATGAATTCTCATTGCTGGTAAAGTCTCTATTGGATACTCCACCAGCACCACGGCCACGGCCGTATCCACGTCCACCACCACCACGGCCACCACGTGCAGCTTCAGATTTTGCCTCTCTGACTGGTTGGATTAACGAGTCAAAAGTGAACAATGATACAAAGAGTGAAATGACACATGACAAACCGCAGCACAATCAGCGCAAATAATTTATCCACAAAACCCATGTGCAACTAGAATACATTTAACTGACAGTGAAACCAAAAAAAAGACATCGCAAGAAAACCTACACCAATTATTGCAATAAAGCAAAACGCCAACAGCTCCAGGCATATCCATTTAAGTTTAAAGTTGTCAATAATCTGACTGTCTCGACGCCCAAAAAATAGACAAACTTCATTTCAATCGCGACAAATTCAAATTTCTATGACTAAATCTTACAAATTTATTACTTGAACATTATCAATAAAAATGTTTTTTCAAATAAGGTTCTCATACCCTTCATTTTCTATTACTTATTGTTATAAAGAGATAAATGCGCAGACAATTTTGGGAAGCCAAACACGATAGTAAATTTATTAAAAAACAATCATTGTATATTCCTTATGATGTGTGAGAGAGAGAGAGAGCTGACCAGCCTGAGCCGGAGGGGCCGGCTTGGAGGGGAGTTTAGGCTGCGCCGCAGCCGGCTGCTTGGCCGACGGTACTACGGATTTCTTGGGCTCGATCTTCTGCTGCTGAGCAGCAAGCAGCGAGGGATCCTCCGTATCATCGCCCAGCAAATCGAATGGGTTTATCGTCGCCATTTCTCGCTCAATAACAGCACAACGCAAAACCCTGCTTCCAAGTTATCAACGAAACAAATCCTCAGTTATTCATTACGGAGTATATTCGAAATCAACAGATCTAGCAGTGTTGAAACGAGGATAAAGGAGGAGAAGGGGAGGAGGAGAGAGTTTGAGGAAACCCTAGCCGCAATAAACTGTGAGCTGTAGAGAGTGAGGTTTATCTAAACGCCGTGCGAGACTGTCGTTTCCCTTTTGCTTTATATACTCATAATGCGTTGCACGGTAAAATACACTATAAAAATATGTAAAATGTATTGATCATAAAATTTTCGGTAACTAAAGAGAATGATAATGTTTATATACTAAATTTGTAATATAAAAATAAGGGCATTTTCATGAATAATGGTAATAAATACAACATACTCTCTTCGTCCCCACATGAGTGTAATAATAATTCCATATCAGTACATCCCCAAATATTGTATATTTTTTATTTTTAGACATCACACACACACACTTTCTCTTTAATATTCACCCATTACATTTCAATATTTAAAAAGACCCAGCACATGCCACTCACAAAACATCAAATGATGGTCTCTTACTCCACTCACAAAACATCTACCTACTATTTTCAAAATCTGTGCTAAGTCAAACGTGTTACACTCATGAGGACAGATGGAGTATTATTATATTTCAAACATTACGAAAAACTTCTTTGTACATAATATTTTCAGTAACGTCGAGTCTTTCCGATTTATAACTTTTGAGACAACCACATAAAGTTGTCCATGATAAATACAGATTTTTCTAGGAATAATCCAACATGAGAAATATTGTTTTTGGTTTTATTAATAGTCATTTTAATCATGGTAAATTACCATTAAAATCCTAAACTATTCTCATACTATTCATTTTTTATACTAAATCGATCATTCATGATTAAAATGGATATTATTGGTAGTTCGGATTATTTATGATAGTATGAAAATAGTTTAGAATTTAAATGATAATTTACCCTTAATATTATTATACTTATATTTCACATATAATATAATTTTTTTCAATATTTAAAAAATTAATATTCAAAATAAATCAACTGAATTTATATTTTCTTATAAATATAAAAGATATTCCATAAAGCCCAATATCTATAAAATAAATCAAACCTCATAAATTTAATATTTTATTTATTTTTTGTTTATATCGACTTTTATTTTGAAATCTGTTTCTCGTATTTCTTATAATTTTTTTTGTAGAGATCTTATTTCATATAATTAATTAAATGACTGATCTTTGTGCAGCAGTAAACAATGTTGACACAAAAAATATGAAATGACAATTTTACAATATTGACCCGAAAATAAATGTTCTTCAGTAAATAATCAAAATACATTTGGAGACTCCGTATTGAAATCCAAAATATTGAAGTCAATAGTAATTAATCAAGATATATTGGACATTTACCAATGAATATCCAAAAGTCAATATTAAATAACCAATTAAGTTGGATATGTAGGGAAAATGACAACTTTAGTAAATATACGCACAACTCTCTTATTTAGTTTTAGTATATATTTTAGTTTTACATACATACAAATTTCCTGGATATATATATATATATAGGATTTGCTTCATGTAAAAAAATTAGTCACCGTGTAAAAACTACAAACTAATCTCAACCGTTGATCATGGTATGATCTACGGTTGTTAATAATCAAAGCATAAAAATAGTATGTAAAAAACATGATTTTATATAAGCATCATTTTTTATACAGAAAGCATGAATAGAGAAAAGCACCATTAAGCATCATTGTACATATTAAAAAACATGATTATATATTGAAAAAGCATGGTTTGTAGTTTGTACAGGAGGACCGATTTTATACTAACACATCTATATATATATATATATATATATATATATATATATATATATTCACATATACAGTCGCAAGGAGAGGGATGGAGTTCGGTTCGATGACTTTTAGAATCCAATACTCCATCTATCCCCCAAAAATGTAATGTACTATTAATTTATTGTGAGGTATAAAATATTAATTGAATTATACTAACCTCAAATGAAAGGAGTAATTTCTTTTTGTAGTCTATATTCTTTATAAAGTATAGAAAACTGTAAATCAAATTGCAGAATTAATTCCATTTTGTAATTACAATACAATTTTTGCAATTTCAAATTATTAATTTTTGCAATTATAACTTACACTCTAATTTCGGGATAAAATTGAATTTTATAAACATGTATAAAACATCGCCATTTCATCCTCTTAAATAACTAACTAAGACCATCGTTTAATAAGATGAGATTTGCATCATGTTGTCAATTTAACACGGCCACCTCAGTCTTTCTAACACCGGAAGCATAACGTGAAGTCTAATTGCAAAAAATTAAAAAAAATTATATTTAATTGTAAAGTTTTAAAGTTTATATTGTAATTGCAAAATGGGGTAGAGTTCGTAATTTAATTGCAATTTTCCTTAAAATAAATAGATTAATCAAAATAGTTTATGTGAGAGTTCATAAGATATTAGCATATTCAAATTAAATAAAATTATTTTGTTTTTTTAAATAATACTATGCTATTTCACATTTATTTCCTCTGAATTTAATACTCTATTGTCATGGTCATATTCAAACTTATAGTGATAACGGCGGAATAATTTCATTAAGACTCGAACTTTTTCATAAATTTATAGATTGTAAATTGCATGTCGCTTAAGAGTTAAGAGTCTTTAGACCAATTTAGTTTGTCGTTATACACTCCCGACATGCGTAAATACCGTCAAATTTTAAATTCATTTTGCATGAAACTTGTATTAAATCTTTTTTTTTTAGACGGTGTGGCCTTATTTTCAATACATCTACGAAAGCTTAGAGCACCTACAATGGAGGTCGAAGGGCCCGGTCGCTGGCCCAACGACCGCCCCTATCGACCGCCCCCCCTATGGTCTCTGCCGTTGTAGCGACCTGGTCGGTTGCACCCCAAGTCGGGCTTGCACCCGAGGTTGCGACCTGGGGACGTGTTATTTTATTAAATTTTTTTTTTCTGTTGCAATTAAAAAAAAAAGGCAGCAACGGCTAAAAACGGTTAGTTTTTTTTTTCCACATTTTCTACCTATAAATACCACATCTTATTACACTTCAAATCATACATTTTCTACCTACAATCTCTATCTTCTTCCATTTCCATCTTCCTCCATTTTATTTCACAAATTATTATTTCTTAACTAAAAAATGGGTGACAAAGATGCTGCTCAATTCAACAATTGGTTTGGGTATCAACAACCGAACAAGTTCTCGTATATGCAAAATTCTCCGCAATCCAACGAGCCATCCCCCAATTCTATCCCACAACGTCAACTATTCTCCTCATCGCCCTCGCCCGGTGGCGGTTTTCAACATTTCTCCTCCTCGTCCGGTGGCGGTTTTCAACCTTTCTCCTCCTCGCCCGGTGGCTGTTTTCAACCTTTCTTCACGCCGCCCGGTGGCGGCTTTCAATATTTCTCCACGCCGGCCGGTGCATATCGTCAGTTTCAATCTTTCAACTTGAACGACGACGATGAGCAAGAAGAAGAGGAAGATGAGCAAAATTCTCCTCCACCGTCGCCGCCTCCAACAAAGGGGAAGGGAAAGGGGAAAAAAAAAAGCGACAACAACCTCCGGTACAACGAGGAAGGAGAAATATGTTAATTATTCCAACGACGAATTGAAGTGCCTCGCCCGGTGCTACGTGGACATCGGTCTTGACCCCATCGTCGCCAATAATCAGAAGCTAGGTGAATTTTGGCGGTGAATTGGAATGCGCTACAACGACATACGGCCTGAAGGCACACCGGCGAGGGATTCCGAACATCTTCGGCAGGCGTGGAAACGAGCAAAGAAGGAAATTTTAATATTCAATGCCGAATACGTAAAAGCACAGAGGGCGCATGGAAGCGGGCAAAACGACCTCGATCTCATCCACTTGGCTGAGGATGGCTTCTACAGGAAAACGAAGAAGAATTTCAATAAACATAAGCTGTGGGCGGTAGTCAAAGATCTGCCCAACTTCATCAATCCAGACGTCCCGACACAACCGGTGAAAAAAACGAAGAATCGAGAGGACGGGAGCTACACAAGCCATTCGAACAATCCGAGCAACGCTGAATTTGCAACCGATGAGTCTTCGAGAATTTCCCGACCACTGGGACAGAAGTCGGCCAAAAAAGGAAAGGGAAAGGGCAAGGCCGTGGACGTCCAAGACGACAAACTCGAGCGCATCACTCAAGAAATTAGAGAGATCAAACGCTCATCTGAATTAGGGACCGCCTACGATATCTACACGAGGCCAACGAAAGATAAAGACCCGGATGTATTGGAAAATCACCGCAAAGTTTGCATGATGCTCGAGAAGAAATGGGGTTTTGGTCAATAGGATATTTCGTAGTATTTAATTTTTCGTTTTTAAATTCCAAATTGTATTGTAATTTTCCAATGTTTCAATACAATTTAGTTATTTCTTAATTATTTCATAATATTTTAATTATAATTATTTTTATTATTCAAAATAAATATAAAACATAAAAAAAATATTAAAATATAATTAAAATAATGAAAGACCTAGGTCAGAGACCGGGGTGAGAGACCTACCCCATTGTGGCCGATTTAGAGACCGGTCTCTCAATCATTGAGGTCCCACAAAAGGTGCATAAAGTATTCTAAAATATTGGGAGACCTACCCAAAGGTAGGTCTCCCATTGTAGGTGCTCTTATTGTGATTTTTGGGATGTAAGTTGACCTACCATGTTTTTTAATGAAACGTGTGTTGTCCATTTATCGGTAGAAATCTAAACAATAATTGTGTAAATGGATAGATAAATATTTTAAACCAAACATAAAGCGAATAAATTAAATAAGCCGATTTCATGCAAAAAAATTAAATATGAATGAGCATATATAAATATACACAAGTATTTAATTTCTTCTAAGTTGGGGGATTGGCAGGGTTGCTTAAACGGTTTCGGTTTTTCGGTTATTAACCGAAATAACCGATAACCGGCCGGTTTATCGGTTATCGGTTCGGTTACCGGTTCGGTTACGGTTATGGGTTTTTTGAGATTTTCGGTTTCGGTTATAACCGACCGGTTATCGGTTAACCGAATAACCGGTACCAATTAATTAAAAATTTAAAAATTATATATACATTTTAAAGACTAAATCTATTAATCTAATATTATTTCATATATATAAAAAATCAAAATTCAATAAAATCATTTAATAATGTAAACACTAAGAGCACTTGCATCAGTGGTCTTTAGGGGGTGGGCGCAACGATGGCGCCCAGAGGAGGGCGGGTGAGGTGGGCGCCTGCGCGCCCGGCAAGGCATGCTGGGCGGCGTGGCTTCTTCGCCGTGTCAGCGTGGGGTTGGGCAACGGTTAATTTTTTTTTATAATTTAAAATTATAATTTTTACCTATAAATACTACACCTTATTCCATTCATTTTCACCACATTCTCTACATTTCTATCTCAATTTCTTCTAAATTCTCTCTACAACTTCTTATATTTTTATGCTACAAATGGATCTCAATCAAAATTGGTCTTGGTTCGGTTCTAGTGATGCAAGTTTCGATCCCAGTAATTCAAATTTATACGGCAATTTTCGACCTTCATCCTTCCAAAACGTCTCCACCCCCACCCCAACCGTCTTCAATTTCCGCCGGGTTACGACTTCGTGCCGTAATATTCACCCGGTTCCGCCTATGTCCCTCAATTTTTACTGGGGGCTTTCTCCACGTATCCTACACATCCGGCACTTTCTCCTGGCGACTTTCAATCGGCCGTCAATTTGGACTCGTCCGAGGACCAAGTGAACGTGGAGTACGAGGAGCCCGCGGTTACTTCTACGCCCAAGAAAAAGAGTCGCGTAAAGCAACTACCCTAGGCAAAAGAGGCGGCGGCAGCAGCAGCAGACCTGAAGGCGGCCGGGGCAGTCGGGGCGGCGGGAAAAATAACTACAGTGAGGCCGAGACGGAGTGCTTGGCTCGTTGTTGGGTCGATATTAGCCACGACCCTATTGTCGGTAACGCCAAAAAATTTGGAAAATATTGGGAGCGAATCATGTAGTGCTACAATCACCTCCGTCCCGAGGGAACGAAAGCGCGAAGTGAGGAGCAATTGCGCAGTCATTGGAAGATAACCAAAGAGTTGTTGATTCTCTTTCAACAAATCTACAAGGATGCTTCACAGCAATATCATAGCGGCGAGAGCGACGAGGACATTTTCCAGAGGGCACTAGCGGAGTGGCAGAATAAATTCTACACCCCATTTAAGCATTTGGATGCTTGGAACGTGGTTAGGGATACGCCGAAGTTCCATATTGTCGTCTCTTCCAGCAAAGTCAAAGAGAATATCGCCAAGCGATCCAAGATCCGGGAAGACGGGAGCTACACCACGACATCAGAAGCTTCCACTCCAAGCACTCCAAGCATGACGAGCGGCGGCGAATTCACCTCGAGAAGCACTCGCACCGAACGTCCAATGGAAACGAAAAAGACGAAGGCATTAGCTCGGAGAAAAGGTAAAGTTTCTGTTGACATAGAAGATAAGTTTAATGCTATGCAATATCAAATTACGAGGCAGGCGAACTACGAGATTCTAACTCGAGACACAACGGGCATGGCACCCGGCGTGCTCCAAAATCATCTTGCGTTTTGTGCAATGCTCAGGAGAGAAATAGGACTCCCCGACCCCCTGCCGCCGCATAATTAATGTATTTTTTTTAAATTTATTTTTATGTAATGTTTTTTTTTCAATTCAATAAAATTTGCATTTAAAAATTAATGTTATTTAAATTATAAAAATAAAAATAAAAATGAAAATAAAATTATTAAAATAATATGTGTGCCCACCTTAATTTGTGCCCACCAATGTGGCCAACTTTTTGTACCCACCAATGTGGCCAACTTTTTTGTGTCCACCCTACCCCACCAAAACCCCACAAATATTAATTAAATATTGGTGAGCACAACTTTTTTGTGCCCACCAATGTGAGTGCTCTAAACATTACGTGTAAACACTTGAGAGAATCTGCAAGTCTGCAACTCCTCTCCGCCCGCTAGCTCTCTCTCTCTCTCTCATTCCCTACGCTCATGGCTCACACCTCCGGCTCCGGCGTTCTGCCTCCGTTCATCGTTGTCCTCCGTCGCCCTTCATCTCTGTCTCCAGTAGACTCTCCACTTCTCCAAGTAAGTTGTTCTGCTTGGGCGAATTAGGTTAAAATTCGATTTGGGGCAAAATCCAAATTGGGCAAAATAAAAAATTGTGACTTGAAAATTATTGTACTTTAATTCTCATTTTTCCGCTTCCGTTAAAGTACTTTCTGTTGTTATGACTGGAAAATTGTTCGAAATTTTGCATTGTAGAAACTGAAAATTGTAGGACGGAGGGTAAATTCTTTGTTATTTATTTGTTGCATTCTTCTCTGTAATGGATGTTGATTTTTTTTTTTAATTTCGATTTGACCGGTCGGTTAGTAGTTAACCGATTAATCGATCGGTCTCGGTTACGGTTATTCAAATTTGGAATTTTCGGTTTCGGTTAACTGAGTATTTCGGTTCGGTTAACCGAAACCGAACCGATTAGCAGCCCTAGGGATTGGATATAAAGATTTGTACCACGGTATCTCACAATTACAAATGGCACCACTACAAGGGCTCGTTTGGTACAAAGTATGAGATAAGGCCTGATATGTTTGACTGAGATGTCTTATAAATATAAAGAATTAATATTCCGTTTGGTATGATATATTAAATTCTCTGCAACACATAGTAATTATTGTAATTTATTGCTATAATTAGTTGCAGTATTATTTATACCACCTCATAGGTAGTATACATAACAACAAAAATAAGTATTATTCATACGGGCCCGAATTTTATAAAGGGCCGTATACTTCATACCAAACAAGATATTAGGGTGTCATAGACATATTATATACCCTAATCACCCCTACCAAACGAGCCCTTGTAGTATGCTCAAAATATAAGTTTTTTTAAAAAACTTGCTCAAAATATAAGTTGATTTGTAGAGAGATATTCACGAATCACGAACAATAAATGTCAATTCTATGCAATCCAAACATCTAGTTCATGCTGCCACGGGTTGTTCCGCCAAATATGCCACAAAGCTATGTTGCATGGGTGCGTGGGGCAGGTGCGGGGCGATACGATATAGGTACGTGGATATGGAATTTTGAAAATTATAGAGTGCGATTTGACAAGGACGTTTAGTATTAATATTTTATTATATGTACGTAACACTTATAAAATAATTAGAAATTTATTTTTTCATAAATCATAAATATGTAATTCATTTTCTTTAATCCAGAACTTAAGCATTTTCGATTATGCAATTTAATTAATTAACAAAATATCAATTCAAATATCATTGTGCAATAGATAAACCATAATTCAATTAAAGTTATCAAAGTCAACCTCATACACTCACTTCACCCACGAGATTCACGAATTTTTCACACAAGATTCACGAATTCAATTACTTTTTATTCTTTATTTGGAAGGATACGCCACATGACGAATCATATGCGAATCTCACGGGAATTCGACAAGAATCGCACCCTAACGAGAATCCGATGCGATAATATGACATTTTTAGAAGAATCCGTGCATCATAGCCACAAAGTTATATATGAAAGTTTCAATCCAAGATTTAATATGCAGGATTGTGAAATGATTTCAAGATGGAAAAATATGATCTCCACTCATGTGTACATTGTGCTATATATTCTCAATCTTTATTTAGTGAATAAATATACATTGTCCTGTGCAAATATTGAAGTTTCATAATTGGCGTAGATCGAAGATCAAAAGACTGCCAAATTCAAGTATATTTATTGATATGTTTGTTCATCATGTGAAAGGGGTGCATAAATTGTCTTTTATCATCACATGGAATATTGTAGCACCGAATTATAAGTATGTGTTAGCACTTGTTTCTTGTGCTGGAAGCTTGGAAAACTTGATCTATGTGATGTTCTCACGTACGATTACTATAGTACTAGATAACACTTGGGATATTTATGTTGGTTTTGTAATGTAACTTTCAAATAAATCATATGCAGGATGACATGTTTGGCTCGCTCATGAGAGCACTTCACATATAATTTTACCAAAGAGACCATAAATGGTGAAGTTTGATGATGTTACGAGGAAGTCCAGTATGCAAGCATTTCAGGTAAACTTTACAAATTCAAATACAAAAAAATAACTAATATAATTTTGTTTATTGTTGTACTAAACTACCATTGATCACATTGATTATAACACAATAAAAAAATTTACAAATTAAATTGCATTTTTTAGATACTGTAATATTATAGAGAATTTGAATACTTCAAATCAAACAATAGATTCATATGTCGCAAAGCAAACATAAAAAAATATTTTTATGCAGTAAAAAAGTTATAATCAAACATATAAAGTCTCATCACATCTAATAGATGGACTCTTATACTATTGTTTGATTGGATGCACTAAACTTTCCCAGCTAAATTACAATTTCTAAACTGTCATTTCTTATTTATTGAGTAAACGGGCGAGAATAGAGATAGTTTAATCCAATACTTATTTATATAGTAATAGATAAATATAAAATTGAGCAAATGTATGAAATACTTTTTCCAAGAGCAGTATGTAAAATTGCCATTAAGTAATCAACGCAACGGCTCGAAACACAATTTCTTCTTGTAACTCACTCTGAAAACCGATATTATATATGGAAGATAATCTTTACACAGATTTCCTTCTAATAACAGTCGTAAAGTTAACTTTCCTCAATAGAAAAACAGTCGTAATTTTACCATAAATAAATTAAGTAAGCGTGTCATATCTATTGAGAACTAATCAGTTTTAGTTCTTAATTTAATTTAAGTCGGCAAAATTACCCTAAATTACCATAAATATATCAGCGCAACGCAACGGCTCCAAAGTCCAAACACGATTTATTGTAACTCGCAATTAAACAGAGGATAAACCCTCCAAACTGCTAAACCAGAGTTTCCACACTTCATCTCCCTCTCTCTCACTCTCTCTCTCTCTACCCCATCCTACACTGAGCGCTCGGCGCTCATTGCTGTTCCGCTCTCCACTCACACACAATCCTCCTTCACTCTACAATGGCGATACTATCGCTGCCACTGGTAACTTCAATCTTAAAAAAATCGCCAAGGGATTACAGACACAACCTCTCCTTCATCATAGCAGCAGGCCGGAGGAGTATTTACCCGAATTCGCATGTGATTTTCCGGCGAAAGCGGTTTTCGTCCGCGGCGGCGAAACTATCTCTCTCCGAAACCGCCCAGACCACGGAACAGGACAGCCAGAAGCCGTCGCTGTCGTCATCGTCCACACTCACTTTCCAACAAGCCATTCAGCGACTCCAGGTCTCATGCAATTCAATTAGTTATGCAGTTGTGTTGTGCATGTTAATGGTGAGGATTTCGGTCTAAGTTTTCGACGCACAGGTGACTGATCAATATCAATATGAGATCATAGTGAATTAAGTAGAAACACTTAGTTTAATGTTGGTAAGAAGTTTGAATCTAGATATAAGTTGAAAATTATCGAAATCTTTGGGTTCTCTAGTTGTATAAACTTTTTATTTGTTTTCTTAGTTTTCTTTTCCCAGAGTGGCTCTCATCATTCTTCGTCTTTGCTGACGCGTCTTTGTTATTTGTATCCAGTAGAACTATGCCAACTGATGGGTATAACTTTCATCATTCTTCGTCTTCGCTGTTGTTTCCGTCTTCTTCCTTTTCTTTTGGATAATTGAATCTGTTACCGTGAACACAACCTCTCTGAAATATGCAAGGTCAAAATCGAAGAACCTTGGAAATCTCTCTTGTGTAGAGTTTTCTCTTGGTTGAATATTGACTAGACTTTAGGATATTTTGTATCTGCATTTTTGGAGCTTGAATTTTATATTTGCAGGAATATTGGGCTTCTGTTGGATGCGCTGTGATGCAATGCAGCAATACTGAGGTAATCTGAACTCAGTTTTTTCTCCTCTCCAACAAGGTTGAGAAATACTATGTCCGGTTTTCAAAGTCAATATCTGGTTCTTTTCTTCTCTCCAGCAGGGCTGTTCGAAGTCAACATAGCTTTCTTTTTTTATACATCGTGTTTCTGACAAAAGGATTTGAGCTCTTAACTAAACTATTTAATGAGTAAAGAACCATTGTGGTCGATTAAAAATATTTTGGCACTTGAACAAGTTATTCTTGATGATCAAAATGTTTTGTATTTAAAATTAGAGTTTCCTTATGTTTTGGAATTGGGTGGACACTTCGTTCCATGAGTATTATTTTGGCGATTTTCTTTATCTTATACAAGATGCATTTATGGCGAAGATTGAGAGATCTATTCATCCTACATGTTATGAGTATTCAGAATGTAGCTTGCTGTATATTGTTGTAAGAATGAGTTCATGAATCTTTTCTTCTGTTGTGAGAAAGTTCAAATATATCAATTGATTCACTCCGCAGTACTTTGTCAGATCATTTTTTTTTAATCATATTCTTTCCAAATTTGCTACATGTTTTTGAGGCCCCCTCCCTGTAGCTTGTTTCATTTATTGAGTGTAAGCTGATGTTGAGCAGGTTGGAGCTGGGACTATGAATCCTCTTACATTTTTAAGGGTACTTGGCCCAGAACCATGGAATGTTGCGTAAGTATGCTTTTCTCCCATGATGAAATTAATATGTTTTTTTCTGTCTTTATATTTTCCTGTGTCCTGGCTCCACACACTTTTGCTCATGCCTGTCTGGTGACGATGATGACCTCTAATCCTAGAAAATGGAAAACATGAATGTACAGCTCAGACTTAGCTTAGTTGCCTCTCATTTGGATTCGACAAAGATGAGGAACCTTGAATTGATTTTAATATTTTATCGATGTGATTTTTGGCTAATGCACTAAAAAAGAATCTATGCCGTAAAAAAGTGCAAAAATCCAAATTCTATCTTGTTATATTTTGTTGTTATTGACTTGAGGAAATGCTTTTTATGGGTAGTTGAACATTGAGCTAGCTTTGATGTGATGCTTTTTATGTTTTCTTATGGTTTTTTAATTTCTTAATGCGATGACTGATGTATTAGTTTATGATGGAAGGTACCTAGAACCTAGTATCCGGCCGGATGATAGTCGTTATGGTGAAAATCCGAATAGACTTCAAAGACATACACAATTTCAGGTAAATTTATAGCTTGACTATGTTTAGAGGTCTATGGCCTAGGAGTGTGATTAATTTTTGAAAATTTGCACTTTTTAACATATATGTTTCATTTCATCATTCTCTTATTTACTTTGCAGCGCTTACCCCAAATTTATGTCAGGTGATATTGAAGCCTGATCCTGGGAATTCACAAGACTTGTTCATTCGGAGTTTATCAGCCTTAGGTTCTGTACTTATGACAGTCATTTTCTTACAATTTGTGGATAGTGTATTTCATATAGAACATTTCTTCAATAATCCTTATCTTTTATAATTTCTGTTGTTCTTTATATATGTTCCTAAGCTACATTTTAATCGCTGTAGGTATTGATGTTCATGACCATGACATACGTTTTGTCGAGGACAACTGGGAGAGCCCGGTAAGGCTTTGTGCTAATTGTTTTACATCTCTTATGTATGTTACATAAATATTTCTCCTGGTGATTTTGGAGAAGACTTAAGATTTTATCTTCTAATTTGTGTTATCTGTGCCATTGCTGCTTGTTTGTAGCTTACAGTTGAGCTACTCTTTTCATCACCATCCAATTTTCTTTTTTTATGATTATGAGCTGTACATTAATTAACAAATGTTTCTTATCTTCTGACTTCCTTGTAGGTATTAGGTGCCTGGGGATTGGGCTGGGAAATTTGGATGGATGGGATGGAGATTACTCAATTCACCTACTTCCAGCAGGTCCTCTTATCTTTCCATTCTGAAATTTAACAATAATATACTCCTGAGGTTATTCTTTGCAATCTTTTGTTAGTTTAGGGTCTGGAGCTTCAACCATCATAATATGATTTTCTATTGTCCTTATTTTATTTATTTTCCTTCCTTTTTTAGGCTGGAAGTCTTCCACTGATGCCTGTTTCTGTTGAAATTACCTATGGTCTCGAGCGAATCATTATGTTGCTTCAGGTCCTTCATGTGTCATCAGTTATTCCATTGTGTATTATTATGTCCCCTTAGACATTCTTGCGTGAAGCTTACGTGAATTCTTTGCAGGGAGTTGATCACTTCAAGAAAATTCAATATGCTGACGGGATAACATATGGAGAGCTTTTTCTGGAAAATGAGTAAACAAGCAGTTTCCCTTTTTTTCTTGATAAATGCTGGTTATTATGCTCCTGTTCATGTCATTTTATCTATTTATAACATTACAACTTATTTAAAAAAATGTATATAAAAAAAACATTGTTTTTAGTTGGTTTTTTTGACCTTTTCTTTGTGTTTTTAATTAATGAACATCCCCTCACTCTTTCGTTTCTTGGGTCTTGGATTTATTTCATAATTTTAAAGACCTTGAACTCAATAATTGTGCTCTTTCCTTAGTCAATTGGAAGGAGCTCAACCCATACATGATCAGGATGATGTTGGGCATTTTTTTAGATGTTGCCAGAGATTGAAGTTATATCTTGAGCTAGTTTTCATAACATTTTTAGGGACAACTCATCATTTCTCCTTATAAATTTCTTGTTTCTTATAAAAAAGGATGAATTAGGAAGTTGGCCTTGGCTCCTTTTGGGATGTTATTTTGCAAATCTTTTTTCAAATCAATATTTCCCTTGAATTCCTCATCCTCTTTCCCTTTGTTTAAAGCTATCTAGAAGGTTCCATTGCCCAGAAAAGTTCAGACTTTTCATGGCCATTGGAGTTGGGTAAGTTTTTCACAAATAATGTGTTACAAAGATACTTCTGAGATATTCTTCTTTCCCAAAACAGGTGACGTGTAGAAATCAGTCTGAAAACCTAGATCATGTCTTGCATGATGCCCTTTATTGCATAGAGTGGTGAACAAATTAGAAATACTGTGGATCCTGCCACGTTCAGCCAATGATTTGTTTCTTCTAACGTGGCAGTCCCATTTGCAAAAGAGCAAAGTATTATGGGTGGCTGCCCTCTATTGGCCATTGTGACTGGAAAAGAATAGGTGAATCTTTGAGGATAAAGAAAAAATACTTAGAGGAGGTGTGTAATAGGTTAATATATAGAGTTGCTTGCTGGATCTTTAATCATAAAGAATTCAAGGTTGTTGTTGGTTTCTTTCCTCTCTCTCCAGATGAGCGAGAGATTGGAGTTGTCTTAATAATCTTTCTTGTTTCTTGTAAAAAAGTCTCCCATCTTGTTATTTAAGTTGTTTCCATATTAATTGCAGCACAAAGCTAAGTTGATCTTCCCAACATGTTTCTTCCGTCACTGCTCTCTCTCCTTTTCCCCATTATGGACTGTGTGTGCACAATATAAATTTACTTTTATCTTCCATGCATTTCAATATCTTATTTTTTTTATATTTTGCTTTAGTTTCTGTGTATAGCCAATTATATCTATGTGGTAATTATACCGATATATTTATGTTGTCTTCTTGCTTTACACGTTTGATGTCATCCCATTTTCCTTGGGGAAAAATCTTGATGACTTGTATTAACTATTTCAGGAAGGAAATGAGTGCATATTATCTGGAGCATGCTAGTGTAGACCATGTTCATAGTCAATTTGATCTATTTGAGGCTGAATCTCGTCGCTTGCTTGACTTGGGCCTTGCAATTCCTGCGTATTTTTTCTTTACTGCTTCCTACTTTCTTGCAAAGTAATAAATTCAGGAATCTTCTTTTGATGTTGCAGCTCATGTCCATCTTCATATTTTTCCTTAATGTTAGGTATGATCAGCTTTTGAAGACATCTCATGCTTTCAATGTCTTGGACTCTAGAGGATTTGTTGGGGTAACAGAACGTGCTCGTTATTTTGGTCGTATGCGTAGGTTGGTCATCCTTTTTTCTATTAAGTTAATGCAAGAGCTCATCATAGAATAATATTTATATGCATGTTTGTTTTTGTTTTTTTGTTGGGGTGGGGGGGTCTATTTTTAGTTTAGAGCCATTCTTTTCCCTTTAAACCATGAATTTACAAAGATACTCTTTGTTTTGCTTTCTGGTTTAATTAGTGCACTGAATCTGTTATTACTAAAGACAAGACTACCATTGTCAATTCTCTTCTCAGCCATGTAGAAGCTCGTAACTTATTTTTTCATCACGGTCACTGACATTTATTATCATATGTAAAATTCTTGACTCCTTTCAGTTTAGCTCGTCAATGTGCACAACAGTGGTTAAAGACAAGGGAATCTCTTGGGCACCCTTTGGGCATTGCTTCTAAACCTGACCACCTTGGTTTCCAGAAAGAAGATATAGAGGAACTTAAGAAAAAGGTTTTGTTCAGAACCTCTGTATTTGTCTGTATCATTATATGTGATTTTGTTTCGTAGTGTCAGAAATAGCTCAAAATATTCTATCGGCTCTAAGAAAGGTACAATGTAATATGTAATTGGGTCATGTGGTTCTAGTCTTTGTAGTATCATGCATGGAATACTTATTGTGGGTTTAGCTTAGGTACAATTCTTCTTCTGAATTGTTACCTCTTCTTTTCCTGGCTGGTGATGTTTTCATTGTCTTTTCCTATTTCATACAGGTGCCGGATGCACCTCGGCCTTTTATTCTTGAAATTGGGGCGGAGGAATTACCGCCAAATGATGTCATTAGTGCTTGCCATCAAGTAATGTTTCTTCTCCGTAAATTGAGTCTCATGACCTACTTTATGCAGGCTTTACAGCCAATAGCCTTTTATTCTCTGGCCCTCTTTTTCATCTTTCATGCGTGTTCTTACTGTATCATTTTTTTTTTTTTGCTTTGTGATTCGGCCTGTAGCTTAGTATCTGTTTTGTTTCTGTAGTTGATTTAGGTCATGATTCTAAAATAGTTGTTTTCTTCCAAAGTTTACAGCAGTTCTGCTATGTAGCTTTTATGTCTTACTGTTTGTTGCAGCTAAAAGATCTAGTCAAGCAGTTATTGGATAAACAAAGATTGAGTCATGGAGATGTGGACACATGTGGAACTCCACGTAGGCTTGTGGTATGGTTGGATTCCTATGTTGATAGTGCCTTTGAGTTTTGGCTTCACTTATACAATCTCCTCATATGGCTCCCTCTGCAGGTTCATGTCGATAACCTAAGTGATAAGCAGGTGGCCAAACAAGTTGAGGTTCGGGGACCTCCAGCATCAAAGGCATTTGATCAGCAAGGAAATCCCACCAAGGTTTCTTCTTCTGGAATATATCATTTTTATTTGTTGACTGAATTTATAATATGTTAACATTGAAAGACTTGGACCACACAAGTGAAAGAATTTTTTGTTTTTGTTGCGTGATTGAATACGTCATAAATGTTATTGGCCTTTGTTATGCCTATGGCTATCTGTTAAGCTTTTATCTGCACTCATAAAGGCTTACCTCAATCATCTTCTGCCTTCACCCTTAAGAATTACATAAATCTTGCATGTTCGTTCATAATTGTTGTTTCTTAAGGCTAATTCTTCTCTACCTTCAACAGTTCAACTGAATTGCCGTGCTTGCATTCTATACTGGTGTTCTGGGAATTTTTCTGTATTTTCTCAATTCTAATAATTTATTATAATAATTTTTCAGAGAAGTGGATGTAATAGTTTGCTGTGAGACTAATGGGAATTGACTGATTTTTGGCAGAACGTATTTACAGCTTTCTTTTAGACTAAATATAGATGATTGATCCTGATTTATTGCACATCTTTTTATTCTGATACGATGACTAGAATCTTTTAAGTTATTAAATGGCTGGGATTCAGTGGCTGGGATTCAGTCACAGCCATTATTCCTGTAAAGACAAATTTTTGATATTTTGACCTTTTTTGTTGAGAATGGTCATTTGGGAAGAACATTACTATTCCATCAAACTAACTTGTGTCTTGAAAGTAGCTTGTTCTGTCACCTTATCCTTATCGATTTCTAATTTTATTGATTGATCAGGCCGCTGAAGGTTTTTGCCGCAGAAATGGAGTGCCTTTGAGCTCCTTGTACCGAAGAGTTGAGGGTATATCAATCTGCACATGTGCTATGCACCCTTTCCCCTTTCCCACTTTTTATCTGCTATCCTTATACTTTTTATGTACATACATACACACCCATGCATACATATACATATATAAATACACATATACATAGATAACATGCATAACATGCATACATACATACATACATCTTCGTGGAATTTATCTACTACAATACTTGTTTTGTTGTGTTTTTGCAATCACCAATCATAAAGGGTTCATGAATCTTTCCTTGCTTTTTACAGACTTTAAGAAATTGAGGGAGGACATACAAACATTTAAGATCACATCAACATGCAAGCTTGATCTGCATATTGTTTTACATTGTCCTAGAAACATTTTGTTTTACTATTAGGTCTCTAGTACATGAAATATTTGAATGTTATAAAGTTACACATTAATGATCCCTGTGAATCTGTAAGATTTTGTATTAACTATATTGTTTACTTCATGCTGGGATGATAAAGGACTGAGTTGTTATGGCTCACAAATACTATTAGAGTTGCAGTCTGCAACAATATGAAAACCAGCTTATAATTAAGTTAAGCCAGAACAAAATCATAATTCCTAGAATTGATATAAATGGTCGGAAATATTGCTGTCTGGACTACCAGAATATCCTTCAACATCAAGCTTATGATAAACTGCAGTATTTGGCTATAGCTTAATATTGCCATGATTTACTTGCCTTTCAACATTAATTAACATTTTTTATTCCCATAATCTGTTCGTAAAAAATTGATTCAGGTAAAACAGAGTATGTCTATGTTCAAGCAGTGGAGCCGTCACGGCTCGCTTTGGAGGTATGCCTTCCCTCTCAGCAATTCCACAAAGAAAAGTAGGGAGACAGAAAACAAGAATCACCTTCATCTCCTTTTCTTAGTTGTTTTACATACTTCACATGGGCGAGGATATTGTATGTTGCATGTTACTTTATCAAATCATGTCCATTCATATGGTGCAGTGGCTGAACACAGGGCATCATGTTCATTTATTACCACATTTATTGTCCAAAATGACGTACATACTTTTTCATGAATCATTATTATGGCCAGTCATGTTTTTTAATGTGTTTTTGCTGATAGATCCTTTGCTGGAGTCACTTTACTGTGTTTTATGAGCACGTGATCACTATTTACCTTTTGAATTGTTACATTTATTCTGTTGGGATATTGAACAGGTGTTATCTGAAGAGTTACCTGCGACCCTAAGTAAAATATCATTCCCTAAGGCGATGAGGTGGAACTCTGAGGTCCGTGCTGTTTTAAGATATGGAGCTTAATTTCTGATGTTTAATTCTTCCTTTTGTTTGACTGTTCTTTGGTATTTTGCAACATTTTGTCTTGGCATTTATATCAAAGACCTCGAATATAGATACTTTGTTTCATTCTTTTTTCATTATGGGGGTTGTCTTCGTAATTTTTAGGAAACAAATGCATGCATCTTTCTGTAGATTGACATTCTCACAATCCATTTATGAACACACACACACACACACACACACACACACACACACACACACACATATATATCTACTCTCTCCTGATGCCTGCCCCTATGATACTTCACTTTTATTATTTTTCTCCTGATGGGGTTTTTCTTCGCAATTTGAAAGAAAATGAATGCATGCTTCTTTCTATTGTTTGACACTGTAACATTTCATATATCAACTTACATTTATATACTCTGCTGATGCACGCTTACTCTTGATTAAAATTTGAAAAACTGAACATGATTTTTGTAAATGTAGGTTATGTTCAGTAGACCCATTCGATGGATTTTGGCTCTACATGGAGATTCAGTTATTCCCTTCACATTTGCTGGTGTTCTAAGGTAAATTCAAATAATCTTTTATGTATCCATACCTATTTTTCCTTGTTGCTGAAAACATGAGATCATGTTTCATCTTCCTTTTTTGCGCTTGTTGAGTTCTAATTTGTGATTTTTCTTTTGATTTGAGTAAGTAATTTCTAGTCCACCTGGTATGCTCCGCAATATTTGAACTCCTTGCTTATTTCTGACCTTTTATTTGATTATTTAATCTTAGATACCTTTTCATGCTGTGTATTGTTTATGTCTTATTTCCTAATGAAGCCTGAAATCCCAGACCATGCAAATTGTCATTTATGTTATGTAAATCTTACAGTACTTACCTAAGTTCTCCCTCACAGTGGGGATCTTTCTCATGGGCTTCGAAACACTCCATCAGCTACTATTAGGGTAAGTTTGTGAACCTGCATCTTCCATCTCTTGTTGCTGTAATTATTCTTCTTGTGGTGCTAGAAGCTGCAGTTAGTGCACAATGGGAAGCAGGCGGATAAAATAAAAGAAAGGGAAGGAAAAAGAAAAACGGAAAAAACCTATCAATTCAATGCAGCAGATACACATACAAAAAAATAGTATTAAACTGACTGTAGGTGGAAGTTGTTTCAAGGTTCTGATGCCCTTACTATTTCAAGCTGCTCATGTATGTCATTCTTGAGCCTCTATTTTTCTTGATGCAACTAATGGAATGGAAAACTTTCAACTGCTCTCCAAAACAACTCCTTTGCATATTTCAATTTACCATGCTTGGTGGTCCTTTTTATTTATTTTGGTATTATATTACAGTACCACTATCCAAAAGCACTCTGAAGTAAACAACTTGATGAATACTTCTCTGGTCATATGACAAGCTTATGGGTAACTTCCATGTAGGGTTTACATGAAAAGCCTCTTCCATTGGGCCTTACTGTCTGCTCTCTTGATCTGATGTCAATTTTTTTCCCTTGAACCCAATGCAATGTCGAGAAAAATCTTGTCTGTTGATTTCTTATATTGAAGGATTTATTCTATTTTGTATAATTGTTTTTTTCTTGACCGCAGGTAGGAAGTGCAGAATCTTATACTGATGCTATGCAGAATGCTGGAATAGCCATCAGCATTGAGGTGATTGATACAGATATTTTTTTCTATATGCTTGCTGGAATCAACATATTCTCTAATACAGAGTGCTTCATGTATTTATTTGTGCAGCAACGCAAGAAGATAATCTTGGAGAATGCTACTTCCATTGTAAAAGGAATTAATGGATCTGTTGTAATGCAAAGTGGTTTACTTGATGAGGTAAGAAACAAATATTTCTAGTTTTCCGCTTTACTTTTTATCCTAAACAAACAATTCTAAAACATTTTGATCACAATTAGGTTGGAAATCTTGTTGAAGCACCCCATCCAGTTCTTGGCAAGTTCAGCGAGTCCTTCCTGGAGCTTCCGAAAGATCTACTAATAATGGTAAGCCAATATATTCATCTAGATACTTTCACAATCTTGCTTGCTTCTTTTGGTTGAGAAGTTGATTAACTTGTTGCACATGTTATAAGTTTCATGATGATTTTCTGATACTGTATCTTCAAAAGAACACACACCCCTTTTCTTGTGCTCTTTTATTCTTAATGCATGAATATGCAGTTGAGGTTTATCCTTATAGTTTGGTGGCTTATCATGAAACTTGCAGGTTATGCAGAAGCATCAGAAGTATTTTGCAATAACTGATCAGGATGAAAAGCTATTGCCATATTTTATTGCGGTGAGTCATGCTAATCATATCGTCTTATGATTAAGTTGTAACCTTTTTATATTAGTTCTGACACCGTATTAATTGGTTTGAGGCTCCATCTGTTGGCCTAGGTTGCAAATGGAGCAATTAATGAAATGGTCGTGAGAAAAGGAAATGAAGCTGTACTCAGGTTGAATATAAACCTAGTCCACTGTTGCACTAATGTTTGCCCTTTTCACTTTGCTGGAGAATTCATCATCTTGGAAACTGTTAATTTTATTCCATATATATTTCAATGGATTTAGCTTGGACTGATTGAGTAAATAAATATGTGGTTACAGAGCTCGATATGAAGATGCAAAGTTTTTCTATGAGTTGGACACAAGTAAGAGATTTTCTGAATTCCGCAATCAACTGAAAGGGATCCTTTTCCATGTAAGTTTCATATCCTCTTATTATCTTGGTGGTGCTAACCACTTATTGATTTGAAAAAAGAAGGAATTTCTCATTGTCATTAATATGTAGGAGAAGTCAAAATGAAGTGGCAGAGCTTTCAGTTGTTTTAGCATCTTCATATGAAGTACATAGCACTTTTTACTGCAGAATTTAGATGCGAATTTCACACTATGATCTTCAAAATCCTTGAATTTTATGTTCTGATAAGCAATAAACAGGAAAAACTGGGGACCATGCTGGACAAGATGACACGTGTTCAAAGTCTGGTTATGGAAGTTGGATCGTCTCTGGAGACAACTGAAGATACACTCCGAGTCGTTCATGATGCTGCATCATTAGCCATGTCAGATCTCTCATCTGCAGTCGTTACAGAGTTCACCTCTCTTGCCGGGGTGATGGCACGTCACTATGCTCTGAGAGATGGCTATTCGGAGCAGGTTGTGAGCAGAGTGAATTGCAATTGAATTATACATTTGTTCTAATTGCATTCCTTTGTTGCTTGTTTTCTCACTCTTAAATGAACGTGTTTGCTCAGTAAGACTTGTCTGACATCAATAGTAACTACAGTTATGGTTTAAGAAATAATGATTTCTTATAGACTAAGAATAATTAATCAAAACTGATTTTTGAATAGAGCGCCCTATCGATTTAGATGCTTCATGCTCCTTTAACTTCTCCTGCTAGCAAGATGAGTTGAATTAGGTGCTCCTCGTGCTGGACTTCTTCAAGTTGACATTTTTCTGTTTGGTGCTTCACTAAAATCTTGACAAAAACCCACTGGATGAGAATGGAGTGGCCTAAAAGAAATGCAATGATCTTTCTTATTTTCTATTCAACCTTACAAGATGAATTTCTCTTCACTTGATCTGCCTTCACTATCTTAGAATAAATTCCTATTTATTATATATTTATATTTGTAGCTAAGAGCAGCCTATAAACTAGTACTTTTCTGCTTGTCCAATTAACTTCACAGTACTTTTCTGCTTGTCCAATTAAACTAGTATTTCTAAGTGGTTATTCTCTTTTTATATCAGATTGCTGATGCGCTGTTTGAGATTATGCTTCCAAGATTTTCGGGTGATATACTTCCCAAAACTGTTGCTGGGACAGTATTGGCAATTGCTGACAGGTATGACAAGAACTGTTTCTTTTCACCTATAGACTGCATTGAAGTTGTATAGATGTTCAGCTATAGTAAATGGCAGTATTATTGACTTTTCCATTATGATTTTGATATTCTATTGCATGTTTTTGGCTGAATGTTTTGCTAGCATTACAAATTATCAAATTAGCTATTTCGATCCTTGCTATTAATTATATATTCTGCCCTCAATAGACTAAGGAACTAGGATATATTAAATGATCCTATGACCTTGATAGTTGTCTAGAGGACAAGTCATGTGGTTAGACAGACATTTTTTTAAACAAGTTATTGTGGCAACTAATTAGATGTTGTCTTTATTCTGGCTGAGAGTGAGAGTAATCAAAATATAGATTCTGTGATCATAGAAACAAATCTAACTGTACAAGGACATCTTAAGTTTTAATAGGTCCAAAAATCCCACTCACCTTGATAAAACGAAATGGTTCTAAGTGGCTCTGTTAATATTGAGTACAAGCAGAAATTGCAAGTTAATTTTGTTTTTTTTTTTATCATTCTGTATCATATGTACATTGTTGTGCATATGAAGTAACAACAAAAGCATCTTCAACATATTTTCTGCTCCTGTAACCTGATGTATTTTTCATGTATTTGATTCTATTACTACTGACTTGGGTGTGCTGCCGCTGCTGCGTGCATGTGTTGGACTTGGTACAATATGATCAGATTTAGAAAGAGAAATGCAATTAAAACTGAGGAAATATATAGGATAACGGCATATGTTTTGGACAATGGGTGAAAGCCCGATCCAGCAATTTCGCGCGATAAACTGGACTTTGTAATTGAACCAACATTGTTGGTCCTCGAATGATATGATCTTCCTAAGACATGTATATGTTTATGTATTTATATGAATAATGATGTGGAAGACAGCGTAGCCAGGTCCAAATGCCATCATTAAGCTTCTGAATAATCCTTAAATGTAAGCCTGGAAATAGCTTTTGTTAATCCTAAAGCTAATCTCACATATTACAGATGACATAGTCACATAGGAAACATTTGAACTTTATGATGTATATACATATGATAAAACTTTATGTATTTCCAAGATGGATAGTAACTCTTTGCTAGTACATCTGAGAGCACAGGATATTCACTTTCATTAAATTTTATCATTATAGTTTCAGTGGTGTGTTTTTTACCTTCTCAGTCAAAATAATACCGAAGATGTCGAAACGGACATGATGAATATGAGTTGAACAATCATCAAATAGATTTATGCTATATCTTTCAATCAGTGAACTAGCCTATAATTAGGTAGGTAGTTTTCTGTCGTAATTGCTTTCGGGGCTTGCTATTCTAATTTCCATCAGTATCAGTTTGTATTCTCAGCACCTTTTCTATTTTTATCATGACATAATGTTGCATTAATCTGTGCAATTATTCTTACTTTATATAAACCACACTTGGACTGATATTGAGTGCTCCACTAGAGCTATTCACATTACTGTTCAAATCTTCTGCCTAATACTTGTTTCTTATTTCTTTTCTGTTTTTTTCAATCCTTTCTTCAGGTTGGAAAGCCTGGTTGGATTGTTTGCTGCAGGTTGTCAACCTAGCTCTACTAATGATCCATTCGGTCTGCGAAGAATCTCTTACGGTCTAGTATGGCTTAACCAATATAATGATAGGAATTTCATTTTCACTTGGGAGTATAGAAATAATTTTTTCCTTCTTGTGTTATAGGTACAACTGTTAGTAGAGACCAATAGAAATTTGGGACTAAGGCACTCTCTGGAACTTGCTGCTGCAGTTCAGCCCATAAAAGTTGAAACAAAAACAATAGATGATGTAAGAAATACTTCATTCTGCTGTGACTTCATTAAGGAAAGCCGTTGCTCTCTGCTTTTGCAATTGGTGTAGCCTTTATTTTCATTGTTTTGAGGCCATTAACTTCTTATGTGTCATACTGAAGTTTGATGTCATATTTCATTCCTGTTCTGAATCACGACACCCTATGACCTTCTTAATGCAGATATATTTTTTAAGTTGCATCTGTTGGAGTCTTCAGTGAACATTAGGACTTACAATAGTATTTATGCACACACAAATATGTAAATATATGGATAGAGCTTAATCATATATGACAATTTCTTCACTTGTTGCAGGCACATCAGTTTGTTACGAGGAGACTTGAACAACTTTTGGTAAGTTGAATCTTCTACCTGGGAAATGCTATGCTCAGAGGATACAAGTTATTGGCTACAACAATATAGGCTGTAAAGTTCTAGAAAAAATTTTCTCAATATTAATTGATGGTGGAGCAAGCATCTCTATTTTTGTTATAAAAGGATCTCCTTTTACAGAGCAGATGTTCTACTGGCCATGGTTTAAGATACCAAGTCCAACTAAATATCATGCTTTTAAGGCAGATTTTTACTGGGCCATACAGAATTTGAGTGAAAACTAATTTATGCTCTACACATATTCTCTCTTGCTGGACATCTCCTTTTCTCTTGGGGGTGGGGAAGGAGGGAATCCTTGGCTATAGAAATTATTAAATTATTTTCTGCCTTGGAACCTGCATATATATCACTCTCTATTTCTGATAGTGGTCCAATGCCTTTATTCAATGAGCTTTGCAATCTGCGAACTTACAATTAGGTCTAAGCTTTTCATTTTTATGAAGTTGCAGTATTTTGGTATGTTTTTGATGAATTTCTCCGATATTTCGCAGATAGACCAAGGAATAAGTCCAGATGTAGTTCGCTCTGTTCTTGCAGAGCGAGCAAATTGGCCTCGTCTGGCATCCAGGTCTGCACATAAAGTAAGTGCTGCTTTCTTCTCGTTTCTGTGTGTCTAAACAGGTTGCAGCCAAGTAGGTATATAGCTCTTTAACTTGTCTATATGTCATGGTGGAAAGAGAGGATGTCTGTTCTGTTGGCATGTGCTTTGGGATATAGTCATAACTGTCAATTATCTTAGTACCAAGTTATCATAAAAAGATGATATGCTTTTCTGTTTGGATACTGTCCTGTACCTCTGCACTAGTTCCAATAAACCCCAAGGATTCACAACTATTCGTTCAAAGCGATCCTAAAATATTTCGTACTTCGATCTCAAGATCTGTGCTCTAGTCATGATGTTATTGAGCTGAGTCCTGTGAGAGAATTCAGATTCAATTAAATGATATGGTGATACGGATACACTTGTGCTGCCTGTACAGCTGTACCATTTAAGTTCCTTACAGCCTCAGCAGCAATAGTCTATGGAGTGTAGTGTCGTTCTTGAGATCTCTTCTCTCTCCCCATCTGTTCCGTTTACGCAACGAATTTGTATTACATTTTGACTCTTCAATACATCTCATTCTGTGAAATCATGTAAAACTCTTATTAGCCTTTTATTGTGATGTGACCTTTATGTACCAAATGGCTGACTGTTGAATGCTTTTGATGCTCAAGCATGCATGAATTTTATTGTTAAGGAATATTTTGATTTTTTTCCGTTATAATTTCTTTTTTCTTTTCCTTTTACGCTTAATTTCAGATGAAAACTTTGTCAGAAGGTGAGCTGCTACCCAAAATTATTGAGGCATATTCTCGTCCAACAAGAATAGTCCGTGGGAAAGACGCCACTCATGATCTGGAGGTGCAGAACTTCAAAAACATGGGTTATGCGTTTGCATTTTAAAACAAAATTTACATTGCTCAGAAATCCTTTTTTATCCAAGCTATTCATACTTTAGTGACCATTAAGCTAAGTCATTGTGGCGACTTATCAAGAATGTTTCAGGTGCCAACTTAATCTCAGTGTGTTCCCTCTGTACCTCATAGAACGTCCCATGTTTTCTTAGCATTTCAATGTTCTTTGGTTGGTCTATTCCTCTGACTTCACTGTGTGATGACATTTATCGTAGAAGCATCTTGCATGGAGTGACTGCTCTCTGCTCCTAAAAGCTGAGTAAAACTGTTTAGTGCACAAGCAATGATTTTTTTATCAGCTATGCTAGAATCTATTGGTCCATATAGCATCTAGAGAACAGTACACCACACCATTCATACGTGACTTCCAGTCCCATCTGCTTCCTCTGTATGCAACCCAGCCATAGCCCCCAAGGACCAATAAGTATTGGAGTGGTAGTTGTCCTTTTCTGACCCACTTTAAGGAGAATCTGATTCATTTATGGGAGATTGGTGGACAATCAATTTCAGTTTTACGCATGATATATGCTTTCTTTCCATCTAGTTAGTTTCATATGTTTGACACTGATATATTTGCACTGTGAAGTAGCATAAAAAACAGAAATCTTCTCCATCTTTTGAGGATAGCTATTTAGTATTTTAGAATCATTGATCAGAGGAGATACAGCACATGCTAGTTTGATGAAGATAATCTGTCAATAATTTATTGGAGGCTGAATGATTTTTTAATACCTTCATAAATACTATAGGTAGATTGTTATTCCCCTGGAAGAGGCTGGGATACATGTACAAGAATCACAAGAATGCAGTTCATATTTATGCGTATATTCATATTTCTCCCATCTGAACTGGGGGAAAATCTTGTCTGAAATGAGAACTTCACTTACCAATCACTCAAAATGTTAGCCGTATACTCTTCCTTTTTCTAAGCTCCTCCCTGAATGATGACAATCATGTAAAAATCGGAAAGGAATCTGTAAATTATTATGTCACGGTTATGCTCCAGTTTCTTGTTAATTACATTCTAAATATATGCCGAACCTACTACACAAGTCAGGAATGAAATATATGATACTTCTTTCTCCACTGATGATGTGATTCTTTGTATTTTTCAGTTTTCATTTCTGACGTGAAAATCATTCTGTTAGGTGGATGAGGCAGCTTTCGAAACAGAGGAAGAGAGAAATTTGTGGAGCACTTATACATCATTAAGGAGTAAAATTCATTCTGGTATCCCATCTCTTATGAGTACTTTGTTTCGTAATGTAGATTCAATTGCAGAACTAATTCTATAGATTCCATTTTCTTTATATTTGTTTACCTCCCTCCTTAGTTGCTAACCTGTCTGTCCATTTACAGACATGGAGGTCGATGACTTTGTTGAAGCATCTTCCTGTCTGTTGCAGCCACTGGAGGATTTCTTTAACCATGTATTTGTGATGGTGGTATGTTTTCCTTTTAAACACGTAAAACTCAACCAAGAATGTATTTTGACATTTTCCATTTAGCAGTAAGAAGCATGTTCCGTTCTAATTAGATATTAAAAAAACAACGTATGTGTTGTTAACTGGGCCAATCCACTTGGTTTTGGGTTAGGGCTATCTGGTTCGGACTAGAAATTCTTGGTCCTAACCCGAAACCTTCGGATTGAAGGCTTCCCCGTGGGACTGGCATGTTTTACGAAAATATTTTGACATGTGGTGTCTATTAATTACCCCCTATATAGTCATCCTCTTATTTTTTTACAAACAAATACACAAAAGAAAGAGATAAAAGAGAAAAAAATGGTTCTCTCTTATTCTGCCCCACTATCAACTTCAATATTGGTGTTTCATACTCATGTTCACATTCTTCCTCACCCAAATAATACCACTATATTATAATATTAACTATTTATAGGCTTCATTACATTGATACAATTCATGAGTGTATGTACTAAATGAAAATGTAAGACTTAATGAAAATTAACATCCATAACTCTCCAATTCACACATTTATCTCCATTAATTTGCCTAGTAAATGTTATTATTGCGGACCCTTTTCCCACCGATGTTATATTAGGTGTTTTAATTTGTTGTTTGATATGTGCCATCTTATTTTGAGTTGTAGGGAGTAAGTAACTAGCACTCCGCTGTCTGCTTGGTGACATATGATGTCCATCTGTGCGCCTACTCCCAATTTTTGGCATTAAGAACCATGTAGTCTTGAGTCTGGACATCAGATGAGGTTATATTAAGTTGTGACATATGCTCTTTGTTCTTGTTGCAGGAAGACGAAAGAATCAGAAAGAACAGGCTTGCTCTCCTTCGAGACATTTCACTTCTTCCAAAGGGAATAGTAGACCTCTCGATTCTGCCTGGATTCTGAGACAGGTCTCGTCTAACTGTCTAAGTTATAGAACTCGGTGTCTTGCACCGTTCATAGAAAAGGACAGAGGAATGTTAGCACAAGAAAACTACGGCTAGCCAATGTAAGTTTTGCGAGGCTCGTAAATTAGCTTAGTCTGCATCTAACTGGAAAAAACTAAAAAAAAAAAATAATAAAAAAAAATAAAATAATAATAATAATAATAATAATAATAATAATAATAATAATAATAATAATAATAAAACTTATTCTTCCTCTCTTGCCTACAATATGTAAAATCATGAAATCTGTAACATTCTTTCTAGTCTTATGGCTTCAGTTGCAGTTGCAGTTGCTTTGAGTTGCTTTTAGTCTCGTGACAATTTTCAGAAATTTTGTAAATGTCTTTCGCTGAGGACTTATTTCGTTGGGAATTTTGTAAAGGTAAGGATTCATGTTATGCATTTGAATTTATAGCAGGAATGACACAATATTGTTCGGTATTAAGTATTTAATTTATTATCCATTTTCGCTCAAAATAAAGGGAGAATTATAATAATAGCCTTTTGAATATTGTAAAGATAAATTATAGCACTTCATATTTTTTAGATAAATTCTAGCACTTTCTTACTTTTTTGTCCTTTTCCTTATTTCTCCAGAATTTTTTTAAAACAAAAACAATAATTTATTATTTATATATTATATAACATTTACTGCAACTAATAGTTTTACCCTAATTGACTTCTCACTTTTCACACCTTCATTTTCTCACAACAAAATTCATGAAATCTCACACATTAAAAATCGTGAAAATTTGTGAATTCACACAACAAAATGAATGAAATCACACATTAAAAATTGTGAATTCGCAGTGAATTTCGCAAATTATAAAATCGTACATAAAAAATTGTGAATTCAAACAACAAAATTCGTGAAATCACACATTGAAAATCGTGAATTCACGTAATAAAATTCGTGAATTTCGTCAAATTTGAAGATCAACCATATTCGAATTTTGCAGATCCAACGAGAAGAAAAAGGAGAAAATTAAAGATCTGGAAAAATTGAGATGAAGAAGATTAAAGATCTGAAAAAATGGAGATGAGAGTGCAAGTCTTCAGTGATATAGGGTGTATATCGTCGGAAAATGTAGGATGCCTTCACCGGAATAAGGTTGGACGTCGGGAATTGGACATAGGACGCTGGTGGCCGTCGGAGGGAGAAGAAGCTGGTCACCGGAATCTGGGAGAGGACGTTTGCAGATGGGAGGGAAGAAGGATTAGGTTTTGATAAATTTTGGATTAATAGAAAATGATAATGAATGAAATAATAATTAAGGACAAAGAAGTCCAAAATTTTTGAAAAGTGCTAGAATTATCTTTTTAAAATGAGGTGCTATAATTTATCTTTACAATGTGCAAAGGGCTAAAATCACTAAATATCTCCAAAATAAACACTTGGAAAATCAAGGAAATGATTGGTGAAATGGTGAACCCAAAATTCTAATTCTAGATTTAATGGTCCTTTTCGAATCTTTTTATATTTAAAAGGGTTCGACACCTTAGGAAAAGAAAAAAAGAAAAAATAGAATTGAATGTATCGAAAACGAAAAATTGTATTTCAGTTCATAACCCAAAGTTCTATTAGAACTCTTACAATTTTATTTTTATTTTTATGGGATTTGAGGTGGGTTTTACAAAACAATTTTAATTGTTAAAAATCAAAACGCGTTGTTTTGGTTATATGCGTTGCCACATCATTTTAATTTTCCACTGCCATGTCAATTTTGATTTGAGAATTTTGGAAAATTCCAAACAAAAGTTAAATTGATACATTTGAAAACAAGATTTAAAATGTGCAAAACCAAAAATGGTTTCGTATATTTAAACCTATTAATCTAAAGATGAGGGTATAGGAAAATATCCAAAAAGATGATGGGAAAATTGAATGATACTAGAAATTCTCAGCAAAAAATGGTGGGAAATTGCAATGAAATTTCATTTCTTCTTTTTTTTGGATCACAAGTTCTACAATAAATTCAGGCTAAGCATGTCTAAATTAGTTTTGCCGATATAACTAATAACTTGCATAGTATAATAAACTCGTCAATTAACATAGTATTATATTGATTCGAATAGACCGAAATAAAGAGAGTTAGAATCGAAATTTTTAGTCCAATCCGATAGGCGAGAAAATGAGAATCGAAAAAGAAGAGACGCAAATAAGATTTTATAAGAGTAATTTGCCATTTTAAATCTTAGCTTTTGCTGTTAAGCTTGAAGAATATACCCCTCAATAAAAGGATTTAAACGATCCCCAAAGATACAGTAATTGAACCGACCCACAAAAATCAAGACAGCTGATTTTATATGATCGACGCCATCGCCGACCGAAACGAATGAACTCGTAATCCTCCGCCGCCTCCACCGATGGCTGAAGAAGAAGTTATGGCTGAAGTGGAGGCAGTCCAGGCGGTGTACGTCGACGATTGCCATGTCATCGAGGCCTACCCTCCCCATCTCCTTGTTCACCTTAAGCCGCGCACCGCCGAGGTCTCCTCTGAGCAGGTATCTCGATTTTTCCTTACGCTCAATTGTTTTCCCTTCCGGAGTTCGATAAATCAACATTTTGCTGTTTTTCTGATGAAATTGCAAGTAGCGATCTTCGCTTGATGATTGATTTGTGTGACCGTTGTTTTTCTGTTGCCTTGTTTTCGTGGAAGTAATTCTGCGTCTTCTGTATTCTGGTTTTGCTGGAAATTGTTATGGTGTTGAAATTAATGCTTTGTTGGTAGATTTTGGGGGAATCTGAGTGCGGATATACGAATTTCTTAGAAGGAACTATGTTTTTTCTGAAAATCACGAAAGAGACGTCCTTAATATTGAGTGTTGTCTTTCTTTATCTGCAGTACTTCTGATTCCGAAATCTCTTGTGTTTTGGTCTAAGCTAAGCTGCATAAACCAGTGGAAATGCTATGTAGTGTGCTGATAGACTCAGAAGACCCACTTTCTCAAATTGTTATGCCCATTATTATCCCTACTGTTCTTTTTTTTTTCTTGAACCTAATTACATGCTAAATTTCATCTTCTATGCTTTCTCTTGCACTATGTATTTTTGCATTGTGTTTACATATTGGTGATGTTCTTATAATTTTCTTGATATATGTGGTTATTTTTAGCAACTAATGTTGACAGCACTTCTCTGCAGTTTGTGGAAGCAACTATTGGGATACAAGCTGGTCCTAAGGTGATTGTACATCTTGTAATATACCTCTAGTCAGGCACCTTGGGTGCTTTCAATTAAACATAAAATGTTGAGCTGGGAGCAGGGTAACTGGTTGGTCCATGAGTTTTATTCCTTGCTGATGATGCAGTTAGAGACACTACTGATTTTCTTTTCCTTTTGTAGCAGTACTCACTACTCAATCACATTTCCCACTTTCCTTTTGACGCACTGCTGGGTTATAGTTCCTAAGTTCTTCAATTTTATCTAGGTTTCTGCAACTCTGGATCAGTAAGGTGTTTATATAATTCGATGTGAGTCTAATTTCAGTATTCTTACTGTTAATTATTTCCCGTGCAGTACCCTGAAGAGGCACCTGTGATTAGGATTATTGATTCCAAGGGTCTTGATGAGCAGAGGCAGAAACATCTTATAGAGAGCATTCGTTGCAAAGCTTCTGAACTTGCATCGTATTTAATGCTTGTGGCACTTTGTGAGGTAATGATATGTGTGCTTTAGATCATTTAGCTTTTTTCCTCCACTGTGGTCAATGTTATTTCATCTTATATGACATGTTCTGGCTTGATAGAAATATCGTTGTATAATTTGTATTAATGAATTGTATACTTGTGTCCTTACTCCTTATTTTTGTGCTATATAGACACATTGCACTTGTTAGTCCTTACCCCATTAATGCAATCCATAAGTTCATCATATATCATATCCACCCCCATCAAAATTATCCATTTTAAGATGTTAATAGCTACTCAATCATTTAGGAAGCAGTGGAGAAGCTTTCTATTATGAATCATCCTGATGGAGACTGCCCTTTATGTTTATTTCCTTTACTCGATGAAGATGCTGGCAACAATTCGTTACCTTTTATGAAGTTAATGTCTTGTTTCCATTGCTTTCATTGGTAAGTATGTCTAATGCTCTCTCCAATTATGGGTACTTTCATCATTTAAAAAAGGGAACTCCGAATGTTATTAAATTTGTCGTTTTATTTTTCCAACTGTTGCAGTGACTGCATCATCAGGTGGTGGAATTGGATCCAGATGCAAAGTGAGAAGGAGAGTTCAAGTTCGTCATCATCAACTACTAGGAGTAAGCCAGACCAACAAGGTTGTATTCATATAAAGAATCTGGTATTTTTACTGGCGATAATTTTATGACATTGATGTAATCCTCATATCTAGCCTTGTTCTTATATATGTTAATGTGGCACAATCTTATGTTTCCACTAGCTACTCCAAGATAGTGGGATAGAGACAGACAAAGAATAAATGGGAACAATGCTTTTGAACTTTTCCCTACCTTTTCCCAATGCTAGAGCAAAGATAATTATGTCCTATTCTCTTGCCCAATGAAGTTGCACCCGTTTGTCTGGGTTCTTTATTTACTTGCCTGTCTTGTCATTTCTGAAGGCTAATGTAATTGTTGTCTTGTATAGGTATTCGCAAAATGATGGAAGGAAGTATGGGTAAATGCCCAGTCTGCCGGAAAATATTTCTTGCCAAGGATATCGAACATGTGCTTGACTTAGTTGGGACTAGTGGCAACTTGGTATGTCAAATAAGGCTTTTCTACATTTCTGTTCTAAATTATGTCTTTCTAAGTGTTTCATTTGATTATAATTATATTATGTTTTACATTTTATCTTTATAGAGCTATTGGTAAGAAATATTGTATAGATTTGACTAGGAAAATTATATGAGATTAAAAGCTCCTTGAAACTCTTGAAAAAAATGGATAGGTTTGAAATCATATAGTTTAGGGCAAGAATTAGGATAGATAGCCACTTGGTAATCTGCTGCGTAGCTAAGTACTTTGACATGCATTTTGAGATAGCTCACCAGATTCAACTATCTTTGTGAGGTTTGCATTAGGCACTGTTATCAACAATCTATATTGTGATGAAGTAAAAAATTCTGTGTCATTTCCCCGAAGATTACTCTCTTAGAACCAACAACTATCCTATCTTGTTCTAGTTACCTTGTATAGTTATATGTCATTCTATAGTTTTGTATTAATATGCATGTCTCCTTCATCCTAGCAAGTTTTAATTTTGTCTAATTTCTGTATATTTGGTGTAATGTGAAGATGACATCACTGCTTAATGGCCTGTCACTGTTTCAGGAAAAATGTTTGTGATCAAATAATATTTTGGAGCCACTGATCCTTTCACCACCCTTTTAAGAAACATAATCAAATTAAATGATGTCAATTGCACTATTTCCTTGACAAGAATTTTAATCAGTGACTAAGTGATCTGCCAATGGCTTTGAATATATCTATCTGCCGAAAACCTTTTGCTGGTATGTCTGAATATCCCATACCAATGAAGTTCTCTATCTAGGATTGTTGAAGAAGCATGTATAGTGTTAGCAAGGATATTGGGATTCTATTAAAAGATTATGTTACTGTCGCTTAAGAATCTGATTGTTCCATTTATGTTTATGTTCCACTCAAAGAGACAACCGAACCAAAATACACATAGCGGTGTTCTTTCTCTTTTCATCACCTAGTGCTATTTTTTTGCTTTTAGTTTATCATATGAGGATAAATTAATTACGTGTTTGCTGCCGATCTCAGGACTGCGTTGGAACTGAGATTGATGGAGGCTTTCTTCATTCGGAGTCGGAAATAATTAGAAAACAAAAATTCGATGCCATTTTAAAAATCCAGCAAGAAAACAATGGCTTGATTGAGCCCAAAAGAAGTGAGGTCCTATTACCTGGTATGTTTCTTCCACAGCCAGTTGGCTTACCCTCAACAGAATCTGAAGGAATATCAATATCTAGTGAGTTACAAAACAAAAATCCGGCAGCTAAATCTGACACCAATCCAGAAAGTTCGTCCGACCGGCGCCGGTCTAGGAAGCCCAACAACCCTCATAGGAAGCACAGGACACAAAACTCAAGCAAACAAGTAAGACAATGGATTAGGAAAGAGGATGTTTCAGACAATTAAGTCCATGAACCCTTGTAAAACTATTTTCCGATGAGATGCAGTGTATTTAGCATGCTTCAGAAATTATAATTTTTTCTTCAGTGGTACTTCATTTTCTATAATATATATATATATATATATATATATATATATATATATATGTGTGTGTGTGTATGGATGGCTTCCCGTAATAACCCTTCTTAACATAGGAATGTAAGGATAATGCATAAAATGTATTACTTTAATGCACTGTTATTTTAATGCACAAGCCGTAGTAACTTAATACATCCGTTAAATTTAGACTATAGATTAATGAATGTATCGGTCCAATATTGTTCCTATTTTATACCTAAGAAAGTATATATATATATATATAGAGAGAGAGAGATGATATCTCACCCAGTTTATCATTCTGTCTACATTTCATCAGATACCTAGACAATGATGACATCATAATTAAGTGGTTCCAAAACAGTTGGTACCTAGAGAGTAAATGCTTTGCTTCTACAAGCTTACTATTTATAATGAATCATGGTGACATTTGACAGCCTTTGACAGATCTTCTTCATATCAACTTGACTTTAGACCAAAATATTTATATCAAAAAGCCCAGAGGTGAGGTAAGGTAAGGTAAGGTAAGATCTGTCAGTATTCTTAACCAATTTTTTTTCTTACAAAATCGTCAAATTATTAGTAAGTTTTACGAATTGTCTTGCATAAGCAGCCCCTATCACCAACCGAATCCGAATCACAGGAAAACTGCATTCTCAAAATTTTGAACTTAGATTTAGAAAACGGCAATCTCCTAGTTTTCTTTGGGTCCGCCCATTCCATAGTTGGTGTTCCACTCACGTTCCGTGTTTGGAAGTTTTAATAGTAATCATTAATTTTTGAAATAAGATTTATTCCATTGTAGTAGAAATTTTTTCAAACAGAATGAGATACCAAGTGTTGGATACTTACTAATTATGAAATAGATAATTTCATCTTAGTTAGAAGTGTTAGTTATAAGTGTTATTGACCTGATCGGATATTCGGAATGTGTTGTACTTGTAGTAGTTGTTTTGAGAGGAAGCGATGCCCAATATTGCTGGCAACAAATACCTATTTGGTTACTAATTACTTGTGAGACGAGACACCGTCCAAATATGCGGATCCAAATTCATATCTAATAGTAATATATTTATAATTTATAATTATAGATATGTCATTTGATATGAGTTTGGATTCGGACAAGCGTTTGATCCATCTTACCGTGAGATCGTCTCACATAAGTTTTCTCCCTCCACAATAAGAAACAATAAAATCAAAATTTCAAAATATTTTAGTTAGTCTCATATCATACAACTAAGTGAAAATCATTTTTTATGCATCTGCATAGAAACAAAACAAAACAAACTTCGAAACCTTTGGGGCTATGTTCTTCAAAAAAAGGTAATTCCCTTCTCTTAGAATAGTGATGTTTTAAAGCCTTTTGCCATTTTTAAACGATCGACAGTGAGTGAGGGAGGATTATAATTTATACATATTGGCTCTATTCTTTTAGTTAGAACTCACAATAGTGGGCCTAGTATATATACAATCAATATTTATATTTGAAAAAAAAAAAATACTAAGAATAGAATTTTCCGAAAAGTGCATGATTACGATCTAACTAAAAACGGAAACACAAGCGCACAATAATAGGACGATATCTTTTTGCAAAAAATTGAAGTCTAGTTTTAGTGTGCGTGTGTTAGCCTAGTGGTAGAATGGTTAATGCAGGGCCAAAGGTCACGGGTTCAAGTCCACCGTCACGCGGCGTTAAAAATTTCTTGTAATGTTTGTTCAAAAAAAAAAAAAAATTTGACGTCTAATTTTGTTCTTAATTATTTCCATTATATATACACACACACATGAAAACTTACTTGTGTGAGATGGGCAACAGATTTTGGATCAAAATCGATATACAATGACATGTCATTAAATATGAGTTTGAATCCAAATTTTTGACATGTCTCACCGTGAGACAGTGTCAAACAAGACTTCCTCATTTTTTTTTATTAATTCAAAAATTCAAGTGGCTTAAGTTTCAAAATCCCAATATGTTTTTTCCCCTAACGGTGCATTTGAATTGACTATGTAAATTATGAATTTCAATTTATGATAAAAAAATATTATTGTGGTTCAATATACTGTGTTAATTATTGGATGAATTTAAGAGGCCTTTGAGTCTGTGACCGATTCCTCACATACATAATATTTGGAGTAACTAAAGACACTCACTTGCGAAAAGGAATCGTAAGCCTGTCTTGTTGTGGCTAATTTGTCACCATTCAATGAATAAATTGACCCCTTCTTTCTTCCACTTGTTTCGTGCAATCAATCTCTCTCCATTCACCTCTCAATAATTGGCTTATCATCTACAATTTCCAATCAATTATTACACAAAATATTGAATAAAATAAATAATTATGAAGAGATTACCTCTGGACGGTTTGATATTATATATGATTCATATTAATGTTATTATATATACTAGTAGTGTTGTACGTGCGTCACACGTACTATTGATAGATTTTAATATTAAGAATATATATATGTATGAAAAATAAAATATCATATCATAATAAATTTAAATAATAAATATAGGTACATAAAAAATTGATAAATCATATCAATGCAAGAGGATTTTTATCTTATATAAAAGGATTCTTATCTCATATCAAATAAATAAAACGTATTTATATTAATTTATTAAACTACCCTAAATAATTTAAATAAGTAAAAATATGATAAGTATAATCTAATAATATATATATATATATAATTCCTATAATTAAATTTATAATAGGGATATAATAGACAAATTAATTTTTAGCAAATCAATTTTTGTAAACAAGACACTTTTATAATAGGTATAAATAGAGGAATGATCATATGCCGTTAATCATTAATGAGCATGTTCTGAGAGCATTGTTGGCGTTTAGTCAACATAACCGTTTTGGTTTATGGTTAAACATAAATACTTGATGCGTGCAAAATGTCAGCGATGCTCACGGAGGATGCTGATCACAAATGATGAACACACGAGAAGTTGTGCTTGTGATGGGCAATACTTTTATTTAATGATGATGAAGATCCACATTTGTTATTTGAGGGTGTGCTTTGAGTAATGCCGTTTCTGTGTAATAGTCGGTATACCACACATCTAATAAATAAGTTGCACGAAGAAAATTATGTGTGAAATATTTGCTTATATATAAAGTATTAATAATATTCGAACTTGAGACATTTGACCACAAACACCCCACTCTATCAATGAATTGGTGTTGTATTTTTGTATTGATTAATTGAACTTATTTGATTGTAGTGTGATATACACACGTGCTATATATATGTGATATTGTGACGAAACTATATATAATTGCTCAATGAGAATTTCAACTAAAAGAAAGTTATAAGTTTTTTATTGAAACAGCATTTTACATGTCTCAAAAACAGAAGTGAAATTGATTGTTCAGTATTGATCACCTGTCATGATCCTCATTATACATTGTTAAGATACACACACATATATAACAATATTTTCATTTTCTTTGTATATATAGTTTTCACCCCAAAAAGAGAGATAATTATCGCAAAAATCATCACCATTATTCATGATGCAAATTCTTACACGACCATTTAATTCGGATGATATATATTCGACATCTCTAAACTTTTTCCGACGAGATATGACGTACAATCAAATCCACATCGTCCGACAAATTGCAACGGTCAGAAGTAATAATTTTCACAGTAATTATAAAAAAAAATAAAAATAAAATAAAAATAAAAGAATGTGCTGTTGTTGATAAATCATCACTAGGATCAGTATTCATTAATAATTCTGGGTTACAAATCGATAAACGACTAGTTGACTTTTGACTTTGAATTCCCTTCAAAGAGAGAAAATCTTTTGACTTTGAATTAAATCCAAACAATATTGCATGTATCATTTCGACAGGATGTATAATACTTAATTTGTTCAATTATTATTTATTATATAATTCAGAATTTCTATTTGGTTCTAATTAGTTATACTACTGTAACTTCACTTCTGATTTACTCGGTCCATATAAAATTAAATATTATGAATTTATTTTATTCCCAATAAAAAATGAATTTACGCGGTGCAATTATTGCAAAATGATGGGGAATTTATTAGTAATTGTTTTCAATAAATGAATTTGGCTGTCTTTCAATAAATATTATTTATCTGATTATAAAGCCCACAGAGTTGCATCGGCCTTATTATGCCCTGTAAGATATCTTTGAGCCCATTGATTTATTTTGTTATTTAATCTATCCCTAAATTTTTATTTTCCTATGAATAATTTACCAATTGATTCATTCTAGTTAAAAATTACTAAAAATAGTGTGTATTCTGATCATTCAATACATGAAAATATATTACGGGCCGTTCGATTTTTCAGCATATACAATAGTTATGTGTGAAATTATAACGGTACCTAATATTACGTGACAACTATAAAGCGATATATAAATATGTGAAATAAATTAAAACGTGCTATTGATGCATGTTTATCTATACAAATAGTACTGATGAGAACACACTCGTGGGAGAAATTACTTCTATATTATAATTAAGTGTCAAATTAAATTAAGGCTTAATTAGCTATTTTATATATGTTTAACTATTTAATTCACTAAAAGTAAAAGACAAATTATGATTCGAACTTGATCTCTACTAGTTAAAGAGTAATCCAGATTTACTACCAGGAAATTTTATAATACTAATATTGACACTTTAATTAATATGTATTCCAATACGTAACATTAAGATTTTCAAAGTGGTGTGCGTGTGTTGGCCTTGTAGTAGTAGTATGGTTAATACCCGGGACCAAAGGGTTCTATGCTCAAATTCACTGTGGACGCGGTCTTTAAATTTAATATTACAATTATAAATAAAAATATTTATATTTTCAGAGTGAATAAAGAGGAAAAGCCAAAAACAGCTCTTATCATAGCAAAATATAGTAATGTGACAATTGAAATTAAAGTATATATTAGATTTGATAAAAACGTGGAAAAAATCAAATCCACAAGAAATTTAATTTAATTGGGTAATCATCACGCTCGCGCAAATGGTGAATAGTGTAAAATTGAGTATGAAAAATGTAAGCAACACACGTGCGGTAATATTTCACGTGAGTAATTTTGAACCACAACATTCATGTGCAACGAAACGATAATAAAATTTCATCTTTTCATTGCCATTTTCTTTTTTCTTATTATATCTTAAAAAAGGGTTGTTTGGACTTTCCTTTTTGTCGAAAACAATTTTTTTCGGCTAAGAATTGATTGATACATGACATAAATTTAGTTAAAAACTGTACTATTTTTGCACGCAGCCACGCGGGGTTTGATTAATTGTTTGCAATGAAGGACTTGAAAAAGAATTTTTTTTAATCATTCGAAAATAATTAACTCAAAGCAAGATTAATAAGATGCTATCGTAAACAAACAAGTTCATTGCAAAATTGCTATTGACAATTTGAATAAAGCTTATTATCAATTAACATCAATCTTTTTTTAGGATTGTAAGTTTTGGTTATTGTTTAATTTAGATGGGATTTAGAAAAATGAACTTTTTTTATTTTTCGTTAAAAATTAAATGTTGGTGTTTTTTTTTTAGACTTGGGGCTTGGGGAAAGGGGAGCAATAGGGATGAACTTGAGTCATCTATGTTCACAAATAAGATCCATTACCGTTTGAATGTCCACGAAGGGATTGTTAGTGTTGGTTAAGAAATAAAATATTAGGTGCGTGTAGTTATTAATACCCGATATATAATTATATTGGAAAATAGTTTTTAGGTTTATTAAAGTAATACCCAAAAATGGGTATACTTAACTATAAAAATTATGTTATGAAAATGGTGGGGGTAAAATCTCTTCCATCTCGTGAAAAATTAAGGTTAAAATATCTGGAATTAATGTACGTACGCATACAAAATGTTATGAAAGTTAATTTTAGTTACATTTTTATTGTTATTCGATATATTTCACGTAAGGTATTGGAGGTACGTACGCAGAAGGTGAATATCCCTATTTAGAAATATAAAGTAGCAAAGTGACAAGTTGTACAATGTACAACTAGCCCACCTTCTCAATAATTGGAATTCTTTAAATCTCGTATACCACTAGATCTGGAATTTTTTTTTAATGTTTTTGCATGGTGAAAATATTAGTATTAGAAACGTTGTAACATATATAGTATTTTGTGGAAAATAATTTATGGGACCTCGACAATATAACAAAATTTGCAAAAGGTCACATGCAAAATTGGTGGGGTGCATTTTGCATGAATCGTTTTATTGATTTATTTTTTGCTCTCTTTTTGTAAAGTAATTTTGGGAGTGCTTCAAAAGGGCATGTTTTACTATGTTAGAGCCAACCACCCTCGTGCCCTTATGAAAAATTCAGCATTATTAAATTCCCAAATTAATCTTGAAAATCTAAGTCGGAGTGAGATTTGTAGTTAAATGACGATAATGATAAGTAAATAATTTATTATAAGAATTAATCATGATAATGCTTGAAATTGATTCACTTTCACTCACGCCGAAAAATGATAAGATTGATACCTAATTTAAATGACAGAATTGATACCCCATACTTATGGAATATCACTTGCTTGGAATTAGTGGTGTTCACGGGCCGGTTCCGGTTCGGAGAAATTGGAACCGGAACCGGCCCGCCACATACCACGGTTCCGGGTCGGAACCGGCCCGTATTGGACGGTTCCGGTTCCGGGTCGGAACCGCCGGTTTAGGGCTCGAACCGTTTTTTTTTAATTGAAATGAAACACATAAATCATCAATGTAATGTATAAGATCGAAATAGAATAATATATGTCTTCATTTATAACAATGTGTAATCAATTACAAATGGAAATATATTATTATTTAAAATTCGAAATCCTAAAACCCTTGGAATTCACAAAGTTTGAAAACTCAAGGGCCGAGCCTCGTTAAAACCTTCTTGGCGAAAACCCAATGGGAAAAACATCAAGTAAGGAAAAAGAGTATTCGTCTAAAATTATTTAGGACTACCCGTTGATGTCGGCGTCAAAGTCCCAATCATCTTCAAATTCATCGGTTTCAGTAGTGGCTATAGAGTCGGTGTCTGTGCTTTCGGCCTCGGTTGTGCTTATGGGATACTCCGCAAATATTTCATCCCAATTATTTTCTTGTTCACGCATTTCGGCCAATGTATAATCTTTGAGTAAAACTTGAGCTTCTAGGTTTCTTGGCGTCATCACCGATCTTCTTTCATCGAGCACGTAGCCTCCAACACTGAAAGCTTGTTCCACCGAGACTGTTGATGCCGGAACGGCTAAGATCTCCCTCGCCATCATTGCTAAAATCGGGTATTGGTTTTGCCTCCTCGACCACCATTGCAAAACATCAACATCATTTGGCCCTTCACCTGCTAAATCTGTACTTTTGGGTTCGCTAAGATAGATATCAAGTTCACTGCTTATATTACTACCCGTGCCCTGATTTTGAAGGAAACTTTGAAGTCTTTGTGCAGCTACAGAACTAGAATCTATTCCTAGATTAAAAGAGCTTCTTGGTCTTTGACTAGGCCTAGATGATGACCCTCTATCCGAATACTTAGATTCATATTCTTGAAAAAGACCCCTCAATGTCGTATATAGAGATGTTTTAACAAATGCAATATTAGGCAATTCAAAAGAGTCTTCACCACGCTCACCCTCCCTCCAAATGTCATTTCACGAAGATAACTGTAATACAAGTCTAATAGACCACAAACCCCTTCCAATTTCATAGAGGGATCTAAACATTTGCAATAAAAAAGACATCGGGAATATAAGTAAAATATTTCAACCATTTAATGACCATCATAGTTATAGAATCCTGCAACCTTGGGTTAGTACTGCATATTAAGAATTGAAGAACGATAACAACACAATGATATAGTACACGACATGAAGTAGGATAATAAACTCCAGATAAATCTTTAGTTGCAGTTTCAAAAACTTTTAAGAGTGCAATCAGACCTGAGCATTCATCCCAATAAGAAGACAATAAGAACATGTTGCTAACCTCAGTTGAAAAGAAATCACATAATAAATCCTTATATTTAGAAGTTGCTGCCAACATTTCATAAGTAGAGTTCCATCTAGTGCATACATCAATGTTAAAACTCTTACTTTTTCCAGTTTTTTGCTTACAAAATTTTAACCAATTTCTGTGTAGCTTAGCTTTATTCCTTAACACGGCAACACATTTTCTAATAGGCGTAATTGAACCTTCTAATTGCTTTAATCCATCTTGCACACATAAATTTAGTATGTGACATATGCATCTAGTATGAAAATATTTTCCTCCTAGAGTTGGATTACATGCAGCAATTAGAGCAGGCACACTTGCAGTATTAGCAGATGCATTATCAAAATCGATTGAAAAAATCTTAGAGGTTAATCTAAATTGATTCAACACTTTTATAATGCAAAGAGCAATGTTTGCAGCATTATGAGTACAATTAAACTTCCTAAAACAAAGTACGCGTTTGTTCATACACCAATTCGGATCAATCCAATGCACAATCATTCCAAGATATGAATTTTGTTGCCAAGCACATGACCAAATATCAGAACAAACAGAGACTCTATATGGCAGCTTGGCAAACATGTCTCTTAATGTTTTTTTATATCTAATAGATAATTTAGCAATTATCCTAGTCATGGTACTTCGTGAGATTTTTTTAGCTTGAGGATTATATGCTTTTTTCATGGAATTTTCAAAACGCATGCTATCGGCAAATTGGAAAGTAAAAGATTCAGTAGCAACAAACTTAGCCATCACTTCTCTAGCTATTATATCATTATACTTAAATAAAGTGAGTTCATTACCTTGCGTGAAGTTTAGTTGAGTTTGAGTTTCTTGTTGTGTACCTTTTTCTTGATCCTTCGGCTTGTGTTTGAGTATATGGCGGTTATAAGTGCCATACCCATTTCTTTTCTTATGCTCGTACTGCTGGTCGCAGAAATTGCAGCACGCCATTACAATTGGAGTTTCTCCTTCGGCACAAGGTAGTGTTACCTTTTTGAACCATATTGAGAACACTTCGGATCCTTCCTTCTTTCCTTTGGCCTGCAGCTTCGCCTTTCTGGTACGACGACCCTTCTCGGCAGCCATTCCGCCGTCCTCTTGCTCGTCTATTTCGTCATCCTCATCCAAGTTGATTGCTTCTTCGTGAAAGGGGGACGACTGCATAGTGCTGGGAGGATGCATTTGGTGGGGCGGATTCATCTCCACTTCGAGGTCGGCAACATATAGGCTTTGAGCAAGTAACCTATCCGCTTCAATCTGGTGGGCAGCAAAGGCAGCAGCATCTTCGGCCATCTGCTGGTTTTCCATTTCTTCACGTTGGCGGCGAGTGGGGACCCTCCGGTATTGAGGATTCTGGCTTGTGGGAATGAGAGTGGAAGAATCATCTTCGTAGTAGTCATCTTGGAACGCTTCTCGTTCTCGAATGACAACACCACGAGGACGACGAGGAGGGTTACCACTACCACGAGTACCACGAATATTTTCGACTGCCTTTTCCTTACCCTTACGAGGGTTGGAGGAAGACATTTTTGCTATAACTACTAAGAGACTAAGAGAGTAAGAGCTAGAAAATTGAACAATGAAAACTGAAAAGAATGAATAACTTAGAGAGTAAGAGAAAAGAGTAAGAGAAGAGAAGAGAGTAATTGGTGTGAAGAAATGGTTGTGGGTAGGGGGTATTTATAGTTGAAAGTGGGAGGAAATGGGGGGGGGGGGAACTTTGAATTATAGCCATTGGATCACAAGATGAAATCATAGCCATCCATTTTGAATTTGAAATGGGTGCAAAACCCTAGGCGGTTGAACCGGCGGTTCGGCGGTTCTGAACCAGAACCGCCGGTTCAACCTCGAACCTTTTTTTTTGACATTTTTTCGTTCCATTTAGCATTCTAATTGTCATTATTGCTTGTTTTAGGATATAATTAACAAGGATAACACAAAACATATTTTAAAAAATTAAAAAAAAAAAATGGAACCGCCGGTTCACGGTTCCTAGCCCTTGGAACCGGAACCGGCCCGTCCCGAACACGGTTGCGGGTCAGAACTGGCCCGTTGACCACGGTTCCGGGCCGAAACCGGCGGTTCCGGGTCCGGTGAACACCTCTACTTGGAATCACTCGATATGGCTCTTTGTCTAGTTTTTTTACAGCTAATTAATTAATTATTCATTTATTTTATGTACGTATAGATTTACGGGTTGTGACAAATATTCATGACTTGATATTACTTTAAGGAGTAATGATATGCCGCTCACCTTCCGTGAGCACCTTTCGTGGGCACCGGTCACCGTTTGTCCATATCAACATCATTCTTTTTAAATTTTTTTTATTGATTTATATACTAATACCCTAAAAATTTATATTTGATTCATTAAATATACAAAATACATAAAAATCAAAGCTCATGATTTGTTCATTTTCCCTCTAACTTCAAAGAAATGAATAATAAGATAAATTGAGCTTTAATTTTATGTATTTTGTATATTCAATGATTCGAATATTAAGTTTTAGGGCATTAGAATATAAATCAATAAAAAAATTTAAAAAGAATGATGCTAATATGGACGAATGGTGATCGGTGCCCACAAAAGGTGCTCACAGAAGGTGAGCGGCATATCATTCCTCTTACTTTAAGTATTCTTATTGTAGAAAATACGAGCTAATCTAATCCAGAAATCTTGACTAAATAGATGATTATGATTGTTTTTCATGTTGAATAATGCATTTCATATATTAAAATAATGCATCGTTATGATAATGTATTTTATATATTACTATAATACATCCGTTTATAACAACTGTAGCCTATAAAAAAATCACCGATTTATATTCGTTTCTATTTTCTCAAGGGGGTTGTTTTTATTTGATCGTTGTCCTATATATATATATTGTGTGTGTGTGTGTGTGTTGGGGGATGGTTAATATGGATCCTAGTCTCCATGTGGAAGTAACTATATATGAACACATCTTAGCCATCCATCTCATCTAAATCTGTGGTTGAGATTAAAAATTTGTATTTATTAATTTCCAGCTTCTTTAACTATTATTTTTAATGCTTATAAGGACATATATGAAATTTGATAAATTTTCATGCCATATCAAATTTGGATGTTACCTAATTTCACTACAAAAAAATGCATGTTTACCAACTGATATTACCGACGGAAAAAAGCGGGTTGGCTATTAAGAACTTAACGACGGATTACCGACGAACTTGCCGTCGTTTATATTACCGACAGAAATATCCATCGGTAACTTTTAATTTAATATTTAAAATAATATTTAATAAAAAATATTGATTAACGACGGATTTATCCGTCGTTAATTAATAAGCCGGAAAAAAAATAATAAATTAATTATATATAATTAACGACGGATTATCCGTCGTTAATTACCGACGGATTGAATCCGTCGGTAAATCTGCGATAAACCCAACAAACATACTCTTCTCCCTCATTCACCCGCAACCCTAATTTCTCCCACCCGCCCCCCTCCGCCTTGCCGCCGTCCTACCCTCCGCCGGCCCGCCACGCTCCTCTCTCACACTCTCCGCCTCTGCCTCTGCCTCCGCCCCGCCCCGTCTCGCCACCCCTGCCTCCACCCCGCCTCGCCACCCCTGCCTCCGTCCCGCCCTGTCCTGCCCCGCCCCACCCCGCCTCCTACCTCCGCCCCGCCCCGCCTCTCTCTCTCTCTCCCGTTGACTCTTCCTGAGTCTCTCCAGCCGCCTTGTCCGCCGCCGCCTTACTGCCGCCGCCATCTCCCACCGTCGATAAGGTATATTTCAGTCTCTCTCCCTCTTCTTCTTCTCTCTCCCTCTTGTTGTCTCTCTCTGTCGCTCACTCTCTCTCTCTCTCTCCATTGTGCAGCCCAGTCCAGCCCCATCGACAGCCCCACCCCATCGTCGACAGACCCCGCTCAACCCACTGCCTCTGCCTCAGACCTCGGATTTTCGTTCGTCGTATTTGAGGTTGGTAAGATCCATGCCTTATCATTAGATTACGGCTGAATTAGATTGAAGCATAGCATGATATGGATTATTATATTGATATGTTGACATGGATTATTGTATTGATATGTTGAATGGTATTGATAGTTCGTCGTATTCTAGGTTGATATGTATTGAAGCATGATATGGATTATTGGAGTTTGTTAGTGAAATTTGTTATTGGAATTTGTTAGTGAAATTTGTTATTGATAAGCACTCATACTAGTGTTAGTGATATTTGTTATTGGAATTTGGTATATGAACTTCTCCAGTTTGGTTTCCAATTATTCGCGATTGCTCATTTTAACAATTTCTTTATAAAAAATGGTTATTGTGTTTTAGTTGGATAGATGTAATTAATTTCTTAAGGATTTACTCCCCTTGGGATAGAAATTAATTACATCTTAAGGATCATCTCCCAACAATGTGATGTTATTTATTTAATTTATGTGAGTATATTATGTTGAAGATGCCGTTATTTATCATTTATATGTTGGGGATGAACTTAGAACTTTGTTGGTGAAAGATGTAATTAATTTCTTAAGGATCTACTCCCTTTGGGATAGAAATTAATTACGTCTTTGACCAGGACATTCACATTGGGGGTAGATGTAGACGTTTAGAACCATTATGGTTACTATAGCTGCTGGTAGAGTCGAGCACTTGGTAGTTAGGATAGTGGGGTTATGCTGCCGAAATGTTGTTTGTGAAACAGATATCATGGATCTACGTAGAGGTTTTCGTGCTCCCTCTAGCTCTGGCAGTCAGCCCGAGTCGGAGTCCTCAGCTACACGTCTAGGTGCTACTCCCTCCTCTTCATAGTAGGTACCAGATACCCCTCCGGAGACAGCACCTGCCAGCTCCAGTCGACCACCAGTTGTTTTCCAGAGAGACAGTACGTGGAGGGTGGTTTCAGACACGAATCGGCAGCTTAGAGGAGCAGCTACAGGAGGAGCGAGAGGCACGTGCCCGCATCGAGCAGGAGCAGCAGGCAGAACGCGAGTCACGTGTACGTCCGGGAGCGACGGCTTGCCGAGTCCGGCGGATGCGCGTCGGGCGGTTTTTCGTCCACCTCCACCCTCTGGTCCTGATGTATGATTATCACTTGTTGGATATTTTTTAGATTATTTAGTATTTTTATTATTTTAGAATATTGAAACTACTTTACATTTTAGTATATATATTTGTTGAACTTGATATATATTATTTTATATATGATGAGCGCTCTTAATGCAAATTAATTTTGGCTCATGTTTGATGTTTTGTTGGAAATTTTAATTCGATAAAAATATATATATATATATATATATATATATATATTTTAAAACAAAATTACCGACGGACCGTAATCCGTCGGTAATGTATGCTTCGATTCCTTGAAACTTACCGACGGACTATATTCCGTCGGTATTTACCGACAGACTATCCGTCGGTATTCCGTCGCAACAGACAGCCAACGGAATACGCCAAACAGAATGACATCGACGGATTTTCGGTCGATAATCCGTCGTTAAATTTACCGACGGAAATAAATTCGTCGTTAAATATTTACCGTCGACGTATTTAAGGACGGCATACATCCGTCGGCAAATCCGTCGGTAATATGTTTACCAACGGATTTCTTAGAGTTACCGACGGAATAATCCGTCGGTAAAAGACAGTTTTTTTGTAGTGTTTAGTGAACAACGTGTATAATTATTCATGCTTAAGACATGCTTAAATTAGTTAATTGCGATGCTTAATACAAGAAAACGTGCATGCCAACAAAAAAAACTCATATTCATAGTTCCAAAAAGATATATTTTATCAACATTAATTTTAACAAAACTACTTATTAGCATTACAACATTAAAAAAATACAAGTTTAAAATATTAATTAACAAACTTGTATGTGAAAATAACGCAATTAAAGTTATAAAACGGCATGCTTCTAAACCTAACAAAACATGCTTACATTTTATAATAGTCATGCATAATAAAAAAATCCAAAAAATTTATACATTCGGATAATTTAAAAAAAAAAAAAAAAACTCTACTTATCATTGTCATAAATTATTTAAACACTACATTATCTGATAGAGCTAATAATTTTCTTTTTCTTTCTTTTTTTTGAGTTGACAATTTTCTTTTTTTTAAATAGCCAAAAAATAATAATGTTGACAACCAAATAAAATCCCTTAATTAAAGGGATATATATGGAATATTAAGAAACCGTCCTTTTTTTATTATTTTTTTAAAATGCCTAATAATTATATATATGGATTAGATAATTAGATCAAAATAATTTATCAATACTACCTCTAAACTTCTTATATCAACCGTAAATACCATATTTTGTTCTTGTTTTCTCCAATCTTGCAACCATTGATCTACAAATTTGGATAGATATGATGGGTTAATTCCTAGGTTCCACATGAACCAATCCCTATGTATATGTGTATAGGGTCAACAGTCCCGATTTTACATGATGTACGTAAACTTTTTATATGATCTATCTCAGATATATATATATATATATATATATATATATATATATATTATAATAATAATAACGCTTCATTTATGAAATAAATTTTTATATATTGCAATAATAGTTCTTAATTTTGATGATCATAATAAATCATATAAAATTAATGATTTATATTGATTCGTAATTTTTATCGGGAAAGTTTTTATTTGATCGTCCCTTATAGGTAGGTAGAAAACGTACCACATTTGACTTTTAAATACAAATAGGTAGACCCTTTCAAAAAAAAAAAAAAATTTACAAATAGGTAGACTTCTTCACACACGCATTGATTTCTGAAGTTGATATCTATCATGTGTCTGGAAATTTCATGCAGTACATTTATGTTGCTCATGTACGTAATTTAACCTTTTTTACTATTATTGTTCACACACGAAACAATCTTATTTTTAACTTTACCAAATCACAACAACTTCTAACTCATTTTTTCTATTACTATTTCCGTCTCGCAAGTAAATTATCAAAAGAAGAAGCCTAAAGTTTATAAGCTAAACCAAGCCCCATCCCATCATAATACATTAACTATACACGTATACTAATTTCATTTTAATCTCGTATCTCATTTTATCAAAAATAAATCTCCAAAAATTTATCCTCCCTCCATCCATGAAATAAATTCTCATTGTGTGTTGGGTTGTGAGTTGAATAAAAGTACAAATTGAATGATAGTGTACTAACACTTTTTACTTTGCTAGGTAGGTTCATTAAATAGGTAAATATAGGAAAGTATGAAGGGTATCATTGTACATAAAATAGAGTAGAGCTTTTTTGTGAACAAATGAAAATGGGTTGGTGGAACTTTATATCGTAGATGGAGGGACTTTAATCATCCATTTTTATTTTGTTATGATTTTTTCTTTAATTTTAATTTATTTTCGTTTAATTTAATTTAATGTTGTAATTCTTAATTAGGATTCATTATATATATCCAATTATATTGTATTATTATCATAAGAAAATTTATTTTTATTATAATATAATTTTCATACTACAAGTTATATATTGTAAGAAAATTTATTTTCATATATAATAAATACTATGAAAAAATAAATTATTATAGTGGAGCGCTAAAGTTTGAACCTTAAACATTTACTTATTACAGTTTGCACTGCAGTGCTTGGACGGACTAATGGATCACTAGTTGAATACATAAAATGTTGGGAGGGTCTAAACCGGTAGAGGGTAACGTGGCAGTAAATAAATGGTCCATCCCATCCCATGTTTGCTGCCGTCAATAAATTAATTTAAGCAGAAATATAAATTTTGACCGTGGGACAATTAACGTTTCTCCGTCCAAAGGATTGAATGTGGGCCGTTGATCACTCTCACTAACCAACCCCCACACTTCCATTTGCCCATGGATGGATCAGCTCAACATAAGCAGTTTCTGTTTTTCCGGTTATACACACATCTTTTGTCCCTACCAACCGTACCAATTACCCCATCTCTCTCCTCTCTCTCTCTCTATAAATGTGTACACACATCAACATATATACACAATTAGTACTTTCATTTCCTACTTCCAACCACTCATGCATCACATCCTCTCTCCTAAATCATATATGTATATATTTATATATATTCACCGATATTACACATGTATGGTCATATTTTGTTGTTGACGCCGTTATATGCATACATGATGTGTAATTTTGATACTCTTAAAGATGAGAAATATTAAGATAATATTTTTTTCAAACACGTGTGGCTTTATATGAGTTGTGACAATAGTGTAAGATATGTATATCGTTTTCTTGTAAGTGAACAAAATGTTATGAGTCGGGATGATCGTGAAGTATGATTACATGAATTTAAGAAAGGGAAAGAAAAAAGGAAAAAAAAAAAAAAGTCTTATAATAGTATTATATATATGGAGCTATGACTTTCGACTAGTCCTTAATTTTCAGGTACTCCACCAATCTCATATTGACCAATTAGTCCACATGCACACTTTACTCATTGTACATTCCATCTCTGCTATAAATAGGCCAACTCTCAATGCTCACCAATTACTTCAAAACGTCATATCCATAGAGAGAGAAATATCTAGAGAGAGAGAGCGCCTCCAAGTCCAAGCTCCCTACTATTTAATTTAATTAAAAAATAAAAATTAAGGCAAAGCCATGAGCTGCTTCCCTACTACAAAATGTGTACGGCCATGCAGCCGTTTAGCGAATCCCACAATATTCCAAAACGCTGCTACCACCACCAACATCAGTACCCTCAAAGCCCAATCTCCCAACAATTTGGATCACCTCAAACTCAACAACTGGTCAGTCCTCGCCCCTCCGCCGCCGCCTAAGTTGAGCAAGAGGTGGGAGGACTACCAGGGGGTGGAGAACTGGGAGGGGCTTCTCGACCCCCTCGACGACACCTTACGCCGCGAGATAATACGCTACGGCCATTTCGTCGAGGCCGCCTACCGCTCCTGCAACTTCGACCCCTCCTCCTCCTCATACGCCTCCTGCCGCTTTTCCAAAACCAAACTCCTCCCCAATTCGGGCTTTCCGGCCACGGGTTATCGGGTCACCAAGAACTTGACGGCCACTTCGGGTATACAGTTGCCGGGCTGGGCCGAGAAGGGCCCCACCTGGATGGCCATGCAATCCAGCTGGATCGGCTACGTCGCCGTCTGCCAGGACCGGAAAGAGATTTCCCGCCTCGGCCGCCGCGACGTCGTCATCGCATTGCGCGGCACCGCCACCGGCCTCGAGTGGTTGGAGAATTTGAGGGCCACTCTAACTCCATTGACAAATAACCATCAGTCTGATTGTGAGCCTATGGTGGAAAGCGGATTCCTGAGCTTGTACACCTCGAGCTCCGGCAACAGGCCGAGCTTGCAGAATCTAGTGAGAGAAGAGATATCAAGAATCATGGAGAAATACGGAGACGAGCCGCTGAGCTTGACGATCACCGGCCACTCTCTGGGGGCGGCGCTGGCCACGCTGGCCGCCTACGACATCAAAAGGACGTTCAAACACGCGCCTCTCGTCACCGTCATCTCGTTCGCGGGGCCGCGGGTGGGGAACTGGAGCTTCCGGTGCCGCCTTGAGGAGCAAGGAACCAAAATCCTTCGAATTGTAAACTCCGACGACGTCATTACCAAAGTTCCCGGATTCGTCATCGACAACAACGAGAGCAACCTGTTTTCCGGCAGGTACACGGCGGCGGCGGCGGCGGCGGCGGCCGGGAACCTGGCCGGGTGGATGCAGAAGCTGGTGGAGGAAATGCAGTGGGTGTACGCCGACGTCGGGTGCGAGCTGCGGCTGAGCAGCCGCGACGTGCCGGACTTGAACGGCATCAACATTGCCACGTGTCACGAGCTCAAGACGTACCTCTACCTCGTCAACGGATTCGTTAGCTCCAACTGCCCCTTTCACGCCACCGCAAGAAAAATGATGAACAGAACCCTCCTCAATAATTGATTATTAATTTTTCCATACATGCATTTTTTAATTTTAATTTTATTTATAACTTAGACGACCATGTAGGGAGTAGACTTGTAGAGTTGTAGAAGGTAGACCGGAGTAAAAATCCAGAGTTCGTGCATGGACGATTGATTATACACGAATTGAATACGTACATTCGTTTGTCTGCAAACATTGAATTTTACACGGAAAGTATATCGTACGAGTTAATATGTAAATAGTGTAGATACTAGAAAACCCCAAAATTGGTAAAGGTGTGACTCATTTGGCACTAGTTAACGTGGAGTAATTGTTGTACAAAAGAAGAATAGGAAAAATTCCATCACATATTTCTAAATTAGAGTAGCTACGTGTGGCATGGAAGAAGATTGAATGTTTTTGCCTGGTATTTTTCTAGGGTTGGTAAAAGTGCAGCGCCCATAAAAATTAAATGGAGTAAAATAAATTAAAAAGCGCGCACTAAGTGGAGATAGTACTGTAAGTTTTTATATATTTTGGACGGAACTTGAAAAAGTTTAATTTTGTTTTATTTGGGAAAAGAGAAAGAAAGAAAAATCGCAAGAATGATTACTAGAAAAAGGTGGTATTGACAGAAGTATCGCACTCTCTCCACCGACCCGGTTCAGGACAACTGCCATCGAACCGGACCGCCGTCCACACCCAATTTTTTGACAAAGATAAATAATCAACGTAACTCGTCTAGTTCAAACGCCACCGTCCGATTTTTCAGCAAATTTATTTTAATTTGGAAACTACATACTCCCTCCGTTCTTTTATAAGTGTCCTCCACCGTCAAATTACACATACCAAAAAAATAAAGAAATTTACCTATATAACCTTATTAATTACCATCATTAATGTATACATACAACTAATTAACAAATTACTAGAAGCATTAAATAAGGATAAAATTGGAAAAATGTCATTAATTTACTCTCAAATTTTGAAATAAGACACTTATATGGAAACAAAAAATTAAGCTAAATAGGACATTTAAAAAAGAACGGAGGGAGTATATATATATATATATATATATATATATATATATCTACTGGAAATTAAAGTGTATAGTGACTACTATAATAGCGCAGCGTCACCTGACTCACCTCAATATATTCAATGATTTTGAAGTGATACCTTTTTTATTTGAGAGACTATCTTTGGGATGAACTCTTCGTTTGTGGAGGGTCTTCTTAGCACGTCCCGTCAGGTAGGATGAACATTTCTGCTGCTAATAATTAATCATATCTTAATTGTTTATCATTATTGGGTCATACTAATTAATTTATGGGGAAAAAGAAAAGCTAGCATTGTGAACATCTGACGAAGTATTCTTGTAACAACAATTGTCTGTCAATTTTTACCCTGAAATAAGGATAAAGAAATTTTGGTTATTCCATTTGTGAATGCATTAAATAGTTAAATCAATTAACATTTGATGAGTTAAATGGTTCATGTTCCGCCAATGAAATTTTTAAATTATTTTCAACATCTAGCGGAGAGCATTTAAAAGTGAAAAGTTATATTCATGGAGCACGTACATCAAATTAAATTTCAACCTTCATTAATGGGAGTAATTTATGTCAATATATATATATATATAATGTGGTTAATATAAATTTCAATACTGACAGGTGAATAAACACTTAGGAAACATTGATTCTTCGATTAAGAAATAATGTTTCCTTTTGTAAATTATTGCATTGATTATATAAGAAATAATGTTTCCTTTTGTAAATTATTGTTTTAGAATATTGTATAGACATATGCATGCACAATGTTAATTTATTCATGGCTGCTCTTTACAATAAATTCTAATTGAGGTAAATCTTAATTAGATTAATAAATTTTAATTGAAAAAAATTAAAAATTATAATTGAGATTTGCTCGTATTATTTATAACCCCGTGATTAGTACTTAATTACCGTCAGGTTTTTGCAAAAAAAGGGCAACCCTTTCCAAAGTATGCTGCGAGAGTTCTAAATAAGGGATGACTTGGGAACCTCATATCACGCTGTTGCCTAAAAATAATATGAAAACATTAATGATATTTTTTCCAATATATGATCAAAATTTTACCCAAAAAACAAAAAAGAAACTAATTTTTGCATGCTTAAAACATTGTTAGAGAGTGCATGAAATATATATATACTATCAATCTATCATTACAACATTGCCAAGACTTATGATGTTTTTAACTTGATTTTTTTTGTATAATTAATGCTATTATATATCGCATGCACAATGATAAGAATTATCAGCCTATTGGTTATAATAAAACACTATTTATTTTGAATTCACGTTAACAACATATTTAATAGAGGCAAAAATTAGAATAGCCAAAACACATAGTAAAACATAAAAGTTGGTCACAAACTTAATTTTTACAAAATATGGCAAACATTTGCCTTTTTGGACGAAAATACCCCTCCTTGTAGATGGAAGTTACTTTTCACTTTTATCTTTATCTACAATTCACAAAAGTCAAAAGTTTCTCTCTTTTCTCTCTCTTCTCTCTCTCTCTTCGTCTGCCATTCCATCGCCCACTTCTTCCAAAACCTAAATTCTTTCCATCACCGCGCCGTCTCCACCACCGCGCCACCTCCATCACCGCCACTGCCCTACTGTCGACACATATATTATCCACCACCGCACCGTCTCCACCATGGTACGAGCAAGCAAAAAGAAGAAAACCGTTCAAGAGAAAGCGGCGACCACCACCGCAACAACCGAAATACGAGAAGCAAGCATACCACCGGAATCCATGGTGCACGAACCAGAAGAACAAAATCCGACGACCTCGGCGTCGAGATCTAAGGAAGCAGCGGCCACCGAACCGGACAGATCTGGAACGGACGAAGACGCACAACCAAACTACCCGCAAAACGACGATCTTTTTGGTGAATTGTTGGTAAGATTTCATCAATTTTGTAGATTTGGAATGTAGATCTGGAAAAAAGTTTTGAATTTTTTGATTTTGCGGGTTTCGTACGATTTGTTTTTGAATGTAGATCTGGAATGATTTAGTGGTAAGAAATGTTAAACTTCTTACCTGAATATTGAATTGTTTGGTATGAATATGTTCTTCGTACTTGAGTATTGGTACGAAGTGTCAAATTCTTATATGATACGTGGTAAGAATATCACACTTCTTACCATCCTTCCATGATTTGATATATTCGTGCTTGGTTAATGGAACGAATTGTAAATTCTTACATGGTACTTGGTAGTACTTGGTAAGAATTTCACATTTCGTACCATGATTTCACTGTGCTTGGTTATTAGTACGAAATATGAAATTTTTACATGGTGATTAGTAAGAATTTTGTAATTCGTACCAGCGTATCACTTGAAACCTGGTACAAAATGTGAAATTCTTACCATGATTTGATATATTCATGCTTGATTAATTGTACGAAGTGGACAAAATTTCATATTTCGTTCCAGCGTAAAATTTCTTGGTGCTTGACTATTGGTACGAAATGTGAAATTCTTACATGGTAATTAGTAAGAATTTCATAATTCTTACCAGCTTATCACTTGAAAACCTGGTACGAAATATGAAATTCCTACCATTATTTAATATATTCGTGCTTGATTAATGGTACGAAGTCATAATTTCTTAATTCGTACCAGCGTAAAATTCCTTGGTGCTTGATTATTGGTACGAAATGTAAAATTCTTACATGGTAATTAGTAAGAATTTCATACTTCTTACCAGCGTATCACTTGAAACCTGGTACGAACTTTTGAATTCTTACCATAATTTGATATATTTGTGCTTGATTTTCAGAGTGCTTCTATGTGTAAGGTTGTCTGAAAATACAAGCGGCTTGCATTAGCTGAACGCCCCCACAAAGTAATGATGGCAGGATATGAGTCAATGGTTGGTGATATTCGCGTCTTTTTGGGAACATTTGACGTTTCTGTTTTGGAATCTATGTTAATATTATGTAGATATTACGATATTGTATATTTTACTGTGATGTTATGATAAGTATGAATATATGGGAAAATTATTGTATTTATTCTGTATTTATTATGTAAATTTTTGTATGAATATTACGAAGCACGAAATGTATGTTTCGTTCTATAACACAGTACGAAAAACAACATTTCGTACCCCGCTTATCAAAACTTCAAAAAAGTTGCACGGTACGAAATTCAACCATTTCGTACCGTGATAATAACTTTTGTAGCACGGTACGAAATTCAACCATTTCGTACCGGGATATAAAAGTTCTAACTTTGGTAGCACGATACGAAATTCAACCATTTCGTACCGGGATATCGGTACAAAATTCAATCATTTCGTACGCTATATCGGTACGAAATTGAACAATTTCATACCGCGATATAAAAGTTCTAACTTTGGTTGCACGGTACGAAATTCAACCATTTCGTACCGGGATATCAGTACGAAATTCAATAATTTCGTACCCTATATAGGTATGAAATTGAACCATTTCGTACCGTGTTACCAAAGTTAGAACCTTTATATCGCGGTACGAAATTCAAACATTTCGTACCGTGATATAAAAGTTCTAACTTTGGTACCACGGTACGAAATTCAACCATTTCGTACCACGATCTAAAAGTTCTAACTCTGATAACACGGTACGAAATTCAACCATTTTGTAAATTCCGAGCACCCAACGGATTCGTCCGATGTGAACATTCATTACTTCTACATGAAACAGTCACATATGTAGTAGGCAATTCCAATAAACCCATCAAACAAGACCACTCGAAATCATCTGTTATCTTCATTCTCATAGTTTCACCCGCAGGGGACTAGACTAACGCGTCTATATCAAAAATATACAATCTCTCATCCTTCTTCAATCGCACTTCAAGCTTCTTCAACAAATCTTCAAATGTTATACCACCAGGAGGTACAGGGATATACTCTTTCCTCTCACCCTCGTATGTATTGTTATTTCAATCTCCTCCATGGCAAACAATTAAAGAAGCTGGCACCGACTGCATTAAATAAGTAAGTGGATAGTCAGGTACACATGGTACGAAAATACCAAAATTCGTACCTATAAAGAATCTAACGAATGGTACGAATTACATATATTTCGTAACCAGCGTGTCACACCTCGGTACGAATTCAATATAAATTCGTACCGCATGTGGCATCAGATTGCATGAAATACATGCAATTCGTAACAAGAGTGTCAACGTCTGGGTACGATCCTTACATATTCGTACTGTGTACCATATCAGAATGTGGCATGCAGATTAGAATCCTTTTTGGTGCAAATGGTACGAATTACATTTATTTCGTAACCAGCGTGTCATACCTCGGTACGAATTTATATTAAATTCGTACCGCATGTGGCATCAGATTGCACAAAATGCTTGCAATTCGTAACAAGAGTGTCATCGTCTGGGTACGATCATTACATATTCGTACCGTGTACCATATCAGAGTGTGGCATGCTGTTTAGAATCTAGCGAATGGTACGAATTACATTTATTTCGTAACCAGCGTGTCACACCTCAGTATGAATTTAATATAAATTCGTACCGCATGTACCATCAGATTGCACGAAATACATGCAATTCATACAACAAAGAATGCCAACGAAGGTAAGAAATACAAAATTCGACGAACTGTAAATTCATGAGCTTCATGAGAAAACCTAGATCTAAATGTATAATTACCTCCATACAATTATAAATAATTACAGAAGCAGTTGTGGGCAATATTTCAGAGGATTCGCTGCCACCGATCTATAAATATGCCGCCGCAGATCTAGAAAATTGGCCACCGTATCGCCGTGAATTAATCCACCGCCGCCGCCAACCAACTGAAAAGAAAAAAAAAACGAAAAAGATGACCTCGAGCTCATCGAGCTGAAAGACAGAAAAATATGCCGCCACCACCGCTCTACGAAAATATACCTCCACAGATCTATAAATATGCCGCCATGTCGCAGTTAATAAATGCACCGCCGCGCCAACCAACTGAGAAGAAAACAAAACGAGAAAGATGAGCTCGAGAGGTGAAAGAGAGAAAAAAAATGAGGAGAAGGCGGAAATATGAGGAGAAGGCAAATACAATTATTATGAGAGAGAAAAAGTAGGTAGGTAAGTAAAAAGTAAGGGTATTTTCGTTCAAAAAGCTAAATGTTTGCCATAATTTATAAAAATTAAGTTTGTGGCTAACTTTTGAGTTTTACTATCTCATTTGACTAGAAATGTGTATTTTCTCTATTTAATATATAGGCAAAATTACACAATTTTGGCCGATAAATGCAAAATACGACAAATTTAGCACGAACTTAACATAATGCAAATTTCAGGATCCAACTATTCATAAGTGATATTTTAGTCATTTAGTGATTTTCGATGCCGAAAAGTCGAGTTGACAACCAGAATTGGCATGCGGTCGCCACGTCGAATTGAATCGTATAAAAAAATTCAAAATTTAGAAAAGATAGAAAAATTAAGTCTCATCAAGAATTTTTTTCTCGCTACGCTGGTTTATATCTTAATCGTCGATAATTATTCTTGTTCGAAGTTAAATAACAATACAACAACATATTATGTGGAACAATTATTAAACATAAAAATAATTTAGCCACAATAAATATTTGATTATTAGCCACAGGAAAATAGGTGGTCCAGGTCGGTGCGTCAGAAATATCTATATATATATTAATGCATAATCTCTTCTTCCACAAACAACATCTATCAAAGAATCAGATGTCAACCTCAATTTTATTACGTCCAAATTAAATCCACTAATCATAGTCAAGATCAATTTCTAATACTCCATGTTATCCCCTCCACGTCAATACCATATCATCACTCCACGAGTCGTATTATTATATAATTGAAAATTAAAATACGATTTTTTTACATACATAGAGCTAGAATCTAAAATTATTTAATTAATTCAAAACGTTTACTTTGCGTGATAGGATAGATTGATAAAACATAACAAGTTCAAAAGTAATCAATCCATCAAAGTAAACGGTGGATTAATATATACTATTTTTATCTATCTATCCTATCACCCAAAGTAAACACCCAAGAAATCCCTTGCCTTTTACATCAATCCTTGAACAATAATAAAATTAAATATTACACACAAATTAATTTGTGCGAAACAATCCCACTGCGGAATCCAAAATCATATTTATATAATATGAATATTTCATTAAATATAAATTTGGATTCTAATTTTTGACCCGTTTCATCTTTATATATAATTTACAGAGGGTAAGAGTTTTGGTAGATATTCGAAATCTTCAAACAGTCCCCTCTGAGAAAGACAAGCTAATAATGCTTCCTCGCGAACATGCATGCTCGAAATTGCGGCTAAAAATTTGATAAAGTACCCCCACCCCACCAACCACCCAAAAAATTAGTCATTACAGATGAGTCTCAATCGATAAGCCCAAAAAGGCCATGAAGTCGGAAAGTTGGACTTTTTATAATGATTTTTTAGAATATGGTCAAAGAATCAAAGTGTTTAATAACTATAGTCACATAAGTAATGAATTGAGTACCAATGTGAAATCAAAACAATATTGCGAATCATATTATTTTTGGGCGTCTTTCTAATGGATTTCTATGGGTTAAATTATACTTTTGCATTTAAAGTTTGCCCTCATTTTAAAAAACTGAACACACTTGCAATTTTGACATGTTAGTACCCAACAAATATATCATACTTTCGACCAAGTTGACTTACTGAGTACCGGATATGTGTTGATAGTTTGAAATACACATGAAATTTGTTTTACATATAATAATAATAATATGCGACTATCTAGTACCGAAAAAGTCCATTCGGTCTAGACTGAAAATGCAATATAATAATTCGGTATTGATCTGCCAAAGTCAAAAGTATGTTTTATTTTTGAAAATGGGGGCAAACTTTGGAGGTAAAAATGTAATTAATCTGAATTATATTGTATTGGGTGAGTACTTGTCGTTTATTTGCACAAAAATTATAAATGATGCATCTGATAACACATATGAACGCTGACTTATGTTCATATAAAATTTTATAAATATAAGCTATATATGAAAACATACTTGATTATATATACAGAAGTCATGGATATAATGTAATATATCGAGTATAGTGTCAGAACGAATATATATGATTTTTAAAGGTGTTCTTCTATTTGATTATAAAATTATGCAACATTTTTTGCCCATTGAATAGGCCCATGTTCGATTTTTTGTTATGGAATTTTGAATTTTGTGGGCGTTTTATTTATTAAACTTACAGCGACCTATTCAAAGGTGATACTGATTTAAATAAATATCAAGTTTACAAAGAATTGTCTAGTTAAATAGTACTATATGTTAAGTTTAAATTAAATTAACAAGTGTTTTTTAATTTTTTTCTTCTAGGAAATGTATACTCGATTTATTATTATAGTTAAGCTGAGTTTAAAATGAAAAGAAATCCGTCCAAATATATTTAAATAATTTAATCCTTTATTTTTCTTCAATATTAATTTTACTAATAAACCTTAGCTCGAGCACGACACAAAATAATTTAAAATATTATTATTATTTAATAAAAGAACGTAGTCAATGTATATAATCAGGTTTGATTTAAGACCTCTGGGAAAGAGGACTTAAATACATTCAAATGATTGATTTTGGTCCAAACATCAATTAATATACTCATTTTTTAAGGCATTCATTAGAATCGTCCATCGATAGATAGATGTAGATGGGTAGTAGTACTGTTCATATTTCAACTCAACAAATTCATTTGATTATATTTGGTCAAGTTTTAGTCATAATTAATATACAAAACATTTATTAGATCAATGTCAACTTTGTTATGAAAATGCTTTTATATTTTTTTATGACAGTCATAAATCATAGAAAAATTAATGTACGTTTGTTAAGAATCGTATGATTCACCTATACATAATTTAGATTTTCCTTTATCTTAATTGAGAAAGTCACTAAAAATAAGGAATCGTATCAAATAAAAAAGGTCATGATTTTTATTTAATTATATTATGGTCATATAAATATGAATAATCAAATCTATCAAATAACGACATAATTATGGGGAACAATGTATTTATAGTAAAATTAGTGTTTCCTAATATTCACTAAAAAATATTCTTCTTGTCACAATTTTTTCTTTTTGCTAAATCTTCTTGTCACAATTAATAACCCTAATTTGCACAAATATATCAATTTAATTAGTCTATCGTGAACCACCGATTAGTAGTCTTAATCAAGACTTTCTTACACAAAAATCATTACACGCCTACAACAACAAGTCATCAACTAAAAGAAAAGGATTGTGATTTATGATGTTACGTATTAAAAGAAATTATACAAATATAATTATATACATATATAGATAGATAAAACTACAATAAAAATCGTATCATACTATGTATAACGATTCGATTAATCTTTGTATGATCTATAATAATTGTCATATATAAAAAGAAATATCATTATAATATATAAAAATCATTATCATGAAAAGAAGCATTATTGAGCATCATCATAAAAGAAGAATTATTGTATGTATAAAAAAAATATTGTTTGTACATATATATATGACATCAATAATTAAAAGTCAAAAACTACAGTACGGCCAAGCGCACTGTGCGATTGGTCGTAATTAAATATTAACTAAGAGGTCTGGGGTAATTATGGGATGGTTAGGAAATGATTAGAAGGAATTAATTCTAATTAGAATTTATTAATCTCAATTAAAATTTATTAAGCCCAAATTAAAATTTATTAATCATCAATTAGAATTAATTAGATATTAGTAATTAAAATTAATAATAACATAATAAAATAAAATAAAAATAGGATGGACATACTCAACTGTACAGTGCGGTCCACCGCACTAGAAACTATCTTTTTTTTTATATCGTAGGAACCTGTAACTGCTACATTCGGTGTGCACTGGGTAAACCCTCGTCCTTGTATAATAGCTTGCAAACCATACATGACATGTAAATCACATTTTTCAAGTACATGTGTGACATACTTGATCTATAGAAGTATTAGTAGGATTTAAACTCAAGACCTTTGGTCTCATGTCAACCTACTCTACCACTTAGCTCATCCCCAATGGGACACCAGAAACTATCCTTAATTAATTTTTACGTAGTAAATGTGATTTTAGTACGTATATAGCATTTTTGGATTAAAATTAAAAGTTTAATAAGATTACAATTATTTTACGTTTGGGCCCAAGCTGCCTTTTAATTTCGGGCCTACTACAAACAAAAGTTGGGCACTATAGACAAATTCCATATCCGACTATCAACTATTTTAAATTATTTTAAGAAACCTTGGGCACATAATAATTCAGTTATGGGCCAAGTTCCAGCTAAGTATAATTTTGTAAATTTAAACAAAAGGGAAAGTGAAAATTAAAAAAAAAAAAAAAAGCAAAGTAAATGCCGATATGAATTGGAAACCTTTTGTCCATTAGTTTGGAAAGAAAGTACAATTTGTACAGAATACGAAATTTAAATTCGTATTAATTTCTAAAAATAAATATTTAATTTTGTCATCACGGTTCTTCCCCGATAAAATCCGAGATCAAAATATGCTTTGACCTTCAAGTAAAGTAATACTTCAATGTTTCATTGTATTTATATTCAATAGACAAAATGTCTCCCATTTTCAAAGCAACTTTGATTTTTTTTCCCATAAAAAAGTTTCTCTTTTTTTTACTTCTCTCGAAAGCACTCAATAAAATTCAAATGTCAAGTGTAAATATTTGATTTCCCAACTTTGTCAAAATTCGTTGTTCTTAGGCACAAAATTTTGGCCAAACTTTCCTCTTTTTCTCCACATCAAGAACCTTTTTAATTGTCTCTCACAATGAAACGTAATTATTTTCAAAGTTTGGAAACTTTTCACTTTAATTTGCCCATTGAAACTTCAAAGTTCAAACCATTAATTTTCTCAATGTTTCCTAATTACAAACGTTACTACTACAGCGACAAGTCATATACAATTTCATTTATTATTTATTATATAATGAACAGAGTAAAAGATATAAGCATATCAATGAAATTGATAAGTAGGTTCTGGCAACATTTTTGGTCATTTTGTCTTTTGTGAAAATCTAAAAGGAAATACATGTATTTTTCATGATATTGGATGCAGCGACCCAAATAATATATACACGTGGTAGTCTATGTAGGTATCACACGTGTAAACGTATACATTATTTTATGTCACTCGGATTCAATTGATCGGAAATTCGAATAGGTGTTGTGATTGCAAAAATTGTCAAAATTGTATTTTTATTAAAAGACGTATTGAAAAACAACATTCGCGTAAAAGTTATCGTAGTAAGAGAATTCTCAAAATCTTACCATTAAATTTGTTCCTAAAGTTTCCTCTATATTATTTATATCCCCTATTTTATAAATGTATACAATAGTTCTCCTATTTTCTACTAATTATACTATAAAAATTGTGGGGCCAACTCAATTTGTGAAATATGATAGATTTAGGGAGGTGTAAATATTTTTGTGGGCCTACCAAATTTGAGCGATCTGGTAGATGATCTTTTTATCTCATTTTTTTATTATTTTAACCTAAATTTAGAGTTAATGATGATTTTACGAGAACTGCTGGGAATGCTCTAACTGTAACTATCCTTTTATTAATTATACTGATCTTACAAAATAAAATAATGATGCTTTATCTAGAAAAGAAGGTTAACAAACAAAAATGCATATAATATATAGAGGCAAAATTTGTAATAGTCAATATAGATAGTGGAAATTAATAGTTGGCCACCAATTTTATTTTTACGAATTCTATCAAACTTTGAGGATTTTGGACAAAATTGCCCCAAGTAATCTGGACAAAAATGCTGAAGACGGACCACCATTTTCAGATTTCATTTTACAGATTCAAATTTCTTTCTTTCCTCTCCATCCTTCTTCTCCCTTCCGCCTCACCGTCTACAACTTCCGGCGCCGTCTACATATTCCGTCGTCGTCTTCCTTACAAAGCCGCGCCGTCTACAACTTTCTGCATTCCGTCTGCAATTTCTGTCTCGCCCTTTCAGATCTGCCGTCGTCTATCAGATTTATGGTGGCGGTGCACTCCTCGGATATGGCGGCGCCGGTGAAGGTGTGCAGAACACGATGACAAGCCATACAATAACATATCTGAGAGACAACGCGATTCTGGTGATCTGAGTAACCTAGATCTGTCACGGCGACGTCGTTCGTGTTTTGGTGATTTTTGTGTTGATTGATGATGACATTTGGTTAAAATTGTGATTTAAATTGAATGGAAATCTGGAATGAAATTGGATGATTGATGAAGTCGCATTGTGCCATGGTACAACTGGTAAGAATGGCAATATTATATTCGTCCCAATAGTGCCAATTGGTGGCGCGTTGCTTCGTGGTACACTTGGAACGAATATGGTCCATTCCCAGTCGTACCAAGTTATTGCGCTGCATCTTGGTACACTTGGAACGAATGCGGTCCATTCGTACCAGTCGTACCAAGTTATTGTGATGCGCAGTGGTACACTTGGAACGAATGAGATCCGTTTGTACCACACTCGCTGTAACAAACCCAGATTTTATGAATTTTGTAAAATTTAACCAGAAAACAGATCTGCACGACTACATATGTCAACCATGGAAGAGGACGATTCACCGAAGATGAACCTTACCCACGACGGGATGCGATTGACCAAAGACGAACACCATCCACGACAGAGACGACAACAACTCACTATGGAGATGAAAGCTACGCCGGAGAAGACGACCGGAAAAAACGATAAGAGAAATAATAAATTGTTCGGAAAGGTGTATGAATAAATCAAATCAGAAGACGATCGAGGAAAAAGACGCGGTGGCGACGACGGAAGGGAGGCGGTGGCGGTGGCGGAAGAGAGTACGGGGAGAGAGAACATGATAGGAGAGAGAAAGTGAGAGTGGAAGTGGGTGAAAGAGAGAGTACGGGGTGAGAGAGAACATGAGAGAAGAGAGAAAGTGAAAGTGAAAGTGAAAGTGGATGGTAGCTGTAAAGTGATATGGATGACGTTTAAGTCTGTTCAGCTCAAAATTGACCACAATTTATTAGAATAAAATTGGTAATCAATATTTATTTTTCACTAACTTGATTTGCTAGTCAACATGATTAACTCTAATACGTATATAATTATCATTTTCTCTTGGGTAAAGTATAAATGGTGATAATTATAACTTAAAAATCATACTCATGTTCACCTATTGACAAACTCCATATTAGATGGAAATTGATAAAGTTATGACAAATGTCACGAACTAAGTTTCCAATCAAAATCAACTCGAACTGTCCAACACCTCTTCATTCTTCCCCCTTTTCTTTTTCTTTTTTTGTGTATTTTTCTTTCGGATTTTTAAGTTTTTCTAAAGTGACTTTTCAAGTGTATTTGAAATGACGGTTCTAAGTAATTCTGAAAAAATAAAAAATAAAAAATCATCGATCAATCATTCTTCTACCTCAATCCCATCACATCCAATAGCTAGTGACCCCAATGGGAGGACTGAATCCACTAGCCGCCCGAAAAATTCAAGGGTCCCTTGGGGCACCGTCCCTTTTATCAAATTCCAATATATGGCTTCATAGGTCTATCAAAATATTCGTTCAGTTCACGATAATTGTCCCTCAAAATGGTGGGCACTCGGATTAATAAAAATTAAGTATAGTGAATTGTGAGTGGAGAAAAAAGAAATATTTTGTGCAGTATAGTATTGTGAGTGAAGGAAAAAAAATATTTTGTGCTAAGGAAGTGTACAAAAATAAAAATGGAACAATTTTCGTGGACAGACTAAAAAAGAAAGTATGGAACAATTATCGTGAATAGAGGGAATAGATCCAACTCGGCCTGAACTGCACAATAGGCCCATGGGATATCGGACTGTTCCAGTCCGAACATTTTATACTGTAAAGTATTTTTCGGATCAGACTAGAACTAGTATTTTTGCTTCCCAAAATTATTTTTGTGTATAATGTTACTCCTTGCTAGAGCTGTCGAAAGTCTGTTGGGCTCATGGGCAGGTATGGATAGTAAAAATAGATTTCAAAATAAATACCGAGCCGGTACTACCTAGCTTAAAAGTGCTTAAAGTCCGATGAACCCGACCATTTTTACATTAGATTTATCATTTTGGATTAGATTGGACTAATATTTTAACAATCAGATTGGTTTTGGGCCCGACCCAAAAATTACATTTGGCTTTATGGCCCGACCCGGCCCGCTCAATTGGACAGCTCTACTGCTGGCTATATATGTCATTAACACTAATAAAAAGTTTTGGGTGATTTGCGGCGGCGGCAGGCCCTTCTAGAATGTATTTTAAGTCCAATACCAAATCCAAATATATGTTCTCATAATTAGATTAAAATAGAAATTAAAATCATAATAATCCTTAAGTTTATTAAACTAAATTATTTACGACTCACGCTAACATGTTTATTTATTTATTTATTTTTAAATTTAAATACTAGAATGGTGGGCGACGTCTTCAATTCGTAGCACGACTATAATTTATTTCTTTCAAAACCACGCTAGACCATCTAATTAATTAATTATGCGTTGGACTACAAAAATTATAGAGAGGAAATTCATTCTATCCAGTATCAAGATAGTGTGTACCTCCTACGACCACTTTTGATAGCGGGTATAAGCAGTACCCACTGACCCACCAATAAGATTATTATATCCATTTTTTGTGTATAAAATATTGTATAAAATAAGGGGAAATATTGATATAACCTAGTCAACCTTATAATCAAACAATACACGCAATTCTTTTACCCTTCTACTGAATTTCTTCATTACATACTCTGATTTATCAATTCATTTCTTCAATGTGGAGATAAATCATGCAACATTATCAGGCCCATCACACTTCCGTATAAATAAATTCTACTTATACCAACTTCATACCTTTTTGACCGGAATGCTGCCGGGTATTTCCGCCGGAAGTTTTAGGGACCTCGTCCAACCACACGATCGCAACCGATGGTTTCCAGACGCAGACTCCTTCAGCAGCACACAGCACAGCCCTCATTCGTTTCCTACTCGGGGCGTAGGGTATTAAGTCGGTATTTATAGAATAAATAGACACTGGAAGGGATGAGCAAAAGCCCGAACTTTATATAGGAATTATATAAAACTTATTACAACATAAGTATATCTCCTTTAAGGAGGAGACATACTTGTTTAGCTACCTATGGTAGCGGAATTAAAATACATAAACTATACTATACTAAGCTAAGAACTATAACAAATTTTTATTTTGAGAGCAGAGGAGATGGTGTAGAAGATTGCTGGTGTGGATTTTCGATGTCTTCTGCTCTCCAACTTCTTGGTTTAAATAGAGGTCTCAAGTCTTCAACCTCTGTCCTTTATTATTGCCTCGGATTCCTTTATTCCGTGGCCAGCCTGTGTCTGACTCAGCGTAAGACCACCGCTGTCGTCCATTATTGAATAAGGACGCCCAATCTTTCGGTGCTACTTTAATCATACCGCATTATCTTTTGTTAAATAATGATTTTCCTGTGTTTTTACCCATTTGTATTTTAGTGGGTAATCACTTTTCCCTCCCACCCACTATTGTCGTTTTCTTTTTAGTGGGTGCTCCAGCTCAGAGTCACATGACTCCAACAACCTGTGTCGGGAATCTACTTTTTTCCCGGGGCCCTTGGCGTCCTTGTTTTTGGCAACGCCTTCTGCTCGAGATGCTCGTGGGACCGAGCCTTCTCCTTCCCCTTTCTGGGCATGAACCCCTTCCCGAACTCTGGTTCTTTCTGGTTCTGGCAATCCAAACAGACTCGCTCGGACCAGTTCCCAAAATGAGCCATGTTGCAATATTTACGATGAGTGTCTTTACTCGTCGTAATCTTGTTCTCCCAGAGTAAGGTTCTCTTTCTTTCGAAAGCTTCCTCTGCGAATCTTGTAGACTTTCCTGTCATGGTGTTTAACAGGAATGATCCGTTCACTGAATTCTGAAAGAATTTGAACGGGAACTTGACTTTGTCCATCTCGGTGAGACAGACCCATAAACCCCATGCTCTTCTTGTGGAGATGAAATCTTCTGGCAGTGTTGAGACTAGAGTAGTCTCTTTCTCTGCAGGCGCTTTGATCTTTTCAAGGGCGCGTGCATCAGGTCTTCGAAGCCTAATATAGTGGAAGGCTTCATGGTTTCCTTTCCTTGCTGGTTCTGGGGCTGCACTGATGAAATACAACTCCAAAACGTCATCTCGGCTAAGCTGCGGATTGTTAGCCCAGGTATCATACACCGCTTCTTGAATCCACTTGGGTAGATTCTTGATTTCGGCGAATGATGGCGAGGTGGTATAGACTGAAGCTAGTGCTCCGAATTCATACCATCTTTTGACTTCATGTGGATCTGCATTGGGCATCATCCACACCCGAGGATATTTCCCCGAGACATCAACCCTTATTTTTTCTGGGTTGATACCAGTCCTTGTGTTGAGCTTCTCCCAATTGGCTTGATAAACCTGCCATGAAGAAGAAACTTCAATCTTGTCAGTATTAATCTTAGAAATGCCAGTCATTGGCCTAAGATTAATCTCTCCCTCTTTTTCCCCAGAGGTGCTGGGTTGACATGATGGTTCAGAGTGTGACCCCTGAATATCATCTTTTTCTTGGGGCAATGGTTCCGAAGATACCACCACCTTAGAACTTCGGCAAGAGGTATTTGAATTCTCTGCTACAGGTTTAGAGCCCTGTACTCGAAACTCTTCTTTTACCAAAGGATCTTTGGCCACCCGAAGGATTGGTGTTTGGCATGCAGTCCAGAGTTGATTCTGAGACCGTATGCAAGCTCGTATTCTCTCGGTGACTTTCGTCTTATCGAGAGTTTGCAATCTTCCTGCTTGTTCAGCATTCAGAATGCACTCGTCCCACTCGCCGGATAACATCTCCAGATTTTCTCTGAGATGTCTATGGGCTAGTAGAATAGAGTTCACGTCAGTTTGCTCCATCTCTTGTTAAGAAATCTGCAAGAATATTTTGGTGAGATTTCAGAATGACAATATCAAAAATATAATATTGGCATTCAGCTTGCCATCTAATTAATCTAGCCTTTTCAGGCTTAGATTCCATCTTGTTTCTTAAGAAAGCTTTAACTTGTGTGTTATCAACTTTCAAAGTAAATTTCTTTGCAAGTAAAAATAAATGCCATTTTTTGAACGCCTTTCTAACTGCAAAGAACTCTTTCTCGTTGATGTGCCATCTCACGGCCTCATCATCTGAGAATAAACCACTGCAGTATCTACAGGGTTCTTCTCCATTAGGAGTGATCTTGGTTAAGACTGCTGCCCACCAATAATCACTTGCATCTGTATACAGGACCAAGTTGTCTTCGTCCTGCGGTATCGCGAGCTTTGGGAGATTTTTGCAATCTTTTTACTCCCGCATCCCATGTCGATGTTCTTCTGTCCAGATGAACGGAACATCCTTTTTCAGTAATGAACTGAAAACTTTTCTATTTTTTGCGAGATCTTCAATAAATGGTCTCGCAAAATTAACAACTCCCAAAAAACTCTGAAGTTGTTTCTTTTCTTTAAGATCTTCAGGAAAATTCTGAACCTTTTGAACAATATGGTCCTGCAGAATGATTCCTGCTTCATCGATCTCAATACCCAGAAATTCCATTTTCCGAGTTGCAACGACTGCCTTCTTTTCAGACAGTACTAAACCTTCTTTATAACAAACATCTGCAAAGATCTCAAGATGTTTGATATGTTCTTCCATATTTTTTGATGCTATTAAAATATCATCAATATAGACGAACATAAAAGAAAAATAATCTTTAAATAGATTATCCATCTTTCTCTGGAATATTTGAGGCGCATTAGTTAACCCCATTGGCATTACGTTCCAAACATAATGCCCTTGTGGAGTAGAGAATGCAGTAAACTTCTTACTCCCTTCCTCCATACGAATCTGGTAAAAACCTGACTTGCAATCAAACTTAGAGAAAACCTTAGCATTCCTAATGCAGTTAATAAGGTGTTCCCTACTTGGGATAAAATATCCATCAAACTCTAGAATGTCATTAATTCTTTTGTAATTAATAACTAGTCTAGGTTTACCTCGTTTGATCTCACCATGATTTCTTACCAGAAATCCAAGACTGCTATAGGGCGAGTTCCCTGGTTCGATCAGCTTTAAATCAAGGTGTTCCTTGATTATCTCCTTCATATCCTGTTGATCTTTGAGGTTCATCAGGATTGGTCTGTATCTTACAAACTCATACTCCTTTTCTGGCTTCACCTTCAAGGTTGCATTGAGCTTGTTTTTATCCCACCATGCCAAAGGATTCTCACTGTAATTCCTTTTGATTTTCCTTTTGACATCTTCTAGGGATACCTGCATTTCTTCCTTAATATCTTGATGAGATATTAAAGATGCTTTAAGGATCTGGACCTCTTCATCATTGAGATCCCAATCTCTGATACAGCTTAGCACTGCTTCACTGAATCTCCTTTGATCCTTCATTTTTGGTTGTCGAAGTTTTCCTTCATCACCACGCTTGCTGCGAAAACTCAATGGTATCTGGCGATTAAAAGCCCCTTTGAGCCTCTGGACAATGATCTTGTGATCGCAAATGGTTGTGAAAACCAATTGCCTTTTTTCATTATCCTGCATATATCTTTTGAACATCTGTAGGAAATTGTTTCCTAACAGAATGTCTGCACCTGTATCATGGAAATAAATTGGTGGAGTTTTAACCTTATACCAGGGTGTACCTCTGGCTCCTCCAATCAGAATTTCCGTCTCTTTTACTCCTTTAGCAAGGAGCAAAATCTTCTTTGAGAAATCTCTTCCTGCAATTCGGGGTAGATCATCTTCTACCGCTGCCGGGAAGACTCATCGTTTTGCAGTACAAATTCCTGCACCTGAGTCAATATAAGCAGCAAAATATTCTGCCTTATATTTTTCATATAACATCCCTATAGAGATGTATATGGAGAATGGACTTGTCATTCGATTAATAGTTTTCTCCCATTAATCGTGATTTCCATTCCGTCCTCTTTATTTCCCCAAGATTTGTGATCCTCGAGAAAATCCAGTCCCAAAAGCAAGACTGCTTCTCTTCCAGCTCTACCATTGATCTCCATCACTTGTCCCCCAATTTCCAGGGTACCTTTGTAATGATTAATCTCCAGCTGCTGCAGATAGTAAAGAACATTACAAGGGAAGTTGGTTTCCCACCTTGTAGTGTCAAATTTTACTATCACTTCTCTCCATCCCTCTGGACATTTCAGATTCACTGGAACTTTGTTACTCTGAGATGTTTGAGGGTGTGCCGCCTCTCGAATGAGACTCCGACTCCTTCCATATGGTAAAGACATAATTCTGTCTCCTTGGAAGGATAATCTTCCTGAAGTTATCCTGAGACTTTGATCGTGCCTCATGACTTCTCTATCTCGGATTTGAATATCCACATTCCTTAACCGAGCAATTTCAACTCTATCGGGACAAACAGCTGTTGTCACTTTGTTGAAGATATCTGGTATCTCAATAAACTTCTTTCCCAGAAATAACTCAGTGTGATGTGAGTTGGAAAGAGCATATGATACCTGATAAGTAATGGAGTAAGGCCTGTTACCTTCCTCCAGTAAATCCTTGCGTTTAAAGTACTGATAAAGCGTCAGGGCTTTGCTGAAATGGGTATCATTAAGATTGTAAGCAATCTTTGGATAAATGATTCTCACTACTTGTCCTGCACAAAGATCTCCCGCTATTGTTCCCAATACGGAATCCTTCAAATTTCTGACTCTTTTATTGCATATAGCGATATCAATCGGCGTGTGAACTCCGGTAAAGAGAGCCGACTTTAACATCAACTGGATTGCTCCAATATGAATCCAGTTCATCTTTTCAGCGACTTCGGGCTTTATTTTTGATAAATCTTCCCGGATGTCACTGGCTGGAATCAACTGCATCTCCACTTGATTCCCTGTAAGCTCTTGTTGGGAAAATTATAAGGTTTCGATTTGATACCAAAACCCAACTGATTCTCCAACCGAATAGATGATCGCGCCAACCTAAATAGTGTTTTCCAGCTCGCCTGTTTGAGCCTTAGATGTTCTAGAATTACAGGTTAAGGAAGCGGAAGACAAATGACCCTCGTGTCTACACGAGTCAATGAAGACAAGAATGACCTACCGTGTTCACAATGAGTCACTAGCAAAAGACAAGAGGCCAACCTTCAATGAGTGATCCACAGAGCTCGATCAAGTCAAGAGAATTCGAGCTGAGTTCAAAACACAAATGTCCAAATTGCATAACAAAGGAACTATCTCTCGAAGACTCCACGACGAGACACTCGAATTCAAAAGCCGCTCTAAAGGCAGAAGATTCCGAATCGTAGGAAGTCAACCTACCTCGACCAATGAGGACGGATCACGCATCCTAGACTTCGTAACCTAGGATGTGACACAAAGGAAGACAGTGCAGATACGCCCAACTACGGCAGATCTTGTATTTAAGAAGAGTAGGTAAGATTCAAACGGCTCCTCCAACGGCTAGTCTTGAATCTCTACCTATATAAACCCGTCTTCAACCTCAGGATCAGATACGAAAACTCTCTACAAGCTTTCATCATCCGAATTCATTATTCTTTCAAAAGCTCCCAAGCAGCTTCTACATAGATCAAAGAACACTTTATCTTAAAGTGTTTCTAGTTAAGAAACCGCTTAGTTTTTCGTCTGTTCCCTAGGCCAAACTCATTGTATATCTAAAGCCTAGATTTCGAACGAGTTCATCATTCTATGAAGTTCTTAATTGTAAGAACTCGTTCACAGTTGGAACCCCATACCCAAACCCAAACCCAGAAAGGTTAGGTAAAGGTACGCTTGCTCGAAGCGCGTAATTCGAGTGGATAGGTTCTTCAGTACCCGCAAACTGAAGGTGTATAGGCTTGACAGCCCGCAAACCGTGGAACACGGCTCGGGTTAGAGTTGTGAAGTTGCTTGGTACTTGGAAACCAAGTGGTAGTGGATTACCGGAACCTGGTCGTGGACGTAGGAGGTGTTACTCCGAACCACGTAAAAACTCGCGTGCTTCTATCTCTCTCTCTTTACTTTTGCTTTATATTCAGCTGTGTACTAACGCCTTCATATCATTGCATACTTGCTCAAAACTGCACACACAAATTGATCTCCAAAGACAAAGTGTCTCTCGAAAAGTTGCACAACCCGACTAAGCCGAAAACTATAAGTTAATATTTTCAAACCGAGTTTTTCTAAGTAATCGAGCTAAGTTTTCAAACCACCACTTTCCGCACCGCCACTGAGTTGTTTACCCAAACTCGACCCTCCCACTGGATCAATAACCGAGCTCTCACTCAACTCCGTTTTAACTTGATAAAAGTTTCGAAAATCTACTTGGTGTATTCACCCCTCTACACCAAGTACCCGGCTCGTGACCATCAATTGGTATCGAGCAAAGGGTTCAAAAGACCACCGTTTCGAATCAAGAGATCTCTCTTGACACTCGCGTCGCGGGTCAATCGAACAGATCCGTTTTTCGAAAAACTCACTCTAGTGCATTCTCGTACATCTCTTCATGGATTCCTATCTTAACAGAACCTTCCCACCTTCTCGCTGATGATTATGCAACTGAAATTCGATTGAAAAGCTTCCGCGCGCATCACGACATGATGTGGGACGTCATTTCGTACGGACCCATCCTTATTTATAAATACGGAAATGAACTTGTACCGCTCAAGAAGGACAACCAGTAATACCGACCAACTCTCAAGCCAAAGAAGGAATATTCTTCCGAAGAGCGAAAGCAAGTGTCCTGAACTTCGCAGGAACACCATCTCTTCAACAGCCTCAAACGCCTACCCGAGCAAAATCATCAAGTGCGAGACAAACAAAGAGATGTGGGAAAAACTCGCCAAGCTATGTGAAGGATCGAAGAGATCAAAGAAAACAAATTCACAATAGCGTGCCAAAAATTTGACAACTTCAAGCTAGTTAACGAGTCCATCGAAGCGATGGAGCTAAGGTTCTCAAACATAGTCATTGAGATAGAGACAATCGAATGGGAAGTATACCCAAAAAGAATCTAAAGGTTCTTTCAAATTTTTCACCAATGGAACACTTACAAGGTAGTTCACCAAAGTCGAAGTGACTTGGGTGATCTATCTACGTAAAGATTGTTCTCACTCCTAAAAGCCAACGAGTACAACTTGAAGATCACTCAAGAAGAATCTTCAAGGCATGTAATGACGGAGAACTCACCCCCTCCAAAAGAAATAGCTTTCAGAGCCTAACTCGAAAAGTCACCATGTCAAGTCACCGAGTCCTCCAAGATGAAGAAGGACAAAAAGGATATGAGCAAAGAGGAGCTACTCGAAGAAATTGCCATGATGGTGAAAAGTTATAACGGACTCAACACCAAGTGGCAAATACAAGAAGTTCTTCAGAATTACAGAGATAAGTACGCAGCATGATGAGAAGTCACTGACAAACGAATCAAGAAGGTTGCTTAATCGAGGAACTGTGACACTACCGACAAGATTGTCCAAAGTTGTCCAAGAAAGATAAAGACCAATTAAAGGCTAAGGCAGCTGACCGAAGGAGAGCTTATATTGCTGATGAAGAATCAGAGTGCAATAAAATGGATGACATGCCATTTTCAGACTCGGAAGAAGAAGCCCTGATGGCCAATCATGAACCTGATTGGGATACTTGCTTTATGGGACAAACAGACGGCATCGATGAAGATGAGGTAATGTCTCGAACTCTAAATCTATCTAACACCTCACCATCACACGAACACTCTACACAGGACTCAGAATCTGGACTACCTGATTGGAGTTTAGTAGAGAAAGTAATGAACGATTCCAAGGAGCTTCAAGAGATCCTTGACGTCATTATGTGTGAGAATGCCGAGCTGAAGGTAGAACTGGAAAAGACAAAAGTATCAGACACAGCTGATACAACTCAGCTCCAGCAGGAAGTCGTTTCACTAAAAGACAGAATAGTGAAACAAGATCAGCTGATGAAGAAAGTCAACACTGAGAGGACACAGCTGATAGAAGATGTGGAAAGGGTCACACAATCGGAAAGGAAGTCACTGAGATCATTGAGTCGAAAGATCAAGAGGTACTATCTAAAAAGATAGTAGCTCTCATCAAAGCCACGTCAACAATGGACGAGATCATTAGTGCTCAGCGTCCAGCAGCACTAAGAGCGGGACTGGGATACAACGAATCAAAGGATGCTTCAAACATTGCCTCCACAAGTGGAACAAAGGTTATGTTTGTACGAGCAAATGAACCTTCAACCCCAAAGCTCAAAGATCAACAATCGAGGACACAGCAGGCGTCGGGAAGAACAGCTGTGAAACATTCTCAAGCTCCGTTGAGGACACAGCAGACGTCAAACAGAACAGCTGTGAAATAGTCTCAAACTCCGTCGAGAACACAGCAGACATCTAGAAGGTCAGCTGTGCGGCAACCTCAAGCTCAGCTCAGACAGCAACGTGCTCAACCTCAACGAAGACCACAAGCTGGATTTTACGGATACCGGCCACGGACCAGACGTTGATCGATATCAACCAAGATATCGAGATACCCAGTGGATACCACTCATACGAGTATCACCGGATAATCATTTCCCACAAGATCGAGACAAGCGAGACAAAGGAACGTCTCGGCTAGGCACACACTGAAATCAAACAAGATACGTACAACAAAACGAGGAAGACACGAAGATCAAGACCTCGCCAAAGAAAAGAAGAACACAATGAATGTGTATATCGACTCGGTGGGAGAATTATCGATCTAATGACCCAATTCGAGTCATCAAGCGGATCCGGGTCGTCAAAGGATCTATGTCTAACCTACAAGGACCCAATTAAAACCGGGTACCCGAATTTTAACTTTTTGTTTAGGTTGCAGGAATCGACGCATCTCCGAGGAGTCGATGAGAACGCTTTGTACTTGGACAAGGATGTTCCAAGCACATGACGCACCTAAAGCATCTACTCCAGGAGTATATTGAGCGTACAGGTCCACAAGTAACATTTGGTGACAACTCCAAAGGCCTAACCAAAGGTTATGGTACATTTAAAACTAGAAATGTTATAATCCCAAATGTTTCTTATGTACAAGGATTGCAACATAACTTGCTTTCCATTAGCCAATTCTGCGACAACGGTTTTTCTGTCAAGTTTGATGCACGATGGACGCACGCAGGGAAACCAGAGCAAGTGAATACTCACAAGAGGGAAAAGAGAAGGAAATATGTGCCATTGTGGAACAGCGCCCTCCGGAGACTTGTCTTGTATCAAAAAGAGAATGAAGTCACCATTGGGTACGTACTACGAATCATCTCAACTTCAAGACAATCAACAAGCCGGCTAGGAACTGAATTTCGCTAATGGAATTCCAGATCAAGTATATGACAAAAGTCATATGTGCAGCGCGTGTCAACAAGGAAAACAAACAAGAATTTCATTCTCTCTCAGCTCGGCCCTACCAATCGATCGAGTTCTTCAACTTCTTCACATGGATCTTTTGGTCCGGTACTCCAAAGCAAGCTTCAATGGCAGAAAATATACTCGAGTCGTTGTGGATGATTTCTCAAGATTCACTGGGTATCATTCTTGTACCGGAAGAGCGAAACGAGAACTAAGTCAGCTTATCCTATCACGGAAAGATTATCAACACGAAGGAGTGCAAGATAATGGCAATAAGATCAGATCGTGGAACGGAGTTTCTAAATGAAACTATTTATGACTTTGCGAGAAGAACGGAGTTCAACACCAAACATCTGCGGCTCGTACACGCACTCGGCGGAATGGTGTAGCAGAACGAAGAAACAGAACTATCAAGAGGAAGCAGCTACCTCAATGCTAGTCGCTCGCAATTCCCGAAAGAAGTTCTCAGAAGCAATCAAGCACAAACTGCTTCACTCGGAATCGCTCCTACTCACATCAAGACAAGGAAAGACACCGTATGAAGCATGGAACAACAGAATACCATACATTGGATATTTCAAGGTATTCGGATCCAAATGTCACATTCTCATAATGGGAAGACACGACTCAAGACGTTCGACGAAAAAGACAGAGAGTATTCCATGGTTACTCCACAGGAGTAAAGCATACGAGTCTTCAACAAGAACTCAAATAGTCGAAGTAACTCCACATGTTACCTTTGACGAATCCTCCTTCGAATATAGAGATTCTATCAAACGAAGAAGCGAAGGAGAATCTTCAAGATTGATTCGACAAGGGGCTCAAGAGAATAGAATCGGGAATCGGCCGAACCATTAATTTGGGACAATGAGCCGGAAAATTCAAATCAACCAGAAGAACCACTACCGGAAATCAAGAAGAAGCTTCAATGCCAAATCAAGGGGGAACATCATCGGCTAGAAATCCAAACACACGAGTCCCCGGCATCTCTCGAGCCTCCAGAACATCTCCTCAAAATCCAAATCAAAGAGAGCCAAACTCTCAATATTTAACTCCGAACAACTCCAAGACGACGAAATTTAGCCCTTCAAGCATCAATCAACTCTGGAAGAAGAAATTCGTAGAGGAGAAGATGGATTGAAGATCATCCATCAACGGCAATCATTGGAGAACCTTCGACTAAGTCAAAACCGTAGCTCGGTTGCTCAAGCTTCATCGGATCATCGAGCGGTGACACGGCTCAACTCTCGGTAGAGCTAGAGCTGACGGTCTATGATGAAGACACGGCTCTAATGGCGTGTTACGTAGCTCGAAGTGCCGAGCCTCGATCAATTCTCGAAGCTTTGAAGAGTGTGCCTTGGACAAAATGCCATGCGAAGAAGAAGAGCCGAATTCCTCGAAATCGTGTGCGGGAATTGGTCGACGTACCTCGAAGTCAAAGTCATAGGACTCAAATGGATATTCAAGAACAAGTTGGATACCCCGGAGTCGTCATCGAAACAAAGCTCGACTCGTTGCCAAGGGCTACACTCGAGGAAGGAATTGACTTCGAAGAATCTTTTTGCTCCGTGTAGCACGATTGGAAGCAATCGAGACTATTTCTCGCCTTTGCAAGACATCACAAATTTAAGGTCTATCAAATGGATGTGAAGTGTGCATTCCTAAATGGAGAAATCAAAGAAGATGTCTACGTTGAACAACCTCCGGGATTCGAAGTAGAAGGAAATAAAGTCTACAAACTAAAGAAGGCTCTTTTATGGATTAAAGCAAAGACTTCGAGCTTGGTATGACATCATTCAAATTTTCTCTTATCAAAGGATTCAAGAAGAGTCGAGTAGACGGAACTCTCTTCACCATCAAGTTAGGAGAAGATATCCCGGTTGTTCAAATCTACGTAGACGACATCATCTTTGGATCAAGATCAAGCTTGCATACCCCAAAGATTTGGAGAGATGATGTCGAGAGAAGTTCCAAATGTCCATGATGGGAGAAATGAGTTTCTTCCTAGGACTTCAAGTCAAGCAATCTTCGGAAGGATCTTCATAAATCAATCCAAATACGTGAAAAGATTTGATCGCTGAAGTATGGAGTTCAATCAAGCGAAGCTGTAAAGATTCCAATGAACACCAACTGGAAGATTGAACACAGGCCGAAGGGGAAGTCGGTTGATTCCAAAGCAAATACGAGAGGGATAATAGGATCCCTGGCTGTATCTAACAAAGAAGTCGTCCGAGACATCTCTTTCGCGGTCGGTGTGTGTGCCGGATTTCAAGTTGATCCAAAGGAAGCACACATGCAAAGCAGTTTCAAAGAACATTCTCGAAGTATCCGAAAGGAACTCGGAATGTTGAGCATTGAGTATCTACAAGACAATCTACACGTGGATACTCAAATTCGGACTTCAGAGATCGATTGGATGAAAATCAACTTTCGTGAACTTGTCAGTTCTTAGGAAGTAAGTTGATCTCATGGTTTTCAAAGAAACAAACGTGGTTGCAACTTCCAAGCGAACGTATGCAATATATGGCCTTTGAAAGCTCTTGCTCGAATCTACCAAACATCACTGGATGACTATGAAGTAAAACCGGACAGTTCCAATTTTCTCGTGATAGCTCAAGTGCGATTGCCATATCGAGAATCCAAATATTTCACACAAGATGCGAAAGCATGTAGACGTACGGCATCATTTCATCAAAGATCACGTAGAAAAGAAGGATGTGATTGTTGAGAAAATTCACACGATATACAAATCTGTGGCGATATTCTCACAAACTGCGATAAGCAAGATTCAAAATGCGTGCGGATTACTTGGACTTCTCAACCCGGACGATGCTTCACTCAGCCTGAACTAAAGGCAGAAGCAGAGCCCTGAAATCAAAGCTGGCACTGAATGAAAACGGACCAAATTTGAATTGGAACGGTATCCAGTGGCCAAGACGGACGAACCAGTGACAAACCTAACGGACCAAGAACTAGACCGAATCTAAACCGATCTTTGAAAAGGAAAGGATTATTCACAGGAATCAATGGAACCACGATGACCAAACACCCACTCAACCGAGGTATCAGTGACCGACTACAATGATCGAGTGAGAGGTTTGAAATAACTTTAATTACAACTACTCAATCCTTTCTTCAATTCACATCTTGTCATTTCTAATCAATATTAATTAAAAGTACGCAAAGAATTAAATAATGGGAGACTCGAGGCAAAGTCAGCCGCTGCCAACCATTTTCTCTCGCATTAAATTGACATGATGCGAGAATCAACTCCCGCCGTAGATCTTCTTATCAACGACAAATCTTGATCGTCCATTCTTTCAAGAAATCTCTTTAAATATGCTAGATATTCGCATCAAACGTAGAAAGTTTTTTTTTTGTTCTTATTTCCATCAATTGGTATTGTTTGTTTCTACTAACAAAAGATGCGAGAAAAGAACATGGAATCCAGAAAGATGTCTCCCAAAGCCTAATCGGACACTGAAGAATGCAAAGCTTCAAGATAAGGAATCGTTAACTCTCGTGAACCTCAGCAAGACGGAAGTCAGGAGAAGGTGAAGCCCATCGACGTAGAACCGAGCCCGTAAGAGGATCGCAAAGCTCAAGAACGTCATCCACTGCAGGAAGGTGCGAGAAAACTTTCTCGAATGACAGATAAAAGACACTCCACCATCGCTTTCTCTCATCTCAAAGAGAGAACGGGACACACAACTCCCTGGATGCAAAAATCAACGTCAACAGTACCGGACCGAGATGTTGATGAAACCGGAGTATTAAGGAAGCGGAATCATTTCAAAGCTCCTGCTCCGCCAGGAGGCGCACGTGAAAAGATGCAGAACAAGAAGCATCTAACTCCGTCCTAGAATCGGAGACAACTTGAGGAGACAAAATATATCAAGCAGTCTTCAAACCGAAGACTCAAGTCAAAGGTGCTCGATCAGTGGCCAAGAGAAAGCAAATTTGACATTATGAGAGAATTCGTAATCACTCTCCGAGGACGAAGGCCCCATGTCGGTCGTTTCTTACGGTGGAAGAGAAGTTCACGTCCTCGCTTGAACATAATCATCACCAACACCGCAACGGAGTATTCCAAAGGAACAACCAAGCTTAAACCCCATGACGAGATGGGATACTTCAACCGCCTTCTCTTCGCTTCCTTTCCACGGGGACACCTTCTTCGAGATCTTTCAATAAAGATGCTCCAAGTCCCGGCTCCAAGCTCAAATGAGAAACTTCACCTACCGACGATCACGCAGTGGATGATGATGATATGCCGAATACAACTCCTCAAGTCTTTGTCCGACTTTCTCATTCAATCTAAGAAGTCCGAAGAAGCAAAATTACAGAATGAAGTTATGCCCGACTCGAGAAGATGCTATCTCCCGTGCTAACTCATCCCTCCAACTCACTGGATCTTGCATTGAATCGAATGCCAAGGATGTTCGCAACCACAATCGAGCTAATGCAATCAAGAAGAGACGTAATACAACGGTGAGCCACTAAGACCTAAACCTCGCCTCGTAGCCGAAAACCACATTTCGCCAAACTAAAACATCGCATCGGACGATGGTGTATATCTCCCACCGTTTTGATCATGCCAAAAAGCTTTTTAAGTAAGGGAGAAGAGAGACAAGTCAATGTATACAACCGGTAGGCAAACTAGAGGAACCATTGGACCGAATCGGTGAAGAAACGAGTCTAAAGAAAGAAGCAACGGATGCAGAAGAGAAGACCCAGCCAACTGGGATTGAAGACTGAAGGACTGAAGACTGAAGATTTTTTTCTTCTTTCTTTTTCCTATGTTATAATGTATTTTCATACATTAATAAAACACAAGTTTCTCTGCATCATAAGTTGTCTCAGTTAGGTTTTGGCATCATCAAAAAGGGGGAAATTGTTTGGAAAATTATAAGGTTTCGATTTGATACCAAAACCCAACCGATTCTCCAACCGAATAGATGATCGCGCCAACTCCTAAATAGTGTTTTCCAGCTCGCACTGCTTGAGCCTTAGATGTTCTAGAATTACGTGTTAAGGAAGCGGAAGACGACGGTCGGCCAGTGTTCATACGGCTGGAGTCGGCCTAGCGAAAGATAAGATCGACCTATATTTGTGTTCACTGAGAAAGTCGTTAGCAAAAGATAGCGTCAGCAAGCTGAGTGATCCAAGAGAGCTGATTCAAGCTGAAGAGAATCGAGCCGAGTTCAAAACACGACTGGTCCAATTGTACAGAACAAAGGAACTATCTCTAAGACTCGCGACGATGTTCAACGGTCGCCTACGAATTCAAAAGCTTCGGCTCTAAAGGCGAAAGATCCGGAATCGGGGAGGAAGTCAACCTACCTCGACCAATGAGGATGCCGGATCGGCATCCTAGACTTCGTAACCTAGGATGTGACACAAAGGAAGAACAGTGCGAATGCGCCAACGGCAGATCTTGTATTTAAGAAAGTAGGTAAGATTCAAACGGCTCCTCCAACGGCCAGTCTTGAATCTCTACCTATATAAACCCGTCTTCAACCTCAGGATCAGATACGAAAAACTCTCTACAAGCTTTCATCATCGAATTCATTATTCTTTCAAAAGCTCCTGCGCAGTTCTACATAGATCAAAGAACACTTTATCTTAAAGTGTTTCTAGTTAAGCGCTTAGTTTTTCGTCTCCGTTCCTGGGCCAAACTCATTGTATATCTAAAGCCTAGATTTCGAACGAGTTCATCATTCTGCGAAGTTCTTAATTGTAAGAACTCGTTCACGATTGGAACCCCATACCCAAACCCAAACCCGAAGGTTAGGTAAAGGTACGCTTGCTCGAAGCGCGTAATTCGAGTGGATGTAGTTCTTCGCACCCGCAAACCGGTGTATAGGCTTGACGGTGCCCGCAAGCTGTTGGAACACGGCTCGGGTTAGAGTTGTGAAGTTGCTTGGTACTTGAAACCAAGTGGTAGTGGATTACAATTCGAACCCTGGTGCGGACGTAGGAGGTGTTACTCCGAACCACGTAAAAACTCGCGTGCTTCTATCTCTCTCTCTTTACTTTTGCTTTATATTCGAGTGTGTACTAACGCCTTCATATCATTGCATACTTGCTCAACGCACACAAGTGATCTCCAAAGACAGCCGTGTCTCTCGAAAAGTTGCACAACTCGACTAAGCCGAAAACTATAAGTTAATATTTTCAACCGAGTTTTTCTAAGTAATCGAGCTAAGTTTTCAAACCACCACTTTCCGCACCGCCACTGAGTTGTTTACCCAGTGACCCTCACCGTGGATCAATAACTGAGCTCTCACTCAACTCCGTTTTAACTTGATAAAAGTTTCGAAAAATCTACTTGGTGTATTCACCCCCCCTCTACACCAAGTACCCAGCTCAGGGACCATCAGCTCTATAGGCAGCGACATTTCTCGCCTAGAAATTCCATAGACAATTTGTTGTTTCCTGCTTCTTAGATTAAAGTTCCTTAGAACTTGATCTATATTACTTGCCGAAAAGCCTTGATACTTTTGTATATTCAGACTCTTCTTCATGATCTTGTCAATCAGGCTTTGAGAGAGAGTTGTGTGACTGGAAAATCCTGTCCTGTCCTCTTTCTCCTGATGAACAATCTCTGGATCAGTCTGACTCCGATCTAGTTCCATCAGACCATTCTGAATCTTCTCCGCTGAAGACTTCTTCTTGTTCATATATACTCTCATCCGAGGGTATATCTTCGAACTGATATACTTGCATCAGTTCCTGGTAGTAGACGGCATCTTCGATATCCGGAGTAGATTCGAATTTGTTGATACCTCTTCTCTCGTTGTCAGGGCAATTTGTGGAAATATGCCCCTTTTCACCGCACGTCCAGCAATTGCAATCCTTGAAACTTTCATTGACTCTAGTGTGAGTTCTCCTGAAAGTTTTCTTGGCCGGTGTCCTTCCTTGGGATTTATTATCTCCTTGGAAAGGATACCTATTTCTTGATGGTCCACTTCTTTGGCCTGATTTATAAGATCTGGCTTTCTGTCTTGACCATCTGGTTCTTGGTTTCCAAGAATTTCTTTTTGGATCTTCACCTTTATGATAGGGCTGAAACCTATTTTTCTTGTATTTCTTCAGTCTTGGTGGTTCTCCCCCAATGATCGTTGGTAGATCATTATCTTCACAGTTTAGAGGAGCAAATTTGTTAATCCTCCTCAGTTTCTTCAAGTTCTTCAGAGCTGTTGCTTGTTGACACCACTCTGAGAGCTTTCGATGTACATAAGACATCCTTCTTGCGACGTTTTCAGGATCACCTGGTTCGTAATCCCGAATCAGCATCTCTTTCCATGGGCTGGGAAATTTTAGAAAGAAAATTTCCAGTGCCACTCTATCATCAACTTTAGATTGATGTTGATAAAGAGTAAAGAGCTGTAGAAACTTGTTGAGCGATTGTTGATCCAAGACAGCAAGTCTTAGATTATACAATGCCATCAAGTATTTCTTTCTTTTCTCTAGATCATATCCTTCGAAATATCCTTCTCCCAGAAAATGGTTCTTAAAAAGAACGGCCATATTCTGGACATGTTCTGTGTAGTTATCACTCTCAAAACATGAATTCTTGATGTCCACAGGAAAGAATTCCCATGCTGTCTTGACCACTCCTGCAAGACTCATTTCGAGAATTCTAACGAATCCTTCTTTGTTCAAATCGAGAGTTGCTGCTGCAATTCTCAGGGCTGACGTCCACTCGTCAATTACTGATTCTCGGTCTCTGAAATTGACTTCATCGAGGTCGAGCATCACTCCATAAGGATGGATAGGATCCAAGGTCACTTTTCCATAGGGTGTATCTTGCACCTTTGGATGCGGCCTTCTTGCCCTTGTCCTTCTTGCTGCCATGTATGCATCATTTTGGGTATGTTGATCATACCTTGCTCCAGTCTGAAAGTCCTGGACTGCATTAATGGCTCCTGGTGCATTTTGAAAATCTTGTTGATTTCCAATAATGGCTCCTGGTGGAAGTTGATTCACTGGCTGTGGGTTTTGGACCACATTCTGGTTCATCTTTAAGTCCACCATCGTCATGTTAGCAAAAGATTCTGCTAACTCCTGGAGGTCGTCAAGCTTGATTCGTTCAAGATTACTCATTTTTTCTTTTCACGAATCATTCTTTTCAATGTCTCCATGTTTGGATCCTTTTTGGTTTCTCCCACTGGCTTTGGATAAGTGGGTTCATTACCAAAAGGATTTCTCTTCTGACTGGAACGAGGTTGTTGCTCCAGTCTTTCGATCCGTGATTGGATCTCTTTCAGGATGTTATACATTTCATCCTGCTTCATAGCAATCTTGTATAGATCGCGTGGTACACCATACAGGCTATCACCATAATGTTGTACTGTCTTCTGAATTTCTCTTAGATCCGCCGATATCTTGGAGGAATCTGGAGAAATCTCTTGATATAAAAGAGTAGATGATACTCCTTTATCTTTCTTTTGTTCCATCAGAGCGGAGTAGTATATGAATTCCAATTTACTCCCAAATGGTTCCAATGGTCTCTTCTCATGGCATATTCAATCTCCCATTCAAGGAGTATACACCTATGTAGAAGATCTTCTTTTCTGGTGATTCCTTGGATGCAGGAATCAATCAGTTCTTTTTCCTCGTTCTGCTGAATTAAAATGTTCAGCATATCTCGCCAGTCTGTCAGAATCCTCTGATATCTGGTTCTTCTTTTCTCCAGAATTTTGAGACGTTCCTGAAAATGTCCACACCTTGGACATTCTTCTGGATCCATCAGATATGATTGTTATGATGGTTCCTTCTCATGGTGTTTGTCACCTCGAACAGGAGATCGCTCAGATCTGAATCATATCTCCTTCTTGCCTCAATTTCTTGAGTAAAAGGCTCGATGTATTCAAGCCTTCTTTCTCGTACGACTATAGAGTCGAACAATCCTCTCCAGATTGTCCTGGACATCTGGTTTCTTTCTCTTTTTATCTCCAGATCTTGGAGATAATTCCTGTAACCCTCGCATCTCGGACAATTGTCCGGATTCATGTTTTTCTTGATGTCTCCTCCGTTAGGATAAAACTTAAAGCAATAAATAAAATATAATTCCTTAATAAAACCAGGGCTCTGATACCATTTTAGAAGCGAAGGATCGATTAGAAAAATATGTCATAAAGAAATACTTAACTATCTTTTTGATAGCTAAAATAGGAGGGTAAATACATGATTTTATATGATTTTGGTTAACTAGTCTAATTTTCCCCATTTTTCACACAAATAAGACACTTTTTTAGAAAATGTCCCAATAGATATAATTAGAAAAGTCAAAAAGTCTTGGTGGTTATGTGTTATACATGTACTCAAAACTGGTTATGGGGGGTATACACTATCATCATACTGGATATACATAAATAATACTCAAAATTATATAGCCCTTTTTCTCAATTCCTTGCTTCCATTGTAATTAACTGAATATATACATTATTAGTCCTTTAAAGAAAATACAAAGTTGATAAATTATAGATACTGCGATGAAATTTATACGTGAGACAAGTATAATGTTGAATGTTATATAGAATAGAACACTTGTTAATCGAAATGAACTAGATGGTCAAGTTTAATTTTTCTTGAGTCAATTTTGGTATAATATTCTCAAATCTAAAGATTTTGAGGGAATTATACCTAGTAAGTAGTAATCAAGTCAATCTTTGTATACCAAACAAGATTTTATTCTTTCTCTCATTCTTTCGGCAGAAAAGATGATTAAGGATTAATTCATGAACCTTGATATCTTCTTTTTAAATCAGTCTATGCGAATTCAACTAACATTTTGAATAATTTACTTATGTTAATTATTTATATATAAGCCAAGATATATTTACTTAGAAGTTGGGCTGAAAATACAAATTCAGTGGTCTTTCCTTCCATTATTAATTCCCAAACAATAAAGGAGAAAAAACCGTGATTTCCGAATTTACTAAAAGTATCATATTATTAGCTCAACAAAAAAAAAAAAAAAGACGAGTCAGACCCGAATAATAGCAAACAATAATGTAGGAGTAGCCATAATAATAATAATGATCAAAAGAACTAATTTAATACATAGGCAAGGTACATATTTGAACAAGATTTTGACAAACATTAATCTACAATATTTGAAGCAAAAGTGAATTTAATTAGTTGATTTTAAGGATTTTAATAAACAAAAGTTTTAGGCTCTATCACTCAAAAAGGTGCTTTTTGTGCTATAGCCATCGGAATATATACGAGGATAATCGTGCATTTTTTTAGTTATAGGATTGAGGTGCATCTGTCATAAAAAAAAATAAAAAATAAAAAAGAAACTTCCATCTCAATTCTCAAATACTTCAGTAATTGACTAGTAAGTAGTCCGTCGAGACTCGACGGAAAATAACTTTATGTTTTAATTTACGTGTATACATTTTAAAAATAATTTTATGTCTTATTTATAAGTTGTGATATTGTTCGCGTTAATTATTAATCAAACTTAGAAAATTAATTTTATTTCACGTATCTAAATTTATTATTAAGAATGACAATGGATCGGGTATACTCATTCATTGTGTATTTTTTAAATCTAAATTTATTTAGAATTTTTCTACATGTTCGTCCTAATCTCGGTTAAAATAATGACTTTACTGTACATACGCGTCTCAAATCCGTTGAGTAATACTCGATAAAAATATGAACACTCCAAGTAAAATTAATGAAAAATTAGTAAAAATCCTTCTTTCTATGTTATTTGAACCGTCTCGTTGGTTTATGCTAAATTACTCGATAAAAATCTAAACAAAGTTAATATTTAAAATTTGTAAAAATTCTTCTTTTTAAGTATATTTGAACCGTCTCGTTGGTTCAAGCTAAATCGATATCTCTAATCTTTGTCAAAATGCGGAAAAAAAAATGTTTACATCTTCAAAGTAATATTAATTAAAATTAGTAAAAATCATTCTTTCTATATTATTTGAACCGTTTCGTTGGTTTATGCTAAATTACTCGATACAAATCTAAAAAAAGTTAATATTAATTAAAATTAGTAACAATCCTTCTTTTTAAGTATATTTGAACCGTCTCGTTAGTTCATGTTAAATCGATATCTCTAATATTTGCCAAAATGCGGAAAAAAATATGTTTACATCTTCAAGTTTTTTGTTCTTTTCTTTAGCTACCTATCCCACATTTGATTCAATGTATATATAATCTAGAAAGCACTAATCGAAGTTTTTAGAAAAACATGAATGAAAAATGAAAAGGATTCAATGTATATATAATCTAGAAAGCACTAATCGAAGTTTTTAGAAAAACATGAATGAAAAATGAAAAGGATTCCATATAGACATGTTGATTAAATATATTTATTTAGTCTTCATAGGGATTTTCATTTACAAATTTTCTATAGATTATTATATATGAATTAAGAATGTATAAAATAATGATTTATAAGAATGCATTCCGAAATTGTTATTATTTTAATATGCATAATAGAAGAAATTAATTAAATAGAGGGAAAGATAAATTTGAGATGTGATTAATAGATACACATGTGATATTTCAAGAATATGAAATTAATAACTTTTTAATTAATAAAAATTAGAATATATATGAATTAAAATTCGACAAATTACCAGAATAAAGGAAAATCTGAACGGAGCACCGTGGAGGGGGCATCTTTATTTTCGTATTAGTAATAGATAATATCATGTTAAATATCCCCTCCGTTCCAAAAAATTAATCTCAGATTTTTTATTTAGTCATCTCAACAAATTAGTTTCATATGTAAAATAAGAATTACAATACCCCAACACATAATAAATAACGATATTTTCTTTATATTTTGTGCCAGAATGCTTACACACGCAAAGATATAGACGTATCTTCATGCTCAGTTTGAAGTATATATGAATTCATTATAGATATATAATTAGCAAGTAGTTATCATCTCAATGTCTACTTGATTAGTTCCGAAATGCTAAGCAAACGAATTAAGGACAGCTACATACGCCACTGCAATCAAGATAATAATAATAATAATAATAATAATAATAATAATAATAATAATAATAATAATAATAATAATAATAATAATAATAATAATAATAATAATAATAATAATAATAATAATAATAATAATCTATTACTAATACGAAAATAAAGCTGCCTCATCCACGGTGCTCCGTTCAGATTTTCCTTTATTCTGGTAATTTGTCTAATTTTAATTCATATATATTCTAATTTTTATTTTTATTAATTTCATATTCTTGAAATATCACATGTTTATCTATTAATCACATCTCATATTTATCTTTCCCTCTATTTAATTAAATTCTTCTATTATCCATATTAAAATAATAACAATTTCGGAATGCATTCTTATAAACCCTTATTTTATACATTCTTAATTCGTATATAATAATCTATAGAAAATTTGTAAATGAAAATCCCTATGAAGACTAAATAAATATATTTAATCAACATGTCTATATGGAATCCTTTTTATTTTTCATTCATGTTTTTCTAAAAATTCGATTAGTACTTTTTATAAAATATATATATTGAATCAAATGTGGGATAGGTAGCTAAAGAAAAGAACAAAAAAACTTGAAGATGTAAACATATTTTTTTCCGCATTTTGACAAAGATTAGAGATATCGATTTAACATGAACTAATGAGACGGTTCAAATATACTTAAAAAGAAGGATTTTTTTTTAATTTTAATTAATATTAACTTTGTTTATATTTTTATCGAGTAATTTAGCATAAACCAACGAGATGGTTCAAATAACATAGAAAGAATGATTTTTACTAATTTTAATTAATATTATTTTGAAGATGTAAATTTTTTTTCCGTATTTTGACAAATATTAGAGATATCGATTTAGCATAAACCAACGAGACGATTCAAATATACTTAAAAAGAATAATTTTTACAAATTTTAATTAATATTAATTTTGTTTAGATTTTTATCGAGTATAGAAAGAATGATTTTTACTAATTTTAATTAATTTTACTTGGAGTGTTCATATTTTTATCGAGTATTACTCAACGGATTTGAGACGAGTATGTACAGTAAAGTCACTATTTTAATCGAGATTAGGACGAACATGTAGAAAAATTCTTAACAAATTTAGATTTAGAAAATATATAATGATTGAGTATACCCGATCCATTATCATTCTTAATTATAAATTTAGATACGTGAAATAAATTAGTTTTCTAAGTTTGATTAATAATTAACGCGAACAATATCACAACTTTTAAATACGATATAAAATTATTTTTAAAATATATACATATAAATTAAAACATAAAATTATTTCCCGTCGAATTTCGACGGGCTACTTACTAGTAATAATAATACGAAAATAAAGCTGCCCCATCCACGGTGCTCCGTTCAGATTTTCCTTTATTCCGATAATTTATCTAATTTTAATTTATATATATTCTAATTTTTATTTTTATTAATTTCATATTCTTGAAATATCACATGTTTATCTATTAAATCACATCTCATATTTATCTTTCCCTCTATTTAATTAATTTATTCTATTATACATATTAAAATAATAACAATTTCGGAATGCATTCTTATAAATCCTTATTTTATACATTCTTAATTCATATATAATAATCTATAGAAAATTTGTAAATGAAAATCCCTATGAAGACTAAATAAATATATTTAATCAATATATCTATATAGAATCCTTTTCATTTTTCATTCATGTTATTCTAAAAACTTCGATTAGTGCTTTTTAGAAAATATATACATTGAAATAAATGTGGGATACGTGGCTAAAGAAAAGAAAAACTTGAAGATGTAAACATATTTTTTTCCGCATTTTGGCAAAGATTAGAGATATTGATTTAACATGAACCAACGAGACGGTTCAAATATACTTAAAAAGAAGGATTTTTACTAATTTTAATTAATATTAAATTGTTTAGATTTTTATCGAGTAATTTAGCATAAACCAACGAGACGGTTCAAATAACATAGAAAGAATAATTTTTACTAATTTTAATTAATATTACTTAGAATATGTAAACATTTTTTTTCGCATTTTGGCAAATATTAGAGATATCGATTTAGCATGAACCAACGAGACGGTTCAAATATACTTAAAACGAACTTTTACAAATTTTAATTAATATTAACTTTGTTTAGATTTTTATCGAGTAATTTAGCATAAACCAACGAGATAGTTCAAATAACATAAAAAAAATGATTTTTACTAATTTTAATTAATTGTACTTGGAGTGTTCATATTTTTATCGAGTATTACTCAACGGATTTGAGACGCATATGTACAGTAAAATCACTATTTTAACCGAGATTAGGACGAACATGTAGAAAAATTCTAAACAAATTTAGATTTAGAAAATACATAATGAATGAGTATACCCGATCCATTGTCATTCCTAATAATAAATTTAAATACGTGAAATAAAATTAATTTTCTAAGTTTGATTAATAATTAACGCGAACAATATCACAATTTTTAAATATATAAAATTATTTTTAAAATATATACACGTAAATTAAAACATAAAGTTATTTCCCGTCGAGTTTTGATCCGTTCAGATTTTCCTTTATTCTGGTAATTTGTCTAATTTTAATTCATATATATTCTAATTTTTATTTTTATTAATTAAAATTTTATTAAATTCATATTCTTGAAATATCACATGTTTATCTATTAATCACATTTCATATTTATCTTTCTCTCTATTTAATTAATTTCTTCTAGTATGCATATTAAAATAATAACAATTTCGAAATGCATTCTTATAAATCCTTATTTTATACAATCTTAATTCATATATAATAATCTACAAAAAATTTGTAAATGAAAATCCCTATGAAGACTAAATAAATATATTTAATTAATATGTCTATATAGAATCATTTTCATTTTTCATTCATGTTTTCCTAAAAACTTCAATTAGTACTTTCTAGAAAATATATAGTAGCTAAAGAAAAGAAAAACTTGAAGATGTAAATATATTTTGTTCCGCATTTTGGCAAAGATTAGAGATATCGATTTAACATAAACTAACGAGACGGTTCAAATATACTTAAAAAGAAGGATTTTCACTAATTTTAATTAATATTAACTTTGATTAGATTTTTATCGAGTAATTTAGCATAAATCAACGAGACGGTTCAAATAACATAGAAAGAAGGAAAATAAAGCTGCCCCATCCACGATGATCTGTTTCGATTTTCCTTTATTCTGGTAATTTGTCTAATTTTAATTCATATATATTCTATATTTTTATTAATTAAAATTTTATTAATTTCATATTCTTGAAATATCACATGTTTACCTATTAAACATATCTCATATTTTTCTTTCTCTCTATTTAATTAATTTCTTCTATTATTCATATTAAAATAATAATAATTTTGAAATGCATTCTTATAAATCATTATTTAATACATTCTTAATTCATATATAATAATCTATAGAAAATTTATAAATAAAAATCCCTATGAAACATTTTTTCTGCATTTTGGCAAAGATTAGAGATATCGATTTAGCATGAACCAACGAGACGGTTCAAATATACTTAAAAAGAAGAATTTTTACAAATTTTAATTAATATTAACTTTGTTTAGATTTTTATCGAGTAATTTAGCATAAACCAACGAGACGGTTCAAATAACATAGAAAGAAGGATTTTTACTAATTTTAATTAATTTTACTTAGAGTGTTCATATTTTTATCGAGTATTATTCAACGGATTTGAGATGCGTATGTACAGTAAAGTCACTATTTTAACCGAGATTAGGACGAATATGTAGAAAAATTCTAAATAAGTTTAGATTTAGAAAATACATAATGAATGAGTATACTCGATCCATTGTCATTCCTAATAATAAATTTAGATACATGAAATACAATTAATTTTCTAAGTTTGATTAATAATTAACGCGAACAATATCACAACTTTTAAATACCATATAAAATTATTTTTAAAATATATACACGTAAATTAAAAATAAAGTTATTTCCCGTCGAGTCTCGACGGGCCACTTACTAGTCTATTACTAATACGAAAATAAAGCTGCCCCCTCCACGGTGCTCCGTTCAGATTTTCCTTTATTCTGGTAATTTGTCTAATTTTAATTCATATATATTCTAATTTTTATTAATTAAAAGTTTATTAATTTCATATTCTTGAAATATCACATGTTTATCTACTAATCACATCTCATATTTATCTTTCCCTCTATTTAATTAATTTCTTCTATTACACATATTAAAATAATGATAATTTCGAAATGCATTCTTATAAATCCTTATTTTATACAGTCTTAATTCATATATAATAATCTATATATATATATATATATATTTATATTTTATATTATAAAAATTTTTACGTTCTTATTATGTGGTAGTATATTCATTAAAGTTTCCTTTATTATATTATATAGTACAATTATAAAATTATATCGTCAATTAAATTATGTATAGAATTGTAAGTGCTCGAAAAGTATTAGTCAATCAATTTAATTAATTTATATATATATATATATATATTCTAATTCGAATCAATCATTATGATTATTATTATTATTATTATTATTATTTTCATTAGTATGTATTTAATTAATATTTATAATCTATTTGTATTTATCTTTCCGTGTGTAATGTTATTAACTTCTAATAAACTATTAAATGTTGTAGTATTGATATATCCATGTTGTTACTGAATTCTAATAGACTTTTATGTGTCATATTATGACAATATATTGTGTATTATAAGAATTATCATTCTGAATTATGCTTAGATATCAGAAATAAAATTATTTTTTAAGTTAGTCTCTAAGCAGCGCTAATAATTAAATTTAAAGTAATAGACAAATTTAAAAAAAATAAATTAGCATTTTAAGAGGCCAATAGAAAATTTATAAATGAAAATCCCTATGAAGACTAATTAAATATATTTTATCAACATGTCTACATGGAATCCTCTTCAATTTTCATTCATGTTTTTCTAAAGACTTCGATTAGTATTTGCTAGATTATATATACATAATCAAATGTGGCAAAGATAGCTAAAAAAAAAGAACAAAAAAATTTGAAGATGTAAACATATTTTTTTTTTCGGCATTTTGGCAAAGATTAGATATATCAATTTAGCATAAACCAACGAGACGGTTCAAATATATTTAAAACGAAGGATTTTTACTGATTTTAATTAATATTAATTTTGTTCAGATTTTTATCGAGTAATTTTGCATAAAATAACGAGATGGTTCAAATAACACTAGAAATAAGGATTTTTACTATTTTTAATTAATATTAACTTTGTTCAGATTTTTATCGAGTAATTTTGCATAAAACAACGAGACGGTTCAAATAACACTAGAAAGAAGGATTTTTACTATTTTTAATTAATATTACTTGTAATGTTCATGTTTTTATCGAGTATTAAACATGACAACACCCTCAGCGCATAAGGTCTGTGTATATCAGAGGTCAAGAGAAGAAGTATAATAGAGACATCATTAACAGATAACGCCCACGGTTCGCTATTTCTATTTATCTTAAATTCTGTATTTTGTGCAATATTAATTTATATATTTTATTTTTTTGGCCTTTTGGTTAAGATTAGAGATATCAATTTAGCATAAACCAACGAGACGGTTCAAATAGACATAAAAAGAAGGATTTTTATTAATTTTAGTTAATATTAACTTTGTAGTGTTCAGATATTTATTGAGTATTAGCCAACGAGTTTGAGACGGGTATGTATAATAAAATTAATGTTTTAATTGAGATTAGGACGACAATATATAAAAAATTTCTAAACAAATTTAAATTTGAAAAATACTTAATGAATGAATATGCGTTCTAATTCCTAATTATATGTGAACAACATCACAACTTCTAAATAAAATTTAAATTTATTTTAAAATATATGCAAATAAATCAAAACATAAGTTATTTTCCGTCGAATCTCGACGGGCTACTTACTAGTAATAATAATAAATCGTGAAAGAGCTTGAAGTTACTATGTACTCCATCGTTCCCAAAAAGTGTGGTTAATTTACTATTTTTGATCGTCCCTTATAATTGTGGTGTTTTTTTATAAATGAAAATAACCTCACTAATTTTCTAATATTTTATACCTCATAACAAATCAAATATGCGAGTCCTTTTTTCCACTCAATAAATATTTACTTACCTTTTCTTGAAACACTAATACTTTTTGGACATATATGTCCGGACATAAAATGAATATATTAATAATCTTAACTTATAATTTATCAAATAAAATAATGGTGTTGGTTAGTACTCTAATGTATTTACTTAATTAATCTAAACCACCATTTTTAAAGAGAGAAATATGAATACAAAAAATACGAAATTAAACTAATAAAGTTATTTTCTGATTTTCACTAATCTTTCGTAAATACTATTACTTAATAGATATTTATGCATTCACTTGAATTAGATTACTCAAAAAATAATAAATTGAATGGATGTGGAGAAATTACAAAATTAAATAAATAAGTTAAACGAATCGAACCGATTCATTTACCTAAACTAGCTAGATTATGTCTGGACATTTATGTCCGAATAGCATCACTCTTCTTGAAACGTGTGCCACATTCTTCGCACCATACTAACTCGGGAGGTAGCCTTGTGTGAGTTCTCAGCAAAAATTAAATAAGCTAGTATTAAAAACACATTAATTAATTGAGCTATAAAGTAAAAAAGTTACTGACGTCGGACCTGTATTGGTAAATAAATATATATAAAGGTGTGTGCGTGTGTTAGTCTAGTGGTAGAGTGGTTAATACTCATGCCAAAGGTCACGGGTTAAGTCCATCGTGATGCGGCCTTTAAAATTTTTTGTAATGTTTGTTCAAATATATATAAAGGCCTTGAAACTATAAAGAGTACGTAGATTTGGAGAATTAAGCATATTCTGTAAATCATTATCAGATTATTAATTATACTAATTAAGTTAAATATCTTCATCCCCATCACCTCAGAAACTTCATTGCTCTTTGCCTTTCAACTTTTTTAGTCTTTAATTTCTTGCAAGAATAGTTATTTTTAATTAATCGTCAAATTGATATTAAAAAATTGACTCTTGAAGATTGTAACAAATCTGAATGGACGGTGGATTCAAAGAAATTTAGTTGGCCAGTCTTCCACCACTCCAAAACTAAGAATGAAAAATTAAATTAAATAAAAACCGAAAAGGTTGAAACATAAAATGGTGAGAAAAGGTAAAATTTGATTATTATTAATTTTTTTTTTTTTTTTTTTTTGCATTCGGATACTTTGAACCTATCTAATTATTTCTGAAGTTGAATGGGGAAATCCAGCAGCCATGAAGTAGGCTTTGTGCGTATATAACAAGCTTTCTAAAGGCGTAGCACTAGTAGAAAACGAAATATTGACTCCAAATTATCAAAATTAAAAGGGTAATTGACTTAATATATCTTTGCTATATATTGTTTTATCTTTACATACTTCATAAGACATCAAATGTAATTCTTGTAAAAAAAAATAAATAAAAAAAGATATCAAATGAGCTTTCTGGAGTATTAAAGTTTTTTTTTTCATTAAATTTTAATTAAATGAATATTAATGAAATAACAGTTGGTCCAATTTTATGTATAGATATTACATGAAGTATCATGGCCATAGTAAAAGCACTTTTCAAGGTTACATAATCTGAACAGGGCACTTTATCTACATGGTTATAAAAATATAAGATTCAAATTGGAAAAGAAAATAAAAATCCGAAAATTGAAGAAAATGTTTCCCCAACCATTTTTTTTAAAATATTGTTAAACTAATAACATCCTTTTTTAAAACTAATAATATCCTTAGTTTTTAGTTGAACATGCTTTCTGGCGGCACCTAATTTGGGAAAAAGTTCCTAAAGTTTGTTAAAGGAATTCATTGGATGCTCTATTTCTTTTTTAATTAATCCTTGGCAAATAATATTCATTAGTTTTGAAACCTCCCTTTAGGCATCTTTGATAAGAATAATCATAGTCATCACTAACTGTATAAGTCCAACCTTCAATATATTGAAAATAAAACGGATATTTGGATAAATTTTAATTTCTTCTTCTTCTTTTTTTTGGACATTAGTTCCTCGAATTTTCATTTGCAAACATGCATATAGTCTCGATATTTCATTTGCATCAATTCAAAATTTAGTTATTGTACTTTTACTAGTCATTCTTGGGTCTTCTCATTTTACTTGTAGTAAAAATTGGTCCTTGCATAAGAAAATATTGACCGACAAACCAAAATTCATATATTAATGCATGTAAAAGTGCAATCACACATGGTTAATACTGTAATACTTAATTTCACAAATAAAAAGTACACAGAAAACCAGATATGTATTATTTTTCCCCTAAAATTTATGTACATTAAAACACGAAAAGAAATAAAATAAAATAAAAACCATCTCTATTTACACTTTTTTTTAAAAATATCGTGGGAACTTGCAGCCGTTACCTTCGGTGCGCAGTACTGGATAAACCCTCGTCCCTATACAATAGCCTGCAAACCACACATGGTAGGTAAACAATACTTTCCAAATACAAGTATGACATGCTCGACCTATAGAAGCATTAACGAGATTTGAACGCGAGACCTTTGGTTTCAAACAACACACTTTATTATTAGGTCATTCCTAGAAGGTTATCCGTATTTACTCTTACAGTCTTACATATAGATAACATTGTGATCCGATATCATTTAAATTAATCGGTAAATAAAACGACCATATATCTGTGTAATTATACCATAATTATACCACATAAGTCGCCATGTAACTGGAGTTCATTTTATAAATATTGTACATATATCAACCTGTATGACGTCATCACATTATCAATTGGCACATTTAAATGTTCAATAATAATTAGGTGATCATCGATCGTCCTAATTAGAGTACCAATTCTACAATTTTGAGCTAGTAGACTAGCGTCCTAATTAATAATTCCGAAACCATATTTTCTATATAAACTTCAGTTGACTCTCTGCAAAACTCACTGATAAATCTAGGGTTTGCGAAGGTAGCTGAAAGAAATAATAACACGATGACACAAGGATTTACGTGGTTCGATCGATGTGATCTACGTCCACGGGAGAGAATATAGAGAGCTTTTATTATGCTTGAGAGTACAATGAGTATTGAATGTCCTCACACCTCTAATCTTGCATCTATTTATAAGCCTTGGATTAAGCCCTAATCCTTCTAGGGATCGGACTCCTTATACATATCTAGTTTCTTAATACATGCATATCCGATTCCCATTCGTAGTAGAATTCTATCTTCTTCCAAAGTAGGGTTTCGTTACTTGGTCTTCAAGGCAGATGTTGACTTTGTTTGGGCCGAACTCTGTGGGCCGAGCTTTAATATATAGGCCCAATTAGCCTTAGGTCAGGCCCAGGATGAGGCCGGTACTATCACATCCCCCCAAAAAAGAGGAAAGAAGACTTGTAGACGCAGACTATGAGGGCTTATTTTCGAGGTGATTGATCGCGCAAATCACCTATACGAGCTGAATTACCGAGCTTAGGTGGCGAGCTGAAGTAGCAGGTAGAACAAGATGAGCGATCTGAGTATCAGCGGCTTTGTTAAGTTGGGTTGGTAGGTCAGTAGACACGGCCCATACCGAATTTAGAGGGCGGGGAAAGTAGTGGGCCGTTTGAATTTTGTTGAGGGACGGTTCATTTTCCGAGAAAGGCGGGCCCACGTTTACACGTGTGTCAGATGTAACGGCGGGATTCAAATGTATATCCACAGAAGTTGAAACGTTTCTGCCCCTATCACACTATTTCACATCCGCCATCATTAGCAGAAAAATCTCTTGCTCAGAAATTTTGCCTTCCTCTCCAAAATCCCCGATTTACTGCTTATCGTACCGCCGGTGCTCACGCCGTTGGGGTTTCCGTTGACAACCGTTCCAGAACGTTTCCGTTCATTTTCACAAGTATGACCTCCCATTCTCAGTCTAGTAGTAGTGGTAGCGAATCTCCGCCGGCAGTAGGCTTGAGTAGAAGCATTGATTTTAGGATTTTTTCATTAGGATCTGCTACTCCTACTGTCGAAACTTTAATAGTGCCCCCGTGTGTGAAGGGGAAAGTGGCTGATTACCCCTCAACCTTAAACAAATCTAGGATTAGGTTTCTTGCCCAAACGAATAATTTTCCTATCGATGCTGAATTAATAGAGCCTCGCCCAGAGGATAGGGCTTGCTCTCCCACGATGGGATTTGTTACTATTTATGAGGACAGCCTGCACGCTGGTCTTCGACTACCCCTCCCTGAGTCCTATGCCGAGCTCCAGAAGAAGCTTGGCTTAGCGTTAGGGCAGATAATGCCGAATTCGTTCAGGCAATTCACCGATTTGGGTGTGGCAGCGATAGATAAGGGTCACCGAATATCCGCCGAGCTCATTCACGAGCTCTTTGTCTTCAAAAAGGCGGGGGGCTGGTACTATGCCGCTGCCCGGACTGAGTTCAAGGGGCGAACTCAAAATAAAGTGGATAAATGGCACAAGAAATTTTTCTTTTGCCGCCACAATAGTTTTGTCGACCTGGTTTGGAGGCTAGAAAAGCCTTACGAGTGGGTAATAGAAGAGGTGGATAAGGATGTGGAGACCGCTGTGAAAGCGATGAGGGATCACGGTCCCTTTGAGGGGAGCTACAATGAAGATTCCCTAGCTGAAGCGGGGTTGAGCCCGTATGAGCCCCAAAGTATGGTGGATCCGGCGACGGGTGAGGCCCCGCTAGTGCTATTAAGATTGTTATTCTTTGTTTGTCTATCGTCCTAACTCTCTCTTGTTTTGTATTTGCAGTGAAGTTCGGGAAGATAAAGGGAGCCGATGTCAAGGCCGCAGCTCGAGGGGGTAAGAGGCCGAGGTCGTCAGGCCTATCTACTTCCTCGTCTGACCTGGTTCAGCGAGCTGAGGTTACAGATCCTACCGCGACAGATGTTCGCTCTCCTTCCCCCAAACCACCTCAGAAACGAGCGAAGGTCGGGGGCCAGGTCGAGGTGGACATTATCGACGTCACGGGAAGTGACGCGAGCCCGGTAGCTCCTCCGAACAAGCTGGCTGGTCTGCCTTTTCCCGAGGTGAAGACTTATTGATTTCATGACATAATTTTCCTTAAGTTTTGCCTGTGTATCTAACTGCATTCCTACTGCAGGGTCTCGATATGTTCGTGGGATGGCTGAAGAACAGTGTCAGGGAGATGTCCTCGAAACACGAGGACGAGAAAAGCCGATACTCCGAAAAGCTGATGTCGGCCAATGCCCGGGCGAAGAAGGCTGAGGCCGAGCTGATCAAGTCCGAAGAGGGCATGAAAGCTGTCAAGTCCGAGCTGGTTGCTTAGCTTGCGAGGGTCGAGGCGGAGGCCGAGAAAGCTCGGAAGCTTGAGTCCGAGCTGAATGCGGCGAAGGACCGGGAGGCCAACCTTGCGGCTAGCCAAGGTGAGCTCCTCCGGGCCTATACAAAAAGGTTCCTGTTGTCGGAGAGTTTCTCCGAGCTTGCCAATGACTTGGCCACGCTTATCAACGGGAACTTCGCCGTGGCTGCTTTGGAGAGGGCTGCCAAGGACTTCCCCGACCTGGACGTCTCCAAGTATGGCTTCGAGCGGCTAGGGGATGAAGCTCTCCCTTCCCGGTATGCCAGAGTGGTTCGAGATCACCTCGGTCAGTTTCTCGTCCTGGAAAATCTTGCCGGCTCGTCCACGCTGCTATCTGTCGAGCAGATTGCTGACTGCTCGGTAGATCGGGACCTCGACCTGGACGCTGCTTTTGATTCTCTTCGCAACGAGGAAGAAGAAGGCGAGGACCAAGAAGAGGAAGTGGAGGAGGAGCGGGAGGCCGGGACTGGTGAAAATCCGACCGCTGACAAGGATGTGGAGGATTTCCCCTCCGAGCAGCCACCTTCTCAAAACAAGGAGGTCGGCGATGTTTAGTTTGTTGTTTTTTTTTTTTGCATGTGTACATTGTATTTTTTGTACTTAGCATTCTCGAATCAATGGAATTTGTTTTTCTTTTCTTGCGTGTAGACCTTGGATTCTGTCGGTGTCTCTTCTTTACGCATTCAAATAGCTCTCATTTCACAAGATCTGCTTGAACAACGATCCATTGCTCAGCAATGGAGGGAGAAATGCCGCCGAGCTGAGGAGCTTTTCAGCACAAAGTGTACTCTGTTGAAATCCCAAGAAGCCGAGCTGAAGGAGTGGCAGGTGAAGTTCGAGGTGCTTTGTGAGGAGGTTGAGGTCAAGCGGCTTGCTTTTCAAGAAAGTACCGATTTTCTTCAGGCTAAGCTTCTTCAGGCTGAGGAAGAGTTGGAAGTTGCCCGAGGTCGAGTTGGCCGCATTCCCAAGGATCATGAGAAGATCGCCGAGGAGCATGCCGAATATGAAGATATTATCCGTCGCGGCGGTGGTATCACCATATCCGAGGCGGAATTGAAGACGAAAGAAGACTTGGAGCAATATCTCAAGCTGAAAGAAGCACTCGGGTCCGAGTCTTTTGGACTTCAGGGTGCTTTTGACATGCTGAAAGAGAGTGCGGGCAGGTATAAGTGTATATTGGACCGCCGACCTAAGTTACGTGCGCTTTTGGCAAATGGCGCTGGCGCGGCCATTCCTTCTTCTTCTCGGACAATGCCTGTCCGTGAGGTGAAAACGGCTTCGCGGGGACATCAAGTCGGCCTGAGCCAAGGTAGCCGAGCTGTTAGGCGAGGTTCGGCGACCCCGCGAGGTCAGAATTTTCCTGCTGGAAGAAGTTGAGGCCGGGGACGGGGCCGAATTTCGATTGATGATCTCTTGGGGCCTTCCTCATTTGAGGAAGATTGGCTTAGCTTTAGCAAGAAACATCATCCCCCATAGATTAGCTCGATTCTGCCTGTAATTTATGTACACACAAACTGTTCCAAATAGTTAGAAATAAAAATATATATATATATATTGAGTTTTTTGAACTTTCCTGTTCTTTGTGAAGATTGCTTCCTTGGTTTATTTGCGTGTTGCATCTTTGAGGGAGTTGAACTCGGACCTCTTTGTGTTGACAAGGGAACCATGGTTCGGACCTCGTATTTTATCCTCCTGGGAGAACCTGGTTCCGACCCCAGTTGAGAACTAATTATCCTTAGGAGGGAGTTTGACTCGGACCTCGTGGGATCTTCCTTTTTGGAGGGAGACGAGCTCGGACCTCGGAAAGGGTTTTCTTTGCACGTTATAGAATATTATTACCCCATGTCGGGTCATTACTGACCACGCAAGGGAACCGTAGTTCGACCTTATGAGGGGATTTTTGATATTATGGATACTTCGTTAAGCAAATCAAAAGACTCAAGATGCAAGATAAAAAAGAAATTTTATTAAAAAAGACCAAAACAAAAAAGAGTTTTGACGAGCTCGTTAAAAACAAAACATTAAAAAAGAAAACCTAAGACTCTATATGCAAGACTTTGCTGCTTATACGAAAAATCTCTTTAGATGGGCGATGTGCCACGTTCTGGGTAATAGCTCGCCCGAAAGATAGGCGATTTTGTAAGCTCCTTTGCCGAGGACTTCGTGTACTCTGTAGGGCCTTTCCCACGTGGCTTCGAGCTTGCCGAGATTCTCTGATAAGTCCAGGTCGGTTTGGCGATGTTCTTCGTTAGCTTCGGCGGAGAAATTGATAGCGCGGGGGCTGGGTGCTCCGATCTCGACAGGTATGACTGCTTCTGACCCGTATACTAAACGATATGGGGTTTCTCCCGTTGGAGTTCGGGGTGTAGTCCGATATGACCAAATGACGTTTTGGAGATTGTAGATCCACTCCGTTTTGTCCTTCTCTAGGCGGGCCTTGAGTCCGTTCACTATTGTCCTGTTGGTGACCTCGGTCTGGCCATTAGTTTGAGGTCGGTTAACCGAGGTGAAATTTTGCTGGATATTGAGTCCTTCACAAAATTCTCAGAATTCTCTGCTCGTAAATTGCGTGCCATTATCCGAGATAAGGACTCTCGGTACTCCGAACCGGCACACGATGTTTTTCCAGACGAAGTCAACGGCTTTCTCACTTGTGACTTTTGTGAAAGGTTCAGCTTCGACCCATTTGGTGAAGTAGTCGACGGCAACTATTAGAAACCGTTTTTGCTTAGGTGCCGGGTAGAAAGGTCATACGATGTCAATGCCCCACTCCATAAATGGCCACGGGCTTTGCATAGTAGAGAGGTCGGTCTGGGGTAGTCTCGTCACTCTGGCATGCAGCTGGCATTTTAGGCACCTTTTCACGAATTCTTCCGCATCTTTTGCCATGGTTGGCCAATAGTACCCCCATCGCATGACCTTCTGAGCTAGCATCCGAGCTCCAATGTGGCTTCCGCACGATCCTGTGTGTACTTCATTTAATATGTAGTCTGCCTCCCTTGGTCCAACACATCTTAGGAGAGGCTGTAAATATGACTTTCGATAGAGGATCCCTCCCTCGAGGACGTACTGTGTGGATCTAGCTAGAATTTTTCTAGCCTTCGTCTTGTCCTTGGGCACTTCCCCGCTCTCCAAACATCTTATTAGGGGGGTCATCCAATTTGGGTCGTCCTCTATGATCGCATTGACTTCTGCCTCCTCTATACTCCTGTTTCGGACTTCTTCTACTAGCGTCGAGCTAGTTGGGGAGTTCGCCAGTTTGCTTAGCTCGTCAGCTCGGGTATTTTGGCTTCGGGGAATGCGAACTATTTTAAAGAACTGGAAGGATTGTTCTAGGAGCTTTACCTTCTCCAGGTATTTCTTCAGCTTCTCACTTTTCACCCCGTACCTCCCCAGCACGTGGTTGACTACAACTTGGGAATCGCAGTGGACTTTGACAGCTCGTACCTGAAGGGTTTGGGCGAGACGCAGTCCGACAATAAGGGCTTCATATTCCACTTCGTTGTTCGTAGTGGGGAACTCGAATCGCAGTGAGTATGTCAACTCTTTTTTCTCCGGGCTGATAAGGAGTATGCCAGCTCCACTTCCCTTCTTCCCCGAAGCTCCATCTACGTACATCTCCCAGCCATCCGGGGGTGTTTTTTCTGGGATTTCTTGGAGTTCGGTTTTGGCTTTGATCTCTTTTGGTTCCTCGAGGTCCTTATACTGAGCTTCTACGAGGAAGTCTGCCAAAGCCTGCCCTTTTATAGCTCGGCGGGGACCGAACGATATAGAATGCTCTCCTAGCTCGATTGCCCATTTCGCGATCCTTCCTGAAGCTTCTGGCTTAGTGAGAACTTGCCGAAGTGGTAGATCGGTCAAAACTTGTATTGGGTGAGCTTGGAAGTAGGGTTTTAGGCATCGAGCTGCGTTTATCAGGGCTAGAGCGACCTTCTCGAGAGGCTGATACCTCGTTTCGGGGTCTTTTAGAACTCGGCTGACGAAGTACACCGGTAGCTGCCGATCTCCTTCGTCTCGGACCAACACTGCACTTATTGCTTTCCCCGATGCTGCGATGTATAGAGAAAGGGGTTCTTCCTTTTGGGGGACTGACAAGGTTGGTAAGTCCCCGAGGTGGCGCTTAAGCTCCCCAAAGGCTAGCTCATGCTCTGGTCCCCATCCAAATTCCGGTGCCTTCTTGAGAATTTTGAAGAATGAGAGCTGTTTCTCGGCAGCCTTGGAGAGGAAACGACTTAGCGCGGTTATACATCCTGTCAATCTATGCACGTCGCGGATAGTTCGGGGTACCTTCATCTCCTGCACGGCTCTAACCTTCAGCGGGTTGGCTTTGAGACCCTCTGGCGAGATCCAGCACCCTAAGAATTTTCCAGATCGTACGTTGAAAGTGCACTTCTTTGGGTTCAGCTTGAGGTTCGTCTGCCTTAGTATGTTGAGCGTAGTTCGTAGGTCGCTCACCGCCGAAGCCTCATCTTTACTCTTGACGACAATGTCGTCTACGTATACTTTGACAATCTTGCCGATATGATCTCGGAAGAGGAAATCGACCATTCGCTGGTATGTTGCCCCGACATTCTTTAACCCGAAGGGCATATATTTGAATGCAAAGACCCCGAAGCTTGTTGCGAAAGTTGTCATGATCGCATCTCCCTCATCCATTAGAACCTGATAGTATCCTTTGTAGAGATCGAGAAAGCAGAATACTTCGTGTCCCACTAAGGATTCGATCTTTTCATCGATGTTGGGGAGAGGATAGCAGTCCTTTGGGCAAGCTTTATTGAGGTCGGTGTAATATACACACATCCTCCACTCTCCTTCTTCTTTCTTTACCACTACCGGATTAGATAGCCAAATTGAGTACTTGACTTCAAACAAAAGCCCTGCTTTCAACCATTGCTGCACCTCGTTGTAGATAACTTAATTTCGTTCGGCAGCAAATGATCACCGTTTCTGCTTGACCGGGGTCGAGTTCGGGTTAATGTTAAGCTTATGCGTAATGATTTCCGACGACACCCCCGTCATGTCTGTTGGAGACCAGGCGAAGATGTCTTGATATTCCCTAAGGAGCTGGATTACCTGCATGCGAGTTTGAGGTCCCCCTGCAAAGCCGACCTTGACGACTTTCGCTGGATCTGTTCCGGATAAGGGAACCTGTTCCGTCGAGGTGTCTGGGATCGACGTCGTTTCTTCCAACTCCTTGGGATACTTTGACTGCTATGCTTGTGGTTGGCCTCGGAGAGCAACCTGCATGCATTCCTTGGCCTTCGTCTGGTCACCTCGGACAGTAAGGATTCCTGCCGAGGTCGGGATCTTCAACAGCAAGTGGTAGGGCGAAATGATGGCTCTGACTGCATTTAGCCAATCCCGACCCAGTATGATGTTGTAGGGGGAGTTCGCTTTAACTACATAGAACTGAATCAGTTTATTGATGCTGGTTGGCGGGCTGCCAATGGCAATATCGAGCGCGATGGTCCCCTCAGGTTGCATCTCGTGCTGTGTAAAGCTTTTGAGGGGCAGGGGCGTGAAGTTCACCCGAGCTGGATCGAGGCCCATCCTATCCAAGCAGTGTTGGAAGATGATGCTCACACTGGCCCCACCATCGATGAATACGCGATGGACCATCTTGTTGGCCACTCCGACCTGTATCACCAGGGCGTCATTGTGTGGTGTAGCTGTAGGCACAGGATCATCCTCAGAGAATGTGACTGTTTCTCCCCTTTTGAACCTCTTTTTTGTTTGCTCCTCACTTGATGGGACTGGTGGTCTGCGAGCTTCTGCCTTCAACTTAGTTTTCGTCGTGCCTGGGGGTAGTCCGGTGATGGTTGAGACCACTCCGTCGTATTGTGGTGCGTCGTACTGAGGGTCGTCATCCTCCTCGTCATGATCGACCTTAGCTCGCTTATTGTTTGGAGTACAGCGACCCTGTCCTCCTTTCCGTTTTCCTTTTCTGTTTTTCTTCCCCCTGGCTTCGTACTTCTTCAGAGTTCCCTCTTGGGCTAACCTCTCTATTTGTTCCGCGAGGTCGCGGCAGTCCTCCGTGTGGTGCCCATGGTCATCATGGAAGGAGCAGTGTTTGTTTCTGTCCCGAGGTTTAGACCCCGACATAGGACGCGGCTTAGTGAACCAGTCCTCGTGGAGTGCGAAAATCTCAGCATTCGTTTTCACAAAAGGAGGCCGTTGAGACGGCTCTGGTCCCACCCGAGGTCCTAGCCGGGACTGGATAGGTCCTGATCCGAGCCGGGACTGGATAGGCCCTCGCTAAAGGCGCTCGTGAGCACTTCTCCGATCACGATCATTCCGACCTCGATCACCTTCAGTTCTCTTCTTCTCGGTCTCTTCCCGCTTCAATCGGTCTGCATCTTGGCCATCAGCGAACTGGTATACAATCCTCCACATCTCCTGAGCTGTCTCAGGTTTCTGTTTAGCGAGCTCCTGGTTCAGGGACCCAGGAGCAACCCCATTTCGGAAGGCCGAGATGAGGAAGACATCGTCGATTTTATCGACTTTCAAGCTTTCCTGCATGAATCTGGAAGCGTACTCCCTTATAGATTCTTTGTCCTTTTGCTTCACCGATAGGAGGTAAGCTGTATCTCGGCGAGCCTGAACCTTTATATGGAATCTTTGCTTAAAGATTTTTTCCAAATAGGTCCAGGACCCTACGCTGCCAGTTGGGAGGCTGTCAAACCAAGCTCGGGCATAATCGATCAGCATCTCGGGGAATAGCTTGCACATGTGTTCCTCTCTGAGACCCTGGTTGTGCATGTTGTACCTGAAACGCGTTAATAAGTTAAGGGGATCATCTAGCCCATTGTAGGCTGGTATGTTTGGCAATTTGTACACCGTGGGGAGTTTGGCGTCAAGCAGCTCGTCGGTGAACGGGCTGACAAGTCGAGCTGGTTCCTTTTCACGTCGGTGCCGGTTCCTCAGGGGACTGCGACTCTCGTAATAGCTCGGACTTCGGCTCCTTCTGGGGCTCCGAGGTCTCCTTTGGATGTGATGTCGCCTGGGACTCCGCTGCGGGCTTGGACTCTGACGCTGGTTTGGAGCCCGTCGGGTGCCATGCTTTCCCCTCGGCTCTGGCTCCTGTCTCCTGGTGTGGTGAGGAGTTTTAGGTAGGGATTTTCGCGTGGAACTCTCCCTAGCCTCGGGTATGGGAGACATCCGGGTCGTCGCGAGAAAGCGTTTGAAACGCTCCTTGTTCGCTTTAGCGAATTCGGCGGCGGCGTAGGTGGTGGCAAGGTCAAAGTCTCTGGAGAGATCATCCTCCTTCGACTCGAATTCCTTCGGCTCTGACTCGTCGTTGATTTATTCGACGTACCCTTCTGGAGTATCACCCGTTCTGAAGGACTGTCCGTTATGTGTCCTCCGATGCCGATTTTGCGGTGGGTTTCTCTGAGGGATGTACTCTAGCGCGGGCATCCCTTCGTAGGGATTTTCTTCTATTGGGTCACTGGTGTGCCTCTCCTTTGGAACCGAACTGTCTTTCTGGCGATTTTCCTTGCTTATGGGGCGGCTTTCTGCTTCGTTAGGATTCCCGCGTTGGCTTTGGGCCTCCCGCACGCTTTGTGATCGCGTTACCATCATAAATCAGCTACGAAAGAACCGTCGATCTTTCCCACAGACGGCGCCAATGATAAATCTAGGGTTTGCGAAGGTAGCTGAAAGAAATAATAACACGATGACACAAGGATTTACGTGGTTCGACCGATGTAATCTACGTCCACGGGAGAGAATATAGAGAGCTTTTATTATGCTTGAGAGTACAATGAGTATTGAATGTCCTCACACCTCTAATCTTGCATCTATTTATAAGCCTTGGATTAAGCCCTAATCCTTCTAGGGATCGGACTCCTTATACATATCTAGTTTCTTAATACATGCATATCCGATTCTTATTCGTAGTAGAATTCTATATTTTTCCAAAGTAGGGTTTCGTTACTTGGTCTTCAAGGCAGATGTTGACTTTGTTTGGGCCTACGTAGGCGAAGCTTTAATATATAGGCGATTAGCGCTTGTCGGGCGAGATGAGGCCCGTACTATCACTCACAATATTTGCTTGTAAGAGTACATTAAATAGGCTTCATATTTGCACAATATAAATTACATATAAGAGATAAATCGATATTAAAAATTTATATATCGGATTCGATCAATGAAATTTCTGTATGATGTTACTTATCACAAACTCTCCCATAATAAGATGTTCTGTGGGAGTACGTACTTTTTAATTTTTCTATTATTTCTTTATAACTTGGATTTGAAGTTGTCAAATCCAATCTCAATCATTACTTACCTGAACATTAAAAAGCAACATAAAAAGTGGAAAAAAAAAGTAGTACTATAGATATTATTGTTAAAAGAATACTACTACTATGAAATTCGTGGTTGTAAACTAGTAATTATTTCTCCAGAGAATTTCAATACTGAGAGTGAGGCACCTAATTACGACCCATAAATGAAATGAGACTGTGTGAGAGAGAGAGAGAGTAGTAGTAAATGAGAGTGATGAGTGGACGCGTCCGTGAAGCGCACGTGCCGGAATGTGTGTCTTTATATGGGTGGTACTGGTATGGTCGGAAAGATATATATACACTCCTAAATAAAAAATAAAGAAAATATAAATGCATGAAGCCTGATTGGGTATTGATATAGTGGGCCCCAGTCAAATCTTCAAACTCCTCCCCTCAGTCAGTCCACTCTCACTCCTCCTGCTCCACACTTGATCTTGATGCTGACCCTCTTGACTACAAAACATATTTAAAATAAATATTTTTGCAGCTTGGACGGAGAATTAATTTACCTACATTTAATTTTTTTCACATGCACAAAATCAAGAGATAATCTCCAATTGGGAGACTCTTACTATTTTGTGTGTCCCAAGTGAACATTGTTAACTCTTATAGATCACGACTCGCACGTTCTTTTTTTTTTTTTATGTAAGTATGCATAATTCGTATGCATATATATTTATAATCGTCGCTATCGTGTAGGAGGGTCGTAATTTATTTAAAGTCTCATAATGGTACGTTAAGATTTAAAAGCTAAGCAGGTGTTTGTCAGTTTTGTATATACATATATGCACTATCCGAGTGTTATCATGTTGATTAATACACGTGTCAAACAATAACAATAAAAAGACATGTTCATTGGGACCAATAAAGCACTATTTTTTTATTTGGAGAAAGAAGAATAGTGAGAATTGAATCCTAGACTTTTCTATCATGCATGAAAGGTTTAACAAAGAAACATCTTTAAATAATTAATTATGCCAGAGTACGTGAATTCTTATTTCAACACTTAAGCGGGGATTTGTTCAAAAAAAGAAAAAAAAACTTAAGCGGGTTTAAGTTGAAGCTACTTAAATATGAAATCATGTTTTATAATCTTCCCCTATCCCCATCGATCCCTATAGGGGGCGTTTGGTTTGATGGATGAGATAAATAATGTTTGATAGGATAGTGTAGGATGTGATTATTTAGATTATTAGTCTTATGTTTGGATTGCTTGATTGTGGTGTAGGATAATTAAAGGACTATGTGTGTGTGTGCGCGCTACTGTGTGTGTGTGCGCGCGCTACTGTGTGCAGTGTGTGTATTTTGTGTGTGAGTGTGTTTATGTGTGATTATTTTAGAATTTTGCATCATGGATTAGACAAGGATTAATAATCAAGCCAAATTTGGGATGATAAGTTATCATCCATTTGAATGATTGGATCACGAGCCTAATTATTCATCGCGGGTTTCATCATTAAAACCAAACATGTGATTAGATGGGATTATATTATCAATCACTCCTTATCAAGCAAACCAAACACCCTCATAAAGTATTAGAAAATGAAAAAGTTCGAAAATACATATGTTTTCCGTTAACTTTTTTCTAATTTTTTTTTTTTTGTGAGTACGTGCGTTTTTCGTTGATAAGAAAGATGCAATGTCACGATCATTGGTGGGTCCATTTTGATGATGTTATGCAAATTTCTTTGAAAAAATTACATTTTTCGGCGTTAATAATAGGCAAGTATTATTGGAAGATAAAATTGGGTGACGCGTAAGCAGAATCCCAATCATAAAACGTTTTTCAACTCTTTATTTTTTTTCAAAACTTACCAGTTTTTTAGAAGTCGTCCCCACAAATATAAGTCCAATCCCATTGGAAGGAAACCCAACCAACCAACTAACCTTTTTCAACAGGAAATCTCCTCTCTTTCCTCTCTCTTTCTCTCTCTCACTAGATCTCTCTCTAAAACAAGACATACCCCCTATTCTCATTTCTCACTATAAATTCACCTCGCAGCCAAACAACAATGCCAAAATTTCACTCACAACAACCTTAAATCCCTCTGCAACGACCTAACTACAAACTCTCTCTCTCTCTCTACATATACATACATACACACACGCACACAGTCGTCTGCGGACAAATACTATGAATCTTGGCTCTGGGATTGCACGGCAGTCCAATTTGAATGTGTCGATGATGAGCCCAAGCCAATCACAACCGCAGAAATGTAGCTTGAAGATCAAAAGCGCTAATTCTTGGAATCCAAAAGGAAATAGTATTTCTATTTCTGGCGAATCACTCATTTCCAGAGCCAAGAAAGTTGGAGATAAATGGATGGAATTTCAAGGGATCAAGAACTGGGAAGGGTTGCTCGACCCTCTTGATGACGACCTCCGCCGCGAGATTTTAAGGTACGGCGACTTCGTGGAGGCGGCGTATCGGTGCTTCGACTTCGACACCTCATCGCCCGGGTACGCCACGTGTCAGTACGCGAGAGGCTCGATGCTGAGCGAGTGCGGACTTGGCAGGAGCGGATACAAAGTGACCAAGAGCCTGCACGCCACGTGTGGAGTCCAGCTGCCCAGGTGGGCCGGGCCGCGCGTGCCCGAGTGGGCCTCGGCCGAGTCCAGCTGGATCGGCTACGTGGCGGTGTGCAACGACAAGAACGAGATCGCTCGGCTGGGCCGGCGCGACGTGGTGATCGCCTACCGCGGCACTGCGACGTGCTTGGAGTGGCTGGAGAACCTACGCGTCACGCTGACGAGCTTGGCCGGGGACGATGAGGACTCCATGGTACAGAGCGGATTTTTGAGCCTCTACACATCCAGCAGCGGCACACGCAAAAGCCTGAAAGATTCGATAAGAGACGAAGTGGACAAAATCCTCCAAAAATATGCGGACGAGCCCTTGAGCATAACGGTGACGGGGCACAGCCTGGGCGCGGCGATAGCGACGCTAACGGCACACGACATAGCGACGACATTCAAGCACGCACCCTTAGTGACGGTAGTATCGTTCGGAGGGCCTAGGGTTGGCAACAAGAGCTTTCGGAGGCTTCTAGAAAAGAGCGGCACAAAAGTGCTAAGAATAGTCAACTCTGACGATCCCATAACTAAAGTGCCAGGCTTCGTCCTCCACGAGGACATGCGCACGAGCGACCACCACAAGGCAGCCGGGATGCTTAATTGGCTACAGAAGCGCGTCGAGGACACGCAGTGGGTTTACGCCGAGATCGGGGAGGAGTTGAGGCTCAGCAGCAGAGACTGCCCCGATCTAAGTAATGGGAGCGTCGCCACGTCTCACGATCTCAAGACGTATCTGCATTTGGTGGATAATTTTGTCAGCTCCAATTGCCCGCTCAGAGCAACGGCAAAGAGGGTTCTAAACAGACCTCATCAACAGGAGAAGCAACAACTTTTTTGTGGATAAAAATATTTCATCATTCTTTATGATGGGACCAAAGCCAATTTTTTTTTTGGCTATTTTGTGATCCCGAAGCCCTCTCTGATTAATTGAGGAGATTGAGGCTAATTCTTTTAGTATATAATGAAATAATATTTTTGTAGTTATGTGATACAGAAAGATCATGAGTTTTGCATGAAATGTCATTTATAAATGGCTCGTGTACAAAGCTATACATTATTTATTTTGTTATCTCCCGAATGGTATCGATAAAATGCAAATCTACAATGTAAATAACTAAAGATTCAGAAGAAACTCCTTGATATACGATCTATACATAATTTATATATCCATTTAATATATAATCCAAGATTAATGAAAGGCTACTTTAATAATTACATATATGTATATAGGGATATGATCATATAAGAATTCATCTTTATATGAGTCAGTAGAAATCATGCATTCTTATCACAAAGTTAATGCACAAATTCATGTTAATGAGAAAATTGAACCGTTAATCTTTTTTATGTATTCTTGATATTTAATTTGTGTATTATATCATTGTAGATTGTGCATTAAAAATGTACTCCCTCTCATTCTAAATATTAGTCGTTCTAGCTGTTGACACACATTTTAATAAATAAAATTTATGCCCAAAGTAACCTTAATTTATGATAGTTTTCTTTTGTCTTCTTTTGAGTAATTTCTACGGGAGATGAAAAATGAAATTAAATAGAATTAATGAAAGGATGAAATCATGGTAAAATACCCCAAAATGACAAATAAAACTCAAATAATATAAACCAGTAGGACGACAATTATTTCGGATGGGAGGGAGTATTAAATATTTGTGCATTGAGTTACTGAAATTTATCCTTTAGCATATTTATGCATTAAAGTATTGTATTTTGTGCATTTCCGAAGTGATGATAAAAATACATGATTCCTACAGACTCATATAAGGATGAGTTTCCTACCAGATTCATACCCTATATATGTATATATATATATATCAAACTATCACAACTGTTCTAATTGTATCCTATATTATCGACTTTGGACCAATTAAATACCCTAGCTAACTACAAAAAATTATGCAAATCTATGCGTAAATTTGCCGTGAGTAGGATCGTCGTGAATTTGACGTGGCTTGATGTGGAAAAATTTAGTACATGTGTAAAAATGTATTTAAATTTTCAATTTTCTTTTTTACAAATTTAGCATAAAAACAATGGCATTTTGAGCTAATATAGCTTTAAATTAAAAAAATGATTTTCACACATCTATGTATTTTCACGTAAAGTCACGTCATGTATCTCAACGATCCTACACAACTTTCAGTCTTTCAGGTACTGAATATTTTTTTTTTCTTTCTGAAAATAGATTTGTTTAAATAGTTTCTTATAATTTGGGTACTAATTGATTAAAATCTATAGTTTATGATATAATTTGAAAATTTGTGATAGTTTAGGATATATTTGAGTATTTAGCCTTAACGAAATTACAATAACATAAGTATTCATTTGAAATGTTCATATTTAATGGCCAACAAAAGTCAATAGCTAAAGACAGAACGCAAAGACTTCACTACGACCGGTCTCTTATTAGAGACCGGATCTGACCCGACCCAAATTTAAGAAATAAATAAAATACAGATAAAACAATATACCATAGATTCGCTAGCCTGGTGGTTGTCTACTCCGCTAAGGTCCCAAGGGTCATGGGATCAAACCTCCGTTAACACATCGCATCATCTATTACTTTTTGCTTATTGTTGCATTCCTTTTTTATTTTTTCCCTTCATTTTTCTCATTTATTCTTTTCTTCAATTCTATTTGTTCTTTTTTTAAAATTTCTTTAGTTTTATTAAATTTTAATTTAATTTTTCCAATAAGATTTGTTAATCTTCAATTACGATTTAGTAATCCCAAAATATTACTTTTTTGTCGTGAATTATTATTTTTTATACCGACAAATGTTACATTGAAAAATATTACTTTTGTTTACGACAATTATTATATTAAAACAATATTACCCTTCAATGTTTCATGTCATGGGTTCGAATGTCATGGGTACGAATCCCATGAGCAGCAAGTTTTTGACTTTTTATTTTTTGCACTGTGAAATCTATTGAGACACTTTGAAGTGTCCTAATTACTATGTTATAAAAATTTTAAGTGTCCTATTAACTGCTTTGTTTATTTATTTTTTATTTTTTTAATTTACTTCTTCCAATAATATTTTGTTAATTTCCAATTATGGTTTATTAATTCCTAAATATTACTTTTCTTCTTGTTAATTATTATTTTTTTATCTTGACAAATATTACTTCGAAAAATTATACTTTTGTTTACAATAATTGTTACATTGAAAAAATATTACTTTTCTTTTCGTGAATTATTAATTATCATCCCGACAAATATTACTTTTATTTACGATAATTGTTCATTGAAAAATAACACTATTACTTTTCTTCTTATTAATTATTACTTTTTATCCCGATAATTATTACTTTTGGTTAAGATAAATATTACTTTTATTTACGATAATTGTTACATTGATAAAATATTACCTTACTTCTTGTGAATTATTACTTTTCATCCCAACAAATATTACTTTGAAAAATATTCATTTTTGTCTATGACAATTGTTACATTGATAAAATATTACCTTTCTTGTCATGAATTATTACTTTTTATCCTAACAAATATTACTTTGAAAAATATTACTTTTATTTACGACAATTGTTACATTGAAAAAATATTACATTTCTTCTCGTGAATTATTACTTTTTATCCCGAAAAATATTACTTTTGTTTTCGATAATTGTTACATTGATAAAATATTACCTTTCTTCTTGTGAATTATTACTTTTTATCCCGACAAATATTACTTTTGAAAAATATTACTTTTGTATACGAAAATTGTTATATTGAAAAAATATTACTTTTCTTCTCGTGAATTATTACTTTTTATCACAACAAAAATATTACTTTAGAAAAATATTACTTTTGTTTACGACAATTGTTACATCGATAAAATATTAGTACTTTTCTTCTTGCGAATTATTACTTTTTATCCCGACAAATATTAATTTGAAAAATATTACTTTTGTTTACGATAATTGTTGCATTGAAAAAATATTACTTTTCTTCTCTTGAATTATTACTTTTTATCCCGATAAATATTACTTTTGTTTACCACAATTGTGTTCATTGAAAAATAATATTACTTTTCTTCTTGTGAATTATTACTTTTTATCCCGACAATTATTACTTTTGTTTACAATGAATATTACTTTTATTTACGATAATTGTTACATTGATAAATATTATCTTTCTTCTCTTGAATTATTACTTTTTGTTTACAACAATTGTTACATTGATAAAATATTACCTTTCTTCTCATGAATTATTACTTTTTATCCAACAAATATTATTTTGAAAAATATTACTTTTATTTACGATAATTGTTACATTGAAAAAGTATTCCATTTTTCTCGTGAATTATTACTTTTTATCCCGAAAAATATTACTTTTACTTAAGACAACTGTTACATTGATAAAATATTACTTTTCTAGTTGTGAATTATTACTTTTTATCTCGACAAATACTACTTTGAAAAATATTACTTTTGTTTAAGATAATTGTTGCATTGAAAAAATATTACTTTTCTTCTCGTGAATTATTACTTTTTATCCCGATAAATGTTACTTTGAAAAATATTACTTTTGTTTACGATAATTGTTACTTTGAAAAAATGTTGTTTTTCATCTCATGAACAATATATTATTTTTTATCCAGATAAATGTTACTTTCATAAATATTACTTTTGTTTAGATATATAATTGTTACTTTGAAAAAATATTACTTTTCTTATTGTTAATTACAATTGCTAGTTTTAGATAATTATATTTTAAAATTATATCATGATACCTTAAAGTGGCGACCTATACCACTGGGCTATCTTCCCCAGTTGTTTTTTAATTCCATCAGAAGCTATATATATACAATAACAAAAAAATTTCTAAAAAAAAAATTGTACAACGGGTTTGACCCCTTTGACCTGGGTTGGCCCGACCCGGATCAGGTCTCTTACTAGAGACCGGTCTCACAGGAGACCTACCTAAGACAGAATTGAAAAAATAATAGTTTGAAATATTTTTGAGTATTTAACTTAATGAAATTACACTTGGACAATACCAAAAGCATTCATTTATTAGCCAAGATTAATTAAGAGCCTTAACAAATTGATGGGGGACCACGGTAAATAATAGAGCTGGGAAACTAGCTAGCTCAAAATTAAGCATGCAGGCTTTTATATTCCTGCATGAGTTCCACGACTATATAAAATGAATACATCATTTTAATGCGGCTTTAGGTCGGAGGAGAACTCATTCCGAACTTCCCAACTGGCTACTTCCTCCTATCCTGAGTAAGTGTTAAGGGACAAATATAATACTAAAAAAGTGAAGAAGGTTAATTATAACGAAAAAAATTTAATATTATTTTTTAATAGAATTATGAAATATGATATTTATTATGGGTAAATGGAGTATTATTTTGAAGCAATCCTAATGTTGTAGCGTGGTGCAATCTTAACTAGCTAATACTATATGTATTAATTAGGTGTCGTAAATGATTTAGTATTACACATAGTAATAACTTCTATTTTGCATAATCACATAATGAAAATAACATAATATTACGTGCATGCATGACATGTGTTTTATCTTCTATTTCTATACTCTATAACCGTTGTATATATTAATTATTTATGCAATATAATACATATTTAGTTGCCAAATAAAATGTGGAAAATCGCCAATGTTGTCACAGTATGCAAATATTCCCCGAAGGCAATCCATGAACATATAGATTCTAATATCTTTTAGGTTAAAAAAAAAAAGAAAGAAAATCGGATATCTTTGAGGTGTACTGTGCTTTTCCTTTTGACGGTTAATGCGTTTTAATCATTTTATATAATGAAGATGTGTATCATCACATGAAATCATTATACTCTTGTTGATTGGAGGGGAGGGATGCGTACTATATCCAAATACTCACACGTGTTACTCACTTCACCTTCACCTTCAAAGTTTTCAAATTATCTCATCCTCTCATTTTTTTTCCCTCTCCCTCGTGTCGTAGAGTATAATAGTACCATCTCAATGAAATATCTAGAGGTGGCCAAAAAAATCGAAACCGCCGGAACTGAACCGAAACCGGCGGTTCCGGAACCGAAACCGAACCGTCGGTTCTGGTTTGGAACCGAGAACCGCATCGACGGCGGTTCAGTTCCGGTTCCAAAATTGCGGAACAGAAAACCGCCGGTTTCGGTTCCGAACCGCCGGTTCCTCCTATTTTTTATTTTATTTTTATATTTTTATCTATATTTATGTTACAATTCATATTTATTTCACCTAAATGTTATGTTAGAATGCCCAAAATTATAATTAAACAAGAAAAAGTAGCAAAAAAATATAAGAAATTTGAACCTCAAAACATTCGGTTTCGGTTTGGAACCGCCGGAACCGCAGAACCGAACTGAAAGTTGCGGTTCCGGTTTGGAACCGAAACCGAAGTGGTCGGAGGTTCAGTTCCGGTTCCCTTGGGGTGGAACCGAGAACCGCCGGTTCGGTTTCGGAACCGAACCGCTGCCACCTATAGAAATATCTAACAAAGTTGTCCACTAGTCTCATTTTAATTTATACTATTTCACACTACTGGGATAGAATTTTTAAGAAACTAGTACTGCACCCGTGCAATTCACGGGGTAAACTAAATTTTGTTATTTTTTGTAAAGTTATATAAGTATTGAGTATAAAAAGCAATAGTATAAAAAAGGAAAATTTGTTATTAAAATTAATATTTTGCCACAAATTATGCTTTTGTAACGTCCATTAATTGTCTCATTGATAATTATTAATGTACAATTATAATAGAGACAAAATTTGGGATAATCAATATAGATAGTAGAAATTAATAGTTGGCCACAAACTTTATTTGTAGAAATTCTGGCCAACTTTTGGAAATTTGGACCAATTTGCCCTTGGAACCACTATTAACAATCCATCCACCCATTTCATTTTTCAGTTTTCAAATTTCAAATTCTCTGTTTCTGCAAAATATTCTCTCTCTAAAAATCCTATTTTTCTCCATTTCTTCCGTCGCCGCCGTCGTACTTTCATTTTGCCGTCGCCGCCGTCGTACTTTCATTCTGCCGCCGCATCGTCGTACTTCCATCCCTTCCGCCGCACCGCCTTCGTACTTCCAGTCCAGTCCGCCGCGCCGCCTTGAACTTTCACATTCTGCCGGCCATATTTCAGATCCGCCGTCGCACTAGATTCTTCTAGATATGCCGCCGCACCAGATTCTTCCAGATCCCGTTGCCTTATTTCACAGCTTTCTCTCCGGAATCCATGGCGTCACATTCCAGATCTAATGTCCTGGATGGTGTTCGTCTTTGGTCAACCGCATCCTGGTATGCCTTGGCACACCTGGTACGAATGCAACGTATTCGTACCAGGTGTGACAAGGCATACCGCGTTTAGACTTAGCACACCTGGTACGAATGGTGTGTATTCGTACCAGGTGTGCCAAGTCTATGCGCGGTATGCCTTGGCACACCTGGTACGAATACGTTTTCTTACCAGGTGTGCGAAGTCGCGACGCGCAGTGACGTGAAAAATACAGGAAGAACACATATGCACGAAGATGACAATAAGATCTGAAAAATATGACAAGAACATGGCAGACTAGATCTAAAACATGACATACTAGATCTAGAAAACTCAATTAAAACTAATACAGTAAAAATACCTCAAATAAATCACTATGGAGATGAAAGCTACGCCGGAGAAGATGCCCGGAAAAAGACTATAAGAGAATAATAAACTGTTCGAAAAAGTATACAAATAAATCAAATCGAAAAGACGATCAAGAAAGAAGACGCGGCGGCGGCGGCAGACGGGAGAGAGTGGCGGTGGATGAAGAGAGTACAGGGAGAAAGAGACATGAGAGGAGAGAGAAAGTGAGAGTGGAGTGGGTGAAAGAGAGAGTACGGGGGAGAGTGAAAGTGAAAGTAGTTGTTAAGTGATGTGGAGGGCATTTAAGTCACTTCAGCCCAAAGTTGGCCACAATTTATTAGAATAAAGTTGGTGGCCAACTATTAATTTCCACTAACTTAATTTGCTAGTCAACATGATTAACTCATTATAATAAATCATTTAAATATATTATTTCTAAAATCAGAATATATAAAAAAAATGAAAATAAAAAATATTGAAGTTACTATAAACGGAAGGTTTGGCTAATGTTTTATAAATGGTTAATAAAATATAATTGAAGTCTTTTGCGTTTTCCCTAGGGCCAAAAGTGCATACCTGACTTTTCATTCATAGATGCCGATTCAAATCGAAAAAGTGACGTTTTATAAATAATATTTTAATTTAATTAATTTGTTGTCATTAATTTTAATTTTGTAACGTTTTTTATTAATTGTGTAATTGTCAATCATTAATAAATAATTGTAATATACCATTTTTTACTTATAATTTCCAGAATTGGAAAGTGAAAATTAAAAAAAAAAACTAAAAAAAATTAAATTTTCTATTTCCGGCCATCCGGCCTTGCTATTATAGTTTATAAAGATTATTATTTATTCTATGATAACATAACTATTCTATTCTTCCATTAGAAGAAGTGATTTTTGTGCAAGTAAGAAAATGAAGGATCGAAAAAATGTAACAAAGAAAGAAAGCAAAAGGAAGAAAGAAAATGCATAAATTTATGAGGCGGGTCAAAGAACCAAATCCAAATTCATATGAATAGCATATTTATAATTATACGAATAAGTCATTACATTAGAGCATACACATTAGTAGGCGGGTAGGGGTGGGCGCACGGTGGGCGGGCGGGCGCAAGGCGTTGGCGCCCGCATGCGGGCTGAAGGGATGGGCGGCCTGGCGCCCGTTTGAAGGGTGGGTGAAGGGCGAGGGCGCTGGGGGTGGTGGCACACGTGGCGGCAGTCTATTGGGCGAGGTGGAAGACAAAGAATGAGAAAGAAGGAGGAAACGACAGTGAATAATGGAGAGGAAAGAAATTAGAGATTTAGGATTTTCATTTTGGGGATCTAGGTTTTTGATTGTGGGCGTTTTGTGAAAATAAAGAAGAAAGAGTAAGGCAAGAGGATTTTGGTGGCTCCAACAGTGGCGAACGGTGAGATTCGCCGGAGAAGATGGAGTGGCTGTGATGTTGCTGCTGCCGGAAAATATAGAGAAGAAAGAGGGCCGAGAAGAAAGGTCGAGGGGTTTTGGGTGGTGTGTGACGCTGGCGAGAATCGCCTGAAAAATGAGGGAGACGATGACGGCGGTGCTCTGTTGCTGCTGTTGAAATCGACGAGAGAGAGAAAGAGGCGGTCAGGGTAGAGAGCAGAGAGAGAGAGCCCACCAAGTTTGGTGCCCACCCTACCCCACAAAAACTAATATAATAATGGCGGGCACAAGTTTTTTGTGGCCACCATTGTGAATGCTCTTGGAGAGATTTAGATCCGAATTTTCAACACGTCTTACAAGACTCCCCTCAGAAAAATTAGGAAAAGGGAAAAAAACGGCTAGAGAAATTTACAGAAAAGAAATAAGTGACAAAAGGATTATTTAGACACTTCATAAGTGATTCAAACAAATAATACTCCCTCCGTCCTAAGTTAGTGTAATTCAACTAATATTATATACCTTACATCAAATTAAAAGTACACCATACTTTTGAGGGACGGATGGAGTAATAAATTTTACACCTTTAATTTACTATTATGGCTAAATAAATATTTTCATTTTCAAATGGTTAAAAAGTCGCATCATCTTTAAAAAATGAACTCTATCCCCAATGGTAAAAGCTAGTAAAACAAAACTAAGTACTCGTTTAAAAAAAGTATTGCATTCTAAATATAGATTAGATGACTCTCCCCTATTAATCGTGTCTTTCAAGGGGTGACTTCGGATTCAAGTACGGTAAATTGGATTGTTATATGTAGAGGTGGTAAAATAAGTTCGGCCCTACCCAATTTTGAGCAGGCTTGGGCTTTATAATCATAGGCCCAGGCCTAGCCAGCCGAAAAGGAACAAAAGTCCAATGGGCTCGGGACAGCTCAGCCCAGTTCAAAAATTGTACGCTATAAATCAGATTTCGGGTGAGCTTGGGCTCCACCTTCTCGACCATTTTTAAAATTCAAGTTCTATGATGACAAACTTAACAATGTGCATTTTGTGTGCTATCTTGTTCCTTCTGGAATCACGGTTGAGAGCCGTCGACAAGAGTAATGATTTCATTACATACAGCCATAAAATACAAAAAATCCTGGTTGATGATCCCTTGTTTACAGATTTACAAATAAACTCGAAAAGTGGAGGAGAGAATGAAGCCACGCCACTAATATACTTTCACCAAAAATAAAAGAATGTCAACATGTACAGCATCATCCTTTTCTCAGAATCGTTGGTTCCTGAACAACTCTAATTCTCTTAATTTTCCTTTGAGTTGGGCATGCTCATTTTGCATCTTCTCCAGCAAAGTCTCCGCAAAATGCATCTCCTCCTTCAGATACTTCATTTGCCTATTCACTGAGGCGAGCGCATCCCCTCTATTTTCCATGCCATTCGTGCACCCTGCCTGAGGAATCACGTGGATCCGCTGGGGTCTACTTAACAACACGAGGATGCTTATCTGCAGAAATGAAACAAACAAAGGCTCAATGCCGTTGCATAATCTATTACTGAGATGTGACATGTCCTAATATGTAGCAAAGTGTTCCCGATCACTTTCAGATAAAAAATAAAGGAGCTCCGACTCTAAATGCTAGTTACTCAAGTAACAGCCCAAGTCAGCATGATATAGCCAGGAGGGGGGGGGGGGGGGAACGAACAAACACTGAAAAAGTAGTAATTATAAATAGACCAAACGTTGCCTCATTAATTTGTTTCTATATTGGATACGGTTCTACTGTCCCACCCCAAGATTGAACATTTTGAGAAGAAAAAAAAAATGAGAGAAAAATAGCATCTCTAGTACGAAACTCAACCTCTACAGGAATTTAGATTCAGAGAATTGCATATTGGACACTTATTTTTCATGTTCTAATCCGAGATACTATTTTTTGTATGCATACATGCATACCAACCATGTAATCAGTTAGCAAGTTTACCTGCATTAAAATGAGAATGATAGCAATAGCAACAACCAGAAGTAGGGATGGAGTGCTCATATGTTTTAAAGATGTATAGAATTTTGCAAGGGTGTCTCTAAATAGAGATCCAGCCAGTGCCTCGCTGGGGTTTCCTTGTGGATGATCGGTGACTAGTTGGTCCACCGGTACAGTTGTTGGTATTCTCATATCGCTTGCCTTGGGTTCCAGGAGTTGCTGACTGATTGCTTGCAGTTCTGGTTGAACTTCCATATTTGAAATCATGTTGGGACCAGAAACCCCTGTGAAATAGATGGGATATGTAACATTAAATAGCTAGTAGGGACCAGTTCTTTAGCTATCGAACAAGCATAACGAATTCCGTGAACTAAACGTTATCCATAATTAAATAAGAACTATATTATTAACATTTCATGTCCACTTCTGAACAACAGAAATACCTCCTTTCTCCAAGTTCTTCTGCTTCAAAACTTCATGTGCCTGAATTATTAGTCTGTTAAATCATTTGCACCATTGCAGGAAACTGTATTTGATGAAAAAGGAAAAATAGAAAATTCAAGTGTTGGTTCAAGAAAAGGAGGATACCAAGTCTATCCAAATTGCATAAGCTTCTCGGCACTCTTCCACTGTAGACTGAACTATCTTCCCTGCATATTAGCACCCAGTCAGCACTTAAAACCAAGTTTTCTGTAAAGTTCTTCCACTTTGCCACAAAGCTGCTGCAAAGCATCAAAGTCCAATAATAACCAACACAAATCTGAGAATGGAAGAAAAAAGACCAACTAGGGCAAGCGGCTAAACCACAAGAGTGTAAACAGAATATCAGAGTGAAGGACGTGACTTTAAATAGAATACTCTACCTCCCTGATATTATTCCTTCTTCAATTAGATTATTTACCTATTTGTTAGAGGTGGGGTAAGATAACAGAAAGTAAAGTATGGAAAGATTTTCTTATGAATTAATGGGTGCTTTCGGAATCTGAAATATCAGTAATATCCTCTTGAGCAGCATCTCTTCCCAATTCAGTAGTGTATGAGGATAGGACAAGTCATAATAACATCTACCTAGCTAGGGTGCAACAGCAATAACAATTAAATTCAAGTAATACTGTCATCATATATTCTAGTTTTTGCAATATAATATCAATCCATGGACGCAGTCTTCTGGACGCGGTGTGTCATGTCAAAGTTTTATTCTTCCTTTTGCATAAACAAGAATTTTGCCTAGAATGTACAAGGAAAATGTTTGAAGGCAAACCTTTCCACATGGTTTTCTTTGAAAAGGCCACACTGGTGTAAACCCTCAAATTGCAGCAAGGTGTTGAATCATTTCCTTCTTGCTCAACATCCCAGCGTCCCTTAAAAGGACAATCAAAATAAACATCCATGAAAAAGATTGTGAGAAGCATGGCAAGAACCCCTCTCTCCAGTAAATTAAAAGAAGATGAACCAAAACGAATGATGGACAGCAAAGAAAGAGTGGGCAAGATGAGAGAGAGGAAGATGGGTAGAATTGACTAGAAAAATAAATCAGGTGTGCTCCTAACATCTATCAAAATTAGCTAAAAGTGTTTCAACAGTATGTAAGAATTCAATACCTCCACAGTGAAGTAGTCCCCGTATGGCACGTCATTAATAGTTTGAGAAGTATCAATGATCAAATGACTGGCATTATAAAGTTGAAATGGTAAGGGAGATAATAATGTTATCTACCAGCAAACAAATATTATGCAACCAACAATGAAAAAATTTATAAAATGGAATGGAAGATCTTACATCAAAGAAATTGTGACTAGAAATTCTCGAGCAACATAATAATCATTCTCAGATACTAAGACACATGTTAAAAATGAGGTTAGACACAAATATTGCTGGACTACTTCCAAAAGAACCATATTTAGATATTGTAATTAGTTTATCAAATATTTTCTTCAGCAGGTTTTCAACAGAAACATATTGGAAACATGTCTCTTTACAAAGGTAGCTCCAAATGTCAGGATGATATGGTCGTGTTTTCAGTGAATTTGGGGTCATAAGAATTTAAATATAAATTTTACTATACATAATAAGTAGCCTGGGATTTTGACCGACTAAAAAATGGAACTATTTTGAAATCATATATACTAACATGCTATAAATACCTCTTCAGGGTTTTTCAGATTAACAAACACATTAATTTTTCCTTCAATAAATCAAACACATGAAATGCACAAATAAGAAACAAATTTCAAGGGGTTACATGGACTTTGTAGTACAAAACAGTCTACTAATTTACCTTACATATTATGAACTATCAATCACACCAAAAAGGTAATTTTTTTACTTTCACACTAATTTAGTGTTGGGCTAAACTTAATACTTTGTAAAGTATTAAGTAATAGTCGTGCCCAATTTCTTAAGGACATATGCAGGTTAAATTCTATTATCAAATACAGATATACTGTAGTCTGTAGGTAAGCAACTGAAAGCACGAAAATTTTAAAAATCATTCCTCTAACAGCTGATTTTCTCATCAAAATTCTAACTAGATCAATGCCTGAGAATGAAAATGTACATTTACTAACCTTCTCATCTGAACATTGTCCGTTTTCTAAGGTCTAACACTGCCATTTTTTTCTGAGACCAGAAAACAACATTGGTTCCTATCAATTTATCATATAGCAAGAGATATCCATGAACTATTCTATTTTCTCATCATCATTTACTTTGAACATCTTTCTAGTAAGACCTAGCTAAAAGGTAAATCTCTAGATTCAACGAATCAGGTCTTATTTAGTTGTTGACAGTCCAAGAAAACGGTTTTGAATACATGGCAAGCGAAAGCAAGATGCTGTTTTTAATTACACCAAATTGGCAGACTTTAATTTGGTGAATGCCAAAGAACCAATTTTGTGAGATCAATCACTAAATATGAGGCCCGAATACTACAAGATCATTTTCAGGAAAAGCAAAAGCACTCATGCAGACTGCAGATGCAGAATTTACACGAGACAATTTTTTAGGATATTAACTCTATAAAAATGTTTCTGAACTTAAGTTTTCTGAAGTGCTAATACTTCCCAAGTTTGGAATCATAAGTAGCATCACATGATAGCTAATGAACATGCGCAAAGTGATAGAATCCCATGCAGCCTAGCAAAACTAGTAATATGAAGTTAGAATGTCAACAGCAAGCTGCATCAGCAATAATAATCACCATCATGAACAACAAAAATATAGTATGTTTCTTATGACAATTAAAACTTGCCAGTTCCTATAGACTCTATATTTCTGAACCTCTTGACAGCTACCAAATCTTGCACCTGGCATGCATAAAAGTTAAAAAATAAGCTCCGGGATGTCACATAAGGCAGGAAAAACCATTTCAAACATGAATATGACTTGATCAAAGGCTTACCAAAATAAATTTTAATCGGATGCTGAAATGATACATCACGGGTCTGCCCAAATTTTTCATGAGGATTCCATGATGAACACTTGAAATCTGTCAGGGGAAAGGTAAATCACATCAAGCACAGTGGTTAAATAACATATATATATATAAGTCAATTACAAATATTACCCTTGACATGTACCAATTTACAAAAGAACCAAGTTAATGTTCTGGAATTAAAAATGTACCCTTGAAATAGAACAAATACCTCCTTAATATTTGTATTTGTCTTACAAATACCCACTCACTGATGCAATTTGAAAAGAAGAAACAAATAGTAAGGAGTACGCATTTCAATATTTTATGATTTTAGTAAACAGGTTTATACTCAAGTTATGATTTTAGTAATTTACAAAAATTGCTGAGATTTGCTGTAAACAGGATACACCTCAATATTAGTTTGTAATCAATCCTATAAAAGATCACCACTATAAGGATATAACAAGCCATAGAATATGCCTTCACCCAATCACCTTTATCACCACACTTTGTATGAAAGGACTCATGAAAATTGACACTATCATCGGAGAAAAATATATTAAAAAACTCCTCTGCTCGTACCTGCATCAAAATAAAAATAAAATAAGCTCAATAGTTGAATGAAGCTCCCTCGGGAGCAATCCAACCTTCAACATGACATCCTATAATGAACGTGATATATGAAGAATCATTAAACTACCGGAAACTTTGAGCCTGCAACTTTGGTGTAGCCTTCAGGAACTGCATCACAAAAACCCAAATCAGGATAAAGTTAAAAGAGTGAAAAAAGAAAAAAGAAAAGTACATAAATAAGGGTTTGAAGATGCAGCATGAAATTGAAATTGCAAAAGGAACATTCTCCAATCAATATGTTTACATATGCAAAATTTGGCAGCCCAGTTAAAAAGATAACCTCTAAAAACTACCCCCACAAAATACAAAGACCTAATTGATTATAAGTACTAATATAATTACAACTCAGGAGATTGCAAAACAATATTGGCTAACCTCCAGGTGCATCAGTAGGCTCGGGCTCCCACGTAGAAGGTTTTTGTGATGATGAACACTCAATAACAGGACCAGACAGTGCATTTTGTTCTTCCTTAACTTCCATGACTGAAGATGTTGGGATAATTTCAAGTTCGCCATCAGCTAAATGTTTGAATTCCTCCAATATGGGGCGATTGTTATCACTGTGCACAGAACAACATAAAGTGAATTTGAGTGCCAACCCCAATCATGGCAAAAGGTAGTTATCATTCATATTTAAATTAAATTTTTGGCTCACTTCTAAAGTGGTGATGTACTACACTCCTAGAGTAACATTCTTATCTCAAAGGGTATTAAACTCTTACCAACTCAGTTGAAATATACATTACTCAAATGCAGATTAGGTGTTTGCTTCATTTGATGATATCTGTTACTACGCCAAACATAAGAGCAAAAAAGATGCAGAACAAAAAGTAAGTTCATGCCGTGTACCCCAATTCTATTAGGAAACCATTTTTACAACTTCCAAGGCCATCAACATGTTTCCAATGGCTCAGATTATCTTGAAAATTTTATCCAATATATCATCAGTCTGTAATCTTCTCTTTGTAAATCGACTTCTGAATGTTATAAACCCCGAAAAATACTCCCATCAAATTATCAGCTGCTTCAATTTTCTCATATATCTGCTAAACAGGTTCAACTAATTTTACCTTTTCCACAGAAGCAGAAGCAGTCTCAATTTCAGATTTTCTATTGATTGTAGGTTTCATATCCAGGTATCATACAATCAATGAACCATTACAGTCACGCTTGCAGCAGTGGAAAATCATTATGTTCCAGAGAAAGGTAAATTCAGGAATTGGCTCTAAAATCACTTAGTTAATCTCACTCAATTTCGGAACCATACTGCAGTTAACTTGTTTGGTCCATTTTTTACACATTAGTGAACTCTATTCAGCCAATTCAAGACAATAACAATTACACATAAGCCGAAGGCTTAAAAAAAAAGAACAGGTACCTTTCGGCGATAGCAGACTCATCCAATAATAGTCTGGAACTACCTAATTCTTCAACTACATAGCTGCCATTTTCTTCGCTGCATGCATCAAGCTTTGGCTCCAAAGTTGGACAGAAAGAAAAAAGTACAGTCCGGTCATGAACAATAACAAGTGTAGGGCCATAAATCCAATGATTTTACTCCATCATATAATGAACACAAGCTTCATTTGAGATGACAAACTTGCAAAACTAACAAGCACAATGAAGTCTAAGATATGAGTTATGAATGATAAATGTGACATTATGGCAACAAGATCTACCTTTTTGAACTTCCATCATATCTGTCCATATACACACACACATATATGTGTATGCACATATGTATGAATCTACAAAAACCAAAAACGGATCCTACAATATGATATAATGATAATAACAGAACAATGATAAGCAGACGTCAAGAAGCCCATTTATCCTCATTCACAGGTTAAGTCTCATGGTTCCAGAAATAACAGATATTATTGAGACTATGACACAAGGAACTCAGCCTCAAGTTAAGAGCATCTATCATGCTATGGCCAAACTGTATGCCAAGCTCCTAATTCAGATCCACAAAATGACATCAACTGGATTAAAAAAATGAACAGATGTAAAAGTAAAAGGGTAAATGCATGAGACATAGCAAACAACAAAAAAATGTGATGCAACTTAAGAAAGCAAGCTTGTAATTCCAAGCTTGGAACAAATCACAAGATTAAACATGAATACAATTGGTTACCTGTTCATCTATAATTTCCTTAGATCCACAGTTATGCTGCAGCCAACCTTCATTGACAAGCTTATAAGCTTCGTCACGGAATAAAAAAGAAGTAAAGAAGTACTGCAGAAAAAGAAAAGCTTATATAACACATCCCAAATTTTATGCAGAAAATCATTGTTTTCTTGAACACCAAACCCGTACAAAAATACACTGGTACCTTCTTCCCACCAGCTATTATTTCTATAGCAGTTGGAAAAACAGCTACTGCTTTTGCTCTTCGTACTGCTGTGATTTCAGTAAATGGAATAACTTTCTGAAATTTCAAGTCAATCAAAATGCAAACAATCAAGAAAACATCAAAAAAGTACAAGTACCGTCTGTGCATAGTATAGTAACTGCCTAGAAGCATCAAGTAGTCGAGAATCACATTTAACTTTAAGGCGTCATCAATGACCATAAACAAATCAATATGCAGAACTATAGACAGAATCACGCCAGGCTCATGTTTTTGTATTGTGCATTTTCATTCTATGAGGAATCAAGGATGAGTCGAGAACTACAGCATGAATACCTCCGATTTCTACTCGCACCAAAGGGGAAAAAAATCTCTTTCATACATAATTTACCTAAAATTTTGGTAAATTCATCGTGAATTCATTGAATTTATGATACTATTCCAAATTATTGAAATAATACTCTATTAATCAGTATAGCCACAACATAGATAATACCCTAACTTAAAATTATGGATACGTTTAAAGAAGAAAGAAATTTATAAATTCAAGAGCATACCTTTGTCTCAAATCCAAATAGGTTGGAATAAAAGCAAATATGGTGGACAAAAACGTACATATGACCCTACAAGGAAGAAAAATAAATCTATCAGTGAAGTGGAATGTCACTGGCTTTAAATCTTGTGAGATAATAAAGAAAATAAGGTCGGTTCAAGTCCAAGGCAGAACAGCTATTGAAGATTATCTATTTAGAATATAAATTTTTTGCCGGCAGAAATTGGGATTGAATACTTAAAAAGAAAATGATGAAATAAGAACAGCCACATTATAAATTACCTGAAGAAGAAAATTCTCTTGCAGGGCACAGTTAAAATCTTGGATGAGATCCTGTAAGGTTTCAGGACAATGAAGTCAATGATGGGCAAAGTCCAATTCATATGAGAATACAACATCTAACAAGAAACATAACATAAACATTTGAGATGCAAAAGCAACTGACAGTGTCTGATCAGGGTCTACCTTCAACAAAAGAAACCCATTCAGCTCCTCCATGATAGGAATATACTCATTGAATTATTGAACAAATGATTTAGATAATTAGGAAGCATGATGCATAGTTAAAAAAGTCATATGCAATAGATCATTTACTGTTAATACTTATTAGTCATATAGACAGCAAATGATGAAATATTGCAATACTGGAAACGCTAATACAGCATATATTTGTGTACTCTACTAAATTAATGAGTTTTAACCTCCCACAAGTTACTTCCAATTTTCTATTCCAACAAGAAATAACAACATAGGGGCATCCAATTGTTTTCCCCTGAATGCTAAAGCCCACAACAAATTCACTTCCCCTCAGAACTAGCCAAATCTGACGACTTTAAATATTTGTTGGCCCTAATTAAATGCACTCAATAACAGAGGTTAAATGATTTGACTTCAAGGATTCATCCAATGATATGTAAAGGAAGATATTAAAGACCAACGAGATAAGAAGTCTTCATGAAAAAGTAGATAAAGTGCGCCTAGAAGTAGTTCCTTTATTTCTTCATTCTAAATACTTCGATGATCCTTTTCGTTATCAACAAATAAAAATTTGGTCCTTAAACTTCAAGCTGATCGTCTAAGTAGAATTTGAAATAATTGACCAGAAGTATCAACCACGAAGAAAAACATGGCAAGACAACAAACAATCAATTCGAACATGAGTTTACACTATACAGATCAAATGTTGTTGCCCATCGGCCGTCATCACTCATCTCACACATACGTCCATAAAGTTTGTCAAGCAGAGTCATATGATAATAACTCTAATATGACAAGTGAATTTACTTACTTCATCAGGTGGAAGACGAAACAGCTGCCGATACTCTTCCTCTCTCTTGGGATGGTGACTCTGTAGGAAAACATAATGATTAGCCATCAGCTAATCAACTCAATCGCCATAGGGTTGACCCCCTCGATGAGAACAGGAAAGTGGAGGCAGGACGAACAGCCTCATACTGTACAAGTTCAAAAGAATAATCTGAACAATTGATTTGACCCTCCTGTTTTTACTATTCGAACTCTTTCATTCCCCTTCATCGTCAATCAATTACATTCCTAAAAGTTATGACCATACAACTTCAATGCAAGTTTCGTCAATGCATACAAACCTCTATAAACCACGGATAAACTCAACAAATTTATCTACGCACAGTATAAATAAATTTAGAAGCGATTATGCTCCAACAAAATCAAATTGAAGATGCTTGAATGTTCTCCTGAACAATCAATGTCAAAATACCAACTCCAAAACAGTAAACCATACTACCCCCTTCTTCCTCCGCAACAATTTCACATCACGAAAATCAGTAACAATTGAAATTCGACAATTACCTGAGAATCGAGCTGCCTGGAAGGACTCGGAGTGGAGGAGGATGATCGATTGGGTGCTTCCCGCGAAGGTGAACCGATCGGAGATTCGCCGGAAAACCGTTCGGAAGAATTCCGAGTGCTGGAGGTGGCGTGCGTTGGGGTGGGGTCCATCATCTTCTCAGAGACCATAGCCGCCATACTTGTTCAATCTATATACACGTATATAAATGATTTCTAGTATGTGTGTGTGCGCGACGACGTCGGCGGCGGAGAATTAAAGGCCGTTCGGATGTCGGTAGGTCGGTGGGGCTGTTTGCAACGGTTAGTGAGAGAGTGTGTGTCGGTTGCTTTGATCGCCTTTTTTGGGTGATATTGAAATTGAAGTCTTATTTCAGTCGTTGACTCTGCGACTCTACTGTTGCCCTTTTGTTTTTTCTTTTCTTTTTGAATTGTTTTGTGGCTTTTGCAATTGACAGTTTTATACCATTTTTTTTTTGGGAATTTTGTTTCTGTTGTTTCTTCCCAAACCGCGCCTTTGATCTTTTACATCAAGTCAAATTCAATGATACAGTCAAACATGCAATTGACAATTATTCTATTTTTTTATTTTTATTTTTATTTTTATTTTTATTTTTGGGAATTTGATTCTGTTGTTTCTTCCCAAACCACACCTTTAATCTTTTATTTCAAGTCAAATTTCAATGATACAATCAAACACATTGGATAACATATAAATTGAAAGAAAAAAAATGCTAAAAAACAATGTAAGATAAGCATAGTACAATTGTCCAAAAAAATAAAAAAGAACGGACTACGTCAATTTAAGTCAAATTACTACTCACGTTATGGTTAATCTCCTTAGGGCTCGTTTGGTAGGTATGTTAGGATAAGTCAACATAGATAATATCAAGATAAATATAGTGAATAAGGGGTGATTAATAATGTATTTTTTGTGTTTGGTAGATAAGATAATGTTAAGATAAATATAGTGAATAAAAGGTTGGTTGTTTGGTACCATAAGTTAAATTCAAGATTAAGTGGGAAATGACAATTCTACCCTTAAAATTATATAATTATTTATCCTATCTAACCCTCATATCTCTCTCTTCTCTCCATTATCGTCTCCTCCTCCTCTCGTCTGCCACCACCACCACCACCACCCCATCCCTTCCACCACTATCCGCCACCAGCACCATCTCATCCCTTCCGCCATCGTCACCCGCCACCACCACAAACAATTCTCCCACCCTCGACGCCGCTGCTGCTGCTGCCTTCATCTCTCCTCCGACCAGATCTGTGTCGCCGGAAACGCGACAACCGCAGTCCACCTTCCCGCTTCCATCTTCTCCGAAGCGACTCCACCAGTCAACACCGCGCGGATCTCCGCCCACAGCCGGCCGTGAACGACGCCACCGCGAGCAGATCTACGCTGCCATGTCTCAGATCCGGGCTCCTGCCGCTGCTGATGTCGCCTGAAGCGCAGCGCCGCCTGAAGCTCGATGTCGCCGTTACTGCTACCTTCATCTCTCGTCTTCTATTTTGGGAACGGGGGAGAGAGAAAGAGAGGGGGGAGATTTGCACCACTCTTCTCTCTCTCCCATCGTCTTTCACCGACCACCATCCGCCGCAGCCGCCGCCACCACCACCGCTACCCGCAGCTGCTCCGGCTTCTCTAGCGGCGCAGTCCAATTCTCACTATTCACCTTCCCAGTCGCTGTCTCCATCTCCTTCCCGGTCGCGATCCCCGTCGCCGCCGCCTGCTTCCCGACCCGTCGCCGCCGCCTGCACCCCACGAGAGGATTTGAGGGTAAAAGAGTCTTTTGAGAGAATAATACATGTTACTGTTCAAGTAGGTGTAAATAATACTAGGGGGAAGGAGGTATTAGTTAAGTGGCTCCAACAGTGAAATAACACCGGGCCTATGTTTAGTACAGGGCTATCCATACAAATAATATTTCCTACCAAACAATACATAAACCCATATAAATAATATAGTAGGGGTTTATCATACCTACCAAACACCCCCTTAAATTATTATCAATACAATCTCTTCTATATTATCAATTTTTTAAATTACAAAAGATATAACATTAAATAATTCACTATATCATTACATCACCTGGAAAAATACAAATTATACCATTACATCATACAAAATGGAAAAATATACTAGTATACCACACACATATGGGAACACAATACCTCTTGTTAAGGAAAGTTAGGGTTTTTAATGCAACATCAATAAGTTATATAATTTTACGGCAGGCGCATGCAGTTTGATAAGAGAAACTTCCAATATGTCCTAAATAAACTAGTTCAAAAAAAAGAGTGAAAAATCAAATTTATTCATTGTAAAATCAAAATTTCAATTAAGAACTAATTTTCTCATATTCGAATCCCACCTTTGTGGTGTAATCATCCCACCTCTATTTGGTAGTATAGTGATTCTAAAAAAATTATCCTCAATGTGAGGATTTACTAATGGGTTGGATTTTTGAATGAGTTAAATATTTACCTGAATACTTGGGCCATTGTATTGATGGGCTTATTACTAGCGATGTTATCATATTTCAAAGGGTAATTTTAAACACATCCCTTTTTCTCTCACTATAACCCCTTATTTAAAATAATAATAAAAATAATTATAAATGTTCCATTTTGCTCCTATAACCCCTAATTCAATATTTAATAAAACAATGCTTTCATCCATATTGGTATATTACTCTCCTTAAACCATAGGCGCCGTAGATACTGCAAAAACTTGAAAACACTCATTGCTGATGAACTCATAAAAAAATATTAAAACTTAAATATTTAGGAATTGAAATTGAATATGTTCATGACTATTCTTTCTCTCTGTTTTTGTTTTCTCGCACTTGTCTGCTAGAGACATCAATGAGGAAAAAACACTTGGAAACCCATCTTTTTCCAAATTTTTTACAAACACTGAGAAACTCATCTTTTTCCCATATTTTAGTTGACAAAAATTATTATAGAGTCAAAATTGGAAAGAAATATAATTGAATTGTTGTTCCAATTTGGTCCACATTGGTGCGACATTTTTATGTTTTGTCGATTGGATTTTTGAACTTCTATGTGATTCGATAGATTCATTGACGAGGACCTGAATTATAATGAATGCATTATTTGAAAAATGCATGCAAGTTGCTTCCTCCCCAGAAAAATGTACTTTTTATTCAATATTTTGGTTGTAATTAATGATAGAATTTTGATTTATTAGAATTAATGGTTGGGGCTATAAGGGTGTAATAGTATATTTATAAATATTTTTATTATAATTTTAAATAGGGGGCTATAGTGAAAGAATTGGGGGTTGTGTTTAATATTACTCTATTTGTTGTAAATATATCTTTTAGATATATATGATAGGAGTGTTGACCAAGTAAACCCCTAAAACCCTAGCTCTCTGTACCACTATAAATAGAGGCCTTTGGTCCTTATATTGAATACACACACAATTATTATTCTCTCTACTTTATTCTCTCTTCTCTCTAGTTTATAACACGTTATCAGCACGATTGTTCTGTCCCTCTTTCGATCCTTGAAGTCCCTTTCGATCGTAGAAGGTACATTCCTTTAAATTCCTTTTCAATCATTAAGGCATATTGTTTTCAATTTATTAATCTATATGCAGTTAGAAGAAAATATATATAAAGGTTGTCATATGCTTTTCGAATTAATATTAAAATATAATTGATAACTTTTTTTGCTAAAAGTTGCAGAGATTCTAGAAATTAATCATGCGCAAGAAATTTTTTTAATCTGGGAGATTTATTCTTCATTGAACAAAATTCATTTATTGATCTCGGCATTTTCTCATACTAATCTATTTGTTATGAATTAATAAAGATGACCTCTACTTGCAAAATATATATTTTTTTTACCATCGTGTGTAGTTATTTTAATCTATTATGTTTATTTCATATATTTGTTTATTATTGTTGGTCCCAAGACGGATACCTTGGTGTAGAGGGGGGGTGAATACACCAAGGTTTAAAAACTTTTCCAAGTTAAAACTCTTTTGAGTGAGCTGGCTGTGTTCGATCCAAATTTCTGATGGCGCTTGATCGACACTGGCCGTGCTGAATGTGCGGGATTTTGAAAGTCCGTCTGTTGCTTCAAATTATATTGCAAAGCTCCGTTTCACTTTTCCGTTAGTCGCTTTGCGCATTGAAATGTATGCTTATGGCGAGAGTTAAGAACATGCATAAAACAAAGCGATAAATAACAAGAGCATCTTTAATGTGGTTCGAGTAACCCCTCCTACATCCACGACCGCATTCACCGGTAATCCACTACCACTTGGTTTCCAAGTACCAAGCAACTTCACAACTCTAACCCGAGCCGTGTTCCAACAAGCCATGGCATCGTCAAGCCTACACCTTCATTGCGGGTACCGAAGAACCTAACCACTCGAATTACACGCTTCGAGCAAGCGTACCTTTACCTAACCTTTCCGGGTTTGGGTTCGGCATGGTTTTCCAACTACGAACGAGTTCTTACAACGGCTAACAAGGAAAGTATGATTTAACTCGTTCAAACTAGGCTTAAGATATTTATTCGATCTAATCTCGCCTATGACCGAACATGTGAACAACTAACACAAATTGACCGGGCCGGGTGTTCTTGAAAGATTTGGCTTTGAAGATCGTTGTTCATTTTTCTCGTTTTCTTCTATTTCTTCGCCGTTTTGTCGCCCCTCACCAAAGAATGGTAGAGTGAGAGATATATATGCGAAGATTCAAATTAGCCGCCAAGAGAGCCGTTTGAATCTTACCTACTCTTTCTGCCTTCTCGGCCATTACCTACGAAGTAGGTCCGTATCTCAGCAGTGCTCATTCCTTCTCCGATTTGATCGCGTCGACAAGATCTTCTCGACATCGGATCTTGTTTCGAGGCGCCTCGTCTTCGAGCCGCTAAGCCGTCTCTCGCCGTGTCTTCGCCGTTTTGACTCGCCGCGTCTCGACTCGAGCCGTGTCTTAGACTCCGTGCCGTATCATCAACTCCGAGCCGTGTCTTCAACCTCGAGCCGTGTCACCGACCGAGCCGTGTTTTAGACCCGAGCCGTGTCATCGACACTGCTCGGTCTTTACACCGACCGGGCTCGACTCGCTTGGTCTTCGCTCGTCCGCCGAGTTTGCTCGCCGAGCCGTGTCTTCGCTCGTCTTCACTGCCTTCGCCGAGTCTACTCCGTAAACTAAGAACTCTATAAGCTCAAACAAAGTGAGCGAAACAACAACATGCTTGTACATTCATCTACTTACGTAAGTGGCACTGGGTTTTGGTATCCAATCAAAACTCTATTAATTTTCCCAACAATTTCCCTTTTTGATGATGCCAAAACCTTTACAAACTTTTACGTAAAAACACAAAACAAAAAAACCTAACTAAACTCTTCCCGTCGCTCCACATGCCTTGACGAGCAGTTTGCACTCTTTCTCCAAATGTTTTTCCACGCCATTAGCCTCTCTAGATTCATTTTCTCGTTCAATCCTTTCCCTTTTTATTTCCGTTTTTCTCGCCCTATTCTTTCATATTCTTTCCCTTTTTTGGTTCATCAAAAAGATATTGTGCGTCCCCGTCGAGGTCCTGCGCGGCGTTTCCGGCAATAATTTCTTCCCGTTTCGGCGTAACTCCGCCGCCGGAGCCGATACCAATTGATGGCCGTATGACTTAGCATTTTGATCGAGTCATCTTCGTCTTTCTTTCTTTGCCGAAAGACACCGTCATGAGGTTCCCCTTAATTGGATAAACCAATCGGGTTTTATCACCGGGTTTGATTCCCCCCGACTTGATAAATTCATTTTGAAATCCTTGTGGTTCCCGCCGAGTTAGTCCAACACCGTGTCCGATTCCGATGACACACGGTGATCCAACCGAGTATTTCCCGCCGGACGCTCTTCTTGATGATTCTCGCCGGACTATGATGGCACCAATTGACGAAATCCATTGCTTGTAATCCGCCGAACCGAGTTCCCCATCGCCCGCATTCCTCTTCCGGATTCTCGCGATCCACGTTTGATCCAGTTTTGTTTCGATATCCGTAGAATGACATTTGATAGTTCAATCGGATTTCTCTCTTGATTCTTCACTTGAATATTCTCGTCGGATTGGCTTTGCCTTTCACCGATATCGTCATCGTGTCGATTTCCGCCAAAGGAAGTTCCCCCGAATTTGATAATAGTAGCTTTCTTTTCTCGCCTACTTCCACTTGAGTGAATTCTCTCATCACCGGCTCAGCCTTGATTTGAGGTCATCTCGCTCCATGATTAGCCGAGTTCATGGTTGCTTTGCGTAGAATCTTCGATTCCCCGTTCTTTGCATCGAACTCACTCAGAAAACGTTATCACAACAATTGTCAGACCAAGACGCTTGACATATTCTTTGACGAGCTTCTGAGGTAAGCCGCAGCTTGGATCATCAGCTGTCTTTCTTTCACAAAGAAGCTTGATGACATCCACAATCGTTGCCTCGTCTCCTCGACCCGTTATCACTCCTTCGGCACCCGCCTCGTGATTGGGTCCGGCTTTGTTGTTGAGGGTTCCATTGATAACCCGCATTTGTCCTTATCTTTTCAGTTGATACTTCGGTTGGTCCTTGAATGAGTCCGCTTTCTTCTTTGGACCTTGTTGACTCCATTTTCTTTCGATGATGTCCAATTCTATACTGAGTCTGCTGTCACTGATATCTAGCTTGATATCTGCTCATTGAATCTTGTTGCGGTCGTTGATTTTTCATTTTATAACCACTGAGATCCTTCTCGTTCTTTTTAGTTGATCTTGATGTTCGTGTCTTGATGACATTCTCGTCTTGATTTTGATTCCGCCCACTGATTTATCTCTCGTCTTTGAGCTTCGTGATCACTTCGAGTCGTCGCCGCTGGGCTTGGTCGAGCGTTAGCTTTCTTCTTCTTGATGTGATCGAGCTGTATAGCCGGCTTGATTATGTACGACCTCTTGCACATCCTCGGCTTGGTTCCAAATAGGTTTGTATTTTGAGTCATTCTTCGATTCATTCAAGAATTTTATCTTTCACTTTCGATCACGTATTTTCTCATCTTCAAGCTCCCGATCATTCTTCTTCTTGTGCTCATTCCTTAGCTCCGACTTCATCGGCTAGATTTCAAGGATTTCAGTAATCTTTTGAAGTCGTTGAAGCACTTCTTCGATGAGGTCTCTTTAGCATGAGTCGTGCTATGTCCAACTGGGCATTCTACTTGATTCGTTCTTTTCCACTGTGAGTTCCTCCTTCGATTTGATAAGAGGTGGCTTTTTCTTCACCGCATCCTACTTTCATTGATGAGGTTCCGTTTGTATATGTGACAAATGTTCCAAATTCAAATTTCGATTCATCCGTCGCTTCTCGATTCTTTTTCGAGACCAATGTACTCGCAGCGCGACTCGTAGCTTTTAGTTTTGTATCCAAATGTTTTTATTTCACAAATTTCTATGGGCCATTTAATGGGTTTCTTCATTTTCTTCATCAAATGGGTTTAAGAGTCCTATGTAAGCCATCTTTAATAAAATGCTTCATCTTCCGAGTCGGAAGAAAAATACTTGATCTTCTTCTTCTTGCTCGTCTTGAGCTCTTTATCATTTCTTCGGAGGTCGACTAAGCCGGGTTTCTCTTCGTAGAGTTGTTTGTCGCGACGAACCTTCACGATCTTCTTCGTACCTTTCCTTACCGTGTTTCATCCTATTGATGCTCCGCATGCGCATGGCAACTTCTTCGCAATTCTTCTTGCTCATATTTTTGAACTCCTTTCCGACTTTTTCTCGAGCCGATCGAGCCGATCTTCTTGACTCCGAATCGAGAGATGTCTCGCTTCGAGAGTCGGCCTCCGTTTCATCTATCCTACGGATGATTCTTCGCTTCGTGATCCCGCATCAAATTCGTCGTCTTCGCACGAGAACAATTTTTCCGTCTCCACGCTACCAATATCAGCTTCATCGCGAACCACCTTGCGCGTACACCATTCTGGAGTGGAGAGAGCCGCAAGAACTTTCAAGTTCTTATCTCGAACTCGATATTTCCCGCCGACCGTCTCGATCTCGATGACGAGATTGAGAATCCCGAGCTCCATTTGATCAACGGACTCGTAGGAGCCTTGCTTGAAGTTGTCGAACTTCCGGTATTTAACCGAGAATTTGTTCTCGAATTTCTCCTTCCTTTCACAATGCCTTGGCTGTGAGTGTCCCACATCCCCTTAGTCGTCTCAGCTGATGATCTTGCCGAGATAAGTCCGTCCGTCAGCTGAGGGCGATGACGTCATGAACAGTAGTCGTCCAATCCAGCCTTGTCTTCTTTCCTGGAGAGTACTCATTCCTTGGCTTCACAACTTGCCGAGTCCCGGTTCCGCCTGCGTGGTTTCGCTTTTTTCGACTTCATGATGATGATGGGTCCGTCTCGTGATAACATCCCACATCATGTCGTTTCGCGCGCACGTAAAGCTTTCGAGCTGAACTTCCATATCCGATAATCATCGACCGAGAATGTTGGAAGATTCCCGCACGTAGAAGATTCCATTTGACAAGATGCAATATAATGATTTTAAAAAGATTTTGAAAAAATTAAAGGATCTCGTTCAGTGACCACTATCAAAGAAAGAAACGTCGACTTGTCGATACAAAGGATCTTTTGAACCACCGCTCGATACCAATTGTCGGTCCCAAGACGGATACCTTGGTGTAGAGGGGGGTGAATACACCAAGGTTTAAAAACTTTTCCAAGTTAAAACTCTTTGAGTGAGTCCGCCGTGTTCGATCCAAATTCTGGATTGGCCTTTTGATCGACACAAATTTGCCGCGCTAATGCGCGGATTTTGGAAAGTCCGTCTCGTTGCTTCAAATTATATTGCAAAGCTCGTTTCACTTTTCGCTAGTCGCCATGCGCATTGAAATGTATGCTTAGCGAGAGTTAGAATACGCATAAAACAAAGCGATAAATAACAAGAGCATCTTTAATGTGGTTCGAGTAACCCCTCCTACATCCACGACCTGCATTCACCGCAATCCACTACCACTTGGTTTCCACAGTACAAGCAACTTCACAACTCTAACCCGAGCCGTGTTCCAACAAGCTTGCGGGCACCGGTCAAGCCTACACCTTCATTGCGGCACCAAGAACCTAACCACTCGAATTACACGCTTCGAGCAAGCCGTACCTTTACCTAACCTTCTCGGGCTCGTCTGGGTACGGTTTTCCAACTATGAACGAGTTCTTACAACGGAAGAACAAGCGGAGTATGATGAACTCGTTCAAACTAGGCTTAAGATATTTATTCGATCTAATCTCGCCTATGATCGAATACGTGAACAACTAAGAACACAAACTCGACCTGTGTTCTCGAAAGATTCGGCTTTGAAGATCGTTGTTCATTTTTCTCGTTTTCTTCTATTTCTTCATTGTCTTGTCGCCCCTTTCACCGAATGGTGGAGGAGAGATATATATAGGTGAAGATTCAAATTAGCCGTTGGAAGAGAGCCGTTTGAATCTTACCTACTCTTGTCGTCTTCGGCCATTACCTACGAAGTGAGGCTCCGTATTCGTGGGTTATTCCTTCTCCGATTTGATCGCGTCGACAAGATCTTCTCGACACGGATCTTGTCTTCGAGAAGGTCTTCGTCTTCGAGCCGCTAAGCGTTCGCCGTGTCTTCGCCGTTTTGGACTCGCCGCGTCTCGACTCGAGTCGTGTCTTAGACCCGTGCCGTATCATCAACCCGAGCTCGTGCCTTCAACTCCGAGCCGCGTCATCGACCCGAGCCGTGTTTTAGACCCGAGCCGTGTCATCGACACTAAGCCGGGTCTTTACACCGAGACGGGTCTTGACTCTCGCTTGGTCTTGCTCTCGCTCGAGTCCGCTCCGCCGAGCCGTGTCTTCTCGTCGTCTTCAGCGAGTCTACCTGTAAACTAAGAAACTCTATAAGCTCAAACAGGTGAGCTGGAAACAACACAGTTTGTACATTCATCTACTCGGTTGGGGTCAGCTGGGTTTTGGTATCCAATCAAAACTCTATTAATTTTCCCAACAATTATGTTTATATTACAATTATCGTTGTTCATGAAGAAACACGAATTTTGAATAATCTGGAAAGGTTATCTATATATTGATGCTAATTAAAGTAGCACAAGTAATATTCCTGAAGAATATTACATGCTCTGAAGAGCAAATAAATATTTGGATATTATATTTATCCTTGATTCTTTTGTGCAGAATTGCACAAATGGCAAATATAGCCAAACTTGAGTTCATTGCTCTTGACATCTCTGGCAAGAACTATATGTCATGGACTCTTGATGTTGATGTTCACCTGATCTCAAGGGGTCTAGGGGAGACAATAAAAGAAGGAAATAACGCATCCGAACAGGATCGCGCTAAGGCATTAATTTTCCTTCGTCATCATCTTCATGATGATCTAAAGATTGAGTATCTGACTGTCAAAGATCCAAGTGAATTGTGGACAAACTTGAAAGAAAGGTTTGATCATCAAAGGACCGTTGTCCTTCCTAAAGCTCGTTACGAGTGGATGCATCTTAGACTACAAGATTTTAAGTCTGTGAGTGCTTATAATTCTGAATTATTTAGAATTATTTCTAAATTGAAACTTTGTGGAGAGAATATCACTGATGCTGATATGCTTGAGAAAACATTCTCCACTTTTCATGCTTCAAATGTGCTCTTACAGCAACAATATAGGAAGCATGGTTTCACAAAGTACTCTGAACTAATATCTTGTTTATTGGTTGCCGAGCAAAATAATGAATTGCTCATGAAAAATCACGAACTCCGACCCACCGGTTCCACTGCATTGCCTGAAGCCAATGCAACTTTCAACCATGAAAATGGATGTGGTCGTGGGAACCAACGTGGACGTGGGCGTGGTCGTGGACGTGGATATGGTCGCGGTCGTGGACGCGGTAAACCAAATGATGCAACCTCTAGCAACAAAAGGCATAAAGCATCCAATGACCACAATTCATCCAGAAAGGAAACTGTATGTCATAGATGCGGCATGACAGGACATTGGGCACGTACTTGCCGAACGGCAAAGCACCTTGCGGATTTATATCAAGATTCCATCAAGGGAAAAGACAAGAAGGAAACCAATGTCGTTGACTTTGACGGTCCAATTGATACTACTCACTTAGATGTCTCCGATTTCTTTGATGACCCAAAAGGCGACAATATTGATCAGTTGATTGGTGGTGGTGTGCTTGAAGACAACAATATGGACATTGTTTAGTCCTTTTTATCACTAATTTCTAGTTATTTAGAAGATATTGCTTATTTCTGTTGTTTTTTTTAAATCGTTGTTTTTCAGTACAAAACAATTGTTTATTTTTCTTTTAAATGTTTATTCAGTAATTGATCTTTTTTTTAAAAAATTTATCAGAAATTCAAATGGAATCTTGTGATATTTGTCTTGCCGATAGTGCCACTACCCACACCATTCTCCAAAATAAGAAATATTTTCTTAAGTTAACATTAGCTGAGGATAATGTTAACACGATATCAGGTGCATCAAATATCATTGAAGGCTCCGGAAGAGCTTGTATCATTTTGCCAAATGATACTAAATTAATTATTGAAAATGCCCTGTACTCTAGTAAGTCTAGAAGAAACTTACTAAGTTTCAAGGATATCCGCTATAATGGATACCACATCGAGACAATAGCAGAAGGTACTAATGAATATCTTTGCATAAATTCTTTTGTATCTGGCCATAAGCTAACAAAAGAAAAATTATCAACACTACCTTCTGTAATGTATTACACATTCATAAAGGCAATTTAGACAAACCATGTCATGAACCCGAAGTTCAATGACACAAAAAGCTTTATGCTTTGGCATGATAGGTTTGGACATCCTGGAGCAACTATGATGCGCCGAATAATTAATAATTCATATGGGCACAATATAAAGAACCAGAAGATTCTTTTAACAAATGAATTCCCATGTGATGCTTGTGCGCAAGGCAAGTTAGTCATTAGACCTTCATATACGAAGGTTGATGTTGAATCTCCATCTTTCTTAGAAAGAATTCAAGGAGATATTTGTGGACCTATACATCCACCGTGTGGACCTTTTCGATACTATATGGTATTGATTGATGCTTCTTCTAGATGGTCACATGTATGCTTGCTTTCTACTAGAAATGCAGCATTTGCTAGACTGCTTGCTCAAATTATAAAATTAAGAGCTCAATTCCCAGACAATTCGATCAAAAGAATTCGTCTTGATAATGCTAGTGAGTTTACATCTCAAGCATTTGAAAATTATTGTATGGCTATTGGAATTGAGATTGAACATTCAGTTGCTCATGTCCATACTCAAAATGGTTTAGCAGAATCGTTTATAAAACGTCTTCAACTTATTGCTAGACCATTACTTATGAAATCAAAACTCCCAACTACTGCTTGGGGTCATGCCATATTACATGCAGCAACATTAGTTCGTATTAGGCCAACAGCCAACCATCAATACTCCCCAATGCAAATTATTTTTGGTCGAGAACCTGATGTTTCTCACTTACGAACTTTTGGTTGCGCGGTTCAAGTTCCAATTGCACCCCCACAACGAACAAAAATGGGTCCCCAACGAAGGCTTGGGATATATGTTGGATTTGATTCACCGTCGATTATACGGTATCTTGAACCTTTAACGGGTGATTTATTTACTGCACGTTTTGCAGATTGTCATTTTGATGAAATGACATTTCCAACATTAGGTGGAACAAATCTACATCCAGAAAAGCACAGGGAAATTTCTTGGAATGAAAAAAGTTTATCACATTTTGATTCCCGAACTAATCAATGTGAACAAGAAGTTGAAAAGATAATTCACTTGCAAAAGATTGCAAATCAACTTCCTGATGCTTTTGTAGATACAAGAAAAGTGACACAATCTTATATACATGCTGCAAATACTCCAGCTAAAATTGATGTCCCTGAGGGACAAATAGCTTTGGCAGCAAATGAATCTAAAGTTCGTCAAAAACGTGGTCGACCAATTGGTTCCAAAGATTCTGTGCCTAGAAAAAGAAAGAGGCAAGATGGAAACCAAACAATGACGAAAATGATTCATCAATCAAATGAAAGTGATGTAATTCCTGAAGAATTACAAGTGTCTGAAAATCATGAGATCTCGATAAATTATTTATCTTCTAATCAGATACTGGAGAGAGAAAATATCATTGTGGATGATATATTCGCCTTTAATATAGCACATCAAATTTTAAATGAGGATCCTGAACCATGCTCTGTTACAGAATGTAAACAGAGAGATGATTGGCCAATGTGGAATGGTGCTATACAAAGGGAATTAAATTGCTTAGAAAACCGGAAAGTTTTTGGACCTATAGTTCAAACTCCGGAAACTGATATCCCTGTAGGATACAGATGGGTCTTTGTTAGAAAGAGAAATGAGAAAAATGAAGTTACGAGATATAGAGCAAGACTCGTAGCTCAAGGTTTCTCTCAAAGACCAGGAATTGATTATGAGGAAACATACTCTCCAGTAATGGATGCAATTACTTTCAGATTTTTGATTAGTCTTGCTGTGTCATTAAGGCTTGATATGCGCCTTATGGATGTAGTAACTGCCTATCTATATGGGTCATTAGATAGTGACATATATATGAAAATTCCCGAAGGATTTAAAATGCCTGAAGCATTTCAGTCAAAACCCAAAAGCATGTTTTCGATTAAACTGCAAAAGTCGTTGTATGGGCTAAAACAGTCTGGACGTATGTGGTATAAGAGACTGAGCGAGTATCTATTGAAAGAAGGATACAAGAATGATGATATCTGCCCGTGTGTTTTTATAAAGAAAACTGAAAATGGATTTGCAATTATAGCAGTTTATGTTGATGATTTGAATTTAATTGGGACTCCTGAAGAGCTCAATAAAACTGCTGAATTTTTGAAGAAAGAATTTGAGATGAAAGATTTGGGAAAGACAAAATTTTGTCTTGGTTTGCAAATTGAACGTGTCCGTGAAGGAACGTTTATTCATCAATCGACATATACAGAAAAAGTGTTAAAACGCTTTTACATGGATAATGCACATCCATTAGCATCACCAATGGTCGTTAGATCTCTTGATACAAATAAAGATCCATTTCGACCTATTGAAGATGGTGAAACGATACTTGGTCCTGAAGTACCATATCTAAGTGCAATTGGAGCATTGGCTTATTTGGCTAATAACATTAGACCAGATATAGCTTTTTCTGTAAATCTTCTCGCAAGATATAGCTCTGCTCCCACTTTAAGACATTGGAATGGTGTTAAGCACATTCTACGTTATCTAAAAGGTACTGTTGACCTTGGGTTATATTATCCAGAGAATTCTAATAATTCTCTAGTGGGATATGCGGATGCAGGATATTTATCCGATCCACATAAAGCCAAGTCACAAACTGGCTACGTTTTTACATGTGGTAGAACTGCTATATCTTGGAAGTCTGTGAAGCAAACCTTGACTGCAACATCTTCAAATCATTCTGAAATTATTGCAATCCATGAAGCAAGTCGAGAGTGTGTATGGTTGAGAAATATGACAAGTCATATCCAAGAATCGTGCGGATTAGCTTCATCAAAGGTCAATCCAACTGTTTTATATGAAGACAATGCTGCTTGCATCGCGCAACTCAAGGAAGGATACATCAAAGGTGATAGGACGAAGCATATCTCTCCCAAGTTTTTCTACGCACACGATCTCCAAAAGAATGGCGATATCAACATTCAACAGATTCGCTCAAGTGACAATTTGGCGGACTTATTCACGAAGGCATTACCAACATCAACATTCAGAAAGTTGGTTCACAAGATCGGCATGCGCCGACTCAAAGATCTACAATGATCTCAAGTTCAGGGGGAGCAGTTGTACTCTTTTTCCTTCGACTAGGTTTTGTCCCATTGGATTTTTCTAGCAAGGTTTTAATGAGGCAACATTTATTTTAGGGATTGGTCAATCAAGGGGGAGTGTTGTAAATATATCTTTTAGATATATATGATAGGAGTGTTGACCAAGTAAACCCCTAAAACCCTAGCTCTCTGTACCACTATAAATAGAGGCCTTTGGTCCTCATATTGAATACACACACAATTATTATTCTCTCTACTTTATTCTCTCTTCTCTCTAGTTTATAACACTATTTCAAATGTGGTGTTGTCAACTTGTCGTGCAGTTTGATGGTCATTCTTTTGTCGAGTGTAGAAATGTGAATTATGTAAGATGCAAAGGATTGAAGACAAATTCAAAAAAATAAAAAAATAACAGTGGGAGGTCTAAAAACTAAAGAAATTACAGTTATTGGATTGTGGGTGGTTACTTAAAGTCATAACCATGACTCTTAATCTAATCTGCGATCACATTCATATCTTCCGAATAATATGTATAACTTTTTGTTAAATATAAAAACTTGCTCCAACGAAACAAGATCCGTCAAATGGTATTTATATATGAATACAAGTTTGTGTATATTTGATGATTTTCTTTGTAATATATTATTGATGTGTCAATTCAATCTTCTTCTAGGTATGAGTCCGATCTCATAGGTCTTGCTTCGTGAGATGTCTGGCAATAAATTCTTTTTTTATTGAAATATTATCAATATTTATCAAATATAGGATAATGATCACATATATTTATTGTTGGTCTTTCTAGTGATCACATAATAGTGTTAAATGCGTGCTCATGTGTAACTCTGTTCGCAAACTAAACAATCTAAACGGGAATAAATAAATAAATAAATAAAAATAAAAAATAAAATTAACCACAGTCACATTGATCACCCCCAACAAATTTATGAAGAGAAGTAACTTTACACTAGTGCATCGCAATTTATGAATCCAATATACTTCATTTGAAATCATAAAAATAAAGCCAATACAATTTACGCTACTAAATAAACTCTAAAAGATATAATTTTTTTTTTTGGATTTGGAAAAGGAATACGGTAGAGGTTGAGCTCGAGACCTCTCTGATCTCGTCCTATATCCAATATTCATATTCATATTGGGATGAATAATAATAGCCTCGCAACAAAGGCATGTAGTTGGCCAAGACCCCAAGTGGGAAAGGGATAATAGAAGAATCCAACATTGAATGCCAAAGCCCCGTTTTTCTGATCCAATTTTTTTTCAAACACCATTCGTGGAAATTATACTGTGGAGGTGTGTACTACCAGAATCTATAAGAAACATTGCAGTTTGATTCATAATTTTCCCCATTTTTCTTTTTATAATAAATGTATGTACAACTACCACATGTCACATAATGTATGGATTTCGCTGTTCCGATAGTACGTCCTATTGATAATAAATCTTCCCACCAACCCGCAATCAATTATATATATATAGGATCCAATCATTATAATCACTAAATTTGATTCTTGGAACTTTTATATATGGGATTATAGAGTCCCACATACCAATCATTATAGATTTTCTCTTCCTTATACGATTAAATCTAAATTAAATAATTCTATAGAGTAAGATTTTGGTCGTATAAAGTTTAAAAAAGCTTTGGAAATGCCGCAATTAAAATTTTACAATAAATGAAATTCCAGGTAAGGGTATTTAAGTTAAGGGATGAATCATGAAATTGTGGCTTGTGGGTGCTAATTAATATGTGCATGAAGCGACGTGTTATTAATACTACATGAATGAAAATAAAATTTTTTAATGTATGACAAATGTTTAAGTGCATCTGTTTTATTCCTTGGCAGGGTAATTGAGTCAGAGAGGATATGGAGAAAATCCCAGTCGCAATTTTCACTTGCTCATAATGTGCGTTGATAAAAGAGGCGACCAGAAAAGCATCCAACACACAAGATTCTGTAGCTGCACAAGAATGGAGTGGAAATAACTTCTTGCAGGAGGCTGCAGACGAGCTCAAGCCCGATGTCATGTCGACACGTACGGAAAGGGAAATCTTGCACCATCCATTTCAAACTGACATATTTTCATGTACGTAGATCATCTACCACACTTGATGCAATACACCTATTTTTTATTCTGCTATTTCTTTCCTATATGAGAGCTTATCTTTCAGAAGTTAAAGATATATATCCTAAACTCTTCAGTTAGTATGATATCCTAAAATCTTGGATTCTAATTTTGAAGGGCTTCATTAGTTCTTTCTCTTCCTAATATGTATGGCAATTGTGTTGAGATTTGTTGTCATTCTTTCCTTATGAGTTTTGGCAAATCTAGGTTAGCATTAGTAGGATAGACTCCGGGAACAAATAAACTGGCTCTCTTTCACATTGACCTAAGATATGAAAAAGCTACATTCTTTTTTATCTTCACAGCATCATAAGTTGAGTACAAAGTTATTTTAGGACTTTAACTTTTGTCATTTTGCAAAAATATGACACATTTTTTCGGGCTTTCAATTATAGGACAAAATTTAAAAAATTAATCATCATCAGGACAGATTTGGGCCCGATTTATGATGGTCGGGCTAAGTTACACGTGTGCTCAATTAAAGGGTCTGATGCCCATGTGGTTGTATACGAATCGAATAATTTTGGTTCGGTTCGGTATTCGATTCGAATTTTTGATATTCGAATTCGAAAATTTATGATTCGAATTAGTTATCAAATACTTTTTTCGATTCGATTAGTTATCAAATACAAATTCAAAATCATGATATTCGATTCGATATTCGAAAATATTCGATTAAATATTCGATTATATACATATATATTTAATATTCACAAATACATATTTATATAGATATATATACACATTAAAATGTGTTGTTTGACCCATCTTTAAGCTCATTTTAAAATAAGGTCAAAATTTTCCTTAAGGGATATGTACTGCATTAACTATAATATCTTCATTGGTGCGATGTAAGTCATAGTCTTTCTCTCTCATCTAACTATTTTATATTGTCTCGCATCTACCATCATTCTTATTATCGTTTTTCATCGCATTCCTTTACAGATTTATGGAAATTCGTTCTTCATCTCCTTTCTATATAGATTCGATATTCGATTCGAATTCGTGAAATTATTCGAATATTCGAATTCAAATCAAATTTAATATTCGAATATGATTCGAATTCGAATTCGAATTCGAAAATGGTTTCATGAATTCGATTCGTTTACAATGATATTCGATTCGATTCGTTTACATCCCTATGTGGATGCCCATGTGTCAATTTCATAATAAAATCTAAAAATCAAAACTAATCAATTCAAAATTAAAATTAGTAAAATCAATATTAACTCCCATAAAGCTAAAAGAAATCATGCTGCCAAAAAAAAAAAGAAACCCAAATCATATCTCACCCCCAATTTAAAGAACCCTAGTCCCAAATCGATTGCAAATCTGATTTTCTATTGCCCAGACTAAATCGAACTAACATAATCGACTCTGAAACAAGGTGAAAACAATGTGCTTCGAGTCCTCTTTCTCCCGATTCAGAAGCTTCAACAAAAGGGACTCCGTGTCGATCTTGTAGCAGATCGCCCAAATGAATCCCAGCGAGCAGGGGGACGGGACCCACGACCTCTTGCAGAGGTGGAGCCCGCTCTGCTGGCCGGCGGCGGTGAAGAGGAGGAGGAGGGCGGTGGAGTGGAAGAGGAAGAAGATGCAGTAGAGGTGGGTGATCTCTTTGCTGGTAGCGTCGATCTGGGTTTCCTTGAGAGAGAGGCGGTTGAGGATGAGCTCTTCCTCTTTCAGCCACTGCTTCAGGAGGAGTTTGTGGGTCGGCGTTCCGGCGATCTGGTGGAGCGGGTGCAGCGCCTTTGCTTCCATTACGGATGAGTTGGTGTCGGCATTATGATCGGTTTTAATTTTGAATTAATTAGTTTTGATTTTTAGATTTTATTATGAAATTGACACATGGGCATCGGGCCCTTTAATTGATCACACGTGGAACTTAGCCCGACCATTATAAATCGGGCTCAAATATGTCCTGATGATGATTAATTTTTTAAATTTTGTCTTATAATTGGAAGCTCGAAAAAATGTGTCCTATTTTTGCAAAATGGCAAAAGTTAAAGTCCTAAAATAACTCTGTACTCTCATGAGTTTGCCCCTTTGCTATTTCAAGAATATTTGTGCCAACACAGTTTCTCCTGCACTGGTGACGATTTTCTGAAGTGGGTTACAAGGTAGCTGTGAGTCTGATATAATTGCTTTTTTTAATCAACTTAATGGATTACATCCTCGTTAGACTCATTTTGGTGTATGAGTATGACTAACTGAAAAGGAATAGAATATTTTCTTGTCTTGTGTGAAAAGCGGAGGCCTTCAAATATCTTGTCAAATTGCTTTGTGGATATGTTCTTTGTCTTAATTCCAGACATTAGAATGTTTTCGTGCAACTTATTGCATTATTTTACCTGAAGTGAAGGGAAGACCCAACAAAACTTTTTCCTCAGATTCTAATATGAATGGTATATGAAATTTTCTTTCTACGCACTATTCAACTTTGCATGCAGGTGTTAAGATGTTTAACTTTAATGATTATCTTATGTAGGACGGTGCCAGATATTTTTTTGTTAATTTATAATTCTATATGAAAATTGAATAGGTATAATATAAAATTTGTATTTGTGATTTAAAGAAATGCTGTTATAGGGCTAATGATGTGCAGTTTCACCAACTCTAATTAGAACTTGTGCTTTAGATTATAATCCTTCCAAACAAGGAGCTGGGTCCATGGCAGTGGTATATTCTTGCTCTATGGCACCAACGAGTTACGGTAGCCGCAATCTCAGCACCCTTTCTTTGAGGTACCAACACCGGTCGAGGCTCAACTCCCGCTGGCAATCTACTTTGACTTCTTTTAGTGTAGGCATGTATCATTGTCTTTGCAGTCATTCCATTGTAATCTGGAATTCTGTTTACTAAGCTGGGAACAATTCTCCTGTAATTAACATATTTTTCATATCATATCTGCTCATGAATCAAACAAGAAACATAATATTACTGTAATTAACATATTTTTGTATACTACTACTATTTGTTTACAAAGTCCAAGATAATATATATGCGTGTTTTTGTGCATAAAATGGTGGCTGCAATTTAGGAAATTCTACCAATTGAATGTAGCATAAATAAAACTCAATTTTTGGACAATCCAAAAAAAGCAAATTCTAGTTATGGCAACAGAAACTACTTGTTATGAAATATATGATAAAGTATATGATTGACTCAATAAAATTTGAATTAATTCCAAATTCATCCTACTCGGTAAATTCTTTTTACTGTTAACGGGTCCTGTCAAGAAACTTACATTTCAAAGTTTGGATCTACATTTAGTAATTTTTTTGCATTTCATTTACATACATAAGATAAAGATACACGTGCATGTTACATATATCTATATATATAGTCATATTATTCAACATTTGAAAAAAAAAACCCTATAATTTAATATGTTAGTTCTTTAGAGTACCTCTCTCCCATCATGCTTATACAGACAGCTATGATGATTATATATTATATAATTGGTGTACCCATGCAAATGATTTATTTAACTAAGTTACCCTTAACAAAATTGAGTTCATTCACGTTACCCTAAGTTAGGTCGATGTTACAAACTGGGAACTTTATCATAAATCAGCTCCCATTACTTGAATAATTTTATTCTACATTGATTCATAAAATTATCAACTTATGACCTCAACTTGGTAATGTTTTGCAAAAATATCATGACCTTAATTTGGGATATGTGTTTAAAAAAAAAACCAATAAGTGTCACAAATAGAAATTTCTGGCATCGGAATTCTGACTTAGCATTCCTAAGTCTTGCGTTTAACCATGTGTCCAATTTCATAGATAGATTTACACATGCAACTCTTATGTCGGGATTTTAATCTAGTGACATTTATTAGAAAATGTTGAAAGATCAAGGTTTTTTTTAAACATATAGTATATTTTTAGAACATTGAGACATTTTTGTAAAACACGTTAAATAAGGTTATTAGTTAATATAACCCTAAATATATAATAGTATCTCTTTTTTAAACAGCATATGAAAGAAAAACCCATATTTGACTTGATTTTTTTGATGAGGACTAAGGTGAAAGTTGCTTTGTTTGTTAGCTTTTTTGTGGGCATTCACTTCAAAAAAAAAAATTAATGAAAAAATGGTCCCCTTCACCTAATATCTATTCTTTTGCTTTTATATATGAAAATAATTGTTCATGCATGCAGCTCTATGTCACATTGTTGTCATGGGCCTTTTATGCCATTCTCATTGTAGCTCTTTTCCAATCTATCATTTTCTTTGGTCATAAAATGATGATATAAAGTTATAAACATACATACAGATTAAAAGGCAACCATTATTATATATTTATGAATTATGATGTTATTGAGAATCTGAATCCAATTAAACTATTAAGCAGCTGCGTTTTTTGAGGCGTTTTCGTGAAAGGAACTTATCATACTTTATTTTTTTAATTATTTAGAAAACTTTTATTTATGGCCTTGATGATGATGCTTAATGTTTATTTTTAACTTTTGCTTACTATATTTATGTTGCATTCTACATATTTCCCTCACTTCTTAAATACATAACATAAGTGTAATTTCCTCCTCAAGAAAAAAAAAAGTGTAATTTCGTATGTTGATTCTGAAATTAAAATTCTAGGGGAGCCTTATTTAATATTGAATCGTATTAATGAGTTTAATTTTGAGTCAACCCTAGTCAAACAGCTTAGATTTAATTGGCATTTATTTTTCCTTTTTGGTCGTGCATCGAACCGACACCATGAACATATAACGCAGGCTAGGGCTCAAGATCCAAGATTAGTTGCAAATCAATAATACTAATCCAATTAATATTAATTGCAAAATTAATTAAGACATAAGTATTGGCCATCCTAGTTTGTAGGCGGAGTTTCAGCAAAAGACAAATTAAACCAAACCAACATGCATACAGTCAAGTCTGACACCATCATTTTTCAATGCACTTCACTTTCCACTTGTTCTTCAATCTTCATCTATCTTCTTCCCCCCCCCCCCCCCTCTCTTTCTATACACATGCCAAATCTTTCTTGTATCTATACTTAATATATATGTGTGTGTGTGTGTGTGTCTTATATATATGTTATTTCTTGTACTTGTTTTTTTGTTCTTGTTTTTATGTGTGTTGAAAGAGGCATGTGCATAATTGAGATGCATGCATCAACAATTTAGTTAATGTTTTTGATGAATTAGTGCGTCAGAAATTTGGTGAAATCCATGTGCAGCCCTGCGAAGAAATCACCTGGAGATTGTAGAGAGAGAGAGAGCAATGAATTTATTCATTTGTAGCGAAATTTTGAAACTTTGATATAACAATGCAAGCACTTTTATGTACATGGAAAAGGGTTGATGATGATAAGTTACAAAATTCCAACATATTAACATATTACAACCTCACAAACAATATCAAAATCAAAGAACAAAAATAAAATAGAAAAATTTAGAAATTTGCCAGCCTTTTCTATTTCTAAAACTTGCCTCATAAACCCAAAAAGATGAGCAAGAAAAAACAATAATTGTAGAAATGTTTTTTATACTAAATGGAGTAAGATCTTGTGCATACGGTTCCAAGAGCTTCAGTCATCAAAGCAGAGAAACTGGTCATGGCTTGGAAAACTCCAGGCAGCCCTGTCTGAATGTTGTTCAGCGTCATCGCTCTCGTCACCTCGACGGCCTTCGAGTGTTTCACCATCTCGTCTTCCACCCGCCGCTGGCAAGCTCCCAGCTCGGCTTTTTTCTCCGACAGTGGGTCCCGTGCGTCGAGGGCGTGCCCATTGTCTGGCCCCGTGTCGGGAAGCCCTATCCCAACCATGGAGTAGGAATGGTAGTACTTCTTCTCGATGTTCCTGAGCGAGGACGCCTTCTTCTCGAGCTCCTTGGATGCAGCCTCGGTTCGTTTCTTGACCTTGAGCTCCTCTGCTTGCTTCGAGGTTATTGAATGGACGACGTTGATGAAGCTTTTGATGGCCTCGGACGCAACGGTATCTGGAACGCGGTCGAGTGCAAGTTTCCACTCATCACAGAAGGCAAAGACTTGAGATAGTTCCGTTGCTCCTCCTCCGTTGCTCGTTTCGTTGTGGATGGGGAGGAGCGTGAGTTTGAACCAGCCATGGAGGGAGCACACGAAATCCCTTTGGAACTTCACGAGACGACAGAAACTGGAGTGCCACGCTGATACAGCTGACTCAAGATCGCGTGTTGCCTGCCTGTGCAGATCTGATGTTGATTCGCCTTTGTTTGTTTGATTAACGAGGCCACGGACTTGCTGCACGATGTCGTTCTGGACCTCGTGGAACTGATTCATTGATCTCCACATGTACATGAACCTGCATTTATGTTCAGTGACAAGCATACGAAATTCAAATCGACTGCTTTTCCAATAATCGGGCTTGATGGTAAGATATGGGGGCAACACAGATAGTAAAAACCTAGCAAAATCGAGAGAGATTAATATAACCATGCCAACTTTAGCCTCTAATTGGCTCGAAAGATGGCTCCCCTCCTCCACTTCCCTCGTGGGGGTAGAGAGGGAGACGAAAAAGTTTATGTGGACCGTGTGACAATAATTTCCATTTAAGTAACGAGGAGAATCATCTTTCGTTAGAAATCTTGATACCATTGAGGATATTCAAGGTCAAAACTAAACATATTAAGAACTGATATTTTGTAGAAGCAGACGAGAATGGACTTACCCATGACAAAGTTCCACGAGCTGTGGGACAAGGTCAGAGTCTCGTAGACCAATAATAGCAGATGAGGTTGTTGATACCGCCTGAGATGTCACCACAATTAGAGACTGAAGCCTTGTAATCGACGCCTTTGTCTTGTCCAATTTGGTGTCCTCTTCACTCCGGTATTCCTGACTTTGAAGTGTGGACAATTTTTTGTCGTGCTCAATTTTTACTCCTTCTCTTGCCTGAGTTGATCATCAACACAAAACAAACCATCAAGACAATAACTAAAATTAGTTGGATGAAGTGGCACCAAATTTAGAATCAAGGATGGTGCCTCCACTGTCCACAATTTCACATGCTCAAAGTAACGCTAACACCAAACATCAGACGCCCTCAAAAATAAGTTGCACGTGCATGAAGACCGATACAATGCAGGTACAAATCATACAACTGGAGGTACGAGTAAAAAATAACTTCTTACTGATAGATTGTGTTAAAACATACTAGTTAATCGAAATTTGTCCAGCATAGAGATGTTCATTTTCTTTTCTTAATGACAGCAAACCTCAGCTGGAAGAAACGATAAGTTTTTTGTCCCAATGTTGACACCCTAAGATAAATTCCAGGTTGTCGTTGTCCCACACCACGAACACTTGTTACATTACATATGAAAAGAATCCAAGAAAACAAGCTAACATAAGAAAGGTGCAAACAGCATCACCACCACCCTACTTACAACATTTGTTCCAAGTATATGCAATCTCCCCTAACTTTCACAACACAGTTTCGATCATGAAATGACCAAAGAAAAAAGGATCTTTTCCCACAATTGTCAATTATGGCCCGAGATGAGATGGAACATGTAAGAGAAGAAATCAAATGTACATGGTTCTTCAAGAAAGTAAGAACTACAATGATTAGAGTTCAAGATTTAGATCTATACCTTCACTTCTTGATAGAGTTTCTTCTCCCATGCCAAGAGCCGTTCCAATGTGCAGCAGAGACTCTTCGAATCACCGGATTGCTCAATCGAAGCGGGATCAAACCGGTATTTAACAGCCAAAGGAGGCTTAGATGTCCAGCTAGAGCTCAAGTTACTAAGCATTCCACTAGAATGATAAACCGTCTCTGCAATATCAAAAGAAAATAACACTCAACTTTCTAAACCTAGTATCTTACATCAGAAAACGTTGTAATAAGTTGCAATATCACCATTCATTATTTCAATACTACAAATATCTTAGAAATACAATCTGAAAGACATTATAACTGACATGAAATAGCATTAATTTGAATCAGCAGCAACCATGCAATAATCAATTCTTGATTAAAAAAAAACTCAAAAGTTGAAACTTACTCTTCAATTGCTTGAAGCTCCGATCAAGCTGAGCCCTGCCGGTTTCCAGCATCTCGGAAACCTGATCTCCGGCGCCGGCGGCCTTGTCAAAGTACTCCCTGATCGCCGCCACGATCTCCGCCAAATCTTTGTGCCTCACCACAATCCTCCTGTCCAAATTCCCCCCTTTGTGATTCTCATCCCCCCAACTTACCGACGACTTCCCGTCATCCTCCTCCGACAATTTCTCCGATTTGCTCGAGAATTTCGAATTCACATTCACATTACCACTCCTCATATTGGCCGCCGCCGCAGCGTCATTTTTCATGGAGCCGAGATTCGACCTCGACCCAAAATCAGATCTTGACTTCAAATCCTCCCTCTCGTCATCATCATCATCATCATCAGATGAACTGCTGGTGCTACTGTAGTGATCGTGATCTCCCCATTCACTGCACTGCACCTCCTCTCTCTCTGTTTCCTCCTCACTCTCCCACCGTTTCAAGCTCTGCCCTTTCTTCTGCAATGGCGGAGGGCCTCCTTGCCTCGTGTACTTCTTGGCGTAGCTGTTGTCGGAATAGCGCGAGAAGGAGGAGTAGTTGGACGCCCTGTCGTCGAATTGCTTGCCCTGATCGGCGGTGAAGGGATTTTGGTAGTGATCGTCCTGATCCCGAACGTTGGAATACGATGTGAAGCTGGAAGCTCTATCGTCGATATCATTGTCGGTGTAGCGATCGTCGTCGGAATTGCTATCGTCGATCCGGGCGGCGGCGTGCTTGGAGTTGCGGAGCTGCTCAAAGTGCTCGGAATCGGGCGGAGATGGCGGAGGGTAGAAATTGTCCCAATTCCAAACGGAGGATGATTGAGAGGGAGTGGCGGAGTAAGTTGAATGAGCTTTTGCATTGTAGCTCAAGTTATGTGGTGGGGAAGAAGTGAAGCTAGAATCTGAGAGGATGTGGGGAACTTTCAGGGGCTTCTTCCGCCGAATCGGCGGCGGCTGTTGTTGTTGGTGGTGGTGGTGGGAGGAGGCGGTGGACATAGGGGGTGGGGGCGGAGGGGGGTGGAGGGACGGTGAAGGAGAGGGGTTGCGAGGATGAGGGGGAGGGATAAAATTGGGGGGCTTAGGTTTCGCGGCGGCGGTGGAGGAGGGTGTGCGGAGGAGGACGGCGGGGGCGTGTTGCGACACGGCGAGGGGCTCGCCGGAGGCGAAGGTGACAAGGGCGGAGCCGGTGATTCGGAGGGAGCGGCAGTAGTCGGCGTGGGCGGCGGCGAGGTGGTGGCGGGAGTAGACGGCCTCTTTCATGAGGCGGCGCCGTTCCTTGCACCGCCGCACCGTGTCCTCGTTGTCCAGCTTCGACGCCGTACAGCCCATTTTTTTCCCTCACGCCAACCGCTATTTCCTTATTTCGGAGAGAAGGGAGGTACTGAGGGATTGCGGGGGCGGCGGAGAGGGGACGGCGATTATGGAAAGAATGGTGGTGGAGGGAAGATTAAGACAATGGACAGTTGATGTTGTCCCATCCGTGTGGCTTTTCTTTTTTCACACAGTTCACACACTACACTCACTGCACTTTACTCTTCATCAGTCTCTCCACTACTTAAAGGAAGAATCATCTCTCTATTTTCTACTTTTCAATAATACTTCATTTGTAGTTATTGGTTATTGCTATACTAATTACACTCTGTCTAATGCTCTGTGAAAAAAATATTTTTATTTAGATATGATCTGATTTTCATAATATCCACAGTTTGTTTTATACTTTTATTTGATTTCGAGATTATGAAAATCTGAAGAAATATGTAAATCTCGTATGTTGGATTTTGCGAGTACAGGTACAGTGTAAAGTAAAAAAATATTCAAATAATATAAAATCAAAAATCTTGTATCAAATGTAAGATCTGTTCTGGATAGCTGCCTGCCTGGCTGGTTTATCAGCCTGAGTAAATAATTAATTATGAGTATGATTTAACACTTAATTGTGGTATTAACTGTTATTTTTATTTATTTCTTTTATTTATAATTTAAGATATTAGAAAGACTCCATTAATTCTATAAGATGGCAAAGAAAGAGTAGTATATTTATAGTCATCGAAAAATCAAGTAAAGTAATTATAATGTCTAAAGCTTGAATTTAACGAAACTTTTATAAGTGTAAAGGCATCTGTAAAAAAGTGAAAGTTGGTGACAAAGTTACACAGTAAAAGATAAAAAATTTGGTAGGTGGACCGTGGGTGGCCTTAAATGGTAAATTCCTTTTCTTTTTTCTTTTATTTTTTATTTTTTATTTTCAATTTTTAACAACCATCTAAAAGGAGGAGGCATATTGAGAGTGCATCTAGCTCAAAAAGAGGTTTGAGTAGTTAGATTAGATTTCAATGAAGCAAAAGAGGAAAATTAGAATATATGTATATTATATGTGTGTGTGTCTTTATTTACCACCTCAAAAGGTTTCAATAGGTGTTGTGAAAATATAATTTCTGAAACAAATTTTTATTTTTTACTCATACTTTCCATTACGCCGGTCCAAATATTTACTTTGTACGAAAATTGCGCTTTTTGCAATAAATGATTATCTATTCCTAATTTCCTTACAATGTCTACAAGACTTCCATGATGACAATTTTGTTTTATTGTAGAGACCTAAAAATATTTATTTTTATCTTTTCCAATAGTGCAATGACAAATGCATGCGAGAGTTTTTATTTTATTTTTTCATCTTTTTTTCGTGTTGCCTGATAAATATTTTCTATGAATTAGAAATATGCTACATTATTTCCAATTTAAACCTAATTAATATCATTCAATAGAGTTGAACAGAAAAAAATTACTCATAGGAATAAAATGTGAGCTTATTTCCTTTTTCTGAAAGATTCTAAAATTCTTTGCCATATTCCCCTCTTTTATCATTCTACTACTTTTTTTGTTGAAATCCTTTTAATTTTTTTTACTTTGGGTGTATAAAAATTCTCCAAAAAAGTTCTCAAGTTTGAAACATAAAGCCCAAAAAAGGGGATATGCCCACTGCTGAATGTTGATGTTGGGTAAATTCCTTCCATTTAAAATTATTGTTTTATAGGAAAAAGGAATTAAAGGGGACATAGGGGTGGTGAAAGTAAAAGGTTGAAATTTGTGAAAGGAAATTTTTCCACCTCTAACCCAACTGGACCCAACAATCAAAATCAGAGTGACCTCTATCTTTTGTATTTTCATTTCTTATTAATGTTTTATTTTATTTATTTTTATTTATTATATGATTTTCCCAACCGAATTTATACTTATCATCAACCGAAACCCCTGTTTGTGTCCTTATCTGGTTATGGAAGGATAAGTCAATAATTGGCTACACCTTCATTTACACTTAGAACGAAGGACATTGTGTTTCAAGTCTTATACTATCAAATACTGTAATTGAGATACAATATAAGCGGTTAAACTCAACAATTTTTTAATGACGTTACAAATAAACTGCAATGTTCATTGCTTCTCCCTATAAAAACACAATCACAAAAACTTAGTGTGAGACAATCTCATGATAAGACGGGTTAAAGGTTTTGATCCATATTTCTCACTCATATCTAATAACAAATATGTAATTAGTATATATTTGGATTCAATAATTACAAATATGCCAGTAAATAAGAGTTTAGATTTGAATTTGTGCCCGTCTCATCCAAAACTCTACAAACACAATATAGTATGGATGTGTTTGGTTAGGTATAGTAATAATATTGAGATAAATAATATAGAGATAAATAATATGGATATATATGATAGATTATTGTATTTGTGTGTTTGGTAGAAAATATTAAAGAATTCTGTTTGTCAAAATTGATGTTTGGTACACTATGTTAAAATCAATATTAACTTCTGCTTTTCTCATTTTATCCCTACCATAACTTAGAAATTACACATAAGACCATCATACACCCTGTCACAAGGTTTTCTCGTACTAGAATTTTTCGCCCTTGTGCGGCGCCGGATTCCCTCAACCCGACCAGCCCTCACCCTCACCGACACTCGTGTTTTCCCCACTCGTGTATGAGGCTCACGGATTTGTGTTACGAGCAATATCAAAGTTCACACGCAGCGGATCACTAACATAAACTTTAAACGACTCGAGCACGTACGGGCAACTCACCCAACCTTATATTGAATTCCCTCAATTTATACAAGGACTGCTCAAGGCTCGCACACAACATCACCTGTCCGGCTCATGGCCAATACACAGCTATTTATATGTGAAGGACATCCCCCTTCACTAGGAAACTAGGCTACAAACCGTCGGGCAGTTACTTGAAGCGCCACATGTCCTCGTCTTGGCCAAACAGCAGAGCACGGGGCGGTTATCTCCACGTAACCGCCCCCAAGCACTCGCACAGCCCACTTCCTGAGTCATTAACCGCTCTCCGTAACCGCTCCGCACTTGGTAACCGCCTCTCTCGCACAGCGCACCACGCCCGTGCCTTTGCTCGTGTCAGGCGCCCGGCACCGGCGCCCATCCACCCAGTCCCGTCCGTGTCGCCCAGCCCGACACGCACTATCGAGTCACGTCGCCCATCTCTCGTGCCATCCTCGCATGTCACCGAGCAAGTCTCGCTAAACACCGAGCACTTCTCGTCTAACACCAAGTTCTCCCGCACCGAGCCCACGTTCTCGCATTTTGCATCGTCGGGTGGTGCGCTCCGCTCGCACCACCTCCGACTCCCGGACACGTCGACCACGCACCATCTCGTGCTCGACTCGGACCACCATCTTTCGCTTGATGCCAACTCAACATCTAGCCCACGTAGCAACTTCCCATAGGCTACTAGACCACCCACGCACAAAGTGGCTTCGACCGACTCCGCTCATATCCAACCCTTCTATAGTACCAGTTAGACCAAAACCCCTACTGACAGCACTGAACATAGAAGGGTTGAGGAAGGTAAAGTTTTCCTGACACTGCCCTGACCCGCTCCAGACAGTGCCATGGCTCGCTCCTGACACGCACCATAGTGCCACCACCGAGCCAACGTCGCAACGGAACATTTTCCCTCGCACCAAGTCTTTCTCCCGTGTTAACCTCACTCCGTGTAGGGTCAGCACGCTCAAGACTTCACGAACCACGCCGTGTCGGGTCGCACGCTCCCGACACCCGAACCGAGTCGTCCACGGGACAACCAATATCCCATCGAGCCAAACTCCTCCAAAGCCTCACTTTGTCGAGTAAGACTCGATATCCAGCTCATCCGGATTAAAACTTCGTGTCATGTCTCGCACCACGACACTCGCTCACTCCCGGCGTACTTGGCACTGCACCACCGAGTCACCCGACGTGCCACTGACACGGCACGTCCCGCACCAACTCTTAGGGACGTAACACACCCCCACGAGAGGATTTGAGGGTAAAAGAGTCTTTTGAGAGATTAATACATGTTATTCGGAAGAGTGAAAATAATATGAGGGGGAAGGAAGTATTAGTTAAGTGACTCCAACAGTATTATAACACCGGGCCTATGTTTACTAAAGGACGATCCATGCAAATTATATTTCCGATCAAACAATACATAGACCTATATAAATAATATAATATGGTTACATGTGATATTTTTTTTTTGAGATATACATGTGATATATTCCATATTGCAACACAAAGTATACCAAAATAATAATAATAGTAATAAAATTAAAATTTAAACCAGAAAGCTTTGCTTAAAAATAGAAAGCCATTCGAAAGCATACAATTTGTGCGTGAAGATCTAGATTTCAGCTTTTGACCCCTCAAATCAGCTAAGTACAGCAACTGTACCATTCTTCGTTTCACGAAACATTTTAAGACAAAAAGATTTCACATAACCACCAAACCTACAGTAGTCTATATGAGTATTATAAAACCTACAAACTTCAATCAAGAAAACTGTATTCAAAACAGAAGGGGCAGAAACCCCCAAATATTTTCTGACCCAAACCAAAAAAGCTGCAATAATTCCTGATACAGTATGTTGATTTATTTTATAGTAATATATTTTCCCAAACTAAGGGGAATCGCTATTCGCTACTACTAACATTTTAGAAGAGAAGAGTAGAGCAGAAACAAATAGTAGGGGTAGGGGTGTGGATAATGACCACAGCACAGGCTGCAATCCATAGAAAATGATGGAACTAATTCTTTCTATCCACCTAAAAAGATGAAAGTGCTCCAGCCCCCACCTCAAATTAATTCTTTTGTCAGCATTAATTTTGTTGCCAATTGGCCCAGCTGCCTCTTTTTGCAAGGAAGGGCCCAGCCCCACAAATTTAATTTGCTAACCACACCCTAGAAAACTATGTAATTTGCATTTCCAGCCCCTCTCCTCTCAGTGGTGAACATTAAATAGCCTCATCTACCAATCAAATTCAAAGTCCCAACTTGATTCAACTTTGAACAAAATACCTTTTAGATTGAAATGGAGGAAAGGAATGAAGGGTCCCTACCACGTTGTGTTTGCAAAAAAGGGAAGGGATCTTCTCATTAGAGTCAAACTACGTACGTATCAATGGATCCCACACATATCATCATTCATTAGGATTTAGGACTAACGAAATCACAGCAGCCCCACCTTATTCACGTGCTTCGCCCTTCACTGCATATATATCTTCTTCTTGTCACACCCCTTCTCTGGAGAATATCAGAGATATCTTTTTTTAGGACTCGAGCATCAACATGATTTCTGTTCTAGATCACATATTTCTCATCTGCAACTGTAACGAGAAACAAAATTTTATCAGAATGTCTTATACTCAATTTTCTAGCAAGAAAACAAATAATGCAGGGCTGCTCTGGCTGAAACAATAATTTTAGTTGGCGTTATGGTAAGCTCTTTCAGGTTTCATGTTTGCTAGCTATCTTCTACTGACATTCTCGGCTAAGCAATCTCAAACCATACTATTCAACATATATTTTTGCCTCAAATAGGTCAAAAATGATAAAACCCATATTTTTTGCATCATGCAGCATTCTTGCCATTCATAAGAAATGGAATAAATAAAGAAAACTTATGCATACAATAGATCAAAATAAAATAAAAAGGGAAAACCAGCATATACCAACCACTAGGACATACGCAAAGATACTACTAGTTTGTAATGTAGAATCGAAACAAAGATGCTGTCAGTATGCCATGAGGCACTTGGAATCTCCACATACAGCCCAGAGGGAGGGGGAAACATGATTGAGAACAAAGATACAAAAGCTATGCATAGTTCCCAGCCAGAAGTAACTAGATGGTTTTACATCATCAACCTAAAATTCCTTTAAAATGGAATCATTGGAGACTTCCATTTCTTACCTAGAATTCGTACTTAAACTTGGTCAAAACTAAGAAGATCATTAATTTCAAGTCTTGAGATTTCTAGTATTTGACATTTTGTTGATAAACAAAACTTACTGTGGCACTTATTAACTTGACCAGGATTCTCTATTAAATAAGGCTTTCTACTTTTCCTTCCACCACCATTCGTCAAATGCCAAATATCACAGACTAAGCTATTTAAGAGCTTATAAGCTCAAAAAAAAAAGCTCTAAAAGCTTATAAGCTCCTAAAGAAAAAAGTACTTCTACCCAACTTTTTTTTCTGTAAAGATGTTATGAACAACACTCAATTTCCTTATTTTCACCATTTTTCATTTCATTTTTATTTTTTAATTTATAATATAAAATAAATAAAAAAATCACTTTTTTTTTTCTAAATTATACCTATAATTTTTTTCTCTCTCCTCTCTCTTATCCAAACACTTTAATAGCTTATAAGCTCTTAAGGCAAAACATCTTATAAGCTCCTTGAAGTAAAATAAGTTTAGCCAAACACCCTTGTTGGGAAAATTAATAGAGTTTTGAAGTGATACCAAAACCCAGCTGACCCCAACCGAGTAGATGTTTGCACAAGCCCAAGTGTTTTTCCAGCTCACCTGTTTGAGCTTATAGAGTTTCTAAGTTTACAGGTAGATCACCAAGACAACAGAAGACACAAAGGTACAAACTAAAAGACTCAAGAGAGCAAGACCAAGAAGAGTCAAAGATCTTGCAAGATCAAGACCCGGTGACGAGAACCCAACTCGGTGTCGAAGACCGGCTCGATGTAAAGACGGCAGTGTCGATGACACGGTCCGAGACACGCGGTGTTAATGACATACCAGTTGAAGACACGGCCGATGATGATGCGGCGCGGGTCTAAGATACAATTTCGAGTCGAGACGCGGCGGGGAGTCCAAGACGGCCGAAGACACAGCGGACGCTGGACGGCGAAGACGAAGACCTTGCCAAGACAAGATCCCGATGTCGAGAAGATCTTGTCTCGACGCAACAATCGAGAAGAATAGCCTCTAGATGCGACCTACTTCGTAGGTAAAGGCCGAAGTCAACAGCAGTAGGTAAGATTCAAACGGCTCTCTTCCAACGGCTAGTTTGAATCTCCACCCTATATATATGCGCTCACCATTGAATGTAAGAAGGCTGGTAGCAAAGACGACCGAAGAAATAGAAGAAAACAGAAAAATGAACAACGATCTACAAGCCAAATCTTTCTAGAAACCTACCACAATTCAATTTTTAGTTGTTCACATATTTCATAGGCGAGAATAGATCGGAATAAATATCTTAAGCCTAGTTTGAACGAGTTCATCATACTCCTTGTTCTTCATTGTAAGAACTTGTTCATAGTTGGAAACTATACCCAAACCCAAACCGTAAAGGTTAGGTAAAGGTACGCTTGCTCGAAGCGTGTAATTCGAGTGGTTGTAGGTTCTTCGCAGCCGGAACCGAAGGTAGGCTTGAGCAGTGCCCGCAAACCGTTGGAACACAGCTCGGGTTAGAGTTGTTGCTTGGTACTTGAAACCAAGTGGTAGTGAATTACCGATTGAATGCGGTCGCGGACGTAGGAGGGGTTACTCGAACCACGTTAAAAATGCTCTTGTTATTTATCGCTTTGTTTTATGCATGTTACTAACTCTCATAAGCATACATTTCAATGCGTAAAACCGATTAATCGAAAAGTGAAACGAGCTTTGCAATATATTTGAAGCAACGGACGGACTTTCCAAATCCACCACATTCCGCACACAACAACAGTAGATCAAGCTGGATCGAACACAGCCGGCAAATTTCACCTCAAAAGAGTTTTAACTTGAAAAGTTTTTAAACCTTGCAGTATTCACCCCTCCCCTCTACACCAAGGTATCCGTCTTGGGATCAACAATTGGTATCAGAGCAGTGGTTCAAAAGATCACTGTATCTGTCAAGTCAGCATTTCAGTGCTGATAATGGTCACCTGACCAGATCCTTCAAAGCTTCAATTTAAAAAAAAAATCATTATATTGCATACTGTCGTGGAATCTTGTATGCAGAAAACATCCGACATTCTCCGTCGATGATTATCGAATGCGGAAGTTGCAACTCAATTTATGAGTGCTTTCTTCACGACATGATGTAGGATGTTACCTTTTATGGACCCATCATCATAAACTCGGAAAGTCGAACAAAAGATCGAATGGTCGTGGAGCTTGAAGATGGCCAAAAGCGAATCGTAACAAAGATCGGCTCCAGTAATGCAAACACAAACTCGGAACCTTGTCATCAATGTACCAAAGAGGCCAGACTCAATCAAGCCACCAGGCTCTACTCGGTCCGTCGAAAAAAACTGATCGGCAACTCAAAGACCAAGAAAAGAAGCTCCCACGATCACAGAGCTCAAAGGCAAGCAGATAAATCCAAAATTTCGGAATCAAAATCAAAGACAGAATGTCATCCAAAGATGACATCAAGGTCAACTTAAAAGACAAATTGGAAGCTGATCTCAGCTGGTTAGAAAGCTGGAAAGCAACCGAGCTTCAAATCAAGATTCCAGCAGACAGGATATCAAGCTAGATATCAAGCTGACAGACTCCAGCTATGAAATGGACCTTATCAAAGAAAATGGAGTCAACAAGGTCCAAAGAAGAAGCGGACTCATTCAAGGACCAACCAGAAGTATCACTCACAAAAGATAAGGACAAATCTGGGTTATCAATGGAACCCTCAACAACAAAGTCGGACCCAATCACAACTGGGTGCCGAATGAGTGATAACAGGTCAAGAAGGGACAGACGCAATTGAGGATGTCATCAAGCGTGTTGTGAAAGAAAGACAGCTTGTGATCAAAGCTCATGACTTACCTCAAAGCTATTCAAAGAATATGTCAAGCGTACTAGTCCCAGCCAATTGCTGTGATAACGTTTTTCCTGGTGAGTTCGATGCAAAGAACAGGAAATCGAAGATTCTACCCCACAAAGCAACAATGAACTCAGCTAATCATGGAGCAGCTGACCTCATCAAAGAATTGAGCCAGTGATGAGAAAATTCACTCAAGTAGAGGCAATGGAGAAAAGACAAACACCTACTATCAAATTCGGGGGAACCACTTCGAACCGGAAATCGACACAACGATGATATCACCGAGGGCTAAGTCAATCCAGTAGAAGATTCAAGTGGAGAATCAAGAGAAAAATCCAGCTGAACTATCAAATGTCATCCTCTGGATATCAAACAAAGCTGGATCAAACGTGGATCGCATAATCCAGAAGAGGAATCTAATTGAGGGAGAACTCAGTTCAGCAGATTCACCAATAATTGGATTTCATCAATTGGTCTCATCATAAGTCCAGCAGAATCATCAAGAAAAGCATCCAAGAGAAATACTCAAACGAATCCCCGTGTGTCATCAAGAAGAAATCAGACACAGCTGGACTAACTCAGCAGGAACCCCAAGGAGTTCAAAATGAATTTATCAAGTCAGTGGGAATCAAACCCAGCTGATAAAACCCAATTGGTTTATCCAATTGAGGGGGAACCTCTCAAACGATGTCTATCAGCAGAGAAAGAAAGACAAGATGACTCATTCCAAACTGAGTCATACAGCTGAGAATGACCAACAATTGATATCAGTTCAACCGGATAAAGAAAAGCTCATCCAGCTGATGGGGAACAAACTTAGCTGGATCCCAAAACTCAGAAGGATTTCCCAGCCAAAAAGGGAATCAAGCTCCGCTGGACATCAGTCGAAGAGCTAAAGAGAACTCAGCTGACTAAAATTCAAGCAAAATCTACAAATACTCAAATTAAGGTATAACCGTCAATCAAGCAAAGGAGACATACGTAATATCAAATTGATACTATGTCCAAGTTCGAATGTTCGTGAAGGAAACCGTGAGGAATCAAGCTCGGTGGATAGTTAAACCGAAGGAGTAACTCAACATAAAAGAAATAAGCCGAGGTATCACCACTACAAAGTTCAAATTCGGTAACCAGTTTCATAGCCTTTCATTTACTTCGAGGAATATGCTATTTAAGGATAAAATTATTTGAATTTAAATTCAAAATTCACAAACATTCCTTAGAAGGATTCGTCGATAAGCCATCCAAAGAAATCGAATCCCATCGCATTTAATGAAAAGCACAGTGTACCGTAGCTCGGGAAGACGAGGTAAAGTCGAACGTTTTGACTACCCTCACGCGCGTGACCTACAATCTACATACGCACGTCACTTAACGTGTTCGCGCAAATCTCTCCCAAACTCGCATCTTGAATTCAAATCTAAAGATCTCAATCGTTCATCAAGATAGACGGTTGATATATATATATCAAAGATATGCAAATCGTCGCCATATTTACTTATTATCTCTGAAATTTTTCTGCAAATCAAGTTCTTGCTTATCTCTCTGCAAAACTCTTTTCTCTTGTACTCTTCTAACTATTCAATACAGAAATATATTCAATGGCACCAAAGAAGATAACCCCAGAAGCGAACCAATCGGAGAACCTCATGTCAAAGCTGCACTTTGAGAGTTGTTTAACTCTCAAGAACTACAAGAACTCCTGAGTTCCGGAGTGCCGGATCTCGTCGAGAAGGCAGCCTACTTCAATGGGCGACGGCGCGTCCGAAGAACATCTTCCGCCGAAAGTAGCGAGTTCTTCATGGAGATGACGAACAGAGAAGAACGTCTCCGCTCCAACATCACCCTCCAACTCAAAGAAAAGACAGGGCATACAACTCCCTGGGACGTCGACATCAACATCAACCGGATATTGAACAAGCTGTTCGGATTGAAAACTCTTGGGGACCGCTCCCCAAACAACTACTCCAGGGAAGAGATCCAGGCCGAACTGGACCAGATGCTGTTCAAGCCGGAACCCTACAGGGCGAGTATGTCCAAGCTACACTCGAGCCCAATTCGGGCTAACCGGATGTCACCCGGGGAAGTGCATTCTAGGTATAGCTGGATCTCAAGGAGAGATCAGCATACCCAAGCTGAAGCCCATGATAGCCATCCTCAGGAATGATCCTGTGGATTGGTTCTCCTACTTTATGGGAAAGTTGGAGAAGGAGTCGAAGAAAATTCACTTCGAAGATGACGGCCTTCACCAAGTTCAAATTGTAGGGAGACCTATTTATGCACCAAGGCGGCGCGCATAATAGAACACTACACAACCGGACGGCAAATCAAGTGGAAAGACACAAGAGTTCCATGTGTCCAAAGTTCTTTTTAAAAAGCACTCTCGACTTGATGAAGAAAGCCACCGAAGGAAGAAGAAGATGCGGAGGCAAAACAACAGACCGCCTCTCCCTCTCGCCAGAAAACGAAAGCAGAGGAACTCGACCAAATTGGATCTCCACCTGCCAAAAAGAAGCTCAAATTCAAGGCAAACAAGAAGCCAGTGAGAACGACGGAAAGCAGTAGGACCGGAATGGAGAATCGATCGCCGAGAGACAATTCGGGATTCTTCCTCCAACAGCGGATCAAGGAAGGGAGTTCGTGATTGCTTCCACGCGTGAAGCCGAGGAACCACAGATAGTGGTCCCCCACCCCGACCCGGGAGGATGCTATTCCACTTCGCCAAATCCTTCAAGCATCCTCACAACCCGCTCCAGTTGATCTCACATCATCTGGATCTCCTCCTCAACAACACTCTCTTCTCCTTCATCCTCATCCTCAGGTACCTCTCCAAGAATCCTCCCCTACTTCTTCGCACTGAATCACCCATCTTTCAAGACTCACCACCTAAAGAGCCCCATCCAAACTCGACGCTCCTTTGGATGATGATGAATACCAAGCCGAACCATCAAGCCCTACTTCGCACGAGGAAATCGAAATCCTCGCTCCTGCAGCCGTTGCACGTGCGCCACAATCATGAAGGTCGAGGACCTCGGACTCCAAGGAATAAAGAGCGACGCCAACATTATCCTTCTCTTGCCTCGCTCCTCTTTGCTTTAGTCGCCGTAGCGACTTCAAATTTTATCTGGCTACCAAGATGGCCACTTGGTACGCAAATGAAGAAATGGTGGAGTTCTTCACTTTCGATAAGCTTAAAGCCGAAGAAGCAGCTCTGCAGGAGACATTTGGTTTTGGAAGTCTTCAGGATGCTTTTGAGCATCAAGACGAGCCGATCCAGATCTTCGTTCGAAGGTTGAACGGGATTTAAGTACCACCCCGAGGAAGTCATTTCTCGAGCCAACTCCTACCTACACAATCTCGATTTGGATCGTTCCAATGAACCGCCAATGAAGCCGTATCCCCGCCGACATGCTCGAGGAAATGATGATTGAAGAAGAGCCGATGCAACAAGTTGAGCCAACCGGCGCCCCACGCAGTCCAATTGCCGATGACACTCGCTCACCGGTCGAGATCGAGGCGCAAGAAACCCAACCAAGCCGAATCCGGGACCCGTGACGGATCCTCTTGTGATTTCGATGCAATGAAGGACGAGATCGCCAAACAAGTCGAGGAAATCCTTTATCGGGATAGACTAAATAAAATGTTGACACCCTTCGCGCATCACAGCCTATTGAATGGCAAGTCCAATATAATGGACGGTACCATTGATGACGTGCACAACATTCACCTGTGCGGAAAGCACCAAAGCCAGAGATCTCAAATGGGGCTCTCGTTTCTCAACGTATTGATAATTCAAATCATCTAGAGAAGAGAGTCCTTGAGATCATCTCAAACCTCCAAGCTCCGTGGAAAGCCGCGTCATCGATTTATCAGCCACTGGACGCTCTCCAATACAGACTCTTCTCCCACAGAATCGACATCCACCAGTTGTTCAATCTTTACAATGAGAATGGACAATCGATTCAAAAAGAAAGACAATAGACGGGGCCTCAACCTCGTCGCGACGGACAACTCGGAAAGATTGCGACATTGACAAAGCCTTGGCCCAACCGAACGAGACGCAGTCAACCTCTCCTCCACCCTTGTTGATAATGCCAAAAGGAGAAGATAAGGGGAAGGAAATGACAAGAGAAAAACATCAAGGGTGCAAAGGAAAAGTCAGAAGTCCAAGTGATGTGCCGAGATTGACGAAGTTATTCTTGATGAATCTGAAGAGGAACGGACGGAAGAAATGGAGCGAATGATCATCCCTCTTGCCAAAGCTAGCGGAGCCACGCTGCAACGGTTCAATGATACTCATTAGCTCCCAACTTTGTAACTCGGCAAAAGCAAGAGATGAAAAGCCTCCAAGAACAAGCGAAGAAGAAGAAAGTCCGCTCAATGCCGAAGAAAGGCAGAAGAAAAGAAAGAGCATAAGAGCTGCAAAGAAAAAGTCTCGTATGCCGATGAACCTGGAGAAGAGTTGATGAATGGATCCCGGAAGAGCTAAACGACGACTTTGGGAACATACAAAGTTTGAGTTCATCGAAGATTTCTATTATCCGGGAGCCTTACCCAAATACGCCCCGTATGTTGCTTTCATGATGCATCTAAATGAGCTTTTTCATCAAGACGGGATGACGGCAAAGGCATTCTTCAACGCCGTAAATACCGCGAAGATCCGGCTGTACCGCTCTACTTTGTATCATATCCAAATTTCCGTTGATACCCGGAACTCATCTTCCCGACAAATCAAAAATTATCGTTGAAGTAAACGGATAGGCGATCGGGAGGAAAATTTCCAAGACAAAACAACGAAGAAGAATACGGGAAATGGAGCGAGATGATATTTAACCGGTATAGATTGAGAACGGATGGCTTTGGAAGAAGATAGAATGAAGAATCGACGAAGAATGTGAAATGAAGACCCGCTAATCGGGATTAAATTGTTTTGTCTATGTTAAGTTTGTTAATCCAAATCTATTGTAATCATCTTTTGTGGATTAATAAACCGAAATATTTTGCTCTCAAGCTCACCCCGATGACAATAACTCTTTGTCCAGTGCGAACTATGAATTTAATCTTCTGCTGAAATCTTTTAAAAACCCACTTTCTCATTTAGGGGGAAGCAGGTTGTTTTTCTCAGTTAGGTTTTGGCATCATCAAAAAGGGAGAAATTGTTGGTAAAATTAATAGAGTTTTGAAGTGATACCAAAACCCAGCTGACCCCAACCGAGTAGATGTTTGCACAAGCCCAAGTGTTTTTCCAGCTCACCTGTTTGAGCTTATAGAGTTTCTAAGTTTACAGGTAGATCACCACGAAGACAAAGAAGACACGGCTAGCGAACGGCTTAAAGGACTCGGCGAGCAAGACCGAAGAGTCAAAGATCTTGCGGTATCAAGACCCGGCTCGGTGACGAGAAACCACGGTGTCGAAGACCCGGCTCGTTGTAAAAGACCCGGCTTAGTGTCGATGACACGGCTCGGGTACGAGACACAATCGAGGTTAATGACACAGCTCAGGTTGAAGACACAGCTCAGATTGATGATACAGCACAGGTCTAAGATACAGCTCAGAGTCGAGACGCAGCAGAGTCCAAGACGGCTCGAAGACACAGCGAGACGCTTGACGGCTCGAAGACGAAGACCTTCTCCAAGACAAGATCCCGATGTCGAAGATCTTGTCTCGACGCGATCAAATCGTAGAAGGAATAGCCTCATGAGATGCAGCCTACTTCGTAGGTAAAGGCCGAAGTCAACAAGAGTAGGTAAGATTCAAACGGCTCTCTTCCAACGGCTAGTTTGAATCTCCACCTATATATATACCTCACTCACCATTGAATAGAAGAAGAGCTGAGGTGGCGAGACGATCGAAGAAATAGAAGAAAACGAAAAATGAACAACGATCTACAAAGCCAAATCTTTCTAGAACACTCAAATAATAACAAGTGTTCTTAGTTGTTCACATATTCAATCATAGGCGGGAATAGATCGAATAAATATCTTAAGCCTAGTTTGAACGAGTTCATCAAACTCCTTGTTCTTCATTGTAAGAACTCGTTCATAGTTGGAAAACCATACCCAAACCCAAACCCGGAAAGGTTAGGTAAAGGTACGCTTGCTCGAAGCGTGTAATCTCGAGTGGTTAGGTTCTTGATGCCGAACCGAAGGTGTAGGCTTGACAAGGTTCCCGCAACCGTTGGAACACAGCTCGGAGTTAGAGTTGTGAAGTTGCTTGGGTACTTGGAAACCAAGTGGTAAAGTGAATTACCGGTGAATGCAGTCGTGGACGTAGGAGGGGTTACTCCGAACCACGTTAAAAATGCTCTTGTTATTTATCGCTTTGTTTTATGCATGTTACTAACTCTCATAAGCATACATTTCAATCTGTATAAACTGACTAACTGAAAAGTGAAACAGAGCTTTGCAATATATTTGAAGCAACAGACGGACTTTCCAAATCTACTACATTCCGCACACAGCCAGCTGTGTCGATCAAGCTGCCATCCAGCTGGATCGAACACAGCCAGCTCACTCAAAAGAGTTTTAACTTGGAAAAGTTTTTAAACCTTGGTGTATTCACCCCCCCTCTACACCAAGGTATCCGTCTTGGGACCAACAACCCTCTAACTCCCATATAACATAATTTATTCCTTATGCGAGCATACTACTTTTTTAGATGCTCATCAATATCAAGCACCAAAATCCATTAATATATGAGCTTGAAATAAAAACATGGAGTGTTCTGATGATTCCGAGAGTCAGAGAATCTTGGAGGCATAATCATGTGAGACCCAGTTTAGAATTCTGTTTACAACATTATTAAGTAACACATCCTGGTTGTGAATCAGTGTACCAGAAATCTAGAAGAGCATATTCTTCTTACTCCATTCCAACAGGTTGTGCCATAAATGGGGTTATTGAGTACAAACTGAGGAATTATCTTTCTGCATTTATATTTTCATTCCAGTAACATCGTGAAGGCATGCTCTAATCTTTCAAGACATTCGATGACATGAAGTGTTCAGGCAGTCAAGGTTTGAAATTTTCATTAATTTTCACAAAACACATCTTTTATATTTTCCATTTTGGGTGCGACTGAAATTGATAGAAGGGTCTAAGGAAATCCACACAGAAATTTCAGTTTGCTGTTGTACAAATTAGACAACATCAAGGAAATATTGGAAAATGTATGGGCAAATTGCAAAATATCAGAGTTTTTTTTTTCATCTTCTTTCTCTAAATTTTATTGATTTCAATATATCAGTCCACATTTCTGTAAAAGTAAGGTACCTGCAGTTTTGCAAACTCTCAGATACAGATATTTTGGACCCTGCATGCAGTACATGTGAAGAGTAATTGAGGCAAAGTTATATATCATCAGGTATAAGTGATGGCATATAAACATGAGTAATCCTATTATTTGTACCCCAGAAGACAGTTGTGGCTCCAAGCACTTGTCCTCAACAGAGTGGGATCATCATAACAGCATTTTACTGACTTGTGTCCTGGAAAAATCAAACATAAATTACATAAGAGGATAGCAGTTCAAGATGACAGTAAAATCTGAACATTTTGATCTCAATCTTGTGATAATAAGACAGAGGAAACCAGAAAGAAAGTAAATAAATTGATGTATCGTTTAAGCGAATCATGGAGCACTATCCAACCCAAAACTAGATATTACTTGTTTATACAGCCACAAACAAAACAAAAAAAGAGAGCCTGCAGGGAGAAATAGTCCATTTTTGCTGCTCCAGAAGCTGGTATATGTAGTACAGTCTACTATGCAAAGTGTGTCATATAATCTAACAAGTCATGGTAGAGCTACCATAGGCTCTCAGAATACACCGTTAAGTATCATTTGCAAAAGATCAGGCCAAATGCACAGATTCTAATCATATCTAACTCGAATAATAAGCCCTGCAACTCGGAAAATGTCGAACCTGGAGCTACAATATTCGCCTTCCCGCTTTGCCTTCCTCATCGGATCCTATGTCGAGCTTATGAAACTGATTACATGTCGCCGAACAATGAAAATACACTTCACTTAGCACGCAAACCAAAACGACAAAAATGAATAATTCTATACATTATACATAGCATTTCAAATTAGAGCTTAATAAAACCTCTAAAGATTATACCAACAATTACCTACTGTCTGATCTCCTCAGAGGCATTTTAACAAGCACTCTAACACAATCATCAACACTATTCCTTTTTTAGTGATAGATTGATAACATTGCGTATATAGCTTCAATTAGAGCGTCTAAACCCTAAACAGTATTGGACTATTAGTCACATACAATTCGGCCCCCGCCTTGTCACTCTAGATTTTACCATCTGCCATCGCCATGCCTATCGATCAATCATATGATTTACATACGACTAATAGTAATATATATATAGAGACAGAAATACGGATAAAATTTACAATGAAAAAAATTGCATGTCCAATGCTTGTTAAGTTTACGCACCCACTAAATTTTCCATAAATACGGATAATTATATAAATAGAGTACTAATTATTAATAATTTTAAGTCAAAACACTTGGTCTTTCCAAATAAAACATCCAAGAGTTGCAGACTTGTTATATAAAAGTAGTGATGTCTAGGATTCAAACTCCATCGCTCGCCCTATCTCAAGTAAAAAAAAAAAAAAGTCCAAAACACATGATCCCTTTACTTTCTAGTGTTTGTTTTATTAGAGCACTCATAACAGCTCACTTATAATCACTTCTAACTCTAAATTTATGCTAAAATAATAAAAATTGAGATAAAAAGTCCATCTAATAGATCTCCTAAATTGAGTGGACACCACAAAAATATTTACACCTCCTTAAATTTTTTCTCAAATTTACACCTCCCTAAATCTACTTTTATCTTACAAATTGAGTTGGGTCCACCATTTTCATAAAATAGTTAATGAAAATAGGAGAACTGTTGTATGCATTTGTAAAATAGGGGAAAATATAGTATAATGGAAGCTTTAGGAGTAAATTTAGGAGCAGAATTTTGAGAATTCTACCGGAAATGCTCTTAGCTCTCTATACTATTTAAATTTGTTTCTCCAAATCTTTTTACTTCAATATTTAATTTTAAAAGATCCTTGTACTAATTTTTTTTTCCAGAGAGAACTTTTTAATTTCTAGATCGTTGTATTACTAATTTGATTTTAAGAGGTCACTCAACCTGTCCGTTCGTTTGCCCTTTCTCCTCGGCTTGTCTCTTGCTTTGTCTTTCATCTTTCTTCTTTTATTTTCTTTTACCAATTGACTTATTTTAATTGCTCGACGTATGCCTGCGACTTTTCTTTTTAAATTGTGCAAGAGAAGATATTGCAAAATGTTCAGTGTACATAGATTATTCTTGCAATTTAATTAATTACGAATCAAAGCAGATGCTGTGTATAATTGTATTAAGAAGTCAAACGAAGCAAAGCAAATTTTATCGCCACGGTTCTGTACTCAAAATGTAATCTTCCATAAGGTTGTAAATTTTGTACACGTAGATTGATAAAATACTATTGTAAAACCTAATTTTAATTGATGTAAGTCATGTAACTCATACTTCCTCCAACCTCCGTCTCACGCGGAGTGTGACACGTATTTTTTATTGGGTCGTTCCACTCGAAGTGACACGGTACTAAAAAGGGAAACATATTTTCTCACAAAAAGATGTTGGCTGTACCATATATCACTTTATTCTTTAATAATTATTCTCCTTAATAACTGTGCCAAAAAAAATGTGTCACTTCAAACGGGACGGAATGAGTGTTTATTTATTTTTCTGAATGTGACCGATATTTATTTGTAAGGGATATTTGTTGGGACACTTGGGGCTTTTAGACTACTTTTTTAACGTATGAAGTTTTATGTATACATTTTCCTCACGCTCAAAAAAGAAGACAACATTTTCCTCACAAAAAAAAGGGGTAAAACACATCTTTAGGTCCTTATATTTTTAATATATTTTTTAAAGTATATTTTAATGTTTATATCACAAAATTCTTATACTATTTTTCATTTTACTTAATTGGTCCTTATGCTATTAAATTTTATCTCAAAAGGCATCTATATTATTTTGTGTTTTCACTAGATTTAGGACTGTCTAAACGGGTCGGGTAGGGTACCCTACCCGAAAATATCGGGTACCTGACCCTGATTTTTTCAAATTTATTAGGTATCCCAATCGGGTATTAGGATACCCGAATTACCCGATATTATTTAATTTATGTTCTCTGTTATACTTAAAATAAATTATTCAACATTATTCAATTTATGTCTTACACTAGGGGTGAGCAAAACAAACAGAAAAATCGAACCGACCGACAAACCGTACGGAAACCGTCCCGAAAAAATGGTTAACCGAACCGACGGTTCGGTTTATTTTTCTAATTTTAAAAAACCGAGGATAACGGTTAGGTTTTTATTTTTATATATAAAACCGACAGTTAACCGAACCGAACCGATACTCATTTAAAATTATAATTTTACTAATTATATGTTATAAAATTATTATACCAACTAATTATATGTTATAAATTATAATATTAACTAACTTGATTTTACTACTTTGACTTGAAAACATGAGAGTGTTCAATTTATTATTTATACTTCTTTAAATGTATATTTCGTATTCACATTTTAAGATATGGATTTTTGTTTTTCATGCTATGAATTATAAAAAAATTAAAAGTTTTCTTTCTACATGGTTAACCGTTGAATAACGGTTAACCGAACCGATTTTTAGGTTAACCGTTATAGTGGTTTTTGGTTTTTATTTTCTACATTTTAACGGTTAACCGAACCGATTAAAAACCGTATGGTCGGTTTTTTTTTGTGGCAAACGGTCGGTTATCCGAACCGTGCTCACCCCTATCTTACAGTATATGTATATACAATGTCTAATATATATAGAAGAACAAATAAAGTTGGATCACATTATATCAAATTTAAATTACAAACTATTAAACTCGTAGCAATGACCTAAACAATCTGTAACCAAAAGAAACAAAAATGTATAGCAATTTAAAATTAAAATATGTCATTAATACCATTAATCATAAACTAAAACCATAAACAACCTAACCAAACAAAACAAAAAATGATGTTTTCCGTTAGGTTAGGTCGTAGAGTGAGTCAAATATATCTCATATGTATGTATCCTAAAAGTTAATTAACTTAATTTAAAGTAATATAATATAGTATAAATTAAAAATTCGGGTATACTCGGGTGCCCGAATTGAGTGTTTGGTATACCCGATACCCGAAATTTCTAAAAATCTCAACCCGCGAGTACCGAGTACCCAATACCCATCGGGTGCCGGGTTGGTACAACACTATCCGATTACCCGTCACCCATTTAGACAGCCCTAACTAGATTCATGTACTATCATAATTCATCTCATGAAAAGATCGCTGTACCATTTGTATATATTCAATTCAAATTAAATACTAATGTAGAAACGAAACCAAAACATAAAGAAAAAAGTCATTATGAATCATAAATATGAAAATATTAAGTAATCAAATCTATTTGATTTGATTAATCCTTCTTTCTCTTTCACGGCACGCATTCAAAGTTCCGATCATCAATGTGTCGTAACATTCTCTCGTTTGGACTATTATCGCAGATTCTTTCTTAATTTTCTGAAGCAATATCGATCACATTAATTTCAGACCATGGCTCTTTTCATTCTCAACCTCTAATTCCATTTCACAGTTAATTTCACTTTGTGGGAGAATATCTAAAAAAAAAAAATTAATTGCATTTAAAAGCACACCATACACTACAAAAAACGTACTTTTGCAATGAATTTATTTGTAACAAAAGGTTATATTTTTATCACAAAAAGTTATAAGTGAGGAAAAAAAATTCGTCGCATAATAGGATCCTCACATAAAGTATAATGTAATGAAAACTTAACTTCATCACATTAGAGGCCCATGGTTATGTGAGCAATTAAAAGTTTCTCTCACAATAACCCAATTATTTGTCACAAAAACCCATATTTGTCATCCAATGTTGTCATCAAAACATGCAGTAAACTTGTGGCAGATGCTATATATAGGCGCAAGTAAGGAGGATAGATCTGAGTTTGGTGTCATTATTTCTAATTGCAAATCTATTCTTAATTCTTTAATTTCTGTTAAAGTTCAGCATGTTCGTAGAGAGGCAACTATGTGACTCATGCGATTGCTCATATTGCTAGGGATTTTCTTGTCCATTTTGTGTGGAATGAACCTCCAACTATTGTGGTGGGTCTTCCTACTTATCCTTGTACTTGTTCTTTAATGGAATAATATAGGTTCTTTACCAAAAAAAAAAAAAAACCCCATATCTGTCAAGAGCTATAAATGCTTGTATTTTTGTTACAACTACCTCAATTTATTAGAAATATTAGGTTTTTAGGTTCAATGTAAGGGCTTCAAGTGGTAAAAATACAATATTGCAAAATGATATAAATCATCATCAAACCAAATGTATGATAAACTATATGAGAATTAATGGTAAGAAATGACAAACTCTTAATCAAACTAAAACCTAAACTAAAAATGATATGGCTCAAATCTTCATCTTCCAGATCCAAAAAGAATTAGCAGACATTGCCCGCATGGAAAACTTGAATGATATAATAAGAAGTTGCTGAAGTAGTACGTACGTAGAATATTCTTTTGTTAATTAAAGAGTTTCAGATGCATTTTGAAGGGTTCTACAGAACCCTAAAAACATCTTCTTTTAAATTGGGGGATAGCAAAATGATAAATGAAGCCTCTGAGTTTTTATCTCACTTTTTTTTTTTATCTGACATGTGATTTTTTAATTTTTTTTATTAAATTTCATGTCGGATTCCGATCGCCATAAATTAGGCCCAAAATATAATTGTAAAATTTTTAATTGTTTGGATATTTAATTGTAATTTTATTCAGTTTGTTATGAAATTATGAAAAGATGGATAATTTGGTTATTAAATTATAATTTAATTTATTTAGTTTGTTATGAAATTGTGAAAAGTTGAATAGTTGGGACACTAAATTGAATTTAATTTTCCCTTTGTTTTATTCTCAGTTCGAAATTTCAATTCCCATTAAAAAAAAGTATTTCAAATTGGGTCGAATATATATATATATATATATATATATATGTGTGTGTTTTATTGAATTTAATCTTATTTCTTATAGCGTTTATATTATCATCAAAATCATCAGCAAATTAATTAAGAATGTTTTCTTTTTTTTTACGAAAGATGAAGGCGATACAATTTTGAGTATTGGTAAGAAGTAATCGACCCCTAAGTAGTTGGTGGATTTCAAACCTGAGTTGCATATGAGGTTGTCTTTCTCACCAGGGAAAGGGATGATAGATTGACTTTGTTTTTCTCTTTTACCATAACTGATCCCTCTAACCTAATTAAGTATTACTTGATGAAATGGACTGGCTCTAATATTTCGAACTCGGTCGTCAAAAGATGTCAAGACTCAAGAGACCTCTCAACTCAAAAGGTAATGAAAACAGCAAGCGGCCATGAATTTGAAAACTAAATTTGTAAATATACATAGTCTCTCTGTATATATATATGCAGATGCAGTAGTGTTGGAGAGAGAGAGAGAGAGAGAGAGAGTAACGTGAACACTTTTTCAGAGGCTCTTGTTTGTTTTGCGATGTTCTCGTGGCATGATTGAGTTGAAGATTCATGGCCTCATAGATGGTTGCGTTTGCGCTTGTGACATGTGTACTCAGGCCGAGGCGTTGAGGGAAGGTCGTCCATGGCATTTATGCTATGATCGGTGTGATTATAAGCGCCAGTACTGAGGTCTCTCTATCACCAGATTAATTACTTGCTTGATTTGATCTAACAGGGATATGCACGTACGCATGGTGTCACAAAATACGTTGAAATGAAGTTACCGTTGAGCTAGGGGAACAACATATATATATGAAATGGTCGTTGTTTGAAATTCGAATAACTTTTAATTTACTTATCACTATCCTTGACCTTTAATTTATCGATTGATATCCAAGAATATTTGATATATTCACATCAGTTTGTTGATTAGTACGCGCACTTGAGAGCATAAATCACAACAGGTTTTCATTATTTAGTATATGTCAAATTTGAGAAATAAATTAACCAATTATAAATAAGTATATCTTAATAATTCACTAGCCTTCATAGTATAGATTTATACACTTCAACAGGTGTCCTTTATGAAGATTTGTTTGAAGCTATAGCGAATTGGCTCATTTGACTAAAATTAACCTTACGCAATACTGTGTATGGTTTGGTGTGATAATTGGCCATCTAATTAAGTTTCAGATTCTATTTGATTAATGAAAGATATTTTTGCATAAAACAAATTCTATTTCTCTGGAATGTATAATTAGCGCAAATCACACCATTGTAGGATGACGACGGGATCTTTTATCTCACTTTTTGGTGTGTATATAATCACTTTCAAATTTCTTTAGCCATTGTACTACTTTTCTTTTCAAATTAATTTTTATTTGCCTTTTAGTTTAATTTTTTCAGTTATTGAGGTTGGTTGTATTCCAATCAGTTCACATAAGTTTTATTTTCTAAGTATTCAATTTCAATTGTTAATTAATTATTAGGGTTGATTATTCAATTATTTAGGTATATTTATGATAATTGGTTTAATAAAGTTACTATGTAATATCTTACTAATATTCTTCTTATTTTAAAATCATTAATTATTAGGGGAACTTACCCCAATTCAGATTAATTAAATAATAAAAAAGTGCAAAGACACAAATCAAATATTATCGAAAACGTAGTAGTAGTAGTAGTAGTAGTAGTAGTAATAATAATAATAATAATAATAATAATAATAATAATAATAATAATAATAATAATAATAATAATAATAATAATAATTTAAGCTTACTAGTCCCTCTAGATTTGTTAAGTTGCTAATCTACCTCAATCTCGGTGAGAGAATAGCATTATTTAGTTTCCATAACTTTGTTTAGGACGCACGAGCATGGCGTAATTTTTATTTATATTTGAAATAAAAAAAATCCAAAACAAAATTTGAGCCACCAAAATAGTCCTAAATTAGTTCCACAGAAGAAGGAAAATTAATTTCCAAACATGGATAAGGTCTTCATCACTAGCTATGAGACTCTTTTGAGAAAATTAAAAGCAAAACAATTTTAACTATGTTTAATATTATGGATAAATTTATACATTATGTGAGTGCAAATGCAACCTAGCTACAAATACATAGTTAGGTTATACATGATAATAATATTCCAATAATGACTATATTCTTATTTATTTTATGTGCTTCATGTTATGTGTCTTGACTTTTGAGCATTCTTTATATTCTTATTTATAAATATAGAATGTTGAAATGAAAATATATTTTTACATTTAAAGTTTAATGGACAATTTTAAGGCTGGAGAAGTGGAGATGTCTTTTCAAAGATATAACGTAAATACGTAATCGAAGTAAATGGAATATATAGAAATAGCAAAAAAAAATTTGAGAGAATATAGAAATAGCAAATTAAATATTAGAGAAAATATTTCCTTGCTGAATTGCTTTCTAAAAGTGTTGCTTATGTTGCAGTAAAAAAAAGTGTTGCTTATGAAAGGGATAATATATATATTTAATATATTGTTTCTCCCAGTATCAATTTATACGCAATAATTTTTTTTTAATAATTTTTATAGTAAAATAAATACTAGGAGCTAAAAGTGTCCAAGAGTCACATGCATATATACAGTGAAAGTAATGTAATTCGAAAATAAATAAATAAATACGTCAACATATTTTATATCCTTTAACAAAAAAAATTGTGTGCGTGATATTCAATTCAATACTTAAATTTATATTAATAAGTAACATATGTCATTGCGAACAACACTTTGATCGGAATAAGTCATGCAGACAACATTAATTTGGATCGGCCTGTATCTCACTTTTGATGTCTCATTCCATATTTAACTATCATTTTTTATATTTTTTTCTTCAATTTCAATTTCTTGCGTTTTAGTTTAATTTTATAGTTATTAATCGTGATTCATTAATTTAATTAGAGTTTATAATTATTTTTTATATTTAATTTGTAATTTTTCAGTTAATTATTGATTATTATGGTCATTAGTCATTGAATAAGGTACAATAATTTTTTTTAATCTGATTTTTAGTAATGAAGGTAATATAGTACCATATATAAAAATATTGAATTGAATATTATTACACAAATTCCTGAACTTAATTAGTTGTAAAAAGATAATAAATATATATGTCGACGTAGTGATCATTAGTAGCAGCCAGATATATTGGCAAATTGCTTATTTGTCCTAGCTAGACCAATTTAGGACATATATATATACTCCATATATATATAGAGGGGATATATAGGTAAATAAATAGGAGAGGTAAAAGAAGACGGTCATTTCCAACACTCAAAGAAATCTGCTCATAATTAATTGTTTCTTAACTTTAATTGGAAACGAATAATATCTGTTCGCATCGATTGAGATCTTCTGCCCCGCCCCGCAACTCCTACTATTTATTTTATTATTTTAATAATATTTATTGTAATTTTTTTTTCTTGACTTGGGAGAAGGAAATGGGGAACTGAATCTCGATTTTTCATTCTTAAATAGATAAGGAATATCACTAAATTACATGTCGATGTATTAATATTTATTATTAAAAATCATATTTAAAGAAAATTATATACCTTATTTATGGACTAATCAACCCTAATAATCAATAATTAACCCTAAAGTTGCAAATTACATATGAAAAAGTAATTATAAACTTTAATTGAATTAATGAATCACAGTTAATAAATAATAATTATAAAATTAAACTAGAACGCAAGAGATTGAAATTGAAGGGAAAAACTTATAAAAACAACACCAATGAGGCCTAGCTCAAGTGGCAAAGTTGAAGCACCACAAGACTCTTTTTAGCGAGAGGTTTTAGGTTCAATCCCGCACAGGGGCGGAGCTACATGGTTGAGAGGGGGGGCTATTGCCCCACCTCAAAAAAATTCACTTACGCCTATTTATTTAGAAATTTGTAAAAATTATGCATAATTTTGCAAAAATATCAAAATATTGCCCCACCAAAACTTAAGAAATGTAGGGGCAAGATAACCCCACCTCAAAAAAATTCACTTAAGCCTATTTATTTAGAAATTTGTAAAAATTATGCATAATTTTGCAAAAATATCAAAATATTGCCCCACCAAAACTTAAGAAATGTAGGGGCAAGATAAGGCTAAATATTTTGCCCCCCGTCACTCCGGGGGCCTGGCTCCGCCACTGATCCTGCATGCGCGAGTGGTTCCACTTCCACCTTGTATGATCTTTTGTGTGGTGTACGTAGTGTATTTTTTATATTGTTTGGTGGTGTTATGGCCAATTCCACATTTATGTGGTTTAGATGTTCCATCTATTTGATAATGTGGAAGATCCAAACGTTGTTCGCATGACTTATGTTACTTATTAACATAAATTTAAATATCGAATTGAATATTACACGTACAATTTCTTTTGTCGAAAGGATATAAAATGTTGGCGTATTGATTGTTTTTTTTCTTTTTCCGACTCACATTAGTTTCACTATATAATGTACAGTTTTAGCTTCTAGTTTCTAGTATTTTATTGACTATAAAAATTATTGGGATTAAATTGATACTGACCAGTAATATTGGGATAAACAATATACATATTATTCCTTTTATAAGCAACAATTTTAGAAAGCAAATTAAATTGGTCGTGTTGGCAAGTGATAGTGTGATTAATGCACGAAGTCAAAAAGTTTCATGTGCAAGTATATCGTGATGCGGCTTTTAAATTTTAAAAAGTAAACTAGAGCAAGGAAATATTTTCTTCATTACTTTGACAATTTCTATATAATTTCTTCGATTGTGTTATATCTTGAAAAGATCACATCGATCTCCAACCTTAAAATTGCCCATTAAACTTTAAATGTACAAATATATTTTCATTTCAACATTCTATATTTATTAATAAGACTATATAGAATGCTCAAGAGTCAAGACACGTAACATGAAACACAAAATAAATAAGAATATAGTCCATTATTGAAATATTATGCTATATTACCTAACAATGTATTTGTAGCTAGGTTGCATCTTGCACGTGCACTCACAGTCACGGAATGTATGAATTCATCCATATTAAACCATGATTAAAAACTAGTGCTTTAATTTTTCTCGAAATTCATCCATATTAAACCATAGTTAAGACCATATCCATTAGAGCTCTCAAAATTCCGGGCTGGGCAGGCCCGGCCCGAGCCCACCGGGCTTTTTAGAAAAATTGGGCTGGCCTGAAAAAGTTGAACCCAATCAGGCTCGAAAACCTATTTTGTAGTGTAATTTTTCCGGGCTAGCCCAAGTCCACCGGGCTTTTACCCATTTCGGCCCGGCCCGAAAATGGTCGGGCCTATAAATATAGTGCCCAGCCCGGCCCGTCTGGCCGGGCCGGTCCGTGCCTTTTTTGACACCTCTAATTTCCATGTTTGGAAATTAATTTTCCTTCTTTTGTGCGAGTAATATAGGACTTTTTTGGTGGTTCATTAAAAAAAAATGGATTTGGTTTAAAAAAAAACAAAAAATTACACCATGCTCGTACGTTCTAAACAAAATTATGGAAACTAAATAATGTTATTCTCTCAAGATATAGTGAGAGAGGAGCAACGATAAATAAGAAGATCCTCCACAAAACACAAGGGATCCCTACCTAGACATGATGAGAAAGTAAGACTAATTGTAACCCGTTAGCGGGAGCAACAAGAATAAAATAATAATATTGATATATCAGAATGAACTCTATATATAAACATATTATATATATTAATCAGTACTAGAATAAAATTCATGATAACCATTAATAACATAAAAATCATGAAGTCATTGAAATAATCCAATACATAATATCTGCCACTTATTATAGTAAAAAAAAAAAAGAGTTAAACGCATCTAGACATTATATATTACTATGTTTTGTAAAACACAAAATATATTATAATATCACGATTTGATTATTCGAATGACAACATTAGACCATAGAGTCTTCCTGACGACGGATGCGTTCCAAAATTTGGCTTGCACGGTGACGAGTGTGGTGATGAAACATAAGAAAAGTCACCATTACCTTCCTTCCCCCCTGCCTGAACAATATATCCCAAAACCTATTTGGCTAATAATAAACCACGCAAACCAAACAGAAATAACCGGAGATTCTTCAGATAATCTATCATCGAAGAAAATTATTTCTACCATGAACAACCCAAAACACCAGAAGAAGTACCAAGCATCAGAGATAAAATTGTCAAAAAATAATTTCGCCATCTCCAACTCTGCAAAATCAAAATGTATGATGGACCTGCTATCATCACATTCACAACATATACCGTATAACCAACCAAAATCAAACAAACAAGGATTTCGTATATTTACTATTTTCCAAATTTCAAACAAATAATCGAGAATTTCAGTGATCAGATTCCACTCACCACTTGACGTCTTCATTCTTCCGGTTGAACTCTTCATTCGTTTCTATTGGCGACAATCTTATTTCGATTCTTCAGAAAAGGAATTGGATTTTGAATAAGAATTTCTACTCCACACACGAGTAAAATGCAACTCTAACAGATTATTAGTTTAAGGGAAAAGGTGCAAATACCCCCTCATGTTGGCAGCGCTGGGCAAATATGATAGAGTAAAGAAGAGTAATAGAATTGAATATGAAGTGAATCGATAACAAAACTGAATGAAGGGAAAATTAAGGAGAAAAGAATTCTCCTGTCCAAGCGTGAACGCCGTTTCTCTAAGCAAATAGGTCATTGACAATCTTTACCCTAATGGCTAAGACTATTTATTAGGTTTAGGTGCATAAGCCCACGCAGGAGCCCGCAGCCCAAAAATCAGCCCATAAATAACCTAAAAATAAATAAGGAAATAATTAAACAATATCAGCAAAATATCTACATCCGTTTCCTACGCCGAGTATAGACTCGATCCATATCAACTCCTCCCCTCTTCCAAACAGCCTTGTCCTCAAGGCTGAAATCTGGAAACTGAGATACAAACTCCACTTCGTCAACCCAAGTAGCCTCATCGACTCCCTTATGATGCCACTGCAGCAGTACCTGACGCACACGAGCATCACCCCGCCAAACCACCCGATCACGCAAAATCCACTCCGGCACAAAGTCAGGCTCCTCTTGAATTAACACATCTGGTAACTCAGATTCAATGGCATGATCCCCCACCACAGCCTTCAATTGAGACACATGGAATACGGGATGAAGGCGAGAACGAGAAGGAAGACGCAGTCGATAAGCCGTCGCCCCTACCCGAGCAAGCACCTCAAATGGTCCATAAAACTTAGCTGCCAACTTTGCACAAGAACGAGAAAATAGGGAATGCTGACGATAAGGGCGCAACTTCAAGAAAACTTTCTGACCCGCCTCAAATTGAACATTGCGACGATGTTTATTCGCCGCACGAGCCATGCACTTCTGGGCACGATCAAGGTGATAGCGCAGCAGCCGTAGCCCCTCATCACGGTCTAATAACTCATCAGCAACAACACGAACTCTGATGGCAGTCGGTAAAAAAATTGCTCAATGTGGGTGGGGCCCGACCATAAACTGCTGCAAATGGCGTAGTACCCGCCGACGTGTGAAAACTCGTATTGTAAGAATACTCCGCCCAAGGCAGTCAACGTGCCCACTGCTTAGGCCGTTGCGCTGCAAAACAACGCAAATAAGTCTCCACGCAACGATTCACCACCTCAGATTGACCGTCGGTCTCCGGATGATATGCAGAGCTCATACGAAGTTTTGTTCCCATGGCTTGAAATAGTTCGGACCAAAAAGAACTAGTAAAAATAGAATCTCGATCAGATACAATGGAACTGGGTACCCCGTGAAGTCTCACAACCTCCCGCATAAAGACAGCCGCCACGTCCTTAGCTGTAAATGGATGTCGAAGGCCCAGAAAATGACCATATTTGGTGAAGCGATCCACAACTACAAGAATACAGTCAAATGCACCTGATCGGGGCAGTCCCTCAATAAAGTCCATGCTAACATCCTCCCATACACGAGTAGGAATAGGGAGCGGGTGTATCAGACCCGCCGACATGCAAGTGTCATATTTATTTTTTTGGCAAAGTAAACACTCGGCCACAAATTGAGTTACGCGCTTCATCATGCCTGGCCAATAAACATTAGCCGCCAACCTCCTATACGTTCGAAAAGCACCAGCATGCCCCCCTTGAGGCGAGGTATGAAACTCGCTTAAAAGGCGAGGGATGAATTCTGACGCTAGAGTTAGCACAATCCGGCCACGATAAAAAAACACATCATTAATCAATGAATAACCAGGAAAATTAGAGGTACCTGACTTCAATGCTTGCACCATAGGGCCAAATTTGGCATCTCGACTTAACTCGGCACCAATGGCCTCCCATCCAACCCATGTTGGCATTGACACAGCCGCACACTCGGCCTCTTCTAAACACCGTGATAGAGCATCAGCTGCTTGGTTGGTGACCCCTGCCTTATACTCAATCTCAAATTCGTAGCCCAACAATTTGGCAACCCAAAATTGTTGAGCTGAAGTCGACACAGATTGTTGCAGCAGGAAATACAAACTCCGTTGGTCAGTACGAACCAAAAATTTTCTGACAACCAAATAAGGTCGCCAATGCTGGATAGACAGAACTAACGCCATCAACTCCATCTCGTAGGCGGATTTGGCCATGCTGCGATCAGTTAAGGCCTTGCTAAAATAGGCAATAGGACGCCCCCTTTGCATCAAGACTGCGCCAATGCCGTGTCCCGAAGCATCGCACTCAACAACAAAAGTTTGGGTGAAATCTGGAGTGGCTAAAACTGGGGCTGATGTCGCTGCGTTCTGCAACTGAATAAAGGCTTCTTGAGTTGCAATCGTCCATTCAAAACTTTGCACCGTCTCTTTTTTAAGCAATTGTGTAAGGGGTCGGGCTAGCTGTCCATAACCTCGTATAAAACGTCGATAGTAGCCCATGAGACCAAGGAAACCACGCACCCCCTTGATAGACTTAGGGGTCGACCACCTCAGTATCGCGGTTATCTTTGTCGGATCCATCTTAACTCCCTGGTAAGGTCGCCAATGCTGGACGGACAGAACTAACGCCATCAACTCCATCTCGTAGGCGGATTTGGCCATGCTGCGATCAGTTAAGGCCTTGCTAAAATAGGCAATAGGACGCCCCATTTGCATCAAGACTGCACCAATGCCGTGTCCCGAAGCATCACACTCAACAACACAAGTTTGGGTGAAATCTGGAGTGGCTAAAACTGGGGCTGATGTCACTGCGTTCTGCAACTGAATAAAGGCTTCTTGAGCTGCAATCGTCCATTCAAAACTTTGCACCGTCTCTTTTTTAAGCAATTGCGTAAGGGGTCGGGCTAGTTGTCCATAACCTCGTATAAAACGTCGATAGTAGCCCGTGAGACCAAGGAAACCACGCACCCCCTTGATAGACTTAGGGGTCGACCACCTCAGTATCGCGGTTATCTTTGTCAGATCCATCTTAACTCCCTGGTAGGACACCACATGGCCGAGATACTCGACCTCTTTCTGACCCCAAGTACATTTTTTTGAATTGATCACATAAGTTTCATCGCGCAACAAATTCAAGACAGTACGCAGGTGGCTAACATGCCCCTGCCAATCCGCGCTATAAATTAGGATATCGTCATAAAAAACAAGAACGAACTTACGTAAATAAGGTCGCAGCAAGTCATTCATTGCAGATTGGAAGGTAGCCGGAGCATTGGTCAGCCCAAAAGGCATAACCAAAAATTCGTAATGGCCAGAGTGAGTGCGAAATGCCGTTTTCGGGATATCTTCTGGAGCAATCCGAATTTGATGATACCCTGAGTGCAAATCAAGCTTGCTAAACCATCGAGCCCCACTTAATTCATCCAACATTTCATGAATAACTGGAATAGGATACTTATCAGGGATTGTCTGCTTGTTCAGCTCCCGATAATCTACGTAAAACCTCTAACTACCATCTTTCTTGCGAACCAAGAGAACTGGGCTCGAAAAGGGGCTCGAGCTTGGCTGAATAATTCCCGCCTCCAACATCTCCTGCACCAACCGCTTCATCTCATCTTTAGCATAGTGGCTATACCGGTATGGCCTAACAGAAACCGGTGATGCTCCAGGCTGAAGTGGGATGCAGTGGTCAACATCATGCCGCGGTGGTAGTCCTTGAGATGGCTGCAAAACAGAAGGAAACTCAGAAGCCATTTTCATGAAAAGCTCATTCGGACCATTTGGACATCCTTCGTTCGAGATGGTCTCACACTCCATTAATACAACTTCGTCGCGCTTCTGTGTAACCCAAACAAAATAGTCCATCTCAATATCTTTTAATTTTGTAATACTAGCAGCAGAGATTTCTCGACAGACAGAGGCTGGATCTCCTCTCAGGAAGACTTCCCGTCCATGGTGAGAGAATCGCATTGTGAGTTTATCCCAATTTGCTTTCACCTCACCCAAAGTGGCAAGCCATGAAACGCCCAATATCATGTCAACACTTTCCAACGGAAACACATAGCACGTGATGCTGAAATTCACCTTACCAAGCTGCAAGGGAAGGTCACGACATACTCCTGCAATTGCCACTAGCCGACCATCTCCCAGGCGTACTGCCGAGTTGCAAGACTGATCAATCGACAAGCCGAGTTGGGTTGCCATTTTGGTTGAGATAAAACAGTGGCTCGTGCCACTATCCACCATAATTAACATATGCTGGGACATAACCTGACCCTTTAGTTTCATAGTTTGAGGGCCATCAAACCCACGTGATGCTACAAGAGACAACTCGAGAGTTTGCAACTGTGCCTCGCCAGGGACTTCATTTGCTACCTTTGTTGTTGGTTCCTCTTCACTCTCGGCTTCTGGTTGGTCATCATCAGATTCATAAATAATGGCCACGTGCAATGATTTGTCAGAACAACGATTCCCGGGCTTATATCGCTCCCCACAACGAAAAGCATTCACCTCATGCCCTTTTTTCTAAGTACTCTTTGTTTGTCATTTGCCGAGTAGGCCTGCTATGGGGCTGATTGATGGTGCCAGAAGATGTGGAAGATGGACTGCCAGAATACGCTGCGCTCAACCCCTTGCTGCTCAGCGTTGATGTTGGTTGAAGTGGCCCGATAGTCGTTCGCTGCTGGGACGAACGACCAGATTGCGCTGGTCGGTTGTCGGCTCTGATGAATGCCTGATCATATCCCCGCACCGCCTCTAACTCTCGTTCAATCTCTCTCGCTAGATGAATAGTATCAAAAATATCTTCGACATCTTGAGAACGAATCCGCAGCCGGATTTCATCCTTTAAACCATGCAGAAACATGCCCAAACAATAGTGATCTGCGAGGCCAGGGACATGAACTAGACGTGAAATAAACAAATCAGCATATTCATTTACTGACCCTGTTTGACGGGTATACATTAGCTCCTCGAACGTGTTAGCCATGGGGTCCTCGCCATAGCGCTTCAATAACTCCTGCTTCAATTTTGTCCAAGTTAGATTTGGATACTTCGATTGAGTCCACTGGAACCAATGCAATGCGCCCCCTTCCATAGCTATTAGGGCGACGTCGGCCTTACTCATTTCTGGGGTATCATGCACCCTGAAATACTGCTCAGCGCGTGCAATCCAGGCCTCCGGCGTACTTCCGTCAAAAGGCGGCAATGTGACTCTAGTAGCCGCTGCGTCATGGGCAAGCAGGGGGTTGGAAACTGGTACTTGCCTTGAGCTTTCCTCGTGTTCTGGTGTCGTACCCAGAATTCTTGAGTGGTTGTTGGAGGACACGACTGGGCTCTGCTCTCCCTCGGGCGTTTTCCCTTTGTCACGTGCTAGGGTTTCCAATAACTTAGTCAGGCAGTCAATCTTGGTTGCCATAGACCCAATCTCCGTGGCCACCTCGTCACTCCTCTTCTCTATCGATGCCAAACGATCTGCAGTCTCCATTCGACTAGCCAAACGGGTTTTGGGAATGAAACGGCAGGTCGGACCAAATTGATAGAGTAAAGAAGAGTAATAGAATTGAATATGAAGTGAATCGATAACAAAACTGAATGAAGGGAAAATTAAGGAGAAAAGAATTCTCCTGTCCAAGCGTGAACGCCGTTTCTCTAAGCAAATAGGTCATTGACAATCTTTACCCTAATGACTAAGACTATTTATTAGGTTTAGGTGCATAAGCCCACGCAGGAGCCCATAGCCCAAAATAACTAACAACAATTAACATAAATAACCTAAAAATAAATAAGGAAATAATTAAGCAAAATCAGCAAAATATGTACATCCGTTTCCTACGCCGAGTATAGACTCGATCCATATCAAAATACCCCCCTGAACTTTGTTTAGGTGCAAATTCACAATTCCCTAAAGTTTTCGGGTGCAATTACCCCCTCGCCATGACGGAAACTACACTTTCGTTGGCAAAAAAATATATTTTTGATTCATTTTTATTTTTGTGGACCCTTACAATTTCCGAGAATTAATTGGTGCTAAAAACTCAAATTAGGATAAAATTTGTTTCGAACCCTAGCTCACAACTATCAAAACTCAGACGAAGCTCTCTAATAATTTGCAATTCAAGCCAACTATTTGTTGTTGACATTGATGATCTCATATTCTTCAAGTGGCCCGTCATCCTTTTTCGTGCAAATTATTGGAGAACATCACCTGAATTTTGATAGTTGTGAGCTAGGGTTCGAAATAAATTTTTTTCCTAATTTGAGCTTTTAGCACCAATTATGTAGTATATAACCGTTGGGAATTGTAAGGGTCCACAAGAATAAAAATGAATCAAAAATATTTTTTTTGCCAACGAAAGTATAGTTTCCGTCACGGCGAGGGGGTACTTGCACCCGAAAACTTTAGGGAAGGGTGAATTTGCACCTAAACAAAGTTCAGGGGGTATTTGCCCGGCGCTGCCAACATGAGGGGGGTATTTGCACCTTTTTCCTTAGTTTAATACTTTAATTCAGAGTGGCAGAAGGGAATTCGTGAGAAGCTGTCAATCTAAAGCACGAGGAACCCAAAGAAAAAGAATGTGTGAGGAGATGACGAAGAGCGGCAGCCGGAGCAACGACCAGATTTGTGTGTGAGAGAGAGAGAGTTAGCATAGGTGGGTCAAATAGAGTTATGGAATTTTTTTGGGAAAAGGTGCAAATACCCCCCCTCATGTTGGCAGTGCCGGACAAATACCCCCTGAACTTTGTTTAGGTGCAAATTCACCCTTCCATAAAGTTTTTGGGTGCAATTACCCCTTCGCCGTGACGGAAACTACACTTACGTTGGCAAAAAAAATATTTTTGATTCATTTTTATTCTCGTGGACCCTTACAATTTCCAACTGTTATATACTACATAATTGGTGCTAAAAGCTCAAATTAGGAAATTTTTTTTTTTGAACCCTAGCTCACAACTATCAAAATTCAGGTGAGGTTCTCCAATAATTTGCACGAAAAAGGATGACGGACCACTTGAAGAATATGAGATCATCAATGTCAACAACAAATAGTTGGCTTGGATTGTAAATTATTAGAGAGCTTCGTCTGAGTTTTGATAGTTGTAAGCTAGAGTTCGAAACAAATTTTATCCTAATTTGAGTTTTTAGCACCAATTAATTCTTGGAAATTGTAAGGGTCCACAAGAATAAAAATGAATCAAAAATATTTTTTTTGCCAACGAAAGTGTAGTTTCCGTCACTGCGAGGGGGTAATAATTGCACCCAAAAACTTTAAGGAAGGGTGAATTTGCACCTAAATAAAGTTCAGAGGGTAGTTGCCCGGCTCTGCCAACATAAGGGGGTATTTGTACCTTTTTCCAATTTTTTTTTGAGGGGAATAGAGTTATGGGAGACTACATATATAGAAGTTTATGAAATAAAATTACATTTATTATCAGATTTTTTTATAATTAATATGAAAAAAAAAATCGAAAAAATTGACTCCGCGGTTCAAACAGTCAAACGAGAAGAAAAACCCCTATGAAGAAAGGGGAAAGAAAATCCTAAAAATCAATACTCTCTAAATCTCTAAACCCTGCTCGCAATCAATTAAAACCCTAGAATTCCATTCCGCGAACGTGATTTCATATTTTTCTGGTGAATCAGTAGAAATTTGGTGTTGCGAATATGGACATTGAAGATCAGCAAGCGGAGCACATTGACAACTTCGTGAAGAAGGCGTCGAATCTTAATGGCGCGGCGCTATCGAACGTCGTCGTAGAGGCAACTTCTCATCCTTCCCTCTTCGCTTTCTCCGAAATTCTCGCCGTCCCTAACGTCACAGAGGTACAATAATACGTATTACTGTTTCATTAATTTGTTTTTGGTATTTTGGCAGTACATAGGAAATTTTGATGGATTTTTGGGGTTTTGAGAGTTTCCGTTGGGATACAGCGTCATGCCATTAATATGAGGGGATGTTTGTTTATATATTGTCTTCTCTTTAACTATCCCTATATTGTTCTGTGATAATGTATATATTGGGTTGAACCGTCTGATTACGAGTATACTATATGGGATAATAGAACAGAGTTAAATGATAATGAGGTTAAGTGGGGTGCAAGATGGTTAAATTGTGTGCTTTTTGGAGTTTGTAAGCACGGGTCTTGTGAGATGTATGTGTAGGCATTCTATTTTCTAACTGTGTTGGTGGATTGATCTGATTAATTGCAGTATAGGCTGTATTGGAGGGGACACACACTGTCCTGCTGTACATATTTGTTAGCTGGTGGTTAGGATATTGGGACTTGTTTGAAGTAGATTAAGTTTTCGCTAATACTCACTTTAAAAGTGGCACTTAGGAAACAGCCTTTTCATGAGCGTGCTCGTAAGTTAAAGGGTGGGGTTATTAGCTTCAGCTGGAAAACAAAGTGATATACTTTGGAGTCTTCTTAGTTACAATAGAAAAATTAGTAATTAAATAGAAGATGTTCAATAATTGGTAGAGTGGTTTACCATACTTGCCGCTTCCAAAGGGACAAATGCCGCTGGTTCTTGTTGATTTGAGTATGTTATATTGTACTTCGTAGCATTCGTGGAGGATCCATGTGCTATTCGTATCTTCGTTTGTAAGCACTAAGGATATCCATATAGATTAATGCATCCATCTCTGTTGAGCGGTTTAGTATACCTTGGAATGCTTGTAGTTTATCTAGATCCGCTTGAAATCTAGCTGATGCTTATGAATCACATAGTTCAGGTTCACTATTTCCATTTCAATAATTCAATATTTTTTCTTAATCAACTGTTACTTGCTTGCTTTGCTCTATCAGGGATATAGTATCATATTATATTTGATTGTGTGACAAAATATGTAGAAATGAAGTCAACATTTAGAGGAAGAATGTTAAATTGGTTGTTTTTTGAAGAACTTCTACTTATCACTATCATTCGGCTTTATTGATTGATATCCAAGATTTGATAAATTCACATCAATTTGTTGATTGTTCATGTTTATGCTCACTGCAATACTATTACTAAGTTTTTCTAGGATATTTATGTATGTATGTGCGTGTTTCTATCTTTTTTCGCCCATTGCTTTAATATATGGAGTAAACTGCAGCTTGAAGGGACCGAGAATAATGCCTTTCTAGATTTGCTTCGCATGTTTGCATATGGTACATGGAGTGAATATAAGAGTAAGAATCCAATCCTTTTCTATCGACTATCATCATTCTTCTCCTGGCAGACCATTTTGCTTTTGAAATGGTATATAGACTGAATACTAGAGCTAGCATGCTATCTTTTCACTTATCATTTTCTCTTCTTCATACCTAGCTATCTTTGTAAACCTTGTAAAGAGCTCTCCCAGTCATTTACAAGAATTTGGCTGTCTTGCATATGAAAGATAATGTTGGGTGTCCCTTCAATATGATATCTAATCTCATAATTTTCCTGCCTTGAATGAACTGTATGTTCACTTTTTTGGGACAGTTGTTGCTAGTTGTCTTCCACAATTGCTTCCTGATCAAGCCCTCAAATTGAAGCAGCTAACTGTGCTTACTCTGGCTGAGACTAACAAGGTATCCTTCCAGTTTTAAGTAAGTGTTTATTAAAATAAAATGTTGGAGATATGTTTGCCATTGTGAATATGTCTTTTTAAATTGAAATGAATATCTTTCAATGGTTAGCTTCTGACAATGCCAGATGGTTTGGCATAAAAGGGGTTGCAAAAATTTAATAATTGAAATTAGCTACTGGGGCTCTCAATTCTGAGATTTTGAACAACTTCATAATATGTTAATTAATTTTATAACCTTCTTCTACTGCTTTTTAATAGATCTCAGGAAGTCAGGAGCCATATGTATATTCTACTGGCAGTCTGCCAGTTTCCTGCTATTATATGCTTTGGCTCCTCTTGTTGCTAGTATCAACACTTGCAAGTTTGGCTCATGTTGTGTTCTGTGAGTGTATAATTTCCTCGATTTGCTTGTTGCATTATTTCCTTATCTGTTAATATCCCAGTTAGGTGATTTTTCTTTTTCTATCTGTCAAATCTGAAATCTTGTCATTTTTATCAATTAACCTCCTTGTCTATGAGGTTCTCCTCAGAATGATAGGGTTCTTAAGCGTTCTCTTGACCTTTGTCTAGGTATTGCCGTATGATTCATTGATGCAGGAGTTGGATGTTACAAATGTTCGCGAGTTGGAAGACTTTCTCATTAACGACTGCATGTATGTGGTAAGTTTTTCTTTTTCGTTTCTGCCCATGCTCATTTACATCAATGGTGGAGTCACTTCATTATTGAAAATGCTACCTTAACAGCATAATATTGTCTTTTTTTTGTCCATATGCTGTATCGTGGCTATCCCTCCCCCCCCCCCCCTCCTCCCCTTTTAATTCCTGTTCTTTATTTCTTTGTTTTTGGCTATTCCTGAATTTCTTTTGTTGTTAAGTGGCCTAATGTATCCTGCAAGGTTGATGGATAAGGTCAGATTTAAGAAATTATGATGATAATGCTTTAATCTGCTGCTGGTATGTGGACAGGGCATTGTCAGAGGAAAGCTGGATCAGTTGCGAAGATGCTTTGAGGTTTTCCTAACATACTTTGGGTGGTTAAAATCTATTGATCGCTGAACTTGTTATCTTTATTATAATTCATAATAATCTGATTGTTAGTGAACTTCTAGGTACAATTTGCTGCAGGCAGGGATCTTAGACCTGGGCAATTGGGTGGGATGCTCCAAACATTATCAAACTGGTAAAAATATTTTTGTCCAAAGAGCATTGAATTGTCTTGTTTGAATTATATTTTTCTTATAAAATATTTACACGCCCAGTTTCCTCTTCACCCCATCATTTGCTGCGTAATGCTCTGCATTTCTTATAGAACTTTGCTTCCATACTGCTGGATAGAAAGAAGTTATCAAGTATGGTTCCAGTGTATTGGAATTGACTTGTACCATACTGCTGGATAGAAAGAAGATATTATTGTAACTTGATGAGACTTTAATTTACGGCAATGGTGCCTATGTGTTATCTGAGATGGATCCCACTCTCTTCTGTTTCTTATTGACTGTTTAGCTTGCTTATAATTAATTCTGTTTTTTAGGCTGTCTACTTCAGAAAATCTTCTGGTCTCAATTCAAGAGAAGATAAAATGGGGAGATGCTATGAGTGAGATAAACAAGAAGCACGAAAAGGAAGTAGAAGAGCGGGCAGAGGAAGTAAAGAAAACACTATCTGTAAAGGTCGGTTTTATAGTGAAGTTTATCATTTTACTTGCTAACTGTTGGTTTTGGTTGTGTGTTGCGTGTGTTCCAATGCTAGGTTATTATTATGATGCACATGTTATAATCCCCTAAATATGAGACAATCAAACTCTTCCACTGAAGTCTTTGATAAGCCCTTATGAGTGTGTGTGTGTGTGTGAGAGAGAGAGAGAGAGATTAGATTTCAAAATGGTGTATTTTCTTAAGGTGACTATTTGACAATGAATTGCATGTGTTAGGTTTGTCCTATATGCACCTTACCTATATGCTTCTATTGTTAGAGCTTACGATTATCTGTTTGAGAGCTAGCGTATATACAGTCTCTCGATATGTTGGTCGATGTGTCTTACGTTGTGGCAGAAGTTACCAATTGTAAGCAGGGCGACAATGAGTTCCGAGGGCATGAGGAGATCTTTTCTGAACATGGTGGAGTGATGGACTTTGAGGAAGACCGTAGCCGCTCAAAGAGGTAGCTGACTTTAGGGTTCTGCTATGAAATTCACAGACTTGTACACTCACCTCCATTGAACTCTACATTTTCCTTCCCCTTTAATGCCGCATAATACAAACATGTTGCATCATCAGCATCATTTTGGACATCTGGTCATCACCTTTATGAGAGAATCTCTTGCATTGATCGACCCAATATTTGATTCTCTGGTTTATTTGTGTTTATTGTTAGCAGGAGACGACATCCTATAGGATGAACTGGTTGCCAGTTTTTGGATTCATGGCATTATGAAAGACGGGGCGACTTTGGACATATCAACCAAAGATATTCATAAAATTTACGGTGTTAGCTCTTATTGCCTCAGTAAATTTTCTGACTTTGTCTGAAGAGAAGCAGAGCTAGTTTTTGTGATGCCATTGAAAACTTATACTGGTTTATTCTACTCCAATCATTTAACTAACATGAAATAGTTGTTCTGTCACTATGAAAATAGCTGTTCTGATGAATGGCGATGTATTCAATATTATAATTAGAGTTACTGGTTATTCTCTATATATTATGCTTCATTTGGCTTGATTTCAGATTTTGTTCAACATATATATCCTAAGAAACAGTTAATTGTCAAATAAATCACACATCATCTTTAAAACATTTGGATTACGTTGTTTTAGGGACACGATATCAATTCCAGAGTAATGGAGGACTGCATCTTCGTGCTCATTGTGCTTTTGATGAAGATATATATATATATATATATATATATATATATATGATTATTCGAATTTTTGTTCTTTATTTTTGGCTGCTTGTTCTTCTGCTCCATATCAACACCCGTTTCCGCACAAACAAACTTCTACCACTCATAGGCGAGGAGCTACCTAGCTCTACAAAAAGATCCTTCTATAGTCTAGTTAAGACTTTAAAGTCTTAATTAGCTAGCTACCTAGTTTTAATTTTGAGATCCATCGATTTAATTATATAGTTTTTTTTTTTTGAACAAACATTACAAGAAATTTTAAAGGCCGCGTGACGGTGGACTTAAATCCGTGATCTTTGGCCCAGGCATTAACCACTCTACGACTAGGCTAACACACGCACACTTAATTATATAGTTTTGATTTTGTTCATTACTTAGCGAGCGTTTACCTCACCCATTGTTATTATTATTTATTTTTGCAATTAGAATCTGATGGCCGGGATTGGTTGGATTTTGGCTAGCTTCAAGTTGTTAATTGTTTATCAACTGATCATATATATATATATCTCAAGTTAGTTAATTAGATACACATAATAATAATAATAATAATAATAATAATAATAATAATAATAATAATAATAATAATAATAATAAGGCCAAAATGCATACAAATTTCTGACATTTTCTCAAATTCTGGTTTAATTCCAAACCTTTTAACTTCTGCAAAATAAATCTCTACCTTTCAATTTTGCTTAATGTTCTCCCGACGACGGATTTGGGTGAAATTCAAAGTGAAGTGGCGTTCAAAACGACGGCTGTTCTTCGCCTGCTTCGAATCGAGATTGTCGCGGATCCCTCCGACGCCCGACCCTGAATCCAACGGCGTCGTTTTGAACGCCATGTCACTATGAATTTCACCCAAATTCGTCTCGGGATAACATTAAGCAAAATTGAAAGGTGGAGATTTATTTTGCAAAAATTAGAAGGTTTGGAATTAAACCAGAATTTGAGAAAAGGTCAGGAATTTGTATCCATTTTGGCCTAATAATAATATATATAATATACCGAAGAAATTAATTAATTAAGATGATGCATACAATAGAAGTTACAATAACTCAACACGATCAACCAATCATGTTCTAATTTAACACGTTTGTTTTAAATCGAAATATTGTACTATTAAAAACATGCAAGGTAGCTTACACAATATATGGATCTGGTTAATTATATATAAAAGATTAAGTGGACAAGCATGCTACAAGTTCTTGAATCGTGTTCAAGAACACTTTATTTTACAGTAGTATTATTGCTATATATATATTTTTGTTTTAGAACTAGTCCGACCACATGCATGCATACTAATATTGTGCCGCTTCTTCTTCCAACTCGTACATTCTCAACCCAATCCTGTCACCACAAACAATCAAACATTAATTAATTAATTTCTCAAAAACAAAATTCAAAAAATTAATTAATTAATTAGAAGACATAGATATATATTATGTAGTGAGCAGTACGTATAGTACCTGTCACAGTCGACGGTGCGGGAGACTGGGATGTCGAGCGTCACTTGACATTCGAAGGGAAGGCTCTGCGCCGCCGTGTCCTTGAGATCGGTGAAGCGGTAGGCGGCGGCCTTCACGCAGATGCAAGTCGCCTTCTTGTCGGCGGCGGTCACGGCCAGCCCTTTCACCGTCCTCACCCCATCACAGCACGCCTTTGGCGGGTGCGTCGCACGCCCGCTCAGGAACTCCAGGCATGGGGACAACGCCGCATCTACCTGACCGCAGCTCACCGCCTCGCCCCGCTGCACCGCCGCCGCCGCCACCAGGATTAATGCTACGACTGCTACAACAGTAACACCACCCTTCTTCATTTTTCTCTTTAATTGTGTGTGTGTGTGTGTGTGTGTGAATTATGATCTATAGCTTTCTTTGCATGATGGGTTATTTTATTTATAGGGTGTGAATATTGCCTTTCTGTTTTGGTGTTTTGGCTTCTTCTTCTCAGACCAATGTCATTTGCGTGTCTTAAAATAGAAAAAAATGATGACTGCAGTTATAGACTATTTGTTCCGTAGCCTCAGATCTTCCATCATCGTTCTCTCCGCTTCCATTATCCTGCTACTACAATTACAATTACAATTACAATTTTGTACTCGTTATATCTCGTGTTTCATTATCTCGCATCACGCATATTGATAAGTATCGAACCAATTCGGATGTTGTGTCCCACTATTAAATTTATTTTATTTTCAAATAATATTTATTATTAAAAATGAAAAATAATTATGATATAATCAAACAAAATCAATGCTGAAAAATAATTATATCTCCTAATTGAGTATAATAAACCCTATTTAATAAGTATAAAATTTAACTAAAACACAAGAAATTAAAATTGAAGAAAACAAATTAAAAATTAAAAATGATAAACAATAGGATATATATCAAATCCTGGATGGAATTAAACAAGAGATATAATAGCCAACTATAACACCTTTATTAATTGTCCAAGTTTTTCAAGTTGTTGAGTTGCATTTGGATTTGAAAACGAATTGCTGCGAGGTAATAAATTCACGGTTTGTCTTTTTAAGAAAAAAATTGGAAACTTAAATTGACTTCAAATTTTCAATTGCTCCATTCTCAAATCTTAACCTAAAACCCGCCGCTATGAAGTTATTTTAGACGCTCTATGACTTGACAATAATAATAAGTTCATTATTTTTTTTCTTTTTGTTTTTTTATATAATTTAACTTGAGCTCGAAAACTAAAAATATAAAATATGCATGCTAGGATTAAATTCTTTTGGCAGAAAAGTTATCCGAAATATAAAAATTTAGAAAGTTTTGATAAAACGGGAAAAAGAAAATCAATTCACCTTTATTTATTACTTTACTTGAAAAGGAGAAAAAAGAAAAAAGAAAGAAATTAATATTACTTCATATCTCTAACAGAAGGAGACTACTAAAAAAAAGTACTAGAATTTTAGTCGGTTATGGTTATGCATGTTACAAGTTCATTTGTAAATTACAACACTTTCAATTAGTTTTCAATTTTTCTCCAACTTAAAACATCGAGAAAATGCACCACCGCCAATAAAATTAAGGGCGGGTGTCGTCCACGCCGCAGCCCACCGTTAATCCGACGGAAGAATATGCGGCGGCATTAATTGAGTATCCCTCACCGTGGACAACTGTAACTAGCAGGGGCGGTTCTTGACAGTGTGCAGGGTGATCGACTGCACAGGGCCCGAAAAAATGAGGCCAAAATTATTCGGACCATATAGTATTTATATGTATATATATTTTAAATTCTTCTAACTATCAAATGTTATCTCGGCATAGTTGGGTGAGTCTCTTACATTGTATCTATATATAGGGTCATGTGTTTAATCCTTGTTGTGACCAATTTGATTTTTCTTAAATAAGGGGCCCAAAAATTTCAATTTTTTAGACAAAAACTTATCTCACGATGCGATTGACTGTAATTAGGAGATAATTAAAGGAATTAATTAAGAAGGTAATTAAATGGATTAGAAGATAATTAGGGAATAGTAGATAATAATTAAGCTCTATTCATTTTGATGAGAATTTTTTAAGCCACAATTAAAATTAATTAAATTATTTAAATATCAATTAACTAAAAAATAAAAAATATTTGAAATAGGATGGACCTTACCAACCGTACGATACGATTTACCGCACTGTTTTCCTCTTTTTAAAATTGGCCGGATTAAGTAACGACGAGAAAGTGACTCTAGATAATTAATGAGGAAATTAAGCGTGCAATATAAGTATGTGAAAATATATATATTGAGGAATTTTCTGATTGAGCTTCTGAAATCTGAATCAAATATTTTATTGTATATTCAGCACGTTCTAGTTATGTAATATTACGTTCAATTATTTGTGTTCATTTAATTGTTTGTGGAAGGCATGGGCTTGTCTCTATAAATAATTAAAAAAAATGCATCTACTTTTGAACAAATACTTTATTTATGTATACGTACGTATATATAAACGTGTTGTAGACGTATTTATTTCAAGTCTCCAGACAAAAAGAATCTTGAGTCCAACCGCGCGCCAAGAATTCTAATGTTATAAAATTAATAATCCCATACAACAATGCAGTAATTCAAATATGCTCATTGTATTTTATAATCAACTAAATTAATACAAATTATAGCTAATATGCGACTAGGTTGTTGTGATATAAATAATAAAATCAATCTTCATGCATCATTTTTTTTAGCCAAATTAATATTATCCATTATGACTAAAAGGTAGATTTTACAAAACGTAAAAGCAACACATAAATGGTGCTTGAATTGGTCGAGCTAGGTATATTGTATAACACTAATAGTAAAGTGTCACAACAATGCTTTGATTTTATTCCTTACGATTTAGTGTTGGAACTTGAAAATAAATAAGTTGTTTTAGTGAGCTACTTGTGGTCAGATTGTCTCACGACGTAAAATTCAAACTCTATTTAGTGGTATATATATTTATAATTATAAATATCAACAAATATATAAATATATATATATATATATATATATATATATATATATGCTATTGAGATATGGGTTTGAATTCCGGTCTTGACTCATTTTACGGTGACGTGAGATCGTCTCACACAAATTTATGATCTCTAAATTAATTAATTTTGATTTGAGTTGATTTTCACGTAAATTATGCATTTTGTTTAATTTTTGCTTTGTCTAGTACTCCCTCCCATTTTTAATATAAGTCTTTTTAGTCTTGTACACATAAATTAAGAAAATTTTATTTTGTCAAATTTATCCTTAATAAATGATGAATTGAAATTAGTGAATAGTGAAAAATGTGAATTTGAGGTGAATTAATTAGGGGCAATTATGGATTTAGGAGGTTAAAAAAAGCTAGAAAGACATATATTTTACAAAAGTTATAAAAGTCTAAAAAGACTTATATTAAAAATGGGAGGGAGTAATCCATAATTGCTAGACCTTCCACAAATAAATATATAATGTTATTTGATTATGTAGTAGTAATTATTTACTTCTATATATATGCTATAAATATTCTCAAAAAAATTTCAATCAACATCGGTGAAAGAAATATTGATACTCCATCATCATTTAAAGTAAACCTTCTCGTTCCCTAATAAATAAATAAAACAGGAAGCTTGTTGTTGCTAATTTCGGTAATTAACGGCAGTAATTTTGATAAAAAAGAATAAGATCATGCATGAAACTTTCGTCTGACAATTGACAATTTAAGTTTAAAATAAATTAATAAATTATGACGCATTAAATTAATACTACTAGTTTACCCATTATGTTAGACGAATTAATAACGCGTGCAAAAAAAAAGGGATAAGATTTTTAAAGAATAATCAATAAATTACATTGATATAACGTGCCAAAAGATATGATCTTCTCCAATTCTAACCAGTCAATTTCTTACAAGTGAATTCATTTCGGTAATATTTTGATACTCTATTCGAGAAGAATCAAAATAATAGTATAATACTAGTACTATATTAATGCTCATGCGTTTGAATCTAACATTACTATTACTATATATTAGCCTTATTGTTAGTTTATGAGGTAGAGTATATGTTTAACTTAACCTATCGGCTATTCGTCAATTAAATTATTCAATCTAATAATGTTATAGAATGTTAATTACGAAATTGCATAATATATCAAATTTTCCGACAGCATATTTAACTACTACTGCCATTTATCACAATTAGTCTGATCTAGCTCCAGCTAATACAAATTAAAGTAGATTCTCCAAGCTGGTAAAACAAATTTTGTTTTAACATTTAATACTCGAAAACATGATTATTGATCATTAATGGCACATTATGTATATTAATACCAGTAACATCTTCCTAGCATGTAGTGGTGGGCAAATCAGATAGGAATAATTCGTGTTTCAAAATTTGAGTTCAAATATTCTAACTAATTGGGGTCAAATGAGTCAAATTAAGGTCAAGTCAACTTGGACTACAAGAAAATGAGGTTTTTAACCACACATAATTTGCCACACATAATAATGTGTGGGTATCCAGTGACACATAATTGTAAGACATGTGGGTGAATCAACTTGACAATTTTCTTTTCATTTTGACAATTAATACGTGTGACTAAAACATTTTAGCCGCATTTTCAATTTTGCCGGAATGGTTCCCTCCATATCTTTTAGCTTTGTAAGATTTGGCTCTAAATTATTTCTGCTTATTTAGTATTTTTAATTATATAAATGTTATATATATAGAAAAAAACTATTGCAATTTTTTGTTGCCACAAATATAGATGACGTGGAACTAAATTAATGAATTAAATATAGGCTTCCTAATTTTTGTTATACATTATTTTATCTTTTTTTTTCCTAATGATTCCCAGATTTATTTTATCTTATTAATAAATTATTTTTGATAAATTTATTTTATATTTAATGGTATTAATTGATCATCTTTTTGTCGACCACGTTGGATAATCCATTTAAACAACAAAAAAAAGCAGTAATGAATTTTATAGAAGAAAGAGGAGCGGCATCAGTCGAATAAAATAAAAATACGAAAATATTGAAATAGCCCGCGAACACCGAAAATTTTGAAAGAAACCGCCGCGGTCGTGATACTAATCCACCCACTCTCCTTGTATCTCTACACTTCTTCTCACCCCCAATACTTTCGGCCAATTTGTTTTATCAGTATTTCATGATAAGGTGATTCAATTCGTTTATTAATTATTTATTTAATCTTTTCATTTTTCTAGAAAAATCGTCTTCAGGGAAAACGTTGAACACCTTCCTTCTCGATTAGTTATCCAGCGATGTTTGTTCTTCAATTTGATAGGTAAAATAGATATTTTGTTTGGTGAAAGTTCTTTCTACAGATTGTTCTATTAGAATATCTCCAGTAAATTGGACTTTTAAGGATGTTCGTGTATTGAAATCTGGTAAGATTTGCAATTTTGTCATTGTTTATGTTGCTTAATTTTGATTAGTTATGTCACTGTTGTTATATTATTGTAAAAGTCTTGTCATTTTTTTGTGTTCAAACACACAACTGGTTGTTTCGATTTCCTAAGAATCATCTTAATTTATGTTGCTAATGTTCCGGTCTGCAAAGAAGAACTACAAGGCTCATTCAACCGGAAGCTAGTTAGATGCGAGTCTGCAGCAGATACTATGCATTCCTACTTGGTTTAAAGATGTTAATAGGTATGCTTATTCCTTTTTGGTGTGAATCATTACTTCTATAGATATGCTAGCTAATTTGTAGTGATTGTTGGTTTGCTCATATATTCAGATTTGGTGTTCAATTCAGAGCCTAAAGAAAGGATCTCTTAATGGCTAGTTCAAGTAACTGGATAGAAGGAACCATGTGACCACCAAGCCAGCTCATGCCTACGCTATATGAGATCGTATACAAGTACAAGTAGAAGCAACAACCATCAATTAGTTCGCGTATATTGTAGATTCTTTGTATAAAGTTCTTTTGTAGTTGATATTTACACATTGTTTATTTTGACTTTATTTAATAGATTTACTTAGTATTTTTGTACTACAATCTTAATATATTTTTATGTGTTGTGTGAATCGTCCTGAATTCTTAGATCTATGAATTTGTCATGATTAACTATAATGTTATCATTCACATATTATAATTTAAAAAACTCAAATACACATTTTACACACAATTGAGTTAAATTATATTTGTAGACAATAATATTTTTTCTAATAATGAACTACTATTAAAAAGGATTGTCCACACATAAGAATTGCCACGTGTCAAATTACACATCAACATACTCACAATGATGCAACAAACACGTCATTAGCCATGTCATTTCCACATCATCACTAAATACATGGCAAACATATTTAACCACACATATTGTATAGTTTTAGTGACAAACATATGTGTAGGTAAAAAAAATGATTTATCAACACATAAATATATGTGTGGCTAAAAATTTTTCTCTACAGAATTATAGTGACACTTGTTGACATTTACTTTATGTGTGGGTAAATAGTTATAGTCACACATGAGTATATTTGTACCCACATTTATATGTGTGGGAGAAACCTTAATTTCTTGTAGTTAAATTGACCTAATTTATATATATGGTTTGAACTTGATTTTAACTCAAACCTACAAAGCTAAGCTCCAATTAAAACTCAATTAATTCAGGTTAATATGGTTTTCATGATCGTGTTTTTATGTTGAGTTAGAGATAGACATATATTCTTATCAGCGATTTATTAATATAGCGACCCGACATGACCTTAAGCTCGGGCTATCATTTCGTATTAAAATCAATATTATGGGCTGCGCGTTATGTGGCCTACCTATTTTCGGCCTCCCCTGCCCAGCCCGATTTTACAGGTGGCGTGACCCGGTCCGAGTTGTTTGATAGCTCTATAAACAACACATATTTCTTAATATATATATATATATATATATATATATATGGATGCATTACTATAAAAATTATTCCTCCCGTGAGAACATGCTTAAATTTATATATATTCATGCTTAAATCAATATATAGTCATGTTTAATGAGATTCATGCTTTTTTGTGTAAATAATCATGCTTATATAAAACCATGCTTAAATCTATATATATTCATGCTTCGAATAATGACAATTATAGATCATACAAAAATCAACGGTTTAGATTGGTTCCTAGTTCCCACACTAGGAATAGCTAGTTTCTATATGAACCAATCCCCATATATATATATATATATATGCAAGAAATGAAATTCCAGTTCAGCGCCTCTTATGAAATTATCATGATATAAATGTAACGACGGACACACAATGCAATACAAGATCCAGAATGTGGAAAAACGAGTTGAATCTGCAATTGCAAAGCCTGTATATGGGTCTGGAAACCCTAGTTAATTAAGGATCAATATTAATTGTAATTAATTTATTTTCTTCCGAGGCACGTTATTAGATTCTGAATTTTTCCTCTTAGTGACCCGGGTGGGCTCCGGAACGCCCGACCCGATAAGGTGCGGGAAGTTGACCCGAGCCCGCGAGCCGCGCAGCTTGAAAGCGGCTCGATCATAAGCCACGGCTGCCTCCTCCGGCGTCTCGTACGTCCCCAGCCAAATTCTCGCCCCTTTCTTATCCGGATTCCTAATCTCCGCCGCGAACTTCCCCCACGGCCGCCGCCGCACGCCTTTGTACCGCTTCCACTCCACCGGCGGCGGCGGCGGCGTCTCGACGTCGACATTGTCATCGCGTAATAGCTCCTCAACCATTTGCGACACGTATTGATCGTCGTCGTTGTTCGGCGACGAATTGCATTGAAAATCGAGAGGGAAATCAGAGTCGTCGCTGAGAAGATAGTTTTGTATGGCATGGAGCCAATCTCCATCGAAATCTGATAAGTATTGTGATTCCATTACTAAACTTGTTTCGGATTGTAAAAGATTAATGTAAGAGGGAGAAGATGATTTTGCAGTTTATTTCACAAAATACTGTTTTGTGTGGATTCGGGTTTTGCTTGTGTTTTCAAGTGTGTGATGTAAAGTGTATATATGTATATATAGAGAGAGAGAGAGATAACTGACAGGTTTCGGTAATGGTAAATTGGCAATTCAGTACTTGAGAGCGATACCCATTTCTATGAAGGTGCATTTATTTTCATATTGAATTTGATGAAGATAATGTACGTTGATTTTATTTTCATCACGTGGAAATTGTTTTGTCTTTTTTATGCTGAAATTATTCACAGTATATATAGTTGTATATTTGCATTTTTAATCATTTGTTTCACAACTATATATCTCTCATCATCGTATTCCACGAATTAATTTCATTATATTAATAAATTTAAGCAGTATGTAATGAAACATAAATAAAATTTATTGCTAAAAATGAATTTTAATTTTTTTATATATAGGCTAGTTTTGTATTATTAACCCTAATAATCAATTATTAATTTAAAAATTACAAATTAAATATAAAAAAGAAAGAATTATAAATTTGGACTAAAACATAAGACATATGATTAAAATACGAGTAAATAAATAAATGATAGTGGGATATTAAAAGTAGAATAGAGGATCCCATATATTTGTCTATTTAAATTTGCTCATTAAATATTTGGCAAACAATATATTATGATCATTTCCCTATACTATATATCCAATGGTTGGCATATCAATTCGGTTGATCCTTTGTCCCAATATTTTTTATTAAATATTATTTTTATAATATTTATTATAAAAATAAAAATTATTATAATATAAACCTTATTAACCGTTAATTACTTCATAATTATTCTAATTATCCATAATCTCTTTAATTACTTCTTAATTATAACTAACACTACCGTATGGTTGGTTGTACCCAAAATAATTAACGTCATTTGCACGTGGCTGGCCATATCAGAATTGATAAAATAATAAAAGTATGGGAATATACAAATATATATACTTGTTATTATGCTTATATTTGTAATGATTAAATACCGAGTATAGTATTAATTTATTAATATCCAGAGCAGGTCATAAACGTGGATGTTTTTTTTATCAAATCATAACCGTGGATGTTAAAACAGGAAGGATCGTAGGGTGTTTCGCTCAAATACCTCAAAGTTGCGGTGTTGGATTAAAAATTGAGTTTCTTTCCAGGAAATAGGTATCAGTGAAAAAGTATTATTTTCAAAATAATAATAATAATAGGTATCGTGTCGTTATCGTATCGTGTCAACACGATAGAAATCGTGTAATTTTCGTGTTCGTGTCGTGTTCGGATTTGAACATTTCGGATCGGATTCGTGTCGTGTCGATCCAATCCTTAACAGGTCGTGTTCAGATTTGACCTTAACAGGTCGGGTCGTTAACAGGTCGACACGATAACGATCCGACATGCACGATTTGCCAGGCCTAAATTAAATTATGAACCTAATTAACATGACTATAACCCTGGTTCAATTCTCTTGACCACGGTTTTACTAATAAGGTCAGAGCCAACTTTAATTTCCTATTCAGACCAAACATAACTAAAAGATTAGATTTATATCATACTTCTAAATTAATTAGTTCCAACATTTAATACGAACAATTAAGAGGTGAGAAGGTGGATCATGGGCTATGCTCGACCACGACAACATAAGAAAAATATTTTTAAATTTTGAATATTTTTAAAGTTCCAAACAATAATGGGGAAGAATAACCATGATTATACAATGATTATTATTATTAGAACAATCAATATTATCATTAACAATGCCAAATTTCAAAAGTTTTAATCCTGCCAACAATTTATAAATGAATCATGTCTCATCAGATTTTTCTAATACGATTTACCTCTCTTTAGTATTCCTAAATCATATCCAACTTTTCTTATCGAGAATAAACATATTGAAAAGATTAAATTTGTATCACACTTCTAAATTAGAACCAACATCTAATAAAAACCAGAGTTGAGTGGTTGGATATCATGATTTATGTTTCGACCACAACAACTATAAGAATTTAATTTCAAAATTTTAAGTTTCTAACAATGAGAAAGAATAACCACGATATATAGTTTAACCATGATTATTATTGAGAAAATTAATGATTAATATTAGTAGTACAATCAATATTATGATTTATAATGAACAGGGCCAAAGTTCATTTGAATCTCACCAACATCTTACATACATGGATTTTGTCTCATCAAATTTTTCTAATGCAATCTATCTCTTCTGATTGTAACCCTAGTTTAATTCTTTTGACCAAGGTTTGAGAGCCAATCTTTCCCATCGAGAGCAAACATACCTTAATTAGTACCAACATTTAATACAATCAGATTGATGGATTATCATGATCTATTCTCGACCACGACAACAATAAAATATCATTTTCACATTTTGCATATTTTTAAAGTTTCGAACAACGGGATGAATAACCATGATAATATATCCAATAATTATTATTATTAGTACAATAAATCAATATTGATTATTATGAATCATTCGAAAGTCACGAGTCAAATATACCAATACTTTATAGGTGGAGTCTATTGCACCAAATTTTTGTAATGAAATACACATTTCTTCTAAGAGTGATGCTATTCGGACATAAATGTCCGGACATAATCTAGCTAGTTTAGGTAAATGATTCGGTTCGATCCGTTTAATTTATTTATTTAATTTTGTAATTTCTCCACATTCATTCAATTTATTATTTTTTGAGTAATCTAATTCAAGTGAATGCATAAATATCTATTAAGTAATAGTATTTCCGAAAGATTAGTGAAAATCACAAAATAACTTTATTAGTTTAATTTCGTATTTTTTGTATTCATATTTCTCTCTTTAAAAATGACGGTTTAGATTAATTAAGTAAATACATTAGAGTACTAACCAACACCATTATTTTATTTGATAAATTATAAGTTAAGATTATTAATATATTCATTTTATGTCCGGACATATATGTCCAAAAAGTATTAGTGTTCTTCTAAATAGTTTGCGGTTATTATATAATGGATAAAGTTTATCTGTTACGTACTTCGAGTAGCAACTGGAGGTTACCATTATACCCTTTGATCGTCTCTTTCAATAGATGCCAAGAATTATTACAAAAAAGCACCGCGGCCAAAATAAACAAGGAAAGAGATGATTAAAAAAGTGAATGTATGGAAAAAAGATAAGAGAGGGAATTGGAGGGAAAGAGACAAATAAAGAGGCATGGGAACTTGCAGTTGAGTTGGTTCCCATAAAGAGAGAGAGAGATTAATTAAATACGATAAAATTTAACTAGAAAAAAGAATAAATGAATATGCATAATGTCAAAGAATTTTGAGATTAAAAACAAGGACAGGGAAGTAAGAGCAATATAATATGATAAAAAAAAAACAATTAATGGATAAAATAGAAGAGGAAAAAAACTTATGTTCTTGTGCTTCAACATTTTAAACTGAAAGAATGTATATACTTTTACAATTATATCTTTCGTAAACAAATGATCCTTTTACTATTATTATATATAGCTTCTCACGATTAAAATAGTTCCGAATTTGGAGTTATAATAGATAGTTGTCGTCTTCTTTTTCAATCTTGTCCTTATTTTCGAATAAAGTATGTTAGACATGATGCTAATGCTAATGCTATTGTTCATAGACTTGCTAGAATGTCTAAGGTTTTTCCTCGTACGTATGTTTGGGATGAACCTCCAACTTTTGTGGAGGGTCTTCTCTATGCTCCATGCGTATGTTGATTGATTTATGAAATACTAGTTTCGAAAAAAGAAAAAAAAAATATGTCTTTCATTCCTTCAAACTATATTATGTTTCTCATTTAAATTAGATTAATTAGGTCATCATGCTACCTAAATTAAAATATTATTGATATCTAATATTTATAAAATAAATGCGATTAAGAGAAATGGTTTTAACATGATACAGCTCAAAGACCTGATTCAGAAAAACGTAAACACAGAGGAACCAAATCCCAAAAAATTAATTTTAATTACTAAATGTGTAAGCATATAAACTTGCAACCTGCATAGTATATATTCTTTAATGCATAGTATAAATTTATTTTCCCCTAAATAAAAAAAAAAGCCTAAAACTAAGCAACTCATTCTAATCAAGGCACAACCAATTTTCCACAAACACTACAAAAAAACTCTCTTTTACCGACGGATTTTTCCGTCGGTAAAACTAAGGAATCCGTTGGTAAACAGATTACCGACGGATTTACGCCGTCCTTAAATACGTCGACGTTAAAGATTTACCGACGGATTTATTTCCGTCGGTAAATTTAAGGACGGATTACCGACGGAAATTCCGTCGGTGACGTTCTGTTTTTTGTATTCCGTTGGCTGGAAATAGCGACGAAATACCGACGGATATAAATCCGTCGGTAAGTTTCGAAGAATCGAAATACATATTACCAACGGATAAATATCCTTCGGTAAGTTTCGAAGAATCGAAACACACATTACCGACGGATTTGCCGTCGGTAATTACCGATGGATTTAGGTCCGTAGGTAATGTTTTTAACAATATTTTTTTACAAATTATATTATATATATTTATTTATTTTTGCAATATTTTTGTCGAATTAAAATTTTCAACAAGAAACCAAACATCAGCCAAAATAATTAATTTGCATTAAAAGCGATTTGTCATATATCAAATAATATCATGTTCGACAGATATAAATGTAAAATGTAAAGTAGTTTAAATATTCTAAAATAATAAAAATACTAAATAATTAAACCCACGCCTAGAAACATGATAAACCCAGATTTTGTAAACCCAGATTCGACTGGACTGCTGAGAAATTCTTCTGGTTCTTGTTTTTCTTCTTCTTCTCATTGTTGCACTTCGTCCTCTACGGCATGATGACAGTCACCGTCACTCCCAACCACAACGTCGCTGCCATTATCTCGTCCTTCTTCTACTGAATCTGGAATCTTTTCTCAGGATTCGTCATCCCACGACCGGTAAGTTCCTAGCTGCCTAAAAAAAGAAAAAGTGTTTGATTAATTTTCCTATAAACATATATTGAATTAGAAAAACTGAGTGGGTTGTTGATGTATGTGATAACAGAAAATCCCAATATGGTGGAGATGGTACTACTGGGCCACACCCATGTCGTACACACTATACGGTATGATTGTGACGCAGTTCGGAGAGATTGAGGATATGATGACCGACAGAAACAGTACGGTGAAAGAGTTCTTGAAAGATTACTTCGGATTCGAGAGGAGCCAGCTCCCCTTAGTTGCGGGAGTGCTGCTTGGATTCGTGGCTTGTTTCACTTTCATCTTTGCCTTCTCAATCAGAACATTCAACTTCCAGAGGAGATGAACAACGTTTCCCAGCAGGCATGCGTTGCCATTTATCTATCTTTTACTTTTACTACGCACTACTAGTATTAATTTGTCTACCAAAGTGTTTAAATTGTTTTCCCGTGATAAATCCAGATTTTGTAATTCAAGACGAACCCACGCTTAAAAACGTGATCCCTAACTTCATCAACCCCCGAAATGCCAAATGCTTACACTTCTTACATGGACACCTGATTTTATCTCCATCCATGTACTCTTTCTGATTACTTGCATACTCAATAAAACTGTCAAGTCCCTTCTCAAATGCAGGACGATCATGATAACGATGATACATCCACTGACGATTTTCACTCATTCTTGTAAATTCTAACAAAAATATAATAAATGCATTAATTACTTCAATCAAACAAAATTTCGGCAGCATAACCCTACTATCCTAACTACCAAGTGCTCGACTCTACTAGCAGCTATAGTAACCATAATGGTTCTAAACATCTATATCTACCCCAATGTGAATGTCCTTAATTAAGATGTAATTAATTTCTATCCCAAAGGGAGTGAATCCTTAAGAAATTAATTACATCTTTCACCAACAAAGTTCTAAGTTCATCCCCAACTTATAAATCATAAATAACGGCATCTTCAACATAATATATTCACATAAATAAATAATATCACATTGTTGGGAGACGATCCTTAAGATGTAATTAATTTTTATCCCAATGGGAGTAGATTCTTAAGAAATTAATTACATCTATCCCAAATTTATACTTACACAATTGCTACAAACTTTAATATATACATCTTAAAATAATCTCATGCTATTAACATCATAGATCAAAGTTACACTTATACAATTACTATAAAGTTTTATTATATATAAATCATTTTATACAACTACACTATATATACAATTAGATCATCATCATAAAACAAACTCAAGCTATTTACAATAAATTAATTTACACTCATCAATTATACTGCATGTTATACTTATACTTCATCATAAATAAATTTCATGCTATTTATACTTATACTTATACTTCAACATCAAACAAACTCATGCTAATCTTTACATCATAAAATAAACTCATGCTATTCAAATCATATTTCATTGGCAAATAATCGAACAAATACAAAATTCATGAACTACAATAATTTAACTAAATTCAAATTCTAATTATTTATGAAAACTAACTTGGAAACGACGGGATAGGAAAACTAACTTGGAGGGTTAACTATTACAGAAGCCGGCGACGATGGCTGCAATTATGACAGGAGTGGCGACTGCAAATCTGGGCCGAAAGAGAGAAACAGAGAAAGAGACAGTGAGAGACAGAAAGACAATAATTAAGACATAAATGGAGAGAGAGAGAGAGTGCATACCGTGATGGGATAACCCGGAAGGCGGCGGCAGCAAGGCGGCGGATGGCCCAGATTCAGCGGCGAGAGAGACGGAGGCTGAGGCGGCGCGGCTGGGCGAGGCCGGGCCGAGGAAGGCGCAGCGGGCTGGTGGCTCGGCGGCGAGGTAGGGGTGGAGAGTGAGAGAGAGGCGCGGCAGGCCGGCGGCGCGGCGGCGAGGCAGTGGGTAGCAGGTACGACGGTCGCGGAGGAGAGTAAGAGAGAGGCGGACGGGGCGGGGCAGGGCGGTGGCGAGGCGGTGGGAGACGGGCGGCGAAGGAGAGTGAGAGAGAGAGAGGCAGACTGGTGAATGAGGGAGAAATTAGGGTCTGCTGGGTATATCGCAGATTTACTGACGGATTCAATCCGTAATCCGTCGGTAATTATTTATAATTAATTTATTATTTTTTTCCGGATTATGATTAACGACGGATATATTCGTCGATAATTACCGACGGACTTTAATCCGTCGGTAATTAACGACAGATAAATCCGTCGGTAAATATATATAATTAATTTATTATTTTTTCCCGGGTTATGGTTAACGACGGTTATATTCGTCGTTAATTACCGACGGACGTTAATCCGTCGGTAATTAACGACAGATAAATCCATCGTTAATTATTATTTTTGATTAAATATTATTTTTCGCCTGTTTACAAATACCGCGGATATATCTGTCGTTAATTATCGACGGCACTCCTTCCATCGGTAATTAACGACGGATATATTCGTCGGAATTTTTTTTATTTTTAATTAGATAAATTAAATATTACCGACGGATTATCCGTCGGTAATCCGTCGTTAAATTCTTAATAGCCGACCTGCCTTTTTTTCGTTGGTAATCCGTCGGTAATTACCGACGGAATTATATCCGTCGGTAATAACAGTTGGTAAACATGCAGTTTTTTGTAGTGAAATGAATGTTAACAGATAGATTGCTGCAGAATGATGTAGATAATTAAGTACGACACCGTTTAGTGGCCATGCAACATATAAAAGGCGGTCTGTCGTCCTAGATAGGGATGACAATGGATCGGGTTTTTACGGGTACCTGCCTCCACCAAACTCTAATGGACGGGTTTGGTAATTATTAAATGGTTTTGGGATGGGTTTGGGTAGAAACATACCCATGATGGGTTTGAGTCGGGTTTGGACAATTACCTACGGGTACCCGCTACGGCTACCCAAACTCATTTATATATATGTAAGATAAAAATATTATTCATATAATTTATAGTATTATAATTATAAATATCAGTAAAAGTAATAATAATTTTAGAATTTTATATTATTCTTACAAAGAATATGTTTCTGTAAACCTTCTCTACTTCTAAAAATCTGCTTCCAAAATATGTTACGATGGAAGAATATGTTAATTGATTCATCATAAATTTTGTTAGTAAGGAGTATTTGCTTTGAGATTTATTTTAATAAAATTTTCTATTGATACTTTTGTTTTAATTATATTTATAATATTTTGTTATTTCTACAATTGAATATTGATGTTTACTTTTTAATATTCGGATTTTTAGCGGGTAATTAGCGGGTATTACCTAATGAATTTGGGACGAATACGGGTTTTTAAATTATTTTTTAATCGGGTTTGGGATGGGTTTGGGTTGAGAAAATTTTGATGGATTTGGATTTGGGAAATGATTAATAAGTGGTACCCAACTCATTGTCATTCCTAATCATAGGCCACAACCACCTCCTCCAGCAGACCCTTTATCGGCGGAGTTCCTTATCTCCGCCGCAAACTTCCCCATGGCATCCGCCGCCGCCGTTACTGAATCACAATTGGAGATATATATTGAGATAGTTTTGTAAGGTGTAAAGCCAAGCTACATCATGAAATTCGGATAAATTTTATTTAATTTTCTGGTGTCCATTGTTTCAAATAAATTAATTAATTAATTTAATGATGATTCACAGCGTGCATCAGAGAGAAATTAGAGGAGGTATGCACTTAATTTAATGTTAATCATCACGTTGATCGAGTTTCATCTATTGGGTTGGTTTTATTAATTAATTTTATTTGTCTATCAGAACGATTCTATAATTTTAGGTAATCTCGATCTACGAACGTTAATTGAAGAATGGGAAATATATTTATACATAATTAATTAAATGTTTTTTTTAGGGACATAATTAATTAAATGTTAATCGTGTTGCTGTTTCATTGGTTCTTTAAGTGTTTAATTAGACCAGCTGATTAGTATATTTGAATTGGAGTATCTATCGAAAGATACTGCCATATAAGATCTACAGTAAAATATGATTAATATGCACTGTCAGTCAATATATGCACGCACTTCTACCATGATTTTGAATAAATCACTAAATTAATAAGTTTAACCTAATTACACACGCACACACATATGTGTGTGTGTGTATGAGTATGGCGTACATCATCACAGGTTGTAAACGTGAAGTTGAAAAGGAAAAATCCAAGAATTTTCCCAAAAATACCTGAAAGTGTGAAAGTGGATCTCTGGATGCATAATTTACACTTTCCAGGAAATATGTGCTAAGTCGATTTTAATTTAGGTTAAAAATATTCTCTTTAGTCATTCCTACATCTATTATTTAGTCAATTATGATGCTTATATAGTAAGAGTAATATCACGCACTAAATATCCCAAAAATATTGATGAAAGTAAGTTTTTTCTTAAACGTACGTAGTTGTTAAAGTGAAGTTTTAAGTCTTACAAAAAATTTAATCATTTTTGGAGGAATATTCAGAATATCGCAAAATACATAAAATTTCAGATTATATATCTAGTAAGTAGCCCGTCCAGATTCGACGAGAAATAACTTATGTTTTGATTTGAGTGTATACATTTTAAAATAATTTTATATCTTAGTTAGAAGTTGTGATGTTGTTCACGTATAATAAGGAATTGGATCGAGTATTCATTCATTAAGTATTTTCCAAATTTAAATTTATTTAGAAATTTTCTACATATTCTCATCCTAATCTCAATTAAAATAGTGACTTTACTGTACGTACATTATCCGTGTCCAATCCGTTGGCTAATACTTGATAAAAATCTGAACACTACAAAGTTAATATTAACTAAAATTAGGAAAAATTCTTCTTTTTATGTCTATTTGAACCGTCTCGCTAGTTTATGCTATATTGATATCCCTAATCTTAGCCAAAAGGTCGAGAAAGATATATTTACATCTTCAAATCTTTTTTTCCCCTTCTTTTTTCAGCTATCTATCCATACATTTAATTCAATGTGATATACATATTCTAGCAGACACTAATCAAACATTTTAGAAAAATAGGAATGAAAAATGAAGAGAATTTCATGTATACATGTTAATTAAATATATTTATTTAGTTTTCGTAGGGATTTTGTTTACAAATTTTTTATTGACCTCTAAAAATGCTAATTTATTTTTTCAAAATTTGTCTGTTGCTTTTAAATTTAATTATTAGCGCTACTTATAGAATAACTTAAAAAATAATTTTATTTCTCATATCTAAATATATAATTGAGAATGACAATGGGTTGAATATCAATTCATTAAGAATTTTCGAAACTCAAAACGGTTTATAATTTATATGATATTTCTCAGTAACATGATGATATATTCATCCTTCAATTTTATTTAATATTGAACAAAATACGGAATTCAAAATGAATAGGAAAGAAAGTGATACATTAAATCGAAAAAGGCAGAAAATACGGAATTCAAGATAAATCGAAATAAAAGGATGAAAGGCTTATACTTTTCTATTTTCAATTGGTGAAATTAAAAGTTGTTATACTTTTTTTTTAATTGGTTAATGACGTGATTAGTTAGAAATGGAGAAAATATAAGAAAAGACATATTTAAGATAAAATAAACATATATATAAATTAATATTGCACAAAATAGATTATTCAACAGATAAAAATTATTAGATTAGAATTAGAATATATGAATATGAATTAATATTGCACAAAATACCAGAATAAAGGAAAATCGAAATGGAGCACTATATGGAGGGGGTACGTTTATTTTCCTATTAGTAATAGATTAATTGAAGGGAATGTGCCAACCTTTTATGATGCAGTCGATAATTGATGAGTACTCTTTAATCTATTTTTTTTAAGTGACACGAATAATTCGCAAGTACTATTTAAGTTGTGCATTAGGTATAACTCTCGTTCTTGTATTATAGACTACGTACAAAATAAATATGAAAAGTAAATTATACTAAAAAAATTTGGTACGACATGCTCGACTTATATAAGGAGTTGGTACTAGAATTCAATATTTGGATCTTTAGTCACAAGAATACTCACTCAATCAATAGATTATTCCAAATAACTTTTATCTTTTCTTTTATAAAATTATGAAGCATTTCTATGCCCTCCTATTTTATACTATTTGTGAATAATGTTTTTGTTAGAAAATAACATGAAAGGAGAAATCATGAAAGCAATAGAAAAACACACGAAAATTGTTCATCTAGTTCATCACGATGTGACTACATCTGGGGCGATGCTAAGCTAGATATTCTTTACTAGATAATTTCCGATGAAGTTGTATCTACAAACATGCTATCTGATCTACTCTGATCTAGCATACTGTCGTGCTATCATGATCTAACACACAGTGATACTACTGATCTACTCTGATCTAACATGGGTGTCATCCTGATCCACTCTGATCTTGGATCTCTACACACCTTACAATTATAATGAGAGTGACTATTTATAACAAGGGAAAATCCTAACTAATCCTAAGGTTAATTCTATACATAGGGCGCCCTTTTTACTCACTATAGCCCCATAACTAAAAAATAATTAAAATATTAATAAAAATACTATTCTATCCTTATAGTCCAAATTAAATTTTTAATAAACATAGCTTATAGTTATAGCCCCCAAAAAATCCTAAACCATTATCAAACAAAGAGAAAGGTGGATCGCGGAAGAGCATCAATGGTTTATTGAAGATCAAATCTATGCTCCGCGCCAAATAGAAGGTAATTGTTATAGGACACTACTTCTTTCCTTGGCTTGAATGTCGGGAAAACAAAAGTCAAGAATTACAAGGTTTTGTCATAAATCAATACTTTTGAACAATTCATGAAAATAAATATACCCCTCCTAAAGAAAATCTAGTACATCAATAAAAGTGTATTGCAGAGATAAATATTGCTGCTAAATTAAGATTGAATCTGGGTCATCATCATTAACCGACGAATATTTTTTTAAAAGAAAACCGTTTAAAAGAAATAGATCTTGTGTATTATGGTTATTGGGGTCTATTTTACTGTAACTAGTAAAGAAAATTTGGTTCGGAAGATCTAATGCAAGAAAATAAAAATGAAGTTGAATTGAAGCACAATGATGATGGCGGAAACAGTTGAAGTTTCAGGGCCTATAGCTACGACAACAAATATATTTTTTTATTAAAATTTCAAATTGAGTGTTTAAGGGACAAAATAGTCTATCTATGAATTTTTTTTATAATTATTTTTATTAAGAGGCTATGAAAAATAAAATGAAGGCTATATTTAGAATCATCCAATCTTAATCCTAATCTGATTAGGATTCCACCAAACCGTGGACGTGTATTCTCCTGCAGAATCAGACCGTCCAATTCTTTTTTTTTTTTGAAGATGATGAGCCCAAAGTCTCTTATTAAGATTGGGCTTATCAGGCTCCATAACCCAATAGTTTTTTCCGCTGGATGAATGATAAGTGGCAATTTGAAAATTTAAATATAGGAATTAGGGTTTATTCCATCCAATTAGAATATATAAATATCTCCAAATCGAGACATGTCACTAATCTATTAATGTAGGCAATAGAAAATATAACATGATTAGGCAATAGAAGATTTGTTATGTTTTTTTTTCCCACCAATAGGGAATTTCCAAATAAAGTATGTGGGTAGTTTTCTCATCCTATAGATTTAAGATTTTGATTAAATTATGAATACTTTCTATTTTACCTATAAATTGTCAAATAATTAAAATAATGCACAGCATTTCTGATTCTAACTTGCAAAGGATAGGCTAAAACTCATATTTTATCAAACACTTGCTGCTCTAATAATTTTCCTAAAATTTTTAAAAATAAGATTGTAAATGATTGCGGAGGCTATACATCAATTTTCATTTTCTTCGACACAGATACACGTGCTTGTTTTAATGAATGTGGAGTAAAATCTAGTTGGTCTTGCGAAATACGACGCCGCTTCGTCACCCTCGTCGGCTCCGAAACATCCGACCCGATTAAATGCGGGAAATTGACCCGGGCCCGAGATCCGCGCAGCTTAAAGGCGGCTCTATCGTAAGCCACGGCCGCCTCCTCCGGCGTCTCGTACGTACCCAGCCACAACCTCGCCCCTTTCTTCTCCGGATTCCTTATCTCCGCCGCGAACTTCCCCCACGGCCGCCGCCTCACTCCTCTGTACCGCTTCCACTCCGCCGCCGCCGCCCCAACGCTCTGCAGCGGCTCTTCCGACCCTGCGGAATTACTCTCATCGCTCAGCAACTCCTCAATCATTTGCGACGAATAATCGCTTTCGTCGTTGATTGGCGTCGCATTGCGCGGAGAATCAGTTGGCGTATCGAAATCAAAATCAAAATCGGAATCGAAATCGCTGAGAAGAAAGTTTTGTATGGAATCGAGCCAAGCCAGATTGAATTCGGATTTATTTTGTGCTTCCATGAAAATGAATGAGATGAGGAGAATAGGTTGATAAGATTTTTTCAGAAATATTATTAAGCTAATTGTGGCTTAGAATTCGTTGTTACTTGTGACTTGTGAGTGTAGTTGCTGTGCTTGATCCGTTCTATTTATAGAGAGAGAACGAAAGAGATTATACGTTTAATTTGAAGAGACTTCCCTGAAAGTTCTTTTTTTTCTTGATTACTTTATTTTAATTCATTATTAAAATCGTTAATTAATCACGTTCAGTTATTCTATTTTTTAGTTGTATTTTTGTCTTGTATGATAAATAAAGTTGGGTTTTTGTTAATCAAAAGCACTGACATGGTGACATTGCTGCAACGAGGCAATTATAAAATGTTATAACTTGTCCAAATTTAAATGATTTAATATAATTGCTTACGCTATTCGATTGGGCCTCTTTATTTATCTTTTTTCATTTAAATATTGCTCAACATTTTATATTGTACAGTAGGTGTACCTCATGTGTAGAGTTATATATTTGTTTTTCTCTTTAATGGAATCGTGAATTAACATATCATTGCAATAATATTCGGAAAAAATTCTGTAAATAAGTTAAGCCATAACCTAGAATCCTAGATATAAAAACCGACACTCATATTCATGAAATTTGATGGCATTTTTTTTTAAATTGTACTTTAATCAAAATACAAGACAAAATATTACTCTAAAGATTTCAAAACCGTGTTAAAATACCAGAATTGTTGAATTCAAAACATTTGGCTTTAAAGAAAGGAACCAAGGGAATTCGCGACAATTCCGACAATTGTGGTGTCATAACTATAATTAAATCTGATAACTTTTAACGAAGTAGCTCGAAATTATTCAACATTAAAATTTATCGAGCAATTGGGCAATATTTTAAATTTTTGAAGTAATAGAAAACGAATTAATGTGATGCAGTTATAGTATTTAATAGGGAATTACACCGGTTATTAAACGAACCACTCCACTACCATATAAGTCAGACTTCTACACTAACAAACAAGGTGGAAAATACATTACGCTGCACGTCATACTGAAAATTGAACCTAAGACCAGTCACTAAAAAGAGATTTGTGGTGCTTCAGCTAGCCACTTGGCATATTGAATTTAATATTCATAAGTAAGGTATATTTTCTTAAAGTTTTGTATTTAACTCTTAGAAAGAGACACGAGCAAGATCGTTTTTTTTTTTAATTATATAAGATATATTATTATAAACCATTACACCACACCAAACAGAGATGGGACCGAGCAAGATCGCTCAATACAAAAAATATGCACAACTTGATTCTACTACCATATAAACATTTTTGTAAAGTATCTAATGATTGAAATATATATAAGATGTAATACCATTCATTTGAAAAAAGATGATCCCTTCGATCTAGTGCAATATTTAATTATATACTTTATGAAATTGGTTTTATGATCAGAACGGGGTACGTAAATTTACATTTTTAAATATATGTGCAAATAATATTAATAAACTCTAGGCGTAGGTACGGTCCAAACAAATTCTACAGCCGATAAAGTTTTTGGTGCTTGTGTGGAGAGGACCCCATATTAGCAAAAATTAACTTATAAAAATTGTAATAATTGAATGATTACAACATTAACTATGGTGTTGGTTATAGATAAAAAGCTGCATTTCTTGATAGTTAGTATATTTGTATATTGTTAATTTGGCCCTACTATTGTATTTATGTAATTCAATGCCAGCATATTGCAAGAATCATCATTATGGTTTTCATGTTCAATTCCGATTTCCATCTTTTTTTTAAATAAGTCCAAACAAAATATGTTGTATGATATAATGAATATATATATTTTTTAATTTGGAAAAAGAAAGCGTTAGAAATTGAACCTGAGACCTTTCTGATCACAGATAAAATCTATTAGTACTAGTACTGTTGAACGTCCTTGAATGGACTAATAAATATGTCTATAATAAAATGTCTTCTGATTGATATAAAGATCTAGCAAAATGTATATATTAATTGCTGAGAGTGGGTGACAGAATTTAAAACTATACTCAATTAATATTTCTTTGAATGTGTAAGGGATAATTTTATTTTTGATATTTGGAAGGGATACATAATATAATGTTTTTTTTTAGAGAATTACAAAGATATATATATATATATATATATATATATATATATAATGTCAAATAAAAAACTACACCACCATATAAGTGGAACCTCTACACTACACAAATGTGTTATTACTACACTGCATACAGGTGGGACCACTACACCAATAAATAAGGTTGGAAAATACATAATGTAATGTTGATTACGTTAGGTTTCATCTATTGGTTTGGTTTTCTATTTTTGTTTAATTTCAACTTGATTATATATATTACTATATTTGAATGCGCGAATCTTTCAAAAGATACGCAGGACAAGAATATCGATTATTTTGTGTATGTTGGCACGGAATTTTAGAATATATATATGATTTAAAATAAAATTTACTTTTATTAATTGGAAATACAATTTGTATGTGAATTATATATATATAGTAGAGTATAGCACATACCAATAATACTACAGGCTGTAAACGTGACATTGAAAAGATAAATTCTAGAGGATTCTCTTCAACAAATATACACCTGAAAGTAGATCTCTGGATTCTTAATTTTCTCTTTCAAGGAAATAGTGCTTCATTATGATTTTCTTGGAGAAATAGTTTTTTCTTTTCTGGATAAATACTTCAAGTAATGCTATGTTTGCCTTGATATAATATAAAACTAATATTCAATCGTTTATTAGTCGTTACTTTATGATGAGGTGCATCCTATGTAGCATTTGTAATTAATACAGTTGAAATTAGGTATTGATCATGAATTCTTCTTAAATTAAGCTTGGGACCTGGGAGAATAATTTTGAAAATGAATATACAAAAATATTTTTGTTTATCTAATTATCTACTACTCCCTCCATCCCAATAGCAATGTCCATCTAGCTTGTTTTGGGCGCGGTTATTATGAAACAAGAATAAAATAACAAAAAATGGTAGTTTCAAGCCTTTTAAAGAGTTAATTGTTTTCATTTTTGGACGGAGACCTTGCTATTGAGACACACGAAAAAAGAAAGAAGGATCTTGCTATTGGGACAAATGAAGTACTATATAAGTTCTATGTTGAATTTCCCATAAAAAAAGTGCATGTGGATAGTTTTCATACCAAGTGGTATGGATAGAAGCTATTCACTCATTAAAACTGTGGTTATAAGTATATTATAAATTCTTCAAAACAAAGTATCGTTATTTTATTTTTTATTTTTATATACATATGTGTTATTTTTATAAAAATAAACATTTTAGATATAAATAAGGATAATTAAAATACTTTCTTATTAAAGGATAAAAGAATATGTATGTGCCAATGACGCCTAGCTTAAGTTGCAAAGTTGAGGCACTACAAGATTTTCCTTAGCGAGAGGTCTTGAGTTCAATCCCGCCTGCATGCGGTGTAGTATATTTTCCACTTGTTTGGTGGTGTAGCGATCCCACATTTGTGTGGTACAGAGGTTTCACCTCTGTAGTAGAGTAAAAACTTGTCCTCCCGTACAAACTACAAACCATGTTTTTTTCAATATATAACCATGCTTTTTATTATATACATGTTTATATAAAATCATATTTTTTACATACTATTTTCATGCTTTGATTATTAACACAACCGTAGATCATACCATGATCAACGGTTGAGATTAGTTTGTACGTGGACTAGTTTTTATATGAACGAAATCATATATATATATATGTGCATATATATATATATGGGTTGATTCACATACAAAATACTTTTTCCGTCAAAAAATGAGAATAATGCATTTTATGTACTAAAATAATGCATTTTATGCACAATGTATCGTCATAATATTGCATTTTTGGGTTACTATAATGCATTGTTATGATAATGCATTTCATGTTCAATTATAATGCATCAGTTAATGACAACCGTAGATCTACAATGATCAATAGTCCACAGCGCTTTTCATTTCTTATGGAAATGTGTTTTGAATATGATTATTCCCCTATATATATACCTAGTGTAATTCTTAAAAAAAATAACAATAAAAGAATACGTTTAGAAATTAAGTATGAATATTATCTTAAACTTCAGCCGCCAAAACTAGAAAGAATTCATTTTAAATTTTGGAGATATAGATTGAGGATGGTAGTACTAAATCTTTCAATTCTAACCTTTAATTTGTTTTCGAAAGAAAGTAAATGGAAAAACAAAAATTTCATGATATGCGAATGCGAGCGTAGATTTGGTGAAAAGGAATCGTAATAAAACATCTGTAATAATTACAGCATACTACATTTCTAAATTCTTTTTGTTTTAAAAAGGCACTAAATTAGTCTCCGCCAATTTTCATTTTCTTTGTCGCACGTTTGAATGACTGTGATGATGAAGAAGAAGAAGCCGACTGGTATTGCGAAATACGACGTCGCTTCGTCACCCGGGTCGGCTCCGAAACATCCGACCCGATTAAGTGTGGGAAATTGACCCGGGCCCGAGATCCGCGCAGCTTGAAGGCGGCTCTATCGTAAGCCACGGCCGCCTCCTCCGGCGTCTCGTACGTCCCCAGCCACAATCTCGACCCTTTCTTGTCCGGATTCCTCATCTCCGCCGCGAACTTCCCCCACGGCCGCCGCCTCACGCCTCTGTATCGCTTCCACTCCGCCGCAGCCACAACGATCCGCGGCTTCTCATCCGACGATCCTGCGGAATCACTATCATCGCTCAACAATTCCTCAATCATTTGCGATGAAAAATCGCTTTCGTCGTTGATTGGAGTTGCATTTTGCGGAGAATCAGCTGAAAAATCGAAATCGAAATCGCTGAGAAGAAAGTCTTGTATGGCGTCGAGCCAAGCTGCGTCGGATTCGGAAACATTTTGTGGTTCCATTAATTTTCTGTGTGTATACGTCAAAGTATTCAAAGGAATGAGATGAAGAGAATAAGCAAATGAAGTAGATCTACTATTTTGCAGAAATATTATTTTGCAAAGTGTGGCTTCGAATTTACTGTGATTCTGTGAGTGTAGTTTGCAGTGTTTGATTTGTTCCATATATAGGGATTGAACGAAGGAGATTCCTCGTTGATTTGAAGTGACTTCCATGTAAGTTCTATTTTTGAATGGGGGTAATTAATTATGAGTTCCGACTTTTTTAATACCAAAATATAAAAGAGACAAATTATATATCTTATTCATAAAACTAGATCTTTTGCATACCAAAAATGTGTTAAAAGACTAAAATAACCTTAAGTAAAAAAAAACAATTAAAAGAAACAATAAAAAGACAAAAAAAAATAAACAAAATTGGTCCCCCCAAATCACAATCGGTCCCCCCTCCCAAACCCCACTTTCTCTCTCTTCGACTCTCATTCTCTCTCTCTTCGACCGCCTCTCTCTCTCTCTCACGAAACCAACAAGTTACGACAGCCACCATCTCCGCCCACGATCTTCGCTTCGTCGTGTCTGCAAAAATGAGCAACTGGAGAAACGAGAGGCAACCCGCGCCGTCGTCGTCGGACTCCGACGAGGAGGATTTTGAAATTCCTCAACCGCCGGTTAGTGCCCTAAATTCGACCCCAATTTGGATTTTTTTTTCGAAATTTTTGTTGAAATTTTCTGTTAAATGCATGTTTATGTGTTAAAAATGTGTTTGATGATCATGTTTAGTTCGATTTTGTTGGATGGGTGTATAGTTCTTGTTTGTTTAGTTTGAAATTCTTCGGTGTTTAGTTCGAAATTTATGTTGGTTGGGTGTATATAGTTCGACATTGTTGGTTGGGTGTGTTCTTAAGTTCTTATGGGCACGATGGAGGTGAGGAAGACGACTCCATCGAGCTCACGATCGCGGGGTGCAATCGTGGCCACGGTCGTGAGGTGCAATCGTGCCCACGATCGTGGTGGCGACCGTGGCCACGGTCACCACCGTGCTCACGATCGTGGGCACGACCGTGCTCACGATGGTTGTGACCACCGTGCCCACGATCGCAGCCTCGATCGTGGGCACGATCGTACCCTTCGATCGTGGGCACGGCGGACCTGCCAATTTCTTGTGTTTTGTTGCTTTGGTTGGTTCCAACACATGATGATGGTCCTAATGTTTTGTTGCTTTGGTTTTTGTAGGTTAATTGTTCTTGGAAGAGACCTACATTGCTCTATGTCACTCGTGGAATCAATCTTTACATGCGGGTTGAAATATTCCGAGAGGTTACAAAGATTTTATCTGAAGTTGGTGGTAATGAAGCATTGGAGATATTTAAATCCGGCATTGTGGGGCGCTTGATTGACGTGAGAAGAAGTCACAGTGCAAGTAATGCCCTACATCACGTTCTAGCCCGACAGTTGAAGGGTGATGATATACCTCAGATCGAGAGTTGGTTTCAGATTGGTGGAGAGACCATTCGTTTTACGGCGAAGGATTATGCCCTCATCACTGGGCTTCATTTCGGACTCTCCGACTTTGATCCACACTCAAGTCATCAAATTCCTAGCGGCAGCATTTACTACACATATTTCAAAGGTGAACCTACAAAAGTAAGTGAGCTGCGCAAGAAATTCAAAAGCAAAGAGTTGGGCAAAAACGTTGAAAACTATTTGAAGGCGGCTAACTTGTTAGTTTACTATCTCTTCCTCTTATGTCGGGACGATCCCGAGATAGAGGATTGGGCATGGACATTAGTTGAAGACTTTGAAACTTGGGATAGTTTTCCATGGGGCTCGTACACGTATGGTACGTTGTGTTACTATATAGACAACGTGGCGATGCGCCCTAATCAAGCAGAAAGAGATTACCACTTCTACGGTCCGGTTTGGGCTTTGCAGATTTGGTCGTATGAGGTCATTCCAGCACTCGGAGACGTGTGTGGATTGCGAGACCCACAAGTCAGATTGCCCCGATGTTTGAGGTGGAGCACAAGGCAGATGAAAATGGTTGATTTTAGTCGTTTCTTGGACAATCCACGGGTACATTTATTTTATTTTATTTTATTTTATTTTTTAAATTTGATTGTATGATTCAATGTTGAATATCTAATATTAAATTTTTATTATTTTTTGCAGCTTGTAGTATATCCCTCGTTGGAACCTATTGTTGAAGAGCTAGAAACGTGGTACATGATGAGCTTTGACAACGGAGAGGAGTTTGATGTGAGATACAAGCCTCCTGTACGAATTGCAACAAGGAAAGACCCGAAAGGAAAGTCAAAGGCTATGGGAAAATTGAAGAGTATAGTGGGGAAGGTGTTGACTCACCGAGGCGAGGCGACCAATGCCCAAGCGTCGCCGTGAGAGTACTCCACTAGGTGCTACGGACGAGCCGCTACACTCAGGCAGCCAGACAGGGTTTGTTGTGTGCACGGACGGCCTTGTCCAGACCACGAGGAGGGCACTAGCGGCGGGGATGACATAGAGCGCCGGCTGAGGGCAGTTTTGAACGACGAGTCTGATACTGGCTTCCTTGCTCGACTTACTCGAAAGATGTTTGCTCAGATGAAGGACTACTTCATTCCTAGGCGGTCTATCAGTCCTCCACAATACTCTCGCACAAGACTCGGTTGGGAGTCACGGGAATGAACGAGAGAGCCACACCGTCACTCTACGTCGGCCGTTGACGGACACGGATGGTCGGTGCGCGAGAGCCCATCCGGGATCGTCCCCGTCACTCTTTTGGTGTCAGTCTGCAGGGGCGCCATTCCCACCACTCTCAGCAGGGTGCCCCTTCCCACCACTCTCAGCAGGGTGCCCATTCCCACCACTCTCAGCACGACCGTGCCCCTTCCCACCACTCTCAGCACGAGCAGGCTCCTTCCCACCACTCTCAGCACGAGCAGGCTCCTTCCCACCACTCTCAGCACACGCAGGCCTCTTCCCACTCGCCCGCTCAAAGACGAGCGGGCTCCTTCCCACCACTCTCGGCACGAACAGCTCCTTCCCACCACTCTCAAGACACGCAGCCTCTTCCCACCACTCTCGGACGAGCTATTTGTTGAGCTCTTTCGGCCCGTGCAGCCTACTTACCCGCACTTTCAGTCTGAGGGGCCATCTTATCAGAACTACCAGTCGTTTGGGCCCGAAGTCTCTAGTTCACTGACGCCTCATCCCATTTTACCTGATCAGTATTCATCGCACGAGCTTCAGGATGAGGATGATGATGAGGATGAGGATGATGAGGAGGTGGGTGACAGGAGCTTGGGTCTTCGACAACCCAGACCGTCTGCTGCTCTAAAGACCCCTTACAAGGGCAATGTTCCGTCTAATGCCGAGACGTTGAGGATTGAGTACAGAGCCTTTAGAAATTCAGGACCCGAGGCCTATGCAATTATTTATGAGACAAAGCACGTGCTAACTCAAAAGTTCTTCGACACTCTGTAAGATCTTCATCAAGACTTTATGCTGAGGTAACATCCTTTATATTATCAGAAGCATAAATTAAATTGTATTTATATTGTCATCTAATATAAGTTTTATGTTTGTTAGGTAATAGACTTGTACGTGTCTTCCACTCGCGCGAGGATCCGGCGGAATCTCAGTACTCGGTCAAATGTTGGTGCAACTGTCACGATCGTCGTGGGCTCTGCATTTTATGTAAGTTGTAATTTATTTATTTTTGTTATTATTATTTTTTATAAATAATATTGATCTTGGTCATGGTTACTTTTCTAGGCGGCTTTAGTTTCCGAGCTACAAAAGCTGCATCCGAAGGATCCACAATTTAGACGAGTGAAGGGAAAGCCAACATACAACAAATGGAGAATGCCTGATGGAATAGATGAGTTGGTAAAAGGGCTAGATACGCCGACCGCAGTTCCATGGTCAAATGCCTATCATGTAAGTATATAATATTTTAATAATATTTACATATACTGAATAACATGTTACTTCATTGATTTATTTGAATATGTTTTTTGCTTGAACAGATTATTGCAATTTGTTGTATTAATGAGAATCACTGGGTCACTGTGAGGATTTGTCTTCTTGGCGGAAGGTTGAGTTGTATGACTCAATGTCACACCGCATGACAATGATCGTGTGACAGAGCGCGACTTCCAGATGAAGCCCATTACTCGTCTTGTGCCTCGTATGTTAGCTCTTTCGGGTTATTGGAGAAACAATTCATCAAGAATCAGGAGAGATGATGAAATGGAGCTTGTTAAGATGCCAACTAGTGTACAGTTCGCCCAAACAGATAGCCACAGCTGCGGCCCCTTCGCTTGCATGTATTTGGATCGTCTGGTGGCCCGTAGAACTTCCAAAGTCAGACATTCGGGTGAAATCGACGAAAAGTACGTTAGAAGATATCGATGGCTCGTAGGGTATAGGATTTTTTGGCTTAGCATTGATCCACGATAGATATGTATTTACGTTTAAGACAATATTTTGCTCCGTGTTTTGACATTACCGACATTACCTACATTATATTATATTTTCTTAAGTGTTAATCTATGTGTTAATCTATATGTTAATCTATTTTTGAATACCAGTGTATATTTATGGAGTACATAATTAAATAGACAGTGGGCTGCCGATCTCACGACCGAGGCCACGACCGTGGCTACGGTCGTGAGCTCGATCGTGGCCACGACCGTGACCACGTTCGTGAGCTCGATCGTGGCCACGACCGTGGCCACGGTCGTGAGCACGATCGAGCTCACGAACGTGGTCACGGTCGTGGGCACGATGTATTTTCCACGATGGACACCCACGATCATGCACCATATTCGTGGAGTTCTCCAAAATCGACCAATTAACGACATTTTTTTTGTTTTTTCTACCTTGAACGTATTCTTAACCCCTTAGTATCATGTTTATACATCATTGATCGAACAATATTATCTTAGAACACATAATTTAATATTAGTGTGGACTTTTGTAATATGATGGTAACATTAGAGAAATGTTACATAATATATACTAAGAATGTGAAAATCGCAATACATCAATAAATGTTAAGTTTTTTAGTGTTATTTGTATATTACAATTCGAACTTTGTTAGCATAATGATGTTTGAAACATGATATAACATACGAAAAGACATTAATCATTGTTTATTAGTCGGAATCGGAGATTGTTCTTCAGCTCACGATGGTTGGGCATACGACCGTGATTACAGTCGTGGCCAAACCACCGTGATCACGATGGTCTACTCACGACCGTGATCACGATAGGGCTGCGTGATCGTGATCACGGTGGGTGTTCCATCGTGACCACGGTCGTGGGCGGCTATCGTGGTCACGGTGGTTAGCCACGACTGTGGACACGATTGAGTTTGTCCATCGTGATTTCGGTAGGCGACGACAAAAAATACTCATGCAACACAAAACTAATCAAACTCAAAGATAAATGATTATAAAGAGAGATATCATTGACGGAAAAGGTCACAAAATATGATACATTGCCCTCAAACACAACAAGTTCAATAATTGCTAAATATCTTCTCGGCGGGGAAAAGGGCATCCTCTTATATCATGATCTTCTCTACGACAATTGCTACATCTTTTTTTCTTCCGTCGTCTTTGCCTTGATTGTTCTCCACATGTTTCTTCAGGGGGGACGTTTAAATCAACACCACCTATGGGAATAGATGTTGTGCAAGATTTTCTGTTGTGGCCGGGTCCCTTACACCTAGAGCACACCTGATTACGTCGTATGGTCGTCCTATCTTCAACTGCTGACCGAGCACGACTCATTCTTGGACGGCCGGCCTGACGCACCTCATCTGGAGGGAGACATATGATTGATGAAATCGAATGCGGCGCATTCCACTCATCAGGATGTGGTATTGGAAGAATATGCTCCGCATAAGTTTGTCTAAAATTGTGTTGTTTGAAATAATGACTAACGAAATCGTACACAGACAAACCATTGCTAGCGCGCCTGTTACAATAACGAAAATATTATTAAATGAAATTTAAAAGAAATTATAGCCAAAGATAAACAATTACCTTATAGCGGCGACGGCATGCTTACATGGAATATGATCCTCATCAAACTCCCGACACTCACATGTCCAACTCTCAAGGTCGACTTGATAAGGAATATTATCTTCTTCGACTTTATAAATATGTGTTGTTGTAGCTCGAACAGTTAGATGAACACTAGCTTGCACAGATAAAGAAAGCTTATCGAAAGTATTCTTTGTCAACTCATGATCTCTCGATGCAGCTTCTTCCCGCCTCTCATCAAACCAATTCTCCAGAATTCTGCGAAATATTTCAAGTAACGAGCAAACTGGTAAACGTCTGGCCCACAACAAACGAGAGTTCAAGACTTCGGCTGCATTGGAGGTCAGAAAGCCATAGCGTCGTATGGCACACTTCGACCTAGCCCACCTCTCCGGTCCAATTTGAGAAAGTCGTCTGTAAGCCCCATTAGGGCTTTCAACATGCAGCTTCGAAAAGAGATTTTCAAACTCTTCAACCCGATAACAGTATGACGCTTGTTTGAAGAGTGTGGCAACAGTAGCGCCGTAGCCTATTAGATTTTTCTGTAGATGGTGGTAGCACAACCCATGCACTGCATTCGGATAGACGGCTTGAACAGCATTCTCGATGCTCTTATGTTGGTCACTCACAATCAATAAATTTTCTGGAGGATTGAAGCATCTGCGCATGTTGTAGAGAAAATAAGTCCACGACTCATCGTTCTCTATCGGACCAAGTCCAACTGCAAGCGGAAAGATTTGTTCATTCGCATCTTTTGTGACGGCGACAAATAAAACTCCTTTGTTTCTTCCCTTAAGATGGGTCCCGTCAACTACAATCACCGGCCGAAGATGCTCAAATGCTCGAATACTCTGTCCGAGGGCAACAAACATGTGACGAACACTCCTTCACTAGTCATCCGCAAGTCATAAATAGTCCCGGATTATGCTTTGCTTCAACAAATACGGAATACGATGGGAGCCTTTGATACGACTTGTCAAAGTCGCCGTACGTCTTCTCTATCGCTATGTTCCTCGTCCGAAGAGCGAAGGCCGTATAACATCCCAACGCCGTACCTAATACGCATCTCTCGTAATCATCTCCTTTGGCCTCAAAGTGACACCCTCACCGACTAATTTTTTAGCAAAATAAAATGCAGCAACCTCAGAAGTCACCGACCGTGCAGCAACACGATTCAAGTCCGTGTGACAACTGTGATCCAATGTCAACTTACTGATTCTCCAAAGAGTTGCTCCCTCACAAGCACACAATCTAAATGTGCAATTTTCTCTACCACTCCTGCAGATGAACACTACACGTTTTTCGGCGGAACGATCAGTGGCACACTCTAACATGTTCTCCAAATGATATATTCCTACAGCTATCCTCAACTCTTCCGTGGACCGAAATATAGACCCCACCTCGAGCTGACCAGTGACTGGCGGAGGCTGTTCAACCCATCCTAATGGTAATGCGCTGTCATAGTCGGGAAATGGAATGATCCAATTGCGCAGTGAATGCTGACTCTCAGCATCGGTTCCAGACTGATGATGGTCCGATGAGAAGTGTCGTTGCCCGATAATTCTATCCATTTGTGCCGGTTGTCGAACCCAAGCAAAAAACTCCTCTGTCAGTGAATCAATCAAGTTTTTGCGACGATCTTTCTCTTCATCTTCGGATGTAGACATTGCCTCGTCTTCATATTCCTCGTCTTCCTCATCTTCAGATGGCATGCTATGTTGTGGCATGTTATGGTCTATGTTGTCGTGCTCTACTCCCGAGCTGCTACCTCCCATATTAACGTTGGGGACGGATGAGCCGCTGTTCTCAATCACATATACCTCCGGATCTTCTTTGTGTTCCACTAGCAATCGAAGTAATTCGGTATCGCCGCAATAAAACTTTTACTTTGTTGCCGTTGGCCATGCGTGTCAAATACCATAATACGTACTCAGTCTCATTTCGACCACCCAAACCATCTCTAATAACATCCACGAGGTTAGCTCGGCTAACTTTGCCCGCATCAATGTAGCCAAAAAATGAATCTCCATCTATATACGTTGAGCGCTCCCAGCGACCGCCGTGATGTATCAAAATACGCTGCCACGACATCTGCGATTAACAAAAAACAAAAAGAATCGTCAGCAATCAATTGAATTCATTTTTAGGGCTTCACCTGCCATGCCCACGACCGCTGCCTCGATCGTGGGCACGATCGTGGTCACGATCGTGGGCACGATCGTGGTCACGATCGTGGGCACGGTCGTGGGCACGGTCATGATCACGGTCATGGCAGCGGTCGTGGGCATGGTCAAGCCCAGAGAAAAAAAAACTAAAAACCCTAGATAGTGAGCACGATACTCTTAGCCTTTTGAACTGATTTTACCCTTGCATAAACATGAAATTTATAATTCTTTATCTAACAAATAAACATATTTCATGCAAATATTCCTAGTACTAAAACCCTAATGTTATCTTAAGAACGTGCCATTAAAATCTAAAATCATGTGCGGCCTATTTAACATAAAATAAGCAATATTCATGCTCAACATACATATCATCATGAAATCAAACCAACAAACAATCATAAAAACCGACAATAAATCACCATCGTGGGATTTAAATCATCATCGTGTTCACGGTCGTGACTACTATCGTGACCTTAAGATCACGTTCCTCAAAAATATATTTTTCGACTACTATACGTATTATGCGTACCTTTATATAAGATGGAAACACGAAGGCACCCCCTTGAAGTTGATCTTCCCTTTTGGCCTATGTTTCGAATGGTTTTTATGAGGATTTTTGTTTCTTTTTCTTGTGTCTTTTATCTATATTTTGAAGAGAATATTGGTTGATAAATGTTGATTTCATTGATGTTATGTGATTTAAATAATAGCTCTTTGCACCAACAAACTCTCTGACAAGAATTTATTAAAGTAGCTTCATTAAATACGTAGTACATCCGAAAATCTTCATCAAATCCGAATTTGCAGGGTCAATAAATGGAGGGTTTCGGAGATACGATGCATGACACGACCGTGGCCACGATCGTGGCCACCATCGTGATCACGATCGTGATGACAATCGTGGCCACGATCATCGCACTCCGGCGTGACCACTGTCGTCCCGCGTTGACCAAGGGTTATTTTTGTCTTTTGAGTGATTTTGGTATACAAAACATCTACTTTTATGAATAGGATATATAACTTGTGGCTTTTATGCTTTGGCATTTAAAAATAGATTAACTCATTAATTATTAGTCTGCGATTGAATTAAAAAAAGACAATTATTTTAATTATGAAAATCACAATTATTTTAAGAAATTATTTTGACATTTTTTTTTTACCCTCCAATACATTAAAATATCAAGTGATAATTATTATTTTGAAAATAATGATAGTTATTTTGAAAATGAAAATTCGGATATAACCGCAAGGTAAAACCGACTGCACCTAAATCTACCTCTATTTCATTTTAAGCATGTTTAATTTTATACTTTTGTCTTTATATTATAAAGAAAGTGGTGTATTTGTTGATCCGCAGTACTCACATGGTTGTTGCAACGAGACAATTATCTTGTGGGTCGTCCGAAATTGATGATTTAATATATTTGCTTATATTAATGATTCAATAATGCACGTCTTTATCAATCATAATAGTCTAAACAATATTCAAATATTTTATCTTGTATTATACTGTGAGGTATACATCTCAGTCATGTGTATAGTTATTCTTTTTTCTTTTCTTCGGATGAAACGAAAAATATAATTCGATATAAAGTACTACCATATATAGATACTAATTAACTTATTGATGAAATCCAATCGATGAAAGAATTCGAACGACAACCTACATAGGAAATAAATTAAAACTATACTTAGAACAACATAATAAAAAAAATACAAGTAAAATATTGTCCTAAACTCCTAATATAAAGTTTCGAAACCGCGTTAAACTACTTAAATTGCTGAATTCAAGACACTTGGCTTTAGAGAGGGGAAATTAATTACTAGAAATTCAGTTAAAAAAAAAATGTTGCTAGAAGAGGTTTTGCCATGAGAATGCAAAAATTTCTGATCTGAATTAAAGAAAATAATTTATCAAGCAGAGAAAAATACAACTTGAAAAAGTAGTAACATCTCTGACAAACGTGAATTTTCTACGATGTTAATTTAAGGTGCATTTGATGTTAAATTTGAGTAAAAATCATACTTGAAGCAAATATTTGATTTGTATATTATGCTACATGTTGGTCCATTACTACCAAAATTATTGAAATTGATCATTCAATATATTGTGCTTCGATTAGATTAATTAGGTTATGAGTTGATGTAAACAAACTATTACGTAATCCGATATTTCGCTAAAATGAGAAAATTAAACTATTGATTGATTATTGGTCTTATAAGAGTCCTACATGGAGGATAAAATATAAATTCGTGGGTTGCATGATTATTATCTAATAGTATTTCGATTTGTAAATTTTTCATTTGTTGATGAGAATAACGTTACATCATATCGCGTGCTTACTTCAGCATTTAAAATTAATGTAATATAGTAATTTAATATATCTAAATTGATATGGATGCATGGTTTATTCTAATCATTTAATCTCAGCTAGTAGTCATCCAATCATAAAGTTTAAATCATTATCTATGAATAATGCATAATCTGGAAAGTGATTTTCCAAAATAGCTTTGTTTCTATTGATTTAGAGTGATGGTGATGTGATTTTGATTCTAAAAAAAAGTTACAATAAGTCGAATAAGCAATTTCAAATATAGTCTTCTGAAATAAACATATGTGCATCGACATATATAGCCTCAATAAGTATTTCTTATTTTTCCATCGCAAAATTCTATTGTAGATGTACATGTAACACACTACCTTTCACATGAATATTTTATTAAATATAATGAATATTTTATAAATATAGTTCTATATTTAATAGAATATTTATATGAGAGATGGTGGATTAATTCTACATCCACAATAGAATTTTCCTCTCCAAAAGGTGTGATATGCAAAATTTAACATATATAATCCCTACGAGCATTTTCTATCTCTCCAAAAATGTGATATGCGAAATTAAATTCAAATTCTTTGACTTATACGTTTTATTTAAATTCTAAATGGAAAGAAGAAATTTATTGGAATTGTAACCATATAATTTGCCAGGTTAGGAATTGTAGATTCAAACAAGTGTGTGAATTGTTCTTAATTTTACATAGAATAGTTTTATCATAAATATGACCTAAATGATACGTGGCAGCAATATGATAGTATAAAATATCAATTGAATAATTGTTGCTAAAATCATAGTATAATTTTGTCATTAGAACGAATGAGTCACGCACGTATATTGAATAAAGAATTTTGAGTTTCAAATTATTTCTATAAACATATTTATTTATATCTATCTTTCCCGCTATATATAAGATGCTGTTTGTCGGCAGAGATATATTTATCTATTATACTGTGCAGGTGTCGGGAGTTATGAATTATTCGTGTAACGTCGTTGCGTTGGATTTACCCATAACGTTGGATAAATAAATAAATAAAATAACATATGAGAATATATCTGTACATATAAATATAATATAGAAGCAATTATATTTATATATTCTCGTTTGGTACAAAATATGGGATAAAGCCTGATATGTTTGACGGAGATGTCTTATAAATATAAAGAATTAATATTCCGTTTGGTATGAAGTATTAAATTCTCTGCAACACATAGTAATTATTGTAATTTATTGCTATAATTAGTTGCAGTATTATTTATTCCACCTCATAGGTAGTATACATAACAACAAAAATAAGTATTATTCATAAGGGTCCGAACTTTATAAAGGGCCGTATACTTCATACCATACAAGATATTAGGGTGTCATAGACATATTATACACCCTAATCACCCCTACCAAATGAACGTGATGTTGAAAAGGAACAACCCTAGGTGCTTCCCAAAAGCTATCTGAAATTATTCTTTCTTTCCGGGAAATTGTGTTCAGTTAATTTATTCATAAGATTTTCATTCCAATAAAAATGAAATTATCGTGCATACGCTGCTGCGCCCAAGATAATAGCTCAAAATAAGAGAAAATTTAATTTTGTGTATGATACAATTAAATAGTTTTTTTTAGAAGATATAATTAAATAGTTTTTATTTCTCTATGAAATGACATGATGGTTCTTTTTCTGAAATCCTGTTTGTATGATTGAAACGGGCAAATAATATGTTGCTGCTTTTAATTATTAAATACAAATATAAATTGTGTGATTGCACATTCATAGACAAAATGTTATTTCAATTAATGTACGTCTGTTGAAATAAATATGTTTTGTTTAAATTATGATCACACGTTATAAACGCATGCATGACAAATAATTTGGCCTTTTAATTTCACATTTCACTTAAAAATTAAAGAAATGTTTGGTGAAAAATCCATAAAAATTAGGGGTATTGTTTGAAATGGGGGAAATGATGGTCCCTGAGCTGGGTCTTTGGTGTAGAGGGGGTGAATACACCAAAGATAGATTTCTGAAAACTTTTTCAAGTTAAAAACAGAGTTCGTGAGCTCAGTTATGAATCCAGCTGAGGAAAGTCAGCTGGGCTAATAACTCAGCTGGCGGTGCGGAAAGTGGTGGTTTGAAAACTTAGCTCGATTGCTTAGAAAAACTCAGCTTGAAAATATTCTTTGCGTTTTCGACTTAGTCAAGTTATGCAAGTTTATAGTCAAAACACAGCTGTCTTTGGGGAGCAGCTGAGTATGCAGATTTAAAAAAAAATGCAGCTGGCTGGGTCACACAGCCAGAGAACTTTTAAGCTTGAAAACTTGTGCTGTGTTAATGCAGTTAGTTCTTTAAATATAAAATGCAGAGAATAAATAAAGCAATAAAGAACTCGGAATTTTAACGCGGTTCGGAGTAACTCCTCCTACGTTCACGACCAGATTCACTGGTAATTCACTACCACTTGGTTTCCAAGTACCAAGCAACTTCACAACTCTAACCCGAGCTGTGTTCCAACAGTTTGCGGGCACTGTCAAGCCTAACCGTTCAGTTTACGGGTACTGAAAAAACCTTACAACGACTTGAATTTCGCGCTTCAAGCAAGCGTAACCTTGACCTAACCTTTCTGGGTAAAGAAGGGTTTGGTTTGGGGTTCCAACTATGAACGAGTTCTTACAATGAAAAACTTAGAGTTAGGTGAACTCGTTCGAAATCTAGGCTTAAGATATACAATGATTTCTGCCTAGGAATCAGACGAAAAACTGGGCAGTTTCTGGACTAGAAACATTTTAAGAAAAAGTGTTCTTTGAACTATTTAGAACTGCTTGTAAGCTTTTGAGAACTTGATAATTTCAGAGAATGAAAGCTTGTAGAGAGTTTTTCGTGTTTGATCCTGAGGTTGAAGACGGGTTTATATAGGTAGAGATTCAAGACTAGCCGTTGGATGAGTCATTTGAATCCTACCTATTCTTCTGAAATTCGATATCTGCCGTTGGGCGTTTCTGCACCTGTCTTCATGAGAGTCACATCCTAGGATCTAAAGTCTAGGATGCTGATTTGGCAATCCCTCATTGGTCGAGGCATATTGACTTCCTCTGATACCGAGATCTCTGCCTTTGGAGCTGGCTTTTGAATTCAGAGCTGGATTGGGTAAACTGACTTGAAGTGACGTCTTCAGAGTTAATTCCCTTTGTTCTGTACAGCTGGACTTGTGTCTTGAACTCAGCTCGATTATTTCTCCAGCTTGATCCTGCTCCGTTTTGAACTAAGCTCAGCTGGAAAACTCAGCTGATAGTTGACTCCTACTGTAAACACAGTTGGATCTTCTGCTGTCTTCTGCTCTGTTATCCACTGCTGTAAAACACAGCTGGATCTTCTGCTGTCTTGAGCTTCTGCTGTCTTCCGCTTCCTGAACCTGTAAACTTAGAAAATCTAGAGCTCAAACAGGAGAGCTGGAAAACACGACTTAGGTTGATGCGATCATCTACTCGGTTGGAGAACAGTTGGGTTTTGGTATTAAATCAAAACTTTATAATTTTCCCAATAATTTCCCCCTTTTTGATGATACCAAAACCTAACTGAGACAACTTATGAGCTTTGAGCAGCAAAAAAAAATTGTGTTTTAACAAGAAAAAGAAAGAAAGAAAAAAATTCTTCAATTCTTCAGTCTTCAATCCCAGCTGGCTGGGTCTTCTCTTCTACATCCGATGCTTCTTTCTTTTGACTCGTTACTCCTTCAGCTGTTTCAGCTGGTTTCTCTAGCTCAGCAGTTTGCTTCTTCTTTGTCTCATTCTCTTCCCCCTTTTTGGCATGATCAATCAAGGCGGGAGAGATACACCATCGTCTTATTGAGCTGTGCAATTTCCTGAATTGCGTCAGCGATCTTCGCTGTATTATTAGCTGTTGCGATGTTTAGTTTGGCTATGCTGCGGTTGTCAGCTCTGAGCAGCGAGGTCTGTAGTCTTGGTGGCTCAGCTGTTGTATTAGCTGGCTCTTCTTCAATAGCATTAGCCTCAGCTGTGATTGCAGACACAACTTCCTTGGCTTATTTCAGCTGGGGCTGTCCAGCTGAGTGCTTGGAGGTATGAGTTGGCACTAGAGATGACATCTTCTGAGTAGGGCACAACTTCATTCCTTGCAATTTGGCTTCTTCAGACTTCATTAGATTGAATGAGAAAGTCTGAGTCAGCACTTCAGTTGCGCTTGTGACTCCTTGAGGTCTTCAAACCTTGAGATGGAGGCGTCACGTACAACTCTTGAGGGACTTAAGTATTCCCCTTCCACTTCTGAAGTGGTTGGTATGGGGTTCAGCTCATGTTTTCATCATCCAGCTGCAAGTGATCATCGGCTGGATGATGCTTTCCACTTGAGCTTGGTGCAGGGGCTTGAGCTCCAACTTTCATAAGTTGATCTTGAAGCTGGTGTCCTTGTTGAGCTGTAGGAAATTGAGGAGAAGGCGGTTGAAGTATTCCATCTGCTGTGGGGTTTAAGCTTAGTTGATTGGGGTCTAAGCTTAGTTGATCAGCTGGAATACGTCGTTGTGGTGTTGATGATGACGATGTTCACGCAGGCACCTGAACTTCTTCTCCATCGTAAGAAACCACCGCTTGTGGACCTTCTGCTCCTCGGAGAGTAGTTACGAATTCTCTCTCAATGTCAGCTGGCTTCACGGCTGACTGACTGAGCACCTTTAACTTGAGTCTTCTCTTTGAAGATAGTGCTTCAGCTTATTTTGTCTCCTCAAGTTATTTCCGATTCCCAGCTGGGAATGAAGTAGATGCATGCTGCTTTATCTCCTGCATCTTTTTTTGTGCCTCCGGTGGCGGAGCAAGAGCTTTGACATGTCTGCTCTTAAAGACTCCGGCTTTATCAACATCTCGTCCAGTTCTAACTGGGCTTCCTCTCACGTTGAATTCCTTTGACAGGATCTTGTTGACGTTGATTTCCGCATCCCAGGGAGTGGTGTGTCCCGTTCTCTCTTTTATTTTGAGAGAAACAGTGGGGAGAATGAGGTCTTGTTCCTTTGACATTCCTAGGAAGAATTCTGCAACTTCCTGGTAAATGTTCTTGACCTTTGCGTTTAGACCGGATTTGTCGATGAGCTTTATTTTCTTCTGGAACTCCGTCTTCTTGAGGTTCTTGAGAGTTAAGCAACTCTCATAGTGAAGCTTTGACAGACTCTTCATGTTGATCGGCTTCTAGAGATATTTTTCTAGATTCCATGTTCTTCTTCTGCAGTTTTTGTTAGTAGAACAAATAATACCAATTGATGGAAGAAGAAAGTGCCGAAAGAAAACTTTTTAGGGTTAATGCAAGTGATTGCTTATCTCTTCTAGCAGGCGTTCGCCTCTGCCGTCTGAGTGAAAGGAAACGCCGCTAACTTGAATTGTTCCTCAGTAACTCCAGCTGGTCGTTTCTGCACCTTGCATATTTTGACGAACTCACTCAGAAAGTTGTATGGATCCTCTCCTTTTTTACCATAGAACTTAGGTAAAACATTCAACAACCCCAACTTGATCTCGATCGATGCCTCCAAATCTGGTATGAGTATCGGTGTTGGAGGATCATCTTCTAGATGGCTCGAAAGTTCACTCAATCTCGGATCTTCAGCTGCCATGTCGCCTTCAGTAATCGCGGCGAAAGTCGACTCTTCTTCTCCCTCGGTTTCTGTTTCTGCTTCAGAAATACCTTCCGTTTGGGCAAACGGAATACTTTCAGCTTCTGGAACACTACTGTCAGACTCGTAAACAGCTTCCGTCTGGGCAGACGGATCTCCTAACGATTCCAACAAATTCTGCTGCTTCCTGAGCTTGGTCTCTTTCTTCAACCTTTTCGCGGGCTTCTCAATTTCAGGATGATATAGAAGGTCCGGGTTAGAGGCCCTGCTCATAAACAACAGAAAAGTAACCCAAGATCAATAGGAAAAATAAATTAATAAACACCGTTCCCCGGCAACGGCGCCAATTTGGTGGACGTCGTATACCACCAAATAATTCCTGCAACCTGCTCAGAATTAAATTAGTATAGCAACAAGTAGGGTCGAACCACAGAGAACGAGAATTCACCTATTTTTCCTATAAATCTAGTTATGGTGTAGCCACCACGCCTTAATTGAGATAATTAATTAAAACTAAGAAAAACAATAAATTAACAAAATAGCAAACGAGAATCTAATCAAAGAAAAGCATTCGGCTTCGAATATATCCACACTAGTCTAGACTCTGATCATCGATGCAAAGATTAATTAATTCCCAAGAACCAACCAGTTATAGGGTACCGTGAATGCAGCGGACATACCCCAATTCCTACGTACTTTATCGATAGTTAGCTGTAGACGCCAGACCTAACTATTTCCCTTATTAAAACACAACCTAGCTGGAGACGTCAGACCTAGATTTAATGCTCTAATAGCTTTTAGATTTGAAGGAACCCAATTTAGACGAATTACCCAAGAACGCAAGTAATAACCCGTCTACCAATTTATTCCTACTATGAACATGGTAGCTTTATCACTAATTAGCCCTATTCCAACAATTACGGATTGGGGGAACTAATTGACTGTAATCCAATTAAATCTAAGTTGATCAGGCTTAAATAAAATCAGAATTAACTTTAAACACAAGGAATAAATCGAAACCCTAAGAAATTAATTATACGAACAATTAGATCTCACAAATTATTAGACTAGTGTTTCAATATTCTCGCCGAATTAAAGAATTAGCTACTCATAATAATAAAATTAAAGACAAATAAATAATAAAAAGCAAGCATAATAATTAATCTATTGAATTAAAAGAAGTAAGAAATTGTCACCAGAAATCGAACTCCAAATACGATGCAAAGTTGAACTCCAAAACTAAGAAAAATAAATAAAATTAAACTAATCTCCCAAGGCTTGTGTTCTCGGTTCTCGACAGCTCTCAAATAAAATAAACAAAAGTATGGAATGAAATTGAAAACCAATCTATCTCATCCCGCAGCTTGAAAAATCTCTCCTAAACATATACTATTGGCGGCTGGACAAAAATTAAAATAAGGTAAAAGTATATCCCTCATTAATCTCTTAATCCTAGACTAAATAGATAACAGCTGCTCCACCAAAAATAAGGGCTTGGGCTTAATTAGGACACTTTTAATTAGCCCAATAATAATAAAACACTACAAATTAATATCCAAAATTAATTACAGCCCATCTTCTCCTTGCATCTTTAATCCACAGCAAAATCATTCAAAATATCATGCTTTTCCGATTTCTCTCGTCCAAATCTTCGCACTCACAAACTCTTCAAAATCCTGCACAGAACACACTTAAACGTGCATTATACTCGCGTAAAACGATAGAAAACCCCAACTTCTGAACAACCAAAAACATACACATCATTCCCCCTCAGCTGAATAATCCTTCAACTTAGGCGTCTGGCTGAGCTTGATTCTTTCTCAGCTATGTTCTTTGAGGTTGGTTCTGAATTCCAGCTGAGTCTACTTCCATTCAGCTGGATGTATCTTCGTCTGGGTTGAGTAATCCAAGTAATCTGCACAGCATCTTGAATCTTGATTCTTGATTCTATCATCGGCTTTGTGAGTATATCAGCCCGCTATATGTCTGTGTGAATTTTCTCAACAATCACATCTTTCTTTTCCACGTGATCTCTGATGAAGTGATAACGTACGTCCACATGTTTGCATCTTGTGTGATGTACAGGATTTTCTGATATAGCAATTGCACTTGAGCTATCACAGAAAATTGGAACTTGTCCAGTTTTCACTTCATAGTCATCTAGCTGATGTTTTAGCCAGAGAATTTGTGAGCAGCAGCTTCCAGCTGCCATATATTCTGCTTCTGTTGTGGAGGTTGCGACGCACGTTTGCTTCTTTGAAAACCACGATATCAACTTACTTCCTTGGAACTGATATGTTCCTGAAGTTGATTTTCTGTCCAACCGATCTCCAGCGAAGTCTGAGTCTGAATATCCAGTCAGCTGTAGATTGTCTTCAGCTGGATACCACAGCCCAACATTCTGAGTTCCTTTGAGATATTTGAAAATGTTCTTGGCTGCTTACATGTGTGCTTCCTTTGGATCAACTTGAAATCTGGCACACACTCCGACTGCGAAAGAGATGTCTGGACGACTAGCTGTGAGATACAGCAGGGAACCTATTATCCCTTTGTATTTGCTGGAATCAACTGACTTCCCTTCAGTTCCAGGTTCAATTTTCCAATTGGTGTTCATTGGAATCTTTACTGTTCTGCTGGATTGAACTCCATACTTGGTGATCAAGTCTTTCACGTACTTGGATTGATTTATAAAAATCCCTTCTGCTGATTGCTTGGCTTGAAGTCCTAGGAAGAAGCTCATTTCTCCCATCATAGACATTTGGAACTGTGTTGACATTATCTCTCCAAATCTTTGGCATAAGAATATTGATCTTGATCTGAAGATGATGTCGTCTACATAGATTTGAACAACCAGGATGTCTTCTCCCAACTTGATGGTGAAGAGTGTTCTGTCTACTGAGCCCTTCTTGAATCCTTTGGATACAAGGAAATTTGATAGAGTATCATACCAAGCTCGAGGTGCTTGTTTCAATCCATAAAGCGCATTCTTTAGCTTGTAGACTTTATTTCCTTTTACTTCAAATCCTGGAGGTTGTTCAACATAGACATCTTCTTTGATTTCTCCATTTAGAAATGCACACTTTACATCCATTTGATAGACCTTGCATTTGTGATGTGCTGCATATGCGAGAAAAAGTCTGATTGCTTCCAATCGTGCTACTGGAGCAAATGATTCTTCGAAGTCAATCCCTTCTTGCTGTGTGTAGCCCTTGGCAACTAGTCGAGCTTTGTTTCTGATGATGACTCCAAGGGTATCCAGTTTGTTCTTGAAGATCCATTTGAGTCCTATGATTTTGACTCCTGCAGGTCTGTCGACCAATTCCCAGACGTAATTTCTGAGGAATTCATTCAGCTCTTCTTGCATAGCATTTGTCCAGGGCACGCTCTTTAAAGCTTCGAGAATTGTTTGAGGCTCTGGAACTTGAGCTACATAACACGCCATTAGAGTTGTGTCTTCATCATAGACCGTCAGTTCTAGCTCTATTGAGAGTTGAGCTGTGTCAGCTGCTTCTTGATGATCCGTTGTAGCTTGAGCAGCTGAGCTTCTGGTTTTGACTTGGTCTGATGGTTCTCTAATGATTGCTGATGATGGATGATCTTCAATCCATCTTCTTCTTTTACGAATTTCTTCTTCCAGCTGATTGATGCTAGAAGTGGCTAGATTTCGTCTGGCTTGGAGTTGCTCTGGAGTTAAGTCTTGAGAAAGAGACTCTCCTTGGATTGAATTTTGAGATGACTTCTGTAGAGGCTCTGCTGGAGATAGAGCTGGGGATTCAGCTGTGTCTGGGTTTCCAGCTGATGGCATTCCCCCTTGATTTGGCGTTGGAGATTCCTCTTGATTTCTAGCTGGTGGAACTTCCCGATTGATTTGTGGTTCTTCCTCTGGCTCATCATCCCAATTAATGGTTCGGCCAGATTCCTGATTCGATTCTCTTGAGCTCTTGTCTGAATCTGCCTTGAAGATTCTCCTTCATTTCTTCGTTTGATAGAATCTGTATACTCGAATGATGATTCGTCAAAGGTAATATGTGGAGTTACTTCGACCGTTTGAGTTCTTCTGTTGAAGACTCTGTATGCTTTACTCACAGCAGAGTAACCAAGGAATACTCCTCGGTCAGTCTTCGCATCGAACGTCTTGTGCTGTGTTTTTCCATTGTTTAGGATATGACATTTGGATCCGAAGACCTTGAAATATCCAATGTATGGTATTCTGTTATTCCATAGCTCATACGGCGTCTTTCCTTGCCTTGATGTGAGTAGAGAGCGATTCTGAGTGAAGCATGCCGTGTTGATTGCCTCGGTCCAGAACTTCTTTGGAATGGCAGAGCTGGCTAGCATTGAGGTAGATGCTTCTTTGAGTGTTCTGTTTCTTCTCTCTGCTACACCATTCTGCTGAGGTGTGCGTGCTACTGAGGTTTGATGTTGAACTACGTTCTTCTCGCAGTATTCATAAATAATTTCATTTAGAAACTCCTTTCCTCGATCTGATCTGATTGACATTATCTTGCACTCCTTCTGAGTTGACAACCTTTCCAGCAGGATTGGCAGCTTAGTCCTTGTTTCGCTCTTCTGGTACAGGAATGACACCCATGTGAATCTTGAGAAGTCATCCACTACGACCAGAGTATATTTTCTGCCGTTGAAACTCGCTGGTGTAACTGGATCAAAAAGATCCATGTGAAGGAGTTGAAGAACTCGATCAGTTGACTGAACTGGCTTGAAAGAGAATGAAATTCTTGTTTGTTTTCCTTGTTGACACGCGCTGCACATATGACTTTTGTCATATACTTGATCTGGAATTCCATTAGCGAGCTGGTTTCTAGCCAGTTTGTTGATTGTCTTGAAGTTGAGATGATTCAGCCGTCTGTGCCACAGTCAGCTGACTTCATTGCTGTTTTTCGATACAAGACAAGTCTCAGGAGGGCTGCTGTTCCAATCAGCGAAATACATATTTCCTTCTCTTTTCCCTCTTAGTAGTATCTGATTGGTTTTCATGTGCTTCACTGTGCATCCCTGAGCATCAAACTTGACAGAAAAACCGTTGTCGCAGAATTGGCTAATGGAAAGCAAGTTATGTTGCAGTCCTTGTACATAAGAAACATTTGGGATTATAACATTTTTAGTTTTAAATGTACCATAACCTTTGGTTAGACCTTTGGAGTTGTCACCAAATGTTACTTGTGGGCCTGGACGCTCGATATACTTCTGGAGTAGATGCTTTAAGTGCGTCATGTGCTTGGAACATTCACTGTCCAAGTACCATAGCGTTCTCATCGACTCCTCAATGATGCGTCGTTCCCTTACAACCTATATTAAAGATCAAAATTTAGGTACCCAGTTTTAATTGGGTCCTTGTGGGTTAGACAGAGATCCTTTTACGACCCAGATCTGCTTGATGACTCGAATTGGGTCATTTGATCTGATGATCCTTCCAGCTGAGTCGATATACACATTCTTTGTGTTCTTCGATTGTTGCTGGTGGGGTCTTGATCTCAGTATCTTCCCAGTTTGATATCTTTGTTGATGTCCTAATCTTTTTCGGTATCCAGCTGAGACGTTCCTTTGTCTCTGCTGTCTCTTGTGATATCTCGGCTGGAACTGGTACTCCAGCTGGTGATCATATGAGTGATATCCAGCTGGGTATCTCCTTTGATATCTTTCGACGTGTTGTTGCGGTTGCTGGTATTTGAAATGTCCAGCCTGCTGTCTTTGTTGAGTTTGAGCACGTTGCTGTCTGATCTGTGCTTGAGGTTGTCTCACAGCTGGCCTTTTTGATGACTGTTGTGTCCTCAACGGTCGTTGCTGAGTTGCTGGAATTGGATTTTCTTTTGCTCTTACAAACATTACCTTTGTTCCACTTGTGGAAGCAATATTTGTGTCATCATTTGATCCATTGTAACCCAGTCCTGCTTTGAGTGTTGTTGGACGTTGTGCACTTATGATTTCGTCCATTGTTGCTGTAGCTTTGATGAGAGCTACCATCTTCTTAGATAGTACCTCTTCGGAACTTTTCAGCTCTATAATCTCAGCTGACTTCTTTTCTGATTCAGCTGTGGCCTTTTCTAATTCTTCCATCAGCTGTTTCTTTTCGTAGTAGAAGTCCTTCATCAGCTGATCTTGTTTCACTATTTTGTCTTTTAGTGAAAGGACTTCCTCTTGGAGCTGTGTTGTATCAGCTGCTTCTGATACCTTTTTCTTTTCCAGTTCCACCTTCAACTCGGCATTTTCACACATTATGACGTCAAGGATCTCTTGAAGCTCATTGGAATCGTTCATAACCTTCTCTACTAAACTCCAATCAGGTAGCCCTGATTCTGAAACCTGTGTAGTGTGTTCGTGTGATGGTGAGGGATTAGATAGATTTTGAGTTCTTGACATTACCTCATCTTCATCGAATCCGTCTGTCTGTCCCATGAAGCATGTATCCCATTCAGGTTCATCATAAGCCATCAGTGCTTCTTCTTCTGAGTCTGAAAATGGCATGTTATCATCCATTTTGTTGCACTCCGACTCCTCGTCAGCGATGTAGGCTCTCTTTCTGTCAGTTGCCTTAGCTTTCAGTTGATCTTTATCTTTCTTGGATAGCTTCGGACAGTCTAGCCTGTAGTGTCCCGGTTCCTTGCAGTTGAAGCATCCTTTGTCTGTTCGTTTGTCAGCTGACTTCTCATCAGCTGCTGCGTACTTGTCTCTGTAAGTTCTTGCGAACTTCTTGTACTTGCCCTTGCTGGTGTTGAGTCTGTTGTAGTTTTTGACCAGCATGGCTATCTCTTCAAGTAGCTTTTCCTTGCTCATGTCCTTCTTTGATGACTCAGCTGACTGTATGTATGTGGATTTTTCAGAGTTGGCTCTGAACGCAATCTTCTTTGGCGCAGGTGTCAGCTCTCCATCATTCTGATTGCTTGAAGATTCTTTCATGGTAATCTTCAAGTTATATTCATTGGCTTTAAGCAGGGAGAATAATCTTTCAGTTGAAAGATCACCCAAGTCACTTCGACTTTGGTGTACCACCTTGTACGTGTTCCATTCAGTTGTGAGCGCTGAAAGAACTTTTAGGTTCTTTTCTCGCTGGGTGTATTTCCCAGTTCTGATGGTTTCAATTTCTACCACGATATTTGAGAATCTGAGTTCCATTCCTTCGATGGACTCGTTGACAAGCTGCTTGAAGTTATCAAACTTCTGGCATGCGATCGTGAATTTATTTTCTTTTATCTCCTTCGACCCTTCGCATAGCTTGGCTAGGGTTTCCCACATCTCCTTTGCGGTGTTGCAGTTGATGATCTTGCTGAGGTAGGCGTTGGAGACTGTTGACGAGATGGTGTTCCTCGCGAAGCTGTCTAATCCAGCTTGCTTCCTTTCTTCTGAGGTATGCTCATTCTTTGGCTTGGGAATGAGCTGATATGTTGGTTGTCCACCATCTTGAGCTGGAACAAGCTCGTTTTCTTGTTTGTAGATGATGATGGGTCCGTCTGTGATGACGTCCCACATCATGTCATGATGCGCACAAAGAAAGCTTTTTAATCTGAACTTCCAGATTGCATAATCATCGATCGAGAAGGTGGGAAGGTTCCTGTTAAGATAAGAATCCATGGAGATATGCACAATATGAAATATTATGAGCTTTTCCAAAAGAGGATCTGTTCAGATGACCACTGTCAGATTGTCAAGACAAATCTCTTGATTCAGAAACAGCAGTCTTTTGAACCACTGCTCTGATACCAATTGATGGTCCCTGAGCTGGGTCTTTGGTGTAGAGGGGGGTGAATACACCAAAGATAGATTTCTGAAAACTTTTTCAAGTTAAAAACAGAGTTGGTGAGCTCAGTTATGAATCCAGCTGGGCTAATAACTCAGCTGGCGGTACGGAAAGTGGTGGTTTGAAAACTTAGCTCGATTGCTTAGAAAAACTCAGCTTGAAAATATTCATTGCATTTTCGACTTAGTCAAGTTATGCAAGTTTATAGTCAAAACACAGCTGTCTTTGGGGAGCAGCTGAGTATGCAGATTTAAAAAAAATGCAGCTGGCTGGGTCACATAGCCAGAGAACTTTTAAGCTTGAAAACTTGTGTTGTGTTAATGCAGTTAGTTCTTTAAATATAAAATGCAGAGAATAAATAAAGCAATAAAGAACTCGGAATTTTAACGTGGTTCGGAGTAACTCCTCCTACGTCCACGACCAGATTCACTGGTAATTCACTACCACTTGGTTTCCAAGTACCAAGAAACTTCACAACTCTAACCTGAGCTGTGTTCCAACAGTTTGCGGACACTGTCAAGCCTAACCTTTCAGTTTACGGGTACTGAAAAAACCTTACAACCACTTGAATTTTGCGCTTCAAGCAAGCGTAACCTTGACCTAACCTTTCTGGGTAAAGAGGGGTTTGGTTTGGGGTTCCAACTATGAACGAGTTCTTACAATGAAGAACTTAGAGTTAGGTGAACTCGTTCGAAATCTAGGCTTAAGATATACAATGATTTCTGCCTAGGAATCAGACGAAAAACTGGGCAGTTTCTGGACTAGAAACACTTTAAGAAAAAGTGTTCTTTGAACTATTTAGAACTGCTTGTAAGCTTTTGAGAACTTGATAATTTCAGAGAATGAAAGCTTGTAGAGAGTTTTTCGTGTTTGATCCTGAGGTTGAAGACGAGTTTATATAGGTAGAGATTCAAGACTAGCCGTTGGAAGAGCCATTTGAATCTTACCTACTCTTCTTAAATTCGATATCTGTCGTTGGGCGTTTCTGCACCTGTCTTCATGAGAGTCACATCCTAGGATCTGAAGTCTAAGATGCTGATTTGGAAATCCCTCATTGGTCGAGGCATATTGACTTCCTCTGACACCGGGATCTCTGCCTTTGGAGCTGGCTTTTGAATTCAGAGCTGGATTGGGTAAACTGACTTGAAGTGACGTCTTCAGAGTTAGTTCCCTTTGTTCTGTACAGCTGGACCAGCTGTGTCTTGAACTCAGCTCGATTCTTTCTCCAACTTGATCCTGCTCCGTTTTGAACTAAGCTCAGCTGGAAAACTCAGTTGATAGTTGACTCCTGCTGTAAACACAGCTGGATCTTCTGCTGTCTTCTGCTCTGTTATCCACTGCTGTAAAACACAGCTGGATCTTCTGCTGTCTTGAGCTTCTGCTGTCTTCCGCTTCCTGAACCTGTAAACTTAGAAAATCTAGAGCTCAAACAGGCGAGCTGGAAAACACGACTTAGGTTGATGCGATCATCTACTCGGTTGGAGAACAGTTGGGTTTTGGTATTAGATCAAAACTTTATAATTTTCCCAACAGGAAATATAATGTTGCTACAACCTTTCTCTCTATAAATCATAATATATATTTGCCTATTTTATTGTTCGTTTAAGTCACTTCACGCAGCTATGTTTTTTTTTAGGGCTAACAGAGTTGAACTTAGGTGTGTTGATCTTGAGATTGTATTTAGGGGGCGTTTACTTTGAATGATAGAATTAATACATAAAAATATATAGTATAGGTCAGTCCACCGTTTACTTTGATGGATTGATTACTTTTGAGCTTGTTTGATCATCTAATTCTTCATATAGTCAATCCTATGTTTTATCAATCTATCCTATCATTCAAAGTAAACGCCTCCTTAGAGTATATCATGGAGAATTAATTCCAAAATTTATGTATTGAAACATTTCCAAAACCTAACAAAAGTTGCAGATTAACAAAAGTAGCGCTTGCATACTTCTTTTGTTGTTGAAAAAAAAAATCATTTTTTTTATATGGCCTAGACTAGATAATAAGGTCAGGTGCGCGTAGGGATTCAACTAATTATGATCGATGGACTATAAGATATTCAATAATTAAATATCTGATTTACTCCAAAAATCTAACATTTAATAAAAAAAAATTGTAAATTATATGCAACGTTTCAATAATAATAAATTAATTTCTTAGTTTAAGTTACTAGCAGGAACTCTCCATTACTGTCACCGAAAATGAGTTTTCTAAGCAATTGTGGGTGGCGCTTCCTATACGCCGCTTCTGTGCGGTGGTGGTGTGGTATATTTTGGAAAAATAGTCATTTTGAAAGTGAAAATTCTGATTAATTAACTTCACTCTTCATCTCACACTAATATTTGATCAATTTTCGTGCGTAAAATTTTTTAGTTTTTTTTAAATATTTTGGCTAGAAAGCTACTTTTTCAAACTTTGTAACTAGAAAACGTTTTCCACCACCCCAAGTGTCTACAACAGTATGAAAATAATATCGAACCAAAAATATATAATTGCCAGTATTACTTTTTTTCGTCAAGAATATATGAAAAAACGTTTTCACTCTTTTCATAGACTCACAAATTAAATAGATCTCTTATTAAAATTAAAATGAAAAAATATATCCAAGAAAAATTCTAAAAGCTAAAAGGAAACCAAATATAGCCTTGTCTTTGAGGCGGTGAAACTAATATTCATTATCAATGATAATACTTTTTCTCAACTTGAGGATAAAGATCGTATAAAATAGCAATGCTACTATAATTACATATTTTAGGAAAAACTATAAACTAGATCATGGAATTTATCCTAATCACAACACGAACTTTTAATTTTTACAATTAAATACACATTTTTAGTTTTTTGTAATTAGAGCTCAATGCCGAAAATTTGACATGATCGTGTTAAATTGACAGCGTGACACAAATTTCGTCCTATTAAACACGTAGTCTTAGTCTAGTTATGTAAGGGATGAAACTTGCAATGGCATTTTACATGACTATAAAAGTCAAATTTATTTCCGAAAATTGAGCATGAATGATTTCTAATTGGAAGAAAATAAGAATTCGTGTATCTAATTTGCAAAGTTTCATAGTACATATTGTAATTGCAAAATGAGGTAAAGTTCGTGATTTAATTTGTAATTTTTCCCTTCTTTTTTATCCCATATATTTTCATAATTATTAAGAGACTACATTTAAAATATAATAATCAAAACTACACATGCACGCACACACATATATAGGGAGATGATGAAATAAGAACCATTCTCCATGTAAGAAATAAAATTGAACATATATTGTTGATCTTTAAATGATATACAGTCGAATGCATTAAGATATACATAAAATACATCAAAATGATGATGCATGAAAATAATACATAAAATATTTTATCCGATGTGAAAATCAAATTTGGTCATCCATTCTAACTACGCTTCAAGTTTCGTGAATGTCAACGGTTTGTTGAAGTATGAACGTCCATGGTTCTAAACCCTAATTATTTAATTTTTTAGGTATCTTCAATTATTGATTAGCTATATACCCCACTTAATTAAATTCAGTATTACCTTTGAGTCTTTGACCCGTAAAGGTCAACCCCGCAAATGACGAGTAGAAGGGGAAAAAAAAAACGGTTGAATTAGGTCAACTCAAACCTCAATCTTTCGATCTCTAATTCAAAGTATTAAAAACTTTGTACTCTAAAAATTACAATTTATATTCTACAAATTCATTTTCGAACCCTAAATTAATCAAGCCGCAGCCCTTTTAATTTTCTTTGAAGGGCCGCTGATAGATTGTGTTACTGAGAAGAAGGCGAACAGCATGACGCAGATCGATCTACTGAAATACGACGACGTTTAGTCACCCTGTTCGGCTCAAAAGCACCCGACCCGATTAGGTGGGGGAAATTGACCCGAGCCCGAGATCCATGCATCTTAAAGGCGGCTCGGTCGTAGGCCACGGCGGCCTCCTCCGGCGTCTCGTACGTCCCCAGCCACAATCTCGACCCCTTCTTGTCCGGATTTCTTATCTCCGCCGCGAACTTCCCCCACGGCCGCCGCCTCACGCCTCTGTATCGCTTCCACTCCGCCGCTGCCGCAACGCGCCGGCGCTGCGGCTGCTCGTCCGAGGGCGACGAGCCTACGGAATCGCTGTCGTCGCACAGAAACTCCTCAATCATTTGCGACGAAACGTCGTCGTCGCCGGCGATTGGAAAATCGACGTCGCTGAGGAGATAGTCCTGTACGGCTTGGAGCCAAGCCGGATCGAATTCTGATGAGTTTTGAGCTTCCATTATTTCTGTGATTTTGGAAATGTTGAAGAGTGAGATTTTGGGAAAAAGGAAATTAATTTTTCGATGATTTAATTTTAGAGATTTGCTTTTTGTGAATTTGGATTGGAATATTTTGTGAATGCAATTGCAGTGTTTGATCTGGTGTATGTATAGAGTGAATTAGAGAGATGATTTAATGGATCAGTGATTGAGTTCTTTTTTTTTTTTTGAGTGATTGAGTTCTCAGAAAGTGCATAGTTTTTATTTAATTCATTTTAATATAGTCACGTTTAAATTTATTTATTGTCTATTATATAGTATTTGTTTATTTATTAATCAACCGTAACGTGGTTGTCTGCTAGTTCCAAAAGCACATATTGCTGACGCGACTGCCTGAAAAGTTGCTCCAATTTTATGTATTAGTGGGACATGCGACGAACATTAAAGTTTTGATTTGTTCAAATAGAAAACTAATACTCCCTCCGTCCCACCATAAGTGGCTACATTTTTTTTGGCACGGAAATTAAGGAAAAGGGTGTTTAAAGGGTAAAAAGATAGAAAGTAGTGGGATCCATAACTTTTTGTGAGAGGGGTATATTTCCTTATAAGGAAAGTGACCACTTATCCCGGGATAACCCAAAAAGGAAATGCGGCCACTTATCACGGGACGGAGGGAGTATATCACACATTATATATAAATATTTTTTAGTTTTATTTTCTTATTTCTCAGTATTTGTGTTTAGAATCATTAAATTGTAAATTACATAAAAAATCAAAGTCTCATATATTAGTTTCCGTTTTAACTTCAAAGATAGTAAATAAAAAGAATAAGGTAACAATTTCTGAATATAAAAATACGAATTAAAAAATACAAAATATTAATATTGATATGATTACATGTCAACAGTACTTACGGTATGTGCTCACAAATGGTGTATGACATATCCGATCTCTATTGAAATGAATATGTAAATGATATGTTTAAATATACTTTCAAAAAAGTTTAAATAACTATTTCATTCTACTAGCAAGAAGCAACTTTGATCGCACATATAGTTATTTATTGTTTATTTGAAATAATAATTCATATAGTTTTTATAACATCAAGTACTTCCGGAAATATAGAAGCGTGAAATATTGCGTTACATTATATGAATATGTATATATTCATTTTGTTGAGTGCGATAGTATTGGCGTTCTGGAGGCATCCCTTACACAGTAATGTAATTCCATTATATAATTGTTTTGATTTATATTAATTATATGCAGTAGTACGCCATAAAAAGAAGTAGTAGGTCTTAGTATTAAATTGTATGGCTAAGGCTAACATTATATAGTCGGATCAACAACGTGACTAAAAGAGAATATTTCCGATAATCTAGTATTCGTGGTCTTGTTGAAAATCTACCCTGATTTAATTACTTTCCGGGAAGTAGCCTCAAATCAATTCAAAAATTTAAGTAAAATGAAACCGATGAACTTAGCTCGTTCTACATCGGGTGTTTTTGTGTCTGTGTGTTTGTTTGATATACACCGTCTCTACGAAGGGGGAGTCTTGATGGCATATTAATTAGTAATCGGATATTGGTTTTGATTCGAATTTTATAAAATAGTCTCATCGTGAAACAGCTACATGAATTTTTGGGTCATGCGCATTTAAATGTTGGTACTCTTTTGGAATCGTGGTATTGATTATCAAGTATGTATGTATTTTATTTCAAAAGAATACTAATTGGGCTCGTCTCACATTCGGTGTAGTGCACTAGTCATGTGTGTTTCGGTGTCGGTGTGTTTGATGTTCTTGCTCCAATTCCGCCGTGGTATTTTCTTCGTTATTGTAAGGGTTAGAGTTTGGAGTACGAATTTCAATTTTTCTAACTCAAAAAAAATAAAAATAAGAAAGAATATTTACCTTGTAAAATGGGTAAATAGGTAACACACATATTTTGTATAAATTGAAAACTATACGTAGAACATAGCACGATTCAATTGTCTGAAGCCTGCACGTAAAACATGATGTATAAATCGAAAATTATCCTTTTATTTTATGATAAAATGTATTACATTATTACAAGACATTTTCAAATTACCGTTTATTATTTTTTATTTTTATATTATTTATATTATTTTTTTTATTTTTTTATTATTTATTACGTTAAAAAGCTCACTAGCACGCGAGAGGCAATAGTTAATACCAATTTTACATACACAGCCCATTGGGCCTCTATCCTCCAGAATGTTGGCTTAAATTATTCTTAGTTGGGCTTATCCGTTTTAAAATATAGAACAAATCGATTCTTCCAGTAACAAAATATTGAGTTGGCGGCTTGTTTCAAATAAATAGTTGTATGTACAATATAAAAAAATGCAAAGATGATAAAACTTTTATAAGAGTGTTGTTCTCTTTGATGTAAAATGGTGGAATATATATATTATCACTATTTTTCACTCTTTTCACATGTTTGGTATGATAGTAATTTTTTTTGGACATCTCTCTTTCCCTCATTTTTACTCCAATGTTATCATGGGATAATAGTGTAAAAATATTTGCCCACATTTTAATTTTTTTTAATTTTCCATTTTTGCCCCCGAAAATGTTTGCATTTTTTTTACTGTACACACGAATTCACTCTCTCAATTTTCTCCTAAATGTTATGCATCAACATTTATAAAAGTGTTATTGATTTTTGGGGATCTTTTATTTTAGGGCTCCATGCTAAGTGAGAGTGAATTCTTGTCTTCAGTAAAAAAAATTCAGATATTTAGGGGTGCAAAAATGGAAAATTTAAATAATTTAAAATGTGTGAAAATATTTTCACACCACCAATATTGGAGTGAAAATGAAGGAAAAGGGGCTTCCCAAAAAAATTTTCCACACTGCCCGGGGAAAATTATCTATCATACCAAACATGTGAAAAGAATGGAAAAAATGATGATTAATATATGTATCCTACCATTTTCCATTACAGAAAATTGTAAACACAAAATATTGTATTTAATTTAACAAACATAAGTTTGCATACAAATATAAGAATTTCAAATCAAATGTATATATGTGGGTTCAATCTCTATTTGATCTTCTGATTCTTCTCTTCAAGTTGACCCTTAAACAATCTTCAAATAGCCTTTGAAATTTTCAGAGATTTAGTGTCTTATTGATCTCTTTTTACTTGGTCTTCAAGCTTTATAACGTTGATGCGGAGGACTTTCGCCGTATTTCCTAAGTAAACGTTGAGCTTTGAGCTTTATAACGTTGATGCGAAGGACTTTCCGATGAAGAACGCGTTGCTTCCACGAAAAATACCTTAAATCTTGTCGGGACACCTTGAATATTGAGAGAGAAATCTTTGAGAATATTCTTGAGCTCTTGAAGATGATTTTTGGTGTGATTTTGAAGTGGTGTGGAGACCCCTATTTATAATTGTATGTAGAGAGGTTTAAGTGGGCTTTTGGGCTCCATTATGAGCTTTGAGGGTGAGGTGGCGCGATTTCATTGGCTCTTGGATGTTGATATGTAGTATCTCGTCTTTCTTGCGTTCTAAAATTAATTAATTTGGTAAGAAAGATAAGATTTCAGTGAAAGAAAAAAAATTCATTTCAGAAAATTTTATCCGGCAGATATATTTTGCCGTAAAAATGAGTTTTAATTAAGAATGATCGTCTCGGTTAATCCGAAACGAAGAAGTTTCTACATTTATCAATAGATGATAAATGTTTAGTCATTAATTGACTAAAAGAATAATTTAATTTAATTACGTAAATTTTTACGTAAATTATCTTTTAAAATTTTAGTTTCGATCGATTTGAAAATGTTTCGAATCTCCGATTCTTTCTGTGAGATTTTTATCTAGGGATCGCCAAACCCTAAATTAAATTCCTATGTTGAGAAAATTTAAGTTTGATTAAGGAATAATTAGTAATTAATTAATTGAATTAATTAAAGATTTAATTAATTATTCTAATTACTATTCATCATAAATATCTAAGATATTTATGATGAATAGTAACCTAAACTTATCTATATATATACATCCTCATCATCTTCATATTCACCCCTCTCATCTCTCTCTTGATCGACACACACACACACTTAAACACACACTCCATTGTTGTGTTCTTCCAAGCTTCAAGTTCAAGATCCAAGTTAGCAAATCATCTCCAATCAATTAAGTAAGATTAGATCTCTACTCTTCCAAGTTCTTGATTCATTTTCATGGTTGAATCATTCTATCTCTTCATATATATATATATATATATATATATATATATATATATATGATCGAAATTTTTGAGAAAAATGGAGAAATGATTGGATGATTTTGATCTCATAGTATGATGTTTAATTCATGTGTATATGATCATTTATGAGTTTAAATTAAGCATGAGAAAACCATAACCCTAGATTGCAGTTTTCGAAATTTTGAAGAAATTAGGGGTTTTTAATTCATGTGATGTATGCTTAAATTGATGTTATAATTGAGCTTAAATAATTATTCTAAGTATGTTTCATGTTGGAAGTAAGCATGGATTCCCAACCTATCTCATTTTATTAATTAAAGTCGAAAATGAAGGAATAAAATTTGGGTTTGTGATGTTGAGGTTAGATGATGTATTTGATGGTTAAATTAATGTTATATGATGTTAATGATAATTGTTGAATCAAAAGTTAGTGAATTAAAAGCATAATTAACACTAGAAAGTGAAATTTGGGTTCTTAAATTAGGGTTTATAGTTTAATGGTTAATTGAATGAAATTGATTGAATAATTAAGCTTAAGATATTTAATTAAGTATATTAGAAATGAAAAAGAAGAGAAAAGAATTCTAGAAATCCAAAAATATAAATAACCGAAAATTAATTAAATAAAATAAATAATTATTTGATTTTTAATTAATAAACTAATTGCATTTATGAACTTCTTAATAAAAATTAAGTGTTATATGATTTTCTGGAAATTTAATTCAAAGTAATAAAGATTTTCTATTTTTGGATGATTTTCCCGATTTGGGAGTTTATATGTTTAATCGAGTCAATGTGTGTAATAAAAATGTAATTATGTTTGTTATGATGAAATAAGCATATTGATTTAATTTTAGAATTTTCTAAATCCGTTAAACGGATTAAAATCGACTTAGTCGATTTCTGTGAATAGTAAATGATATATGTTGATAATTAAGTGATAAGTGTGAATTGTTTGAATGTTTGATGATTAACGATGAGTTAACATAGAGTAGGAGCGTTTAAGAGATTAAGTTAGGAATTCTCGAATTTCGTCGTAGAATTCGAAGCGAATTAGAAAGTAAGATTATCGAAGTCGTTATTCGATAAAAGTTATCGTTCTAAAGTCGCTATTCCATTTCAATTTAAAGGAGCAAGCGGAAGTGGAAGCGGAAACGTGAAGCATACGTTTATCGAACGATAAAGTTTAAAGATAAAGCTTAAGTTTACCAGGTGGGCTTTCTTAACTGAAAAACGTGAAAAGCATGATATTATATAATTTTTCAAAGCTTTGATACTTGCCAAATGTTTTTTTTTAAATGTTTAAGTATGTTACCATCTACTTCAGAAAGACGAATTCGGTTTCACGCAAGGTGAAATCTGTGTACACATAGGTAATCGTGCGCATTTCTTTGATGGGCCGGTTATAAGTAACTGTGAGTCTTTCCTTGATATGCCGGTTACAAGTGATTGAGAAAGAGGCCTCTTTCTCATCACCATGATTTATTTGTAGATATGGTTCATACTGTTATAATGTCTGCAGACAAATGATTTTTAAGAAAAGAAAGTATTTTTAACATTTCACAAGTTGTTTTCAGAAAATCCTTGTGTTATGTTTTCCGGCAAGTTTTCAAAATATAGCTGTATTCAGCAAAGTTTTCAAATGTTTTCGGCATGTGTTCACTGAGTACGTAGTACTCAGCCCTGCATGTTATTTCTAAAACGTGCAGGTTAGCAGGGATGAAGATGACGAGAGCTGGGCTGGTTGTCGTTGTTGTTGTTTATATATTTGATGAGAGTCGGCCTAGAATATATATCTTCATATATATATTCTCTCGTTTTCCGCTGCAATGTTAAGGATGTTGGTTTTGAAGTTAATATATATCTTCATATATATATTCTCTCGTTTTCCGCTGCAATGTTAAGGATGTTGGTTTTGAAGTTGATGTGATAAAAATGTTGGATTCTAGAGTCGAACTCTTTTGTCGAGTACTTTTGAAACTCAATTCCATATTTATAAGTTGTTCCTTATTTTGAAAAGTTGGCGGTCTTAGAATCATTTTTCTTTATCTTGCTTTCTTAATTCTAAAATCGTTTTTCTTAGTCTTCTCATTTGTTGTCAGTAATTTGGTTGATCAGGTCTATTGATTCTGAATTGTTTTGGGTTTTAATTGTTGATATACATGTTGTTGTCAAATTCAGTTGATCGTCCTATTGAACTCAAGTTATGCATATCCTATATGTCCTGAGTTTGATGAAAGTGTTGAGTATGAAATGTCCTTTGTCGTTCAATGATAGCCGGGTCGCTATTTAATCCTTTTGTTAATCATAAATTGTGTAAGTCGTGGGACCTACCGACCTTGACATCTGATATCGGGGTTCGGGCTGCGACAGAGTGGTATCAGAGCAATGCTTTCTGCTCTGATTAAAATCATTCAAGTCTAGTTGGTTTGAAACCCTAGATTTGATTAGGGCAATATATTTTCTGCTCTAAAGTGTTATTTTGAAAGTCTAGTCTGGTTTGAATTCCTAGACTAGTCGAGTTTGTAACAACAACGAAAGTCCAGCATCTCTCATCTCATCCAGCTATCCAGGTACAAGTTTCTAAAGTTTTCTAATTTAAAAAGTTTTAAGAGGTGAAAGTAGAGATATAAAAGATTATGTTGTGATTTGAACTTCTAATGAGATTGTTTGTTGGTGATCGATCGTAAGCGAGACGATGGATCAATTGTGCAAGCAAGTTGGTTGTTTATCATTGGAAAATAGCTTGAGCTTGGTACCACCTTTTGGAAGCGACATTGAGTATGTTGAGACTGTGGATTCTTGAAATCGTTTATAGTCTCAAGTATAGTTAATTGTTTAAATTTTCTTATATAGGATGGCGAACTCTCGAAGCGTAACAGCAATGATTGAATTTCACCACATACATATGAGTTATACGGAAACCCTAGCAGAGTTCTTAGCTCGGTTTCATCGGGTTTGGATGGACATACGTGAATCGAATATGTCGGGAGTTACTGGCATAGTCAGGTTAGTACCTCTTCTTCCCGATGAATGGCAAGAGTGGGCAGCGTCAATTGCCCCACGGTTCATCACTCCTCGATATTGGGATGGAGAGTTATTTGGAGACTGTTGCGGGTTTATAGCAGAGATCAACTCTAGGTTTATGTGTTTCTCTTATCCACCCCCTGGACCATATCAACCCATGATTCCCGTTGATGAATTAGGATTGCAGGATCCCATGCCCCAACATGATCCAATTCCTTTTATGATTCCGTAAGAGAATCTCGAGCCCGTTGTTTCTCCCAATCATCAAAACAATGGTTTTGATTTTAACTCGTTCCTTGTTCAACCATTGGCAAATGGTTATGTTTCATCTCCCTCTCAATCAGAAAATTTAACCTTCGTTCCCGAGCTCTCTGTTTTGCCTAACGGCGTAGCTTCGGCCTCCTTTGCTGAAGAAGTCCCGACCAATCCTTTCTTGAATGTTTCACAAGCTCTGAATTCTTCAGAGTTTGATCCTTTCTTTGGATCTCAGTTTGTTCCTTCTGTTTCTCACAAGGGAAGTGGCTCAGGGCCACGTCACTATGATAGTGACGAAGAGAACGTTGATCCAGAAGTTGGACCAACTGAAGGTTATTTCCATCTTCGTAGGATGCCTTTTAATCATCTTAGCTTCCGACCTAGTTTTAGGCCTTCGCCGGGAGTAAACGATGGAATAAGTGCTCATCGTTTGACGTTGGACGGAGTAGAAAGAGCAGAGGAGAGCACAGAATCGGAAGAAGAAGATCCTAGCGAGGAGGATCCGATAAAGAATGAAGAAGAGGAAGATCCTTCCGAGGATGAGCAGTAAAACAGAAGAAGGGTTGTCAAGAGCAGTAATAAGAAAAGATAATCTAAATATATGTAATAGACTAGTAATCGAACAACTTTTAACGTTTATATTGTAAATAGTTCTCGTATATAGAAACATAGTATGATAGTTTGTAGCAAATCGGAAGCGAAGTAGAATTCCGCTCCGAGGAAATGTTTTGACGTGAAGTTAGAAATCACGGCTAAAATAGGGATTTTGATGTAAATAATTCCCTATCTTTTGTAAAAGTCCTCGAAGAGGCAAGTTTTCCGTTAAAAAGAAGAAGTAAGACCACGTTGGGTCGTTTTAAAATTTTCCGAGTTGTCAATAATTTTGTCGGTTGAATTTTGATTTAATCGTCTCAAGAAGAAAGAAAGAAAACAAATATGAATTTTAATTATAATCGAGAAGCGTTAAAAAAAATGTAATTAACGAGGTAAAACGTAGTTAAGAAAAACGAAGAGTGGAAAGTTCGTTGAGCGTTTATAAAGAAGCGAACAGAAATATTACAGGGATGAAAGTCAGAGATCTCTCAACATCAGCGGTCTCTCAAAAATATTACAGGGAATGAAGTAAGCGACCGCTGAGAAGGAGAGAACGCTGGGAAAAATTACAGGGAATGAAGTCAGCCATCGCGGAAGAAGACGACGCAGCGGCAGCGAAGAGCTGAGCGACCGCTGACCCAAGAGGGTCAGCCATGGCTGAGCTCCAGCGACCGCTGACCCAAGAGGGTCAGCCATGGCTGAGCCCCAACGGGCGTTGGCTTGGGCAGCCGGGGTTCTTCGTCCGTTCCGTTCGTCGTTCGTTTCGTTCTGTTCTTCGCTCGTTCTGTCCGTAGTTCGTTTCGTTGTAGTTCATTCCGTTCTTCGTTAGTTAGTTCGTTATTAGACTATCATTAGTTTAAGTTCGTCGTTCGTTTTATTCGTTTCATTAGTTATTCGTTATCGTTAGCTTAGTTCGTAATTATTTAGTTAGGAAAAATGTGAAGATGAAGTAAATCATCTCAAAAGAAATTATGAGGAAGTTTATATATATCAAGATGATATTATTCATCTCTTGAACTATAAAGAATGAAGAGCTAATTAAATTTAGCAAATAAATATATATATATAATAATTACTACTGAAATTTTTTGTGATGAGAATGCATCGTTTGATTCATTGATGATGATGAGCGTGAATCATTGGATTCATTAAAATTATGATGAAGTTTATATGCCAAGATGATGCTATTCCTTTCTTGAAATGTTAGGAATATATGAGTTAAATTTAGCAAAAATAAGTATGGAAAATAATTGTTCTTGAATTATTTTTGTGATTGTAGTAATTATATGATATGAATGAATTGTTGATTCATTATTTATGACAATAGTAAATTATTTAATTCTTTATGATGATAATAAGAAGTTGAATTATGGGTTTACAATGTATGATGATGTTGTGAATCTTTGATTCATTAAATAGTATGAGCCTGTTAGATGTAATTGAAAGTTTCGATAAGCATGAGTGGTAATGAGTATGAATCGTGTGATTCATTAAAAATACGATGAGTATACTATGCATTAATGAGGTAATAAGAAAAAAAAATTCTAAGTTCTAAAACCTAGAAAATTTTATTTCCTTTAAAATAAATTTAAAGAAAGAAGGATTTTTATTAAAGAATAAGACCTTGTTAGAAAGAAAGAATAATTCGAATGAAAATCCTGGTTAATTAGAAGATGCCGCCAAGAGGTAGACCAAGAGACCGAGGTCGAGGAAGGGTTGTAGATGAACCCGAAAGAGAACCTACCCCACCTCCTCCTCAACCCGAAAGGAGAATTGAAGAATTATTTTTGCGGCAAAATCCCCCAACTCTCGATGGAAGAGGAAGTCCTTCAGAAGCCGAAGAGTGGATTCGCGCGCTTGAAAGAATTTTCCGTTTTCTTCGTTGTACGGATCAGGAACGTCTTACGTGCATGTCATACCAGCTTAAAGGATCTGTGGACTACTGGTGGGAAGCTCGTCAAAGAGCATACACTCCTGAACAACTAGAGAATCTGACGTGGGAACAATTTAAAGATGCTTTGTTCGAAAAATTCATTCCTCGAAGTTATCGAAAGCAGAAGGAGAATGAGTTTGCAAATGTTAAGCAAGGAAAGAAGTCGGTATCCGAGTATGATCGGGAATTTTGCGATCTAGCTCGTTTTGCTCAAGACAAGGTGGACACTGACGAGAAAATGGCGGAGCTCTTTCGAGCAGGACTTCGTCAAGAAATAAGAGTTGTACTAGCTAGCCAGAGTGCGTTGTCATATGCAGAAACTCTAAATAGAGCTCTGGATATGGAATTGGCTATGCAGCCAGATAAGTCTTCTCTGACTTCAGCAACGCAAGTTCAAACTCCAGCGACAGTGGCAAATCCGCAGTCGTTTAACCAAAGTCAAAAACGGAAATGGAATTTTGGGAGTCAATCTAGTAAGAAGCCCTGGCAAGGACAGCAAGGACAGCCAGGCCAACAACGTCATCAACAGCAGCAATTTAATCAAGGACGATTCAAGCAGCCTTTCGTCAATCAAGGCAGTTCGTCTCAAGCTTATCAAGGAATGTCTCCATGTTCCAAGTGTGGCAAGATGCATCAAGGGATATGCAAGGCTGGAAGTAATAGCTGCTATACTTGTGGTCAAGTTGGTCATTATTCGTATCAGTGCCCAACTAAACTGCAAGGAGCAGGAGGAAGTAGACCAACTCAGAACCCGCCTCAGAGATTGAAGGCAATAGAAGTTGTTCCTCAGCAACGGCATCAGCAACAAAATCGCCAAGGGCAGCGATTCCAGCAAAAGTAAAAGCAACCTCAATAATTGAAAATGGAACCCCATCAGCAATATCAAAGGGTTTTTGCTCTTGATCAGAAGCCGTTCGACAAAGATCAAGGAAATTTGACAGGTATGGGTCAATTAAATGACGTACCTGTTATAATTTTATTTGATACTGGTGCATCGCATTCATTTATATCAGATGCATGCGTAGATAATATTGGTCTTAAAGTAGAACGTGCTAGTCAAGACTTGAGAGTAACTACACCATTAGGTAAATCTACCTCAGTTACTCGCATCTGTCCTAATATAGAGTTCGAATTAGGATCTCTCAAGATGTTAGCTAAAACCCTAAACTTAATTAAAATGTGGGATGTAGATATTATTTTGGGAATGGATTGGTTGACCGAGAATTTTGCAAGCATTCAATGCAAGCAAAGGCAGATTTCATTTCATATGCCTGGTCAGGAACCAACTCTATTTTTCGGAATAGAAAGAAGTTGTAAGAAATCGCCGATTATTTCGGCAGTTCAAGCAAGAAGAGTGTTGAAAAAGAAAGATGTGAAAGCATATCTTATCTATCTCAACAAGAATAAAGATAAGGAGAGCAGCATTGAAGAAGTAGCTGTAGTAAAAGAATTCCAAGATGTATTTCCAGAAATTTTGCTAGGATTGCCACCCGACAGACAAGTGGAGTTCACAATAGATCTTGAACCAGGATCAGCTCTTGTTTCCAAGGCACCGTACAGAATGGCTCCAAAGGAGTTGCAAGAATTGAAAATTCAACTGCAAGAGTTACTTGACCTAGGTTTCATTAGACCTAGTGTTTCTCCGTGGGGAGCACCAATTCTGTTTGTCAAAAAGAAGGATGGTAGTTTGAGGATGTGCATCGACTACCGAGAATTAAACAAATTGACCCTGAAGAATAGATATCCTTTGCCGAGAATAGATGATCTATTTGATCAGCTCAGAGGAGCAAGTATATTCTCGAAGATTGATTTAAAATCTGGTTATCACCAATTGAAGGTTAAGCAAGAAGATATTTCCAAGACAGCTTTCAGAACAAGATATGGCCACTACGAGTTTGTAGTAATGCCATTTGGTGTGACAAATGCTCCAGCAGTATTTATGGATCTCATGAATCGAGTATTCCATGAATTCTTGGACAAGTTTGTCGTAGTTTTCATTGATGATATTCTTGTGTATTCAAAGAATGAATTAGAACACGAGGAACATCTCCGAATTGTTCTGGAAAGGTTGAGAACCGAAAGATTGTATGCCAAATTTAGTAAATGTGAATTTTGGTTGAAAGAAGTACATTTCCTTGGACATGTTGTATCTTCTGAAGGAATCAAAGTTGATCCTTCAAAAGTACAAGCAGTTCAGGAATGGAAAGTTCCAACCACACTACATGAAATTAGGAGTTTCTTAGGTCTAGCAGGCTATTATCGGAGATTTATTGAAGGATTCTCCAAGATAGCTAAGCCAATGACCCATCTCCTAAAGAAAAAATCAAAGTTCAAGTGGTCAGAAGAATGTGAGGAAAGTTTCCAAGAACTTAAAAAGAGATTGACCACTGCTCCAGTGCTATCAGTTCCAGATTCGGATAAAGATTATGCTGTTTACACAGATGCATCCAAGAATGGACTAGGTTGTGTCCTGATGCAAGAGGGAAGAGTTATTGCATATGCTTCTAGACAGCTTAGACCTCACGAGGTAAACTATCCAACTCATGATTTGGAACTAGCAGCAGTAGTACATGCTTTAAAAATCTGGAGACACCATCTTTATGGAACGAAATGTGAAATCTTCACAGATCACAAGAGTCTCAAATATTTCTTTGAGCAGAAAGAATTAAATATGAGACAAAGAAGATGGCTCGAGTTAGTTAAAGACTACGATTGTAAAATTTCCTATCATCCAGGGAAAGCAAATGTAGTCGCTGACGCGTTGAGCAGAAAAGGGAAATCGGAATTTGGATTTCTTCTAACTTAAGAGAAAGAACTCATTAAGAGTTTCGGAGAACTGAGGTTAGAAGTAATTCTACCTCCGCAATCTGTTGAGCAAATGGTTGCAGCTATGGAAATAATTCTAGACTTAAGATTGAGAATTTCCAATGCTCAAAGAAAAGACGAGAAATTGGAAAAGTTACGAATAAAAATTCGTCAAGAGAAAGATGAAAATTTTAAGGAAGCAGGAGATAATGTTCTCCTGTATCGAGGAAGAATTTGTGTGCCGAATGATGAAGAATTAAGGAATGAAATCATGAGCGAAGCTCATGAAACTCCTTATTCAGCTCACCCTGGAGGCACCAAAATGTATCAAGATTTGAAACAAACATTTTGGTGGGAAGGAATGAAAAGAGACATAGCTTCTTTTGTGGAAAGATGTTTAGCCTGTCAACAAGTAAAAGCATTACATCAGAGACCCTATGGGAAGCTACAACCTTTAGATATTCCAGAGTGGAAATGGGATAAAATTACCATGGATTTTGTAACTGGGTTACCTAGATCCAAACGAGGGAATACAACGATATGGGTAATAGTAGATAGATTGACAAAATCTGCACACTTTATACCTATTTCCATAACTTATGGCGCAGATAAGTTAGCTCAGCTGTACGTGCGAGAAATTGTGCGATTGCACAGAGTACCTAAGTCGATCACTTCGGATCGAGACTCAAAATTTACTTCTCATTTTTGGAGAAGTATGCAAGAAGAATTAGGTACCAAATTAAATTTCAGTACGGCTTTTCATCCTCAGACGGATGGTCAATCAGAAAGAACCATTCAGATCTTGGAGGATATGTTGAGAACTGTTGTTTTAGATCGAGGAAGTCAATGGAAGCAAATTTTACCTCTTGTTGAATTTGCTTACAACAACAGTTATCAAATGACGATTGGCATGGCGCCCTACGAAGCTCTTTATGGAAGGAAGTGTAGATCTTCACTCCATTGGGATGATATGGGCGAAAGAAAAATGTTAGAGCCCGATGCAGTCGAAGAGATGATAATGATTGTGCGTCAAATCAAGCAAAGAATTAAAGAAGCGCAAGATCGTCAGAAGTCTTATGCTGACATCAGGAGATCAGAATTAGAATTCAATGAGGGTGATAAAGTTTTCTTGAAAGTTTCGCCTTCAAGAGGAATTCATCGATTTGGTGTTAAAGGAAAGCTTAAGCCTCGCTATATAGGACCATATGAAATTCTGGAAAGAATAGGTCAAGTAGCGTATAAGTTAGCCTTACCGCCAAATTTTGAAAGTTCGCATAACGTGTTCCATGTATCTCAGTTACGGAGATATATGTTTGATCCTAAGCACGTTATTCGCCAAGAAGAAGTAGTCCTTGAATCAGATCTTAGTTATGAAGAAAAACCTGAAGCGATTTTGGATCGAAAGGTCCAGCAGCTTAGAAATAAGTCGATCGCATCGGTAAAGATCAAGTGGAGACATCATGAACTAGAAGAGGCAACGTGGAAATTAGAGAGCAAGATGAGAGAAAAGTATCCCGAACTCTTTCATGAGGTAAGCAAATTTCGGGACGAAATTTATTTTTAGGGGGAGAGAATGTAGTATCCCGTCTTTCTTGCGTTCTAAAATTAATTAATTTGGTAAGAAAGATAAGATTTCAGTGAAAGAAAAAAAATTCATTTCAGAAAATTTTATCCGACAGATATATTTTGCCGTAAAAATGAGTTTTAATTAAGAATGATCGTCTCGGTTAATCCGAAACGAAGAAGTTTCTACATTTATCAATAGATGATAAATGTTTAGTCATTAATTGACTAAAAGAAGAATTTAATTTAATTACGTAAATTTTTACGTAAATTATCTTTTAAAATTTTAGTTTCGATCGATTTGAAAATGTTTCGAATCTCCGATTCTTTCTGTGAGATTTTTATCTAGGGATCGCCAAACCCTAAATTAAATTCCTATGTTGAGAAAATTTAAGTTTGATTAAGGAATAATTAGTAAGTAATTAATTGAATTAATTAAAGATTTAATTAATTATTCTAATTACTATTCATCATAAATATCTAAGATATTTATGATGAATAGTAACCTAAACTTATCTATATATATACATCCTCATCATCTTCATATTCACCCCTCTCATCTCTCTCTTGATCGACACACACACACACTTAAACACACACTCCATTGTTGTGTTCTTCCAAGCTTCAAGTTCAAGATCCAAGTTAGCAAATCATCTCCAATCAATTAAGTAATATTAGATCTCTACTCTTCCAAGTTCTTGATTCATTTTCATGGTTGAATCATTCTATCTCTTCATATATATATATATATATATATATATATATGATCGAAATTTTTGAGAAAAATGGAGAAATGATTGGATGATTTTGATCTCATAGTATGATGTTTAATTCATGTGTATATGATCATTTATGAGTTTAAATTAAGCATGAGAAAACCCTAACCCTAGATTGCAATTTTCGAAATTTTGAAGAAATTAGGGGTTTTTAATTCATGTGATGTATGCTTAAATTGATGTTATAATTGAGCTTAAATAATTATTCTAAGTATGTTTCATGTTGGAAGTAAGCATGGATTCCCAACCTATCTCATTTTATTAATTAAAGTCGAAAATGAAGGAATAAAATTTGGGTTTGTGATGTTGAGGTTAGATGATGTATTTGATGGTTAAATTAATGTTATATGATGTTAATGATAATTGTTGAATCAAAAGTTAGTGAATTAAAAGCATAATTAACACTAGAAAGTGAAATTTGGGTTCTTAAATTAGGGTTTATAGTTTAATGGTTAATTGAATGAAATTGATTGAATAATTAAGCTTAAGATATTTAATTAAGTATATTAGAAATGAAAAAGAAGAGAAAAGAATTCTAGAAATCCAAAAATATAAATAACCGAAAATTAATTAAATAAAATAAATAATTATTTGATTTTTAATTAATAAACTAATTGCATTTATGAACTTCTTAATAAAAATTAAGTGTTATATGATTTTCTGGAAATTTAATTCAAAGTAATAAAGATTTTCTATTTTTGGATGATTTTCCCGATTTGGGAGTTTATATGTTTAATCGAGTCAATGTGTGTAATAAAAATGTAATTATGTTTGTTATGATGAAATAAGCATATTGATTTAATTTTAGAATTTTCTAAATCCGTTAAACGGATTAAAATCGACTTAGTCGATTTCTGTGAATAGTAAATGATATATGTTGATAATTAAGTGATAAGTGTGAATTGTTTGAATGTTTGATGATTAACGATGAGTTAACATAGAGTAGGAGCGTTTAAGAGATTAAGTTAGGAATTCTCGAATTTCGTCGTAGAATTCGAAGCGAATTAGAAAGTAAGATTATCGAAGTCGTTATTCGATAAAAGTTATCGTTCTAAAGTCGCTATTCCATTTCGATTTAAAGGAGCAAGCGGAAGTGGAAGCGGAAACGTGAAGCATACGTTTATCGAACGATAAAGTTTAAAGATAAAGCTTAAGTTTACCAGGTGGGCTTTCTTAACTGAAAAACGTGAAAAGCATGATATTATATAATTTTTCAAAGCTTTGATACTTGCCAAATGTTTTTTTTTAAATGTTTAAGTATGTTACCATCTACTTCAGAAAGACGAATTCGGTTTCACGCAAGGTGAAATCTGTGTACACATAGGTAATCGTGCGCATTTCTTTGATGGGCCGGTTATAAGTAACTGTGAGTCTTTCCTTGATATGCCGGTTACAAGTGATTGAGAAAGAGGCCTCTTTCTCATCACCATGATTTATTTGTAGATATGGTTCATACTGTTATAATGTCTGCAGACAAATGATTTTTAAGAAAAGAAAGTATTTTTAACATTTCACAAGTTGTTTTCAGAAAATCCTTGTGTTATGTTTTCCGGCAAGTTTTCAAAATATAGCTGTATTCAGCAAAGTTTTCAAATGTTTTCGGCATGTGTTCACTGTGTACGTAGTACTCAGCCCTGCATGTTATTTCTAAAACGTGCAGGTTAGCAGGGATGAAGATGACGAGAGCTGGGCTGGTTGTCGTTGTTGTTGTTTATATATTTGATGAGAGTCGGCCTAGAATATATATCTTCATATATATATTCTCTCGTTTTCCGCTGCAATGTTAAGGATGTTGGTTTTGAAGTTAATATATATCTTCATATATATATTCTCTCGTTTTCCGCTGCAATGTTAAGGATGTTGGTTTTGAAGTTGATGTGATAAAAATGTTGGATTCTAGAGTCGAACTCTTTTGTCGAGTACTTTTGAACTCAATTCCATATTTATAAGTTGTTCCTTATTTTGAAAAGTTGTCGGTCTTAGAATCATTTTTCTTTATCTTGCTTTCTTGATTCTAAAATCGTTTTTCTTAGTCTTTTCATTTGTTGTCAGTAATTTGGTTGATCATGTCTATTGATTCTGAATTGTTTTGGGTTTTAATTGTTGATATACATGTTGTTGTCAAATTCAGTTGATCGTCCTATTGAACTCAAGTTATGCATATCCTATAAGTCCTGAGTTTGATGAAAGTGTTGAGTATGAAATGTCCTTTGTCGTTCAATGATAGCCGGGTCGCTATTTAATCCTTTTGTTAATCATAAATTGTGTAAGTCGTGGGACCTACCGACCTTGACATCTGATATCGGGGTTCGGGCTGCGACATGATATATGTCAAGATTTGACTTGTTTCCAAAGAAATAGATATATATCACAATATAAATACATATTTATTAATTAAATAACTTATTTAATATGGATTCTATAAGATTCCGAATCAAATAAATATATTAGAATTAATAAAAATACTTATAAAATTTCGGTCCCTACAAATGCCCCTTCGAGACTTGTTCATGGACGATTTATTGTGAAAGTGAACGAGTCTCGATAAATTTGAACTTATTAGATAGTTTCTACTCATATCAAGGTGTTCTTGAACTTCAACTTGTGAATAGTGAGTTCCTGAATTTGAAATTTATTTGAAAGTTTATACTCGTTTCAAGGAGTTCTTGAACTTCAACATGTGAATAGTTTATACTCATATTCAAGAGTTCTTGAATTGAAATTGTTTAGAAAGTTTATACTTGTTTCAAAGAGTTCTTCAATTTGAAGTTGGATTTGTACAGTTTATGCTCATATCAAGGAGATTTGATGAACTTGGATAGTTTATGCTCGTATCAAGGAGCTTTGATGGATTTGAATTTTAATTTAGATTTAAATAGTTTATGCTCGTATCGAAGAGCCTTGAATTTGGATTTGAAGTTAGATAGTTTATGCTCGTATCGAGGAGCCTTGAATTTGTAAACTTTTTATATTCATGTTTAAGAGTCTTCATTTGAATTTGAATTTATAGACCTTTTATACTCGTGTCAAAGAGACTTTACGTAAATTTCGATTTGTAGATATTTTATACTCGTGTCAAGGAGGCTTCATTTGAATTTGGATTTATAGATATTTTATACTCATGTCTAGGAACTTTATTCATAGTTTATGCTCTTATCAAGGAGCAATGTAGACAGTTTAGGCTTTTATCAAGGAGTGATGTAGACAGTTTAGGCTCTTTATCAAGGAGCGCTTGAAATTGTTTGTTTGCAAAATTTAGATGGTTTTTACTCGTATCTAGAAGCGTTTTAGACAGTTTATGCTCTTATCAAGGAGCGATTGAAGTTATTTGTTTGAAGAGTTTAGATGATTTTTACTCGCATCTAGGAACGTTTTAGACAGCTTATGCTCTTATCAAAGAGCGGTGCAAACAGTTTATGCTCTTATCAAGGAGCAATGACTTCATGAATTTCGACATGCATATGAAGATTGTTGGCTCGTGACTACATTTGAAGTGTCTTCCTCATCTTCACTTGGAATTTCTTCAAGATATTTGCTCCCATGATTTGTTTCTTGATTTTCTTCAAAGTTGTGGGGCTCAAGCATTGGCATATCTTCAATTTTATTTACAATAATGCTAAACTCCATGTCATGAGCTATAGTTGTCAATTCTTCGAAGGTCTTTGGTTGAATTTCTTTTAGAATGTACCGAAGACTCCAATGCATGCCTTGAATGCACATCTCAATTGTTGAAGTTTCAAACAATCGATCTTTACAATTTAAGCTCAAGTCCCTCCAACGATTGATATAGTCGATGACGGGCTCTTCTTTTCATTGATTTGACTTTGTAAGTTCGACCATGTTTACCGTTCTTTGAGTACTGTTGGGAAAATTAATAGAGTTTTGAAGTGATACCAAAACCCAGCTGACCCCAACCAAGTAGATGTTTGCACAAACCCAAGTGTTTTTCCAGCTCGCCTGTTTGAGCTTATAGAGTTTCTAAGTTTGCAGGTGGTCGCTGAAGACAGCAGAAGACCCAGCTGAGTACACAGCAGGGTAAGCCAAGTCGAGTGATCAGCAACGTTATCCAGATTCAAGACGATCAAGTTCTTCCAGACACAGCTGTAGGAAAGACCCAGCTCGTGTGACAACTCAGCTCTACGTCAAGACCCAGCAGAGTTCAAGACTCAGCTCAGCGTCAAAGATCCAGCAGAGTTCAAGACAGCTCAGAGTCACCAGCACAGCAGAGTCGAAGTGAACTTGAGATAAAGTCAGATCTGGATCATCAGGAACTCGACACCTCAGCACCTAGAAGTCAGACCTAGGATTGCTTTACGAGGAAATCAAGGAAGAAGACAAGTCAATCCTGTCAGAAGTTAGGTAGAGATTCAGAACGGCTCTTTCCAACGGCTAGTTCTAAGCTCTCCCTATAAATAGAAGTCTTCTTCATCATCAGAAATGAGAAGTAAGAGAGAGAATATACACAAGAAAGATCAACAGAGAAAGAAGTCTAACAAAAGACCAAGATCTCTCAGAAAAGCTTCAAGATCCAACAGCCTTCATTCTTATGAGATATCATTCATTCTCAGGCTGCTGAAGCTCTCTCCCTCTAGAATCTAGGCATATAATCCTTCCCATCTTAAGCCTAGTTTGAACGAGTTCATCATACTCAAAGTTCTTCATTGTAAGAACTCGTTCATAGTTGGAAACCCCAAACTCAAACCCAGAAAAAAGGTTAGGTTAAGGTTATGGTTCTGTAGTGCCCGTAAAACTACAGGTTAGGTTCTTCAGTACCCATAAACTGAATGTAGGCTTCAGCTGTGCCCGTAAACAGTCTGGTTACGTTTCGATACAGTACGCGAAAACTTGTATCCAGCTTGAGGAACTAAGCTGCAACGCTTGCTGACTGCGCGAAAAGTCAGTGGTATCCTAAGTGGATTACCAGAGGTTTCTGGTCGTGGACGTAGGAGTAGTTTCTCCGAACCACGTTAAGTTGCTTTGTTCTGTCATGTTTATTTATGCATCCAGCTAACTATTCATAAGCATTATTTCAAGCTGCATAAACTGATTAACTGAAAAGAGAAAGTAAGCTTTGCAATATATTTGAAGCATCAGACGGACTTTCCAAAAACCCACCACATTCCGCACACAGCCAGCTGTGTTGATCAAGCTGTCTTCCAGCTGGATCGAACACAGCCAGCTCACTCAAAAGAGTTTTAATTGGAAAAGTTTTTAAACCTTGGTGTATTCACCCCCCCTCTACACCAAGGTATCCGTCTTGGGACCATCAATTGGTATCAGAGCAGTGGTTCAAAAGATCACCTTTTCTGTGTCAAGTCAGCCTCTTTGCTGATAGTGGTCACCTGAACAGATCCTTCAAAGTTTCAAAATTTTTTTTTTCATTATATTGCATACTGTCATGGAATCTTCCTTGTGCAGGAATCTTCCGACATTCTCTGTCGATGATTGTCAGATCTGGAAGTTCCGACTCAAAATCTTTATGAGTGCGCATCACGACATGATGTGGGATGTTATCACTGACGGACCCATTATCATCATGAAATCAGAAAGACAAGCAGAATCCTTACCTGGAGCTCAACCAGTACTCCGGCAAGTTGTGAAGCCCAAAAGGGAGTACTCTCCAGAAGAAAGAAGACAAGCTGGTTTGGACAGCTACGCTCGCAACGTCATCTCCTCAACGGTGACGGACGCTTATCTCAGCAAGATTATCAACTGCGAGATAGCTAAGGGGATGTGGGACACTCTAGCCAAGCTGTGTGAAGGCTCAGAGGAAATTCAAGAGAACAAATTCTCAGTTGCATGCCAGAAGTTCGACAATTTCAAGCAACTCTCCTGTGAGTCCATTGATCAAATGGAGCTCAGATTCTCTAACCTCGTCATCGAAATCGAGACGATCCGAACTGGAAAATATACCGTTCGAGATAAGAACTTGAAAGTTCTTACAGCTCTCTCCTCAGAATGGTGCACACACAAAGTGGTTCACCAAAGCAGAACTGATCTTGGCAGTATGGAGACTGAAAAATTGTTCTCCATCTTGAAAGCCAACGAATTTGATCTGGGGATTACAAGCAAGGATTCATCCAGCAGAATGAATGAAGCAGAGCTGAGGATCAAGCCAAGAAAAGAAGCTCGATCAGCTTAGCTTGGAAGGACCAACAAGGAGCTCAGAATTATGAGCAAAGAAGATTTGAACGAAGAAGTTGCCATGCTTGTACGGAGCATTAATCAGCTGGAACAAAGCAAGGAAAGGTACAAGAATATCGTGAAGGTTCATCACGACAAGCAACTCTATCTAAAGAGAAACCTAGCTGAGTCATCCTCCAGGAGAAAGGATAAAAGGTTCGAATCGAGCGAATCGGATGATGATCAAATCTCCTTCTCCGACTCAGATGAGGATGATTGCTCTGATTAAGATGTCTGAAACATCTTATTGAATCAACCGACGAAGAAAATAAAGAAACCCAGCTAGCTGACTAGGACCAGTTGTGAAATAAAGATAGCTGGATACAAAATTGAAGATTCAGCCAGTCGTACAGCTGAGTACATTGGTCTCAAGAGAAGTATTCAGAAGCAGCAGATGAATCAGCTGGATTTGGGACAACTGACCTTATCAAATGAATGAGCCAATAATGAGAAAATCCGCTCAAGGAAGTAGGATGCAGCTGAAGAAAAAGCCACCTACTATCATATCAAGGGGGAATTCTACATTGCTGGAAAGATTCAGAAAAATCAAGTAGAATACCCAACAGGATGCACTCTCCGAGATAAAACTCAGCTGGTATCACCAGCTAAAGGGAAACCTGATCCAGCGGAGCAATCAAAATGATGTGTGGATTATTTGGACTGCTCAAACCGAACAAAGAAAAGCTCATCCAGCTGAGGGGGAACAAACTCAGCTGGATCCCAAAGCTCAGTTCAGAAGGATTTCCCAGCCAAAAAGGGAATCAAGCTCAGCTGGACATCAGTCGAAGAGATAAAGGGAACTCAGCTGAAGGAAATTCAAGCTAATCTCCAAATACTCAGCTGAGGAGAACTGTCAATCAAACAAAGGAGAAGACCGCTGTGATATCAGCTGGATACTGTGTCCAAGCTGACCGGTTTGCGTCTCATGCAATAATTTCTCTGAGGAATATGCTATATAAAGTCCAATTATTTTGAATTCTTATGTTAGGCGGACAGACATTCCTTAGTTAAATTGTTTGATAAGTTTCCTTTCCTATCGCATTAATTATAAAGTCTGCATAGTACTGCAGCACGGTAGAATCGAGGTAGAGCGTCAAACGTTTGAACTGCCTCACGCGCGGTTGTAATACACTCGCCGAAAGCACGTCAGCAAAACGTGATGAGTGAATCTCTCCCAGCCGTTGATCAGAATATCAACTGATTCAATTTCAACCGTTGATCCTATATGGCAGTTGATATATATGGAAAAGATACGCGGATTCTTTCCTCCTCCATCTTTATCTCTGCAAATTTCAAAGATTCAAAATCTTCATCTATTCTCTGCAAGTTCTTCGCACGATCAAATTCAACAAGTTGCAGAAATGGCGCCCAAGAAATCAACCGCAGGGATGAACCAGTTTGAAGCTCTAATGACAAAGCTATCATTTGAGAGTATTCTGTCCACCTCCAACCTCCATGTTTCAGAGTTAAAAGAGATGGTGGATCTAGTTGCAGACTCCGGTCTCTTGCTGTGGGCAACCTCCATGCCCAAGCTGTTGCTAAAGAGAGATGCCGCACTTTTCTACCTCAACATCATTGATGAAGACGGCTTCTACTCATCTTCATTTGACATGATCGTCAAAGGCGAAGACGGAAAGTTTGATACAGCAACCGTCACTATCAAACTCAACAAGATGCTACGAAAGGTGTTCAACCTACCCAGAGAAGGAGGATTCATCCCATATGATTACAGTCGTGAAGAAGTGGATGAATTTCTCAGCAGAGAGATGCTTATCTCCCCAGAGCCTTACAGAGCGAGCATGTCAAAGCTTCTGCTCAAGCCAAAGTACAGGCTGCTGCTGGATATCACGCAGAAATGCATCTTAGGGATAGCTGGATCTCAAGGAGAGATCAGCATTCCAAAGCTCAAGCCGATGATTGCCATGATCAAAGGCGCAAACATCAACTGGTTTGATTTCTTACTCAACCGACTGGTCAAGGAGTCAGAGAAAATAAAGTTCAACTCCACCAGGACGACGTTTTCAGCTTCAGAGCCACTGTATCTCTGCTCCAAAATTTCTTTCTTGATAGAGCAAGCTGTGAAAGGGCACACAGTAAAGTGGGCTGATTCAGAACCGTTTCTAGAAATGAAGATTCTTTTCCAAAGAATAAGTCAAATCAATGATCTTCTGAAGAAGCAGCCTGCTGTGAGTAAAAGCAAGAAGCAGCTGGAAGGATCAGAAGCAGAAGTTCCAGCTGAGAAGAAACCAAGAAAGAGGAAGCGGTGACTCAAACCAGTGGAGGTCCATTGAAGAAAAGAAAACAATTTGTCATTCCAAGTCAAGCAATGGTGATTCTCTCCCCACAGCCAGTGTCGGCCTTCGATCAATACGGATCAAACATCCTGGCCGAGATGGGATTGAATGATGGATTGTCATCCAGCTCAGAGGACGAGCTGGATAATCCAAGGAGCTCTCCCCAGCCTTCACCACCTCACAGCTCTCCGCCGAAACAGCCTTCCCCTCCACCTAGCTCTCCAACCAAAGAGCCATTTCCTGTAAGAGAGCAGGAAGATATTCAACTGGCTGAAGCTCCTTCACAACAACGACACCCAAGCCGAACCCTCTTCCTCTAATCCCATTCACCCCCAAAACAACTTTCACCCGAAATTCAATCGCCTCGCAATTGGCGATACTTTTCACGACTGCGTGAACCCATTTGAACCTATTCCTCAAAACACTACAGAATCAGAAGAGAGTGATTCTACTGCCTCTCCTTCTCTCAACTCCACTGGCTCAGCCTTTATGGAAGCCATGTACGAGGACTTGCGCATTGCAGGAATCAAGAGTGTTCTAACTCAGTATCCGATTCTAGCGCACCTGCCCATCGCCCTCGTCAAAGTTGGAGAACTCAAGTTTTATCTGGCTACCAAGATGGCAACTTGGTACCAGAATGAGCAGCTGATAGAGACCTTCTCTTATGAGAAGCTGAAGACGGATGAAGCACGCCTCCAGCACACATTTGGCTTTGGAAGCCTGGAGGATGCATACTTACACCAGAATGATCTCATCAGAGGAATTATTAAAGTATCTCAGTTGTACCCCAAGCCGCACCCAGCTGAAGTCTGGGAATCTGCCAACAAGCTCCTTACAGCAGCAGGATGGGAGACATCTTCTGGAGCTGTCAAATCCAAAGAAGTCGCAGCTGAACTTGCCAAGGAAGCTGTCCCTGCCGACACAGCTGAGGCAATAATAATTGAAGAAGAGCCAACTAATGCAATAGTTGAGCCTACCGAAGCTGCCCCACAAAGTCCAATTACCGATGACACTCGCTCACTGGTCGAGATCGAGGCAGACAAACCCAGTCATGTTGAATCTGGAACTCAAACTGACTCAGCTGTCAAGCTCTCAACCGCAATGAAAGAAGCAATATCCAAAGAGGTTGAAGAAATTCTCTTTCAAGACAGACTGAAGTCTCAAGTCGACGTCGTCATGCGATTCTCAGCTCTCGACTGTCAAGTTCGAGAACAACAGAGGACAATCGATGAAGTCCATAATTTTGCTCAAAATCTTCAAGAAAGCACCAGTCAAGATCTCAGGCAATCTCTCGTTTCTCAACAAATTGATCAGTCAATTCATCTAGAGAAGAGAGTCCCTGAGATCATCTCAAACCTTCAAGCTCCACTGGTTGACGACATTGCAAATCTTTCAAGCCGGTGGAAGCTCTCAAAAGACCACTCTCTCCAACACGACATCCGCCAACTCTTCAACCTATATAAAGATCTGGATGCTCGGTTCGTAGCCGGAAGACGAAGAATGCCCGAATCTCGTCACAGCTGACAACTCAGTCAAGATCGCTGATGTTGAAGGTATTCTTTCCAAGCTCAGCGCAACAGTTACCAACCTCTCTGCCTCCCTTGTTGATAATGCCAAAAAGGGGAAGATCGAATGAAGTTTGGAAAAACAAGTGAGAGGAAGGCTGCGGCTAAGGGGGAAACTGTGCGGCGGCAAATTCGAGAGGAAATCGACGATTTTGCCAAGAGGCTTTGGATGAAGAAGAGACAGAGCCAATGCCTTGACCAAAACAGTCAAAGAGACATGGAGAGAAAAGATGGTTGCTCTTGCCAAAGCATGTGGACACAAGCCTGAAGAATACAAAGACTATCACTGGCTGTGTAACTTCCACAACGAGCAAAGAAAAGAAATGCAAGAGCTGGACAAGATTATTAAGAAGAAAGCTGAATCGCTCAAGCCTGCTGAGAAAAAGCAGAAGAAGAAAAGGCAGAGCTACAGACAAGCTAAAACGAAACAAATCCAAACAGCCTCAGCCGACAAGAAGAACCCAGACGATTTCAATGAAAACTGGGAAAGTTGCAAATTAGAATTCATCAAAGAATTCTACTACTTGAATCAATTCAAAGGCATGGATCCAGAAACTGCTTTCCAGGATTATTTCCTCGAACTTCACGAGACAGATCCAATGATGGCAAGATCAATTGCCCTATATGCCAAGAGTAACAACATTCAGCTGAAGGCTCCAAAAGTCAAACAGTTAAAGCCTCCATCTCTAGCTGGAACGAACCTTCCTGACAAGGCCCAAATCATCAAAGAAATTAATCACTGGGCTGGAGAAAGAGGAATTTCAAAATCAAAAAATCAAGCTGAATGGAAGGAGCTGGAAGAGTTCATCTTCAATAGATATGGTCTCAAGACTGACCATCAAATTGATGAACAAAGGAAGCAGCAAAGCTGAAGACCCAGCCAACTGGGAATGTTCTTTTTGAACTTTTGTAATTAGAGAGTTGTAATAATTCTTCCTATTAATGAAAAGTTCGTTTTATCAAAATCAACCTGAAGACAATCTCTCTTTGTCCAGGCTCTGAATATGTTTACCTGCTGTGATTGTTTAATCCTTTGAAACCCCGTTTCCTGTTAAGGGGGAAAGCAATTTTTGTTTTTCCAACTTGGGGTTTTGGCATCATCAAAAAGGGGGAAATTGTTGGGAAAATTAATAGAGTTTTGAAGTGATACCAAAACCCAGCTGACCCCAACCAAGTAGATGTTTGCACAAACCCAAGTGTTTTTCCAGCTCGCCTGTTTGAGCTTATAGAGTTTCTAAGTTTGCAGGTGGTCGCTGAAGACAGCAGAAGACCCAGCTGAGTACACAGCAGGGTAAGCCAAGTCGAGTGATCAGCAACGTTATCCAGATTCAAGACGATCAAGCTCTTCCAGACACGGCTGTAAGTAAGACCCAGCTCGTGTGACAACTCAGCTCTACGTCAAGACCCAGCAGAGTTCAAGACTCAGCTCAGCGTCAAAGATCCAGCAGAGTTCAAGACAGCTCAGAGTCACCAGCACAGCAGAGTCGAAGTGAACTTGAAATAAAGTCAGATCTGATCTGGATCATCAGGAACTCGACACCTCAGCACCTAGAAGTCAGACCTAGGATTGCTTTACGTGGAAATCAAGGAAGAAGACAAGTCAATCCTGTCAGAAGTTAGGTAGAGATTCAGAACGGCTCTTTCCAACGGCTAGTTCTAAGCTCTCCCTATAAATAGAAGTCTTCTTCATCATCAGAAATGAGAAGTAAGAGAGAGAATATACACAAGAAAGATCAACAGAGAAAGAAGTCTAACAAAAGACCAAGATCTCTCAGAAAAGCTTCAAGATCCAGCAGCCTTCATTCTTATGAGATATCATTCATTCTCAGGCTGCTGAAGCTCTCTCCCTCTAGAATCTAGGCATATAATCATTCCCATCTTAAGCCTAGTTTGAACGAGTTCATCATACTCAAAGTTCTTCATTGTAAGAACTCGTTCATAGTTGGAAACCCCAAACTCAAACCCAGAAAAAAGGTTAGGTTAAGGTTATGGTTTTGTAGTGCCCGTAAAACTACAGGTTAGGTTCTTCAGTACCCGTAAACTGAATGTAGGCTTCAGCTGTGCCCGTAAACAGTCTGGTTACGTTTCGATACAGTACGCGAAAACTTGTATCCAGCTTGAGGAACTAGTACAACGCTTGCCTGGCATTGCGCGAAAAGTCAGTGGTATCCTAAGTGGATTACCAGAGGTTTCTGGTCGTGGACGTAGGAGTAGTTTCTCCGAACCACGTTAAGTTGCTTTGTTCTGTCATGTTTATTTATGCATCCAGCTAACTATTCATAAGCATTATTTCAAGCTGCATAAACTGATTAACTGAAAAGAGAAAGTAAGTTTTGCAATATATTTGAAGCATCAGACGGACTTTCCAAAAACCCACCACATTCCGCACACAGCCAGCTGTGTTGATCAAGCTGTCTTCCAGCTGGATCGAACACAGCCAGCTCACTCAAAAGAGTTTTAATTGGAAAAGTTTTTAAACCTTGGTGTATTCACCCCCCCTACACCAAGGTATCCGTCTTGGGACCATCAAGTACTATAGACGACTAAGAAATTCTTTCTTCAATTGTCCCCAACTATCAATTGAATATGGCTGTAAGTCAGCATACCAATCAAAAACATTGTCTTTCAAGGAACGCATGAATTGCTTCACCATGTGATCTCCATATGTGCCAGCATCATTGCAAGTTTCTACAAAGTGAACCAGATGTTGCATTGGATTTTTTTTGCCGGCATCAAATTATTGAAACTTTGGAGGTTGATAGCCAACCGGCATCTTCAAGCTTTCAATCCTTGGAGTATATAGCTTGCATAAGTCCATGAGAATTTAATTGTCCATTCGAACTTGTCCTTGATTGTTCCCATGATGAACTCTTTGAGTTGGTCGATATGTATCGATCCATCGGAAGAGACTTCAAGCACCTTAGTCGGAGATTTAACACCATCTTTTGACTTCATAAAAGCTCGACTTCATGATCTTTCTTTGTTTGTTTGCTCCTTGTATCAACATACATCGTTTTTTCTAAGTTTGCAATTTCAACATCTCGTTCTTCCAAGCATTTGGTGAGTCTTTCAACAAGCTTCGTCAAGTTCGCAATTTACTCTTCAAGAGTTGTAGACATCTTCACTTGATGGATTTGGCGAAGGAAAGAGATGAGAGGCAGAGATTGGTCCCCACCGGGCATGCCAAAATATGTAAATACAAAATATTGTATTTAATTTAATAAACACAAAATTGCATACAAATATAAGATATTCAAATATATGCGGGTTCAATATCTATTTGATCATATGATTCTTCTCTTCAATTTGACCCTCGAATGATCTTCAAGTAAGTCTTTGAGATTTTCAGAGATTTAGTGTTTTATTGATCTCTTTGGACTTGGTCTTCAAGCTTCATAACGTTGACGCAGAGAACTTTCGCCTTGTTTCTGAAGTAAACGTTGAGCTTTGGGCTTTATAACGTTGATGCGGAGGACTTTCGCCATGTCTCCGAAGTAAACGTTGAGCTTGAGCTATATAACGTTGACATGGAGGACTTTCGTCTTGTTTCCTGATCAAACGCCACTTTGAGATAATTCCGACGAAGAACGCTGCTTCCACAAAGAACGCCTTGAATCTCGTCGGGACATCTTGAATATTGAGAGAGAAATCTTAGAGAAATTTCTCTTCAATTCTTGAGCTCTTTAAGATGATTTTTTGGTGTGATTTTGAAGTGGTATGGAGACTCCTATTTATCGTTGTAGGAAAAGAGACTTGAGTGAGTTTTTGGGCTCCATCATCGTCTTTAGGGATGAGGTGGCGTGATCTCATTGGCTCTAAGAAATTGATATATATATATATATATCCTTAATTTTTTGCCGAAGAAATAGATATTTATCACCATATAAGTATATGTTTATTAATTAAATAACTTATTTAATATGAATTTCATGAGATTCCATAATCAAATAAAATTAATAAAAATATATTAAAATTTCGATATCTACAGAAACACACTCGCCCACATCAATTTTTTTAAGGCCAAAATGCATACAAATTCCTGACTTTTTTCTCAAATTTTGGTTTAATTCCAAATCTTTTATTTTTTACAAAATAAATCTCCACCTTTCAATTTTGCTTAATGTTCTCCCGACGACGAATTTGGGTGAAATTCAAAGTGACGTGACGTTCAAAACGACATCGTGTTGATTTTAAATATAAAAACAAAATTTAATTAAATGACACATCTATAATTATTGCCACCTCATCATCTCTAACACCTTTCTCTCTCTCTAATCCCCCTCTCTCTGTAACACGGTCGACACTCCATCACCGCCACCGCCACCGCCTTTTATTCCGCCGCCTCCAGATCTAGCGGTACAAAGATTTTTCCTAGCAACCGCCCGAAGCTAATACATGACGCCGTGGCGACCGGAGTAGACCCAAATTTTGAGATACGGTTTTTTGTAGGTAGAGAACAGAGACGATTTCCCCGTGAGCCTGTCGAGATCGGATTTTGTGAGGTGGGCCGTCGCCGCCGAAGTCTGTGAATTGGCGTCGGGGAAGTTGCTGTTGTTTTCTGCCTGCTTCGAATCGAGATTGTCGCGGATCCCTCCGACGCCCGACCCCCAAATCCAACGGCTGCTGCGCCCTAGCTGATTGGGCAGCGGCGCGCCTCCACGACCTCCGCCGCCGTGATGTTTGGAAATATGTTCTTAATGTGTTTGTATATTAGTGTTTTGTATCTTTTTTTTCTTCTTCCCACAATCTATTGCATTGATTGAGCTATTTTTGGGATACACAAGTATTTCATCAACGTGAATACATATATGACGGGCGTGGCTGTGGATGGGATGCGGTAGTGGTGGTGGGACTGGAGCGATGATGAGAGAGAAGGTTGGCGGTGATGCTGGGCGAATGTCACGACGACGGTTGGATCTAGAGCAGCGGTGGCATTAATTGTTGATTGAGGGCCGGCAGGAGAGATGAAAAAGAGAGAGAGCTTGAGAGTAGGCAAGGAGAGAGAGAGAGATGATAGAGAGACAAAGGGGAAGAAGATGATGACGTGGCATTAATTGTTAATATGTAATTTAATTTGTTTTATTTTTTAATTTTTAAAATCAAAATGACGTCGTTTTGAACGCCACGTCACTTTGAATTTCACCCAAATTCATCGTTGGGAGAACATTAGGCAAAATTGAAAGGTAGAGATTTATTTTGCAAAAATTAAAAGATTTGGAATTAAACCAAAATTTGAGAAAATGTCAGGAGTTTGTATGCATTTTGGACTTTTTTTAATTACTAATGCAACATTGGTTATTTAAAATAATACCTAATAAGCTCTCAAAAGTAATACTCCCTCCGTCCACGATAAATTTGCCATAATTTCTTTTTTGGTCCGTCCGCAAAAAATTTGCCACATCCATTTATAGTAATAGACCCCACACACCTCACTTACTTTTCCACTCACAACACAATTTAAAACTATATAAAAGTGGGACCCTTATTCCACTCACAATACAATCAACCAACAAATTATTAAAACCCGTGTCATCCACAATGTGACAAATTTATTGTGGACGGAGGGAGTAATTTTCTTCTGTTCCAATTTAGGCCAGTTCAAAAGTTATCAAAATTTAATAAGATAATAAAATAATACTTCGGGAACCTCTATATATTTATATAGGTCCTATCAATTAATAATTTTTAAATATTATAAGTATGATAACTTATTATAGTAAGAATCTATTAATGTTGAAATTTTAATATAAGTGGATTTTATCTCTAATTTTCTAAGAGCACTCACATTGGTGGGCACAAAAAAGTTGTGCCCACCAATATTTAATTAGTATTTGTGGGGTATTGGTGGGGTAGGGTGTGCACAAAAAAGTTGGCCACATTGGTGGGCACAAATTAAGGTGGGCACACCTATTATTTTAATAATTTTATTTTTTAATTTTATTTTTATTTTCATAATTTAAATAACATTAATTTTTAAATGCAAATTTTATTGAATTGAAAAAAAAAACATTACATAAAAATAAATTTAAAAAAATACATTAATTGAGGACGATTGGGGGTGGGGGTGGAGACGTTTTGGAAGGATGGAGGTCGAAAATTGCCGTAGAAATTTGGATTATTGGGATCGAAACTTGTATCACTAGAACCGAACCAAGACCAATTTTGATTGGGATCCATTTGTAGCACAAAAATATAAGAAGTTGTAGAGATAATTTAGAAGAAATTGAGATAGAAATGTAGAGAATGGGGTGAAAATGAATGGAATAAGGTGTAGTATTTATAGGTAAAAATTAGAATTAAATTAAATTAAAAAAAAAATTAAACCGTTGCCCAATAACCAGCCGCCACGTGGCCATCCCCCCTTCCCGCCCAGCAAGCTCGCCCGGGCGTGACTGCGCCCACCCCACCCGCCCTCTCCTGGGCGCCATCGGTGCGCCCACCCCCCTGCCCACTCGCGCCCAGCCCCCACCCGCCCACCAATGCATGTGCTCTAATGGCATCCAAAAGTTGATGTTGAGTTCTCCAACTATAATAATTGCCGTTTTTATCGGTTGAGTGTTACAATTTTAAATTTTTTTGGATACCAAATACGAGAATTCATGGTTGGGTGTTTTTGTTATCTAAACTAGTAAGTAGTCCGTCGAAATTCGACGGGAAATAACTTTATGTTTTAATTTATATGTATACATTCTAAAAAATAATTTTATATTTTATTTAAAAGTTGTGATATTGTTCGCGTTAATTATTAATCAAACTTATAAAATTAATTATTTCACGTATCTAAATTTATAATTAGGAATGATAATGGATCGGGTATACTCATTCATTATGTATTTTTTTTAAATTTGTTTAGAATTTTTCTACATGTTCGTCTTAATCTCGGTTAAAATAGTAACTTTACTGTACATACTCGTCTCAAATCCGTTGAGTAATACTCGATAAAAATATGAACACTCAAAGTAAAATTAATTAACATTAGTAAAAATCGTTCTTTCTATGTTATTTGAACCGTCTCGTTGGTTTATGCTAAATTACTCGATAAAAATCTAAACAAAGTTAATATTAATTAAAATTAGTAAAAATCCTTCCCTTTTAACTATATTTGAATCGTCTCGTTGATTCATGCTAAATCGATATATTTAATCTTTGCCAAAATGCAATACACAACAGAAGATTAAAGAGGAAATTAAAGCTTTTTACTTGAATCTAATGGGCAGAGCAGCAGAGTACCTTCCTATGGTTGATGCTAATATTATCAAAAGAGGGGCTGTGTTAAATCATGATGCACAACAACTACTTTGTAGAGCTATTTCTGATCAGGAAATCAAGACTGCTTTGTTCTGTATGAACTCCAGTAAGGCTCCAGGTATTGATGGTTTTAATGTGCATTTCTTTAAACATGCTTGGAATGTTATTGGCATGGAGGTGTGTGTAGCGATTGAAACGCTTTTTCAATCTGGATACATGCCTAGGGCAATTAATAGCACCCTCATCACTCTCTTGCCTAAAATTGAACATGCTCAGTCAGTTAAGGACTATAGGCCTATTCCTTGTTGTAGCATATTATACAAGATCATTTCTAAGGTCTTAGCAAATAGGCTGCAGCTGGTGCTTGAGGAGCTTGTGAGTGAAAATCAATCTGCATTCATCAAGGGAAGACTCATATTTGATAATATATTGTTAAGCCATGAAATCATCAAAGGCTATACCAGAAAAGGAGTCTCCCCTAGATGCATGATAAAAATTGACATTCAGAAAGCCTATGATTCTGTAGAATGGCCTTTCATGAAGCATCTTCTGTTAGAGCTCGGATTTCCTTACCAATTTGTGAATTGGATCATGGCTTGCATTTCAACAGTTTCGTACACAGTGAATGTCAATGGTGAGCTCACGGAACCATTTGAAGCAAAAAAAAGATTAAGGCAGGGTGATCCTATATCCCCATATCTGTTTGTTTTGAGCATGGAATATTTACACAGATGCTTGAGGGAGCTAAGGACAAATTGTAGATTTCATTATCACCCAAGGTGTAAGAGATTTGATTTGATCCATGTTTGCTTTGCTGATGACTTATTGTTGTTCACTAGAGGAGACAAGACTTCAGTTCAACAACTTATGAGAGCTTTCCACAAGTTTTCTGAGGTTTCAGGGTTAAAAGCCAATCAATCAAAAAGCTGTATTTACTTTGGTGGAGTTGCTGACAACATTCAGGAAGATATTTTACACGAGTTTGGTATGACTAGAGGGGAACTTTCTTTTAAATACCTTGGGGTTCCTTTATCTACAAAGAAGCTCAATGTGCTGCAGTGTCAACCACTCATAAAGAAAATCTTGGCTAGAATTGATTGCTGGAGCTCGAAACTGCTATCATATGCTGGTAGAGTGCAATTAATTAAATCTGTTCTTTTTAGCATACAGACCTACTGGTGTCAACTCTTCTTGATCCCGTAAAAGTTCTTAAAGCAATTCAAACGGCTTGTAGAACTTTCCTTTGGACGAGCTCTTCTAACACATCTAAGCGAGCGTTGGTAGCTTGGGATCGGCTTTGTCTCCCAAAATATCTTGGAGGATGGAACATAAGCGATATTCGGCTACGGAATAAAGGCACTTTGTGTAAAATGTTGTGGAGTTTGTCTCATAAAAAGGACAAAATGCGGATCAAATGGATCCATGGTTATTATGTGAAGCAAAGAAACATTCTCACCATGCCTATGCCGGCTCGAGCATCTTGGGTTGTGAGGAAAATCATTGGGGCTCGCAGCTATTTAGAATCTATCGAAGCGGGGGAGCAGATGATAGCTCAACCAAATTTGACTATTAGAAAGGTCTATCTGGCTATGAGAGGTGTGGTTCAGAAACTCCCTTGGCAAAGGTTGATCTGCTCTAACATTGTCCCTCCTAAATGCATATTCATTATCTGGCTTACCATCTTTGGGGAGATTGATGACTTGTGATCAGCTTTTGAAATTTGGAATCTCTGTTGATCAACTTTGCTGTTTATGTGGTCTTGAAAATGAAAGCTTGGATCATTTATTCTTTAAATGTGCATTCTCTGCTGATGTATGGAGAGAGCTCTCAGCTTGGTGTGGGATCAAGAGACACACATCAGGTTGGAATGAGGAGAAAATTTACCTGATAACACAGTGCCACTCTAAAACAGGTAAACAGAAAATGTTTAGATTGATGGTGTCTGTTGCTATCTATCATCTGTGGATAGAAAGGAATAGAAGAAGGTTTCAAGCGACCCAATGCAGAGCTGAAGATGTGGTAAAGACATGTCAGATGCAAATGGCCATTTGCTGTCATAAGGATCCAAAGCTATCTAGATTTTTGCTTGCTTAATGTTGTTATAGATAAGCTCATTTGTTTCTTTGTTTGAGGGTTGAATCCTGTTTTGTCATGCTTATTTGGTGAAATAAAATTCTTATTTACCAAAAAAAAATCTTTGCCAAAATACGGAAAAAAAAATATGTTTACCTCTTCAAAGAATATTAATTAAACTTAGTAAAAATCCTTCTTTATATGTTATTTGAACCGTCTCGTTGGTTTATGCTAAATTACTCAATAAAAAACTAAACAAAATTAATATTAATTAAAATTAGTAAAAATCCTTCTTTTTAAGTATATTTGAACCGTCTTGTTAGTTCATGTTAAATCAATATCTCTAATCTTTGCCAAAATGCGGAAAAAATATGTTTACATCTTCAAGTTTTTTTTGTTATGTTCTTTAGCTACCTATCACACATTTGATTCAATGTATATACAATCTAGAAATCACTAATCGAAGTTTTTAGAAAAATATTTTGAACCGTCTCGTTAGTTCATGTTAAATCGATATCTCTAATATTTGTCAAAATGTGGAAAAAAAATATGCTTACATCTTCAAATTTTATTGTTCTTTTCTTTAGCTACCTATCCCACATTTGATTCAATGTATATATTTTCTAGAAAGCACTAATCGAAGTTTTTAGAAAAACATGAATGGAAAAATGAAAAGGATTCCATGTAGATATGTTGATTAAATATATTTTATTTAGTTTTTATAGAGAGATTTTCATTTACAAATTTTTTATAGATTATTATATATGAATTAAGAATGTATAAAATAAGGATTTATAAGAATGCATTCCGAAATTGTTATTATTTTAATATGTATAATAGAAGAAATTAATTAAATAGAGGGATAGATAAATATGAGTGTGATTAATAGATAAATATTTTTTAAATTAATAAATTATTAATTTATCGGTATATTAATATCTTTTTAAAGTAACTAGTGTGTATCCCGTCGAAAATCGACGGTAAACTATATTATACTGTAATTTATAAGTATGTAATTGTAAAAGTAATACAATATTATGCATAAGAAAGTAATATTATTTCAACAATTCAATATAATAAATCTTACAAAAGTGATGAAATTATAATAAAATACATCAATATGGTTGTTTCTTAGATTTTATTGTACTTCCTTTAACAAATATTTTTAATTTTTATTATTATTTTGCAATATATAAGCATGAACATTAAAAATAATTTAATATTATTTCGAAGAGATAATATTTCGATAATTGATCAAAAAGAGTGTTTCATTTATTTTATAATATAAGTTTTGAAAAAGAAAATATACATTAATTGGAGAATCATAAATCCTAAGGGGAAATGTGATTATTTCCATTATTACAGTTAACTTTCATTTTCTTATGCATGTGGCCGGCCACAGTGTGGCCGAATAGCACTACCATTTTTTTTACCTCACAATATGACAAAGATTTCATTATATATAATGTTAATTGTTGTGTACGTTTGATCATCTCGTCACAAAGTCAAATTTCGAGAATTATCCCTACATGTATATATATACAAATCCGAGAATTATAATTGAGAATATGTATTATTGAGATTTTTCTTTTATTTACGTCAATTTAAAAATTTGTTAAATTAATATTGACAACTTAACAATTGATCAAATTAAAATTGTCAATATTTGGCCAACAAATTAATTTGCCAAATTATATTGATTGTGCAAAATAATTGCGGAATGACAAAATACACATGGATTGTGAGTATTTATATAGGTTCTCCATGAGTAAAGTTTTATTAAGAATCAATGTGGGATGGAAAAATATATATTAAATATACATAGAATAAATGAATAAAAATGCTCAAAATGAGGATTAAAGATAAATAAGAATATTGAAAGGAGAGTGCACCACGTAGGACCTCGAATTAAGGAGAGTGCTTGAATCCGCAACCATTTTAATAATATATAGATAAAATTTCACGGTTCAAGATTGTTATTTATGTTGTCTTAATAATAACTAGCATGTAGCCCGTTGAAAATCGACGAGAGTTCATTATTTAATAAAATAAATAAAATTATTAGACGGAAATATGTTTGGTAGTTCAAAAATTTTTTAGAGGTGAAAATCTTAATTTATAATAAAACTCAAAAAAAATGTTAGTTTCTTTTGTTATATAATTGTCACTTTACTAAAAAAATTGACGAGAAATTCTTTTTTATTCAATTATAAAATTCAACACATTTTTTGTGTACTTCATTTGTCCTAATTTTATGTTTTATTTTTGTCTCAAAATTATAATTTTCTATCTTTTATTGAAAAAAAAAGATTATATTAAAATATTTTTATCTTAACATTCCACATTTTGAAAATATTTTTATTTTTTATTTATAAAATTTTTAGTTTCTTTTGTTATTTATTTCTCTCTCTTTTACTTTGACAAACTTAATAATTGGCCAAATTGATTATGTAACCAGATTAAATTTTTCAATAAAAAACTTTATTTGGCCAACCCAATTTACCGAATGAACTATTGAAGATTTGTTTAATAATTTTCTAGAGTAAAAATTTATTCTATTTACCTCCTTAAAAAAGAATTTTATTCCATTTTATTTACCTCATTGTATATGATGTTAATTATTTTGTACGTCTGATCATCTCGTCACAAATTAAAATTTTGAGATCTCTTTCAGTAGCGTACTCATGAGATTGCAACGTATTATTGATCATGTTTAGCTTTTATCATCTCGTCCCACATTATTTATTAATATAATACTTGTGAAAAAATTATTTATTTGTTCAAAATTAATTTTTATTTGATCAAATTAAATAAGAATCTATTTTGATTGGAAAATGAAATTTTTTTATATATATTCTCCAAGAAGTGAAGATCACTACAAATTTAATGTGGAATTCAAGAATATTAAATATTAAATACCAAATAATAGAATTCGAATATATAATACTTTATAAATGTATAGATAATATAGTTGCAACTTAATAATTGATCAAATTATATTTTTTTAATAAAATAAGACTATTTATTTGGACAACTAATTGATTGTTCAAATTAAATTGCTAGTGCAAAATAATTGCAAAATGAGAAAATATACATTGAATTTTAGTATTTATATAGGTTTCCATCCATTGTTTTTTGAAACATGGAAAATACTAAATATATTAAATATAATAATAAATATATATGAATAAAAAATGTTCAAAATAAGAGATATCCAGATTAATAAATATTATTATTTTGTCATATTAGTTTATAGAGATACCAAAGTAATAACTATTACTATATTAATTTATTTATTTCAGTGAAGATTATGTTTATTATATAGGTATCATCATTATTATTTATCGGTTTCTTAATTATATTTCTTAATAATTTATCAAGTTAAACAAATTACTATAGACAACTTAATAATTGCTCAAAATTATTTTTTTTTAATAAAAACAAAACTATTTATTTGGCCAACTAATTAATCGGTCAAATAAAATTGATTATGCAAAATAATCTTGGGATGAGAAAATAGATATAGATTTTGAGTATTTATATAGGCTCTCCAAGAGTAGAGTCTTATTAAAAAGCGATGTGGGATAAAAAAAATGTATATTAAATATAATAAATATATAAAAAAAATACTTAAAATGAGAATTTAAGATAAATAAGAATAATGAATGGAGAACGCGCAATGTAGGACCTAAAAATAAGGGGAAGACTCGAATCATAATTATATTTCTTAATAATTTATCAAATTAAATAAATTACTATGGACAACTTAATAATTGCTCAAAATTATTTTTTTTACTAAAAACAAAACTATATATCTGACCAACTAATTAATCGGTCAAATAAAATTGATTATGCAAAATAATCTGGGATGAGAAAATAGATATGGATTTTGACTATTTATATAGGCTCTCAAAGAGTAGAGTCTTATTAAAAAGCGATGTGAGATACAAAATTTTAATAATAAAAATACTTAAAATGAGAATTTAAGAAAAATAAGAATAATGATTGAAGAACGCTTCTCGTAGGACCTAAAAATAAGGGGAAGACTCAAATCAACATTCTTTTTAATAATATACTCCCTCCGTCCCAATAGCAAGGTCCCATTTAAGAAACAATAGTAAAAAGATAAAAGGTGGTAGGTCCCAAACTTTTTGAAGGGTTAATTATTTTCATTTTTGGAAATGAGACCTTATTATTGGAACACCCCAAAAAGAAAAGAGGGACCTTGTTATTGAGACGGAGGGACTATATTTTATCAACACTAGTACTACACCCGTGCGATGCACGGAGTAAGTTGAATTTTGATTTTTTTTTGTAAAACAATATAAATATAAGTAAGGAATATATATATATATATATATATATATATATATATATAAAGAAAAGTATCAAACAATATAAATTAAAATTTCGTTCAAAGTTCATATATGTATAAAATTTGAAAATTTTCCTTGTAAACAATGTTTGTTGTACATGCACTGTTCTTATTCTCTTTATCGCATATCAGTATCTTCAAACCATTTCGACTCCGTACCCTCGATACAGAGACGTATAGTTGACCATATAAAAATAATACTTGGACTTTGTAAACGATTCCGCTGTATGTATAGAATATCATCTAAAAGATTCTTCCAACACTTTTCCCAAACAATCTCCGATATGTTCATTGAATTAGCAAATAGTAGATTTGCAAACATATGTCTCAAAGAATGTGTACTCCAATGACTTGCCTTTATAATGTCGTCGATGTATTCTCTATCATCGTCTAACAAACCCTCTTATTGTTTGCCAAATTTTTGTATAATGGTTTCATCCCATAACCATTTATACATAGCTTTTAATATATCTTCTCCCAAAAGCCATCAAATTCTTTATTAATTTTACTATGGAAAATTCAATGCATTCTCTAAAAATAATTATAGGTCTTTATAATATGGTCTAATAATATAGAGTAGTTAATGAATTGTGTGGTTTCATTTGTAATATAAAATTGAATAATTTCGGATACTATTAATCTTATTGCTGAAAATTGATTCATCTCTCTACATGTGTTTATTTGTATTAATTTATTTTAATAATAATGAGTAATTATTGGGTTGTGTTTATAAGTTAATAAGAGTGAGAAATACCAATATAATATGACAATCAACGTAAATTGAAGATATAAATAAAGTCTATTTTAGAATATGTTCATTAGTGTTTTGTTTTATGAAACAATTACTTAAGTAGCACATTTTTTGGTAAGGAAGTCGTTTTTCATCGAGAATAATTTATTGAAAGATCAAACTTTACTCTAAGAATTTTTTTGTTTATTGATTAATTATTTGTATAATTTTAAAGTGAAAATAATCTTTTTGTGAACATTAGTTTCTCTTTTTTATAATATTTGTTGTGTCTTGAGTTACAAAAATTAATATTTTTTCTGCCAAAGTAAGTAAATCTTATGTAAACAATAAAGACTCTAATAAAAGAACTTACTTTCAAAAATTAAAAGAATTATTTTATCAAAATATAAAATAAAAAAAATAAAACTTGAGAATAACAAATTGATTGTAGATGAACAAACTCTAAGGTGCAAAAATGCTTAGAAAAACAAATTCTGCATCATTTTCAATATAAACTCTAGTGGTAAAATATATTATTATGTATATAAGTTGATTGAATATGTATATAACCTTTTGGAAATTAAAGTAAAACATTATAGATATCTAATTGAAGCTCTCAAAGGTATTACTTATTTTAAAAGAAGAATCTTACTGTTTTACATTTTGTTGGACCATAACTTCAATTTGTATATTCTGATTTAAAAATACTGAATACACAATAATCCCGATGTAAAATCAATACAAACCAATGAAATAGCTACTATAGAGTGTGAATATAAACTTTCTTAAATGTTCCATTTCCAAGTTTTCCTATTTCCGATAATGGAGTTCCTTCTTGGCTGCAGAGAACTACAGTTCTAATTGCTGAAAGTATTTTCATAATATTAATTAAAAATATGATTTATCATCTAGATATTTTTTAGAACGTTACTCATGAATCATGATAACTTTAATTTTTAGTATTATTGCGAATGCGTTAGTTAGTAACACTGCATATTTGTATTGTAATTATAGTTATTGTATTATAATTCATTCTCTATGTGTCTATTTTCAATAGACATATATATTTTAAATCTATATGTATTTATATATACACATAAATCAATCGATATATATTGTTTTCTTTTTTGAGATAGTCGTACTGGATATAAAGACATGTTTTTAATCAGTAGGAAAATTGTGAATAGTTAGTTGGTTCCAAATTTTTTTAATAGATCAGCAAATTAAAATTTGCAAAAAAATTAGAGTTAGCATTTAACAATATTATATAATACTTGTACATGTATACAACTCAAAACTTAAAATTCATATTATGTATATCAAATCCCCATTATGAACGTGTGAAGTAAGAATAATTTCACCCATTATGGTTCATTATCATTGATTAATTTTCCATCCGTTGGAGGGCACGGCAATCAAATGTTTATTAATGCAAATATCACACACAATTAAATGTAAATATTAGAAACATACTTTAATATAAATTTATTTAGCTCTCGAACATGTATATATAAAATGTAATTATATATTTTTATAAAGTTGCTAATTAATAACACAAAACATGTTGAATTTTATATTTTACACACGAAAATGAAAATTTATTACCCTCATTTGTGTGTATGACAATACAGAAATTGTCATTTGGAATAAAAGAACATCATTTTGTGTTAAAAGTGTTATATATTGATACATTTAAATAGATAGCTATCAAAAGGAAAATAATCAATTTTTACACGAACAATATAGCAAACACTTTAACCAATAACCTTAAATATAAGAAAAGGAAACCTATTATAAAATTAAAAAAAATAAACAGCCACATATTCCCACAGACATAAAAAAATTATATTTTAACATATATATATATTACAAATAAAAAATAAAAAATAAAGTAGTGCAACTCAGTGAAAGAAATGGTTGACAATCTAATAAGACTTAAATATATATATTTAGAGCGATTACATGATTACTTTTGTAAATAGAAAATTATGAAACAACATTCAATAAATTTCAATATTGTATAACAAATTTATGATTTTAATAAATTTAGAATCATACAAACACTAAAGTGTGAGTTGATCTAATTACATTGGTAGTAACATCGATCATATTATTCTCTAAAGAGACAAATACATGCTTATATATAATAGGGATAGATTTCTATGGATGTTACTGTAATCCTTAACAAAAAATTTGATGAAGTTGTCGCTCCCAAATCTGATAATTGATGCTTAGGAGATATGATCTTTCTCCAAGATGGCGTTTCTGCAAAGAGTTGATGTGCGCGTTGTTTATTTAAAAATTTTACATCAAATGCTCTTTGTGCGGTAATCTCTTTCTTATCAATCATGCTTCCTCTAATCGGAAAAGTCGGAATGAAAGAGTACAAAGAATATGAATTGTGAATGAAATCGTTTGCAAAATTCTAGAATTTATAGGTAGAAAATAGTATAAAAATGGAAAATTTATTATTATAATTAAATTTTTTCCCACAAATTATGCCTTTGTAACGTCCAAATATTAATTAGTTGATTGGTAAATATTAATAAACAATTAAGATAATAACAATTAAATAAATTATTTTCAAAAACGGAATAATTGTAATTGAAAATGAAAGTTACTATAAACGGCAAGCCGGACTTGCTTTTATATATTATAAGATTATTTAATCTATTATCTATAATAAACTAATTGAAAACGGATGATTTATATATATTATATAGATTATAGGAAGATTTGAGGCTTGAAATGAGCTTATTTTAATTTTTTTCGTACGAAATATATATACATCTGAGTTGATAGACATATTTTGTATTAATCATCTGGAAATTGATAAAGTTTTTAGTTAATATAGAATGATTTAATTATTTTGATATTGCCAATTTTTCGGTTCAATCTGTGCAGTATTAATGCCAATATACTTGCCATTACATTTATGAGGAATGAAGTCATCAATGATTGATGCAGCACCTATCTTCAAAATTGAAATTAATTATTTAATCTTTTATGTATAATGAACTAATTGAAAACGGATGATTTATATAGATTATAGGAAGATTTTAGGCTTGAAATGAGCTTTTTTTTTTCGTACGAAATATATATACGTCTGAGTTGATAGACATATTTTGTATTAATCCTCTGGAAATTGATAAAGTTTTTAGTTTATCTATAAAGATTTAAATATGATATTGCCAATTTAGGTGAGCGTAAATATATGTAAATCAGTAATTAATACCAATATTTAAAATATATATATTTTAGAATAGTACAAAAACAACACATATATATGACGTATCTGTCATTATTCAGTAAAATACGTTTAATGTACTGTCAAAAACTTAAAATATATTAAAAGGAGATCTAATTATACACACTGTCATACAAATTATAATTACGTGTATAACCACAACTAATATTATGCAAAAAATTAATTAGATGATTGGAAATGTAAATGCACAATTATTATATAACATTTAATATATAATTTTTAGAAATGAAATATTGAAAACAAATTAAAAAAAAAACTGAAAAATGAACTTTCTAAAAATAGCACGGGCTTTCTATTATAGTTTATATAGATAGATATAGATGTGTCAAAAAGGAATGTCCCGATTGACCAACAATAATACGTGATAAACAAGTGACATCATGACCAACATTAACCGGGTCGAATATTTTTAATATGGATACGGGTTGAGCCTAGGTGGGGAGTGGGGGAACCAATGCTTCTTCTCAGACTACTCAAAGTTAGTATTTAGTTTAATCATAGAAAAAGGAAAGTCAATATTTACAAAATCTCCAATAAAAATCGCCGGGAAAAAAGAAAAAAAGGGGAACCAGAAAACTATCGAAGGATCTAGAAACCCTAATAATACTGCTATATAAAAACTCGCTTGCTCATGCTTCCCATCTGCCTACCGCCCTCTCTGTTTACGCTTTATTTACTCCTTCAAACAAAGTTTTCATTACTCTCTGCAAATTTTTAGAGAGAGAAACTGAGTTCTAGAAATCGCAACAATGGCGGAAACTGAAACGTTTGCCTTCCAGGCCGAGATCAATCAGCTTTTGAGTTTGATCATCAACACTTTCTACAGCAACAAGGAGATCTTTCTTCGTGAATTGATCAGTAACTCCTCCGATGTAAGCCTCAATCTCTCTCGTGTTTTTGTACATCATCGTGTGGATATGTAGATCCGGTTCCTGTTTCACTGTTCTAATGCAAATTATTTGGTTGATTAGGTGATTTGTATCTCAATGAAGTTTGACAAAAAAAAATTAATATGATATTGACCAGGAAGTTGTTGATAGAACTTTTGCTTTGATTGTTGATATTAGTAGTATGCGTATTTTCGTATGTTTTAATATGTTATTATAATCGCGAAACTGTGTGAATGTTATTATAATCGTGAAATTGTCGGAATCTCGGGATCATTTAATAATTTTTTAATCTACAATATTGTCCTCCATCTTGTTCACACAATCCTCAACTCGTCTATATTTTAAGCACCGTTATTTGCAATGGTTTTGGTTACTCCGATTTGTCTAGTATAGTTTCATGTTCGTTACATTGTTATCTTACAAAGTGGAATTCTATAGTTTTCCTATTTTGATTGTCACTCTTAATCTAAGTTAATGATGAGTATTATGTGAATACGTTTGTTGAATTATCAAAATATGCTTGTGATATTGGTACGTGACTGTGTGTGTTTACGGTGAAACATGTATATGCGGCTAAACTGTTTTCTTTGAATAATATGGTCTATGTTGCATTTAGGCTCTGGACAAGATCCGTTTTGAAAGCTTGACTGACAAAAGCAAGCTAGATGGTCAGCCAGAACTATTCATCCATATTATTCCTGACAAGACCAATAACACCCTCTCTATCATAGATAGCGGGGTTGGTATGACAAAGGCTGGTCAGTATTCTGTCCTTTGATCTCATTGTTATTAACCCTGTTTAGGTTTTAGGTGTGATTATGAGCTAATTTCTGTTACATGTTTGCTTTGATTTTCAGATTTGGTCAACAATCTTGGTACAATTGCTAGGTCTGGAACTAAAGAATTCATGGAAGCCCTAGCTGCTGGTGCTGATGTGAGCATGATAGGGCAATTTGGTGTTGGTTTCTACTCTGCTTACTTGGTAGCTGATAAGGTGATCGTCACAACAAAGCACAACGATGACGAGCAATATGTATGGGAGTCTCAAGCTGGTGGTTCATTCACTGTCACCAGGGATACTTCTGGTGAAGTCCTCGGCAGAGGTACAAAGATCACTCTCCATCTCAAGGAGGACCAGCTTGAGTACCTTGAGGAGCGCAGGCTGAAGGATTTGATCAAGAAGCACTCCGAATTCATCAGCTATCCCATCTCTCTTTGGGTTGAGAAGACTACTGAGAAGGAAATCTCTGATGACGAGGATGAGGAGGACAAGAAGGACGAGGAAGGCAAGGTAGAAGAAGTTGATGAAGAGAAGGAGAAAGCTGAGAAGAAGAAGAAGAAGATCAAGGAAGTCTCTCATGAGTGGAATTTGGTGAACAAGCAGAAGCCTATCTGGATGAGGAAGCCTGAGGAGATCACAAAGGAAGAGTATGCTGCTTTCTACAAAAGTCTTACCAATGACTGGGAGGAGCACTTGGCTGTCAAACACTTTTCAGTTGAGGGACAGCTTGAGTTCAAAGCTGTTCTGTTTGTTCCTAAGAGGGCTCCTTTTGATCTCTTCGACACCAGGAAGAAGCCCAACAACATCAAGCTGTACGTCCGTCGTGTATTCATCATGGACAACTGTGAGGAATTGATGCCCGAGTACCTGGGCTTTGTGAAGGGCATTGTGGACTCAGAGGATCTGCCTCTCAACATCTCTCGTGAGATGTTGCAGCAGAACAAGATCTTGAAAGTGATCCGCAAGAATTTGGTTAAGAAGTGCATTGAGCTCTTCTTTGAGATAGCTGAGAACAAAGAGGACTACAACAAATTCTATGAGGCTTTCTCAAAGAACCTCAAGCTTGGTATCCACGAGGATTCCCAGAACAAGGGAAAGATTGCTGAACTGCTCAGGTACCATTCCACCAAGAGTGGTGATGAGATGACCAGTTTGAAGGACTACGTGACGAGGATGAAGGAAAGCCAGAGCGACATCTACTATATCACTGGTGAGAGCAAGAAGGCTGTTGAGAACTCACCATTCCTTGAGAGGCTGAAGAAGAAGGGATATGAAGTCCTTTATATGGTGGATGCCATTGATGAGTATGCTGTTGGTCAGCTGAAAGAGTTTGAAGGGAAGAAGCTCGTCTCTGCCACCAAGGAAGGACTGAAGCTTGAAGAGAGCGAGGATGAAAAGAAAAGGAAGGAAGAGCTAAAAGAGAAGTTTGAGGGTCTCTGTAAGGTGATCAAAGATGTCCTTGGTGACAAGGTTGAAAAGGTCATTGTCTCTGATCGTGTTGTGGACTCTCCTTGCTGTTTGGTGACTGGGGAGTACGGCTGGACTGCTAACATGGAGAGGATCATGAAAGCCCAAGCTTTGAGGGACTCGAGCATGGCCGGATACATGTCCAGCAAGAAGACTATGGAGATCAACCCTGAGAACCCCATCATGGAGGAGCTGAGGAAGAGGGCCGATGCAGACAAGAACGACAAGTCTGTTAAGGACCTGGTTATGTTGCTGTTTGAGACTGCTCTTCTCACCTCTGGGTTCAGCCTCGACGAACCTAACACCTTTGGCAACAGGATTCACAGGATGCTGAAGCTTGGACTGAGCATTGATGACGATGCGGGTGAAGCTGATGAGGATATGCCTGCATTGGAGGAGGCCGATGCTGATGCGGATGGCAGCAAGATGGAGGAAGTGGATTAAATCTGCAGTCTGGTTCTGGTTCATTCTCTTGAATGCCTATCTTGTTAGATTAATTGAGCGAATTATATGTGGGTTTTTTTTACTGCTGCTGTTGGAATTTCTAGTATGCATTTAGTTAGTTCTGTTTTACTAGTTCCCGTGGCAATATAGTTTACTCTTTCGACAATTGACATAGTTTTTTGCCCCCGAACTTGTCTAATTGGATAATAATTTTTGTGGTCAAGTAGTACCATAATTCATGGATACTACTATTGCTCATGAGTACTCTTCTAGTTGTAGCATCAATTGCTATTGAAATACATTAAATATCTATATTTTACTGTCTACAATTGACCCGGAAAATTGTTCGTGTCTGTTACATATTTATATTTCATTAAAGGCCTATTGTATTGAACCTTATTACACCACATCATAACACAAAAAACTAGTGTGATACCGAGTCAAGATTCCTAAACTTATATATACAATAATATTTGTAGTTTTGTTAGATTCCGAAAGTTGACCGTCATATGCAGTTGATATATAGCACAAAAGTCTCCCTATATATAAATAAAGTTGACCGTCATACACAGTTGATACTATATAGCACAAAAGTCTCCCTATATATAAATAAAGTTGACCGTCATATACAGTTGATATATAGCACAAAAGTCTCCCTATATATAAATAGTAATTATGATGATGTATACGAGTACCTTTTTTTCTTCATATACGAGTGATGCGTAATACCTTCAACAACATTTGAAAACCACATCTTGCTACCCTCTTGTTTTCTGAATCTTGAGCAACTCAATTTCTTTCCTTTAACAAACAATTTACGAATGAGTCAAATTCATCTGCCAACAAAATCAAAGACATGTAGTTTGTACTAATAAGTTCAAGTCCACCATCACGCATCCTTCAAAATTTCTTGTAATGTTTGTTCAAAATATATATATATATATATATATATATATATATATATATATATATATAATTCCTTACCTTGCACTAGATTCTTTGCTCTTACTTCTTCTGTTCCTACTAAAATACGATATGAACTAACATCTATTATATAAAGGAAAACGGATTCGAGACCCTCTCTCCTATGTGGCACCCCTCTAATCCCTCCATTTCTATTTTTCTAAATTCTCCAATTTTCTGAATTAAAACCAATATATTTATCATATTTTATATTCTATATATATGGTATAGAGTTCCCTCTCTCCTATGTGGCACCCTCTATTCCTATTTTTCTAAATTCTTCAATTTTACGAATAGTAAAATTAATTTTTAAATTGATTTGCGACATGTATGAATATATAAATTTTAAATGAGCTTCTTAGTCAATCAATATTTAAAAATATATAGAGAGAGAAAGAAGTGACAACATAAACTAAAGATTTTCTAAATAAAAAATAAAATATAAAATATAATTAATTTCAAAATATGGTATTTTAAGAGAAAAATATTTCATTATAATATTTCTTTTCAATAAAAGATAGAAGATTATAATTTTGAGACATAAACTTGGAACAAATGGAATACACAAAAAATATGTGTTGGATTTTATATTTAATTACTTATTTATTAAAATTTCAATCGGGTTCATTTACAATTTTCATTTTTCAAAAATCTTTCTTAAATAACAAGAAACTTCGCATAAATTTATTTGTAGATTTCACTAATTGCATAATTCAACTAGATTATTTATACGTCCTAGGATGTACTCCCCCGGTCTCATATAAGGTGACACATTAATTTTGGACACGTGTATTAAAGAGAAAGATATAAAATGGTTAAAGTGGTAGAATCCACAACTTTTTATGAGATACTAATTATTTCTATTTTGGGTATGTGTCATATAAAATACTCCAAAATGGAAAACATGTCACCTTATATGAGACGGAGGAGAGAGTATTTGAATAAAGATAAATGTAATATCAAATTAAACAGGTGACCATGTTAATCAAAATTCTTACGTAGATTTTTCTTCATTTTCTTATTCTTATTATTTCTAATATCTAAAATAAAAGTAATTTCACATTGATTTTTTAGAAGATTTCACCAATTGGAGAATATAATTGAAATTATTAGTATGCTCTAAAATATATTTATATAACATCTTAGATGATTTCAAATTAAACGGGTGGTCGTGTATATATTTGCGTGAGTTTTTCTCATTTTCTACTCATTTTTTCTTCCTTCTAAAAACTCAAATAAAAGGAATCTCATATTGTTTTTTTAAAAGACTTCATCAAATGGAACCTAATTCAAAAAAGGAATAACATTTTCTTCCAATATTTTATTCCTATTTTTCTTAAATGTTTGATACGTGAACAAGAGAAAATTACTATTTAATTGAGTTCATGACGAGTAAATATATTAATTTAAATTAAACGGGTTTCATACATTGTATGATTTCGGTACATCTATATAATCTTAAATTCATAATTAAACGAGTTCCATAAATTGTATGAACTTCAAATTTAATTTTAACCTTTTATTATTTATATTATTCATTATTAATATTTACTTTATTGTGTTCGTATTTTAATTGAGACAAATAACCTATTATTTATAATTTATTATTTTGATATTTTATATTTAAACAGGTTCGATTAATTACGAATATTATTGTAGGGGACGAAACGGGTAGAATAATTACTTATTAATCGGATTTAAAATATGCACAATTATATATTTTAAACTGGTCTGGGTAGCTGAGTCATAACTTCATCATCTTGGTTCATAGATATTCTCTACCACGACCAACGACTTAGACTGATTGGATGCTATTTTCGGTTAAATAACAAAAAAAAAACCAATAATTTTCTTGAATTTAATTAAAAACTAAAGATATTGACCTTGAAAAAAATTTATATAATTATCAACCATATTGCATCTAATAATTTAGTTAAATAATGAATTTCGATTTTTGACGGGCTACACGCTAGTTATAATTTTATACAAAAATATAAATGAACACCAATGTAATATAAGATCGATGCAACGCATGCTACAATTAAATTGTAAGGCGTGTTTCCAAATTAAATGTGTAATATCAATAAACTAAAACCCATAAGTATAAACACCACCAAAATCCAACCACGCACAAAAATACAGGTGTAAATATTCCAACCCGCAATATACCTCCTTTTTTTTTACTCCCTCCATCCCATTATTCTTGTCTCATATTCTTTTTTGGGCTGTTATTCTTGTCCTATTTCCATAAAAGAAAATATGCTTCTCTCACAAAAAGTTATGAGCTCCACCACTTTCTATTTTTTTACCCTTTAAACACCCTTCTCCTTAATACCTGTGCCCAAAAGAAATGAAACAAGAATAATGAGACGGAGGTAGTACTTTTATTCAATTTTATTTTTCTATTTCTTTGGAGGGGCTAACCTAACTCAACAACACTTTTTGCAGTCCCCTCCATATTTCCTCTTCTTCGGATGATCATTCATGACTCCGGTGACCGGAAACAAAACAGGCGGCGGCGGCGGCCGCCGCTTCGTCACTTTCACCGGCGTCCTCGCGGTAGAGGAGCCAATAAGGTGCGGAAAATTAAGCCTGGCGCGTGAGCCGCGCAACTCGTAAGCCGCCTGATCATAAGCCAATGCGGCATCCTCCGCCGTCTCGTACGTCCCCAGCCAGATTCTCCTTCCCCGCCTATCCGGATGCCTCATCTCCGCCGCAAACTTCCCCCATGGCCGCCGCCTCACCCCGCGGTACCGCGCGTGGTCGCTACGCGCCGCCCCCAGCCTCTGTTCGCGGAGTAACTCGTTGTCGTCGTGGCCGACAAATTCTTGGTTCAGCGGTACTGCATGTGCCCAAATGGAGCTGCCCATCATGGTCGGAGTGGGGCTATTGTTGTAAAATTCATCTGGAAAATCAGAATCATTTAGGAGAAAGCTTTGTATCGAATCAAAGAGGATTGCATCAGGGTTTGAGATTGTTTTTGTTCGCATTTTCTTGAAAAAAGGGGATTTTTTTTCTTTTGTTGATTGATCTTGGTAATTTTCTATATCTTAGTTGGGAAAAGGGTTCTTTATATAGTGCATGGTGGAAGAAAATTGAGTTAAATGTAGTTGAATTTTGTTAGCTTACTACATGCATCTACTATTTGCTAACAAAATATTAATTTTATATTAATTTTATTACATGTATGAAGATCCCAATCATCCCATGACCCACAAGTGAGATTGAATCGTTGACTATGGCATTCTTTATGTCTGTAAGTAATATTTGTATAGCATATATATATAGTGGGCGGAATCTATTTTTGTGAGTTTCATTTTACATTTTTTTTCGCGTACAGTTTCATTTTACATTTGATTATGCATAATATAAAACTATCTTGAGAAAATAGGAGCACGACTTGGTTATAGAAATTAAGATCATTAGTTAAGTCTAAAATGAATTATAATATACTGCGCCTTTACAATAAAATAAAAAATAAAAAAAATCGTGTGTAACTGACCAAAATGAATTATATAATTAATGTGTCCGGCCTTAGTTAGTCTAATTTGTTTCACTAGGCTATAGAGAAGACGGATATTAAGTTGTTATATCAAAATTAAATTAGTGAGGCGGCCGCCAATAAATATGCACTTAATACATTAATGTTACATATGTTTTGATTTCCTTTTCAAAAGGGAAAAAAAACGTGTGTAGGTGTCGAAAATTTATGAATATTTTTATTAATTATAATATCATTATTTGATTATTGAATTTTATGAAATTCATATTAAATAAATTATTTAATTAATAAACATATATTTATATAATGATATATATCTATTTATTTGGCAACAAGTTAAAGATATATATCAAATTCTTAGAGTCAATGAGATCGCACCACCTCATTTCTAAAGCCCAAGATGTAGCCCAAAAGCCCACTCAAGTCTCTCTCCCTACTATTATAAATAGGGTCTCCATATCACTCCAAAATCACACCACCTCACTCCTAAAGCCCAAGATGTAGCCCAAAAGCCCACTCAAACCTCTCTTCCTACCATTATAAATAGGATCTCCATACCACTTCAAAATCACACCACCTCACTCCTAAAGCCCAAAATGTAGCCCAAACGCCCACTCAAGCCTCTCTCCCTACCATTATAAATAGGGTCTCCATACCACTTCAAAATCACACCAAAAATCAGAGCTCAACGTTTACTTTATAATCGCCTCCGCATCACCGTTATAAAGTGCAAAGCTCAACGTTTACTTCGGAAACAAGGTGAAAGTCCTCCGCGTCAACGTTATAAAGCACCAAAAATCAGAGCTCAACGTTTACTTTGTAATTGCCTCCGCATCAACGTTATAAAGTCCAAAGCTCAATGTTTACTTCGGAAACAAGGTGAAAGTCCTCTACGTCAACGTTATAAAGCTTGAAGACCAAGTTCAAAGAGATCAATGATACACTAAATCTCTGAAAATTTCAAAAACTAATTTGAAGATCGTTCGAGGGTGAAGTTGAAGAGAAGAATCAGATGATCAAATAGAGACTGAACCCGCATATATTCGAAATTTTTATATTTGTATGCAATTTTGTGTTTATTGAATTAAATACAGTATTTTGTCTTTACAGCGTGATGTTTGTCATGTACAATAAATAATATTGATGTTATTTGAAGATAAAAGATACCCAGTGTGCACTGTGCACCGAAGGTAGCCATTGCGGTTCCCACGATATAAAAAAAATGGTATGAATAATTTCAATTTTTCAATTAAAATTTCTCTAAAAAGTTATGTTGCGGAAATATATATATTTCTGTTCCATTAATTTAAATAGTGTTCTATCAATATTCTGCTTTATACTCCCTCCGTTCCAATCGCAAGGTCCCCTTTGTTTTGGGCACGGTTATTAAGAAGCAAGAGTAAAATGATAAAAAGTGGTGGGTTCCAAGCCTTTTGAAGAATTAATTGTTTCCATTTTTGGAATGATACATTGCTATTGGGACATACGAAAAAGAAAAGAGAGACCTTGTTATTGGGACTGGGGGAGTATATTATTGAGAAACGCCGAATCATCAACTATACTTATTCATCATGTCAAAAAAAAAAAACTATACTTGTTCATAATACACATATATATATATACAAGATCTCTTACTTGGCTAATTGCATTACACCTGTATTTTAATGTTTGGTGGACAATGTTATGTAAATTTCTTTCTTGTTAGCTAATTGCATTATGAAGTGTGCAGGATTTGCAATACCAGGTAGTAATTTGCAAGATTTTTTTATTTTTGAGAGAGTAATTTGCAACATTGATGTAATTAGTTCTAGTATAAGTTTACTTAAGATCAGTAATTAAATTCTCATTATAATCAAATTATTCGAATTTCATAAGATGAAAGCAACAGAAATCAAAATTCAAAGAGTTAAAAAGGGTAATTTAGTAAAATAGGTACCCCTTGATGATGAACGAAAAGATAGCGGACACTTAATTGAGAATCGAAACTCTGCATTCTACAATTGTTCCAACGGTTCACATTCCTCAGATTAATTGTCGGGTCTTCTTACCCAACCCGACTTGTCCTTCTCCGTCTCTATCTCTCTCTCTCTGAGATTTGCGATCAGTCAGGCATATTGAGGATTTTTAGGTTAGTGAGAATTCCTTTGTTCTTTCTCTTAGTGTCGCCAGCTGTTTGTTAAAATGTCTCGCTGACTTCATGTGTGTTTTTTTTTTTTTTTATCTGTTTCTGGGGACTAATGCTGAATTGGGTTTCGAGTTTGCTGGCGGATTGATTAATATACTACATATTTTGGCATGTAATAAGTTCTAATTTGAGGCTGGTAATTATAGTCCGTTTTGATCTCTATAGCTTACTCTATTCACAAGTATAATTTTCATATTCATACATGAAACGTAAATTTTGTTTCATGAATGGAGTTTGACATTATTTCGTAAAATAGTTATTCTTATGCAACTTTGGGTTATTAAAGCTAACGGAATTCAACATTATTGCAGAATTAGTTGTTCAGAATATCATGGATCGTTGGAGTGGTATCTTGAAAATTCAGTTGCATCCAGATAGCACTACTTTCTACAGAGTTGCAGCATCCCTTGCCCTTTCTTCTTCTCCCAAAAAGTTTGCAGTATGTGTTTTGGTTACTTTTGCATAGCTGAAAAAAAAAATAACGAAAAAAGATAAAAAGGATTATGAAGCGGTTATGTTCGTTATCTGATATCTGTGAATAGATAGCTTAAGTTTTTATTTTATTTATGTGAGATAGGTACCTTCTGGAAATGCGATATTCTTTAGTGGAGATCGGGTGGAAGGGACAGGAAATCCTGTGATCGAGAGATTATCTGATCCTCAAAAGATTGCTGAAATCTTAGTTTCAAAATTTGGTGGATCTATTAATGCTTTTGTTGTGGAGGCTCCCATTTTCAACGGACCTTTTGCTGTTTATAAGGATTTCATCCCCTCTCTAAATGAGTATGGTGAGCCAAAATCTTATGATGCAACCGGATTCCCAGCTTCTACGTCGCTGGTCTTGCTCTTGTCCAAGTTTCTTGTAGAGGTAAAGAATGTATCTCAATTCTCAGATTGTCTGATTTGATCTTGTGAGAACTTCTGGTTGATCTTGTCCGAGTTTATTGTAGACGTAATAGATCACTTTTTTAGTTTTCAAGGAAATCCGTGGTTTTTTCCTTTTCGTTACTTACTGCAAAACATGTTCCACGTTTTCTGACTCTCGCCAGTTTAACAACTGAAATATTCCATCCTTCATCTCATCATAGAACTTGGCACAATTTGGATATTGTTTTACCGAACCATATTGAACAGTGCCGACAACAAGTTCTACAATTTTTTAATCCTCAATACATTTTTGTGCATCATTTTTGCAGATTGATCCATGTTGTGCATCATTTTTGCAGGTTGATCCTTGATAACATAATTGGGATTCTCAATATTTACTCTGTTTTGTGTGTTCAAAAGATCTAAGTTTTCCTTTCCTTACTCTTTACTGCATTTCTTTGTAATTTATTTTCGAACCAGTCACATGCATGCACCGTTATGCTGTTTGCTGAGCAATAATCAAAGTGTGTCACTTACCATCATATTGCAGGCAAAAAATGTCGTTTTGGGGAAACAAAAGGAGCCGTACCTCACTGAAGCTTCTTCGTCATTACCAAGCAAACCACAGACGGCACTTCTTGGGTTTAGCAAGGGCGGTACAGTGATCAATCAGCTCATAACTGAGTTTGCCTTCTCAGAATCCCAATCCACTGATTTACCAGCAGCTCACACAAATAAGAACACGGGGAATGGAGATGACTGGATTATACCCACGTCAAAGGAGCGCCTCTTCAACAGCATAGCTGAAATTCATTACGTGGATGTGGGGTTGAACGGAGAAGGAGCTTATCTCACCAGTAAAGACGTGATTGACAGAATCTCAGAATGCCTCCCTCAAAGAGACTCGGGTATCAGGTTTCTTTTTCATGGAACACCGAGGCAGTGGTGTGACGAGAGGCGGATTTGGATCCGTAAGGAAAAGGATGCCCTGGTTCGACTTGTCAAGCGTGCTGCTCAGAGGAATACGGGTAAATTACATCTTCGTGAGAGGTTATACTTTCCTACTAAACTCCCTGATATGCAGATGCATTTTGAAATTATTGATGTCATGGATGTTAGTTAGCTAGCTGCAGAAATAGTGATAACAATCTACAGGAACATGATGATAGAAATTCTGTAACGTAGCTCGATTTAGTCTTATAGTTTGAAGCAGAGAAATTGCACTGCAGATCTTAGATTAAAACTGATTGAGCATGATGAGATGCATCATATTTGCAAAACTTAGGTTTTGTCCAGAAATTTGTGGTGGTTTTTGCTGTTTATGCATGAGTTTTTGAAGCATCGTCTCTTCGTTTTGCTTTAGGAATCATCGTTACTTGGATTTTGATCCATTGCACCATTTAGTACAAGACTTTTCCATTATTATTAAGCAAAAGTTGGGTACAGCCAAACTTCTAATTAAGGTTAATTATTCTCAATTAGGTTTTATTAATCTCAATTAGTGATTATTTATTAATCACCAATTAAAATTTATTAATGTCAATTAAGATTTATTAATTCCTAATTATGGGTTATTACTTCTCAATTAGAATTTATTAAGCCCAATTAAAATTAATTTTTTTTTTACTAAAAACTAAATAATTAAGACAACGAAGCGCAGCTTAGTGGTAAGACGTTTCCCTCCATGTTAACTGTAATTCAATATAGGAGAGAAGGAGATTTAGAGAGAGAGAGAGTAAAAGAGAGGGAGAAGAATATTTCTGCATTCTTTGATTGATGAAACATATGCACGAGCATGGCTTTATATACAAGAGAGACTACAGTTATTGCTAATGCTGACTCATCAACTATCTGACTTGAAGACTAACTACTTCTAATTTTCTAGAAGCTGCTAATAACAGAAAAGCAAAACAGAAATAATCTAATACACGCCCAAAAAAGGGAGTTTCTTGAAAAGGATTCAACCAGGTGCAGGAGGAAAACGAAGACCAAGTTTGTCTCTGAGCATGCAAAACCTCGGTGCAGCAAGAGGTTTTGTGAAAAGGTCAGCGATTTGATCTTGAGCAGGAACGTGTCCGACTTCAACAACCTTTTCTTTAACTTTATCACGAACAAAATGCACATCAATTTCAATGTGTTTTGTACGAGCATGAAAGACTGGATTTGATGATAAGGCAACGGCGCTGGAGTTATCACACCATATTTGATGTGGAGAAGATACAGAAACACCAAGTTCCTTACATAAAGCTTGAAGCAACACCACCTCAGTGGTAACATTTGCGAGAGCACGGTATTCGGATTCAGCACTGCTGCGGGAAACCACCCCCTGCTTTTTAGAACTCCACACGACCAAGTTATTTCCAAAGAAAACACAGTGGCCCCCGGTTGATCGACGATCATCCGAGCAACTAGCATAGTCGGCATCCGCATAAGCAACCAGTTGAAGAGAAGAAGATGGTGTGAAGTGAAAAGCTAACGTATCAGTGCCTTTCAGGTACCGGAGCAGGCGTTTGCAGGCTGCCCAATGAGCAGTAGTGGGATTTTGAAGAAATTGGATAAGCTTATTTACGGAGAAAGCGATGTCTGGACGAGTATGAGTTAAGTATTGCAAAGCACCAATTGTACTGCGATAAAGCCTAGGGTCAGAAAAAGGTGACCCCGTATTCTTGGAGAGCTTCGTAGCTGGTGTCATGGGTGTTGGACAAGAATGAGAGTGACTCATATTCGTCTTCTGTAGGAGATCATGAAGATACTTTGTTTGGCAGAGAGAGTAAGAAGAGCCTTGCTTTGTAACTTCAATATCAAGAAAATAGTGAACTTTGCCGAGGGAACTGAGGGCAAATTTCTCATGAAGGAGAGAAATGATATTGAGTACTTCTGCAGAGCTCTCTCCAGTGACTAAAATGTCATCCACATATATAAGAATGAGGGTGAGCACACCATTAAGGCGTCTGAAGAATAGAGAGAAGTCAGAGTTGGACCTTTGAAATCCAAGTTGAGATAAGCAGGCCCTCAACTTGTCATACCATGCACGAGGCGCCTGTTTTAATCCATATAACGACTTCTGTAACTTGCAGACATAATCAGGATGCTAATTGTCTTCAAAACCTTTGGGTTGAGACATATATATAGTATCTTCAAGATCACCATTAAGGAAGACATTATTGACGTCGATTTGTTGGATAGACCACCCATTTGTAGCTGTCAGAGAGAAAATCAGTCGTATGGTAGATGATTTCACCACTGGGCTGAAGGTTTCAAGAAAATCCACACCTGCAAGTTGTTCAAAACCACGAGCTACTAATCTAGCCTTGAGCTTATCCAGAGCACCATCAGGTAGCGTTTTAACTCTATACACCCACTTATTTGAGATGACTTTATAAGAAGGATCAGGGGGAATCATATACCAGGTGCCTTTGATGTCTAGAGCATCAATTTCTTTACTCATTGCAGCACACCAACTAGGATGAGCACGAGCTTCATCATCATTGTGAGGGAGAGATGGTAGAGAACTAGTGATAGAGACCTGCAAAGCTTCAGTAGTAATGAATTCAAATACCAGCCACCCATCTGATGAGTGAGATAATTCTTTGGCCTGAAAATACCATTTTTAGCCCGAGTAACCATGGTGTGAATATTAGAGGGTGCTGCAGGAGGAGATGGAGGAGAAGCTGGAGAAGAAGATGATGAAAGCTCAGAGGAAGAAGTAATGTTGTCTGCAGAGTCTATAGAGGAGGAGGAATGAGTGGATGTGTGAGAGTGAGAAGAAGCTGAAGCAGATGAGGAAGGGAAAAGTGATTCTGTGGATGAAGAGGAAGAGGAAGCGGAAGGAGAGTCATGAACAAGATTTGGTTGAGGCAGTGAAAGAATAGGAAGATAATGAGAGGAGGTGGTTGGAGATAGAGAAGAGGTGTGAGTAGTGGAATGAAAAAGAGATGTATATGGAAACTCTTGTTCATTGAAATGAACAGTGTCAGCAATGTAGATTCTATTAGATGAGCTTAGACACTTGTACCCTTCGTGAGAATCACTGTAACCAAGAAAAATACATTTTGTGGATCTATATTGTAACTTATGCTGGTTATAGGGCTTAAGGTATGGAAAACAAGCACATCCAAACACCCTAAGAAGTTTGTAATCAGGTATTTTGTGAAAGAAAGCTTGAAAGGGAGAGATACCACCTAAAGTAGGAGTTGGTAACCGATTGATAAGAAACACATCAGCATGAAAGGCATCCCGCCAAAATTGAAAATGAAGAGAGGCTTGGGCAAGAAGTGTAATACCGGTATCAACTATATGTTGATGTTTTCTTTCGACCTTTCCATTTTGAGGGTTGATATAAGGGCACGGGTGTTGAAAATGTATGCCCTGAGTTTGAAGAGATTGAGAAAGAGTTCGAAACTCACCTCCCCAATCAGTTTGGAATGCTTTAATTGTGGCTGAAAACTGACATTTGACTAAGGCAATGAAGTTATGGACAGTTTGAGCTGTTTGAGATTTGAGAGTTAGAGGAAATATCCAAGTGAATCTAGTAAAATCATCCACAAAGATAAGATAGTATTTATAACCAGCAGTAGAAGCAGTTTACGCTGGACCCCAAAGGTCTGAGTGAATTAAATCAAAAGGTGCAGAAGTTTTTACTGGTTGAGAGAGATGAGCAGTTTGATGTAACTTGCCTACTTTACATGCTTCACAGAATTTAAGAGTAGATGCATTAAACGGAATTTTCATTTGATTACACACTTTTGCAAGAACACTAGGTCCATGATGACCTAAAGATTGGTGCAGAACATCTAAAGAAGTAGTACAAGTGCCAGCAAAATGAGAAGATACATTGCAAACAACTGGTTGTATGTTAACATAAGAGGGATTGATTACAGCCTGAGTTGCTTTATTACATGTGAAAGATACAATGGAAGAAGAAGCAGCACCTAATGGAGTGGTTGATGAAGTAGATTTGTGATAGAAGGATGACAAATCAAGCTGGTACAGGCCATTAAGAAGAGTTCCCTTCAGCAGGATCTGTTGTGTTGATTGTCCTTTACAAAACAAGATTTTTGGTTAAACTCAATAGAAACTCTGTTATCTTTGGTGAATTGAGATATACTAACGAGATTCTTAGTAATTTGAGGAACATATAAGATATTATTTAAAAGAAGAGAGGAGCCAGCAGCATTAGAAAGATGAATGGAATTTGAGCCAATTGAGTGTATAGAAAGAAGGTTACCATTGCCAACCATGAGATTTTCAGCACCACAATAGTCATCACTCACAGCAAGATTGTTAAGATTGTTGGTAATATGAGCTGTTGCACCGCTATCCACATACCAAGTAGGATCATCAAGAGCAGTTTCCTGAGAGAAATTGTCCGTGATATTAGTTGTAGAAGAATTACTGACATCAGAGAGAAATGCCTGAGGATTAGCAGAAGCAGAATTATCAGTAAAATGAATATCAAAACGCTTAAAGCATTTGATCGTCACATGTCCAGTTCGTCCACACAATTGACAAACAATGCTCTTGGAAGAAGATCCAGTAGAATGAGTAGATCTAGCATAACCACCATGAGTGGTGACACCAGATCCGCGACCAGAGATGAAACCACGACCATTACCACGACCATAAGCAATATTTGCAGTAGGTGAAAACATAGATGAATGTTGCTGCTGGAGACGCAACTCATATGCTTGAAAGGCAAACTGAATCTCTTGCAGATTTGGATTATCACTTCGATGCATCATGTTAACCACCAGCGCTTCATATTCTGGACCGAAACCAGATAGAAGATAATTGACGAGCTCATCATCAGATATGACCTGGCCAACGACAGTTAGCTGATCGGCGTAGCCGCGCATCTTTAGAAAAAATTCCTCCACCGACATCGCACATTTCTTAGTGGATTGCAGAAGGAGACGAAGTTGCATCACGCGAGCCTTGGATTGTGACATGAAGAGTCTTTCCAAAACAGACCAGAAATCACTGGATGTTGTACAACGAACAACGTGACCAAGCATGGATTCAGTGACTGATGAGAGCATCCAACTTAGGAGAAATTGATCACGGCGAATCCACAGAACATGCGCCGGATTTGGAGCAGGAGGATCGGTGGAACTAGTTGGTAGAAATTGTGGTGGAATTGTAGCAGAGGAGGATATGAAATCAGAAAAGCCATGAGCTCTGATGGTAGAAACTGCCTGAGCTCTCCAAAACGCATAATTTGTCCGATCAAGCTTGATGATCGTAGGAAAGTGAGGAAGATGTGCAGTAGAAGATGTGTGATTCATAGATCTGGAATGAAGAGATGCAGACAGTTGAAGATCTGAAGAATTAAGGAAAAAAAAATTCGAAGCAGCGGAAGAGGATCGAGATAAGAAATTGAAAACGAGATCGATCTAGGATTGATCAAGAAGGATGAAGATCATCATCTGAATTTGAAGATCTTCATTTTGGCGAGTGATACCATGTTAACTGTAATTCAATATAGGAGAGAAGGAGATTTAGAGAGAGATAGTAAAAGAGAGAGAGAAGAATATTTCTGCATTCTTTGATTGATGAAACACATGCACGAGCATGGCTTTATATACAAGAGAGACTACAACTATTGCTAATGCTGACTCATCAACTATCTAACAAACTTTGACTTGGAGACTAACTACCTTTAATTTTCTAGAAGCTGCTAATAACAGAAAAGCAAAACAGAAATAATCTAATACTCCAACTTTGAAGTTAGGGGTTCGAATCAGATGTCCGTGTGTTGAAACTAAAAAAAATTGCGCCCTGGTCGTAAAAAGAAAAAGATTAGAAAGCAATATCAGGTCGATTTCAATTGTTAATGAATTAGAGTTAGACCATTTTGCCAATCTCGAGTCGGAGTCGCGGCAATTATGCATTTGTCTCAATTATAATTTTTTTTTATTTAAGATGATTGGAATAATAAATTGTAACATTGAAATTTAAAGATCAACGAATAGTAACACAAGCTAAATACTCTCTCTTGCACGTTAACTAGAAATTAATGCGAACAATTTATGTTTTTAGATCAACGAATATTTAAGTGATATGTAAAGGTCAATTGTAAGCATTTTTTTTTTAAAGGCAATTGTAAGCAAATTTGAGAGAGAGAGGAAACAACAATAATTCCGGTAATCGAAATCATCTCATAATATTTTGACATAGAAAACTTTATATTTTGTCATATTGCGTTCTATACCTTGAGTAAGGCTTGAATATATTGTTTGTTGATACTTCGTTCAACTAGGTCAGAAAAAAAAAACCAAAGAAAGAAATAATATGCGTAATAATTAAAAGCATTAGGATATAAAATAAAACTGCCTTTAAAAAAAGGGATATAAAATAAAAATTGTATTGTATGACTAAATAAATGTTAAATTATACTATGTAGTGCTTTTATAATCATGATATATAATTATTCTTAAAAAATAAATTAAGGCAAAAACTTGGTTACAACCAACCCTAAAATTTTATAATAGTGATATAGGTGTATTGGTAATAATATAGATATGATAATAATTAATAACATTTCTCAAAAAGCTTTCAAAATTCTTCAAAAAAAAAAAAAAGCTTTAAAAAAAATTTCTAAAAAAAAATATTAACATTAGTAGCGTTGATATATATTCTAGATTTATACCGGTTTCTAGTCCATCAATTGTTTCCTTACGAGTTACGAGAGAAGAATGGTGAAATGATCGATCTGTCGATACACCCAATAAACCATATACTAATTTGTCATTAGTGATGTTTAGGGTCATTTTCAAGTGACGGCAAGTACGATTATCTAATTTTGTACTTGATATTAGTATTAGTATTAGTATTACTTAATTGTAATTTGTTGTTAGTTTGCAGATGCTGGCCTTGTCCTTCACCGTACGTTCTTGCCCACCCAAAATTCCCTTTTACATATATGTAGAAACGAATAAATGAGGGGCCAATTTAGTTAAATACTTGTGTATAATGAACTTTATGCAATATAATATGTGTTGCATCCAGAAAACGATCATTAATCAATTGTTCAAAAGAATTGTAACAATAGTAATGGTAAGGAAATAGTAATTATTTTATTTTTTTTAAGGAAAGAAAATAGTATCTCTCGTTCCTGCTATTAGTGACTCATACTTTTTAGCACGAGAATTAAGAATAAGTGTCAAAAATAGATAAGTGGTAGGGTCACATTTTTTAAAGTGTAAATTTTTACCATTTTGGATACGAGCCACTAATGGCGAGACAGCTCAAAAAGAAAAGCAAACTACTAATAGCGGGATCGAGAGAGTAATTACTATTATTATTAGTATTATTATTATTGTCATTTTTTTATCGGATCCTTATAAAAATAAGAATATCGTTAAAATTAGAAGCACAAGCACAACAAACATATCGACCTTGCATAAACCTTATTCCGGCCAATTTTTAACTCTCTCTCTCTCCCTTCTAATATTTATTTATTGTTTTATGGGACTATGAAGCTGAAAATTTCTCGCAGTTGGACCTTAAACCTCTTTCATGGCCGGCTATTCCAAGAAAAGTTGGCGCCATATGGCAAATCCACTGTTATTTGGTTGTTCACGTCTTCATTGTTTCATCTCTATACAATTATTCCTTCATCTCTGTTATATTCACACACTCACACATACCTATATGTGTGTGTGTATATATTGCTTCTACATTCTTGGAATACTCTGTCCATCTCTAACATTCCAGAATTCAAGTCTCTCTCTCTATCTAGAGTGAACTGAGTGCCTTGCTGAGAATTTGGGATGCCACATTTCTTGAATTTATAGGATTGGAGGCAAAGGTTTTGTAATTTTGAGGAGGTACAACTCTTTAATTCAACTTCTTTATATATTTCTATGGGAAGTCTGATCCCAATAAACTCGGCATTTGGTGTTCATATTTTTTGTCATAAATTGATACAGTTAAAGTTTGGAACCATTTTTCTTTATTAGACATTCATGTGTTATCTGCGAGAGTGAACTACAGAATACTAATATTCACTGTGAAATTATTGGTTGAGAATTAATGCAGAATTCTTTACAGCAAAACAGCTTGCTGATTGGTGAAAATGGACAAGTCCATAGCACTAGGTGCCGTTATTAGGGAAGAAGTTAATCTGGTAAGATCTTGGACCTTTTTTTATAGTACATGAAAAGAATTGCATTTTTGTAAATTTAGTCGAAAATGAGGATATGTAAATGAGAATTCTGGCCAAGAAAAACTTCTCTGTGTTTCAATCTATATATAAATTTTGTGATTTGAAGAAAATGTTAAGTTGCTCACATTTCTTTAACTGTTGCTTGAACTGGACTGGTTTATGCAGGAGAATATACCCATCGAAGAAGTTCTTAAATGCCTTGAATGCACGCGACAAGGGTTGAAGGAAAGCGAAGTTCAGGAAAGATTGGATCTCTTTGGATACAACAAACTCGAAGAAAAAAATGTTAGAACACCTGTTTCTCATCTTTGTTTGTTCTTTTACTTTAGCTCGTTTGTTTCTTATCATCCCTGCTGATGTTCATAGGAAAGCAAATTTCTGAAGTTTCTCGGGTTTATGTGGAATCCTTTATCTTGGGTGATGGAAGCAGCAGCTCTAATGGCCATTGCTCTTGCACATGGAGGGGTAAAAATGTTGCCTCCTTTCAACTCCACTTTTATATTGTTGAGCATTCTTAATATCAAGAATCTGTTAGATTTATAAATAAAACATAAAAGCAGTGTTCATTTGAGATATGGACTCAATTGTGATGAGAAGAGATCAAGAATCACAAACTGAATCTTGGGAATTCTTATTATGCATGCAGGGTAGGCAGTCTGATTATCCCGATTTCATTGGCATCATTGTGTTGCTCGTTATCAACTCCACAATCAGTTTCATCGAGGAAAATAATGCTGGAAATGCTGCAGCCGCCCTTATGGCTAGATTGGCTCCAAAAGCCAAGGTTTGGTGATGACAAAGATTTTTCTCCATCTAAAGAATTTGATGCATGCTTTCATTAATTTGAAGTTTGGAAAACAAGTGATGCTATATGAATACTGTCTAGGTTCTTCGAGATGCAAAGTGGAGCGAAGAAGAAGCTGCTATTTTGGTTCCTGGTGATATAATTAGTATCAAACTCGGAGATATTATTCCAGCTGATGCTCGTCTTTTGGAAGGAGATCCTCTTAAAATAGACCAGTCGGCTCTGACTGGAGAATCGCTCCCAGTAACTAAGAACCCCGGTGATGGGGTGTATTCAGGCTCGACATGTAAGCAAGGAGAAATTGAAGCCATTGTTATAGCAACTGGAGTGCACACTTTCTTTGGTAAAGCTGCTCATCTTGTCGAAAACACCAACCACGTTGGGCATTTCCAGAAGGTGTGCCTCTTTTAGTACTTATGCTTTACAGATTGAAGAAATTATTAGAAACAGTCACTAATTGGATAACATTTTTAGAAACAGTCACTAATTGGATAACATTTTTCGTATTCTAAATGTTGAGTTTCCCTTCAATGGCCAGGTCTTGACCTCAATAGGGAACTTCTGCATTTGCTCGATTGCAGTTGGGATGCTGATTGAGATTATTGTAATATATGGCCTCCAGAAGAGACCGTATCGTCCTGGTATAGATAATCTTCTTGTATTGCTCATTGGAGGGATTCCGATTGCAATGCCAACCGTTCTGTCTGTCACCATGGCTATTGGATCACATCGCTTATCTGAGCAGGTATGAAGAACACAACTTAAGTATGGGGCATGATGCAAAATATTATCGAGTAATTGTTTCTATTTTTTCTAATTAAGGGTGCTATAACAAAGAGAATGACTGCAATCGAAGAAATGGCTGGAATGGATGTCCTCTGCAGTGATAAAACCGGAACTCTGACTCTGAACAAGCTCACCGTTGACAAGAATCTGATTGAGGTAATATTATCCTTTATTCTCTTGAAGATGAATGCATCAAATACCTCTTTTATGCCGTTTTGACTTCTCCATGTCGTGTCCTTGCAGTTATTTGCCAAGGGAATTGACAGGGACGCGGTAGTCCTGATGGCTGCAAGAGCATCGAGGCTCGAGAATCAAGATGCAATCGACACTGCAATCGTCTCAATGCTGGCAGATCCAAAGGAGGTATATATTTATTATCTTTACTACTTCATATGTTTCTTTTCACGGAGATTTATGCTTTCATTGCTCTTGATGATTACTGAAAACTTACTCCGTACTATAAACTGGTTCTCCCGTAAGGCACGTGCTGGGATCACGGAGGTTCATTTCCTTCCTTTCAATCCAACAGACAAGAGAACAGCTCTAACATATATAGATAAGGACGGGAAAATGCATAGAGTTAGCAAAGGTGCACCGGAGCAGGTAGCAAGAGTCTTATATCAATTGCTTTAGCTTTGGATTTTTACGAATTCTGACGTTCTTAACATGAATCTCTCTAGATTCTTAATCTAGCGCATAACAGATCAGAAATCGAAAGAAGGGTGCATGCCATAATTGACAAATTTGCAGAGCGTGGACTCCGGTCCCTTGGAGTTGCTCGACAGGTAGTAGATCTTCGTAGTTTATTTTTGCGTTAATCATTGATTTTGCTGTCTTTATTCATTACTGGAATCACACTGTAGGAAGTCCCTGCTGGCACCAAAGATAGCCCTGGTGACCCTTGGGAATTTGTTGGCCTTCTTCCACTCTTTGATCCTCCTCGTCACGACAGTGCTGAAACAATTAGAAGAGCTCTAGATCTTGGCGTCAGTGTCAAAATGATCACAGGTAGGAAAAAAGGCTTGCTTTTTAGTTCCAAAATCTCGGTCATGTCATGAACGTAAGGAAAAAATGGTAACTTTTGCAGGTGATCAATTGGCCATTGCTAAGGAGACAGGAAGAAGGCTTGGGATGGGGACAAATATGTATCCTTCATCTTCTCTGCTTGGTGCTGCTAAGGATGAGGCCAATGCATCTCTACCTGTAGACGAGCTCATCGAGAAGGCCGATGGTTTTGCTGGTGTCTTCCCTGGTATGCATAATGCATCCTTCTCTCAACAAAGTCTATTTTTCAATTTTTAAAAACTTTTACCAATTTCTGTTTATCATCTGCAGAGCACAAATATGAGATTGTGAAGAAGTTGCAAGCGAAAAAACACATCTGTGGAATGACTGGTGACGGCGTAAATGACGCCCCTGCCCTCAAAATAGCTGATATAGGAATTGCTGTGGCAGATTCAACAGATGCTGCTCGTAGCGCTTCTGATATAGTTCTCACTGAACCTGGTTTGAGTGTGATCATCAGTGCTGTGTTAACGAGCCGTGCGATTTTCCAAAGAATGAAGAACTACACGGTGATGACACGACACATTTACAATAACCCTTCCTTTCATTTAGTTATCAAGAGATTTAGGCAGTAAAGAGACTAATAGTTTCTGACATTTTTTTCCCAGATTTACGCGGTCTCCATCACTATCCGTATAGTGGTAAGCTTTGGTTGAAACATATGATCTTATCTTGATACACATGAAAAGAAGGAATGTGTGCCTTATCTTTGCTGAAATGTACTTGCAGTTGGGATTTATGCTGCTCACCGTATTCTGGAAATTCGACTTCCCTCCTTTCATGGTTCTCGTCATTGCCATCCTCAACGATGGTAAGATACTCACCCTTTTCGTGAAACGAGGAGCTCCCTTTTTGCTCTTGTTTGTCTTAAATAAAGACCATTTCTCAGGTACTATTATGACAATATCGAAAGACAGAGTCAAACCTTCTCCATTTCCAGACAGTTGGAAGCTAAGTGAGATCTTTGCAACTGGGATAGTCCTAGGAAGTTATATGGCTCTAATGACTGTAATATTTTTCTGGGCCGCATACGAAACAGATTTCTTTCCAGTAAGCCATTCTTGAAAAAGCTCTCTAATCTTTCATGCCTATTCTAGTTTATCATTATTTCTTCTGCATTTTGCTATTTGTAGAATCATTTCAATGTAAGAAGCTTCAACAGCCACCACCTCAACATGTCGGATCACTCACAAGCCGATCCACTCAATGAGATGATGGCATCTGCAGTTTATCTTCAAGTCAGCACCATCAGCCAGGCCTTGATCTTTGTGACTCGTTCGAGGGGATTTTCTTTCCTTGAACGCCCCGGTCTCCTGCTTGTGACTGCTTTTATTATTGCACAACTGGTAATAAGTTAGAGCATTCCATCTAACCTGCTTCATCTCTTTAGAAGTTTCAAACAAAATGACCAACTATTTTGATTGAATCTCATGTTTATTAGATTGCAACTGTTATAGCTGCCACTGCAACAATAAAATTTGCTGGGATCAGAAGCATAGGGTGGGGCTGGACAGGGGTGATCTGGCTGTTTAATACCGTGACGTATATGCTTCTTGATCCCATCAAATTTGCTGTTAGATATGCACTCAGTGGAAGAGCATGGGGTCTTGTGATGGAGAAAAGGGTAAATTTTCTAACAACATAAGTTTTGTCGAAATAGAATCAAGAATGTAATTAGATAATGATCTGGATGAAGTGACATGGTTGTTTGACCTCCACAGACTGCATTCTCTACCAAAAAGGACTTTGGAAGGGAAGTGCGTGAGGCTGCATGGGCAGCTGAGCAACGAACGCTGCACGGGCTTCAGCCAACGACATTGTTTGAAAAGAGCAGCTTTGCAGACCTTAATGTGATGGCAGAAGAAACTAAACGACGTGCAGAGATCACAAGGTTAGCTATTATAAGGAAGAAAGGGGTTGGTTGGTTTGAGTGTTGTGATTGAATATCCATTTGCATTATTTGTTTAGGTCTAAGAATATGTATTGATTGGTAATTTTGCAGGCTGAGAGAGATTCATACCCTCAAGGGAAAGGTCGAGTCTTTTGCCAAGCTAAGAGGATTAGACATTGATGCCATGAACCAGCACTACACTGTTTAAACATGTCTCCATTTTTCACCTCTCTCTCTCTCTCTTCTCTCTCTCTCTCTCCTGTTTCTTTTTTTGTCTTTGTTGTTTTGTTATATCCCTTGTATTTACATGATTGTAGCTGCGACAATTACAGTGAAAGAAGAAACATATTTTAGTTGTATGTTGTTGAGATGAAGTTTCAATTTACATTTGAAAAACTGCAAATGAAATCACAAACTATGAGCTATTTTGCAATTTTAACCTTACTTTCAAATCTTGTCAATTAAATACCCAATCTTTCAATTTTTTGCAATTAAAAGTCGCCCAAATTTTCCGACGATCCAAACTTTTAAATTCTCATCATTCAAGCTGTTGATTTGAAAAATTTAAGGTTGGGCTTCGACGGGCTCGAAGCATTATGGCATGAGTCTATGTACAATACTTATTGACAACGACCAATTTTGTTTTGAGTAGTTTCCAACAACTATTTTTAGATTAGACGCAAATTTATCAACGTCATCAAGTATTGAATGTCGATCCACATACCATGATATTCCTCTCTTCAAGACTGTTGAAATCCAACCTTTAATTTCTCAAATTGATAGTTAGAACGATAAGAATTTGAAAGTTTAGATCGTACGAAAATTTGAGTGAGTTTTAATTGCAAAAAATTGAAAGACTGGATACATCATAATTGCCAAGATTTGAAAATGAAATTAAAATTACAAAATGGGTCATACTCATACTTTGTTATTTAATTTGCAATTTCCCCTATACAATATAGTTGAAGCAAACACTAACTAGCGTTTCAAGAAGCATCTTTAACTCTCTTGGGTCATGTAAATTAGCAGTATATCTGTAGATTAGCGATTAAGACGATAACCTCCGTATGGGTGAATTTGTAGGAATGAATCAAAAGATGTGGTAGTTAATACAATAAAGTTGTACAAGAATGAGATAAAAGATGATCATATGCAAGCTTCAACTGCAGCTTTTGTCTGTACAAGACTGAAGTCTAGGCAAAGCCAGGAATCAGTTTTCAGGAATCATAGTTGGGTGGATTCCTTGCTTCTATTAACAAGCCATTCCAAATCTCTCTCTCTCTCTCTCTCTCTCTCTCTCTCTCTCTAGATATACATACATTGAGATAGCATTGTAGTTTCATTTGTATCACAATATTGAAGATGGGATTGGCCATGAGCTTGATGGGAAAAGGGTTGCCGACAACACAGATGGTGAATTTGGTGGTGGGAACAGTTGAAAGACAGTTCATTGATAAAGAGATCAAAACTTTTGAGGACTTCCATGTTGCAATGCTTCATATTTTCAGGTAAACAATTTCATAACATCATTCATTCCTAACTGTCTTTCATTTTCATAACCTGCTTTTATGTTTCCAGCACTGTCAACTCTGCATTGCCCGGTAAACATTACGATGTTCCCTCTCGTGAGGATGTCCAGGTCTCTCTCTCTCTCTCTCTCTCTCTCTCAACACACACACACAGACCCTCCTGTACAGATGGGGTCAAGGGGTGCTAACTGAAACTAGTAAAAACAGGCGTGTTATGGTGAATGGAAGGCTGCCCCGAACGAGACGGGGAAGAAGGAAGTGGTGGTGAAATTCATGAAGGAGAAAGTGAATCTGAGTAGGTTGGACGAATCTACCCTCATAACAGGAATAGTAACACCTCCAGCTGCAATGGCAGCCAAGAGAGCAAGTGAGAGTGTACCTCAGCTAAAGCTAATCAAGGCCATCCCCGACGTCATTTTCGTGCCATCCGCCACCGTCTTGGCTCTCGTCTCCGTCAAGCTGTCCAGGAAGATGTTCCGCGAATCAGCTGCATAAAATATCACCACCACTACATATTCTGATAATATATCTTGCAAGATGCTTACCCTGTAATGTGTAACATAAATTTCCAAGAAAAGAAAAGGAAGAAAAAAAAAAGATGGGATTTGCTAAATCTGTATTCACAATAATCGGACCATACTTGTCAAATAATCTAGGCAACTCTTTATCACACTGATTATGAACACCAAAACTTGTATTTAGATGAATCAAGGATAATTAATATGCAATTCTATGTTTCTAAGGCCATCAACACATGACGTATACAATTCTAAACGACACTTTTCTCGGGGGGAAAAAAACCTGTGGTCCTATTTGCACGGTGAACTCATTAGAAAGGCAACATGTTCCTCCTCATCCAAAGACAAGAGACAGCCGAATCTTAGGAGACTAACCCGTGGATCTTCGGCTGCGACGACCAGGAGCAGCTTTTTTCCTCCCCCTCTTTCTCTTGCTTCTAGTGCCAGTAATTTTTGCAATAGAACGGACTTTTGCTGGCGGCTGGTCAGGTTCTACTATAACAGGAGGTGTGGTATTACCCGACTCGTCCTTAACCACCACAGGGATTTGATGAATCTTCACTTCTTCACAACTATTCATCCCTTCATTAACCCTCTGATTATCTATAAGTGCTCCATCTTCCACCTGAACGCATTACACATTTAATAGTCAAACTTAAGGTATACGTGTTTCACACCATTGATTGAGACGAAGCATAGAAGGGAAAACTCAAAAGAGAAAACTCATGGCATTCAGGCAAACACGGGGAATAGAATGAAGTTATGTTATGTACTGAACTCACAGTTTTGTATGCTTCAAAGCAAGCGGGATCGATGCTTCCACTAGAGACAGGAACATCTACATAACTCGTTGCTCCAGTTTGAGGAACTACTGCACCAGTACTCTGAGATGGAATATAAGTTCCTTCTATTCCATCTTCACTATTTGGAGGTGACAATTTCAATTTCTCAGAGAGAGCAATCCTTTCAGCATTTTCCCTTGTTATCCTGTCGCATTTGCTCTTCAGCTTGCCTACTACTGACTGTAGAAAGTCAATCTTCAAAAGTATTTGTCCTATAGAATTATCACTATCTCCGAGCTCAAGGGATAGTAGTTCGTCATCACCGAATATATCATGATCAGTCGTGATTTTCTGGTTAGCTTTTCCAAACAGAAAAGAAAAGGAAACAATCTATCAGTTTCATGTGAAAGTATGACTGATATGCGTCCAAAACTAGAATATAGTAAAGTTAACCAATATTCTAAAAGCACAATTCATACATATTGAAACACCAAAAAACCCTAGAAACCAAACAAATTGAATAAAAGGGTTCATGATGTCATATTATCCAACCATAACCTAAGAAAAAGAAAAATAGAAAAATAACTCAGATATGGCTGGAGTAAGATTTACTAAACAATACCGAAGTCAAGAAAGCATTTAGAAGGGAATCAAAAGTAATCAACAGCTAGTATTACCAACAAATATAAAGGAAATTATTGGGAGAGAGACTTATAACCATCATTGCAACATTGAGAGCTTAAGCAATTCAAGAGAGCAACTCATGCATACTGATGTATAACTCAAAAGCTTTATACCATCATTTTCATTGACCATTGCCCATGAAAATGAATAAACAGCAAAAATATCATTTCTCACCTGGATTCCTCAACTCATTGTTCATGAAGGCACCCTCGGTCAAGCACTTTTTATTTTCTGCAAAATATCAAGTTCTTAACAAGCAAGAAGCAACAAAGAAAAAAATTTGATAGCAATACATAAACATTTATACCATAACATGCGAAAAGGTTATGTTGTGACATATATGTTGCTACATCTGTTGTTGCTTCAACTCTCCTCCTTTTCTTTCTCTTAAAGACGCTCATTTTAGCATTCTTCTGTGAAAATGGAAGAGATTTTGTGCCATCTACCATTGTGGAGTCATCTAGTTGAGTCCCCTTTTTCTCACTGTATTCATCAAGTTCTCTGTCATATAGTTGTGCCTGTGACTGCAGCTTCTTCATTTGCAATTCAACCCATTTGCAACGCCACATAAGAGGATGAATAAAGGACCTCCAGTGAGTTGTCAGCTTTTTCCTCCTAAGTATCAGAAGTGGCGTAATATGATAAGCATGAACAAGTGCTTTTTAAGAATCAATAATATTTGTAAAGGTTGAAGGCTTGAATATGCTGTTTACTTTTTTCATTTAACTATACTTTAATCAAGGGGAAGGATTATTCCAGACATCAATCAAACTGATAAAGGCTTCATATCCATTAAGCTAGACTTCATATAATGGTAAATGGCATTCTAATACATTAGAGATTTCATTGAGACATAAAACGGTTTCTTTAAGGGTAGATCCTCCAATTTCTATCATAGGCCAAAAATCGAGGAATTCTATGAAAAATGAGTGCATAGAAAAAGATAAGTACCTCAGTCTAAACCTTTCACCAAATCCATCAAAATCCAGCTCTGATGCAGCATCACCACGAAAATCTGACGAAGCTTCAGAATCACCAAAGGCATCAACATTTTCAACACCAGAATTGCAGTCGTCAAAAGAACTCGAGCTCTCAGTTGTGTCCTGCGATTCTGCTGCAAAAAGGTCATTGCCCAAAGATTTTGTACACTCCGTGATGTCGACTTCTACATCACTATTTGTTTGGACTTCATTAGTCTTCATGACCAAGTTTGCCTCTACTTTATGGTCACAGTTCTTTGTGTACTTCATGAGCTCATCTTCAATTTCTTTAGCTAACATCCCATTCGACTCATAGGCTGAGGTCTCCATTTTAGCTTTCTAGTCTCTTTTGAGCATCTCTCTCATGGCCATCAACCAGCAGAATTATTATGAGTGTAGGAATTGCACAAGCATGCATATAGCATCTGCAGTAAAACGAGAACAATATCCACTGAGGAGTTAGATTGAAACAGAACATGCATCCAAGTCACTCATAGAAATAACGAGTAGCAGAAATATACAGGGCAATGAAGTTCCATTTTACATGATGCCCATACATCTGCTAGTAAACCAATTGATATCAGAAAATTGATCAGATCAAGCAGTGCAGCTACTTTTAGCAATAAAGCTCAAGGATATTGCCAAAAGCTAAAAAAAAGGTCTTAGAAATGATGCCTAGACATCATATAACCACATTGTAACAAACAACAATCTCTGTCTTTAGAATGTCGTATAGATATATTTGACATCCCAAATGCATCAAGAATGACATACATTTCAACTGATGAGATCCAGAAAAGGTTACGACTTACATGAGAAACTCTTCAAAATGAACGATTACCTTCGGAGACACAAAATTCAGAATAAAAAGGAAATCTAACAGATCTAACCACATGAAACTTGAACTAGGACTACAATCTAGGAAAGTTTTTTCCTCCAACCATCCTGCTTAAACATGATTTTACATTTGAAGCCTGACAAACAACCCTCATTTACCGATAAAGCAAGCTCCACACATAGTAAGTTATGATATACAAAACTCACTCGATTGTCAAAAAGGGTGATGCCTTTTTCTTGTAGTAAACAATGCTCGTGCCTCACGCTAGACAGGGATAATATACAAAGTTCACTCCTATAGTAAGTTAATAACCCAAAAGAACAGAATTTCTGTCAGAAATTCAACCAATATAAATCAGAAGGCTGATCAAATGGTTCAACAAGGCTCAGTTATTACTTATTACCAGGATTTAATCTTTGTAACCTTATATGCCATATAAAATTTGTCCAATTTAATTGATTTATAGAAATTTATTAAAGGTACAAAATCATATCATTATTCTGATTACTAAGTCTTCAGCATACAAGTAGGATAATACATGCAACACGTATACATACAAAAGGATATTACCATCAATAATAAGTCCGAGCATTTATAAGCAGTAACTAGAATATGGTCCGCATTAGCACAGGCAACCTTCTGAATCCGCAAACAAAAAATTAAAAAGACAAACCAACAAAAAGACTGTTGAACTACGTTTCACTGATTGTATAAACAAAAATTCTCAAGGGTTTAATTTATTTCTAAGTGTTAAGTGAAAATCTAATCAAAGTTAACTCCTTTTTGTCGAATCTTATATTTAATCGAGCATCAATTACCAAGCTCCGCAGACGAGCACTATTCATTTAGATTTCACCAACAGAATTATCAAGGGTTCAGAAAGATTTATCAGTCATCAATTAAAAGCCATCAAATTTATTTCCTTATCATAATTTTGATATCCAAACGTGAATCAGTAGCCAAGTTACACAGACACACACACACACTTGGCTATTTATGAGTGCGCCAAGTAGAATTCCAGGAATTCCAGAAATACAAAACCATCAAAATCAAGCTCTAACCGGGCATTCAATTTCTAAAACGAAACGACCTAAAAAAGAAAGACGTAATACGCAAAGAAAAATAAACCCAACCAAAAAAATAGAGAAAAAAAAAATGCAATCTTGAATCCAGTAAAAACTCGTGTAAATTCCAATTCCAATTCCAATTCCAATTAACCAGGACCAATTACAAATGGAGCAAATCTCATTAAAGTAAGCAAGAAGAAATGGAAAAGGGTAAAATGAAATTGGGTTTCTGACAACGCCAAAAGCCCTTGAAATTACTGCGAGAAGTCGAGAAACAATACCTCGTCGGAAATCTTAGCGTTGTCATCAACAGTTCATGCTAACGGTTTGTCTGTCGGAGGAAAATGTGTAAAGCTTTTGGTTTTGATGATTTTTGGGAGCCAAAATCTTTGGGTTTTCGTTATGAGCAGAGCGAACGTGATAAATAATTCTTTTTCTTTTCCTTTTTTTTTTTTTTTTTTGGTGATGTCTGAGTTGTCAAAAACAGTCAACCTCTGCCATTGTGTGTTCTCCTTTTCTTTTTTGGTTTTTGCTTTCTTGAGTAGAATTTCTTTGCTTTTTGTAATTTAAAATTTGTTTTTCCTCAATATGAGTTGCTTTTTCCTCTCCCCCATTTTCTAGAGCTTGGAATCTTGCGTGATTTTCATGATCCTTATTTTCATTCAAACAATTTGGAACATGCCATCACAATAATCATGTCTTTGGAGATTATATTAATTGCTTATAAGGAAGTTGGTTGGATCTCAACTCATGATTTTCGATCACAAATGCACCTATTCTAGGCAACAAAATGGACTCAAAAACAAACTCGTAGATGATCCAATTTACTTAATTGTATGCATATGATTTGGGGTCGTAATAAATTGTTTGATTTTTTTATGTTGCTTTGATATTTTACTGTCTTCGTGATATTCTATCAATTTGTTATTTTTTTTTTGAACAAATATTACAAGAAATTTTAAAGACCGCGAGACGGTGAACTTGAACCCGTAATCTTTGGCCCGGGCATTAACCACTCCACCACTAAACTAACACACACATCAATTTGTTATTTTACCAATTAGTGCCTTATATAAAAATAGAATTGTTTCTTAATTGCAATAATGACTATACAAAATAAATGTCCATCATAAAAAGTGCAAATCTGCATATAATCTTCCATCGGCTCTACTTATCGTCTATGATGCACGGATTCTTCTAAAAATACCATATTGCCGTATCGGATTCTCGTTAGGGTGCGATTCTCGTCGGATTCCCGTGGGATTCGCACCCGATTCGCCACGTGGCGTATCCATCCAAATAAAGAATAAAAACTAATCAGATTCGCGAATCCTTCATGTAAAATTCGCGAATCCCGTAGGTGAAGTGAGTGTATGAGGTTGACTTTGATAACTTTATTTGAATTATGGCTTCTCTATTGGACTAATGATAGTTGAATTGATATTTTGTTACTTAATTAAATTATATGATTGAAAATGCTTAAGTTTTGGGTTAAAGAAAATGAATTACATACATATAATTTATGAAAATTTAAATTTAAATTATTTTATAAGTGTTACTTATATATAATAAAATATTAATACTAGACATATCCTTGCCGAATCGCACTCTATAATTTTCAATATTCCGTATCCACGCACCCGTATCGTATCGCCCCCGCCCCCACGCACCCATGCAATATATATATATATATTAAACATATATTTTTATAAGTTGTTTTAAAGAGTTCGTAAATTCATCCAAAAAGCTCTATTAGTTAAAAAAGGAAATTGAATGAAAAGATTACACCTCACTAACATTGTATTTATTGTTGGAATCGTGGAAAATAGTAAGAAAAGTTGGAATGAAATGTCTCATACTCCCAAACAAGTGCTTACAACTTGAGAGGTGTCAAAGCATTTGTGATCCGACAGTTTAACTCGATAAAAGTAGACTAAACTTTGCTTTTAATTTCGAGTCGAGCTGGGCCATTACTAGTACTTTGGCATCTCTCCTTATGGCTCTAGCTAGGCTGAAAAATGGTATGCGTAAGAGGAGAGAGAGATATCTTTTGTATATACTAGTACCGCACATGTGAGATGCCCGGAATAAGTTTTATTTTGTTTTTTCTTTGTATAGAAGTAAGAAAATATAAGTAAGGAGTAATTAATAAAAGTTCTTACTAAACATAGAACACAAAGAAATAAATCATAAATTTCAAATTTAAACATGTAACTTAATCAATACTAAGAGCAATTAAAGTGGTGAGCCCACTGTGGGCTCTATAAATAGATTCTTCATTTAAATATCATCCCTCCACAACAAGGCTCTATAGTTAGGCTCCATAGAATATTGCATTATTTTTATCTTATTAAGTTAGAATGCAAAAATAGCATTAATTCAAAATTTCATTAATTAAAAGACGAAAATTACATAATTAAAAAAGTTGAAAATTACAATAATTAAAAACGATATAATAACATAATTCAAATAAGAGTAGGCATATGCCCGAATGACGGGTCGCCACATTAATTATTTAATATTAATCTTAAAATAAGTTAACATAATGAAGCACACAATCAATTATATACTCCTCATTGTAATTTGAAGCCCATAAAAGCACTGCTAAGTCATTCCATCTTCTTCCTTCTTCCTTTTTTTTTTCTTCTTTCGTCTTCTCATCTTCATGTAAATTATATATCAATCAACATAGAACAAACAAAAGAAAAGTGTGCAACTTGCAAGGTATTTTCTCTTCTCTTTCCCCAATTTTTTTTTTTAAATAGGCGCAATTTTGCCATTGAACGACACATTTTTGTTTTTATATATGTAATACAATTTTAAATGCTCCAATATTATTGAAATATGAGATATATAGGGTTTAGGGTAATACAAACATATGTAATACAATTCTAAATGCTCCAATATTTAGTACTATTATTCCAATTAACCATAAAACAACTCTTATCATACTAAATTCAAAGACTTACAACTGAGATATGACCCATTTTTGACACCACATTATTATAAAATAAAATCTGAAAACTATGACATATTATTTATATAAAAGTTGAACAAAAAAAATAGAAATTGTATTAGAGAAAAGAAAGAAAGCTGAAAAGAACAACAAATTAATTGAAAACCATGAGACACCATCATTCTCTCTTTCTTTATCTTCACCACGAATTTTATCTTCTTTCAAATTGATTGTAGAAGAAAATCAGTCATCCAATTTTCTCTTTAAAATTTGTGATCATGCTTCTCATTCGACGCTCGTGTGATCGGTGATGTCTCATTTGAACAATCAAAAGGGTGATCATGCTTCTCATTCTTGCAAGTTTTAGACTTTGCTGACGAAGTCCTTCATCAACAAAGTCAAAATTTGCAAGAATCGAGAGCAAATTTTGTTTCCGTTCTATTGTTGATAATAGAAAATTAACAAAAATGCAATAGAAAAATGTGAATGATTATAGTTCCGGATTTCTAAAATATACAGGCAATTTTCTTTATAAATTTAGGAAATAAATCAATTGATTGCCATAAATTATGTATTATATTAATTTGTAACGTCCAATATTGAATAAATTAATTGGTTAGCATAATTATTGCTTTTGTAACTTATTATTTAATTGATTGATTGAAAATTATTAACATACAATTATGATATACCATTTAAAAAAGATTATTTCTAGAAATATAATATCAAAAAAGAAATTAAAAAATAAAAATTATTATAAATGGAAAGCCAGCTTAGCTATTATGGTAGTAAAGATTCACCAAATTAATAGAATGCCTATTTATATGTTATACAGAACCCCCGTTATATAAGTCAGGGATTACAAGCAAGATAGTAAGTAATAAATGACCAAAATTAAGGAAATTACAGTAATGGCCGTCGATATATTTAATATCGATGCAGCTATAAAACACTTTATAACGGCCAACTTAAAAAAAAAAAGCCTTTGTAACAGTCACTTATGTAATTTTGTTTATGACGAAGTTATTCCGCAACCACTTGTTACAATATAGTATAGTCAGAAATAATTTGGATTGGAATTGTACTTTCATGTGCTGCAACCGTCAAACGCCCTCATATTGCTATATAATGTTGTATACTATGATATTTTTCTCAAAAAACGAAAATTGGGGATTCCAGTTACATTCACTAGTTAACTATTGTTACATAGAATATCAATTATTATCATTTCTAGCTTCAATTCTTAAAATTTTGTACGACTTAAAAAAGTATCATTTACACAACTTGATAGTACTTTCTAAACGCACTATTTGGGTGCGTTTACTTTGCGTGATAGAATAAATTGATAAAATATAGGATTGACTATATGATGGATTAGATAATCAAACAAGCTAAAAAATAATCAATCCATCAAAGTAAATGGTAGATTAACCTATACTAATTTTTATCTATCTATCTTATCACCCAATGTAAACGGCCCCTTACTGTATTACTAGCAATAAAACAAAGCCCTCATTTTTACATTAACGTGGACTTCAATATCACATTTGTTAGTACAAGGCAGTAACTTACGTGAGATCGGCGCATGGTGCGGACGCTTAATTAACCATAATTAGAGTTTTAATTAATTCATAATTAAAATTTATAATTAATTTTATTAAATATAAATTAATTAAAAATGTTAATTATCCAGAAAAGTCAAAACCTAAAATAGTAAATATCGCAACGCATGTCCTTCCATGTCATGCGCCTCATTAGATATGACAATTATAGTAATCCTTGCCTCCCGTTATTTGTGTCTTATATTACTTTTTGGGATGTCCCTTTATTCTTGTCCTATTTTTTTTTAAGCTAAATTAAGGGTTATTAAGGTCTTCTTTAAATTGCTAATGTGACCCTTATTTCTCCTAACTACTTCACATTTCACTATTCTTCCCCTCATTTTCTGTACGACCCACTTTATTTCACTATTTAAACCCACTTTATTTCACTATTTGTACCTTATTAGGTATTCAATTAAAAACTCCACTAACACACCTTCTATCCCTAATTCATTTCTTCTTAATACCCGTACCCAAAAAAATGAGACAAGAATAACGGGACATAGAGAGTATTAGTATTATCAGATCAAACATAGATCCACCCACATTTTCTTTTTCTTTTTCATTTTCTTTATTTTTTAGATGGGATGAAAGAATATATTTTGGGGATAAATGAATACATATTTTCTTGAGAGAAAATTTGATATACTTACTGTACCGATTGTACATGTAAGCTATATCTATACTTTTTAAAACATGTAAGTTATACCCGATTGTACAATATTATCCTGAAATGTTTTCCAGTACTTCTAAAAAATTGTTTTTCGGTTGACCGGAAAATATTTTAAGGTGTACTGGAAAACATTATTTACAACAATTCCGACCGTGTCATTTTTTTTCAGATCGACCGGAAAATACAGCCCTTGACCGGAATTTTCCAATTTTTTTTAAACCCACCATAATTTCACTTTAATATTTTATAGTATTTACTATTTTAAATTTCCGAATTTAATAGCCAATCTTGATTTAACAAATAAGTCAACATTTCTAGGGTAAAGTAGTCAATTCGCACTACAACTGAGCATAGCTTACATGGTTTTAAATATCCAAATATAACTTACATGTCAAATGTCTAACCTGCTATAATCATCAATTCAGATTATTTTCTATATGTAGACTGTTACTAGTACAGTATTACTCAGTAAAATCAATCAATAATGTTGTGTGCATGTGTTAGCCTAATGGTAGAGTGGTTAATGCCCGGGTCAAAGGTCACGGGTTCAAGTCCACCGTCACGCGACCTTTAAAATTTCTTGTAATGTTTGTTAAAAAAAAAATCAATCAATAATGTTGGAATGAAACATCCTCCAAATCCAATTTTTAAAAAAAGGAGAAAAAAAAAATCTCTTATGGGACAAAAACAAATCTTGAATTTAGTATGATTTCAGTGACATTATATACTCAAACAGATCTCTAGAATTTCAAAAGAAAAACTTATTTCTTTAATTGGTCTGTGTTCTTGAGGTGGACGAATGGGAACTTTCACATCCGATCATAAATCATAAATAAAAAAGAAAAGGGGCCAAGCAAAAGCAAAAATTATTATTATTACTATTATTACTACAGAAAGACACATTTTTTCAAGGATAACCCTTTAGTTCCCAGATTTCCCACGTTTCTTGGTCTTATATCGTGTTCCATATTTAAAGGAAACCCAACAACCCCCCATTTGCGACAAACTAACTGAAGCATCTCAGCATTTCTGGAGCTCTGATTTCAAGAACTCATGGCCTCTTATAGCCATTTCTTGGTGATCTTTGCTCTAGTTTCTTTAGCTGTGTTGTTGTTTCTTCCAAGAACTGCTTATTCCATCCCCTTTGTCGTTTTTCATGGTAATTTTCCTCTGATGTGATGGATTAGCTTTGGTTTTCCATTTTATGATGAGTATTTTACTGTTTTTGGGTTCGATTTTGGTTTAATGTGGGCACTATTTCATCAATGAGTTTGCTGATTGATTTGTTTTGGAGCTAAAACGTAGCAATTCTTATGAGCTTTTCTGTTCCTGGCACTGTTAGTAAAAGCGCCGAATTTTCTTTAGAAGTTAATAATTCTTCCTCGTTTTGTTATTTTAATGTCGGAATATTTCTGTTGATGGCTATCTTTAATTTAACTACTTTAGGCGAGTTGGAGACAGATTTGGTGTTTTTCAGTTGCTACTTTTTAGTTTTTAGAAGATTGACTTCTGTCAGGTAAATGGATAAAGATGTACTCTTCTTTGAACTTTTCACTTTTTCTTTACGGGGCATTTTCTTGAAACCATTTTGTAGAATACTCGATTTTATTTAGGTCGATCCTGTAATAATTGATGTCATATATTTGAGGTGGTTGAATAAGATTTTCACTGTAGCAAGGGAATAAATGATGGTTACTAATGAGAACTAGGTAATCTAATGTAGTAGCAGAAATATAAGTGAATGAGGATCGTTTAAAGCACCAACGAAACTTAATGTTCCCTTCTGAGAGTGTTTTTCTCGTGTGTGGATATTTATTTCCAGTTCTTGTAATTCAAAACCAAGCCATTTACAGTTTCTGCAATTTCAGTAGTTAACTTATGAATCCTCATTGTTAACTAAATATGGTTTTGCTGTTCGAAATAATGTTGCAGGTATATCGGACAATTGCAATAACAGAGGGATTACACAGTTCACCACTCTTCTAAGTAATTGGTCTGGCTCACAAGGACATTGCATGTATGATGCTCTTGCTGTCTCGATTCTCTAATCATTTATAAACACATCTAACAACACATTCATTTCTAAGTTATTCTTTTCTATCATGTTGGAAGCACTGCGCTTTAAGAAGTACTACTCTTATCACTTATGTCAATATACATTGCTTCATATTTCTGATCCGAAGAGTTATTGACTCTGAAACGTCAAACCCTGCTTGTTAATTATTTTGTTTAAGCAAATGGAACTATTTGTTTCTAGTTAGATCATGACTTGACCTTGTAATTTTCTTGGTTCCTTTTTAGTGAAATTGGAAATGGTCAATTAGATTCCTGGACTATGCCCTTCTTTGAACAGGTATTATTATTTCTTCATGAAATGACTGGATAATCGTTCGTCTCTATGAACAGAATGGCAAATGATGTATTCTGATTTTGTGATGTAGACAGCGTTAGCTTGTGAGAAGGTATCGTAACTTTGTCTGAGAAGTTACTCTATTGGCAAGGAAGTTTTTCTCAGATAGAATGCATTCAACTTACAGGTCAAGAGCATGAGTGAGCTAAGTGGAGGTTACAACGTTATCGGGCTCTCCCAGGTGATATTAGAGTGTTGGATCACAAATTTTAAGCTTTATATTCTTCATCAATTGCACATAGTTTTGCCCTTCTGGAAATCATAATGAAATCTCATCATCTCATGGATGTAACTCTCATATTATGTTTGGTTAAGCTTGTTTTCTTTGTTATGCAATAAGGACTATGAGGTCAAATATAACAATGAAACTCATAATGTACCGGGGTGAAAACTTTCAAATGGTTTGTTTTATAATCGTGTGTGAAAACCTTCTTGTTGTTTAGCATCCTCATTACATGGTTTCCCGTCTTTATGTACATCTCGGTCTTGTACTTTTCAGGGTAACTTGGTTGGGAGAGGAGTCCTTGAGTTCTGTGACGGAGGACCCCCTGTAAGTGCATTCCCATGTCTCTGGGATGAAGAATTTTGAGACATTATTATCTACAGATTCCATATTTTAGCATTCTTTCCTGCAGTCCTCCTACTCTATATATTTTTAATCTTCCTTTTGACCTATTATTTTAACATTGGTAATATGTGACTAAATTGTTACCTTGGTTTTATTTGCATCTCTTGTTTTCAAAGAGAACGAAAGTGTTCGTGTACCAGTTCTAACTGTAATCTGAAACCTCAATATATATAGAAATTCTTCATATTTGTCACCTTGGCAACAGGTCAGAAATTTTATCTCTCTGGCAGGTCCACATGCTGGAATAGCTGCCATTCCCCTCTGCTCGGTAAGTTTTCTTTTTCGACTCATTGAATCTTCTTAGATGTCATATCATTCAATGTTTAGTGATCATCAGAAAATTACTCGCGATAGTTCTGAGGGAAATATCGACATACATAAATACACCAAGAACTGACTAGAGGAGAGGAGATAACTGCTTTAATACCTCGTCACTGGCTTTTCCATAAGTCGCCTAGTTTTGAATGGTCCACGGGTTAGATAATAAACATTTGAAGAACGGAAAGGCTAATAACAACTATAGATGGTTAGAGATAGAGGCTAACTCTCCATTTCACGTAGCAATTGTTTGTGACATACTCGATCTCCTCATGACCTGAAAATTGGTTATGATAAAATCTGAATTTATCATGCCTAATTTTGCAGGCAGCTTGGTTTTGCATTATAGTGGACGTTTTGATCGAGTTGGCAGTTTACAGCAACTATGTTCAGGTTTGGAATTACTCGACGTATTGTTTGATTCAAATATTCTACAGATTCTGCAGGCACATTCACAAATCACACAAATAAAGGAAATTGTGTGCTGTTTTGCATCCTGTTTTCTGGATCAACTTTAAATTTCTATGTATATTCTTTCCACTTATAACTTGTTCGTTGTGATTAGCGAGTAACCTGTTAGTTAGTCTCTCACTGTGTTTGTTTTCTTTTTCTTCACTCGACTATTCGAGTATGATCACACACCCCCTTCTGATTCGACTAGCTTTATGTGGTTGCAGGAACATCTAGCGCCTACTAACTACATGAAAATCCCGACAGTGAGTGATACGATCTTCTTCCTTCCCAACTATAGTTCTGCTGTTACTCTTCCTTTATCTCGATATGTCCTCACTTTGTCACTTCTTCTATTTCAATTCTCACATATTGGACGATTTCTTTCACAATCAGTTGGTGTATAAGACTATAAGTTAAACGAATGCCTCTCACTCTCATACTCGGATTTATTTGATAAAAAAAATTGAAAATTCGACTGAGCTGGACACGCTTATTTCTTATGATCAGGATCTAAATGGCTATGAAAAAGGATGCAAATTTCTCCCTGTGCTAAACAATGAGTTTCATAGGAATTCCACGTACAAGAAGCGGTTTTCTAGCTTGGAGAACTTGGTACTAATTAAGGTAAATCGGAAGTTCTTCCGTTTCTTGGCCAGTCAGGAACATATATGGTTTTTATAGTTTCTTAGTACTAACCTTTTTTGTAATATAGCTCAAGAATATGTTTCTTCACTTTCCTTCAGTTTGAAAACGACGTTGTTTTGGTGCCGAAAGAGACCTCTTGGTTTGGGTATTTCCCTGATGGTTCTTGGGACCCTATTTTGCCTGCACAAGAGGTATAGTATTTTGCATTTATGTTAAATTTCATCTTTTAGATAAATTTCATGTTTGGTAATCTGTATATTAAGTATTGTACGGTCATTAGCTATGATTTTTACAAAAAATAATGTAAAAAACAACTTTCTTGGCTTGTTTAAAGATCTTTAGTCAAGAATGACCAAACTAGCCTTGTCATTTGCTTCCTAACTGCAGCAGCTTTCAATCTTGCAGACAACCCTCTATACAGAAGATTGGATTGGTTTGAAAACCTTGGATGAAGCTGGGAAAGTGAAGTTCGTCACCGTGTCCGGGTCCCATCTAGAAGTTTCCTACGGCGAGATGAAGGACTACATACTCCCATACTTGCTCGAAAATGCCACTGCACTACCAAGACTATCAGATTCAGAATTATCTCATAAGGGAATGATGCTCAAGCTGTATGCTTCTGATTGAAGAGACTAACCATTGTAGACATTTTTCAGAACACGAATTCAGTCGAGATTTTCTGTACCACGACGATACTACGATTTAGTTGGCTATATGTTGTACTGCATGAACCAGAAAATGTATCAATCCTTAGTCTCAAATAAAATATAGGGAGTATCTTCTTGGGTTCAGATTCTAACATTCTTGTCCAGATTGTTCTTACATTCTTCTGCAGTCATATGATACGTCGTTGATGATGAATCTCATTTGTTTTTGGCCTATATCAACTTAAAAACAAATGACATACTCCCTCCGTCCCAATAGAAATGTCCACTTGCTTTGGGCACGGTTATTAAGAAACATGAGTAAAAGAAGAAAAAGTGGAGAAAAAGTGGTAGGTCCTACGGCTTTTGAAGAGTTAATTATTTATATTTTTGGAATGAGACCTTGTTATTGGAACAGATAAAAAAAGAAAACGAGACCTTGCTATTGGGACGGAGGGAGTATTATTGTATTTTAGTATAATTACTTGTGGGTGCCATTTTCACTTTCTTTTTCTTACACAAAAATATCACAAACAAAAACTTGTTCATCTCATCAGTAATGATTGTCTTCTTTTACTAAAAATAGTAAGGAACATAGTTATTGTGAGTTAGGAGGTATCGACTTTGGTACTCGAATGAAATTTTCTTTGATCTATAGTATTTAAACACCATCGAGTAGACACACACACACACACTAGCTACAACCTAAGATAGAGTGTTGGATCATCAAAACGTCGAAGAAACCAAGGTTTTTTTGGGAAGAAATCTTACATCATTATGGTTCAACTACTCATCCCAAAAACTAGATTGACCAAACAAATGCCAAATTTTGCAACAAAAAAGCAAAGATCCATCATAGTTAGTTTCTCAATTTTGATGTTCATTGGTTGATGATTTGACTCGTCTCTATGTGCATATTTTGACGAGAGTGTGGGTATTTATATCATCAACCATACCATGCACGTTACGGGCACTAATGAAATAAAACACGAGACTGAAACACGGAAAACTCGTCTGCAGAAGATCCATGGCACATATTTATATCATCAGAGTAACCAAAAAGTGAAGGCCAACAGATTAGCTAGATTACAAAGAAAAATAAAAATAAAAGGCACCCAAAGTTCTACCTTTGAGGGCCTTATTTATGCAGGAAATGCGGGCTCTCTATGAACAGCTTTATACAGCAACAATTCTATACTTCTTCCAAGAAGGTGGGAGAGCTTGCTCGGCAACGACCCACGGGGACCCACTGACGAGCTGCATGTTGATATTACACGGATGCCGTCGCTGGTTGATACTCTCTAGGGTAAAGACTCTGTCTGATGCTGCTCAAGGTTTCTAAGTACAATACGAGCAAAGATTTTGGCTTGAATCGGGGCGCCTGCTGCTGCCGCTGCTGCACGCAGCACCCGTGGAGCTCCAGCATTCTGGAGGAGTTTCACGTGAAGGGGAGCGTGCCGATCACCAAGGATTGTAAACTAAAATTGAAAATAAATGTGAATATTATCTTTGCAATATAAGAAATTGTAGCATCCAATTTCCTAGCATGAGAAATTGAATGCAGTCATCTACCTGAAGAAGAGCAAATGCAGCACATCCTTTTAGTGTAGGAGAAGGATTTCGGAGCATAGCAACGAACCTTCCGATCTCAGCTCCGCTGCATCAAAGTAAATTACGAACACAATGAGAAAGGCAACGAAATGTTTAAGAGAGAGACAGAGAGTGAAAACCTGCATCTCAGATGACCAGCTTCTTGAATACGAGCATATTCTGTTATTTGCGTGAGTGCTGCAGGGGCAGTCGAAGCAGCAGCAGCAGCAAATGCTTGCGGATCAGAAAAGGTCGTGAGAAAAGCTTCGATATGTTTCAAAGCGACTCTTCTGAGCCCATCTAATTTTACACTCTTGGAAGTTCCCTCAGCAGATGTTCCTACCAGGGCAATTTCGTCCATTCTGCAGAGAAAAATTTCTAATTTTAAAATTCTGAGGCCACTATCTGCAAATTCCAAATAGAAACTAGACCCGCAAGAAACGGTAGAAGAGATATTATGATCGCAGTAACACACCAGCAAATTGTCATAAATTAATAATCTTTCCATAAAAAAAGAATCGTTCGGATTTCAGTCAATCATCAGTTTGAAGAGAGCACAGGCAAACAACTATAAGCTTCATTTTCAGACTTAGACTAATAACCTAAATTTCCCACTTTTGACTCCCAACAATTTGATTTCAGCCCGTCGCACTAAATAACAGCACAAGAAATCATGAGGTAAGGGATTCCCATAAGATTTTACTAGCAATATGAATAATAGTAATATTATGCTAACAAAACGTATCTGGATTCAGGAGTTTTGCTACATACCTCCCGTCAAACATATAGGCAAGCGCCAATGCTGACATGAAGCGTGCCATTTTTGACACAGAAGTAGAACAAAGACGAACGAGGACGAGAACCCCGCCTTCCTCTACAATGCGGAGAGCATTACCAGGGTTGAAAGCAAGATTCCAAAGAGCTCCTGCAGCAGTCTCGTGTACATCCTGCAAGTTAAGGAAGAATTCAAGATCAATACGTAGCCTATTATACGAAAGTATCATCATCTTCTACTGTAAGTCTGTAAGCTATTCGAAAATATAAATACAGCAAGTGTTAATGACATTTCAATAAAGTAACATCTGGCATAATGAAGACGCACATCCACAACATGTAAGGGGCAAAGTACCATCCTTTGGTTGCCTAATGAAAAATCAAGAGATAATTTAAAACGCAGTATGTATTATAAACTTACCTCATCATCAGACCGTGCCAACGAAATTAGTGGGGCCACGCCTCCTTCTTGCCCAATAGCAATGCTATACCGAAGGAATGTACATGAGAATACATATTTCTATAGATGACAAATAAATAAAAATTTATATCTTATTGAACCATACAAGATATTTTACTGAACCATACAATATATTTTCGTGCATACAAATAAGTTTTCCTCCATAATATTTTATTTTTCACAAAAAAAGTATATTGTGTCATTATAAACATTTTAAAAGAAAACAGCCCAACTTATATAAATATATTTTACTATTTAATGGCTACTAACAAAATTTCATATAATGATAAGATACATCCCTCTGGATGAAAAAAGTACTCACAAGTATGGCTAATGGTTATCTTTAGTCCAACGGGATGGAGCAGATTGGAAATCATGAAATGCTATGCACTGAATATTCCGTACAGACCAATCCATGGCTATCTTCTTAAAATAGAAATGATGTGTGTATATTAGTAATTTACACACATACCTATTTGCTTCAGACACAGACAATCCCCAAAGGGCACCGGCAGCTCTCTCCTGAAGGCCATGAGAGGTATTTACGCACGAACTTGCTAGAGCCACCTAACCACCACAAGAAAATAAAAAAACAACGGCCTCATAAGAAGCCAAAATGTAGCAATTATGGAAAAGTAGCTTTACTGAGTTTCTTCCACAGATTGATGCAGCGATGAAAGTAGTAGTCCCACAATTAAATAAATCCAGGCAAATGTCCGATACTGGATTTTCACAAATTAATCCAACCATGCAGCCCTAAATTCTTAATGCTGACCAGAAACGGAATATAAGAAACAATTCATACCAATGCCTCCACTCCACCTGCTGCTGCAATTCCTTCTCGATTTTTATCGTCAAAGGATAAATTCCACAATGCACCAGCAGCTTCTTGCCTGCACCATCAACCAAAAGTGGGATTCTTTTCATTCTCACAAGCATCCAGTAATGAAACCAAATGACTCTTTGCTCAATCCAGCTTCCCACAAAAACATCAAAAGAAAATCGAAACAAAATTAAAATCCAAAATTTACAAAAATATATATACACACCTGACACCATCAGTAGGAGAACGAGTAAGTTGCACAAGGGCTTCAAGAGCTCCAGCCTCACGTCCTACTGCAGCATTGTTATTATTGCTATCTCCGTGAGCAGCCAAATTTCCTAGTGCCCTAGCAGCCTGTCAGTATAGGTCAAGCCATAAGGGTAAGAAACTGGTCGAGCATAGAAAAACATTCAATTAAATTATTTAGAATAGTAGAAGAAACTGAATATACGATTTGTTGTAGATGACAAGCAAAAAGAAATTGGAAATTTAATATGCAGAGAAGAGAGTTTGACACAATCAGATAATACAAGATATAAGAAGCATGTGCTAGATGAGTCAATACAGAGATTAGTTTGAAGGAGATACAAAGAAGCCGAAGAAACATGCATTTATAACCCTAGGCAGCTCATATAAGAAGGAATTTGAGAGTATAACCAAATTCTATGAACTTAACAAAAATCTTTCTGTGCTACCTCATGGCAAGAAAAGAATCATGGGAAAAATATCAGCAATAAATAACAACTTTCTGACTAAAAAGTAAACAATGGTCTAAAATTCGTCGCAGATCATGGCACATTAATTACAATATTAGTCTGGTGGCCCACAAACAAGAAGCTGATCAATTTAGCATCTGGATTACAACCATAGATATCTCTAGATACCTCAACATCAATTCAATCCTGGACCATTAAAGATAAGAGACAGATAGGAAAATGCACAGGGTGCTTATCATTTTTCTTGATATCCTAAACAAAGAGGATTGACTAATTAATAGTTCTGACAACTGTCCGACAAGAAAAGCAGAGCAGAACAAAGTACGAAACGGGTCTCTTTCACAATTTATTACTAGATCAGAAATGCACCTGCTCCTGCACTCCATCAACCTTGCAACTTTGAGCTAGTGCAACTAAGGCATGCAGACCACCAACCGAAGCTACTTCAACACTGCATTTATCATCTGCTGCCAAATTAGCTAATGCACCAGCAGCACGCTCCTGAAATCAATAAAAAAGATCCACCAAAGATATACTTAAGCATGTCGAATTTCACTTATTTTCAGTACCATTATAATGCAGGACGTTACCAAAACTCCTTCACCACCACTAGACCTTGACCACTTAAAGATAAGATCAACTAAAGCCTTTACACCGCCGGCTTCAGCAAACGAACCCTATAATAGGAACTTTATTTATCAAAATCACAAGATTAAAGCTTGAAGTGATATGCAAACGAAAAGTATAAATAACAATAAAAAAAGAGAACCTTGTGATCTTCGCCAACAGAGAGGTTCCATAGTCCTCCAGCAGCCTCTTCAGCAACCAATCTGTTCGCTGACCTAGCAAGATTTACAAGCACGCTTATGCCTCCTTCCTCAGCCACAGCTTTAGCTACATTGGCATTCACTGATAAGTTTGCTATGGCCTACATACAACAGCAGTTTCACTAAGATTATTTTACGGCCCTATTATGGATTCATAAATACTAAAAGCTAGAAGACACCTATGATTTTAGAGAGCCTTTTACCTTTTCAAGAACAAGAGTCATATTATACATTATTATGAAATCATAAATAATAAAAAGCTAGAAGACACTAATGAGTAAAAAGAACCTTAAACCTATTTGAGAACAACAGTCATATTATACCAATAGTAAATCAAACTGAACATAAATAGCAAGAATGTCACCTTAGCAGCCTCTACTTGAAGCCCTTCCTGCCATGAACAGGCAAGGTTCAGGAGAAGACGTATTCCACCATCTCGCGTAACTGCTTCGGCTCTTCCAGTGTGGATACTAGCATTTTCATCGTCAATCACAACAAAAGTTGCAAGTGCCATAGCTGCTTTTTCTTGAACTTCTTCTTGCGGACTCTGGATGAAATTAAGCAACAAACTCGTGCCTTGGTTGAGCCAGAAATCGTCCAAGCCGGATGGGTTGGTTTCAGAAACACGTAGAAGTGAACTCAAAATTATCCATTCAATCCAATCCAGAATCTCTTTCGTTTTTCTATCTTTGGTATTTCTCCAGTCAAGGAAAGCATTTTGATTATTCTTTGGCATATCGACAAATAGACTAGCTACTCCTTTTAGAATATCAGTGAAGACAGCCAGTAGCACTTTACCTTTATGATATTTATTCGTGGCAGCCTCCTCAAGTGACGCACAATTCAAGGCACACAAAACCTTTAGACTGTACGAGGATGAAAAAAGACTAGTAACCACAATTGGCGTAATATCTGTTCTAGAAACATCTAATGCTATTAGGTGTGGAAATTTAGTCCAGTGTTGTGAAACCACATTCCACTTTATATTCGTTGTTCCTGAAACTGAGAGGAACCTTACAGATGTTACATTCCCTAGGGCCGTCTCATCAACTTTTTGGCAGTCAATGAACCCAATATCAGTTAAATTCGGGCAATGTTGTGCCAAAGCATTGATTGCTCTAGCATCCACTTCGTGTATGCCTGAGAGCCAAAGCTTCTGCAGTTTCGGACAACAGATTGCAATTGCTTTTATAGCATCACTACTGATTTTTTCACAGAAATCTGGTCCGATCATAAGGCATTCTAGTGCTTCATGCCGGGCTGCAAGTACAGAGAGTGTAGCATCAGTCATTTTCCTGCAACAGTCACCATTAATCTCACGCAAATTCTTAGCTTGAAGATGTATGATAGCATCAGCAGATTCAGGACCGCGGAACCGGATCTTCTGAAGACTCTCACATCGAGAGGCAAACGATGCAGTAGTTGCAGCATCACACTTGTGGTGGCGGACATCCAATGCCTGCCACAAACATGGAGATTTACCTAGAGCCAGCCATGCCCGACAGGTAGACGACAAGCTAGCTCGATCCCTGTAATTCAGAGACGAGAAAAGCTGAATCACTGTATCATCAGGTAGGCTTGTCCAATCAAGCACACCTTTTTCATCCAAACTCAAACTCTCATCAACTTCAGGGCAGTCCAATTTCTCTTTGCCCCTCTTCACAACCCTCCTCCGCACTCTCCTACTCATAATCGGATCAGTTTTTAGCACACAATCACTCGAAACCACTGCTCCCAATAGCCAATAACTTACCCAATGCTAAAGCCAATAGTATTAACAACCACATAAACAATGCAGATTGCAACACCCTTTTCTCTTCATCACCATGAAGTGTCAAAACAAGATACTGTTATCCTAGCACCGATCAAATTCGATCACCAACTGCAATAATGAAGAACCCTAACAATTCCCCAAACCATAAAGAACCAAAAACCTCATCTAAATGAGGTCACAAAGGCTCGGTTTTTTAAGAACCATTGATGAACAAGCAGATAACCAGAAAAGCACCTGATTTACCAAACCCAAAACTCAAAATTAGTAAAGCTGGCAAAAATGAGTCAAAGAGGATTGCCCTCTACCCTCAAAAGCCCTAATTTGCGAGTTCCACACGCGCTACAATACATATAGGATCAATTCCAAACACAAATGCATGCAAGAGGGAAAAATTGAATTGAGTTTTACCATCAATCTCAAGATGTTCTTAGCCTTCTGGGCCTTATGGTAAACCCTTAAATCTCCAGTCTTGGCATTGAATCTAATACCTTTTTTACCACATTCAAGAAAACTTGGTATATATGCCACAAGAATGCAAGATATGTGATGGGCACACAAGCTGTCACAATCAGTCAATCACCTCCTCCAAATATGATGCATATGCTTGTATGTGTGAGTATATCTCTAACCTAGAGGTCAGGAACAGGAAGGGTAGAAGAGAATTCAGTATAGTATGTCAAATTTTGTGAGATTGTCCACCCCTCTCTCTATCTCTATCCTCTCCTCTCCTCTCCTCTCCTCTCCCTCTCTCTCACGGGCAGAAGAAGCAGTCAAGCAGCTAAATAATCAATTCTCAGTGATGCGTTACAAAATTCATGAAATCTAAATGGGTTAATTGTCACTTATGGCCGATCTTTCACTCCGTGGTGATTTTATGGCCTGACCTTCCGAAATATTCAAAAATGGTCCGACCTTTACTCCGCTGTGACATTTATGGCCTGAGACAAAAAATCCGGCAACGGAAAAATGACTAGGATGGCCAAAAGATGATGTGGATATTCATACCTTATTTTTTAAATGACGTGGAATTTACATATGCCATCTAGACAAAATAAATTGGATTAATTATCACTTATGGTCCGACCTTTCACCCCGTGGTGATTTTATGGTCTGACCTTTCGAAATATTAAAAAATGGTCCGACCTTTACTCCGTTGTGACATTTATGGTCTGGGATCGAAAATTCGGTAACGGAAAAATGACTAGGACGGTCAAATGATGATGTGGATATTTATGTCTTATTTTTTAAATGACGTAGAATTTAGATATTTTAGATACGGAAGAAAGGTCTGGAACCTTTTGTTTTAATTTTGGTCAAAGTTTTTTTTTTTAAATACAAATTTATTTTGTCTAGATAGCATATCTAAATTCTACGTCATTTAAAAAATAAGGCAAGAATATCCACATCATCATTTGGCCGTCCTAGTCATTTTTCCGTAACCGAATTTTCGGTCCCAGACCATAAATGTCACAGCGGAGTAAAGATCGGGCCATTTTTGAATATTTCGAAAGGTCAGGCCATAAAATCACCACGAGGTGAAAGGTCGGGCCATAAGTGATAATTAATCCAATTTATTGTGTCTAGATGGCGTATGTAAATTCCACGTCATTTAAAAAATAAGGCATGAATATCCACATCATCATTAGGCCGTCCTAGTCATTTTTCCATTACCGGATTTTTGGTCCCAGGCCATAAATGTCACATCGGAGTAAAGGTCGGGCCATTTTTGAATATTTCGAAAGGTCAGGCCATAAAATCACCACGGGGTGAAAGGTCGAGCCATAAGTGATAATTAACCCAATCTAAATTTGGGATCGATTGATAAAATTGGAGAGAAATGGAGAAAGTCGAAATTGGGAATGTTGGTTCATTTACATGTAGTGCTTAAAATATTCTTGCTATTACATTTGTTTTTTACTTGCATTGGTAGCAACATTGTCAAATTATCAGCGTGAGATAATAAATCTTGATTGTTCTCATTTTTCAAAGGCAAAATTGGATTTCCTTTATATTTTTGTTTAATTTTATGATTATTAATGTATTTTATTTTATTTTATTGTAGAGAATACTTGTAATATGCAAGTGTTCTGATATTTAAGTATCGAGTGTGATTCATATTTCGTGGGCTAGTATTAATTTTGTATAAACTTTGACTATTGCCCGGGGAACGTTGTTGGAGGTCTCCGGATATTTTTTTAACTTGATGTCGATGTGGAATATGATAAATTCTTAACTATATTTGAAGTCGGGATAGTTGTTTGAAATTCAGGTAGGGAGATTGTTGTGGTTTTTGCTCAACCATCCAAACTGACATAGTTCGGGAAGAGGGGAGAGATCCTTGTGTTCTTCGATTGAGTTACTATTTGCATGAAAATGAAGGCGGCGTCACCTATCGTGATTATTCCGACTCTATCATCTATACCTATTATAAAAGTATCTTGTTTACAGAAATTGATTTGCCTATTATACTCCATTATAGATTTAATTATATGGAAATAATGTATATCATATACCATATTTATCTATTATATATTATTAGATTATACTTATTCTTACTTATTTAAATTATTTAGGGTAGTTTAATAAATTAATATAAATATGTTTTATTAATTTGATCACATGAGATAAGAATCCTTTGATATAAGATAATAATCCTCTTGCATTTAAATTTCTTCAATATTGTGGTATGATTTATCTATTTTTTACATAACTATATTATTTAAATTTATTATGATATGATTATTTTATTTTTCATACATATATATTCTTATTATTAAAATCTATTAATAGTACGTTGCGACGCACGTACGACACTACTAGTTGCCGTAAAAGTTTGTCGGATGCTGACCCCTCAATTTTGAATGATGAAAGTATGATATGTTTTACAAGTATGGATCAATTAATAATGTTGCTCATAATTTAACAAGTTATGCAAAATTATGTACTAGTGAGATTGTTCGGACGTCCAATTTTCCTTATTGGCTGAGGGAATTATCGTTCGTGGATTATGAATAAATTAATGTTCAATACTTCAATTGGGTCTGTCTCTCAAGTTATATTTAAGATGTCCAAATATTGTGTGGATAAAGTTTTATTGTACACTTAATTAATGAATTATTTCAACATGCTTCAAACATGTTTCTCTTGTACTCTATGAAGTCAATTATTTTTCTTCCTCAACAATTAATATATTTTGTTTTTTTCCAAATTTTGGTACTTGTTTTGAATTTCGAGGGAGATAATTTGAGTATAGATGGCATAATATGTTTGAAATGTTTCAAAAATTTTATCAGAAAGAAAAGATTTATGCATGTATATATATGATTCAGAGTGTTGTGAGAGATCTTTTATGTTTCATGCATTTGTTTGTAATATACTAGTATAATTCATTATTCTAGAAAACAAAAATATTTCACACAAATATTTAAAAAAAGGGGAAGACAAACTGATAAATATTGCAGTAGACGTCAAATGACATCATATTTGAAAAAAGTAAAATGCAAAAAAGAATGTGAAAAAAAAATAAAAATGAGATTCGTAACTGTTATATATAAACATTTTTTATTTTTTTGTTTAAACTGCTAGAAACATTTTGAAAATATAAGGCTTGCATAATATCTACGTGTTTTCCTAAATGCAGATGTTGCAATTACTTATCCATGTTCATACCTCATAACCATACTGATACTTGTAAGCTGTAACTGAATTCAAGTTTATATACTTTTCAATTATAAAATAATAATTTAAATTTAATTTTGACAAATGAAATATTATATGTTATTTTTTGTTCGTTTGATTTGAAGGCTTGATCGAATAAGAAGAAGACAATGGTTGAAAAACAATGTACTAATGTGTTTATTGGTTCGAATTTGAAAGAATCATTGGCTCTAGCACTATCAATAGTTATGTCGCGAGTAAAATAATGTAAATAAAATTTGCATCTTTTTTATATTTGTTCATTTACAATGACAATGATTTCTTTCATAAAAAGAAAACGCTTATAAATATCTGCAACGTACAACAATGGATTCATAATATTGTGAATTTAATTGTAATTGTTTACTCCGTAAAGGCGTAAAATATACTCTTGTATATGATAATGTTTTTTTAGGATTGCATTGGATAAACACAAATTTAAAGTAAAGAAAAAATATATTTCATACATAGAAGAGAAAAGGTAAACATTCAAGTCCAACTGCTTTGTGCATTGAACAACTTTTAATTGACTCATTAAATATTAGTATATGCGAGTTGGTATTCAAAGTATTTTCGTAAATTTCAAAATATCAATTTAAATTAAGTGTCATATTTTAAAATTTTATTAAAAATAATATCAAATTTCTCATTTTATACTTGTTCATAATGTAAATTCTTTAATTATAAAAATTTTCATATAATAAAAATATTAAATTTATTCACTTCCTCGATTTTTCACAGACTTATACGTAAATGGAGAGAATAATTGACCGTTACTTATATTTAATACAAAAATCCAATAAATAAATGGTTGACTGTCGCAATTTAATACTCCGTACTACTATAAACAATAAATTCATAAGTGTGAATACTGAATACCAATGCCGACATCAGTACAGTACGAGACAAACAACCCCGTCTCAATCACCACAAACGTACAAACGTCACTCGCTGTAGCGGTTTGTACCTCCTGAATTGACAGTCGCACGACACGCTTCGCTGCTTGTACGTTTCTGACACCTATATATAATTCCGAGACGAGAAGCTCCTGCTTCCGCTTCCCAACTTGTACCTGTCTCCACTAATCCGGAAGCATGAGAATTGAGCAAGGTCCGGTGATGACGTCACCCCCCTCGCCGCCGTCGTGCTACTCTCGTTTCTGGTCGTCAGCGACCAGGTCCAAGCCGATTTCTCCGCCGCCGGACGGCCGGTCGAGCTCCGACGGCGTCCTCGCCCGGCGGTTAGGCCTGATTGATCTCATTCTGATTGGCGTTGGAGCCTCCATCGGCGCCGGGATATTTGTCGTTACCGGCACCGTCGCCCGTGACACTGGTCCAGGTCTCTCAGTACTTACACTTCGCTAACTTGTTTAGTTGATTTTCTTTATTTTTTATTTTTATTTACTTTTTAGCGCGTGATGCTTTTTGCTTTAGTGCGTGCATGTGAAAGGCTAAGGCAATTTTAAGGAGATGTATATTAGAAAATTAGTTTGACGTTTAGGAATTTAATGGCAGAATTTGGAGAACTTTTATTGTTGAGATACATAGATAGTTATTAACTTATCATAGCCTGATTATTGTATTAAATGGTTCTAATGTTTTTGTGATTCTGCTTATAGCCTCATTTGTCAGAACAAATTGAGATAAACAGATTAATGCATTTAATCACAATCTTATTATTTATCATTTAGGAAAGCTAATTTCTTGGTATTGTGACAGATAGAGCATATGTTTATGTTATGCTTGATTGAATGTGAAAGTAATGCACTTGAAATTTAACCGATATTATGATTTGGTAAGAATTTCCAGATTTTCATCTGAGATGAGTATGTGATGATGAAGTAGGACATAATGCAGATGGTTATATTATTTCACCCAAATAAATCCTCTTTTTTTCTGCTGCAGGAGTTACAGTTAGCTTCATCATTGCAGGAGCATCTTGTATTCTTAATGCTCTCTGTTATGCTGAACTAGCTTCTCGCCTGCCTGCAGTTGTTGGTGGAGCGTACATGTATACTTACTCAGCTTTCAATGAGCTCACAGCTTTCTTAGTGTTCACTCAGCTGATGCTCGACTATCATATTGGTGCGGCTAGCGTAGCACGTAGCTTAGCTAGCTATTGGGTTACTGTCTTGGAGCTGATTCCCTTTTTCAAGGATAACATTCCAAATTGGGTTGGGCATGGTGAAGAAGTTTTTGGAGTATTGTCTATTAACGCACTAGCTCCTATCATCCTAGGGCTTCTGACGGTAGTGCTGTGCCGGGGTGTTGGAGAGTCTTCGATATTGAACTCTATCATGACAGTGACAAAGGTTTCCCTTCCGTCATTCCTTCTCTTCTCCTAAATTTCTGAACTTTTGCTCTGATGAACTTCTCCTATCAACAGTTGTGTAGTACTAAGTACTGACTCATGACGTATCGTAACATCCTATTAGAAGAAAAATTGTCTAGTTCGGTTACGGCTGTTGACTAATGTTCAGAGAATCTCTGCTACATATTATCCATTAACTGAACTTAGTTTAGCAGTTAAATGGTAAATGTATACTGCTGCTAAAATGGAAAAAGGGAATACCATTGATATAGTCGAGCGATATCCCAGTCTTCTGTTGCTCAATATTATTTTCCTTATTTCTGTAAAAGTAATTTAAAGCATGCAAGAGTTGTATTTGTGGCATGCATCCTACCTAACATTTGAAACCAGTATTGAAGAATATAGAAAGATCATGGGCTCGTATGTTTGATAAAACATGAAATCTTCTGCAGGTAATCATTGTTCTTTTTGTCATAATTGCTGGAGCTTTTAAAGTCGACGTTTCAAATTGGTCTCCCTTTGCCCCAAATGGTGCCAAGTCAATATTGACAGGAGCAACCATAGTATTCTTTGCATATGTAGGATTTGATGCAGTTGCTAATTCTGCAGAAGAATCCAAGAGACCCCAGGTATGTTGAAGGCGGATAAAACGTACATATAGTGTGAATATTAAGTTGGTACTGAGTGTCCTGAACTTCATTTTTCAGAGGGATTTGCCATTAGGCATCATTGGCAGCCTCGTGATCTGTATTGCATTGTATATTGCTGTTTGCTTAGTAATCACCGGAATGGTCCCGTACAAATATCTTGGAGAAGAAGCACCTTTGGCTAATGCTTTCACCTCCAAGGGCTTGAAATATGTTTCTGTCTTAATTAGCTGTGGTGCAATTGCTGGACTTACAACGACACTTCTAGTAGGGCTCTACGTTCAGGTAAATCTCGTTATAATATATATTTCAATCAGTGATATTTCTGGTCTTGCAGTTCCCAATAAGTGATTGCTTGCATGTTCTAAGCAGTCTCGATTATATCTGGGACTTGGAAGGGATGGTTTATTACCAGCTATGTTAGCCAAAGTACACCCGGTGCGGCAAACCCCAGTTCATTCACAAGTTTTGGTTGGCCTTATTGCCAGCATATTGGCAGGCCTTCTTAATGTTCACGTGCTCTCACACGTTCTCTCGGTTGGATCCTTGGTAAGTCTTAGAAACTCGATTGCTATTTAATCCAGAATCAGAAAAACATGAAGGTGTTTTGGGTTCTCTAATTTGTTTTATAAAGCAATGACTATATCTTCTCAAGGAAAATCACCTAATCATTTGGTGGGCCAAAATAATCGAGTAAATCGTTTGTCTCAGACGGGGTATTCAGTTGTTTCAGCATGTGTGGTAACCCTGCGCTGGAAGGATAATAAGACATCAAACGTGGCTTCTACAAGGCGGATCTGTAATAGGGTCGAAGGCATCTTTTGCCTCATTGCAATTGCCTGCTGCGGATGTGCTACTGGCATGCTCTTCCGTTTTGGTGCTTCATTTGTTTTCCTCATCGTAGCTTCTTTGACTGCAATCTCTGCTGCTGCAACTCTCTATCTACGACACGTAAGTTATGACTCCTCGGAAGCTCAACTTTGATATTTGACGAAAATGGTTGCTCTTAGGTTTGAGTTAATGTGAAAGTTAGAGAAAATCTGGAGAAAAACTTATCAAATAACATAGAACGTTAAATCGCATGATCTGGCTCCTAGGGCCATAATTATACGAAGAACATGATGAGAGCTAGATAAAATTCTATCTTTTTATTTCCTAACATTTATTATTGAAGATACTAACTCATTGCATTACATTTTGTTTGATGTTTATCTTTGTAAATCGAAAATCAATGTCTGATATCAAATGCCACCGGAAGCTTAGGTGACCAATTGACATGATAATTTGAGTTTATTGTAGCTTAAAATCTAAATTGGTGATAATGTTATAGTTGTTCATGATGATTGGCGATTACACTAATTCCGCAACATGTTTTTTGCAGGCTTATATTGATCCACCAGGCTTTTCTTGTCCTGGAGTTCCAATAATTCCATCTATTAGCATTTTTGTCAATATGTTTTTATTCGCTCAGGTAATTCAAACACACAGTACTATTTCAACATCTTAGCACAGATAAAAAAACTTAGCTTCATAAAAACGCATACTGAATCTGGAGAAACAACATAATCCTTTTGAATTTCTACTTTGTATTGCAGCTCCACTATGAAGCGTGGGTGAGATTTGTCGCCCTCAGCATTGTTACACTCGGTATCTATGCATTTTATGGCCAGTTCCACGCCAACCCTGTAAGTCCAAATATGTCAATTATGTACCATAGGGTTCCTGCAGAAGAGAATCATAGTTTTGATCCTTAAAAATTATTCTGTTTTTATCAGTCGTGTTACTAATTTCGTAAGACACTGACGTGATCTACGAAGCCAGTTCTTTTAAGTCAAATGTTATATTATAGTACCTCTTAAGGGTCCAACGATCATGTATATAGGATTTATATGTTTGTAGAACTTGCTATTTTAGTTGCAAATTTTCACATATTTTCACGTGTATAATGTTTCTGCAATTTGCAAATTAGGCATGCATATCAAAGTGGAGAAAGATAACCATGCTGCCAACAAACATAAGAACATAAACACGTTCTCAACCCCCAGAATAGCTTGGAATTATTAATATTCCAAAATACATTCTGAAATTAAGCATGAGGTCTCATGATTTACCATAGTTATTGAGATGTCAATTTGATTACGTACATGTCTATTTTTAGGGATCTGATGGTGAAGTTTAGGATTCCTAATGGCAAGAGAGAGAGCCGACTGTTCCCGCGTCGTCATGTTCTTGACTCCATTGTAGGTAACTCCTTTTGTCATTATTGTGTGTATGTATATGGCATGTATGAATTGGCGAAATTGAGGATAATAGGTCTAGTTAGTGAGTGTATTGCACAGATTTGTACATGCATTACATACATACATTGATTATGAATCAGTACAACTTCACTTGGTATCTCTCTCTCTCTCTCTCTGCTCCTGTTTCAACAATTCTTGATCTTGGGTGAAGTAGCAATTTCTTTCCTACACTACAAGACTAGAAACTTGAAAACAGTATTTCCCCTCAACTCAAGTACAAACAACATCAGAATAAAAACCAACAATTGTCCTCCTCGTGCAATCTTGAATGCTTAGCAATTCTATATCGAAAACTTCAAATTGCTTCGCGCTGAAGAAGGTGGAAGGGCCGACCTGCAAGGCAATAAGGCACGTCTCGTATAAAATATCGCACCATATATATTTAGTCTAAATGAAAATCTTTTAGTTTTAGCCCCAAAAGATACATAATAAGTAAGACTTACTGGTGGCCCTAGCTCTGGTGGGACAATTATCCTTCGTTTTCCTCCAGGCTTCATGTCTTTGATTCCTTCCTCAAATCCTATATCACCGAACTTCCCACTCTCTTAGTTTCTCTCTCTCTCTCTCCAACAACGATACAACCAAAACATTATATTATCATATGCTCAAGTGTGTTTGCTACCTGGAATTAGCGCGTTATTACCAAGCCGAACTTTGGCAGGAGCACCTTGTAAGTATGTACTGTCTATACGTCTCCCCGACTCATTATAACCAATGTAGTGAAATGTCACCTGCCACAGAGATGAACGAGGAGAAAACCTCGAGTTATTAATCTTCCTCGAACAAAGACAGAGAGTGCAACTTCACATTGTGCCAATCGATCACAAACCAAAAAGTTGTGCAGAAAGTAAAGAGAAACCTGCTGACCATCCTTTGGACAATCACCTTTGCCAAGTGCAATGTCCCACAACATGAGCCCTGAATCACGCGTAACATAGTAGTCCGCTGCCACTACTTTAACCGTGAAACCTGAAGCATACACCGGAAGATGATCAGTTAATACATAACATAATAATAGCACAAGTGTGGTAGGAAAAGAATAAACCAAACCAAACCTTCTCTGATAAAACTAGGGAAGTCATCGGGCACGTTATTCTCTCTCTGAATCCGCTTGTTCTGCTCAAGTAGACGTCTCTCATCATACGGGGTCTGTTTCTTAGTCTTCCCGAAAGATGGCAACGCTGCAGACATGGCACCCGATCCAGCAAGGAAAGTGAAGAAGAGCCTCCTCCCCGTTTTCTCCTCAAAGTGCAATGAGCCTTTAGCCTGTTCTCTAGCAATGTCAAGATGCACATAAGCTACCAAGAACTGAAAAGGCCACTATAATTTATCCCAAATTGAAAACATAAAAAAATGGATACACACACACAAAGAGATATATATACGTATATACATATAGAAATATAGAATAATGAGCTCAAGTAATGATTACAGTTGGGCAGGCGCATTATGGCAGGAGCAAATAGGCAATGAGGGTCTGGTTTGAACAGATGAGAATCCATGAGATTGATAGGTTTGAATTGTACCTGACAAATTGGGCATTCACAACATTACAGCTGAATTTCACCATAATAAGTAGATCGGCAAATTCCATTTGTCATATACATGCCCATGATTTCTCGACTTTCAATGAAACCTAGAGAGAATTATGTTCCATGACGCGATAATGTTCTACCATCTACCCAATTTCTCTCTCTCTCTCTTAGATAGACATCACACGAGTATCTTATGGTTGCAATTTAAATTACGACACACACAGCAAGAATCCGTCTCTCAATTTGAAGAATTCGTAGATACGATGCATAACGAGAGAGAGAGAGAGAGAGAGAGAGACTTACAAGGGAAATAATTAGGAATGGAGGGCAATGGTAGAGAGAGTAAAGTCATAGCCTTTATCTTATCCTGGAATTGTTGTAGCCAAAAATCTCAAGGTTTTTTTTGGGAGCTTCAGAAATCACCCTTTTCTTTTCTTTCTTCTCTTCTCCAGCAAGGCAGCAACAACGGCTATGGCTGCTCTTGATCTTTATCTTCTCCTGCTTCAATCTGTTATTAATATACTCCCTCCGTCCCCAAATAATTGTCTCAGCAGTCATAATGTGTATATTAAAATAGTGGATAAAATGATTCATATTACTTTTAATTATTGCATAGAAAACTAAAAAAATAAATATTTTGGCATGGATAAATATGACAATTTGACATAACTTTTGCATAGAAATTTAAAATAGAATACTTATTCGGGGACAAAAATTTTGACGGTTTAAAACAGTTGATTGGGGAGGGAGGGAGTACAAATCATTACTTAAATACTCTCATGTACCACCACGACTTTTACTTTTTCATCTAAAGTCGCCGATAAAAATTAAAAACAACAGCTATTTAAGCCCCATTTTGGCAGTAGAGACTTAGGGGCACCAAGGTGTAGTGCACAAGCACATTGGATGTGCGACACTTGTAAAGTATTTTAATTTAAAGTTAAATTTACAACACATTAAATTAAAACACTTTACAAGTGTCACACATCCAAGGTGCTCGTGCACTACACCTTGGTGCCCCTAAGTCTCTACTCATTTTGGCTGCATTTTCAAATGACGTAATGTCGACGAAAAAGATTACCCGTGGCGGCCTGATCTGATCGGATCGGATTTGATATATGAGGTGGACTCAGGTATACCGTACTGTACTGTTGGTATAATTAATTATATATTTTTAATTAATTTTAATGTAAAATTAATAAGTCTCAATTAAAATTTATCAACTAAATTAATAAATAGTAGTAATAATTAATAGAGATTAATAAACTCTAATTAATATTAATTACTTCTAATTATCCATAATTATTCCCTATTTCTCTTAATTATGGGCAACCGCAACGCATAGTGCCGTTGGCCAGACTCCAGAGCTTTTGCCTTGATATATATCTATATGTACACGTACTTCGTATCTACCATATACAAATATATATATATATATATATATATATATATATATATATATTTTTAACCCGAAAATATGGTATCGTATTATTATGAAAAGTTAAAATCAAGTTTGAAGTTTGTGATTTTTGCAGAAATTCATTACACAGTAGTATGTATTTTATTATTAGACAAATTCAATCGAACCATAAGAGAGAGAGAATAAGAAGGCACGGTGGTTTGTATTAGATGAAGAGGCGTAGTTGTACATCTCAACTCAACTCAACTTAGTAGAGAAATTAAAGGTGGTAAACATAGGATAGGAGGAACGGAAGGGAAGAGCAGCACCTCTGTCTCCACTCGACTCGACTCGACTCTGTGACTGTACAGTTACCAAATCCGTCAACTCCTCCGGTATGGGGAAACGCTTCTTTGGCAATTATACTCTAAAAAAAAACCCTATCTTTATTCCCCCTCCCTCTCACTATCCCCATCTCAATAAACATGTATACTCCTCATCCAGCTGCTTCCCATCTTCTTTCTCGACACTTTCTCACCCGTTGTCTGGCAACGAACCCACAGGCACGATAGCCTCGATATAGCTGCTTGACTAGCAAACTGTACCCTGCCAGCAAGGTTTACTTCACTCACCATGCTCTGCCCTGCTTCCATTGATTCTGTGTTTTCCTCATATCCATCAAGGTCCAATTCAGTAATTAACACCAATGAATTCTCATCAAATTCTTCCAAATCGCTTTTCTCAGCTACTAACTCTAAACTTCTTGTCGGAGAAATAACCACACGACTCTCAATCTCAGCCTTACTCAACCCACGGTAATAATCTTCAACAGCCTGTATTTTGCCGAGAATGTTTCAATTAATTTGCATATATTATCGATCATAAATGTAAGGGAACACTCGTGGTACCCTCGTAGTACTAATCATACCTGCCGCTGGGTGGAGGCCAATAAAACCCTTGGCCTGATAGATCTCACATACTCGAATGCAGCCTCTGGTGACATTTGCTTGTGTTTAACCTGTTAGTTTAAGGATTGAATTTAGAAGGAGAAAGAAAAGCTTAAACAAAAGTGGATGTTGTAAAAATGTGAATTCTCAGGTTAGGTATACCAGGTAACAGAGAACAATTGTAGTGCTGCGTCCTCGTCCAGCCTTACAGTGAACATATGTAGTTTTGCCACAAAGTGCATTGCCTGAAAAGGACGAACTTGTATGTAAGAAGGCAGCAAAAGCAAGTTGACAGTATGAATTTAAAATTACACTATGAAAACTACGTTATGACTAAAGAACCTAATTGCGACTTACCATGGATAAATTCTACAGCTTGGCATATATCCCCATGCGATGGAGCAAAAAGGTAATCTCTGGTAGGAATCAACAAGTGCTCAATGCCGTGATCCTGCAAACAGAATATAAAACACATTATTTAACATAAACAACGGCTGATGAGATAACGAACCAACTGGATCATGTGATGGTTGAAACATATTATTATTTATTACTCCAAATGTAGATACATCAACAAGATAAAGTTTCCCTCTTTTATAAAGTTCAACTCAATAACATCAAAATATTATTACCCTCTTTTCCTATTTAAGCCTCTCAAGCAAATCGCCCAAGCTGGACGAATTAGCTTAATCTTTACTATGTTGGACATGAGGTGAAAATATATAATGTTTTTGAAGTGGTGTGCATCTAGTATGAAAATTTTGAGCAAAAAAATGAAAATAATTGATCCTCACCACATTATCCTAAATATCAAGAAATACAAACCATGAATAAATAGTGTCATACATAAGGAAACTCGATAGTTTCATAATAGGGTGATAAGTAAAATGGTTAAATTTAAGTAAAACAAACTTACATGATATAGTGAACTCGGAACTAAAGTCTCATATGGTTCGTTTAAAGTAACAACCCCGCCTACGCCAAGAGCTTTCAAGCGTGGCACGTCAGTTGGAAATGGAACAGCTCCTAGCAAAACATACTGGAAAAATAGAAAATCCAATATAGACCACCAAGTTAGAGAGGCACACATATATGAGCAAATGCATCACAAACACATGCATGCAACTATGTGCGTCCATCAGCATATGCACAGAGAATATTCATGCCCATGGCATTAAATTTGTCAACGTAGTTGTCATTATGTAAAAACAGCTGTTATGATCCTTATGGATGTTCGCATTTTTTCTACTGAATGCAACTCCAATCATATAGAATAGACACAATCACTGCATAAAGACATTATACTATATACATCAGCATACAAACTAGAAAATACAATTGAAAGACCTTGAATTAGTTCCTCGTCTAAAAACCCATGAAAAGATTATTTTTTAACCAAGAAACTAAGTCTACCAACTTTTAATTTTTAAAAATCCTACAAAATTAATTTCAAAAATTGACACAATGCCGTTAAGGTTTTACAGAATTATCTTGGCTTCTTAAGAAAAACATTAATTAATTTCTATTTGGGTTCTCATATTCCTAAACTGAATCAACTAAGACCTTAATCCTAAGTCCTAAATTCTGAAAATTTAGGACTTTTGGTACCTTCTAAAAGAAAGAACAATTGTTTTTTTTCAAGTTTAAACATTGTACTGAATTTACATAAAATTTATATTCGTAAGATAGCAATTAGCATTTGAGATTTCAAAATATAAGACAATGCATCAATTTAAAAATTTTCCAAAAAAGATAACTCTATACACAAGGTAGAATCAGTTAATCTCTCAATGAAAGAAGCAAAAGGATATTGGGTCAAAAAATTCAAAAAACTTTGGTGTAGAAAGTTCAAATGTTTGGTTCATGGAATAGAACTCTGTGGAATGTAGTCTGGGACTAACAAAAAATATCATGCAGGAGTATTTGATATTTCTCCAACATAAAATTTCATTTTAGCAAGGTTGTCATAATTTTTTTTTCCGCCAAATGTTACGAGAGTTCAACAACACTCAAAAAGAGAATCATATAAAACAACTGAAAAATATAAAGAAATTTGTCTGAACTCATAACTTTAGACCATTGATGACGACAACAAGGAATGACTCCACCGACAAAAAATTAAATTACATCAAATAAATCTAAAATACAGATAAGAATCCTAATCACGCAAAATCATGCTGGTCCCACCATACCCTATTAGCCTGATTGCTTTGAAGAAAATCAAGAAATTACCCAAATACTTCACTAAATTTAGATCCATAGCAAAAATTGTTTCCTTCTAACAGGCTGAGCCTCAGGAAATTAAACCAAGTGCATTCTCTAGAAAATACGTCACGTACTAGAGCAATCAATAGATACGGTTTTGTTTTTCCGTTAGAAAGGAGCCGACTTCATCTCCAGACTGAACAATGAACAATACACTAAAAGAACCTTTCAGACAGAGGAATCCTTATATTCATACTTCCAAATCAATAAGCAGTGAACATGAATGTGGAAACAAATAACACAAGCAAGGAACCAGATTAAACTACAACACATCAGAAACGAAAGCTAAATGAATAAGATATACACAGAATTGGAATAAAATGTTATATATACCTCATCAACCCTGTCCCACCATCGGAACTCGGACTGAATCTTATTCCTGACAACATTATACAACAATGTGGGATAGAAAAGAGCACGAGCCCCGGCTCCGACCAAAAGCCTTTTCGGGTCCCAAACAACTATGGCACCCTTACAAAGATCACCACAAACTGGCTGTTCACCGCACTCGGAATCACCCTCTTTCAATTCCTCAATATACATCTTCTGTACTGTAGTTACAAACTCAACAATCCACATTCAACAACAATCGAAGAAAAATGGAATGGAAACCCTCAAACCAACACCAATCAACTACAACAGCAATAAATCGTTGAGAAATTCACATAAAAATCAGACTTTCACCAGATGATCAAAACCCCCAAACCGGAACATTCAAACGAAAAAGAACCCTAATTCGACAATCAACAAAACCACAAAAATTATTACTTAAAAAAAACAACAACAACAACAATACACCAGCTCTTCACCTAGAACAACAACAAAGCCTCCTATTTCCCTTAATTCTACACCAACTTCGATAATCCCGAGAAACGAAACGCAAATCAGGAACAAGAATGGGCATGTTCGCGATCACGATTGAAGCACAAAATAACCCCCGACAGATCGAATTAAAAGGGGAGAGAAGGTGCGAGACAAATTGCTCAAAGATCAAGAAAAGTAAATTGCGGAAGTATGCAAAGAGAGGCAATCAAGGGTTGTTGGGTGTAGTTTTCTTGCAAAGTGTGTGCGCCAAAATTAAACCAACCAAAAAAAAACGCAATATAACCGATGAGAGAGAAAGAGGTTAGTTCATTTTTTCTCTCTCCACCTTTCCTTTTCGCTCAACAAATCCTTGCTGAAAATCTATCTTAATAATTAATATACAATTTAATTGTGATTAAAATTAAAATGCGTAATTTTTTTTTAATATCATTATAAATATTAATACTCACACACCCCACTTAGAATTTTTTTGTAGCCGAGAGTACTCGAGATTAATATACAATTTAATTGTGATTAAAATTAAAATGCGTAATTTTTTTTTTAATATCATTACAAATATTAATACTCACACACCCCACCTAGAATTTTTTTGTGGCCGAGAGTACTCGAGATTAATATACAATTTAATTGTGATTAAAATTAAAATGCGTAATTTTTTTTTAATATCATTACAAATATTAATACTCACACACCCACCTAGAATTTTTTTGTGGCCGAGAGTACTCGAACCTTTGACCTATTGGTCAACAGGCAATCACTCTACCATTAGGCCATCCCCACTGGAACAAATGCGTAAATTTTTAAATTCGGTTTGACGTCCGCATTTAAACCGGATATGCCCATATACCATCCGAATCTTGGATACCCGGACCCACTTTCCTTATGTTTTCAGATAATTAACTTTTTTACAGAAAAAATATATTATTTCCTATTTATTTGATCAATTAAAGTTTTTGCTGATTATTCTCCTTTTCTTTTTTAGTAATTTTGTAATGTCATATTAAATGCTTATAAATTCCATATATTGTGCGTGAGGGACTATATTAATCACAAATATGTTGGTACAAGAAACAAAACCATGTGGTCTTAATCAAAAATTGTCCCTGTTTAGGATATAAAATTAGTTTAATATAGAAATCCCCATTTTTTCCTTGTCCTTTTTTGCACTTTGAATTTTTTTTAATAAATTCCAATGTAATAAATTAATTTTTCTTTTGTCACGAGTTTCATTATAAGATTTACGACCGTTACTTTTCTCTTAATTTCTTTTATTGATTTTTTATCACCGTGACCTTTTTTTAGGAAGTCACCATGACTTTAAATAATTAGAGTTCTTTTTTTCGAGTTTGAGGATCTATGCACATAAACATAAAAATACCATTATGATAAATAATTAAAGTCTTTTAATTGGGAATTTCCTTTGACCGTTACGTTCCTTTAAACAAGAGCGGCCATTTGTCTTTTTATGAGCAGCGGTTTTCTACTTAGCCGCATCCTGTTTTTCTATTATTTTATTTGAGTTTTGCTAAATGGCCACATTATGATCGACCATATAAGGTTATATAAGTAATTACATAAAAATTATAATTTAATAAATTTTATTTAAATTATTAATTTATATGTGTACTCTTTATATTATTTATATAAAAAATCAATACAAAATCATTTATAAATTTACACTTCAAATCAAATCTTTAATTACACACATTAGAGATCACAAATCTAATTTACTCAATTTTTTCAAAAAAAAATTCCATCGTTATTGTTCAATTTTTTTCTCCATCTTTCTTTCATCTTCTCCATTAAAATTACTCTAGAAACTGATAGATCTAGGGTTTGCGGAAGTAGCTAAAAGAGACAATAACACGGTGACACAAGGATTTACGTGGTTCGATCGATGTGATCTACGTCCACGGGAGAGAATATAGAGAGCTTTTATTATGCTTGAGAGTACAATGAGTATTGAATCCCTACACCTCTAATCTTGCATCTATTTATAAGCCTTGAATTAAGATCCCTAATCCTTCTAAGGATCGAACTCCTTATACATATCTAGTTCCTTAATACATGCATATCTGATTCCCCTTCGTGGTAGAATTCTATCTTCTCCCAAAGTAGGGTTTCGTTACTTGGTCTTCAAGGCAGACATTGACTTTGTTTGGGCCGAACTCTGTGGGCCGAGCTTCAATATATAGGCCCAATTAGCCTTAGGTCGGGCCCAGGGTGAGGTCGGTACTATCACATCCCCCCCAAAAAAGAGGAAAGAAGGCTTGTAGACGTTAATTTTCGAGGTGATTGATCGCGCAGATCACCGGTACGAGCTGAATTACCGAGCTAATGTGCCGAGCTTAAGTAGCAGGGGGAACAGGAGGAGCGATCTGAGTATCAGCGACCTTGTTAAGTTAGGTCGGTAGGTCAATGTACACGGCCCATACCCGATGTAGAAGGCGGGAAAAGTAATGGGCTATTTGAATTTTGCTGAGGGACGGTACATATTCCGAGAAAGGCGGGTCCACGTTCCCACGTGTCAGATGTAACAGCGGGATTGAAATGTATATTCACAGAAGTTGAAACGTTTCTTCCCCTATCACATTATTTCACGTCCGCCGTCGTCAGCAGAAAAAACACCTGCACAGAAAAGTCTCTTCTTCCACAAAAATCTCCAATTTTACTGTCCCTGTACCGCCGGTTTTCCCTCCGTTGTTCCTCTGCGCCCAGTTGCAAATCACCGACCGGAGCTTTTATCTTCATTATTAACAAGTAAGTATGGCTTCTTATTCTCAGTCTAGTAGTAGTGGTAGCGAATCGCCGCCGGCAGTAGGCTTGAGTAGAAGTGTGGATTTTAGGGTTTTTTCATTAGGGTCTGCTACTCCCTCCGTGGAAACGTTAACAGTGCCCCCGTGTGTGAAGGGAAAAGTGGCTGATTACCCCTCAATGTTAAACGAATCTAGGATTAGGTTTCTTGCCAAAACGTATAATTTCCCTAGCGATGCTGAATTAATAGAGCCTCGCCCAGAGGATAGGGCTTGCTCTTCCCCGATGGGATTTGTGACTATTTACGAGGACAGCCTACACGCTGGGCTGCGACTACCCCTCCCTGAGTCTTACTCCGAGCTCCAGAAAAAACTAGGCTTAGCGTTAGGGCAGATAATGCCAAATTCGTTTAGGCAATTCACCGATTTGGGAGTAGCAGCGGTAGATAAAGGTTACCGAATATCCGCCGAGCTCATTCACGAGCTCTTTGTCTTCAAAAAGGCGGGGGGGGCGGTATTCTGGGCCGGACTGAGTTTAAGGGGCTAACTCAAAATAAAGTGGACAAGTGGCACCAGAAATTTTTCTTTTGCCGCCACAATAGCTTCATCGACCTGATTTGGAGGCTAGAAAAGCCTTGCGAGTGGGTAATAGAAGAGGTCGATAAGGATTTGGAGTCCGCTGTGAAAGTGATGAGGGATTACGGTCCGTTTGAGGCGAGCTATAATGAAGACTTCCTAGCTGAAGCGGGGTTGAGCCCGTATGAGCCTCAAAGTATGGTGGATCCGGCGACGGGTGAGGCCCCGCTAGTGCTATTAGGATTGTTGCTCTGTGTTTATTTATCGTCCTAACTCTTCTCTTGATTTGCATTTGCAGTGAAGTTCGGGAAGATCAAGGGAGCTGATGGCAAGGCCGCAGCTCGTGGGGGTAAGAGGCCGAGGTCGTCTGGCCGATCTGCTTCCTCGTCTGATCAGGTTCGGCGAGTTGAGGTGAGAGATCCTAGAGCGACAGACGTTCGCTTTCCTTCCCCCACACCACCTCAAAAACGAGCGCGGGTCGGGGACCAAGTCGAGGTGGACATCATCGACGTTACGGGAAGTGACGCGAGCCCAGTAGCTCCTCCAACAAGCTGGCTGGTCTGCCTTTCCCCGAGGTAAGGACTTAGTGATTTCATGACATAAGTTTCCTTAAGGCTTGCCTGTGTATCTAACTGCATTCCTTCTTTCAGGGCCTCGATATGTTCGTAAGTTGGCTGAAGAACAGCGTCGGGGAGATGTCCTCGAAGCACGAGGACGAGAAAAGCCGATACTCCGAAAAGCTGATGTCGGCTATGGCCCGGGCGAAGAAAGCTGAGGCCGAGCTGATGAAGGCTGAAGAGGGCAGAAAAGCTGTCAAGTCCGAGTTGGTCGCGCAGCTCGCGAGGGTCGAGGCGGAGGCCGAGAAAGCTCGGAGGCTTGAGTCCGAGCTGATTGCGGCGAAGGACCGGGAGGTCAACCTTGCGGCCAGCCAAGGTGAGCTTCTCCGGGCCTTTACAAAGAGGTTCATGTTGTCGGAGAGTTTCTCCGAGCTGGCCAATGAGCTGGCCATGCTTATCAACGGGAACTTCGCCGTGGCTGCTTTGGAGCAGGCTGCCAAGGACTTCCCTGACCTGGACGTATCCAAGTACGGCTTCGAGCGGCTAGGGGATGAAGCCCTCCCGTCCCGTGCGCGCAGGTGGTCCGAGATCACCTCGGCCGGTTCCTCTGGAAAATCTTGCCGGCTCGTCCACGCTTCTATCCGTCGAGCGGTGCGGCGCTCGGTAGACCGGGACCTCGACCTGGACGCTGCTTTCGATTCCCTTCGCGACGAGGAAGAAGAAGGCGAGGGCCCGGAAGAGGAAGTGGAGGAGGAGCAGGAGGCTGGGGCTGGTGAAGATCTTGCCGCTGACAAGGACTTGGATGGTTCCCCCTCCGAGCAGCCACCTTCTCAGGACAAGGAGGTCGGCGATGTTTAGTTTAGTTGTTGTTTTTTCTTTTTCTTCTTCTTTTTCTTTGTATATCTGTACTGAACATCTTGAATCAATGAATTTGTTTTTCTTCTTCTTGAGTGTAGAGCTTGGATTTTGTCGGTATTTCTACTTTGCGCATACAAATAGCTCTCATTTCTCAAGACCTGGTTGACCAACGGTCCATTGCTCAGCAATGGAGGGAGAAATGCCGCCGAGCTGAAGAGCTTTTCATCCACAAGTGTACTCTGCTGAAATCCCAAGAAGCCGAGCTGACGGGATGGCAGATAAAGTTCGAGGCACTTTGTGAGGAGGTCGAAGTCAAGCGGCTCGCTTTTCAAGAGAGTACCGACTTGCTTCAGGCTAAGCTTCTTCAGGCTGAAGAGGAGTTGGAAGTTGCCCGAGGTCGTGCTGGCTGCGTTCCCAAAGATTACGAAAAGATCGCCGAGGAGCATGCTGAGTATGAAGATATTATCCGTCGCGGCGGTGGTATCACCATATCCGAGGCGGAATTAAAGGCGAAAGAGGACCTGGAACAATATCTCGCGCTGAAGGAAGCACTTGGGTCCGAGTCTTTTGGGCTTCAGGGTGCTTTTGAGATGCTGAAGGAGAGTGCGAACCGGTATAAGTGCATTTTGGACCGCCGACCTAAGTTACGGGCGCTTTTGGCATGTGGTGCGGGTGCAGACCTTCCTTCTTCTGTTCGGACAATGCCTGCTCGCGAGGTGAAAACGGCTTCGTGGGGACATCAGGTCGGTCCGAGCCAAGGTAGGCGAGCTGTTGGTCGCGGTTCGGCTACCCCGCGAGGTCGAAGTTTTCTTGCTGGAAGAAGTCGAGGTCGGGGACGAGGTCGAATCTCGATTGATGATCTCCTGGGGCCTTCCTCATTTGAGGAAGACTGGCTTAGCTTTAGCAAGAAACACCCTCTCTCATAGATTAGCTCGATTCTGCCTGTAATTAATGTACACACAAACTTTTCCAAAGAGTTAGAAATAAAAGTGTATATATTGGGTTTTGAACTTTCCTGTTCTTCGTGAAGATTGCTTCCTTGGTTTTTTTGCGTGTTGCACCTTTTAGTGAGTTGAACTCGGGCTTCTTTATGTTGACGAGGGAACCATGGTTCGGACCTCGTATTTTATCCTCCCGGGGGAACCTGGTTCCGACCCCAGTTGAGGACTAATTATCCTTAGGAGGGAGTTTGACTCGGACCTCGTGGGATCTTCCTTTTTGGAGGGAGACGAGCTCGGACCTCGGAAAGGGTTTCCTTTGCGCATTATAGGATATTACTACCCCATGTCGGGTCATTACTGACCACGCAAGGGAACCGTAGTTTGACCTTATGAGGGGATTTTTGATGTTATGGACACTTCGTATAAGCAAATCAAAAGACTCAAGATGCAAGATAAAAGGAAATTTTATTAAAAAGGACCAAAAACAAAGTAAAAAGAGTTTTGACGAGCTCGTTAAAAACAAAACATTAAAGACAAAAAAGACAAAAAAGAAAACCTAAGACTCTATATGCAAGATTTTGCTGCTTATACGAAGAATCTCTTTAGATGGGCGATGTGCCACGTTCTGGGTATTAGTTCGCCTGAAAGATAGGCGATTTTGTAAGCTCCTTTTCCGAGGACTTCGTGTACTCTGTAGGGTCCTTCCCACGTAGCTTCGAGCTTGTCGAGCTTCTCTGAGAGGCTTATCTCATTATTTCGAAGCACAAGATCACCGACCTGGAACTGTTGGGGTTTAACCCTTTGGTTGTAATACCGAGCTATCTGTTGTTTGTACCGAGCTTCTTTTATGCTGGCTTGTTCCCTTTTTTCCTCCAATAAGTCTAGGTCGGTTCGGCGCTGCTCTTCGTTAGCTTCGGCGAAGAAATTGATAGTTCGGGGACTGGGTGCTCCGATCTCGACAGGTATGACTGCTTCTGACCCGTATACTAAACGGTACGGGGTTTCTCCCGTTGGAGTTCGGGGTGTAGTCCGGTACGACCACAGGACGTTTTGGAGATTGTGGATGTAATACCCCGCTTTTTCATAATCGGACCTAAGGTTAATTAGAAAATCGCTGAGATAATTACGCCGTGAGAATTTAGAAAGAAATTAAGTTACGATAATAAAAATATCTCGGCAGTCCTAATTTGCCGAAAGTAAAGAAATTAAATAATTTAAGATGTTAATCTCGTCTCGGATGATCCGAGAAAGATTTCGAATGTGTTTAGGATTATGTGCTTATATGTTTGGATTTTATTTGAAAAGTGTGTGTTTAATTTGAAGATTTGATTTCTTCGGAGATCGTAGAATTTCTTTGGCAATGATATTTTTAGTCCGGATTTTTATTTCCGGAATTTTTCTCGAGAAAGCTTAAATTAGGGTTAAAGAAACCCTAATAAAATTTATAGAGCTCGAGAATTTATTATTTAAAGCCGGGATGATTTTGATTAACGATTTAATGATATTTAAGTGATTAATTAGAGAATTTATTAATTAATTACTTAAATAAGATACTATTGCTAGATATTTTTAAATTAAGCTTATCTAATAAACTTTGATTTAATTTTTAAATCTAATAATATCTACATGGAATATTTGATGGTACAAAGGAATCCCATGTTAGATGCTAAGTATTAATTAAATTAAATGATAAAATCTAATAAAATCTAATAAAATCTGATAAAATCTAATGATAAGATCCTTAATTTGATCTTATCCCAACATGTAATTATTGCAAATAGTAATTTTTGTCTAATGCATGAATGAAGATAGTAATTATCTAACATCATTCATTCATCTCTCATCACTCACTCTTTCGGCACTCTCTCTCAAAACACACACGCATATCACACACATAACACACACAACCTCCATTGAAGATCAAGGATTCAAGCTCAAGAATTTAAAAGATCAAGCATCTATTTCATTCAAGAAGGTTAGATCTATACTTGATCAAGAGTTTAGCCAAAGATTAGCAAGAAAAATCCATCTTTCTTCCTTCCAAAACTTTCGAATTTTTCATGAAGTAGGATGAATGTTTTGATCTTTGAATATTATGTTAGATCTGTGATCTAAATCCCATTTTTAGCATCAATTTAAGAAGAATCCAACCTAAACCTAATTTCCTAGTTTTTTTCGAAATTAATGAATAAATTAGGGGTTTTTGATTGTTGAATTTCATGATCAAATTGATGATTTCTATGAGCTCCTATAATGATTATAAACATGTTTGATGGTTTGATTTATTAAGATTTGAGAAATTTCAATTTAAATTAACATGATTGGAAGTGATTAGAATGAAATTTGGATTTTAATTCTTAATTTATCAAAAGGACCGAAATATATATGTACAATAAAGCCATGTATTTGATTTTTAATGAAGAAAATAATGAAAGAAATGGAATCTACGTTAAAAATTAAGTGACGTAGAATTTTTCAGAATTTTAATACAAAGTTTTGAAATTGAGAGTTTCTAGAGTTTAATTCCTGGTTTAACTCGGTGAACTCGATCAATTTGGAACTACCAATTTGGACCCGTCACTGGATTAACTCAATTGAATCGATCATTGGAATCACCAAATTGGATCCAATCAAATTTGGATTAACTCATTGAATCAATCAATGGATTTACTCCATTTGGACCCGGTCACTGGATTAACTCATTGTCCATTTTCGGTTCCCCATTTCGGTTTTCCGGCTACATTTCTGTTTTCCAGCTCGTTTTCCGGCATTTCGGTTTTGCTCGAGTTTTCCGGATAACTCGGTTTTCCGGCTAGTTTGATTTTCCGTACTTGATTTATCCAGCTGATCTTTGATCAACTTGTTTTCAGTTATTTCTTTTGTAAACTCAAAAGTTTTAATGTTAAGCTTAAATGTTATCAAAGAACTTAAGCATTGTTGATGTGCTAAAATAAATAAAGAAAGAGCTTAATGGTTAATGAGATACTTATATGAAGAAATGAAATATTCTTTATGATATGATTAATGTTGACAATAGTATAAGTTATAAGTCAATAAATATTAATGAAAAGATGAAAGGGTTAGAAGTAAAGTATATGTTTGCTTATGTCTTTAGAAGTTATTTTTGAGTAGTGAATGATTAAGAACTAAGATTTAAGATAGAAAAGTTAGTGTTAGTTGTAGAGTGAAAACCCTAGAAAGCCGAGAAAGATCATAGTATCGAAGCAGCATCTCTCATTCCTCGATTTTTACTTTTCTCGCTCTTATGTTTAAACCTAATTTTAAATTGAAGGACCGAGCGGGACCATTAAGTGAAGGGAAATCGAGAAGTAAAGTTTAGTTCAGCAACTTCGAAACAGGTGGGCTTTCTAAACTAAAGAAATGTCGAATGTGACTATATGATTATGATTATGTGATGTTTTTAAATTGATTGACTTGCCAATGTTTAAAGTGTTTTTGTATGTTACCATCTACCAAGGAAAGACGAATTCGGTCCTACGCAAGGTGGGATCTGTGTGCACAGTTTGTAATCGTGCGCCTTCCTTTTGGTAGGCCGATTACAGGTGTTTGAGAAGGAGGCCTACTTTTCAATACTATTAAGTGATAGTAGATTTGGTACATACATGAATAGTATTTTGACTGCAGTCTCGTATAATGAAAGTAAATGTTTTGGCATGCACAGGTTCGTTTTTTTTTTTAAGTTTGCTTGTGTTATGCTTTATGGCAAGTATTCAATCTATAGCTCTAAGTAGCAACTTTTAAATTATTTTGGCATGTGTTCACTGAGTGCGAAAGTACTCAGCCCTGCATGTTATTTCTAAAATGTGCAGGTTAGCTCGGATGGAGATGGAGTGTGCTGGGCAGGCTTTGTTGTTGTTGACATCTCGAGTTATCATTCTAAGTTAGAGCACGGTTATATGTCTTCATACATGTAACCAAAACCTATGTTTTCCGCTGCAACACTCTCTGAACTTGTTTCACTTCTGTTATTTTGTTATGTTGCTTATGTTATAGATTCTCTAAACCTTGGTTCAGTTTGTTAAACCTTAGACTTCAGTTTATTAAATCCTAAATTTCAGTATGCTTAACTCTGATACGAGATGGTGTAGCTTCTTGACCATACTCGTTGATCTTTGATCAAACTTGAATATGTGAATTGTCGTTCTTGAATAATGATGTCGTTGTTTGATCTATGATTGATTCTTTTGATTTGATAGCATGTTTTGATGATCGAAAAGTATGATTTGGTGTATTTTGGTTCCTATTCGATAACTTGGGTCGTTATCTTATCCTTTGGTTAATCATAAATTGTGTAAGTCGTGGGACCCACCGGCTTAGTCATCTTCACTCTAAGTCGGGCTGCGACAGTGGATCCACTCCGTTTTCTCCTTCTCTAGGCGGGCCTTGAGTCCGTTCACTATTGTCCTGTTGGTGACTTCGGTCTGGCCATTAGTTTGAGGTCGGTTGACCGAGGTGAACTTTTGTTGGATATTGAGTCCTTTACAAAATTCTCGGAATTCTCTACTCGTAAATTGCGTTCCATTATCCGAGATGAGGATTCTTGGCACTCCGAACCGGCACACGATGTTTTTCCAGACGAAGTCAACGGCTTTCTCACTTGTGACTTTTGTGGAAGGTTCAGCTTCTACCCACTTGGTGAAGTAGTCGACGGCGACTATTAGAAACCGTTTTTGCTTAGGTGCCGGGTAGAAAGGCCCTACGATGTCAATGCCCCACTCCATAAATGGCCACGGACTTTGAATAGTAGAGAGGTCGGTCTGGGGTAGTCTCGTCACTTTGGCATGCAGCTGGCATTTTAGGCACTTCTTCACGAACTCTTCCGCATCTTTTGTCATTGTTGGCCAATAGTACCCCCATCGCATGATTTTCTGAGCTAGCACCCGAGCTCCAATATGGCTTCCGCACGATCCTGTGTGTACTTCATTTAATATGTAGTCCGCTTCCTTTGGTCCAACACATCTTAGGAGAGGCTGTAAGTATGACTTTCGATAGAGGACCCCTCCCTCGAGGACGTACTGCGTGGATCTAGCTAGAATTTTTCTAGCCTCCGTCTTGTCCTCGGGCACTTCCCCGTTCTCCAAACATCTTATTAGGGGGGTCATCCAATTCGGGTCGTCCTCTATGATCGCATTGACTTCTGCCTCTTCTATACTCCTGTTTCGGACTTCTTCTACTAGCGTCGAGCTGGTCGGGGAGTTCGCCAGCTTGCTTAGCTCGTCAGCTCGGGTATTTTGGCTTCTGGGAATGCGAACTATTTTGAAGAACTGGAAAGACCGTTCAAGGAGCTTGACCTTCTCCAGGTACTTCTTCAGCTTCTCACTTTTCGCCTCGTATTTCCCTAACACATGGTTGACCACGACTTGGGAATCACAATGGGCTTGGACAGCTCGGGCCTGGAGGGTTTGGGCAAGACGTAGTCCGGCAATGAGAGCTTCATATTCCGCCTCGTTATTCGTAGTGGGGAACTCGAATCGCAGCGAATATGTTAATTCCTTTTTCTCTGGGCTGATGAGGAGTATGCCGGCTCCACTTCCTTTCTTTCCTGAAGCTCCATCCACGTACATCTCCCAGCAGTCTGGGGGTGTCTTCTCTGGGACTTCCTGGAGTTCGGTTTTGGCTTTGATTTCTATTGGTTCCTCGAGGTCCTTATACTGAGCTTCTACAAGGAAGTCTGCCAGAGCCTGTCCTTTTATAGCTCGACGAGGACCGAACGATATAGAATGCTTTCCCAGCTCGATTGCCCATTTCGCGATCCTTCCTGAAGCTTCCTGTTTAGTAAGAACTTGCCGAAGTGGTAGATCAGTCAAAACTTGTATTGGGTGAGCTTGGAAGTAGGGTTTTAGACGCCGAGCTGCGTTTATCAGGGCTAGGGCGAACTTCTCAAGAGGCTGATACCTCGTCTCTGGGTCTTTGAGAACTTGGCTGACGAAGTACACCGGTAGCTGCCGATCTCCTTCGTCTCGGACCAACACTGCACTTATTGCTTCCTTTGATGCCGTGAGGTACAGAGAGAGGGGTTCTTCCTTTTGGGGGACTGACAAGGTTGGTAAGTCCCCAAGATGGCGCTTGAGCTCCCCCAAGGCTAGCTCGTGCTCTCGTCCCCATCCAAATTCCGGTGTCTTCTTGAGAATTTTGAAGAATGGGAGCTGTTTCTCGGCAGCCTTAGAGAGAAAACGACTTAGCGCGGTTATGCACCCTGTCAACCTATGTACGTCGCGGATAGTCCGGGGTACCTTCATCTCCTGCACGGCTCTAATCTTCAGCGGGTTGGCTTTGAGACCTTCTGGCGAGATCCAGCACCCTAAGAATTTTCCAGATCGCACGTTGAAAGTGCACTTCTTTGGGTTCAGCTTGAGGTTCGCTTGCCTTAGTATGTTGAGCGTAGTTCGTAGGTCGCTCACCGCCGAAGCCTCTTCTTTACTCTTGACGACAATGTCGTCTACGTATACTTCGACAATCTTGCCGATATGATCTCGGAAGAGGAAATCGACCATTCGCTGGTATGTCGCCCCGACATTCTTTAACCCGAAGGGCATATATTTGAATGCAAAGATCCCGAAGCTTGTTGCGAAAGCTGTCATGATCGCATCTCCCTCATCCATTAGAACCTGATAGTATCCTTTGTAGAGATCGAGAAAACAGAATACTTCGTGTCCCACTAAGGATTCGATCTTTTCATCGATGTTGGGGAGAGGATAGCAGTCCTTTGGGCAAGCTTTGTTGAGGTCGATGTAATCTACACACATCCTCCACTCTCCTTCTTCTTTCTTTACCACTATCGGATTAGACAGCCAAATAGGGTATTTGACTTCAAACAGAAGCCCTGCTTTCAACCATTGCTGCACCTCGTTGTAGATAACTTGATTTCGTTCGGCAGTAAATGATCGCCGTTTCTGCTTGACCGGGGTCGAGTTCGGGTTAATGTTAAGCTTATGCGTAATGATTTCCGACGACACCCCCGTCATGTCTGTTGGAGACCAGGCGAAGACGTCTTGATATTCCCTTAGAAGCTGGATTACTTGCGTGCGTGTTTGAGGTCCCCCTGCAAAGCCGACCTTGACGACTTTCGCTGGATCTGTTTCGGATAGGGGAACCTGTTCCGCCGAGGTTTTTGGGATCGACGTCGTTTCTTCCAGCTTCTTGGGATACTTTGATTGCTATGCCTGGGGTTGACCTCGGAGAGCAACCTGCATGCACTCCTTGGCCTTAATCTGGTCACCTCGGACAGTAAGGATTCCAGCCGAGGTCAGAATCTTTAACAGTAGGTGGTAGGGCGACATGATGGCCCTGACTGCATTCAGCCAATCCCGACCTAGTATGATGTTGTAGGGGGAGTTCGCTTTAACCACATAGAACTGGATCGGCCTTATCGACGCCGGGTTGGCGGACTGTCAATGGCAACATCGAGCGCAATGGTCCCTTCAGGTCGCGTCTCTTGCTGCGTAAAGCTCTTGAGAGGCAGGGGTGTGGAGTTCACCCGAGCTGGGTCGAGGCCCATCCTATCCAAACAGTGTTGGAAGATGATACTCACGCTGGCCCCATCATCGATGAATACGCGATGGACCATCTTGTTGGCCACTCCGACCTGAATCACCAGGGCGTCATTGTGTGGCGTAGCTGTACGTACAAGATCATCCTCAGAGAATGTGACGGTTTCTCCCTTCTTGAACCTCTTCTTCCTTTGCTCCTCCCCCGATGGGACTGGTGGTCTGCGAGCTTCTGCCTTTAACTTAGTCTTTGTCATACCTGGAGGTAGTCCGGTGATGGTGGAGACCACTCCGTCGTACTGTGGTGCGTCGTACTGAGGGTCGCGTCCTCATCCTCGTCTTGATCGACCTTAGCTCGCTTACTGTTTGGGGCGCAGCGACCCTGTCCTCATTTCCGTTTTCCTTTCCTGTTTTTCTTCCCCCCGGCTTCATATCTCTTCAGAGCTCCCTCCTGGGCCAACCTCTCTATCTGTTCTGTGAGGTCGCGACAATCCTCCGTGCGGTGCCCATGGTCGTCATGAAATGAGCAGTGCTTGTTTCTGTCCCGAGGTTTAGACCCTGACATAGGACGTGGTTTAGTGAACCAATCCTCGTGGAGTGCGAAAATCTCGGCATTTGTTTTCACAAAAGGAGGTCGTTGGGACAGTTCTGGTCCCACCCGAGGTCCAAGCCGGGACTGGATAGGTCCTGATCCGAGCCGGGACTGGATTGGCCCTCTTTGGAGGCGCTCATGAGCACTTCTCCGATCACGATCATTCCATCCTCGATCCCCTTCAGTTCTCCTTTTCTCAGTCTCTTCTCGCTTCAATCGGTCCGCATCTTGGCCATCAGCGAACTGGTATACAATCCTCCACATCTGCGGGTATCTCGGGTTTACGCTAGCGAGCTCTTGATTCAGGGACCCGGGAGCAACCCCATTTCGGAAGGCCGAGATGAGAAAGACATCGTCGATTTTATCGACCTTCAAGCTCTCCTGCATGAACCTGGAAGCGTACTCCCTTATAGATTCTTTGTCCTTTTGCTTCACCGATAGGAGGTAGGCTGTGTCTCAGCGAGCCTGAACCTTTGTATGGAATCTTTGCTTGAAGATTTTTTCCAAATAGGTCCAGGACCCCACGCTACCAGTTGGGAGGCTGTCAAACCAAGCTCGGGCATAATCGATCAGCATCTCGGGGAATAGCTTGCACATGTGTTCCTCTCTAAGGCCCTGGTTGTGCATGCTGTACCTGAAACGCGTTAAAAAGTTGAGGGGGTCGTCCAGCCCATTGTAGGCCGGAATGTTTGGCAACTTGTACACCGTGGGGAGTTTGGTGTCAAGCAGCTCGTCGGTGAACGGGCTGAGAAGTCGAGCTGGTTCCTTTTCACGTCGGTGTTGATTTCTCGGGGGACTGCGACTCTCGCTATAGCTCGGACATCGGTACCTTCTGGGGCTCTGAGGTCGCCTTTGGGTATGATGTCGCCTGGGGCTCCATTGCGAGCTTGGACTCTGACGTCGAGCTGAACCCCGCCGGGGATCGTGCCTCTCCTTTAGCTCCGGTTCCTGCCTCTCGGTGTAGCGAGGAGCTTTAGGTAGAGATTTTTGCGTGGAACTCTCCCTAGCCTCGGGTATGGGAGACATCCGGGTCGTCGCGAGAAAGCATTTGAAACGCTCCTTGTTCGCTTTAGCGAATTCGGCTGCGGCGTAGGTGGTGGCAAGGTCAAAGTCTCTGGAGAGACCATCCTCCTTCAACTCGGATTCTTTCGGCTCCGACTCGTCGTTGATTTCTTCGACATACCCTTCTGGGGTATCACCCGTTCTGAAGGACTGTCCGTTATGTGTCCTCCGATGCCGATTTTGCGTCAGGTTTCTCTGAGGGATGTACTCTAGCGCGGGCATCCATTCGGAGGGATTTCCTTCTATTGGGTCCCTGGCGTGCCTCTCCTTTGGAACCGAACTGCCTTTCTGGCGATTCTCTTGGCTTATGGGGCAGCTTTCTGCTTCGTTAGGATTCCCGCGTTGGCTTTGGGCCTCCCGCACGCTCTGTGATCGTGTTACCATCATAAATCGCCTACGAACGAACCGTTGACTGCGTTCCCTACGTACGGCGCCAATGATAGATCTAGGGTTTGCGGAAGTAGCTAAAAGAGACAATAACACGGTGACACAAGGATTTACGTGGTTCGATCGATGTGATCTACGTCCACGGGAGAGAATATAGAGAGCTTTTATTATGCTTGAGAGTACAATGAGTATTGAATCCCTACACCTCTAATCTTGCATCTATTTATAAGCCTTGAATTAAGATCCCTAATCCTTCTAGGGATCGAACTCCTTATACATATCTAGTTCCTTAATACATGCATATCGGATTCCCCTTCGTGGTAGAATTCTATCTTCTCCCAAAGTAGGGTTTCGTTATTTGGTCTTCAAGGCTGACATTGACTTTGTTTGGGCCGAATTCTGTGGGCCGAGCTTCAATATATAGGCCCAATTAGCCTTAGGTCGGGCCCAGAGTGAGGTCGGTACTATCAGAAACTTTTCTCATTTGTGGCTCGTGTTTCCTTTTGTTGAAGTTGGGGTTATATTTGCAGAGGGTGAATGTATGAAAATCAACTTGTTTTGGAAATTGACGCAATTGAACTTCACTTTGATAAGCCGTCGAAGTCCAAATTTTCGGAGGATGAGGGGCTGACTGTGAAGAAACTAATGGAGATGTGCCGCCGATGGAAAGGAGAAATAAGTTGATTACAGTAGAGAAAGAGAGAGAAATCCATATCTTATTTCTTTTCAAAATAAAATAATACCCTTTAATTTTGATCTTCATTGGTAATTGAAAGTAAACCCATTATCAATCTTGGAGAAATACTCTATACCTTAATATTCATATATTTTCAAGTTTTAGGATAATATATGCTAAAAAATATACTAAGGGCATACTAGTAAAGAAAATTTAATAACCGGTTCAAATTAAAACCGACCGATTTTATCTAAATTATAAGGGCATTATGGCTAGCCACATTATAACCATTTAAATTTATCCATTTTATTTTAGATTACTATAGGACAACTAAGCACCCATTTCTTTATTATTGAAGACATTAATATATCATATCAATTCACGTATTTATTATTGTCTAGTTTTTTTATTTTTTTCGAGAACTGTCTAGTTTATTTATATTTTCAGAATGATTTGTAGGTTCATTCACAAATTGTATGCACGAAACAAAATTAATTACCTAGAGCCATGCAGAGGGGAGGGGGTTTAAGAACCAATTAATTTTTTTTTATTTTTTTATAAAATGGTTAAATTATTAATATTTTATGTGAATCGTTGTACAAATGTTGTAATAATCAAATCGAAGTGCAAGAAACATTGTCTTCTAACAACTTTGAAATTGAAATTTAAAAAACACAACTCACATCAAAGATATTTTATGCGTTCACCTCTATATGGAGGTATCTACGGACAATAGTATTAGTATAATATGTGAAACAATCCTTCCCAACATTGTGAAACAGTATATATATATATATCGTGATTGAGATGTCATGATGTAAAATCAGGGGCGGATCTAGGGGGTGCTGGGGTATGCTTAAGCACCCCCCAACCGAAAAATTATCATAATTTTCTATTGAGATGTGTAGATTAATTTGGAGATGTGGGGTGCTAAAATTTTTACAGAGAAACGGTGGGAAGAAGAAGAATAAGAAAAAATTGAATAGTTGCTAATGTGGGGGGGTTTACGAGGAGGAAATAAGTGAGGGTGGGATCGTGGGGCCTACTTTGGGAGGAGAGGGGAAAGATTTAAATATATAAGAAAAAGAAAATCTGCATTATTATGATAGATAATAAGATTATAATTTTTAAAAATTGAAATTTTATTATTTATTTTAATAAATTAAAACATTTTTTTTATATAATTTAAGGAAGATGATATTAAAGAAGAATTTTAAGAAATAAAAATGAAGATTTTTTATTAAAGAACAAACTTCCAAAAAAAAAAAAGTTACTATGTTAATAAAATGATATTGGAAGTCGACTATTCTTTCACTCTTTTTCTCATGACCACATAACCTTTGTTAAATTTAGCACCCTCCACAAACAATTTCTGGCTCCGCCCCTGTGTAAAATGATGTCAATAATTTCTAAATATACCTACCATACATGTTTTTATTTAGTGGAATTTATTTGGATAAAGAATATAATTTTTTTTTACTTGATAGAGAATATAATATTTTTTTTTGACATGATAAAGAATATAATATTTAAAAAACATATACCACGATTCTTCTAAAAGCATGGTGTTTCCACTGTCTTTTGCGAATTAGGATAAGATTAGTTGAGTTGGTACATGAAGACGAAAGTACTAGTATAAAATATTGTTAGTTCTGTCTATATTTTGATATAATTAATATTTTGTCGAAAAGCATCAGTTTCTTATGTCATGCTACGAAAAATTGGACAATATCATATCTTTTTCTTATTTCTTCAGAAAGTCACATGATATTTGCTGCTTTTGTTTGACAATTTTATCTATTTAATATTTTGTTTCATCCTTGTTTTTTATGTCAAACTAGATGTATATGAGCAATGCTACCTATTTAATTAACATATTACAATCACGATATACATATACCCAACAAAGCACCTTACTTTTATAATCAAATTAAAACGATTTAAGCTAAACCCAACAAAAATGGCAATTAAATTGGTCGTGGAGAGTTTTGCTTGAATTACTTGACCTTAATATGTTCTAAAACTCAATTTAACGGATATATTGGTTGGATCTATCTTTTAATCTAAAATATATATATATATATATAATAAAATAAATTTATATGCATGACACAAATAAATTGTCTTATCGTGCAAATTTGTAATTCAAGTCGAATTGTTAAAGTTATCAAATCAACCATGATTTTCATGGAGTACTCTTGTACGCAACAAAATGATACTTTTAAATATAAATGGGTAATATCATTCAATTTAAAATTCCTACTGTGTGCTAAGTACCAATTTTGATATGTAAAAGAATTTTTTTAACAAAAATACCAAATTATGTAGTATCGTATTATTATACAAAATTTCCAATATTTCTGACTAAATCTGTACGTCATACTCCGGAGTCCGGATAGCCACATGAAATTCATGGTACCAAAAATGTCATATTTGGACATAATTATAAGAACATAAAAATATTACTCCCTCCGTCCACAATAAATTTGCCACATTGTGGATGGCACGTGTTTTAATAATTTGTTGGTTGATTGTATTGTGAGTAGAATAAGAGTCTCATTTTTATATAGTTTTAAATTGTGTTGTGAGTGGAAAAGTAAATGAGGTGTGTGGGGTCTATTATTATAAATGGATATGGCAAATTTTTTGTGGATGGACCAAAAAGGAAATTGTGACAAATTTATCGTGGACGGAGGGAGTATATATTAATTTGTAGTTAATTAAAACCTTCAAAGTTGGGACATAATAGGCCCATTATTCATGTTCAGACGTATACTCGAATCTGTGGTTTGTAGAAACAAACATGCCAAATTGCACCTAACTGTTATAATCACGGCTAATTATTTGCAATTTTAGAAGACACAACACAACATACATATACATGTCAGGTGCATGCGGGGATATCAATCGTGCAAATTCACCAGATTTCGAGCCAGTATTTTGGAATATCAGACTATTCAGTTTAGATCAATCATACTATATTATTTTTCGAACTATAAATTTTCGCCATTACCCTCTTTTTCATATTTTTTTTATTGACATCAATCTACCCCATTTCTTGCCAACCCCGTCGGACTATTCAGTTCAAGCCAAATTGACATAATTCTTTTCGGGCTAGAAAATTTTGGCTCTATCCTTCTTTTTTTCAGTCTATTCGAACCAAGTTTTGGGCTGAATTGACACGTGCATGCGAAAAGTAGATGGTTGATGACTTGATGCTATTCCAAATACAACATATACAATACAATACCATTCTATACTAATCAAAAGAGTGCAAACATGCACTAATATTATCCCAAATTTTCAGTATTTGAAGAGTAAAAATTTAGAATTGAGTGCAATTTTAATGATGCTTCTTTCAACCTTAGTTTAATGATCCCATTTAAGGCATGCTGCTTAGTGAGGCATATTTCAGTTGGGAAAAATAACTTTCTGATTTAGAATTCCCACCAAATTGACCTTTCACTATTCACAGACAATAGCAGAAGAAGAAATTTATGATTCTCAGGCTTCCAATTTCTATCTTTTGCCTGCTGCAATTCTAAACTAACACTATCAATGAACCTAACTATTTAAGTAGTGTGTCCATTGCTACTTTGTCTACATCGGTACATCCTCTTCAACACCATCGTCCCTAGACCGTTGGCACAGAATCTAAATCATGTTTCTCAAAAACACGTACTCGAGCCATGATCATACAGGAATAGGGTGAACAATTGCAGAGACATAACTGAATCGATCTTCATGAAACTTTATGCCAATCTTGTAAAAATCATAACTTGCACTCAATGAGAATGATACAAGTGCAGAGGTAAACTGAAACCATTGGCCTGACTGAAATTAAAAGTAAAAAACCACAGATTTAAAATAAATTGCAAGAAAAATCATACTAAAAGTTTACTGCAACATCTCTGTTGAATTCAGTGCAAACAATTATCATTAATGAAAATTCAGTCAGGTATGAAGCAGATAGAACCATACAAGATTCAATCTTTTACTAGATGAAGTAACCTGGTTCAAGTTCACTTTATATATCTGGTGTCATTATTCAGAAAAATAATCATCATCTACAAATATTAGGCCAGCAATTGGAGCAACAGAATTTTCAAAAACTTAACAAAGTAGTAATAATATGTGATATTCATAATTTATACATTATATCCCCGTGCTATGGTGCAATGATCGATTGTATGAATAAATTCAGATCGGACACATAATTTACAGGGAGAACGAATTAAAAAATACGATGCTAGGCTGATACACTCAGCTTCCAGCTAATAAGCACACGAACTCGCAGCTGCAAGGCCAGCAGCACAAGCATTCAAGTTAACTAGACTACTTACTATCCTTCCACAGATGAAGTCTTCTGACGCCTTATTTGCTCTCGGAACTTGGCTATAAACTCCCCCGCCTTTCTATCGACTTCACTCTCAAGTTCGCCATCATTGTCAATGTTAGTTCTAGTATCATCCTCATCCGAACTCTTGCCAAACCTAGTCTTTGTATCTTCGGTTTTGGTAGAATGTAGGTCATCAATGTCTTGTTTTTCTTCATTATGGAACTCAGGAAGAGTTGGTTTTGGCTTTGGCATGGAGAAAATACGACCAGATTCTTGGTTTTGATGGTCGACTGGGGGAACTTCCAATTCTTCCTCTCTTCTTTCAATCAAAGAATATGCTTCAGATTTGATAAACCTCCTCCCAAACTTGCCATCACCTCGACCTGGGCACTGCTCCTTCTGATTCACGACGTATCTTTTTGGCTTGATTGTCCTAACCGATTTAGCTCTAGGTAGAACTTTAGCAAGGGATGAAGATTTTGCATCAGTTTCCAAAGATTCAATAGCTTGTTTTCCTTTTCTTACTTCCTCTTTAACACCAGAGTCTTCAATGGTGTTTTCCAAATCCCCAATACTGTCCATGTCTGAAGAGCTAAATAATGAAGATGATGATGCCTCAGAATCTATGGGGGCTATGTCCGAATGTGAAGCAGAAAATACCCTCTTCCTCTCCAAATTTTCGACTTTCGAGCTTCTCAGTTCAGGAGTACTAGAAAACTTTGAACCGTCAAGTGACCTAGACTTGAGATCATCAAACTCAAATTCCCCAACAGAGTGAGGCCTACTATGTGAAGGTAGCTTAGAAATACTCATTTCTTCTTCCTCATTTCCCATCCTCACAAATCTCGAGCGCCAAGGGATCGTTGCTCGCCCAGCAACCTCCTCAAACTTCTTCTCCAAATTCAAAGGAGCCACACCCCTAATCTTAACAACCTTAGCATCTCCATCATCATCATCATTGCCCTTAGCCCCAATTTTTGGACTACTAAACTCATTCCTATTCTTGAATTCTTGCTTATCATTATCCATAGCCCTCGACCGCAAACTCCTAACGGGCAAATTCAAGGGCTTAAAATCAGAGCTTCCACCAACAAAACATTTAGCATTAGAGACAACCACCAAAGATTCACCTTTTGAGTACTGCGAGCGCCACGCTCGATTCCCATTCTCCTCACAAACACTCACATTTCCATCATTCGGCACGAAAGATCTAATTTTTCTACCACTAAGAACTACAGATTCATCCTTTTCTAAAAATTGATCACCATAATTCACATAATTCTGCATCATATCATTTTCGTACCTATCGTCGAAAATTGAAGTTAAGTGAGAAATTCCTGATAGATATGAGCGAGAATCATCGGTTATTGAATCTACAAATTTGTCGGGGGCGATTTGAGCAGTTCTTCTGCCAAAGAGGCCGTAAGAAACGGCGATACCGATGAAGAGGAGGTGGATAATCTCCCAGAAATCGGTGAAAACGGTTTGGGGGATGAAGTCCGGCGCTTGTGAAGGAAATAGTGGAATGGCAAGAACGAGAACAATAATTACGAGGGTTTTACAGAGGGCGTTTGAATCCGACTTACTTGGAATTTGCTGAATGTTGGACGGTTGTTCTGGTGCGAAAGGAGAGTTCTTGGGCGCTGCTGCCATTGTTGAACGCAGATTGGGTGTAGACGAAGTAAGGGAGACTTATTAGCAAAGGTAAGGAAAAAAGAGACAAGTTTGTGTGTGTGTGTGTGTGTGTGAGAGAGAGAGAGAGGTGTGGAGTGAGTGGGCGGAGTGGGGGTGCAGCAAATTTCAAAAAGGTATAATAATTATGACCGTTTATTTCCATTGGCGGAATTGCCCCTCTTCAATCATTTGATTTTGGGGGGAGTTTTGCCCTAGTTGGATTATTGGATAGGATAATGGATTAGGGATAATCTCGATCCAACTTGAATTATGTAGGACATGACGAGTAGACGTGTTCACGGGCTGGTTCCAAACCGGAACCGGGCCCGAAATCGTCGGTTCCGGTTCGGAGAAATTGGAACCGGAATCGGCCCGCCACATACCACGGTTCCGGGTCGGAACTGGCCCGTATTGGACGGTTCCGGTTCCGGTTCCGGGTCGGAACCGGCCCGTATTGGACGGTTCCAGTTCCGGTTTTGGGTCGGAACCGGCCCGTATTGGACGGTTCCGGTTCCGGGTCGGAACCGCCGGTTTACGGGCCCGAACCGTTTTTTTTTTAATTAAAATGAAACACATAAATCATCAATGTAATGTATAAGATCGAAATAAAATAATATATGTCTTCATTTAAAACAATGTGTAATCAATTACAAATGAAAATATATTATTATTTAAAACTCGAAATCCTAAAACCCTTGGAATTCACAAAGTTTGAAAACTCAAGGGCCGAGCCTCGTTAAAACCTTCTTGGCGAAAACCCAATGGGAAAAACACCAAGTAAGGAAAAAGAGTACTCGTCTAAAATTATTTAGGACTACCCGTTGATGTCGGCGTCAAAGTCCCAATCATCTTCAAATTCATCGGTTTCAGTAGTGGCTATAGAGTCGGTGTCTGTGCTTTCGGCCTCGGTTGTGCTTATGGGATACTCCGCAAATATTTCATCCCAATTATTTTCTTGTTCATGCATTTCAGTCAATGTATAATCTTTGAGTAAAACTTGAGCTTCTAGGTTTCTTGGCGTCATCACCGATCTTCTTTCATCGAGCACGTAGCCTCCAACACTGAAAGCTTGTTCCACCGAGACTGTTGATGCCGGAACGGCTAAGATCTCTCTCGCCATCATTGCTAAAATCGGGTATTGGTTTTGCCTCCTCGACCACCATTGCAAAACATCAACATCATTTGGCCCTTCACCTGCTAAATCTGTACTTTTGGGTTCGCTAAGATAGATATCAAGTTCACTGCTTATATTACTACCTGTGCCCTGATTTTGAAGAAAACTTTGAAGTCTTTGTGCAGCTACAGAACTAGAATATATTCCTAGATTAAAAGAGCTTCTTGGTCTTTGACTAGGCCTAGATGATGACCCTCTATTCGAATACTTAGATTCATATTCTTGAAAAAGACCCCTCAATGTCGTATCTAGAGAAGTTTTAACATATGCAATTGATGGTCCCTGAGCTGGGTATTTGGTGTAGAGGGGGGGGTGAATACACCAAATAGATTTTTCGAAACTTTTTCAAGTTAAATCACAGAGTTGGTGAGCTCAGTTATCGATCCAGCTGGGTAAATAACTCAGCTGGCGGTGCGAAAAGTGGTGGTTTGAAAACTTAGCTCAGTTACTTAGAAAAACTCAGTTTGAAAAGATTAACTTTACGTTTTTAGCTTAGTTAAGTTGTGCAACTTTCAGAGAGACACAGCTGTCTTTGGAGAGCAGCTGTGTGTGCAGTTTTAAACAGATATGCAATGATATGAAAGAGTTAGTACAAAACTGAATGTAAAGAGAAAGAGTAAGAAGCACGCGAGTTTTTACGTGGTTCGGAGTAACACCTCCTTCGTCCACGACCAGGTTTACTGGTAATCCACTACCACTTGGTTTCCAAGTACCAAGCAACTTCACAACTCTAACCCGAGCTGTGTTCCAACAGTTTGCGGGCACTGTCAAGCCTACACCTTCAGTTTCCGGGTACTGAAGAACCTAACCACTCGAATTACACGCTTCGAGCAAGCGTACCTTTACCTAACCTTTCTGGGTTTGGGTTTGGGTATGGGGTTCCAACTGTGAACGAGTTCTTACAATTAAGAACTTTAGAGTATGATGAACTCGTTCAAAATCTAGGCTTAAGATATACAAAGAGTTTGGCCTAGGGAACAGACGAAAAACTAAGCAGTTTCTTAACTAGAAATACTTTAAGATAAAGTGTTCTTTGATCTATGTAGAACTGCTTGAGAGCTTTTGAAAGAATGATGATTTCAGATAATGAAAGCTTGTAGAGAGTTTTTCGTGTCTGATCCTGAGGTTGAAGACGGGTTTATATAGGTAGAGATTCAAGACTAGCCGTTGGAGGAGCCGTTTGAATCTTACCTACTCTTCTTAAAGACAAGATCTGCCGTTGGGCGAATCTGCACCTGTCTTCATTTGTGTCATATCCTAGGTCCTGAAGTCTAGGATGCTGATCTGGCAATCCCTCATTGGTCGAGGTAGGTTGACTTCCTCTGATTCCGGGATCTTTTACCTTTAGAGCTGGCTTTTGAATTCAGAGCTGGACTGTCTTGAAGTGAAGTCTTCAGAGATAGTTCCCTTTGTTCTCTGTCTGTTGGACCAGTGTGTTTTGAACTCGGCTCGAATTCTCTTCGACTTGATCGAGCTCGCTGGATCACTCACCAAGGTTGACGCCTCTTGTCTTCGCTAGTGACTCATTTGTGAACACGGGGGTCGACTGCTGTCTTCCGCTTCCTTAACCTGTAAGCCTAGAAAATCTAAAGCTCAAACAGGCGAGCTGGAAAACACTATTTAGGTTGACGCGATCATCTATTCGGTTGGAGAATCAGTTGGGTTTTGGTATCAAATCGAAACCTTATAATTTTCCCAATAATTTCCTCCTTTTTGATGATGCCAAAACCTAACTGAGACAACTTATGACGCAGAAAAACTTGTATTTTATTAATGTACGAATATACATTATAACACAGGAAAAAGAAAGAAGAAAAAAAAATCTTCAAATCTTCAGTCTTCAATCCCAGTTGGCTGGGTCTTCTCTTCTGCATCCGTTGCTTCTTTCTTTTGACTCGTCTCTTCAGCTGATTCTGATCCAGCTGGTTCCTCTAGCTCAACAGTTTGCCTCTTCTTTGACTTGTCTCTTTTTTCCTTACTTTCCCCTTTTTGGCATGATCAAAACAGGGTGGGAGAGATACACCATCGGCTGTTGCGATGTTTTAGTTTGGCGAAACTGTGGTTTTCAGCTCTGAGCAGCGAGGTTTGGAGTCTAAGTGGCTCAGCTGTTGTATTAGCTGGCTCTTCTTCAGTTGCATTAGCCTCAGCTGTGGTTGCAGACACAGCGTCCTTGGCCTGATTCAGCTGGGACAGTCCAGCTGAGTGCTTGGAGGGATGAGTTGGAACAGGAGATAGCATCTTCTGAGTCGGGCACAACTTCATTCCTTGCAACTTTTGCTTCTTCAGACTTCTTAGATTGAATGAGAAAGTCTGATTCAGCACTTGAGGGGCTTGTGTTCAGCTCATATCATCATCCAGCTGCAGGTGATCATTGGCTGGGTGATGTTTCTAATTTAAGCTTGGTGCATGGACTTGAGCATCTTTCATCGGAAGATCTCAAAGCTGGTGTCCCTGTGGAGCTGAAGGAAACTGAGGAGAAGGCGGTTGAAGTATCCCATCTGTCTTGGGGTTTAAGCTTGGTTGATCAGCTGGAATACTCCGTTGCGGTGTTGGTGACGATGATGTTCACGCAGGGACGTGAACTTCTCCTCCACCGTAAGAAACGACCGCTTGTGGGCCTTCTGCTCCTCGGAGAGTGATTACGAATTCTCTCATAATGTCAGCTGGCTTCTCTGTGGCGAGCACCTTTGACTTGAGTCTTCTGTTTGAAGACAGTGCTTCAGTATATTTTGTCTCCTCAAGTTGTCTCCGATTCCCAGCTGGAACGGAGATAGATGCATTCTGCTTTGTCTCCTGCATCTTTTTCTGTGCCTCATGTGGTGGAGCAAGAGCTTTGTCATGACTGCTCTTGAATACTCCGGCTTTATCAACATCTGGTCCAGGTCTGTTGACGTTGATTTTTGCATCCCAGGGAGTTGTATGTCCCGTTCTCTCTTTCATGATGAGAGAAACAGTGGGGCTGAGGAGGTCTTTTTCCTTTGACATTCCCATAAAGTTTTCTGCACCTTCCTGGTGAATGACGTTCTTGAGCTTTGCAGTCTCTCACTGCACTGGCCTGGATGTGTCGAGGGGCTTCACCTTCTTTTGGACTTCATTCTTCTTTGAAGTTCCTGAGAGTTAAGCAACTCTTATCTTGAAGCTTGGACAGATTCTTCAAGTTTGATCGGCTCCGGGAAATATCTTTCTGGATTCCACGTTCTTCTTCTGCATATTTTGTTAGTAGAAACAAATAATACCAATTGATGGAAATAAGAAAGAATGCCGAAAAACTTTTTAGGGTTGATGCGTATATCTTCTAGCATATTTAAAGTGTTTTCTTGATGAATGGACGATCAAGATTTGTCTATTGATAAGAAGATCTACGGCTGGGAGTGATTCTCGCGACATATTAATTTCTTGATTAGAAAATGAGAGTTAATGCGCGAGAGAGAACGGTTGAGGCGTTTTGACTTTTGCCTCGAAACTCCCATTATTCAATTCTTTGCAAACTTTTAATTAAGATTGATTAGATATGACAAGATGTGAGTTGACAGAAAAACTGATTGAGTAGGTGTAATTAATGTTGTTGCAAACCTCTCAGCTGATCATTGTAGTCAGCTGATACCTCTGTTGAGTGGGTGTGCTGGGTCATTGTGGTTCCAGCTGATTCCCCCTCAGCTGAATAATCCTTCACTTTCAGCATCTGGTTTAGCTGAATTCTTTCTCAGCTGATATCAGTGACGTTGATTCTGAATTTCAGATGTCTGCTTGCATTCGGTATCTGCTTCCATTCGCGTCTGCTTTGCATTCAGTAGATCTGCATTCAGCTGGGTCTGCTTCTATTCAGCTGGGTGAAGCATCGTCTGGGCTGAGAAGTCCAAGTAATCCGCACAGCTTTTTGAATCTTGCTTCTATCAGCGGTTTTGTGAGTATATCAGCCCGCTGTATGTCTGTGTGAATTTTCTCAACAATCACATCCTTCTTTTCTACGTGATCTCTGATGAAATGATGTCGTACGTCTACATGCTTGCATCTTGTGTGAAGTACTGGATTATCTGATATGGCAATTGCACTTGAGCTATCACAGAAAATTGAAACCTGTCCAGTTTTTACTTCATAGTCATCCAGCTGATGTTTCAGCCAGAGAATTTGCGACGGCGGCTTCCAGGCCATATATTCGCTTCATCGTGGAAGTTGCGACGCACGTTTGTTTCTTTGAAAACCATGAAATCAACTTACTTCCTAAGAACCGACAAGTTCACGAAGTTGATTTTACGTCCAATCGATCTCCGGCGAAGTCCGAATCGAGTATCCCGTCGATTTGTAGATTGTCTTGTTGGGTACCACAGACATTCGAGTTCCTTTGAGATATTTGAGAATGTTCTTGGCTGCTTGCATGTGTGCTTCCTTTGGATCAACTTGAAATCGCACACACTCCGATTGCGAAAGAGATGTACGGACGACTTCTTTGTTAGATACGGTAGGGATCCTATTATCCCTCTGTATTTCTTTGGAATCAGCGACTTCTTCGGTTCACAGTTCAATCTTCCAGTTGGTGTTTATTGGAATCTTTACAATTCTGTTGGATTGAACTCCATACTTGGCGATCAAGTCTTTCACGTATTTGGATTGATTTATGAAAATCCCTTCTGATGATTGCTTGACTTGAAGTCCTAGGAAGAAACTCATTTCTCCCATCATGGACATTTGGAACTTCTCTGACATCATCTCTCCAAATCTTTGGCATAAGAAGCTTGATCTTGATCCAAAGATGATGTCGTCTACGTAGATTTGAACAACCAGGATGTCTTCTCCTGACTTGATGGTAAAGAGAGTTAAATCTGCGAGCCCTTCTTGAATCCTTTGGATACGAGAAAATTTGACAGAGTGTCATACCAAGCTCGAGGTGCTTGCTTCAATCCATAAAGAGCCTTCTTTAGCTTATAGACTTTATTTCCTTCTACTTCGAATCCTGGAGGTTGTTCAACGTAGACGTCTTCTTTGATTTCTCCATTTAAGAATGCACACTTCACATCCATTTGATAGACCTTGAATTTGTGATGTGCTGCATAGGCGAGAAAGAGTCTGATTGCTTCCAATCGTGCTACTGGTGCAAATGATTCTTCGAAGTCAATTCCTTCCTGCTGAGTGTAGCCCTTGGCAACGAGTCAAGCTTTGTTTCTGATGACGACTCCCAGGGTATCCAATTTGTTCTTGAATATCCATTTGAGTCCTATGACTTTGACTTCTTGAGGTCTGTCGACTAATTTCCAGACACAATTTCTGAGGAATTTGTTCAACTCTTCTTGCATGGCGTTGGTCCAAGGCACACTCTTCAAAGTTTCGAGAATTGATTGAGGCTCTGGCACTTGAGCTACGTAACACGCCATTAGAGCTGTGTCTTCATCATAGACCGTCAGTTCAAGCTCTACTGAGAGTTGAGCTGTGTCAGCTGCTTCTTGATGATCCGATAAAGCTTGAGCAGCTGAGCTTCTGGTTTTGACTTGGTCAGATGGTTCTCCGATAATTGCTGATGATGGATGATCTTCAATCCATCTTCTCCTCTTGCGAATTTCTTCTTCCAATTGATTGATGCTTGACGTGGCTAAATTACGTCTGACTTGGAGTTGCTCAGGAGTTAAATCTTGAGAAATAGGTTCTCTTTGATTTCTATTTTGAGGAGACTTCTGTAGAGGCTCAGCTGGAGATTGAGCTGGGGACTCAGCTGTGTTTGGATTCCCAGCTGATGATGTTCCCCCTTGATTTGGCGTTGAAGCTTCTTCTCGATTTCCAGCTGGTGGAGCTTCTTGGTTGATTTGAAGTTCCTCCTCTGGCTCATTGTCCCAAATTATTGGTTCAGCCAGATTCCTGATTCTATTCTCTTGAGCTCTTGTCTGAATCAATCTTGAAGATTCTCCTTCGCTTCTTCGTTTGATAGAATCTCTATATTCGAAGGAGGATTCGTCAAAGGTAACATGTGGAGTTACTTCGACTATTTGAGTTCTTCTGTTGAAGACTCTGTATGCTTTACTCACAGCAGAGTAACCAAGAAATACTCCTCGGTCTGTCTTCTCATCGAACGTCTTGAGCTGTGTCTTTCCATTGTTGAGGATGTGACATTTGGATCCGAATACCTTGAAATATCCAATGTATGGTATTCTGTTATTCCATAGCTCATACGGTGTCTTTCCTTGCCTTGATGTGAGTAGGGAGCGATTCTGAGTGAAGCAAGCTGTGTTGATTGCTTCAGCCCAGAACTTATTTGGAATGACAGAGCTAGCTAGCATTGAGGTAGCTGCTTCCTTGAGAGTTCTGTTTCTTCTTTCTGCTACACCATTCTGCTGAGGTGTGCGAGCTGCAGATGTTTGGTGTTGAACTCCGTTCTTCTCGCAATAATCATAAATAGTTTCATTTAGAAACTCCGTTCCACGATCTGATCTTATTGACATTATCTTGCACTCCTTCTGTGTTGATAATCTTTCCAGCAGGATAGGCAGCTTAGTTCTGGTTTCGCTCTTCTGGTACAAGAATGATACCCATGTGAATCTTGAGAAATCATCCACAACGACAAGAGTATATTTTCTGCCATTGAAGCTTGTTGGAGTAACTGGACCAAAAAGATCCATGTGAAGAAGTTGAAGAACTCGACCAGTTGACTGAACTGGCTTGAGAGAGAATGAAATTCTTGTCTGCTTTCCTTGTTGACATGCGCTGCACATATGACTTTTGTCATATACTTGATCTGGAATTCCATTAGCGAGCTGGTTCCTAGCCAGTTTGTTGATTGTCTTGAAGTTGAGATGATTCAGCCGTCTGTGCCACAGCCAGCTGATTCAACTCGTTCGAAATCTAGGCTTAAGATATACAATGAGTTTGGCCTAGGGAACAGACGAAAAACTAAACAGTTTCTTAACTAGAAACACTTTAAGATAAAGTGTTCTTGAAGTCAGCTGGCTGTGGCACAGATGGCTGAATCATCTCAACTTCAAGACAATCAACAAACTGGCTAGGAACCAGCTCGCTAATGGAATTCCAGATCAAGTATATGACAAAAGTCATATGTGCAGCGCGTGTCAACAAGGAAAGCAAACAAGAATTTCATTCTCTCTCAACGGCTCGATCAGGCGATCGAGTTCTTCAACTTCTTCACATGGATCTTTTTGGTCCAGTTACTCCAGCAAGCTTCAATGGCAGAAAATATACTCTGGTCGTTGTGGATGATTTCTCAAGATTCACTTGGGTATCTTTCTTATACCAGAAGAGCGAAACCAGAACTAAGCTGCCTATCCTGCTGGAAAGACTATCACCACAGAAGGAGTGCAAGATAATGGCAATAAGATCAGATCGTGGAACGGAGTTTCTAAATGAAACTATTTATGATTTTTGCGAGAAGAACGGAGTTCAACACCAAACATCTGCAGCTCGCACACCTCAGCAGAATGGTGTAGCAGAAAGAAGAAACAGAACTCTCAAGGAAGCAGCTACCTCAATGCTAGCTAGCTCTGTCATTCCAAATAAGTTCTGGGCTGAAGCAATCAACACAGCTTGCTTCACTCAGAATCGCTCCCTACTCACATCAAGGCAAGGAAAGACACCGTATGAGCTATGGAACAACAGAATACCATACATTGGATATTTCAAGGTATTCGGATCCAAATGTCACATTCTCAATAATGGGAAGACACAGCTCAAGACGTTCGACGAAAAGACAGACCGAGGAGTATTCCTTGGTTACTCTACTGTGAGTAAAGCATACAGAGTTTTCAACAGAAGAATTCAAATAGTCGAAGTAACTCCACATGTTACCTTTGACGAATCCTCCTTCAAATATAGAGATTCTATCAAACGAAGAAGCGAAGGAGAATCTTCAAGATTGATTCAGACAAGGGCTCAAGAGAATAGAATCAGGAATCTGGCCGAACCATTAATTTGGGACAATGAGCCAGAGGAGGAAATTCAAATCAACCAAGAAGCTCCACCAGCTGGAAATCAAGAAGAAGCTTCAACGCCAAATCAAGGGGGAACATCATCAGCTGGGAATCCAAACTCAGCTGAGTCCCAAGCTCCATCTCCAGCTGAGCCTCTACAGAAATCTCCTCAAAATCTAAATCAAGGAGAATCAATCTCTCAAGAATTAACTCCAGAGCAACTCCAAGACAGACGAAATTTAGCCACTTCAAGCATCAATCAATTGGAAGAAGAAATTCATAAGAGGAGAAGATGGATTGAAGATCATCCATCATCAGCAATCATTAGAGAACCATCTGACCAAGTCAAAACCAGAAGCTCAGCTGCTCAAGCTTCATCGGATCATCAAGAGGCAGCTGACACAGCTCAACTCTCAGTAGAGCTAGAACTGACGGTCTATGATGAAGACACAGCTCTAATGGCGTGTTACGTAGCTCAAGTGCCAGAGCCTCAATCAATTCTCGAAGCTTTGAAGAGTGTACCTTGGACAAATGCCATGCAAGAAGAGCTGAACGAATTCCTCAGAAATTGTGTCTGGGAATTAGTCGACAGACCTCAAGAAGTCAAAGTCATAGGACTCAAATGGATATTCAAGAACAAAATGGATACCCTGGGAGTCGTCATCAGAAACAAAGCTCGACTCGTTGCCAAGGGCTACACTCAGCAGGAAGGAATTGACTTCGAAGAATCTTTTGCTCCAGTAGCACGATTGGAAGCAATCAGACTATTTCTCGCCTTTGCAGCACATCACAAATTCAAGGTCTATCAAATGGATGTGAAGTGTGCATTCCTAAATGGAGAAATCAAAGAAGATGTCTACGTTGAACAACCTCCAGGATTCGAAGTAGAAGGAAATAAAGTCTACAAACTAAAGAAGGCTCTTTATGGACTAAAGCAAGCACCTCGAGCTTGGTATGACACTCACAAATTTTCTCATATCCAAAGGATTCAAGAAGGGCTCGATAGACGAACTCTCTTCACCATCAAGTCGGGAGAAGATATCACGGTTGTTCAAATCTACGTAGACGACATCATCTTTGGATCAAGATCAAGCTTCTTATGCCAAAGATTTGGAGAGATGATGTCAGAGAAGTTCCAAATGTCCATGATGGGAGAAATGAGTTTCTTCCTAGGACTTCAAGTCAAGCAATCTTCAGAAGGGATCTTCATAAATCAATCCAAATACGTGAAAGATTTGATCGCCAAGTATGGAGTTCAGTCCGGCAGAATCAGTAAAGATTCCAATGAACACCAACTGGAAGATTGAACCGAGGCGAAGGGAAGTCGGTTGATTCCGACAAATACGAGAGGGATAATAGGATCCTGCGTATCTAACGACAAGTCGTCCGGACATCTCTTTCGCAATCGGAGTGTGTGCCGGATTTCAAGTTGATCCAAAGGAAGAACACATGCAAGCGGCCAAGAACATTCTCAAATATCTCAAAGGAACTCGGAATGTTGGTTGTGGTACCCATTTGAAGACAATCTACGGTGTGGATACTCGGATTCGGACTTCGGGAGATCGATTGGACGGAAAATCAACTTCGGGAACTTGTCGGTTCTTAGGAAGTAAGTTGATTTCATGCTTTTCAAAGAAACAAACGTGCGTCGCAACTTCCACGACGAAGCGAGAATATATGGCCGGTGGAAAATTCTGCTCGCAAATTCTCTGTCGAAACATTAGTGGATGACTATGAAGTAAAAGCTGGACGGAGTTCCAATTTTTGATAGCTCTAGTGCGATTGCCATTTCGGAGAATCCGGTACTTCACACAAGATGCAAGCATGTAGACGTACGACATCATTTCATCGTAGATCACGTAGAAAAGAAGGATGTGATTGTTGAGAAAATTCACACGGACATACAAATGGGTCGATATTCTCACAAAACCGGCGATAGAAGCAAGATTCAAAATCTTGTGCGGATTACTTGGACTTCTCAACCCGAGACGATGCTTCACCCATTGAACGGAAGCAGACCAATTGAATGGAAGCAGACCAGTGAACGGAAGCAGACCAATTGAATGGAAACGAACCAATTGAACAAGCAGACCAATTGAATGCAAACAGACCCAACGGAAACGGAACCCAATTGAATGGAAGCAGACCAATTGAATGCAAACGATCAACTGAAATTCGAATCAATGTCAACGATATTAGGAGAAAGAATTCGGCTAAACCGGATCTTTGAAAGGAAAGGATTATTCGGGCGAGGAACCAACTGGAACCACGATGACCCAGCACACCCACTCAACCGAGGTATCAGCTGACTACAATGATCAGCTGAGAGGTTTGCAACAACATTAATTACATCTACTCAACCTGTTTTCTGTCAACTCACATCTTGTCATTTCTAATCAATCTTAATTAAAAGTCTGCAAAGAATTGAATAATGGGAGTTTCGAGGCAAAAGTCAAAACGCCTCAACCGTTCTCTCTTGCGCATTAAATTGACATGACGCGAGAATCACTCCCAGTCGTAGATCTTCTTATCAACAGACAAATCTTGATCGTCCATTCTTCAAGAAATCTCTTTAAATATGCTAGAAGATATACGCATCAAACCTAGAAAGATTTTTTTTTTCGGCATTCTTTCTTATTTCCATCAATTGGTATTGTTTGTTTCTACTAACAAAAGATGCAGAAGAAGAACATGGAATCAAGAAAGATATCTCCCGAAGCCGATCAAACTTGAAGAATCTGTCAAAGCTTCAAGATAAGAGTTGCCTAACTCTCAAGAACCTCAAAGAAGACGGAAGTCCAGAAGAAGGTGAAGCCCATCGACAGAACTAGGCCATCGCAGTAGGAGACAGCAAAGCTCAAGAACGTCATCCACGAGGAAGGTGCAGAAAACTTTCTGGGAATGACAAAGGAAAAAGACCTCCTCAACCCCACTGTTTCTCTCAACATAAAAGAGAGAACGGGACACACAACTCCCTGGGATGCAAAAATCAACGTCAACAGACCTGGACCAGATGTTGATGAAACCGGAGTATTCAAGAGCAGTCATGTCAAAGCTCTTGCTCCGCCACAGGAGGCACAGAAAAAGATGCAGGAGACAAAGCAGCATGCATCTAACTCCGTCCCAGCTGGGAATCGGAGACAACTTGAGGAGACAAAAATATACTGAAGCACTGTCTTCAAACCGAAGACTCAAGTCAAAGGTGCTCAGTCAGTCAGCAGAGAAGCCAGCTGACATTATGAGAGAATTCGTAATCACTCTCCGAGGAGCAGAAGGCCCACAAGCGGTCGTTTCTTACGGTGGAAGAGAAGTTCACGTCCCTGCTTGAACATAATCATCACCAACACCGCAACGGAGTATTCCAGCTGAACAACCAAGCTTAAACCCCAAGACAAATGGGATACTTCAACCGCCTTCTCCTCAGTTTCCTTCAGCTCCACAGGGACACCTTCTTCGAGATCTTTCAATAAAAGATGCTCAAGTCCCTGCACCAAGCTCAAATAAGAAACATCACCCAGCCAACGATCACCTGCAGCTGGATGATGATGATATGAGCTGAATACAAGTCCCTCAAGTCTGAATCGACTTTCTCATTCAATCTAAGAAGTCTGAAGAAGCAAAATTGCAAGGAATGAAGTTATGCCCGACTCAGAAGATGCTATCTCCCGTGCTAACTCATCCCTCCAAGCACTCACCGGATCGCCCTACGAATCAGCCAAGGACGCTGTGTCTGCAATCACAGCTGAGGCTAATGCAACAGAAGAATAGCCAGCTAATGTAACCGCTGAACCACTTAGACTCTAAACCTCGCCGCTCGGAAGCGTAAAACCACGGTTCGCCAAACTAAAACATCGCAATGTACCGATGGTGTATATCTCTCACCATGTTTTGATCATGCCAAAAAGGGAAGTAAGGAGAAGAGAGACAAGTCAATGAAGAGGCAAGCTTGTTGAGCTAGAGGAACCGGTGAATCGAATCAGTGAAGAAGAGACGAGTCAAAAGAAAGAAGCAACGGATGCGAGAAGAAGACCGCCAATCGGGATCGAAGATCAAGGATTGAAAATCGAAGATTTGAAGATTTTTTCCTTCTTTCTTGTTTCTGTGTTATAATGTATTTTCTTACATTAATAAAACACAAGTTTCTCTGCATCATAAGTTGTCTCATTTAGGGTTTGGCATCATCAAAAAGGGGAAATTGTTGGGAAAATTATAAGGTTTCGATTTGATACCAAAACCCAACCGATTCTCCAACCGAATAGATGATCGCGCCAACCTAAATAGTGTTTTCCGGCTCGCACATTTGAGCCTTAGATGTTCTAGGTTTACGAGGTTAAGGAAGCGGAAGACGACGGTCGACCCAATGTTCTCGGTGAGTCAGTAGCAAAAGAAAAAGCGGGCGTCAACCTTCAGAGTGATCCGGCAGAGCTCGATCAAGGCGAAGAGAATTCGAGCGAGTTCAAAACACAAATGGTCCAAATGCAGAACAAATGAACTATCTCTGAAGACTCCACGTCGAGACAGTCCAGCTCTGAATTCAAAAGCCAGCTCTAAAGGCAGAAGATCCCGCAATCAGAGGAAGTCAACCTACCTCGACCAATGAGGGATTGCCAGATCAGCATCCTAGACTTCAGAACCTAGGATGTGACACAAATGAAGACAGGTGCAGATACGCCCAACGGCAGATCTTGTATTTAAGAAGAGTAGGTAAGATTCAAACGGCTCCTCCAACGGCTAGTCTTGAATCTCTACCTATATAAACCCATCTTCAACCTCAGGATCAGATACGAAAAACTCTCTACAAGCTTTCATTATCTGAAATCATTATTCTTTCAAAAGCTCTCAAGCAGTTCTACATAGATCAAAGAACACTTTATCTTAAAGTGTTTCTAATTAAGAAACTGCTTAGTTTTTCGTCTGTTCCCTAGGCCAAACTCATTGTATATCTTAAGCCTAGATTTCGAACGAGTTCATCATACTCTGAAGTTCTTAATTGTAAGAACTCGTTCATAGTTGGAACCCCATACCCAAACCCAAACCCAGAAAGGTTAGGTAAAGGTACGCTTGCTCGAAGCGCGTAATTCGAGTGGTTAGGTTCTTCAGTACCCGTAAACTGAAGGTGTAGGCTTGACAGTGCCCGCAAACTGTTGGAACACAGCTCGGGTTAGAGTTGTGAAGTTGCTTGGTACTTGGAAACCAAGTGGTAGTGGATTACCAGTGAACCTGGTCGTGGACGTAGGAGGTGTTACTCCGAACCACGTAAAAACTCGCGTGCTTCTTACTCTCTCTCTTTTCTATTGCTTTATATTCAGCTGTGTACTAACGCCTTCATATCATTGCATACTTGTTCAAAACTGCACACACAGCTGCTCTCCAAAGACAGCTGTGTCTCTCGAAAAGTTGCACAACCTGACTAAGCTGAAAACTTTAAGTTAATATTTTCAAACTGAGTTTTTCTAAGTAACTGAGCTAAGTTTTCAAACCACCACTTTCCGCACCGCCAGCTGAGTTATTTACCCAGCTGGATCAATAACTGAGCTCTCACTCAACTCCGTTTTAACTTGATAAAAGTTTCGAAAAATCTACTTGGTGTATTCACCCCCCCCCTCTACACCAAGTACCCAGCTCAGGGACCATCAAACCTAACCACTCGAATTACACGCTTCGAGCAAGCGTACCTTTACCTAACCTTTCTGGGTTTAGGTTTGGGTATGGGGTTCCAACTGTGAACGAGTTCTTACAATTAAGAACTTTAGAGTATGATGAACTCATTCGAAATCTAGGCTTAAGATATACAAAGAGTTTGGCCTAGGGAACAGACGAAAAACTAAGCAGTTTCTTAACTAGAAACACTTTAAGATAAAAGTGTTCTTTGATCTATGTAGAACTGCTTGAGAGCTTTTGAAAGAATGATGATTTCAGATAATGAAAGCTTGTAGAGAGTTTTTCGTGTCTGATCCTGAGGTTGAAGACGGGTTTATATAGGTAGAGATTCAAGACTAGCCGTTGGAGGAGCCGTTTGAATCTTACCTACTCTTCTTAAAGACAAGATCTGTCGTTGGGCGAATCTGCACCTATCTTCATTTGTGTCACATCCTAGGTCCTGAAGTCTAGGATGCTGATCTGGCAATCCCTCATTGGTCGAGGTAGGTTGACTTCCTCTGATTCCGGGATCTTTTGCCTTTAGAGCTGGCTTTTGAATTCGCAGTGGGCGTCTTGAAGTGAAGTCTTCAGAGATAGTTCCCTTTGTTCTGTACAGCTGGACCAGCTGTGTTTTGAACTCAGCTCGAATTCTCTTCAGCTTGATCAGGCTCTGCTGGATCACTCAGCTGAAGGTTGACGTCTGCTGTCTTTTGCTATCTGACTCCAGCTGTGAATACAGCTCGGTCGACTGCTGTCTTCTGCTAGCTGACTCCAGCTGGGTCGACTCCTGTCTTCCGCTTCCTTAACCTGTAAGCCTAGAAAATCTAAAGCTCAAACAGGCGAGCTGGAAAACACTATTTAGGTTGACGCGATCATCTATTCGGTTGGAGAATCAGTTGGGTTTTGGTATCAAATCGAAACCTTATAATTTTCCCAACAGCAATATTAGGCAATTCAAAAGAGTCTTCACCACGCTCACCCCCCTCTAAATGTCATTTCACGAAGATAACTGTAATACAAGTCTAACAGACCACAAACCCCTTCCAATTTCATAGAGGGATCTAAACATTTTGCAATCAAAAAGACATCATGAATATAAGTAAAATATTTCAACCATTTAATGACCATCATAGTTATAGAATCCTGCAACCTTGGGTTAGTACTGCATATTAAGAATTAAAGAACGATAACAACACAATGATATAGTACACGACATGAAGTAGGATAATAAACTCCAGATAAATCTTTAGTTGCAGTTTCAAAAACTTTTAAGAGTGCAATCAGACCTGAGCATTCATCCCAATAAGAATGCAATAAGAACATGTTGCTAACCTCAGTTGAAAAGAAATCACATAATAAATCCTTATATTCAGAAGTTGCTGCCAACATTTCATAAGTAGAGTTCCATCTAGTGCATACATCAATGTTAAAACTCTTACTTTTTCCAGTTTTTTGCTTACAAAATTTTACCCAATTTTTGTGTAGCTTAGCTTTATCCCTTAACATGGCAACACATTTTCTAATAGGCGTAATTGAACCTTCTAATTGCTTTAATCCATCTTGCACACATAAATTTAGTATGTGACATATGCATCTAGTATGAAAATATTTTCCTCCTAGAGTTGGATTACATGCAGCAATTAGAGCGTACACACTTGCAAGATTAGCGGATGCATTATCAAAACCGATTGAAAAAATCTTAGAGGTTAATCTAAATTGATTCAACACTTTTATAATGCAAAGAGCAATGTTTGCAGCATTATGAGTACAATTAAACTTCCTAAAACAAAGTACGCGTTTGTTCATACACCAATTCGGATCAATCCAATGCACAGTCATTCCAAGATATGAATTTTGTTGCCAAGCACATGACCAAATATCAGAACAAACAGAGACTCTATATGGCAGCTTAGCAAACATGTCTCTTAATGCTTTTTTATATCTAATAGATAATTTAGCAATTGTCCTAGTCATTGTACTTCGTGAGATTTTTTTAGCTTGAGGATTATATGCTTTTTTCATGGAATTTTCAAAACGCATGCTATCGGCAAATTGGAAAGCAAGAGATTCAGTAGCAACAAACTTAGCCATCACTTCTCTAGCTACTATATCATTATACTTAAATAAAGTGAGTTCATTACCTTGCGTGAAGTTTAGTTGAGTTTGAGTTTCTTGTTGTGTACCTTTTTCTTGATCCTTCGGCTTGTGTTTGAGTATATGGCGGTTATAAGTGCCATACCCATTTCATTTCTTATGCTCGTACTACTGGTCGCAGAAATTGCAGCACGCTATTACAATTGGAGTTTCTCCTTCGGCACAAGGTAGTGTTACCTTTTTGAACCATATTGAGAACATTTCGGATCCTTCCTTCTTTCCTTTGGCCTGCAGCTTCGCCTTTTTGGTATGACGACCCTTCTCGGCAGCCATTCCGCCATCCTCTTGCTCGTTCATTTCGTCATCCTCATCCAAGTTGATTGCCTCTTCGTGAAAGGGGGACGACTGCATAGTGCTGGGAGGATGCATTTGGTGAGGCGGATTCATCTCCACTTCGAGGTCGGCAACATATAGGCTTTCAGCAAGTAGCCTATTCGCTTCAATCTGGCGGGCAGCAAAGGCAGCAGCATCTTCGGCCATCTTCGTAGTAGTCATCTTGGAACGCTTCTCGTTCTCGAATGACAACACCACGAGGACGACGAGGAGGGTTACCACTACCATGAGTACCACGAATATTTTCGACTGCCTTTTCCTTACCCTTACGAGGGTTGGAGGAAGACATTTTTGCTATAACTACTAAGAGACTAAGAGAGTAAGAGCTAGAAAATTGAACAATGAAAACTGAAAAGAATGAATAACTTAGAGAGTAAGAGAAGAGAGTAATTGGTGTGAAGAAATGGTTGTGGGTAGGGGGTATTTATAGTTGAAAGTGGGAGGAAATGGGGGGGGGGAACTTTGAATCATAGCCATTGGATCACAAGATGAAATCCTAGCCATCCATTTTGAATTTGAAATGGGTGCAAAATCCTAGGCGGTTGAACCGGCGGTTCGGCAGTTCCGAACGGAACTGCCGGTTCAACCTCGAACCTTTTTTTTGACATTTTTTCGTTCCATTTAGCATTCTAATTGTCATTATTGCTTGTTTTAGGATATAATTAACATGGATAACACAAAATATATTTAAAAAAAAAAAGAAAAAAAAAATGGAACCGTCGGTTCACGGTTCCTAGCCCTTGGAACCGGAACCGGCCCGTCCCGAACACGGTTCCGGGTCGGAACCGGCCCGTTGACTGCGGTTCCAGGCCGGAAACCGTTGACCACGGTTCCGGTTCCGGGTCGGGTGAACACCTCTAATGACGAGTTCTAAAATCAAAACGATTGGTGCAGTACAAATGTAGAAGTTATTAAAAATATTTAGTGTACACAAATATTTTACACATATTTTGCCTCTTGTATATTTGAACGATGGATAATATAGATATGTTATAAGAGCACTCTGAGTAATTGACTCAAAACCAAGTTTAACTCTAAATTTAGGTTAAAATAATAAAAAGTGTGCTAAAAAGTTCATCCGCAAAAATATTTACACTTCCTTATATTTCTCCTCAAATACCTCCCTAAACCTTCTCTTATCTCATAAATTGAGTTGGGCCACAATTTTTCCAAAATAATTAATAGGAGATATGAGAACACATATATGCATTTGTAAAATAGGAGTTAGAAAAAGTATTGAGAAAACTTTAAAAGCAAATTTAGAAGCAAATTTTTAAGAATTCTGCTGAGAATGCTCTAATGTATTGTAAAATAGGAGTTAGAAAAAGTATAGGGAAAACTTTAAACGCAAATTTTTAAGAATTCTGCTGAGAATGCTCTAATGTAAGGAAGACTAATTTTATGCCTATTATATCTCATATCACTCTATCTAAAATATAATTTTTCTATAATTCTTTTTAAATTAAAATGCTACCCAAAAATAACGTCCAACTTATTAGGGTTTTTTCTTAAATGAACTTATTAGGATTATTGGATCATTCATAAAACATGAATAGGTGAACGTAAATTTCATGTTAATTTTATATAGATTGTTGATAGTACACTTACACCCGCAATAAATTTTTTTCTCGTTAACTATTTTCATTGGCGTTTTCATAGTAAGTTCAAATATAATGATATTGTTTGTGGAAGTTTAATAATCATATGTTGGAACTTTAATCTGTTACTCCACTATCAAATTTGGTAGTTAAATTTTGTTTAACGCACAATAGTTTAGGACGCAAGCAATTATACAATATAAAATGATATCACATTTAGGTCGGGTTTGTAATTCTGGGCCCGGCCCGCCACCTCTTGTTGAAAATTTGTAGAATAACAATTTAATTCATTTTTCTAAGGACAGTAACAGAGCAGAAATCCAATTTCAATTGCCCAATATTCATCTCTAAACCAGCAGCTGAAGAAGGCTTCCGAGTTCCGACCAGGAAAAAAAAATGGCAGAATTTGTGGAAGCAGATAATGCAGAAGCCATAATCATCCGAATCGAGCACAAATCCGGCAAGATCGAAAGCTTACTCAAACAGTAGGACTAATTTACCACAATGATGAAGAAATTTTGGATCCTTTTGTTTTGTTTTTTTGTGACTAATCGTTTGGATTTCAGGTATAAACCAGTGGAAGCTTTGAAGACAGCTCTGGAAGGATCGCCTCTAATGACCAAAGACGAGCGTTGCAAGGTTTGATTTAACCACTCAATTTGAATGTATAAAGTTTTTGTGTGCTTCTCGTGGATTCTATCTTTCGTAAAATATAATTAATTTAGCTAGATTGGTGTTGATTTTGGCTTTAATTGCTTTTGGATGGAAGTCTGCGAACTGGATTATGGTACATAGGGCGATAATGGCGTTAAAAGATGTAGATAGTTTGTTCTCTGCTCTCGATCCCGAGTACTATGACGTTCTGATGAAGTAAGTCCAACACCCTGTGTGTGTGTTGTATGTTTTTTGGTGGTTTTTGTTTGTAATATTCTTGATATTGCTTCATATCCCTTGTGCTAGATGATCCAAATTATACTTATTATAAGTATTAATTCATGAGGATGGTTTTGCATAAGGACTGCTCACTCTTATTGGCTCATGAGAATTAGTTCGAAATCGAGTACTTATATAAGATGATAGGGGTGTCGTTCATATTTGAAGTTTCTATACTCGATAATCCAGCTCTTCTGATATTTGGAAATTTGTCTTGTGACTTACAAGGCCATTCGGTGATGAGTTGCAATTTAATTGTGAGATACATTTCTTTTAATTGGCTAATTGCTTGTGTATTTGGAGGAATTGAAGTTGGATATATATGACTATTCTAACTCATTATCAAAGGCATGTTTTAACGAGAGACCTAACTTGAACAACATATTTGTTGCTATTTTGTCATTTTTTCAAGGTCCAAGATTAGCTAAACCTGTAACAGATATATGTTTGGTTTAGAATGTTGGATTACTGGGAGTTTATAGTTAAAACTAGAAGCTACTAGGCTATCACCATGATTGAGCCTTCAATTTGGATATTCTGTATCTTTAATCAAATGTCTTTAGAGTTCACAAACATTAGGGTCTGATTATGCAAGTATCAAACCAAACAAATCTGTCTCCAGTTACTATTCTGCGTGAACTCGTGAGAATTGGCATATGAACACTAAACCCTCTGTGTGATTGAATAAGTCGAACTAGTATCTGTTAATATAATTAGCAAGAGAAGTTTTGGTTTTATGTTCATTGTTACAGTAATTAGTTATCCTATAATTCAGACTTGCTCTCTTATTTGTTGTTCTTATCATACTTGCATCTATAAGCTGGATAAATTTTGTGTTTCTAACTTCTAGTTGAGTGAAACAAAACCATAAAAGAACATTCACAAATAACAACTTTATACAACAGCTGGTCAAATCTCGTAAGTGGTTGAAAATGTACCGGAGATGACAATTTTCCCCTGAATCTGGTAAGAACTCTGGTAATAGGGTATCTAAAATCCATTTATACTCAACTAAATAAATGGGTAATCGAGTAAAGGGATAATGCTGTTGGCATGAAGTATTTCAATATGTACTATTTTCCTTTATAATTTTTTCCTTGTTCATATTTTCGAATTATTTTTCAGTTATTCTCAAAAAAAATTGGTAAATGTTTACCCCTAGTAAGTGTATCATAAAAACACAATCAATGGAGATGGAGATGGAGATGATTATGAAACTAATATAATAAAGGGGCTATATTTAGGGGAATATAAAATTCTACCTGAATTCGACTGTTGCCATCCCTTGAATTTACTCTAGTCTAAGGGACTGCAGAGATATAACACTCCTTTGAATGTGTGGGTGAAGACAGCCTTCAAATACTAGGTTGTGATTACATGACTGCATAAAAGGAGTATATCCATATGCTTTATTTTTTAGCCTGTGCTTAATATTTATGAGCTATGGATGCTTGTAGACATATTGTGATGATATCTAGATGTTGGATGCTTCTCATAAGAACTTACATATAGTTGTGTTCTCTGTACTTGAATGTCGTCCCGTGATGAACCATTGGGATATTACTTCTATATATGTGATGATCTTCTAGTTGTCTAGGTTTATATAGTTGCATAATTTTGTTGGTCTTATTGTAAAGAAATCCATCTTTGTGATTGATAGGTACTTTATATCTTATCTACTGGAGATTGTCCCACGTGTGACCAGTGCCTAAGAATTCATGAAAAGCTTACTGAGAGTGCTGGATTGGGGTGCATACTACATTTGCTCGCAGACAAAGTCAATACCGTTTAGTTTAAAGGATCTCCCCTCTGTAATACTCCTATTATGGGGATGTCTCTGCACATTTGTACAGGATTGTCAAGACTCCGTATCGAAGATTGGCCTCTGATGTCTTACTATCTTGCAATTACGGAATCAGTTGTTCAACTCGAACATTTACAACCGGTATTCCAAGGGAGTGGATTATTGATTATACCTCGAGGAAATAATTCTTAGCTAACAAGACTGGTGGTCTTCGAATTCCTCCCCACTTATCACATTTGAATCTAAATTGTTGAATTTTGAAAGAGATTACTTTGCCAAGAACTCCCGACGCAATTCCACTCCAACAGTTTCTGGGGAATTGCAAGAGGCAACGAGGAGATATTGAAGAGTAAGTCTTCTTCAATCTTCACTCTACTTTAGTGGTAGTGTTTTTCCTTAATCATAGGAGTTATTTTTTTGCATCGTTTAAAATATTATGTTTATTGAAGTTTATTCGTTGATTCAAAACCTTACATCTAAGTTCTTTATTAAATTTGTGTGTGGAAGAAGTACAAATTTTGTTCCTATAATGTACAGTCTTTTGCTTCAGATCTGAGGCTTGGAAAATATGAGTAAATCATAGTTATTAATCGCGGATCGCGCTTCATCGCGAAAATCTGTCCAAACGCTATTGCGCATCGCGATGCGCATAGCGGAATATGTCTAGCAGAAGCATAAAAAAACATATATATATCATAATCATATGAAAAAGATGCATAATATATCAAAATGCGCTATATGGACTGATTCTGAACGAGTGGTGATTGGTGAAGTAGATTGGAATATAACAGAGGAGTGGAGGAGACCGGAGAGAAGATGAAGAGTCTCTGACGTTTCGTTTATTTTTTTTCATGCAAGTCTGACAGTCAGACTTCATAACTTAATCAGGTAAGAAATAGGAAGATGGATAGAATTAAGGTTGTCGGATCCGGATGATGGACGGCGAAAGCAAGGCTCCTTTTCGCTGCCCATCATCCGGATCTGACAGTCGACAAAATGATCAAACAGCACCCGGTACTAACATCATCATCTTGAGGTGCAGAAAAGCTTGAAAAGGAAAACAATTTTGTGGAAGCAATAGCAATGATTTATGCACAACATTGAGCCAACTAAAAATAGGATTCCAATGGTCTTGCATCCCAAAAGCACATTCATCATTAGACAAAATTGAGCCAATGATTTCATGCTGTCTAAATTTTCTAACTCGTCCGAATGTTAGATTGTCACCTCTATCTCCAACATCATAATCCACCACAAAATCAAGAGAGAGATCTAGAGAGAGAGTTATCCCCTGCCTATCCACACAACAAACTTTTCATCTTTTTTTCTTTTTTTTCTTTTCTTTTCACTTTTTTACAATCTTTTTAATCTTCATCAGTCCTCATCCAAGGAAAGGAGAGCCTTCCCCACAATCCCACTTTGCTCACTAACTTCTACTGTCAAAAGGCAGCAGCAGCATCTTCTTCTAAGGGTGCAAAATTTTCACCATATCCCCATTGTCGAAAACTACGTTCTGGGGCGGTGGGCGTCGGGCGGAATGACCGCCGCCCACGGTTTGATAGGCGGTGGCCTCTGGTGGTGGTGGGCGGCCGCAGACGTGGTGGCCGACGACGAGGACGAGACGGCCACGCGCTCGCACTGCGGGCACATGGTGAGGGTGGTGGGAGGGCTCATATTCATGTACAACTGAGGGGAAAGCTTTAGTGCCCTCAATTCCGTCACCTCCTTCTGTAAACGTCTGTTTTCCTCCGTCAGATTCTCACAGCATCGCCTTAGATACTCACAGTCAACCTCCGTTTGTTTCAATTTTGTCCTGCATTACATATCATATTACCAAACATTAGTATTAGGCAATTCATTTAAATGTTATCATCAAATTTATTGTTAAATCATAACCCTACATGCACATGAACACAATTACAGAAAGAAAAAAAACAATCGACATTTTTATGATGGGACGAAAACACCCTCGAGATGATGGAGAAATTGCCTACCTTGCCCTTCTGTTTTGAAACCACACCTCCACTTGCCTAGGCCGCAGATTTAGCTGCTTCGCCAACGCCAGTTTTTGCTTCTGCAACAACAGACAAAATCCACAGGAAAAAAAAGGGGGTCAATAACTCATCATTGTTCAAACATAAAGGTTGATATTACGAGAACACCCTCCTCCGACGGATTTAATTACCGGAATGCCACTGAGTGAGACTCACCGGATTCAGAGTGTTGTGCTCCTTGAAAGTCTCTTCGAGGACCGCCGCCTGCTCCTTTGAGAGGCGGAGCTTCTTCCTCGCCGCCGCGTCGCCGTCATCGTCGATCTCGAGAGAGCTGGTGGCCCTCTCGCCGTCGTTCTCCTCTCTCTCGCTCCTCTTCCCGCTCAAGCTCGAAACCGTGCTGTTTGGAGACGAAACCATCACTTCTTCGTCGCAATCGATCACTGTTATCGCCCTATTCACATCTATTCCTCGAAATATTGATCTCGCTTCCATATTTCCATCTGAAATTTCACCACATGAATTCTATTAATCCCACCTTGCATTTTTAAATTAATTAAATACGTATTCAAGATGCCACCTTTTCACCGTTTTTCTTCCTTTCCACCCTTCTCAGCTTAGACAAATTAATTAATTAACTTTTATAAAGTAGTTCCATTTTCTCCGCAGAAAATAAAAAACTGAAAGATTGGCAGCAAAGATTTGAACAAAATGTTTATAATTTACCAATCTGCGGACGTTTTTGCTTGGGGAGCAAAGCATGCATGGATCTTGGTAGACAATTAAAAACGATAAAGAAAAAACTTGAAAAACAAAAACTTCAAATCTTTTTTTCCTGGGTCGATAAAATTCAAAAGACCAGAAATTTAATTACCAGCAGATTGTTGTAACGCATCAGCGGCTGAAGATTTATGCTGCTGCTGCTGCTGCATAAAGGGAAAAGGAGACCGGAAAAGGTTCAACGGAAAAGGGGCGGCTGGCGTTAGTCCCGGCGGCGGCGGAGGCGGGGGATCGTGATTATGATTCTCCGGGCATCGCAAGCTCAAACTCAAACCTAACCCATCATCTCTTTCGGCCATACCTCTCTCTCTCTAGCTCTCTCTATGAATGAATACACACACACACAGACTGTTTCTCTCTCTAAATGAAATGAAATGTAATAAGTGAAAAGTAAAGAAACCGGACAAGCTTTTGTTGACGTGCGTTGGAGTTATATAGAGAGAGAAGAAGAAGAGAACAAGGGGGGGACAGAATGAGGAGAAATGGGCTGGTCTTTTTCTTTGGCAGAGGAGTTACAGCTTTTTCATTAGGCCTATTGCAGGAAAAGATAATGTAGCTGTGGACCTACTTGTGTGTGTTGTGTGTGAATATACATACATACTATACGTATACATATATATAATAGTACATATTATGTGATGATGATGATGATATATAGTAGATACAATGCAGATGTTCAATGATGACTTGTGTCAGAGGTCGCTACTGCCTCAATCATAATGATGGGATTTGGCTTTAGACTCCTTTGATTTTTGAGTCGCCTTTTCCAGTTTTGCATTCTACTTTCCACTAACCATGGTTCCCATTTTCCTTGACTCTGGTTAATCTCATTAAATCACTTTTACCACCATACATTTCTTTGGAATTCATGGGAATTGGAGAACAAACAAACCCTTACTTTGGTTGATACTCCCTCCGTCCCATGATAAGTGGCTACTTTCTTTTGGGCACATGTATTTAGGAGAGGGGTGTTTAAAGGGTAAAAAGATAAAAAGTGGTAGAACCCACATCTTTTATGTGAGAGAGGGTGTTTCCATATTAGGAAAGTGGCCACTTATGATGGGACAGCCCAATAAGGAAATGTGGCCACTTATGGCGGGACGGAGGGAGTAATTCATATTTGAACACACGGATTATAATTTCTCTCTTTCGTTATACCTACTATTTTCTCTTTTGTTGAACCATTCTAAAATTAAATTCTAGTCAAATATGAGAATTCAACACAAAATATGAATGAAATTAATCTAACCTGATAATATTATGAATGACTTAACATGATAAAGATTATTCTTAATATTATATGATAAAATCATGTTGGCGTTATTCTTGTATTTTTTTAATGACCTGAAACTATTGTAGTAGAACCTCTATAAATTAATACAGTCGGGATCAGAAAAAATTATTATCATATAAAGATTATAAGTTTATCTGTGTTAATTTAATGGACAGTAATATAGTTGATATCAGAAAAAATTATTATCTTATAAAGTTTTTAATTTATCAAGTATTAATTCAAATAGATTCTACTGTATAAAACCAACACGATGTGTAGGTAGGCATTGTGTTTTAAAAATTGTGATGTTTTTAGAGGAAAAAACACAAATAAATAAACAATTTAATCACAAGATTCCGAGTATCATAAAATTAGAAAATCGAAAAAGTTAAAAATGAAATAAAAATAGGGAAGACTTTTTGAAATTTAGGTGGTGCGGAGCCCTAGCCCGAAAAGTAATTTGAACCGCGGTTAAGTCAAATGCTACTTTTCTTTTCATTTCTTTTTTCTCTTTTGCTCTTGTTTCAAGTTTCATCTGTAACTCCTCATAAAAAGAGGACTTTTTATAGCGTTGACCATTGACCCTTGGGGTCTGTGGTTTTTCTCGTGATAGAGAAAACCACTTCGTTCACGCGCTCCTTCTCACGCGCCCCGCCTCGTGAATTGGCGAAAGACGTCCTGGGCGGGCCCCACTTCACGGAACAAGCGTGTGGTGCACGTGGATTTGGCTTTTTAATATCCACACACGACTGTCTTGTCTTTTCTAGCTTATTATCTTCGTCCCATTATTCTTATTTCATTTCTTTTGGGCACGGGTATTAAGTATAATGATTTTAACGGGTAAAAAGATAGAAAGTAGTGGATCACATAACTTTTTTGTGAGAGAAGCATATTTTCTTTTATGGAAATAGGACAAGAATAACAGGACAATCCAAAAATGAATACAAGACAAGAATAATGGGACGGAGGGAATATTATTTATTTATTTTCACCTGTTACTTAATTACGGCATTAATCCTAGGTTAGCTCAACTTAATTAGTGTGGAATTAAGAAAATAACTACTCACTCCATCCCAATACGAAGGTCCCCTTCTTTTGTGTACGGTTAATAAGGAACAAGAGTAAAAAATTAAAAATTGGTATGTCTCAAGACTTTTGAATAGTTAATTATTTTTATTTTAAGAAGAAAATCTTGCTATTGAAACAGACGAAAAATAAAATATGGATCTTACTATTGAGACGGAGGAAGTATAATAATAGTCCTATGTTGCAACTTTGAATGGACATGAGCTGGGCCGTGTAGACGGAAAACGGAATTTGCTGTGTTTATTAGAAACCAAGTAGTAATTAACGCAATTTAATGTTACCGTTGATTAATTAACACACTTACTTTAAAAAGGGGTTACGGGTGAGACGTTAGATTAACATAACCTATCAATTAAAAGGATAGAAGAAGAATTTCCAAGTAAAGATAAAAATTTAATAAGTTAAATATATGCAGACTCAATGTTTGGTCATTTTTTCAGATAATGTTATAGCATTTAAAATTTAATAAATGTATACATAATGTTCATATTTTTTTGCAATAATATCATGAAATTCTAAAGTGCACATGTATTATTTTCTATTGACGACAAAAATAGTGTGGATGTCGGTTCATTGGTCCTGACACGATTTGTATCACCAATAGAGAATATTTTTCGAGACTAAATCACCGAAACATAGACTAATTGATACTCGAAGTTGGACTTAATGATATTATTGCAAAAATTATAAAAAGTTATGTATAAATTTGTCAAATTTTAAACGTTATGACATTATTGCAAGATTGGTAAAATTTTGTGACATTGTATGATATTTGATTTAGAGTTTTTTCACTTAGTTTGCTCTATATTTTTTTGTTAGGTCAAATTAATAATAATTAAATCAGCTGAGTTATATGGTGTAATTATAAGTTGTTGTATATTTTAATGCTAATTAAGAGGAAAAGCTGCTACAAAGCGCAAGTAATATGCTATTCCAAATATGTTTAAGAAGCTCAAAATTTGGGTCAAAAGTTAGGAGACTCATTTATAAAGGAAAGTCTCAACCACTTTAAGGGGGCATAAAAAAGTGGTGACCGACTTTTAACAATTCAATAATTTGGAAAAAAAAATTAACTTGACCTTTAAAATCAAATTCTGTTATTCAAGCCCATTAAAGAAGTCATCTATCACTCGTTACCAATTTCAATTATGTGCAAATTTGTACGGCAATGACTTCTTTTAATCATCACTAATGGAAACTGCGGTGCACATGACATTTGTGGTTACTATAATTTTCTTATGAAATATTTAGGTGAATATTAAGACTATGTTCCACATCTGATGAATTTCATAAAATGTAAAATTTAATTAGAAAAGTGATAACGAACTCAATGAGATTTGGTCGGTCAATTCACGATCTCGTGACCGAAAGGTCATAGACACATATTTCACTACCTACCTATGTCATCCCATGAGAAGGGTTAAAGTTCCGAAGAATGACCTACTAGTAGAGTGAGTATTTTTATGACTAGAAGTCTAAACTTCGAATCTCACTAATATCCTATAAATCGAGCATATAGAACAAATTTCTTTAATGAGGTTCACAACTCATGTATGATTTAGCAAGCTTGGTTCCATATATATATGAACGTGACTTACCTAGTGCGTACTTTATATAGCGATTAGGTTCCATCATGTAAAAAAAAAAGATTATGGTTACAAAGAAAAATAGTATTAAGATAACTACTCCCTCCTATTCATATTATATGTCATGGGCACATTTATTAATAAAAAAATTTGTTTCCCTAATTAACCTTATTTATTGATATCGAACGTTGAGGATGAAAAAATAAAGTAATTGAATGGAGGAAATGCGCATGAGATATAATCAATACAAGAGATACTTATTATGGTCAATTAGGAAAGAAAAATGTAAAACGACATTTAATAAACAAAAGATTGAAAAGCTTTAAATGACTTATAATTAAAATAGGAGGGAGTATCTTATTTTATTTAAAGGGAAAATTAAATTATTTTTACATTCTACTACGTTCTTAATTTCAAGTTGCAATCTGATCAACTTTTCGTCAATACGCGACAATTGTCAATTTATACATCTCTATATGAATTATTATTCATAATTACGTATTTCATTTTTGGGAGATAATTTCCCAATATTCTAAGTCATCTACAGAAAAATTGACTCATTTCGTACAATACGAAACTACTAGAGTAGTCCCCAAACAAGGTGCAAACGCAAATTCATGCAAATGTTTACTATAGTGAAGAATTAAAGGGCGCGCGGTTTCAAATTGATGATTAAACAAAATCGTCCATTCAAGGCCGGTTTAGGGTGTGCGGACGTACAAGATCCCAAAAAAATAAAGGCCCTTAAAAGTATTTGGATGCACATAGAAATTAGAAAGCTTCTTGTTTTTTATTTTGACTCACTATTTTGTAAATAATTACTAGTATTCTTGTTTCGTTGGCAAAGTGTGTCCATTTTATCCAAATGGTCATGGGTTTAATTCTCCTAACTAGTGTTTTTGTTGTACATTAATTTGGCAGATGGGCCCCGATTCAATTTTCCTAGGTTGTATTTTTGTTTACATTAATTTTGCAAGGGCCCACGTTTACTTCACCCCGCCCATTTATTTATTATTTATTGTGACGATGAGAATTTTATAATTTCTATGTTTGAGCACAATCTAAATAATTTCTAATTTATTGCTCACTTCAATAAGAATCATAAATGACTGTAAACGACAAATTTTATGATGAGCTCGATCTCGAATGAGTTGTTAGTTATGCATCGTGACAAGCCGGGTCACAAGCTTACAAACTCAACCGATTAAGTGTCACCAAAAATGTGTGAGAGAATGTAATGTATAGAGTGGATTTGACACTAACCCATCCAAAAACCCTAATATGTAATTAATGACTCTTGTATTAGTGTTAATGGCACCATTAATTGGATTGTAAAGTGTTTTACTCTTGCCTACTTTGATAGGTTAAATTGTTGTGCCTTGACCAATTTATCATTAGCTAAAGCTATAAAAATGATAATCAATCACGAGTAATGTTGTACACCAATATTATTTTAATGTAATAACCTACAAATTAGGGATAAAAAATTTACCATACTGAATTCACAACACTTACTTGTGCCAAGTCAAACTCAATAATAAACAAATTAAATTAATTTTGAAAATAATACCCGACCCGACTCGATTGCAACATAGGAATAGCAGCAAGTGGAGGCGAATGGAACAAATTGGGTTGGAGGAGGGAGGGGGTCACGTGTATTCACGTGGAGAAGAGGGCGGAGTGCCCACCCACGTGGCAGCACGTGGGGCCAGAGGGTAGCGCTCGTGCGTGACACCTTTGTCGCTCCTCTATCCGACACCCACTTGCCTACAATCATTGGATACTCTCTGTTTCTTCCGCCCACGCGCCTCCTTTTAGTTTTACCATCTTTATTTTTTTCCTCTCTTTTTCACCCCTACTTTTTACACTTGCAAATTTATTTTATTGATTTAAAACAAAAAAAATTATTTGTATGCTTGACGTTGTAATTGATAGGATTGACACGGCTACCCTTTGGGGTTTTCTCTTCGGGTTTTTACTTCGAGGTTTTATACTCCTTTTCATTTCCTTTCTTATAAAAAAATATCTCATTTGTGTGATTGGATTGATGTGGTGTATATTTATAAATAATTTCAAAATTTTGATTTTTTCCATAAATTATAAAATTGGTACCTATATACACAAATTTTCAATTTTTTTAAATTTCCACTTAGATGAGATTGCGGGCCAAATCAAAATTCGCCACGTCATTTTTTTGCTGTGTCATGCCAATTTTGATTTAATCAGAATCCGATATTGAGGGAATTCTCGGAAAATTTATAATTCGTGTATTTAAACATCAATTTCATAATTTATGGAAAAATCTAAATTTATATATTGTTTATGAATTTACATCAAATTAACCAAAATTTAAAGTATTAAGTTACGGGCTAATAATGATATCAGTAGTATCAAGCTTAAATTTGACTCGCTTATATTGTGAAGTTTAAAGTTCGACTAATTTAATATATAATTATGTTTTTTTTAAGATTAATATATAATTATGTTGATATAGTTAAGTTTTCGATTTGAATATGTTAATTATCCCAATATAAATTAGTATATATTTTATGCAAATAATTGGTCATGTGCCTTCATAAAGACATAAACATAATTTAAGTTTCGATGTACTCATTTAACAGATCGATTTATTATTATCTAAAATAAAATTATAGGTTGGATTACCGATGATAGAAATAATATGCGAATCAATTATTACCATCATTATTAGATTAAAATGGTGGGGGTTTTAATTGACCACTATAATCTGTAGTAAAAAGGGCTTCGTTTCAATTCTTCTTTTTTCTTAAGAATAATAATTATTTTAGCATATTTTAAGTGATACAACAATCAAAGAAATCACTAGCTATCATATGATAGAGATTGCCGTAAATGATAAAACATAGGCAATAAAATTAAATAATACTCCCTCCGTCCCAATTAGTGTAGTTCAACTAATATTTTATACCTCTCAATAAATTAAATATGCACCACACTTTTAGGGGACGGAGAGAGTAGGAATTAAGACACGGCTTTTATATATGATTTGAAAAGATATAAGCCTAACTTAACTAACAATTCAACATTAATTAATTTAAAGAGGTAGAGCTCGAGATAGAACTAGAAGTAGAGATGGATTTTACTATAGGACTCGTTTGGTAGGGGTGATTAGGGTGTATAATATGTCTATGACACCCTAATATCTTGTTTGGTATGAAGTATACGACCCTTTATAAAGTTCGGGCCCGTATGAATAATACTTACTTTTGTTGTTATGTATACTACCTATGAGGTGGTATAAATAATACTGCAACTAATTATAGCAATAAATTACAACAATTACTATGTGTTGCAGAGAATTTAATACTTCATACCAAACGGAATATTAATTCTTTATATTTATAAGACATCCCAGTCAAACATATCAGGCCTTATCCCATACTTTGTACCAAACGAGCCTAATCTATACCTATTATAAAAGAGCGGATTCTTACAAAATTGAGTTTGCCTATTATATCCCTATTATTATATTTATTTAAAGGGCAATAGTGTAAATATATAATAAATTTATTACAAACATAGTAAATTAATAATATAGTTCTACTCCTAATATAATTCAATTTAATAAATTAATTAATAATATAGTCCTACATATTCTATTACTCAAAAGTGAAAGAGAAAAGACAACATAAGTTTGACAGCTCAATTATTTTATTGTGCCGAAATTTGGTATTTTTGTGTAATTTGTTTTTTTAATTTAGAGTTATTATTTTATTTAATTATGAAGTATTTTTATGTGCCATGTTTATTATGAAATGAGTTGAGAAATTAGTGATTGATAAATTAATTCTATAGCTTCAAAGCATAATATCACATTAGATGATAAATTTGAATGGAATCGAGCATGATTGGTGTCATTATGCTTCAAAAAACGGACTTTGATCTTGCATAATTTATAAAATTGACAATTCTCATTATATTTTTCAAGTATTAAAATAAAAATAATATTAAAAATTAAAAAGAAAAGTTGATGTGGACTAAGCATCAACGGTGCTCACAAATGATCACTGACATATTAGTCTTTGTCTCTTTGATAAATATATTATCTTGAATGGAACTCTTTTCTTTTCTTTTTTTAAATCTAAAATCTAATTATTACTCTCTCGGTCCCACAATAAGTGTCTTCATTTTCATAAATGGTTGTCACACAATAAGTGTCTTATACCTAATATGGAAAACACTTTCTCTAAAAAAAAGGTGTGGACTCCACTCCTTTCTATCTTTTTAACCATTCTCCTTAATACTCGTGCAGAAAAGAAACAAGACACTTATTGTGGGACAGAGAGAATATTATTTTTTCTTACCGAAATCAATTATGAATATTTTTAGGTCTGTAACCATGGTTTATGAAGGGAGTATATAAATTAGTGATTGATAAATTAATTTCATAGCTTTTAAAGCATTTCATAGAAGACGATAAAAATGAATTTACAATTTGGTGTAAAAGATGTGATTTTTGGTGTAATTAAAATTATACATAAAATAGAATATATATATATCTATATATACATATATATTTGCTTATTATAAGGTTTACTCTTTACACCTATTTGCTAATAATTTGTTTAAGTTAATAGATAAAATTAATAATATTACAACTTTATTTTTTTCAAATATATTACTATTTATAATAAATTAATTATTTTGAACAAGAGATTATACGTGCAACGCACGTAATCTCTCTATTAGTGTAGTATAAACAAGTGGATATAGCTTTGTTTGCTATGAAGTATGTGATAAGACTTGATATGATTAGGTGGGATGTTTTAATACGTATAAAGAATTAATATTGTGTTTGGTATGATGTATTAAATTCTCTGCAAAACATATTAATTATGGTAAGAGGGTGAAATTATAGTAATTTATTCTTATATTTAGTTGCAGTATTATTTATATCACCTCATAGATGGTATAACATAATAACAACAATAAGTATAACTCATACGAGCCCGAATTTTATAAAGGGCCCCATACTTTGTACCAAACGAGATATTAGGGTGTATAATATATATTATACACCCTAATCACCCCTAGCAAACAAAGTATAAACAAAGTAGAGATTATAAGTTGATATAATAATTGTATATATTTACAATAATTCATAAAAATCTCAAAAATTATATATATAATTATTAAAAACGTTTATACTTGATTAGAACCACATCCTTTTAGGAAGAAAGTTTGAATGTACAGAAGTAAAATATGTGCCTACCTATAAGTTCTCAACAATGTCAAGTAGAAACCGTTTTTAATAATAATATATTGTTATATTATTATTGTTGTTGTTATTATGTTAGATTGAGTATATGTTATGGTGTGTTTTGGTATATTTCATAAATCATAATCAATTCATTGGAACGAGCTAGTGATAAAAATTATAGTTACCCCACGTGTGGGGTGTATGTTGTCCCACGTGTGTAGGCTTCTCAATTAGTGCAACATCTGACTCGTTCAATTCCTTATTACTAAATAATAATACAAGAATAGAGCAGCCATGTGACAACCGAAGGTCCAATTTTTGCAGCATTTGGTACCACACCAATCATATGCGATGCTCACACATCATTCACTCATTTGTTTCAATCATATAAGCCTATTTTGTTCTGCAATTTCGATTATTTTTCTTATGAGAATAGTCTATCATATAAATTCGAATATGATTAAATAATGAAGAATTGAAACTACGGGATGGTGTAATTGTTAAAAATGCATTGTGTGTCTTATGTTGTAAAAAGTAACTCATGTATTGTGGTTTAACAAATCTGATGATTCTGAATTACTAATATGGGATTCGAATGGACAAGAACGCATGGGCTTTCACTTTCACATCATCATTTTCGAAGTTAGAAAATGCTTCAATATATATTAAAATAGAAATATGTTTGTATTGCCATTAAAATTTAGCCACAAATTCTTAAATTCTTAATCCCCCTTCTTCTAATAAGTGCCATATTTTAAAATTCAAACTTTTTATTTATTTTCGTCCTCCATGTAAATTCTTTAGTTATTCGATTTCTATGCAATAGTTAAATATAAAAAAAAAAGTAAATGTTATGTTATGTTATGATGTGAATAAGAATTTTTGCAAAATATACATATATATGTATAGTAATATTGTAGTAGGAAATAGGCATTATGATGATGATGATGTTGAAAAGGAAAGGGACATAGTAGATAGAAACAAGGGATAGAGTGGGGACTGTGGGGAGGTGGTGTTCACGTGGGCACCCAATTTTTAACTCATCAAAAACGTAGAGCAGCCGAGACTTCACGTGCGGTGGGACTTTTTTCTATTTTTATTTTTATTTTTTTTTCTAATTCTTTTTTCTTTGTTGTCCCAACCAATAATTGTTTATTAAATTTAAAAGTATGGTCCCAATTATTTTGTAGTGGTTTTGTCTCCCCCCACACCCACAAATCCAATCCTTTTGCAATCATTATATGATCAAACTCACCCTCTTCCTCCTTTTCTTCTCCACTCATTTTTCTTAAGGAATACTAAGTAAATAGCGAGTAATAATTTATAAATGAGATTACGTGTGTTGTTTGTGTGTGAAAGTGTTTCGAGGATTTGTGTTCTTTTTTTTTTTAATAGAAACGTAGTTGGTATGCAATATGAGAAAATTATATGCATAACTGGATGTAATATGTGGAGAATGAATAAAATATTAGTATTAAACTAATTTTTGGTAATAGCATCAAATAAAGTTTGCACTCTACTACTTTCATTATCAATTTATGATTTATATTATAAAATTCACTACCAAGTAGCAAATTATGTATATAACTTATTTAAAGGGACGGTGGATTTATATATTTAATGGAGTGAATGTCCAATAATATAAAATTAATAATACTAATAATACTTCGTATATACGTATATTAATGTACTAATAACAATAAAATGATATATATATATATATATATATATATAAATCTTGATCTATTGGAGTTGGTCTACTGATGGAGTGACATTATTGTGACCAAATACATCACATTCGTCTTATGAACATTTTAGATGTCAAGTTTGTAGGTTTATTTATTTTGTGTAGTTTGCAGTCTTGCACATGAACAAAGCGTACCAACACACAGCTCAGACCTATACTTTATGTATCAGCTACAAATTAATTATCATCATTATAAAAAAAAAGCAAACAAATCAAACTCTGAAAGATAAATTTCCGATTAGATTTCATACATATCACATAAAATAAAGAGCTCAATTTATTTATTTTCTAAGTAGTTATATTCAATATATAATACAGTTTACATCGCAATTGCACGCTCTACACATATCAGTTTATCTACAACTAGTAAAGTATTTCTTAATTTCTCCTTTCATTATATATTAGTACTACTAACTAAAGTAGAGGTCAAACTGTCAAAAGTTAAAAATAAATATTTTTTATTGAAAGAAGACAAAGATGTCTAGATTTATGCACGAGACATGGAACATTAAGTTTCGTGGGCCTAACTTTATTTTAAAAATTTATTGCTGTCCTAAATTTGTACAGTGCCTTAATATGAAAAGTAAATTTATTCTTTTGCCATATTTGAAAATAGCATGGACCACAATAAATGAGGGTACAATTACACATACTACATAAAATAAAGTTTCAATCCATAAAAATAAATGTTTGTAGTAGAGGTCAAAATTCCTCATATTTCCATATAATACATTCTAACTTTTCAATATAAGTAAGTAAATTTATTCCCAAATAAATATCATATTTCAATATTTTATTGAAAAATAATATCAAACTGCTCATTTTGTCTACATGATCAATGCAATTTTTTTAGTTATTCAATCATTAATGTAATAATTAGGAATAAAAAAAGTACAATCATTAATTTAATTGATATACAAAATTTTGACGGCAAAAGACAATTATTTAGAAAATGGAGGGAATATTGCACTATTACACACTCATGAGTCCTGACTTGTAGGTCGGTAACCATTTTTTTTAATATTTGGTTTAATATATAAAATTTCTTATAGCATCATAAGTGAAGGCGTGAATAATTATTTAAAGAAGGTTAAGGGGTCAAAAAGGAAATAAAAAAGAAGCAATGGTCATTGAGAAATGATGGAGGGAATTGAATCCTCGAGTATCTCATAATTTCTGAAACAAACAACTGATATATGTAATCATTGCAATTTTTATTTTTATTTTGTGGTCCCATATCTGAATTCGATGGTCAATTTCAAGATTTCGCATTATCTATCTCTACCCGTCGCTATTACTAATTTCTCTTTCCTTACATCTCATCCACACCCAACTTATTTATGTCAATTCTTTCTACTATTTATTTTTTCTTTTCCAAACCTAAAGTTTAGATTTAAGCAGCTAACCTTGACCCATTTTTCTTGGCAAAATTTGAAATTACGCACAACAAAATTAATTAAATATATACAAATTATCTTAGAATGCACAAATACTCGCTGATAAAGATATTTTTATGCCACACATATAATGATTATTGCAATTTTTACGTGAGAATAACAATATAATTATGTGTGACATGATCATATAATAGTTTATGTGGTACTATTGTTAATGGTTAATTAGACATTTCCATTTCTACAATATCCTATTGTAAGCCTCCATGCTTTGCCTCTCCACTTAAAAATCACAAAATTAAGACATTCAAGGGTGTGTTTACTACTCCCTCCCATTTTGTATATAGGTTGTTTTAACTTTATGCACAATTATTAATGAATAAAATTTATACCTATATTAACCTTATTTAATCATGATTTTTCACAATAATGAACTCTGATTATTGAGCCGTCTTGACTATTTTTTAGTATCCAAATTAATTAACTCTTCATTTTCATCTGTTATGGGAGTGGGCTGTCGACCAAAAAGTAATCAATATATATGAAAAAAGAGAGAAGAAGCGTAAATATAGCATGATTATATATTTTATATTAGTATTTATACTTTTGACTTAACTTCTATCATGATTAGTGTAAATATAGTTCTTTCTTATTTTTCGACAATTTTTTTTTGTATTACCTTTATTATATCTATCGAAATTTATATTACGTCCAAATATAAATATATCAAGGTAAATTTGTATAAATTAAATATTTTAAATATTAGAAGTCATTTAGAATAAAAAAATTAAATTAATCAATTTCTTTTGTTATTGAATCAAATTATGGCTTTCCATAATGTGGTTGCGTAGATTTATTCTTCCTAGAGTAAACACTAACTCACTCCGCTTTTAATTCTGAAAGTTACTTATTATTTAATGACAAAATCTTAAGTACAGTGGAATTGACAGTAACGAAGGGGACCAAAAATAATTAAAAAAATAATTAATCTCAACTAAAATTAATTAAACACCAATTAATATTAATTAAATATTAAATAAAATTGAATGGACCGTACCAACCAACCATGAATACGACTCACCGCACCAGACACATGATCTCATACTATTTAACATGCAAATATTAGGTGGTGGGGGAATATGAATATGCAGGTGAAGTGAGGTGGGACCCGCAATGTTTGGGATACGGGTGGGGGCCACACATGATATGCAATGGTCCAATCGTCCGAAATGGTAATAAGTAAACCCCACAATAACGATAATAAATAAGAAAATAGTAGTAATAAATAATAAAAAATAAATAGAAAAATGGGAATTGGTACTTCCCAAACAGTCCCATCGGTGCGCCCTACCTTAATCGTACCAAAACCCCAAATCTTTGCTGTCTTCACGTGATCCTGCCCCCCACACCCAGATTCTATATTACATACACACACACACACTATATTCTGCTCATTATACCGGATTATATTCATTACACAACTACACACACGCTATATTCTGCTAATAATTGTTAACTTATGAGTAATTTAGTTTATTAATAAATAAAATACATTACAATTATATTTTGTATCACATATGGAACATAAAATCACATTGATGTAGACGATGGATATTGGACACTTGCTTCATCAAAGATTTTGAATTTTAAAGCAAATAAGATATTAGTTTATGGTTAGTATCCATTAAACCTTTTATCACGTGTATAAAACAAGTATTAATAATATGAATATATATATATACATAGGGTAGGGTTCAGGTAAAAACTTATTATACAGTGAAATCTAAAAACCTTTATAGACCGTCGATTAATACTTAATCAATAGTAAAAGATGATGACATGTGTCAATATTCAACTCTAATAAAAAGTTTTTTTTATTACTTCTTAAGTCCGGAAGGTTAAATTAGTAAAAATTGGAACTAAAAAATCCCATTATGCTCGGCGATAATTATGGGATGTACCAGAATTTTAAGTTTCTAATATTGTGGGGAATATTGATTCATTTGATATAAATTATATGTATGCACAATTCAAATAATGTGACATAACATTGTTATGCATATCTATAATACACGGGATGCATATTTATTGATTATGCACATTTATAATACATTTGATGCATATTTAAATTTAATTTATATCGTTATTGATATTCATACTTAATTATGCATTTACAATAACATAATCATGCATTATTGAATATTATTTTGATTATGCATATACAAAAACTGGATTATGCACAAATCAAAAGGCTAATCTTTTTACGTAGTTGTTGATGGGTAAAATATACAGAGTTATGAATCATTGATAGTATGACTAATTATTATACACATATTACACTAAATGCATAAAAATAATAAATTATAACTAACCAGAAATGTTGAATTTAATATTACCGACTGAGAGGAGAAGACGAGAAGCTACACCAAATATGGATATGGCAGTAAAAAAAAGAAAATAGTGAAAGATGAAAGAGAAAAAATCGTGATAGAGTAGGAAAAGAATAATTAGGAAATAGAAAATAATTAATTATTCCAACATTAAAGGGATATGGCGGTTACAGGGAGAAAATCATTGACAAAACCATCCTTTTTAAATCCAAATAATATCAAATATTAAAAGTAAAATTCAATTAATCTACAACCATTGATCAATAAATATCTACGGTATAAAAAAGTTTCTACATTCTACTGGGGAATTAGTTTCTATTTGAACTCTCCCCTATATATATACATGTATATATGTGTATGAAATATGTATGTAAGAGATCATAGGTTGCATGGATTCACTTGGATATGCATAATTGAGAGGAGATATTCGCCATATATATTATGAATAAAAATTCCAACTCCTATTTGTTTCTACCCAAATCACTTCTCTTCTATCTTTTTCATGGCCGTATATATGTCAACATTATTTATAAAAAGAAAAACATTTAAAAAAAAAATTTATGCACTTTTTAAAATGGATAAAAGAAATAGAAAAAGTGCGAGCAATGAATCTTCCTAAAGATAGCAGATGGGATTGCTATTTGGATAAGATTTCACGACCCACCCGGCCATTTTCAGACCCGATACGCTCTACTTTTATTTTTTATTTGTAATAAAAAAAATTGTGACCGTCAATTAATTGTAGAAATCAGTCTTGACAATACTCATGAGCCACTAATGACAATCTAAATGAAAATAACGTATATTTTGGTAAAAACTAAAATTGATGTAATGATAATTTAAAACCATAAACGATTTATTGTGGAAAATAAAAAAGTATAACTAAGTCCTTCAAAAAAAAAAAAGTATAACCAAGTTATACAATATTGTTTTATGTATTTGTTTATGTATATATATAGGGAAGAGATAATATAAAAAAGATCTTAAAGTGAGAAATATAAATAGATCTAAATTATCCATCTAACAAAATTTAATGGAAATAACTTAATTTCATGGTAAAACCCGCTTTTTTGAGTTAAGAATTGTTAATATGATTTAAAAATTAGATGCAGTAGACAATATAATGGGCCGGATGCATCAGACAATGTAATGAGATGCATCGGATAGTGTGAAGGAATAAATTAATGGTGGAGGAGGATAAGGTAGTGGTGGTGAAGGCTCTGTCAGACGGCGGTGGTGGTAACGGTAGTGTTTAGCAGCTGTGGGGGCGGCGGCGATGATGGTGGGTGGTTGTGGTGGCCGTTGAAGTAGAAGAAGAAGAAGAAGTAGTAGAAGAGAAGAAGAAATGAATGGTCCAAATTTATTCTTATTTTTTTACAGACACAGAGTTTTGCATTGTTATTTATTTTATGAAATAAAAAAAAAATCACTTTTGTATTACAAAATTAGAAAAAAAAATCTCGAATTGTTATGTATTTATTTTTTGCACTCAAAGTTTGATATATTGCTAGTTAATTTATTAGCATGGTATCATGTGGAGCATGTAAACTAATTTCATATTGTCATATTAATTAAATAAAATTTTATGATTATTACTTATTTTTATATTTTAAATGAAATTAATAGATAATAAAAGTAAAAAAAAATACGTATAAAACTTCTAGTCATTATATTGTACTGATTTTCTCAAAAGATTTTTTTTATTACATGGTTGAAAAGATAAAAAAATATTAATATTGAATTTCGTTCATTATTTCGTGGACATACCAATTATAAAAAGAATAAATCTATGCAGCCACATTATGGCTAACCATAATTTCATTTAATAATAAAAAAATTGATTTATTTAAATTTTTTGGTTCTAAATGACTTCTAATATTTAAAATATTTTTAATTTATACAAATTTATCTTGATATATTTGGATTTTGATGTAACATAAATCTTGATAGATATAATAAAGGTAATACAAAGATTTTTGTCGAAAAATTAAGAAATAAATATATTTACACTAATCATAATAGAATTAATTTAAGTCAAAAATATAAACTCTAACATAAAATATATAATAATACTTTTTATATGAACCAAATTTCTAACAAAATTAGTTTATTTTAATTTAATTGATCAAATTATGGCTAGTCACATTATGGACAAATAACATCACTCCTATAAAAAAGCATCAGTCTACTAATCTACTCCTACATATCTTGTAGTCTGAAGCTTCTTCATTCAGTATAGTATAGCTAAACAATTATGATGTGATGCTCTCGTAAACTCCGTCACAATTAAAGTATCCGGACAATATTATTACACTACAAAAAAGTACAGTATATGGACAATATTATTACACTAATTCATACCTTATCATTTATCTCTCCGTCTCATTTCAATGGTTTCATAAGTACGGGTACAAATATCAAAAACATAAATTGTTTTTAATAAAGTAAAAAAGAGAGTAACTATTTAGAGGGTATTGTTATCAAATCAAGTAGGGGAGAGAAGGGAGATAGTAGTTTTTTAGTAGCATTTTTTTATTATTAAAATTTCTGTTTTAAGTATAGGATCATTGAAATGGGACAAATAAATAAGATAATCAAGACAAATGAAATGAGATGAAGGGAATATAAAATTCATCAAAATAATCATCGACTGAGTACAAACAGGGTCGGACTTGAGGCAAAGCTCTAATCGGATGGTGCCTAGGGCCCCAAATTTTTGGGTGCCTATTTTTTTAGTAGTATACCAAAAGATGGCTCAAATTAAATAATTTATACTACTACACATACAAATCTATACTTTGCTAGATATAACAATGTTAGAGTTGTTGAAATATTGTTGTTGAAATATTGTTGTCTTATCGGTATATTAGTTTTGACTAATAAACTATTATAGTTTATTTCTTCATAACTTAATATATTGTTGTATCGCCGATATATTAGTAATTTTTTTTAAGAGACCAACATTCGCTTAGGCTCCTAAAATTCTCGATACAAATAATTGATGGGCATTTGTGATAGACCTCTAGACATGAACGAGACAACACTCGATAGTATAGTGCAACACCAACATCCCATGAACAATTACATTACATATTAAATTATCAATTATATATGGACCAATTGATCTAGGACCACTATATATATAGTGTATATATATATATATACACTATAGTATAACATAGAGTATTTGTTTCTAGAATTCAAGTCTTCAAATTCAAATGATGATCGATTATAAATAAAAAACCAATCTGTCAAGAATATTTACTACGTTGAACTAAAATGAGATGATCCCACCTGGAAAACAGCAGGTACATGTGCACGTTTACTGGTCAAAAAATGCAGACATACATCTCAAAACCTCAATCATTGCTTCAATTGCAACTCAAGAGAGAGAGAGAGAGAGAATTCTCCGTACAGTGATAATAAAACGTGTGCCAGCCAGCCTCGCAAATCCTTGGGTAGATGAGGGTTTTGTTTATAAGATGTGCACGTGGGAGTGTATAATAAAAGATTTGGTTTTCCTAAATCTCGAGTTAATTAAAAATATATTTGTGCTTATGGAATGGGGTTAAATTAAAGATCGCACGAGTGGTGTGCGTGGGATTGTTTCTTGCTTCATCTTTGCTTAAATATTATTAGTATGATGATTAAAAAATGTGCCACGTCATATTCTTCAATCAATAATTACAAATCAACTGCCTAATTACATGCTTAACAGTATCACCCCTTATAACATGCTCTCTCTATCTCTATCTCTCCATATTGTTTCTTTAATTAAAAACTTGGTAGCATTGGAATCTGAGACGGATAGTATAATTATTTCTGATGCTATACGTGACAAGAAGACAAATTTTTCGGAGCAATCATCTATAGCTGCAGATCCATTTAAGAGTTACATAGTTTTTGCTGAGTCAAGCATGTAAATCGAGATGCCAACACTGTGGCACATCGTTTAGCTAGAAAAGCTAGGAATTATTCAATTCTTCTAGCGTGGTATCAACCCCATCGTTTGTGGAGGATCTTCTCAACGTTCCTTGCATTTGCACTTAATTACATTTTCTTAAAAAAAAAACTTGTTTAATTACAACTAGGGTAAAAAATGAAGGAAAATTCTTCTAAAAAAATGAAGGAAAATGAGAATTAGGGTCGGAAATTTGAGTTTTTGGTGTTATGAAGGAAAATGGGTAGTTTTAGATGATTTTGGGTTGTATATGTGTGTGCACGTGCTCGATAACATAACTCGTGTTTAATATATAGAGAGAGTACTCAAACATCCTAATTTTGGATTTGGCCCAATACAAAAAAACATAGGGCCCAATTTCAAAGGCTTTATTTATTTTATTTTTTTCAATCATTAAGAACCAAATTTGAAATAGCAATTTCCAAATTCCAATACTATTGCAACAAGAATGTGGACACAAGGGAAATTAACCAATGGAAGTTGATAATTTTTTAAGACAGATTTTAAGAAACTCCAACAATTTGAAATTCACTCATCTTAAAAAGAAAATTGTCACAAATTATTGCACAGTAATACGACAGCATTTATTTTGTAATTATTTCTAATATTTTAAGAACAAAAGAATGACTTTGAGCTACATGAAACTGCACCATCTCTAATTAGAAATAAAAATAATTACTTCAAACGTGAAAGCACTTGGCATCATATGTAACAAAAATTTATAAAAAAAAAAGCTTTTATTGAAAATAATTAGAGATTGACTAAGAATCAAAAGACAAAATATGCTCATTTGAACAAAAAATTATTTGGGCTGTTCAGAAATATATTTTTCTCCTCGACACTGAATTGATATTTCACCCCTTAATAAAACAATTAATTGGGCCCTTATTAATCCTCGCCCACACGAAATGGGCTCAAAAAGTTGTTTGAATTTGGATCCAGTTTGCAGCCTAGCTGAGAACTTACATGTACTACCACTAACTATTAGGTCTCGTTTGCGTGCACTGTGACACGGCTTTTAAATTTAATGTTATAATTATAAAAAAAATATTAGGCCTCATTTGAATGAACAATATGAGTTTTATAAAAATAAGACTGAATATGTTTAACTACGATTTATTCTACTGTATAATGTATTCAATATTAGTACATATATTGTCATATTACTAAATTCACAACTAATTGTGTATTAAAATTCAAATTATTGGTTGAGGAACCACAAATTAAATTCAGATCCTACTTAGGCAGACAAAAAAAAAATATCAAAACAAAAATGACAAGATAATGAATTGCATATAGTGATTCCAACAGAAAAAAAAAGCAAAACAAAAATCAAAACAGAAATGACAAGATAATGAATTGCATATAGATTCCAACAGAAGATACACTAATAATTTTGATATAAATGTAACATATCCTCAAATGAGTTTAATCGGCGCCAGGAAAAAATCATATAATTTCAAAATCTCAAGAAAGTCTGCATTTAATTAAAGCTAACCTACCATTTGCTTTTTGAGATGGACAACCTACCAAATATGAACAATGATTTTCCGTTGAAAAATATATAAACAAGGATTTATGTGATTATATATGAGAAATACGCGCAGTAAATAATATTACAAAGGATTTACGAATGCTACAACAAAATTGTTTAGTAGTGACATAATTTTAGTGACACCAAATATCATAAAATTTGTTACATCTTTATGTGTAATAAAATTTAGTCATATTCAAATGTATCTACAAAATTTTGCTACATATAAAAATATAACTAAATTTTGATACATTTAAAAATGTAATAAATCAATTACATCCTCAAATATCATTAAATTTTGTGACAAACTTTTATTTTTGTGATACGTTTAATAATTACCCATCACAAGATATCATAATTTTATCTAGTAACATTTATAAGTCTCGCAATTTTTCAAAAATTATGTCACTACTGCAAAATAATTTAACAAAATAATTATCTAGTACGAGTAACATTTATAGTGGTACTTTAACAAAATTTTGAAAATAATTTAGAGATTAAAGATAAATAGAAAATGTATTTATTATGACAACGCAGCATTTCTCGACTGGTAACAAAAAACCAAAACAACTTATCTACAGTACCTAATTGGTATTACTACATTTGTTTTTTTCTTCGATTTTCCGTGAATTTTGTCAAAACCACCACCCACTTTTTTTTTTTTGGAACAATGTCTAACGTCATGGACAAGATTAAATAATATTTTTTAATAAATCTGAGTTACGAAACATTAAATATACTGATCTGTATAATTTGAAATTACAGCTTTATTTATTCGAACTTATTTATTAAAAAAATATTGTAAAAATAAATAATTTAATTATTTCAATTAATTAGTTTTCGCACTTGCAATTTTTTTTATTCACACACGCAATATATAGATTGGATCTTCTATTCTAAAATTGTAAAATGATATTAATTTCATGTTCTCTTTTAATACTAGGAATGCAATATATATATGTTTTAAAAACTCAGTAGTTTCTCAATGAAAATGACAACTAAAAATAAAAGAATGCTTTAAAATTTAATATGATGGTAATCATATAGCTAGAATATTATATAGAATTCTAAAACATATCGATCTCATTTAGTAAATATGGCGTATATATATATATATATGTTTTTTTAAATGATATGGCTTGTATATGTTCAACATGATGAATAATCATGTTCATCAATATTACTATGTATTTCATTATTTAGTAATGAGGTGCGACAAATTCAATCTAAATGATGTTAGTGTGATTCACACGGATATGCCAATTAATTAACTATTAACTAGCTTAAACAGTTCGCTATTTGGAGAAACTACACCAACGATATTTATAAACGATGATATTTGTCGCAACGTATATCAATAATCTTGATTTTTGTCGTATACGTATTTATGTATCAATGATTTATTTTTCTTGGATTTTACGAAGGTAAATGAGCGACAACTTAAGTTAAACCGTTGCGCAAAGACTACTTCGACTAGTATCACTACAAAAATTGCGCAATTTACCGATGGAAAATTCCATCGGTAAAGTCATCAAAATCCGTCGGTAAAGGACTTACCGACGGAATTACCGACGGAAATGTTCCCTTGTGATTCGATTCGTAGGTAAAAGACTTACCGACGGAATTAAATCCGTCAGTAAATTTACCGACGGATATGTGACGGATAATCTGTCAGCAAATTCTCGTTTGACGAACTAGTTCCCCAAACGGATTTCTGACGGATTTGTGACGGAAAATCCGTTGGTAAATACCAACGGAATTAAATCCGTCGATAATGTTTGACGAATTGGTTTTCGTCAATTTTCGATTTTACTGACGGAATTTCCGTCAGTAATTACTGACGGATTTGAAATCCGTTGGTAAATTACTGACGGATTTGAAATCCGTTGGTAAATTTTGACGTCTTCAATTTCGTCACGTTGGAAATATTGTGACGGTTTTGCGACGGAATTTCCGTCAGTATGTAGCGACGGATTAAAATCCGTCGGTAATCATTTTTTTGTTTTAATTTTATCCGTCGATAATCCGTCGTTAATTTTCTGATATTTTTTGGAATAATTAATTATTTAATATTTAGCCCGATTTTTACTCATTAATTTATTAACATTTTAGGCCCAAATTTTAACATACCAAACAAGCAATTTATAATATAAAACATAATATAAAAGTCGCTAGGTAATATAGTAATAAGAATCTGATATTTTTGGTAACAAAGTACGTACAAATATGAAAGAAACATTAAAGAAAAAGAGTGTTTGTTCTACACTAACTAAAAGTCACGGACTAGGAGGCGGTTGCAACGAGGCATGAAGTCCTGCATCATCTTCTGTGTAGCCTCAAACTGGGCTTGTTGAGCAATAAATTGTGCTTGAAGAAAGTCTCTGCCCTCTCTTTCCCGGCGCAGCTCCTCCTCAACTTACGTTTATACTCAAAATTTGGCGATGTAGTTTCAAACTCAATTCTAACGTCTACGGATATTGATCGGATTATAACCACACTAGACCATCTCAATTTGCAGATCATGCAACATATCTCAGCACCACTCTTACACCAGAAAAGATGCATAGAAAAACAAAACATGGTTAAAACACTAACAACAACATTTGAGTGATTACATTACAATCATTACCAGATCTGTCAAATTCCACAGTTACTAAGGAATGAAGAGAGCAAGTAAATGCATCACTCTAAACTATCAAAGAATCATTAGACCTACAGATGCAAATTAGAATCGTTCAACTATTAGAATAACAATTATATCAGCTCATATAATAGCCTATCAGAAACTTTAAATTGAAAAATAAAGTATTTTATTATATTAACTAAATATTATTATCTCAGTAGTCATTTAAAAACATGTAACTGTATTTGTCAAGTTTTTTGTTCCAGCAGGCCAACCATGGATGAAGAACTAAACAGAGAAGAGCAGAACACTAAGTGAAAGAAGGCAAACACAATTAATAAAAAAAACCCAAGTGAAGCACCACACCACAGAGAAGAAATGTAAAAGAATAGAAAGATCAAACCACTGTGAATCAAAGACAAGTAAAAAACTAGCAAATAATTCAATTCAAACCCTACTCGCAATCACATAGAACCATCGTCAATGTTTTGCATTGAAAAAGAAGAACTAAACAAACAAGAGCCAAACACCAAGTGAAAGAAGGCAAACACAATTAATAAAAAAAACCAAATGAAACACCACATCACAGAATATAGATGAATATAGAAGAATTGAAAATTTTAACCACATTGAAAGTATTAAAAAGGAGCAAACTCTAATAGCTCATATATATATTTGTTAGAGTTTCATTATTGCCCTTATCTCCTACTTATTTCAACCTAAGGCCGCTTTGAGCACAATTTTGAAAAACCTTGATGGCAATGCAAATACCGATAACATGGGAGTTCCTGAATTGGTGGGAACAATTCATAAGTTTCTGGAGCAGAGGACATGCCTGATTGTGATAGATGATATTTGGAAAAATAATGATTGGGAGATCATAAAGCCAACTTTTCCCATCAATTGCAATGTCTTGCTAACCACTCGTAATGAGAATATTGCTAATCAAGAATGCGGTTATGGTCACAAGCTGGAATTTCTGACAGAAGATCAAGGGTGGGAATTACTTTAGAAAATAGCACTTCCAGGTCATTTTCAAGTTTCTTTCCCTCAAAATTTCTTCCCCCTTATAGCAATAGTAATATTATGTTTTTGGAGATTTAATTTTGAATTGTGTGAAATTATTTAAAAAAAATTATTTATATCTATAGTAATTCTCATTACTATCATTGTGAAAAGTTAACAATTATATATACAACTCTAATAATTGATTAATGTGAATTTGATGGACTGTGTGCTAGTTAAATAAAATATTTATTTTATCAAATAGCAAGACATACATTAACTTTTATCAAGTACGGTTGCAAATGCTAGCTCTTAATATTTTTAATATGTTTCTTTTAAAAATAAATTCAGAAACGCTAAATTTCAATAAATGCATTTATTGCTTTGTATTATGGCAGATGAATTATTGGAAGATATTGGAAGAGAAATTGTAGTAAAATGCGGTGGCTTACCACTATCAATTTCTGTCATCGGAGGGATTCTGCGCCAAAAAAAGAAGACACTCGATTAGCATAATGGAATAAGGTAAAAACGAACCTGGATTCGTGTTTGAAGCATGGAGGAGAAGGTGCTACAGAAAATGAAAGAGTAAAACAAGTATTGGACTTGAGTTATAATTTCTTACCTTATTACTTGAAACCATGCTTCCTGTATTTAGCAAGTTTCCCTGAGGATGAAGAAATAGATACAGAGAGATTGTATTTATTGTGGATGGCGGAAGGCTTCATTTCTCACCAAGATAAGGGAAGGCACTACAACAAAACTGTTAATCTACAACGCCTTAAAGACAACGGTTTTACTGAAAAACTGTTGTCGTTTTGAAGAAAAGTGTCGTTGTAGCCTAAACTGTTGTCTATGAGCGCATTTTTACGCTCATTAACAATGATTTTGGTCCAACGTTGTTATATATATGTTGTAGTAAGTTATTTTATACCATCATTGACAACGCTTACATTGCTGTTGTCGTAGGTATATTGTTGTAGTTATATATTACAATGTACGACAACAGTTTTTGTTCACCATTGTTGCTTGTCTGTTGTTGTAAACATGTAATAGTAAATACGACAACGTTTTGTCTAACTGTTGTTATTTATATGTTGTTGTTTTTATATAATATGAAATACGCAACACTTTGTGCAACTGTTGTCATCTCACTGTTGTTCTAGGTTTATGATATTAGATACAACAACACGCTTCAATAACCGTTGTCATTAGAACTGTTATTGTAGGGGTAAAATATTAAATACAGCAACACTTTGTATAATTATTGTCATTTCTATGTTGTTGTAGGTATTTAATATTAAATACAACAACACTTTTTCCAATTGTTGTCAGAACAATGTTGTTGTAGGTTATAATATGAAATACGACAACACTTTGTGAAACCGTTACCGTTTGCCTGTTATTGTAGGTGTACAATATTAAATACTACAACACTTTGTGATATCGTTGTCATTTTTGTGTTGTTGTAAACATGTAAAATTAAATACGATAACACTTTATCTGATCGTTGTCGATGTATTGTTGTCGTAGATCTTACACGTTTTTGATATTTTGTATCATTAAATTAATTTAATCAATATATAATTTATTCTAACTCGATTAGGATTGTACATGAGCCGACTTGCTCATTTACTAAAAGAGCCGAGCTTGAGCCTTGGTCAGAGCTCGACTAATTTTTCGAGCTGAGCTCGAGCCTACATATATTCGACTTGAGAGTCTCACGAACATATTCAAATTTAATATTAATATATTAAACAAGATTTAATTTATATAACAATATATTAATATATATATATATGTACTATAAGGTCTTTGTGTATATGATTAGAGCTGTCAAAATTCCGAGCCGGCCCGGCCCGAGCCTGCCGGGCTTTTTGGAAAAATCGGGCCAGCCCGAAAATTCACCAGCCTGAAATTCTGGAGCCCGGCCCCACCAGGAAACCATTTGTAAAAAAAAAAAAAAAATTAAATACAAAATGAAAGATTGACGAAGATGCAAGCTTGCACCATATGTAATTAATTTTCTTTTTTGAGAGAATATGTAATTAATTTTCAAATATAAGATACTTAGATATTTATAAATAAGAAAAACTCTCGTGTCTTTTTTTATTGAATAACCGCTTCCTCCCTTTACGATATTTACCTAGTCCTTCAGAAATTTTCCAACACCGTTCTCGGTTCTCCTCCCATCGTCTCCTCTTTTGCCGGCACCATAGTCTCCTCTTTGACTACTGCTGCTTTCGCCGTCGACTATTTAGCCTGTTAGCATCTCTATCTCTCCTCTGTTCAGGTATGTAATATTACTCTGATGTTTGCTTTCTTTCTTCATTCTATGTTTGAATTTGTTTAACAATTTCCACTATTTTTGCATTGTATCTGCTAATTAGATTGCTTTTGATTCTTAAATTTTAGAATTTGGTTTCAAAACTTAATTTTGTATGCGGGATTTACTGATTTTTGGAAACATCAATTTGTTTCTAAAAATTGTGTTAAATTTTGGACGAGGCGAGCGTGGAATGAGATAGGGCTCAGTGTTCTTTTGATTTGTATTTAGAAATCTAGAAAAAATTTGAACTGTTCGTGGATTAAATTAATAATATGTTGAATTTCTTATAGTGTTTGCTTAATTAATGCCTATTACTGTGATCGAAAGTATCTACTCATGCCGTGCTATTTTTGACCAAGTTGCTTACATAAATGAATCTGATTTTCTTAAAGATGCAGAGCCCCTTTCAGTCATTTTAATGCAATATCTCCGTTCAAATTGAATACGATATGGGTTTATATTGAAATTTCTATTCTAAAAGTAGCTTTCAGTTGTTTGCCTGACATAAATGTTGATTCTAGGCTTCTAATTGATTTTAATTTTCAACGAACTGATTTAGGGCTACTTGAAGTTTCGCTAATTGCCAATTACTTGTGCTATCTCTCTTCGCCAACCGATATAACCCAGCTCTCTCCAGGTAAGTCTTAAGCATCAATTTGATTTTCGTTAGTTGGAAGCCGATGTCGAGTATTCTTATGCAGAATGTTGAATTGCAGTTCCATTTTTTTTTTTGGATTGATTGTTATATATATGCATATTTGAGTTCTTCTACTTGTGAAATTATGTGATAAATAAGATATGTGTTGTTCTTCCTTGGAATGCTTACTACCGCCTTAGTAAAATTTGAATGCTGAAAACATCAATTTCTTAAACTTAATGAATAGACAAAATCCCTTTTATTATCCTAAAAGTATAATTTATTTTGAATAAGAATAGTAATAGAGTATCATATTAGAGTTAAGCAGATGGCTTCCACTATTTGAGCATAACTTGGGTGCTTTCTTGAGGTTTGAATTGGATAATATTAGATAGGGGATCTGTTGCAATTAGCCAATTACTAGTTTATCACTTCTCAGATTTATTCCGTAATTTGTCTCATAAATCTAATTGCTCTTGGATTCAAATTATTTGCAGAGAAATTTAGTATTGAAGGGTTATTTAGTTCTGTTTTAATTAACTGAAGATCTAATGAATAATTACTAAGTTATTAGTCCTAGTAGTATTCTTGTTTTTTATGTATGATCTGACCTATATTTTAGAAGAATATAATCGTTTATTCTTGTTATAGAAGAGTATTTGCATTGGAAACACGAGCGTGTCTGTAAATCCCCTGATATAAGACTTTATAATCAAATGTCTTGGACCCGAATAAAGTACAATTTAAATAATAAGAAAAGATATATAATTCTAGTGGTTCGTATTAGTTTATCGACCAATGTTGTTAATATACATGATATTTTATTTTATAATATTATTTGATATCATATTTTGGAATTCAATACAATCAATTTAGATGCTTAATTTTATACTTGGTAGCGGTTTAATTTTGTTCAGGATGATGAGACTAGGTGACTGATGCTATAATTTTATATTTACTAGTGATTTTGTACAGGATTGATAATTCAAAAAACTATTTTTGGTGTTTTAGGTTCATAATGGACAAGACATGGATGTCAAAAGATAGGTTGTCACATGAGTACAAGGTTGGAGTATAGTCTTTCATCAACAGTGTATGGACTCCACGCAAATCAATTAAGATCACTTATATCAAGAAAACCTGATGCATGGTGGCATATATATAGGGGTTGTCATTATTTTGACATAGTATTGCTAAGAAGGATCAATAGTACTTAGTTTTCTAACTTTTTGTTTGATCTATGCAAAGTTCAAACAATTTTGTTGGAATTGCGTGAGTACATATCTTTTACTGCATGCAAGAACAATATTTTTGTTCTGTGGTAGTAATGTTTATTTTGCATGACAGATAGCAGGAGAAATTCATTGGTGATACATGGCGTGTAAATCAGTCTTTTCCCCTGTTAGACTAGCTTTTATGCTCGATTTGTTGAGGATACATATGGAACTTGTAATTTTGTAGTGAATGTTGAATATTTTGGTATCTTTAGAATCGAACTTGAAGTGCTGTAATGAATAGTTTCGTACAATATAGTACTTTGTAATTTGAATTATTTATATTAGTAATTCAATTTCGATTATTCATGTTATTTATTGTGACATTATTATTAATAAATATTAATTTAAATACCTATAATGATAGGTTGTGAAATATAGTAGACAACATTGAAATATTGTTATACCGTGACAAACTATTGTAGAAAATATATCTAAATATGTTGTAAATACCGTTGTTGTACAGATCAAAGACAACATTATTAAACCGTTGTTCTATAGGTCTACAACAACAGTTTTCGACTGTTGTAGTAGACATATCTGACTATTGTCAAATCCAGTGTGGTTGTAGGCCTCAATCATAGACAACAAATTTTAATTGTTGTTATAGATTCTATGACAACGTCATGGACAACAACTAATAACCGTTGTCGTATTAGTCTACAACAACGGTTTTGGACTGTTGTAGTAGCCATATTAGACTATTGTCAAATTCAGTGTGGTCGTAGGCCTAAGTCATAGACAACGGTTTGCAATCGTTGTCGTAGATTCTATGACAACAGTAGGCACAACAGTTATTAACCGTTGTTGTATGTGTCAGTTATTCCTACACTATGTGTCTACAATAACGGTTGAAAATCGCTATCACTGCCGTTGTCGTAGAGTATATGACAACGGTTGAAAAACTGTTGTCTATGACCCGAAACCTACGACCACACTAGAATTGACAACAGTCCGAAATAACTACGACAACGGTTTATAACCGTTGTCTATGAACGAAATTGTTGTAGTGAGGCAACGCCATTCCAGTCGAAGACACAAAGTGGTGGTGTTTTCTTCGCCGGAATTTAGAGCAAGAGAAAGGAGAATTTCAGATTCTAATTTTAGGGTTTTCAATTTGGGGATCTAGGTTTTTAACTTGGGGCTTTTTGCTGGGGGCTTGAGCAAAGGACAAAATCGAGACGACGACGACAACGGGACGGAGGCGGCGAACGGTGAGGTTCGCTGGAGAAGAAGCCGGAGTTGTGCTACTGCAGCTGTCGTCGGATAGAGAGAGACAAGGCAAGAGGGGAGAAAAATGAGAGAGTGGGATGGAGAGAGAGGGCGGCAGCGGCGGTGTGAAGGTGAGGCGGTGACCGGCGAAGTCTCTCCGGAGAAGAAGATGAAGGGAGGTGGTGCTGCTGCTCATGGTTTTGTTAGAGAGAGAGAAATGAAGAGAGGAAGAGAGAGCAGAAGAGAGATTGAGAGTTGTGAAGAGGAAGTGAGGGAGAAAGGAGCCCGGCTGTGAGTGTGAGTTAAGCATTCAATTACCGACGGATTCCATCCGTCAGTAAAATCTGACCCGTAAAAATTTAATGACGGATTTCTATCCGTCAGTATTTTACCGAGGAATTTATCCGTCAGTAAATTTTAATTTTAATTTATAATTCGTAAATACAAAATACTAACGGAAATTTCCGTTAGTAAATTAAAAAAAATAAATATATAATAAAATTGTTCGAGAACGAGTCCCTAGTCGAGATTAGTCAACATCTAACACGATCTCTTCGTTGACGAAATTCTCACGGACGTCATTAACTAATCACCACCATTATTTTAAAAATTTAATGAAGCGTATATATTATATATAACTCAATCTTTTCGTGTCCCTTTATTTTCGAACGTCTCTTCACTAGTCAACAGCTCACCGCCATTCTTCGAGAAACGACGTACATCGAGTACAAATTAATCAACTACTTGGTAATCTCTTCGTTCATTAATTAACTAATCACCGACATTATTTCAAAAATTTAATGAAGAGGATATATTACTCAATCCTTTCGTTTTTCCCTGATTCTCGGACGTTTGTTACCTAGTCACCGCCATTATTCGAGAAACGAGCGTGTACAAATTAGTAAGTTACTTGGTAATCTTGTCGATTTTCTTGATCAACACGGAACATTGTTAAAGTAATTTGTTATAGCTAGAATTTCGATTTTTGATTTAGGGTTTACCAACGGATTCGAAATCCGTCACAATTTACCTATTTACCGACGGATTTAGTGACGGAAATTAAATCCGTTGGTAAACCCTAGGTGAACGCATTAAAAAATAATTTTATTAAATTTACTAACGGATTACTGACGGATTTGAAATCCGTTGGTAAATTACTGACGGATTTGAAATCCGTTGGTAAATCCTAGGTAACAGTAATTATTTTTAATTTATAAAAATAATTTTATTAAATTTACTGATGGATTTTATTCCGTCACTAGATATCCCTCACTAATCCGTTGGTAAATCCGTCACTAAATCTATGAATAAAAAAAATTAAATCGAAAAAAAAAATATTACCTACGGATGACAAATCCGTCGGTAAAAGTAATTATTTTTTATTAATTTTTTTTTTGCATAATTACTGACGGATTTTATTCCGTCACTAAATTTCACTCACTAATCCGTTGGTAAATCCGTCACTAAATATATAAATAGAAAAATTAAATCGAAAATTTATTTAAATATTTACTGACGGATACAAATCCGTCGGTAAATATATTTTTTTATTTTTTTAAATAAATAGTGAATATTACCAACGGATATTTCCGTTGGTAATTTTACCAAGGGAATATCCGTTGGTAAATCCATCGGTAATTTCGGCGCGAATAACCCTGCCAAATGTCCGTCGAAAATCCGTCGGTAAATATTTTTTAGCCGACCCGCTTTTTTTCCGTCACAAATCCGTCGGTATTTACTGAGGGATTTTATGTCCGTCAGTAAATCCGTCGGTAAATTTTGGTTTTTTTGTAGTGTATATAGACACGTAAATGACAAAAATCAAGATTATTGACATGTACGACAAATATTATCTTTTATAACTTTCATTGATGATTATATCCAATAACATATACTCTAATCATGGAACCATACACATGAGCAAACCCAAATTTTCAACAACTATATATAATGACACTATTGTTATATGAATATGCTAAAAACAATTATGGAACCATACACATGAGCAAAACCCTAATTTTCAACAAATATATAATGACACTATTGTTATATGAATATGCTAAAAACAATTGAACCTGAGATTATACATGTAAAACATCTCAGTCATAAAAAGATACAAAATCTTAACGATGCAAGAACAAAATAATGAGATAATTAAATAAGAATCTAAAAAAGTGGATATAACTATTATGAAAATATTTTGAATTATATTTATAATACACGTAATTTATGAAAATCAGTGAAGCTAATTATATGCATAAACAGAATAATTTAGTTTGTTAACCAAAATCCAACCCTCCCATCTCAAAACCTGTGGCTGAGACACTATATATACACACTCACACTATTATATGCACACACAAATGAATAAAAGTCTATTGCACAACCTATATCTAGACTATATTATATATACGAGCGAGATTTATTTGGAGCGCACTACAAAATTTTCTATCAAACACCAGTAAAATCAATAAATAATATAATATTCTTGTAAGTTGTAACCGTTCTCCCTTCCAATTAATTTATAACTCTCATATATCTTTCTGATTTTCTGCAAATTAACTCCATGCTCACTTCTCCATTTTGCTCTCTCTCTAGAACATCAAAACTAGGGTATTCTGTATTAAGTTTGTACGGATTTTTCTCTCTCTAAAAAACTTCATACACACATACATTGCATCTGTTCACTTTCATTCTAGAGATAAATGTGGCGGTTGAGTTAGCTAGGGTTTATCTTTTGATGTTTGATGCGTGTAATTGTGTAGAGAAAAAACAAGTATTTTAGATTTTTGTGTTTGTTGAAGAAATTTGTGTTATAATTAATCCATGGAGTCTTCATCTTCTTCTTCTGCTCCAGCCAGGTCGTCTCAGCCGCTGCACAACTTCGAGCTGCCGCCGCTGCTCAAATGGAATAACAAGGAGGGAAAATCCGGCGGGACCCACAGACGTTGGCGCTCGATGAAGCCACCGCATCAGCGGCCGAATTCCTTTTCCGCCTCCCCGCTCCGCCGCTCTCCGATGCGCGATTCCGTGACGCCGCCGCCAGCTCCTCGGTTTGAGACTCCGATCCGTGATTTCGCGGCGGCGCCGCCTCGGCATCAGACTTATCCGCTGCGGGCGCGTGAGTCTCCGGTGGCGGCGGCTGAGGAAGAAATGAAGGAGGCGGCGGTCGACGATGAGTTCGAGAGGCTGTCGGTGCTTCGGGAGGAAGCTGTGAGGCAGTACCGCGGGCGCGATTGGTGGTCGGAATCGGGGAAATCCGACGTAATCGCGTACCGCAGAAATCCCCACAAGAAATCTGCTTCTCCGGCGAGGTTGGGGTCCTCGTCGTCCCATTCCGAAGACAGAAGATCTGATGCAGCTAGAGGATTTGATGTATACCGCAGAAATCCTCTACAAAAATCTTCGTTTTCTGGCGGCGGAGAAGTGGATGAATACAATAGAAGTCCTCCTTTGAGGAGATCTGCGTTCGCTTTCAATTCCGAAGAGAAGAAATCTGATGCATACCGAAGAAATCCTTGGAGGAAAACTGGCTTCTCGTCTCCAACGAAGCAGCAGCAGCCTCTCTCTCTCTCCTCCAATTCTAGGATGGTAGAAGATGATGTATCCCACCCTAGAAATTCTAATTATTATTTCAGGAAATCGGGCTTTTCATCGCCTAACAAGCCTTTCTCCTTCAATACACAAGAGAGAAAATATAAAATGGCAGAAGCTGACCCTAAATATCCCTATTTTAAGAAATCGGGATTTTCTTCCCCCAACAACAAGTCTTTCTCCTCCTCCTCTTATTCAGAAGAGAGAGATGATGCATGCCATCAAAAGCCTTATGCCAAGAAATCTGAAGAGAGAAAATTGAAGGTAGGTGAAGGCGATTCATATTCAAAAATTCCTTTGAACAAATATTCTGCTGCTGCTTACGTCTCAAATTCACTTGAGAAAAACCCTAAGGTAGCAGACGCCGGTGCATCACCTAAAAAGAAATCTGCAGTTGCTTCTGCGGTGACCACGACCACCACAAAGACCAAGATAGCTACCTCCTCCAACACACCAGAAGAGATCAAAATCGAGGAAAAATCCAAGGCACCAGAAGCCGGTGCTGAAAACCCTAAAACTCTTGCAGAGGGAAAAGACAAGCAGGCAGCAGAAATCAAGGATGATTCTGAAACGGGCAAACAAAGTCCAGAGAAGGAGATGGAGGTTGATGATGAAGAAATTAAGGTGTGGAATTTGAGGCCGCGAAACGTCAAGAGCAAGGACAAGGCGAAGACCGGCGGCGGAGACAAAGGAAGTACTTGTGCAGCTGGATCAAAGAATAAAGCTCAGCCGACTAAACCTGCAGCCGGAAAGAGCGGCGGCGAGAAGAAGGAGAAGAAGAAGCTGAGCATTGAGATTTCTCTGACGAAGCACGAGATCGAGGAAGACATCTACGCTCTCACCGGAGCAAAGCCGTCGCGCCGCCCTAAGAAGCGGCCGAAGAACGTGCAGAAGCAACTGGATGTGAGAAATTCATTAACCTAGCTACTTTTGTGTTTAATTAATTTCATAATCTCATTCATTTCATTATAATTTGATTTGATTTGATTTAAATTAACTAATTTGTTGAATTGCAGTCTGTGTTTCCTGGATTATGGCTGGTGTCCATAACTCCAGAATCATACAAGGTATCGGAAAATTCTCTCAAGGTATGTACGTAATCTTATTGAATTTCTATACATGACTGGTTTAATTTAATTAATTGAATTAAATAGTGGCTGAATTGATCATTTAAATTGCAGGGATAGATGGTGTGCGAAGAAGATGGTTATGCCCTTCAAAAATGGCTGCTGCATGGTGGAAGGAGGAATTAATTCGCAGCTAATTTATGTATTTCATGTAACATTTAGTGTCTTACAGTCTCTTGCTTTTGAATAAATACAATTATGTAATAGTTGGATGATCTTCTCTTTAATATTTTCATTTATCTATCTCATTTCCAACCAGTAATGTTGCTATTTCAAATATATTCTTCCTCCATCAATATCAAAATTAATTTCACATCATCGTTGAAATAAATGTTGCTCTAAAACTAATGTAACAATAGTTTAATATTGTTTTATGACAAATAATAATAAGCTGTGAATTCTAATTACTAAAAAAAGGAAAAAAAAGAAAAAGAAAAAGAAAAAAAGAGTAAAGAGAATTAAAAATGTGATTCAATTTCTAGCGAAGGATACACTCATAAAAGCCATTGAATACAAACAAAATGGCGGTGCAAGCGAAAATGGGCAAATTTTAGAAAATTATGCCCTACTTTGCATAATCATTATATGCAGCCAAAGTCATAAATGATCCACAACGTTCGCCTTTTGTTTACGAGCAGATAACCCACAACCACTCCGAAAGTGTACTGACTAAATTCTCGCTCTTATCCCTCACTTTAATTTGATCCTACACATTATTAATAGCCTAGATACTTCTTATTATAATCGTGTCGTATAATTATATCATGCATAATAATATTATCGTATGAGACAACACCAAAAAACTCGCAACAAGGATCGTATTATTAGACACACACATGCTCCATTCGTCCCAATTATATACAGGCTGATTGAAATTTTTACAAGAATTAAGAAAATCATTGAAAAAGTAATTTATACAGTAAACTTCCTAATATGCCCATATTTATTATTTGACTATACATTTTTCCATATATGACTAATCAATCAAAGAATTGAATAGAAGTATATTAGTAAATGAGTTAAAAAAAAACATTACATTTTATAGAAACAAGCCTATATTTTTGGACATCCGCAAAAGGAAAACAAGCATATATAATTGGGACCTATGGAGCATACAACACGGTTATGTTCACATGATTAATTTTCTTGTTATTCAAAGAAGAAGAAAAAAAAAATAATGATCGATCGTTTGTGACACAATTGTGTTAACACGAACTTTAATATGCTAATTTTCAAAAATTGTTGTGGAAACAAGAGTTTCGAGGTTGTAATCCTTTTGTAAACTTTGGACAAAAGTCTCGAAAAGTTTATTGCCAAAACTTGAATATGTCAAATATATACATGCTTTTTAGATGATGATGTCATATATCAAATCCCCTCAAAACTAAAAAAGTAATAAAAGTAGTGAAAGAATAAAGAAACGCACAATTTGTTGAAACAAAAAGAAATCTCTCTAGCTTGTTGTCTTAGCTGAAATAAAGACGTTTTTCTTTTGTTGAATAATGTCTTTTTCTTTTTTTTATTGGAAAATGCAAAGCGGTGAAGTTTAAATTCTAGACCTTACTGTTTATGAATTTAATGTCTAAAATATCATATTTCCACATTTCAAATTATATAGAAAATCTACCATTAATTAAACCAACCTACCACATATTGAAAAATATTTTTGTAGTTACAATAAATTAATATGTCTAGTAATGTAATTGACCAAATGAAGAATTTAATTATGTAATATACATGGAAAATACAATTAACCAATTATCGAAAACCATTTATAAAACGATTCTCAAAAAAAGAAAACCATTTATATAATGACCGATATAGAAAAATGAAATTAGTATGACAACTTAGCATTTCTCAAAGTCATAAATAAAGTTGGTGACCAAATACACAAATACTTATCTACAGCACCTAATTGGTGTTATTTACTTTGTATTTTTCCTTATTGATTTCTGTCTTTTATACTTCATTTCCAATGGAATTTGTCACAAAATATTTATGAATAAATGTAAAGTAAAAGTAGAAACTAACAACCTTTGGAGTGGTATACCGATGGAGTAGAATCGTGTGTGGCTAAATATCTCGAAGTTGATCAGTATCATAAACACCTTATAAATCGATCCATTGTATATAAAAATAAAACAAAAGAAAAAGGACAGAAAGAAAAGAGAATAATATTACCTAGCAATCTTCAATCAATTTGGTTTAAATCCTAACATTAAATTTTTCAGCTTTTCTTAACCCCCAAAACAAACTTATATGATAAAAGTATGGTTTTGATTTTTGAATAAAGATACTAAGAGCCTGCCCCAAACTATTTTTTGCATTAAAAAACTATAATTTAGATTTTTATATAAATAAAGTCAAGCATTGTTAGTTTGTTACGTTGTTAATTAATCGTGCAATACAATATGTAGATTGTTGTCTTGCAAAGGCGACATATAGTTTGCCTCACAAAGAGTCCTATTTTCCACAAATTAACGTCTAATTAAACGGCCATTATACTGATATATTAAAATCCATCGAACACACAATATTACACAATAAAAAGAATGTAGTTACAAAAAAACAATTTAAAAAAATAATTAGGCAAGTTAATTACTAGATTGTTATGAATTTAAATATAAAAACTACTTAAAAACATAACTACAATAATATTCATATAATTTTCTTCCAATACTAGATAGAATACACTGATGCCCAACATTTTGCCCAGCAAAAAAAATCACATCCAAAAAATGAAAACCTACGGCTGAGTCAGTGCGCGCGCACACACACAAACCCCTTAATATATATTTTTGTTTGTATGCTTCTAATATTCTAACAATTAAAATAACGAAATTTCACATAATCCTCTCAACAAAGATAATAATTTGCCTTGATCTTGATTCTGGTTTGTTTTTAATCGTAGAAAATGTCCGCAGGTTGGTTCGAATAGACCGATAAAAGAGAATGTTAGGATTGGAAAAGTTCAAATCAAAAAAGAATTAATTTGATCTGGACCAAACAACCATATAATCCGATAGGTTTAGTCTAAAAGCAAAGTGGATTAGTCTGATTAACATCCTTAATTATATGTGTAGCTTTTCATATTAAGATGTAATCTTTCGTGGAACTGAAATTGGAGTTTGAATTTTTATTCAAATATATAGAAGAAGAATCTATTCCAAAATATCTGGCTTTACTGTACTTATTATTGTTGATAATTTAATTTGAAGTAGTTTGAAGAAAAAAACTATGGATGAACATTAATTGTTCCTTACGTTGTGTGATGTTGATTCTTTTCTTCGGATTCTCTTTGATGTTAATTTAATTTTTCAAATTAACTAGTCGGTGAATGTATGTTATCCTTTATTTCCTCTTAAGAACTTCCAACTTAAAATAATTTATTCAATTAAACGATAGTGATCCATTTCATATGTAATGTAAATGTTGCTTCAAATTAGAGGTTTACGGGTCATCAATAAGTAATTTATACATATATATTTGTTTAAACTTGTTAATCCTAGATGCAAGCACGAAAAACTTAAAATTTAGGATCATGACAAAAAAATTCAAGCCAATAAAAATTCAGCCTAAAAAAACTCGAACCAAAAAATAAGAGGGTTGACCTGATTGCCACACATACTTGTTACATACATATATTTTAAGAATATTTATTAGTCTTTTTTTATTATAATGCAAAAGATATATATTATTATAAATATATCATTATTGTATTTAAAAATATCCGAAACAATCAACATAAAATTATGTAAAGTGAGAACCTACGGCTGTGTCAGTATACCCACACACACAATACACCCAAAATATGTGTTTGTATTTTCCTTAAAAAAAAAAAAATGTGTTTGTATATATATGTGTTGTAACCGTTCTCCTTCCACCTCACTTCTTCCCGGCTCTGCTTTCTGCAAACTCCATGCTTAATTTCTCTTTCTTTTCACTCTCTAACATCACAAATCCCCTTTTTCTTCAATCCGTTTTCTACCGACTTTCTCTCTCTACACACCTTCTCGATATAGGTAAGCAACAGCGCCGTTCATACAGATATACATTGCATCATCTCGATTCGTTTTTAGAGATTAAACTGCTCCGTCGATCACGGTTGAATTAGGGTTTATTTCTGTATGTAAATGTGTGCGAACAGGAAATAGTTTCATAGTTTCTGTATAGATCATTTTTCAGTAAATTTTGTTATCATCCATGGCATCGTTTGTTCCGGCGAAGTCTCAGCCGCTGCACAATTTTGAACTGCCGCCGCTGCTTAAATGGAGCAAGGACGGGAAATCGAGCGGGAGCCACAAACGGCGCCGCTCGATGAAGTCGCCACCACCGCAGCGGCCGAGTGCTGCTTCCGGCTCCCCAATCCGCTACTCTCCGCTGCGTGATTATGCTACGGCGTCGCCGCCGCCTCGGAGTGGGTCTCCATCTCAGGATTTTCCAGCGCTGCCGTCGACCAATTATCCGATTGCCGGGGGTGATTCGATGAGGCAGACTCCTCCTGTTTGTGAGGGGATGAAACACTTAGCAATCGGCGGCGATTCAGAGACGTTGTCATTGCTGAGGGAGGAAGCACCGAGGTGTTCTCGCGGCGGCGATTGGTCTTCGGATTCGGAGTCTGCGAGGAAGGGCAAAGGTACTCTAGTTGAATTCCATAGAAATCAGTTGAAGAAAACTGCATTTTGTTCGTCGAATTCAGAAGAGGTGAAACTCGAGAAAAATTCCAAGGCATCAGAAGCTTATGCAGCCGGAATTAAGAAATGCAACTTGTCGATTAAAATTGGTAGCAAGAGCAGCAAACAGGAGGAAGAAATTAGCAGGGAAAAGCCGGTGAAGATGGAGATTAATGAGGAACATGATGAAATTGACGAGGTGAGAAAAGAGGGAAAAACCAATAGCAAGTCGGAGGAAGACATTAGGCTTTGGAATTTGAGGCCGCGAAACGTCAGAAGCAAGTCGGAGAAGGCAAAATTTGGTGGAGAGATGTCCGGCAAGAATAAAGGGCAGCCACAATTGAGGAGCAAATCCGGCGGAAAGGAAGGGAAGAGCGGCGGCGGCGGTGGTGGTGGTGGTGAGAAGAAGGATAAATGTGAGAAGCATGAGGATAAAGAGAGAGGTGAAAAGAAGGAGAAGAAAAAGTTGAGCATAACAATTGGGCTAACAAAAGAGGAGATTGAGGAAGACGTTTTCGCCCTAACTGGATCAAAGCCGTCGCGCCGCCCAAAGAAGCGACCCAAGAACGTGCAGAAACAACTCGATGTAAGAAAACATGATTTCCTATTTACCTTTGATTTCATTTCATTACATTACTTTACTTTTGGCTTTGATTTCTTCTGTTCCTTAATTACTTTCTTGAATTGCAGATGGCATTTCCTGGATTGTGGTTGGTATCCATCACTCCAGAATCGTATAAAGTATCAGAAAATTCTCTAAAGGTATAGTCTTCACAGCATGATCTGGTTTGGTTTCTGTGATTTTCTGATGGATGATGATGGCAATGTATAGGGATAGATGCAATCCAAATCGAAGAAGTTGATCTTGAGTTTCCAGATATATGTGATGGGGATTAGAAGGTTTAAATCTGCAATGACGACTAGTAATGCTCAAAGGAGGAATAATTAAGTGCTCTCTCACCCAGAGAAGTTTAGTGTTATCGCTGTTGTTTTATTTTAATATGTTTCTTGATGTTTATATCTCCTATATTTATCACCCCACTTAATAAAATTGGTGTCATTTAGTTCATAGCTTACCCATTTCCTTCCCTGATTCAACTTCTTTTGGTCTACATACTCTTTCTTATATTATACTAATAATTTCCCTCACATATATATGACTGCAAAGATTAACAACTAGCTAGTGTGCAATCTCTCTCTCTCTCTCTCTCTCTCTCTCTGTGCTGCAATGCTGATCCATGACTCTTTTTGTCTGCTTTTAGGCTTTGTTTTTTTATTTTCATTAAATTCGAACCTTAGCTGCACCGAACCATTTTCAACCAACTTTCTATCTTTCGTTTTGGTCTTATATTCTCTACTTTTCTTCCTTCTCTGTCTTTGTATGAATCATAACATATACATATACATATACATATACATATACATACATGTATTGTCTCTTTGATTTTCTTGGTAGAGATACATCAACTCTATTTAGTTCCACTAGCTATCTTTTTCTCCCATATTATACTGTGTTGTTTCGATATCAAAATGATGTCACATCTGTAAAAAGTTTTAAATTTTAAAACCAAGTACACACACACACACACACACATATTTTTATCTATATCACACTGTATTATCTACTAGTCTCCATTGTCATTGATTATGGAATTCAATCTTTAATAGCCTCCATTATTCCTAATTGTCGACATGAAAAGAAAAAAAATATTTAGTGCTTGAAACGATTTCGTTAGACATTTGATGCGATTACGGGCCCTCTATGATGGCCCAAGCATAAATTAAAGACTGAAATTTGTACGTTAATTCAAGCCCATTAGCCCAGCAAGTTTTATTATATTTCTTCTCATGTAGGATAAATATTTATTAAGTGATTTGGCTGCTTTTTATAATATCCACGTCAAGTTAGTAATTTTACAAAAGAAGATCAAAATAAAAGGTTTTAACATTAAATTTTATAAATTAAGTATCCCTACAATTGTTTTTAGGTGTTTAAACTCATTTGTGATTCTTCTAAATTGATAAGATACAATGTCAAAAAGAAAAGAAGCAAAAGAACGATGACAACAAATTCAAGAACATGAAAAAATAAAAACAATAAGATATTGATGCAAGTATAAAATAATTCTTGTTTCTGACGAAACACTACATCTTGATATTAAATGCTTCCATTAAATTTAGTTGATTGAAGAACAATCTCAATACAAAAAAAGATACATTGGAATCTTATCAACCATTTTTAAATCAAGACTAATATGTTTCTCGAAATTACGACTTCAAATTAAAAATAAATAAAACCTCTAATACGAAATACAAAATAAAATCCTTCACTCACTCAAAGCTTCTTTCTGCTATTAATTTGCGTTGACTTCGAGGCACGTATTTCTTAAGCCAGATCGGCTTATTATTCACCCACATTTTGACCACTTTTTTGTTCAGCAATATATTTTCTGCCAAATTACATATTTTAAATGTAATTTTCCCAAATTCTGGATCTCTTTTATCTTCATCCTGCACATATACACGCTCCACACATTGTCCAAACCTTCTGTCACAACCAAAATAATGGAAAATTAATTAATTAATCACCAATACCAAAAAAACCACATATATAACTAAAAAAAAAGTTGTTTTTTTAACGTTAATTTTAGTAAATAATTTTGTCTCTTGTTGAAATTTTAGTTACCAATTTACCTCGTAAAATATTGGGAGATCTCTTGCTGCGTGAGAGGTGAACCACTAGAGAAAGTCATGAACAAAGATCTCTCGTCTCTGTCGGACGATGTCGTCTTGCGTCTGCCTCGTTTTACTGCATGATGCTCAGCTCGTGTGGTTGCCACCGTAAATGGTTGAGCGTTTGCGCTTAGTTGTTTTGTCGCGGCGTCGGTGGTGGCGGCGCGTGTGGTTGCCGGCACAAATGGTTGAGCATTTTCTTTTAGTTTGCTCATGGTGGCGGTGGTGGTTGAGGGTGGTGGGATTTTTGCTCACTGTTTAATTTAGGTATAAAAATATAAAGAGTGTGTGTGTGTGTGTGTTTTTTTTTTTTTTATATATTTAATAATGTGTTGAATGAAAGAAAGTGTGGTTCCTTGGCACTTATTTATAGAGAATTTGATGCAGGATTCGTGGATTTGCAAAATTGGAATTATGTGCAAGACACCGGAGATTTAATTTCAAATAAGTTAAATATATAAATATATGTATATTGAATTCTTAAAATGTTTTGGATTTTTGCTCAGTTTTTTTTCCTAAATAGTTGATGACTTCAAAAATAAATTGATGGAAAAATAATAATTGCAGATTTTGTATTTAATATTATGCAAATATATATGTATTTCTAATATAAGTAATGTAATCGTATATGCATGGTCATCATTAATGAAAATGTAACAAGCAATTGCATGACACTATTTATATAATTTGGTTATGGCAACATATCATTGTTTGTAATTTAATTTTATTTTTCGGAGGGTCGATATATTATTATGATAGAGTTGATATATGGTCTAGAGCAATAGATTTGTTATTGGATGATTAAAAATTTAAACTTAACGCTAATGCGAAAAATTCTTTAGATTTACGAAAGCATAATAAAATAAAGTGCAATTATATATAAAAAAAAAAATCAGGTATTTTCATCCAATTATTCTTGAATAATAAAATAATCATCATTCTTGAATCATCAATCTACTAAAATAATAATTAAAAACAATCGTCATTCTTGAATTTCGTTTATAATTGTTTAATATCTATTATGCATGCAGTTTTATTTTTTTTCTTTCTTCAAATTTTGCAAGAAAAAATTAATGCGTTTTTTTTTTATCATATATTTCAGTGAATCATTAAAAAAATAATAAACAACACTAATTATTTAGTAGATTGTGAAAAGAAGAAAAAAAACATAAGATTTGATAATAATTAAAAAAAATCCATTTAAAAAAAAAAAGTACTTCTGAAGTTTTCCCTATGCCACATTGCTATGCAACGGGATGTAACCCCACATAAAATTTACTAGAAAGATTAATTTGATATTGTCGGACGTCCCCGTGGTATCGCCGCAAAAATAAAGGATATATCTAAAGGTTCTATACCACGTAACGAGATCTCGCTTCTTATGCAAAATTTGGAAGGAAGATTATTTTAAGCAAGTCGGACATCCACGTAGCATCACCACATTAATAACGGACATTCTAATTAATCCGTGCAATGGTAGATAGGAGAGCAATGGTGCCCTAATTGCATAGAAATTCCTACAACATCCATGCATCTCTCTTTTTTTAGGACATCAAAATTAAGTTGCAAATAACTATATTTGTTTTTATGAGATTCATATAGGTATAATCACACGGTTCTTTACTTCCGAATAAAGTGTATCGGAAAATATATTTAGAAAAAAAAATATGATCATCCAAATATTACTATTCATATGCAGGCTTTCTTTATGGACAAGATGATGATTCATTAGTTATTAATTTTTCATATGGAAATTGCCCATACAATAATGTGATAAATATATGGGCATGAATATTTCGATAAAAATAGTTAATTACCATGCAATTTTTGCATTCACTCTTTGATTGATAATGAGTGATAAGGAGGAAAATTATTATTTTAATACCTTATACTTAGTTTGCTTTGATATAATGAAAAATTCGATTAGAAGATATCAAATTTTGGACAATCATTTTCTCTTGCCTAAGGTTTAATTTTACACTAATACTTTTTGGACATATATGTCCGGACATAAAATGAATATATTAATAATCTTAACTTATAATTTATCAAATAAAATAATGGTGTTGGTTAGTACTCTAATGTATTTACTTAATTAATCTAAACCACCATTTTTAAAGAGAGAAATATGAATACAAAAAATACGAAATTAAACTAATAAAGTTATTTTCTGATTTTCTAATCTTTCGTAAATACTATTACTTAATAGATATTTATGCATTCACTTGAATTAGATTACTCAAAAAATAATAAATTGAATGGATGTGGAAAAATTACAAAATTAAATAAATAAGTTAAACGAATCGAACCGATTCATTTACCTAAACTAGCTAGATTATGTCCGGACATTTATGTCCGAATAGCATCACTCTTAATTTTATACTTACAAAATGGAATTATAATATTATGCCACTTTTTTAAAGAGGGATAAGTATACTATCATTCTAAAGCAAATAAAATATAAATATTATGGTCCCATTATTAAGGATTAATTTATACAACATTACATTATCCCTCTATTTAGAGGTTTATGTTTTGATAATATTAAACAATTTGACAGATAATACATTTAAACTGCCGCATCAACTTACTTGAGTGATTATCTGTTCAGTTACTACTCAGAAATATACAAAAGTAAATTAAATATGGATACGTTCATAACTTTTGTCGTATACATATTTATATATACAGCATGTCCTTATCTGTAAAGTTGAAATAAAAAATTTCGTAGTTTCCTTCACTTAAGTTTTATTTATTAAATTAGAGAAAATATCATATTTTACAACCAACTTTTTTCACAATTTTTTTATACTTTTTTTCTCAATTTTTAATCTTTGGTAAATTGGTACATAAAGTTTTTTCAATATTTTTTAAATAATATCATGAAGTTCAAACTCCAACATCGATAAATTCCAATGGCACGCCAAATCTGACGTGAAATTGCACGTGTAATATGTAAATTTAAGTGAAATTCTCTCATGTGTTAGATGCGTGGCATATGAATTTTCTAGCGCCGTGAGACTAAAAAGAATTGAAACGTAGTACCAATTCATTAAAATTAAAAAATGTGATATTATTGACAATAATATGGTTAGATGTCAAGTTATGTGAAACAAGTTTGCAATCGGAGGCCCTATTCTACGAAATTAAAGTTTTGAGAAGGTGATCCATAGTATTGAATTCATTAAAAGCGTGTTTCTCAAAGCTGGAACGTGGTCGTGTGAAATCTTTACTGGCATAAAATTGACAGTACCAAGCCCTAATATTTTCTTAATTTTATCGGATTAATTGCTCTAAAACTTATGAATTGTAGTCGAGTACGTAATTATATAAAAAAAGTTTTAAATTATAGAACTGACTTTTAGTTTTGCGATTAAAAATATTCAAATAAATTTTCAGAACAATATATCCAGCATGTCTGACTAATTGAGCCAAATTAAACCACATTGTTCTATCGTATTTAACATAGCCAAAACGACAATAATTGTTTTTTCAGACATGTCGGAAATCTGTTTTACTAAAAATTTGATAAGTATTTGTAATTTCAAAAAATTAAAAAGATTGTTATAATTGAAACCTAACGAAGCTAGTAATTTCTAAAGCAATATTCACCACTCGTTAACTCTGATTTGACTTATTTTTAATCAACACATTATATTTCTTTCATTCCATCCCAACAACAATACAGTTCCACATATATATCTTTTTAAAACCAAATACAAATCTAAACTAAAAAATAAATAAAAATAAAAGAGACGATATTAAATTAAACTGAAACGTAAAAACTAGAGTTAGACGAAGCTATACAAATTTATTTAATGTAAGATCTGATGAGTAGAGATAGATAGATTAAGCCGGCAATAAAAGCTAATTAAATTTATTACATACAATCTAGTAGTATACGACGTTGGTTGCGAGGAACATATTTCTTAAGCCAAACCGGTTTATCATTCACCAACACTTTCACAACTTCTCGATTGTGTAATATAAATCTTGCCATGATTCTATTTTTGAATATTATTTTCCCAAACTTTGGATCCCTTGAATGTTGATCGTGTACATAAACATGCTCAACACATTTCCCGTACACACTGTCACAAATCCAAACAAAATACATTAAAATAGAAATAAGTAAATTACAAAAAGTAAAAAATAAATAAATAAAATAATAAATTCTTATTTTATATTCACCTTGTAAAAAAATCGGATATTTCATAATTGTTGAGGGGTGAGCCATTTGAGAAAGTCATAAACAAAGACCTTTCATCACTTTCCAAAAGGTGTGCGAATGCAGCAGGCACAAATGGTTTGGCGTAGGGATTGAGTTTATTCATGGCTGGATTATTTATTTATTTTATTTTATTTTGGAGATTGGAAAAAAAAAATATTTTTTACAATAATATTAGTGTGAAGAAATGGGGTTTGGTGGGGTTATTTATAGAGGGATTAGAAGCAAATTGGTGAATGGAATATTGTTGAAGTAATTATGATATGGAGATTATGTATTAATTACAATGTTTACAATATTGGCAATTTTGAATTTTTGGTCTTTGAAGCAAGTAATGAGAAATGTTGTTTTGTTGGATTTCTTGAATCTAGTTCTTTAAAATGTTCAGATTTTCTACTTTTTTTTTTTTTCAAATCCTTGTTGGCTGCCAAATATAATCAACGGAAAAAAAAAGTTTTTTTTTTCTTTTTTCTTTTTTTTTGGTGCCGTTTAGTGATTTCAATTTAACCATTAGATTTTCATTTGTTTAGTACGAAAGTAGTTTTATGCAACTTTTAGAGCAATTAAGATTTCACATGTCTTATTCTTGGTTCGGTTTCACATTACCGTTGTAAAATTTACTGGTTTTTCTGAATTTAACTATAGGAGATCGTACTTTATTTTAGGGAAATGTTACCATTGAGTTCGAACTCGAGTTTTGAGTGAAATTCGTACTTTCGAAAGCAATTATAAGAGTCGAGTTTAGATTATGGAGGTGGATTCGATCTTTTTTCTATTCTTTCTTTATATACTCTTTTTATGATCGGTGCTCTAGTCCATTTGCGTGCATTATGTTTATTCTTAAATAAAACGAGTTTTGTGTAATGAAAATGATTTGTAAGGGATTTGAATACCTCTTATACTCGTTTTAATGTTATTTATCTTTTTACTTTTAAAATATATATATAAATAAATAACGCTCCAGTTTGTCCTGAAATTATAGTCATTTCTCTTTGTCAAAGGTGTATTGAATTTTCTATTTCTTCAGTATACCCACATTTAATAGTTTTCGAAATTAACAATTTTTCCATAATAAATGAGTAAAAGAAGGTATAATACGATATTTGTGTGTCCATAATATTAAAATATATTAATACGCACTCGTCCCATTTCAGTTGGTCTGCTTGGCTTATTTGGTTGTCTCATTTCAATTAAATTGTACCATAAATAGAAAAGTTCATACCCATTACACATTATGAACACCATCAACTTTACTTTTAATTACACAAAATGTCATATAAAAAGCTATTATCTTCTTTCTCTCATACTTGATTTGATAAGAATGTACTCCTAAAAAAATAAGTTACATTCTCTCTCCACCTTTATCATATTCAACTCACTTTATTAACATTCGTACTTGATCAAATGAGCCAATTAAAATGAAACGGGGGAATAACATTTTCTAAATCCACACGAAAAGGAAACGTTTCACGAGATTGGAGAGTACTACATTTTAGCCATTCCACCTTATAATCTTATTCAATATTTAAGATAATATACGAGGAAGTCACCTTGGAGGAGAAATAAATCTGAGTTGGGTTCTGTCATGCAGAATTGCAGAATGATTCTTGAGGAAGGAAGACACTATGTGGTGAAGAATGTGAGACGTGAGGTCAATATGGTAGCTCATAAACTTGCTAGAATGTCGTTAAATTTACCTAGTTTATATGTTTGGGACGAGCCTCCGAATTTTGTGGAGGGTCTTCTTCATTTACCATGTAATATGTTCATAATGAATGGCTCATTTTTCCTAAAAAAAAAATGTAGTCTTATCTTTAAAAAATATTTAAGTAGTTTTTGGGAATTTTTAAAAATCAAAATTGTGCCTAAAAAATCATATTTCTAGAGAAAAGAAAAAATATGGCTAAATGCAAAAGTCCAAACTGAAGATGAGGCTGTAGGCCCATTGGAAATTTAAAGTCCACATCAGCATTTTTATGGGCTTTGGTCTAATAACACCAGTACAAAAAAATACTAGAAATTCTTATCCAGAAGAGGAAATAAAGCTACAGGTAATATTAATTATTCAGTTTTACTCTTTATGTAAATTCCCCCAATTAAAAAAAAAAAAAAAACGTAGATTAGAAAAAATAATTTAGTAAAATGAAAGGAAGAATTTTATTTGATTTTTCTAATAGAGCCCCGAAAAGTTCCTGATTTTCAAATATAAAATTGATGTTTATTTTTTCTCAAAATCAAATTAATATTGGACGGGAGAGACTTTGCGCCCCAAAATCTTCACTAGCAACCCATATTTTAAAGGGACAAAATTCCTTTTACACACTTTGAAAAACAAAAAAATGAAAAATACACACTTCTTTTGAAATCAATGAAAAATACACACTATAACCATTATACCCTTTCTGCTGAATTTCTTCATTCTATTCTGCTTATTCCAATCTCATTTTCCAATTATGGAGATAATTCATGCAATACTATCAGGCCCATCACACTTCCGTATAAAAATTCTAAGCATACCAACTTCATACCTTTTTGACCGTAATGCTGCCGGGAATTTCCGCCGGAAGTTTTAGGGACCTCGTCCAACCACACGATCGCAACCGATGGTTTCCAGACGCAGACTCCTTCAGCAACACTCAACACAGCCCTCGTTCGTTTCCTACTCGGGGCGTAGGGTATTTAGTTGGTATTTAGAGAATAATTAGACACTGGAAGGGATGAGCAAAAGCCCGAACTTTATTTAGGAATTATATAATATTTATTACAACATAAGTATATCTCCTTTAGGGAGGAGACAGACTTGTTTAGCTACCTATGGTAGCGGAATTGAAATACATAAACTTAACTATACTAAAATAGGAACTATAACAATTTTAGTTTGGAGAGAGCAGAGAGGATGGTGTAGAGGATTTCTGATGGATTTTCGATGCCCTTCTGTTTTCTTCAATCCTCGTTTAAATAGAGGTTCGGATGTCCTCTATTCATGCATTATTGCTTTGGATACTTTCCTCAGCCAGCCTGTTTCCCATGTGAAGCTTGGTCCACCATTGTCGTCTATTATTGAGTGCAGCCAATAGACTTTCGGTGCAGCCTCAATCATGCCGCATTATCTTTAATAATGCTCTTCCTGTGCTTTTACCCATTTGGATTTTTATGGGTAATTTCTTTTCTCTCCACCCACTACTGTCGTTTTCTTTTTAGTGGGTGCTCCAGCTCAGAGTCACATGACTCCACCAACCTGTGTCGGGAATCTACTTTTTTTCCGGGGCCCTGGGCGTCCTTGCTTTTGGCAATGCCTTTTGTTCGAGATGCTCATTGGACCGAGCCTTCTCTTTTCCTCTTCTAGGCATGAATCCCTTCCCGAACTCTGGTTCTTTCTGGTTCTGACAATCTGAACAAACGCGCTCAGACCAGTTTCCAAAATGAGCCATATTGCAGTATTTGCGATGAGTTTCTTTACTCGTCTCAATCTTGTTTTCCCAGAGCAAGGTTCTCTTTCTTTCGAAAGCTTCCTCTGCGAATCTTGTAGATTTTCCTGTCATAGTGTTTAATAGGAATGATCCGTTCCCTGAATTCTGAAAGAATTTGAACGGAAACTTGACTTTGTCCATCTCTGTGAGACAGACCCATAATCCCCATGCTCTTCTGGTAGAGATGAGGTCTTCTGGTAATGTAGAGACTAGAGTAGTCTCTTTCTCTGTAGGCGCCTTGATCTTTTCTAGGGCGCGGGCATCTGGTCTTCGAAGCCTAATATAGTGGAAGGCTTCATGGTTTCCTTTCCCAGCTGGTTCTGGGGCTGCACTGATGAAATACAGCTCCAAAACGTCACCTCGGCTAAGCTGCGGATTGTTAGCCCAGGTATCATACACCGCTTCTTGAATCCACTTGGGTAGATTCTTGATTTCGGCGAATGATGGAGATGTGGTATAAACTGAAGCAAGTGCTCCGAATTCATACCATCTTTTGACTTCGTGTGGATCTGAATTTGGCATCATCCACACCCGAGGATATTTCCCCGAGACATCAACCCTTATTTTTTCTGGGTTGATTCCAGTCCTTGTGTTGAGCTTCTCCCAATTGGCTTGATAAACCTGCCACGAAGAAGAAACTTCAATCTTATCAGTATTAATCTTAGATGTGCCAGTCATTGGCCTAAGATTAATCTCTCCCTCTTTTTCCCCAAAGGTGCTGGGTTGACATGATGGTTCAGAGTGTGACCCCTGAATATCATCTTTTTCTTGGGGCAATGGTTCCGAAGATACCACCACCTTAGAACTTGGGCAAGAGGTATTTGAATCCTCTGCTACAGGTTTAGAGCCCTGTACTCGAAACTCTTCTTTTACCAAAGGATCTTTGGCCACCCGAAGGATTGGTGTTTGACATGCAGCCCAGAGTTGACCCTGAGACCGTATGCAAGCTCGTATTCTCTCAGTGACTTTCGTCTTATCGAGAGTCTGCAATCTTCCTGCTTGCTCAGTATTCAGAATGCACTCGTCCCACTCTCCCGTTAACATCTCCAGATTTTCTCTGAGATGTCTATGGGCTAGTAGAATGGAGTTCACATCAGTTTGCTCCATCTCTTGTTAAGAAATCTGCAAGAATATTTTCGTGAGATTTCAGAATGACAATATCAAAAATATAATATTAGCATTCAGCTTGCCACTTAATTAATCTAGCCTTTTCAGGCTTAGATTCCATCTTGTTTCTTAAGAAAGCTTTAACTTGTGTGTTATCAACTTTCAAAGTAAATTTCTTTGCAAATAAAAATAAAGGCCATTTTTTAAACGTCTTTCTGACTGCAAAGAATTCTTTCTCGTTGATGTGCCATCTCACGGCCTCATCATCTGAGAACAAACCACTGCAGTATCTACAGGGTTCTTCTCCATTAGGAGTGATCTTGGTTAAGACTGCTGCCCACCAATAATTACTTGCATCTGTATATAGGACCAAGTCGTCTTCGTCCTGAGGTATCGAGAGTTTTGGGAGATTTCTGCAAACCTCTTTTAACTCTTTCATACCCTGTCGATGTTCTTCTGTCCAGATGAACGGAACATCTTTTTTCAGTAATGTACTGAAAACTTTTCTGTGTTTCGCGAGATCTTTAATGAATGGTCCCGCGAAATTAACAACTCCCAAGAAACTCTGAAGTTGTTTCTTTTCTTTCAGATCTTCAGGAAAATTCTGGACCTTTTGAACAATGTGGTCCTGTAGAATAATTCCTGCTTCGTCGATCTCAATACCCAGAAATTCCATTTTCCGAGTTGCCATTACTGCCTTCTTTTCAGACAGTACTAAACATTCTTTATAACAAACATCTGCAAAGATCTCAAGATGTTTGATATGTTCTTCCATATTTTTTGATGCAATTAAAATATCATCAATATAGACGAACATAAAAGAAAAATAATCTTTAAACAGATTATCCATCTTTCTCTGAAATATTTGAGGCGCATTAGCTAACCCCATTGGCATTACGTTCCAAACATAATGCCCCTGTGGAGTAGAGAAGACTGTAAACTTCTTACTACTCTCCTCCATGCGAATCTGGTAGAAACCTGACTTGCAATCAAACTTAGAGAATACCTTAGCATTTCTAATGCAGTTAATATGGTGTTCCCTTCTAGGGATAAAATATCCATCAAACTCCAGAATATCATTAATTCCTTTGTAATTAATAACTAATCTGGGTTTACCTCGTTTGATCTCACCGTGATTCCTTACCAGAAATCCAGGACTGCTGTAGGGCGAATTCCCTGGTTCGATCAACTTTAAATCAAGGTGTTCCTTGATTATCTCCTTCATATCCTGTTGATCTTTGAGGTTCATCAGGATTGGTCTGTATCTAACAAACTCATACTCCTTTTCTGGTTTCACCTTCAAGGTAGCTTTGAGCTTGTTTCTGTCCCACCATGCCAAAGGATTCTCATTGTAATTCCTTTTAATCTTTCTTTTGACATCTTCTAGGGACACCTGCATTTCTTCTTTAATATCTTGATGAGATATTAAAGATGCTTTGAGGATCTGAACTTCTTCATCTTTGAGATCATCATCCCTGATACAGCTTAGCACTGCTTCGCTGAATCTCCTTTGATCCTTCATATATGGGTATCGAAGTTTTCCTTCATCACCACGTTTGCTGCGAAAACTCAATGGTATCTGGCGATTAAAAGCCCCTTTGAGCCTTTGGACAATGATTTTGTGATCGCAAATGGTTGTAAACACCAATTGCCTCTTTTCATTATCCTGCATATATCTCTTGAACATCTGTAGGAAATTATTTCCCAACATAATATCTGCACCTGTATCATGGAAATAAATTGGTGGAGTTTTAACCTTATACCAAAGTGTACCTTTGGCTCCTCCAATAAGAATTTCCGTCTCTTTTACTCATTTAGCAAGGAGCAAAATCTTCTTTGAGAAATCTCTTCCTGCAATTCGGGGTAGATCATCCTCTACCTCTGCTGGGAAGACTCCTCGTTTTGCAGTACAAATTCCTGCACCTGAATCAATATAGACAGCAAAATATTCTGCTTTATATTTTTCATATAATATCCCTATTGAGATGTATATGGAGAATGGACTTGTCATTCGATTAATAGTTTTCTCTCATTAATCGTGATTTCCATTCCTTCTTCTTTATTTCCCCAAGGTTTGTGATCCTCGAGAAAAACCAAACCTAAAAGCAAAACTGCTTCTCTTCCAGCTCTACCCTTGATCTCCATCACTTGTCCCCCAATTTCTAGGGTACCTTTGTAATGATTGATCTCCGGCTGCTGTAGATAGTAAAGAACATTACAAGGGAAGTTGGTTTCCCACCTTGTAGTGTCAAATTTTACTATCACTTCTCTCCATCCCTCGGGACATTTCAGATTCACTGGAACTTTGTTACTCTGAGATGTTTGAGGGTGTGCTTCTCGAATGAGACTCCGACTCCTCCCATATGGAAAAGACATAATTCTGTCTCCTTGGAAAGATAATCTCCCTGAAGTTATCCTGAGACTTTGGTCGTGTCTCATGACTTCTCTATCTCGGATTTGAATATCCACATTTCTTAACCGAGCAATTTCTATTCTATCGGGACAAACCGCCGTTGTCATCTTGTTGAATATATCTGGTATCTCAATGAACTTCTTTCCCAGAAATAACTCAGTGTGATGTGAGTTGGAAAGAGCATATGATACCTAATAAGTAATGGAGTAAGGCCTATTTCCTTCCTCCAATAAATCTTTGCGTTTAAAGTCCTGATAAAGCGTCAGTGCTTTGCTGAAATGGGTATCATTAAGATTGTAAGCAATCTTTGGATAGATGATTCCCACTACTTGTCCTGCACAAAGATCTCCCGCAATTGTTCCCAATACGGAATCTTTCAGATTTCTAACTCTTTTATCGCATATAGAGATATCGATCGGCGTGTGCACTCTGGTAAAGAGAGCCGATTCTAACATTAACTGGATTGCTCCAATATGGATCCAGTTCATCTTTTCAGCGACTTCAGGCTTCATCTTTGATAGATCTTCCCTGATGTCACTAGCTGGAATCAACTGCATCTCTACTTGATTCCCTGTAAGCTCTATAGGAAGCGACATTTCTCGTCTAGAAATTCCATAGACGATTTGTTGTTTCCTGCTTCTTAGATTAAAGTTCCTTAGAACTTGATCTATGTTGTTTGCTGAAAAGCCTTGATACTTTTGTATATTCAGACTCTTGTTCATAATTTTGTCAATCAGACTTTGAGAGAGAGTTGTGTGACTGGAGAATCCCGTCCTGTCCTCTTTCTCCTGATGAACAATCTCTGGATCAGTCTGACTCCGATCTAGTTCCATCAGACCATTCTGAATCTTCTTCGCTGAAGACTTCTTCTTGTTCATATATACTCTCATCCGAGGGTATATCTTCGAACTGATATACTTGTATCAGTTCCTGGTAGTAGATGGCATCTTCGATATCCGGAGTGGATTCGAATTTGTTGATACCTCTTCTCTCGTTGTCAGGACAATTTGTGGAAATATGTCCCTTCGCACCGCACGTCCAGCAGTTGCAATCCTTGAAACTTTCATTAACTCTAGTGTGAGTTCTCCTGAAAGATTTCTTGGCGGGTGTCCTTCCTTGAGATTTATTATCTCCTTGGAAAGGATACCTATTCCTTGATGGTCCACTTCTTTGGCCGGATTTATAAGATCTAGCCTTCTGTCTCGACCATCTGGTTCTTGGTTTCCAAGAATTTCTTTTTGGATCTCCACCTTTATGATAGGGCTGAAACCTATTTTTCTTGTATTTCTTCAGCCTTGGTGGTTCTCCCCCAATGATCGTTGGTAGATCATTGTCCTCACAGTTTAGAGGAGCAAATTTGTTAATCCTCCTCAGTTTCTTCATGTTCTTCAGAGCTGTTGCTTGTTGACACCACTCTGAGAGCTTTCGATGTACATACGACATCCTTCTTGCGACGTTTTCAGGATCACCTGGTTCGTAATCCCGAATCAGCATCTCTATCCATGGGCTTGGAAATTTCAGAAAGAAAATTTCCAATGTAACTCTATCATCAACTTTTGATTGATGTTGATAAAGAGCAAAGAGTTGTAGAAACTTGTTAAGCGATTGTTGATCCAAGACAGCCAGTCTTAGATTATACAATGCCATCAAGTATTTCTTTCTTTTCTCTTGATCAAACCCCTCGAAATATCCTTCTCCCAGAAAATGATTTTTAAAAAGAATTGCCATATTCTGGACATGTTCTGTATAGTTTTCACTTTCAAAACATGAATTCTTGATATCCACAGGAAAGAATTCCCATGCAATCTTGATGATTCCCGCAAGACTCATTTCGAGAATTCTTACGAATCCTTCCTTGTTCAAATCGAGAGTTGCTGCTGCAATTCTCAGGGCTGACGTCCACTCGTCAATTACGGATTCTCGATCTCTGAAATTTACTTCATCGAGGTCAAGCATCACTCCGTAGGGATGGATAGGATCCAGGGTTGCCTTTTCATAAGGTGTGTCTTGTACCTTTGGATGCTTCCTTCTTGCCCTCGTCCTTCTTGCTGCCATGTATACATCATTCGGGGTATGTTGATCATACCTTGCTTCAGTCTGAAAATCCTGGACTGCATTAATGGCTCCGGGTGCATTTTGAAAATCTTGTTGATTTTCAATGATGGCTCCTGGTGGAAGTTGATTCACCGGCTGTGGGTTTTGGACCACATTCTGGTTCATTTTTAAATCAACCATCGTCATGTTAGCAAAAGATTCTGCTAACTCTTGGAGGTCGTCAAGCTTGATTCTTTCAAGATTACTCATCTTTTTCTTTCTCGAATCATTCTTTTCAAGGCCTCCATGTTGGGATCCTTTTTGGTTTCTCCCACTGGAAATGGATAAGTGGGTTCATTACCAAAATGATTTCTCCCTTGACTGGAACGAGGTTGTTGCTCCAGTTTTTCGATCCGTGATTGGATCTCCTTCAGGATATTATAAATTTCATCATGTTTCATAACAATCTTGTAAAGATCGCGGGGTACACCATATAGGCTATCGCCATAATGTTGTACCGTCTTCTGTATTTCTCTTAGATCCGCCGATATCTTGGAGGAATCTGGAGAAATCTCTTGATACAAAAGAGTAGATGATACTCCTTTATCTTTATTTTGTTCCATAAGAGCGGAGTAGTATATGAATTCCAATTTACTCCTAGATGGATCCAATGATCTCTTCTCATGGCATGTTCTATCTCTCATTCAAGGAGTATACAACTATGTAGAAGATCTTCTTTTCTTTTGATTCCTTGGAGACAGGAATCAATTAGTTCTTTCTCCTGGTTATGCTGAATTAATATATCCAGCATATTTCTCCAGTGTGTAAGAACACTCTGATGTCTCGTCCTTCTTTTCTCCAAAATTTGGAGACGTTCCTGGAAATGTCCACACCTTGGACATTCTTCTAGATCCATCAGATATGATTGTTATGATGGTTCCTCCTCATGATGTTTATCACCTCGAACAGGAGATCGCTCAGATCTGAATCATATCTCCTTCTTGCCTCAACTTCTTGAGTTAAAGGCTCAATATATTCGAGCCTTCTTTCTCGTACGACTCGAGAGTCGAACAATTCTCTCCAGTATGTTCTCAACATCTGGTTTCTTTCTCTTTTTATCTCCAGATCTTGGAGATAATTCCTGTAACACTCACATTTCGGACAATTGTCCGGATCCATGTTTTTCTTGATGTCTCCTCCGTTAGGACAATACTTAAAGCAATAAATAAAATATAATTCCCAGATAAACCTAAGGCTCTGATACCATTTTAGAAGCGTGAGTTAGGAACAGCAGAATGTACGAGAAATGGTTCGTATAATAAAGAAATACATAGCTATTTTCTGTCCATAGCAATTCTGGACTGTCAATAGTTTAAACAGAGGGGTATAATCGTCATCTTGTGTATATTTCATTTGTTATGGTGATGGTGTGTAATTTTCATTTTGCAAAATGAATAGTGTGTATTTTACAATAATAGCACTATTTTAAAGGCAAAAATTTGTGTACAGCATTTGAGTCAGATTCTACCCAATTCGACCCATGATCCGATCTGATCAACCTTGACCGGTCAATGGTCAACATTAAACGTTGACTTTTTGAATATGATTTCTTTTAAAGAGTTGTGCAGGGGAGTCGAAGGCCTTGGAACGAGCTAAAAGACATTAATGTTGTTACAATCATTATCTATAAAATAAAATTGGAGTCGAAGGCAAAGACCAAAAAATGAAAAAATCAATATTTGACCGTTGACCGGTCAAAGTTGACTGGGTCATGCCTGGATTGGGTTGGGCGGGTCGGGTCGGATCTCGGCTCCATAGGTACAGCCGACTGTACGTGGGCGTGACTCTATTTTAAAATGTTAAAAAGGGGTATGCATGTTAGAGAGAGAGAGAGAATTTCCCACGGCAGTTATGAGCAAAGAGTCCGTAGTAAAAGCGCAATGGGCCTTCAAGAATAATTGTCTCTAATTTCTTTGGGCTTTATAATTTAAGTATTTTGAATAAAAAATACTATACTTGTTCCATTGAACTTATTTTTGGATTATTCCATTGAGTTATCTTGTTTTAAAAAAGGAAATAATTAGATTCTTTAAAAATGGTGAGATCTACCCACTTTCTAACTTTTATCCTTCTCTTTAATACTCGTATCATTAATAACATGACATATTCAGTGAGACGGAGGGGTATTAGTATCAACTATTTTGGCATAAAAAGCCAGGGATGAGAAATATAATTTTCTGAAAGTGAAGCTTTTCGTACCAGTTGATCATTTGTGTCTTCTGATAATTTCTTTCTGCCAAATAAGTCACACTTTTCATTAATATATATATATATATGAATTATTTAACACCGATTCCAATAGTAAAAAAAAGAACAAATGCACATTATTTATGTACTTATTAAAGTATATTCGTAGGTAAAAGAACTAAATCGTACAACTAATAAAAAGTAGTGTGGCGTGAAATAATTTCCAGGGAGATAAGGCTTTCTTATAAATATTTACAAGACAAATAAACAAACGATCTATAACTAGTCCATAAAATCATCTACATAAGATTACAATTTAATTTCACATTTTTGTTTGTATAGCTAAAGATTTTCCCAAAAAAATGCCATCTACGACAGTTTTTTAGATATCCACGTTTGTGACCACATGATATAAAAGCAGTGGTGTGTTCTGAATAGTGAATACATAACTTCCTAATGACGAATTCGCTACTCCACAACTGCTAGGGCTAAATATGCCTTCATACTTGAGACAATATTTACCAAAATTGTCAACTCTTTGACTACTATTGCATTGTAACATTACAACAAGTAACCATAAGGGAAAAACAAAAAACAAAAACAAAAAAGAAACTACAAATAATTTTCGTATTTAAAAAAATAGATAATGTTATATTATGTTGTGGTTGAAATTATTGAATTGGATAAATTTTCACATGTCACCCACTATGAGTAGTCAACTTTGAGTGTAATTATGGATTATTTATAGTGACTTGCTTATACAAAAATTGGAGGTTTGAAATTAACTACTGATATAAATGGACAAATCATTGCAAAAGTTTGTGTTTGCCAATATGTAAAGTCCATATGTTATATAAATGGGGATTTTTGATAGCCTTTTGTTTGGGCCCAGAGTAGATAATGGTAAAAAATTAATATTTTTTTTCCTAAGTCTGAACCTCAATCATGAGATGACAGAAAAAAGGCCCATTTCTTGGTTTTTATAGAAGCTTAACTTTGTACGGGTTCTTTTGTCCCAACTAGAATTTACTAAGTGTGGTTCAAATTTGATTATATGTGAGGTATAAAATATTAATTGGATCACACTTTTGGAGGACAGAAAGAGTATCTAATTGCTACTCGAATTTCAGTTAGATTGTTTGACGGTTGAAATCTCTCGTATAGTATTAATTCGAATAATTAGAATTTGATCATTAATTTCCTTTGAAGGCCTTATTATAAAAGATGATCATCCGATTTATAAGTTTATCACATGATCTTTACCATATCGATGCAGGATAAATGAAAGACTTCAATAAGGTCTCTCACATGTAGGTCGGTATTACTATTAGCTACTATACGTGGATCACAATTCATATCAATTTGAATCTACTTTGATAATACCATATTATAATTGAACATTCACCTCCTTAAAAGGCCAGAACTTAATTCTAATATGATATTAAAGTCAGACCTAAGTTGATGATGAATTTGTGGTCTATGTATAGCCGATTATCATACCGACCTACACATAAGATTACATTTTGAAGTTTACTATTTGTCTCATTTCAACCTGATAAAAATCATGCACTATGCATATAAATTGGTATCCCCTCGATACTTATAAAGGCCTTTTAAAGGGATGATTGAATTCAATACGTATAATTTTGAATAAAGAATTTCATCCGATGTAAACTATCCATTCAAAACAAGACACGTCGTTCGCGACTAAATTAGCACATGTTATATTATGTGTGGCATTTAGTTTACGACAAAATGTGTTATATATATACAACTAATGTAATTAAAATCTCAACCTCCCCACACAAATTTACGTAGGCTGCATTCAATACCTTAGTACTTAATTAAATCACATCATTAATTTCCATATGCTCAATTCGTTCCGTCAGTTCTTGATCGATATATAGACTTACGCCTTTATCAATATGTTTTTTCATGTTTTATCTTTTATGTACGTAAAAAAGAACTTACCGTATATATATTTTTTCATGTATTATTAGGGGTGTGCAAGAGCCAAACCGAACCGTAAAAACCGATCGAACCGATGTATTTTTGTCGGTTCGGTTCGGTCCAAAAGCAATAGCGGTTTCAGTTTGGTTGTGAAAATACAAAACCGATTGGTTTCGGTTCGATTCCCGGTTCTGCTAATTAAGTTCGGTCGGGAACCGAACCGACCAAAACCTAAATACATATATTATTAAATTATAAATATATATAATTTATACTTAGTTTTTAGGGATTAAAATTAAAACTCTACAATAGTTACACATTTGATCTGAACGGAAGCTGCGTTCTCCACTTCTCTGAGTTCTCTCCCTCCCTCAAAGTCTCATTCATCTCGACCAAATCTTTCCCCATCGCCGCCGATGTGAGCCTTCGTTGTCACTGTCGTCGCCGTTGTGAGCCCTTGCCGTTTGCCGCCTCCTTCCATTGCCGCTGCCGCTCACCCTCCGGCCTCCTTTGCCGTTTGCCACCTCCTTTCATCGCCGTTCCCCTTCTCAGATTTTAAATTTTATTTTTGTATGTTTTCAGATGTATAATATATGAAATTAATAGTTGAATACCTTTGCAGAAAAATTATTTTGACAGTAGGTTAGTCCTTGGTGGTTTCATCTGTGTGTATGAAAAAAGATATTTGGTTCGATCTTTTGCAGAAAGTGGAATTGGCGATTTTTTAGTAGAAAAGCATGCTGTTTTGGGGGAATTAATGATTAACAATAATGATATTATGAGGTTTGATTGAAATGGGAGATGAATGATTGTTGAGTACTGAATTAGATTAATTGGGAGATGAATATTGTTTTGTGTCCAGCGTGATTGAATATAATTATGTGCAATCAAAAATTGAGTGAATGTGGGTGAGCAGCAGCAGAGGTGATGAGTTCATCATAATCTGGGTAGGAAAAGGTTTAATTTTGTTCTTAGCAAATTCTATCGGTTTTAGGAAAACCGACCGAAACCAACCGAATTTTTTCGGTTCGGTTATCGGTTCGGTTTGAGCTTAAAACTCAGTTGGTTCGGTCCAAAAAAAATACCATTGGTTCAGTTTTCGGTTTATAAAATTCTGATCGGTCGGTTGAACCGACCGACCGATGCACACCCCTATGTATTATTGTAATTTTCTCAAATTAACGTGGTTCAATTAGTCTTAACTAACTAATTAAAATTGATACAATTCCATTGTGCATATGCATCTTGTTCTTAATTCATTAACTGTTGTCGTCGTTTATAAAACTATGGCATGGTCTTATCACATCAGCTGTGATTAAATTAAAAATTAGTTGGTGTGTTTTAGGTCTTGTTATTATCTGGAAGTACCACACACACAGACACACACACACATATATATATATATATATATATAATTTTCTAGGGCTAGATTTTTATTTCACTTGAATTTTAATTTCTATATGTATATATCACTAGTATATATCGCCATCATACTATATAAATAGATAGCGAGTACCGATTTTTTGGTACACGTATGAGATAAAATACAATTATATATGTTGAAGATCGCGATGCAGAATTAACTATTTTACAGCTCAAGATTTAAATCGAATGAAGCTAACGAACTCTAATCATGCAGATTCTAAAACAAATGCAGAAAACTTAAAAACAAACGGATTTACGTGGTTCGGCAATTGCCTACATCCACTGAGGGTTAATCGGAGTTGTTTATTCAGATTGCTCACGCACAGTTACAACCAAGAAGATGAAGATTATAGAAGAAGAAAAGAATTCCCAAAACTACCCAGTTTCTCCTTTTTCTCTCTTCTCTTCGCTCTCCCCTTTTCTAACTGCTAATCTCAGAAGTAAACTATGAACTTATGAATTACAGCACACAACAAAACACTACTTATATCCAGTAGCTGAAAGATGATCTTAGCCGCACGATTTGGACGCTCCCGATGAGCTGTTCTCCCAGCTCAAAAGTTGTTGCTGCTCCATGCAGTTATTAACAAGAAAACAAACTAACTGTCATGAGCTTTGCTACTTAGTCCCTACGTACAATTCTCCTTGCAGATCAATATATAATAGCAACTATCTTTTTTTTTAGGTATAATTGATACTATCAATATATCTATATTAAAAAATAGTGGAATTGCAAATTATCAATTGCAATTCAATTTTGATGACAATTTTGTTAATTATATAAAGTTGAAGGTAACAAATTCTAGCTACACAATATTCTGTATAAAACATATAATTAAAATAGAATTGAGGCAATTTAAAATAAAGCATATTTTTTGAAATAAATCTAAAAATATTTTATAATTTTGAATATGTGTGTTTTGAGTTATTATTATTTTGGTTCTTATTGAATTAGTATTTTGTTATTCTCTTTAGATTTTTAACCTATTAACTCATTTTATCTTTAAATAAAATATTTTTATTGTTCGAATTTATGACATATTTTTTATCCGTGCATCGTACGGAAGGCAATACTAGTCTAAAATTGTAGAGGCTAAATCTACAATTGATAATGACGTCAGACATGTCCGGTTTGATAGGGCACTAGCAACCTGTCAACACATAACACGTAAGAGCCCTAGGTTGAGCATTGGTGGGGGTGTCGACCGTAGAGCCTCCGACGCTCAAGTTAGTAAGTTGATATCGTAAATGGAAAGTAAATAAAATAGATGAATAGAAATAGTAGATGGGAAATGACACAGGTTGTGGCGTTCGGAGGGTGGAAATGGTGACAATAATTATGTGATAATGAAAGGTTGATAGTGGAGATAACCTAAGTTGGCTATATCCAGTCTGTGAGAGCAAGAAAGTAAGGCGGCGGAAGTAGAGATGGGATGGAGAGAAGCGTATGAGAGAGTAAGAATGATTGTACAAGTTGGAATCTGCCCCTAGGTTGTAACCTAGTCGGATTGTATATATAGGACGGCTTGCCGTTAGGGTTTAGTATACCGATCTTATCCAACTGCGCTCTACACTTCCAAGCCGTTGCTATTTTGTTGGAACCGTTAAGATACGTTCTCTGACCGTGTCAACCAGGTTGGCCGGCGTGATGTGCCCTTAGGGTTGATGTTTTGACCAGGTCAGCTTGGCTAACCGGCTTGATGGGCCTTTGGGCCAGAGTATAAAGTATTCAACCAAGTTGTCCAGGGGTTGGTCTATAGCTTATTGGGCTGGACGGTTGAACTGGCCAGGCTAAATTGGACAATTTGGTATGCTTGTTGGGCTTGGGCCAGGTAAACGGATTTTGCCCACTACAAAAATGAAAAAAAAAACAATTTTAAAGAATTTTAAGTACAAACGGATTCTTATCTTATATCTAATTAAATTCAATATATATACATATTAAATTACTAAACTATCCTTAAATTAAAATAAATAATTATATTATTGGCATATCAAAATTTATAAGTATATACACATATAATAGGAAAATGTTCGAATAGCACTGGCATACAAGACAAGATTCAGAAAGTCTGGAGGTATATGATGAGAGAGAGAGAGATTCATCAATTACATTCTAAAAAATATTATAGAAGAAATCCATTCATCATTACATTCTCAACAATAGTATTAAAGAAATTTGTTTAATTATTTATAAGAATGTTCGGTTGCATTCGAACGTATGTGGCTGTGATTATTCACCTACTAATTAGTTCAACAACTCCACCTTCGACCAGATAAATATTTTTTAGTTCTAATTAATTACTTCCTTAATACATCCAAATTAATTAAAGCTACCCTACTCAATTTATTTTAACATGGTGATGCTATATAAAGAAGGGTTATTGTTTTATAAAGAACAAAATAAATTAGTGGTAATGGTGCAAAATAGCAAATCAAGTTAGGGAAAAATAAATGTTGGCCACAAACTTTATTATAATAAATTGTGGTCAACTTTGAGCTGAATAGACTTAAATACCCTTACTTTAACTTGGCACAACTGGTACGAAGTTTGTCAAGTGTGACACAACTGGTACAAATTCGTTCCAAGTGTACCAGTTGTGCAACACCATAACTTGGTACGAAGTATACCACGTCGCAACGCTATAACTTGGTACGACTGGTACGAACGGTTCTCATTCGTTCCAAGTGTACCACGCGCAGCGCACCATCAATTTCTAGGGGCAATTTTGTCCAAAATCCTCAAAGTTTGACAGAATTTATGAAAATAAAGTTGGTGATCAACTATTAGTTTCCACTATCTATTTTGACTATTTCAAATTTTGCCTCAAATAATTATATGCAGCTCTAACCAAATTGCGTGAAATCGTTTGGTTTCAATCTCTTGTTTCATCATTACTAGAATGAAACACGGATTTAAAAAAAAAATCGAGATAAAATGCTACTTACTTTTTTTTGTTTTTGTTTTCCAAAATTGCAATTTAATCAAGGGAACTCAATTTATCATTATTATATGAATATAATTTTCTTCATTAATATACTCCCTCCGTCCCCAAATAAGTGTCCCGAGCCGTCAAAATTTTTGTCCCCGAATAAGTGTCCTATTTCATATTTCTATGCAAAAGTTATGTCAAATTGTCATATTTACCCCTTGTCTTATTCCAAAAAGTTTACTTTCTCATTTTTTCATGCAATAATTAGGGGTAAAATAAGTCATTTTACCCACTACCTTGATATACGCATTTTGACGGCTAGGGATACTTAATTGGGGACGGAGGGAGTATTTGCTTAATTGAAATGTGTGCCCTGTTCCGATCCAATTACTAGTAAAATAATTAGAAAAAACTAACTCATGTCTTGAGTAATTACAAAGGTCTTCTACTAATGATTGTAATACAGCACTTTCGAGATTTATTAAATAAAAAAAAAATTGAACTAGGCATCATATTTTTTAATATCTGGTATGAAAATCTCTTTAATATATGCTACTATCATAGCCTCAATGTTGGAAAATACTAGGCCTATGATGTGGGGTTCATAATTTTTGACTCGTGATTTGCGTTATACTCGTATGTCGACAATATATATATATTTTGAAATCATTTGTCGACAAACATTAATGTCGAAAATTTTAACAATCTATAAATTGGCTACACGTACTCAAAGTTGTCTCTCTCCATAAATTGGTGATGTCTATTCTCCAACAAACTTTAAAATTTGGTCCTACTGGGGATGGCCTAGTGGTGGAATAGTTGTATGTTCACTAATAGGTCAGAGATTCGAGTACTCTCGGCCAAAAAAAAAAATTTAGGTGGGGTGTGTGAGTATTAATATTTGTAATGATATTAAAAAAAAAAACTTTAAAATTTCTATGATTTTTTTATATTCTTTAGCAGTCGAGAGATGGTGATTTGGAGCTCTAGATTTCGTCCCAGTGGGGATGGCCTAGTGGTGGAGTGGTTGCCTGTTGACTAATAGGTCAGAGGTTCGAGTACTCTCGGCCACAAAAAAATCCTAGATGGGGTGTGTGAGTATTAATATTTGTAATGATATTAAAAAAAAAAAAAAACTTTAAAATTTCTATGATTTTTTTATATTCTTTAGCAGTCGAGAGATGGTGATTTGGAGCTCTAGCCACTGACCTAATCTATACAAAATGAAGAATACAAGATTAAATAAAATTCATTTAATTAGCATCACCGAATTGATTATATCATGTAACAAGATATTTGAAATGTTCACGATTTAATTATACTTTGACGAATTACAATAAGCTAAAAAAGAAAGAAAAGAAAACATCAAACTTATTGAACAAAAAAAAAATGTTCGTGAAAAAGGCAATAGAAAAAAAAAATTGAAGAAAAAGAAAAGGAAACAGTCATGGAAACAAACGACAAATAAGAGTAAAGAGTAACGTCATTTTATCTATTCGAGAACAATTAACAATGGGTAATTGGGTTTTCTTTCCGTAAAAAGGATGGTTCTCGAATTTAATCTCCATTCCTTTCGTTTCGATAGCAAGGTCCCGCCTTCCTTATTCATCTATCTCAGTAGCAATATCTCATTCCAAAAATAAAATCAATTAACTCTTCAAAAGTTATGAGTACTACTTTTTATATTTTTAATCTTATTTCTTAATAACCGTGCCAAAGCAAGTGAAGCCTTGCTATTGGGTGGAAGGAGTATTATTCATTGAAGAGCTAAAAAATAAAGAAAAGAAAGAACCTACAATATTCTAAAAAATAGAACATAAATTATCGAAACCAGTTTATCTTCTTTGTTTTTTTTTTAGAGAAAACCCATTTTATCTTGTAATGTTTTAATTTCTGGTGAAAATATTCCTCTTATAAATCTATCTTGTCTTGTGTCAAATTCTATAAAATAAAATAAAAAGGCTTTCCTTATATATTACTCCTTTCTTCTCCAAAAGTGTGGTGCATATTTAATTTCTTATAAGGTATAAAATATTAGTTGAACCATACTACATGGGACGAATGGAGTACATAATATAATATTTTAAAAATCACTTTGCCACCAGTTAAAGAACAACTAAAAAGTAAAAACAAATGGTCAACTTAGTATATTTTATCAGTATCATCTAAACTAACAACCCTCCATGTTTTATAAAACAACTGGAGTAACTAATACTACCTTCATCTCATTTGAAATGGCCTATTTCAGTTGAACACGAGTATTTAGGAGAAAAGTATAAAATAATTAAAATAGTATAATTCACAACTTTTAAAGAGATAATTATGCATACCACTTATAATCAGATAGTTCAATATGAGAATACAAGCTACCTCTAATGGAATGGAGGGAGTACTTAAGAATGGATGGAGAGAGAGAGGGTATCAATCAGCACTTTTTTTAGTTCATATTCTACACTAAAATAGCCCAGAATCCACACTCCATCTCCAATATTATGCTCTACATTTTGCACTAAAAAAATATATTTGAAATATATTTCATTTATTTAATTATAATAATATGTAAAATTTATTTAAATTAATGCAGAGTAAAAACGACGAAACATTTTTTTCAACTTCTTTTTTTTTAGCCGCTCAACTTTCTTATGTTTAGTTATTCAATGTAATTCTCTTGGATATTAGTAGTAAATTTATGTGTAATTTTATACACCTCAAATAATTCTAATTTTTAATAATATAAAATTGAAGTAAATAAGAATTTGAGAACATTTAGTAAGACGCGCACTCTAAAATACTCCATGTGAAGTCGATGTTTCCTTGCCATATTTCTATTATAAGTAATGATTTTACGTTGTATTAGGCTTATGGCACAAATAAAACATAAATAATGTATTCTTCTAAACAAAACATAAATAGTAATGTATTGGCAGCATTGGAAACATACGAAATTAAGCAACCATTTATAATAAGCAAAAGGTTTGTAAATGGTGAAAAATGCATCTTAGAGCGACATATTCCTACTCCAGAATTTCAGGTTATTTCTTGTCTATATCTTAATTTGTTAATCATGCATATGTACAATGTGAATTATTATGATCAAGACTTTTTATACATGAAATTAAAGTTCGTAACATAGTATAATGTCAATTTAAATGCACACAATTGTCAATGAGTCGTATTCTCGCACGAGTTAAATTACAGGGCACATAATAATTGTAATATTAACTTATAATTAAACTAGTAACATATTTAATGTTAACATTGACTCTTGCATTTCCCACCAACACCCCCAATTATAACAAAATTATTTCTCATTCACCAATATTAGATTTACATACATACATACATACATATATATATATATATATAGGATTTTGTTCATATAAAAACTAGTCCTCATGTAAAAACTACAAACTAATCTCAACCGTTGATCATGGTATGATCTACGGTTGTTAATAATCAAAGCATGAAAATAGTATGTAAAAAGCATGATTTTATATAAGCATAATTTTTTTATACAAAAAGCATGAATCGAGAATAACAGTATTATAAGCATCATTGTATATATTAAAAAGCATGATTATATATATATTGAAAAAAGCATGGTTTGTAGTTTGTACGGGAGGACCGGTTTTTATACTAACTCATCTCTATATATATATATATATAGGGAAAAGATCAAATAGGAACTCCTATTTATATGAGAACTAGGAACTAATCCACGCCATACATCCTATAAGATCTATGAATATGATTTAATCTCATAGTTAATTGGTCAAACCCGCTTTATTTTGGTCAACCCATTTTTTTTTTACTTAAGTAAGTTTAGTATAGTAATTTTCGTTGTTTTATTCAGTGCAAAAACGAAATGCACAAAATAGTGTAAAGTGATGCATCAATATCACATTTCTGATGCATCAATCTTTTTATTATTAATATTGAACAAATAATAGCTTTTACACCGTATTTATGATTTATAAAAAACAAATAAGATTTATAGAGTGTGTACTTATACAATTAAAGATTGTATATATCGTATTCGTATTTGTTACTTGATGTTCTGGGCACAATTTTATAATGCATTAATACGATTTTCATGATGCATTAATATGAAACTGTAAATGCACAGAATAGGGACAAACTCATTATCACAGTTAATGCATTATGTATATGATTTTTGTGCATTACATTATTTAGATTTAAGCATTACATTATTTTTTGAAATTGCCATCCTTAATTTGCTTGGTGCTGCTCGAAATGGCCCCTAGCTACGCTGGAATAGTGTAAAGTGATGCATTAATTAGTGTAAAGTGATGCATCAATATCACATTTTTGATGCATCAATCTTTTTATTATTAATATGGAACAAATAATAGCTTTTACACCTTATTTATGATTTATAAAGAACAAATAAGATTTATAGAGTGTGTACTTATACAATTAAAGCATTGTAAATATTGTATTCGTATTTGTTACTTGATGTTCTGGGCACAATTTTACAATGCATTAATACGATTTCCATGATGCATTAATATGAAACTGTAAATGCACAGAATAGGGACAAACTCATTATCACAGTTAATGCATTAAGTATGTGCATTACATTATTTAGATTTATGCATTACATTATTTTTTAAATTACCATCCTTAATTTGCTTGGTGCTGCTCGGAATGGCCCCTAGCTACGCTGGAATCTCATCTTAATTTGCAGCTTTAAATTAGGACACAAATTAACAAATTTAGATATGCAGATTTTATCTATAAAATGAAAAAAATCATGAATTCTAATTGTGAAAGCAGAAAAGTATGCAGATTCGTGCTTTTCCTCTTTCAGCTAGCCAATAACTTCCATTTTAGAGGATTCCTTGATCATCTCCATCATTCACGCATGCTACAATTCTCCTAATCCTTCTTATTATTCCAACTTCTCCTTCCATCCCATGTCCGACGGCTTGTACGAAGAACCCCAATATTTTGCTCTCAATCGCCGTGTCCGACAGTGATGGTGGCAGTGGCAGCAGCTGAAACTGTAGATCGTGGATGGTGGTGGTGGTGCTGAAGAGAGAGAGAGAGAGAGAGAGAGAAGAGAGAGGAATAGAGAGATTGAACGTGAATGAGAAAAAATAGGGATGAATTTTTTTCCTAAAATAGCCCTCATTCCTTGTTTTTTAATCCATGTCAATTTTTTAGATTTAATCATAACCATACATTATTTACAAATGAATGGTCAAGATTAGTTCATATTTCTCATATAAGGAGTGATTCTCACCAGATCCACACCCTATATATATATATATATATATATATATATATATATATATATATATATATAGGAATTATTCCTCCCGTGAGAACTTGAGAATATGCTTAAATCTATTTATAGTCATATATGCTTAATGAGATTCATGCTTTTTTGTATAAACAATTGTGATTATATAAAATCATGCTTAATTCTATATATATTCATGCTTCGAATAATGACAACCATATATTATATAAAGATCAACGGTTCAGATTGATTCCTAGTTCTCACACCAGGAATATATATATATATATATATATACCAATAATACCATGATTATCTACTACAAATGTAGACTAATCGTGCACCACTTACTATATTACCAAAATTATATATTTAGCCACGACGAATGAGACCACGAGTCACGTATTTGAAACTGATATTTAGCTACTCTTCTTGAACTATATTTTCTTATATTTCTTTTTATTTTGATAATGATTTTAAGTTGAAATGAGTTTTTGTAAGATTGTGTAGTTGTATAAATTACGTGCATGACAACTATATAGCCATGAGATGACAAAATTAGAAACTCTTGCAACAGTGGGCTGCCTCCTTCAACTGGAAATAGCATTTTAATATTGGCAGAATTAGTACTATATATATACATAAATATATATAATATGGGTAGTGCTATTTGGACATACTGTGACCAGTCACACAAGCTAAAAAAGGTAATATAGATTTTGAAAAATGAAATATACCCTAATTGGGGAATCATAAACCCTAAGGGAAAATGTGTGATTATTTCCATTTTTACAGTTAACTTTCTTTTTTCTTACTCGTGTGGCCGGTCACAGTGTGACTGAATAGCTTTATTGATATAATATATAGTGGTAATACGGTCCTTTGACCAAACAAGTTTATCAAAATTAAATGTTGTCCGGAAACTTTATTTTTATAAATTCTGGCCAACTTTGACTTGAAGTGACTTAAATGCCCTTCCTTTCACCTCAACCAATTTTACCTCCCTCTACCTTATCTTTCTCTTTCTCTCTCTATTAGCTATCAGAGCTGGAAGTCTGTTTCTCTCTCTTTCGTGAGCTGCTGAAATTTCTCTCTCTCCATACCTCGTCTTCGCCGGCGTTTCTATAGCAATGACCTGGTTTCCTTCGTTCGATGATACTCTCGTAGCTCGTATTCTCCGGCGGCGGTGAATTTCTTGGTTTTCTCCGTTCGATGATACTCTCACTTCTCACAGCTCGTATTCTCCGTCGGCGGCTGAGAATTTTACCGGCGACGTTCTTCTGTGTTGGCGGCGTGGTTTCTTCAATATTATTGAGGTAATTTTCCAGATCTAGTCTGTCATGTTCTAGATCTAGTGTTCATGTTTTTGTCGTATTTTCCAGATCTGTCCGTCCTTTTCGTCCATTTGTTTCTTCCTGCATTTTCCAGATCTTGACGTCCTCTTCGTGCATATGTTTTTTCCTGCATTTTCCACGTCATTGCGCGCCACGAATGGTACGAAGGTACGAATGGAGTATATTCGTACCATGTGTGCCAAAGCATACCGCTCCAAGACTTGGCACACCTGGTACGAATGTTGCATTCATACCAGGTGTGCCAAGGCATACCGCGCCAAGACTTGGCACACCTGGTACGAATAAGTAGCATTCGTACCAGATGTTCCAAGTCTCGACGCGGTATGCCTTGGCACACCTGGTACGAATATACTCCATTCGTACTGTGCGTGCCAAGTCTATATTCGTACCGTATGCTATATCCGATTGAAATTTGATTATCCGATTGTGCACGGCACTTGAAATTTGATTATCCGATTGTTTCTTGCAGTATGAGGCCGTATGCTATAATTATTGCGCATGGAGGTGTATGGAAGAATAATTTATACCATGGTGGACGAAGAGAGTATATTCCTATACCTCCTGGTGGTATAACATATGCAAATTTATTGAGTAAGATTGAATTGCGTTTAATGAAGGCCAAGAGTATATATTTGTATGAGATAGATGCATTAGTTCGGCCCCGCGCGTGAAACCCTGCGAATGAAAATAACAGATGATTTTGAGTTGTCATATTTGTTTGATTTGGAGGAGTTGCCTGTTTTATATGTGACTATTTCTCTTAAAAGTAATGAATCTCCACTTGTTGTTTTAAATCATCCTATATGTGAGCATGAGGGTTTCGTGAATTTGTTAAATGCTCAAAATAGTGAGAATGTGATAACTTCAAGGAATGTGAATGTGCAAAATGAGAATCATGATCAGAGGTCTGATGGTAATGGTATTGATGATGAACCAATTGATTTTGGTCGTGATGAGGGTCATAATAATTTTGATGATGAGGCTTTTGATAGTGATGATGCAGACAGTTTTGATGATTGTGATGATTTGGATGATTGTTGTGGTAGAAATCGTTTTAATATGCCATCATTAGATGGTTCGAATGACATTATAGAGGAAAATCATGAACTCCGGTCGACAATGGAGCATTCCGGCGCCGCATATCAATCATCTCTTCCTTGCAAAGAACTAGGTATTGTTGATGAACCGATTACTGAAACACTTTGTCGTGGTGCTATGTTCTTTAAGAAGGAGAAAATGATTATGGCATGTGGACTGCATCATCTCTTGAATCATGTGGAATTTATTACCAAGCGTTCATCAAAGTTAAGATATCATGTGGTTTGCAAACATGAAGATAAATGTTCGTTCATCATGCGTGCGAGATCACTGGGAAATGCATGGAGAATTTATAGATGGAGCCCTCACACGTGTGAATCTGATTTGAGATACCATGCTGCTCCAAAAGTGAGTTCGAATGTACTAGCTTCATACTTTGTTCCTCATTTAATGGCCGAGGGTGTTGTTCTTAGGCCGAAGGATATTCAGCACAACTACTAAGGCAATTTGGTGTTCTTGTCACAATATCAAACTGCTTTGGCTGGAAGAAATCAAGCACTCACCATGACATACGGCGACGCGAGTAAATCTTTTCAACTGCTCCCCAAGTATCTTTTCATGTTGGAGCATTCAAATCCTGGTTCCATTGTTGGATTAAAGACAACTTCAGATGGTTCTTTTCAATATTGTTTCATGGCTATTGCTGCATGTGTTAGAGGATTTGGTGCATGTCGTCCCGTTATTGTAGTTGATGGTACACATTTGAAAGGAAAATACAAAGGTATCATGTTTGTTGCTGCTACAAAGTATGCTAATGAACAGATTTTCCCATTAGCTTTTGGGATTGGCGACGTAGAAAGTGATGCATCATGGATTTGGTTCTTTAGGGAGCTGAGACGGACATTTGGTTGCCCTGAGAACTTATTGTTTGTGTCTGATCGGCACCTCGCATCAAGAAAGCAAGTGGATTGTGTTTATCCGGTACTCCGCATGGACTTTGTACGTATCACTTGCAAGGAAACCTCAAGAAATGGGGCCAACATGCAATATCTGTCTTCAATGAAGCTGCAAAGAGTTATAAGAGACAAGATTTCGAGGAGCATATGAAAAATTTGTTATCGTTTGCACATCGTGCACACGAGAAAGTGGTAAATATTGATCCAATTAGATGGGCTCGTTGCAAATGTCCTGTGCGCCGTTATTGGTTTTTAACTTCTAACTGTGCCGAGTGCTTGAATGGCCGACTACGATGGGCTAGAAAGTTGCCAGTTTGCACTCTTTTGGAGTGTGTACGTAGTTTGATCGGGCAATGGTTTGTAGAACGGCGTGCTATTGCTGCTGAAAGAACTCACGAGTTAACGGACTTTGCCTCGACCAAATTAGGAAGATCAATGGAGTTGGCCCGGTCCATGAGTGTTGAAACCATTTCTTCAATGAAGTATAAGGTCAAGTCTGGTATGAAAAATTACATTGTTGATCTTGACAAGAGGAAATGCACATGTTTTGTGTTTGATCTCGACCCGATACCCCGTTCTCATGCAAGAAGAAAGAATAAGGTTATTTTTTAAAGTTATTTTCTATTTTCTATGTTCTAGTACAACGCTTAGTTGGCACGACTTGTACGTGCCAAGGCTTGGCACACCTGGTACGAATACAACTATTCGTACCATGTGTGCCAAGCTTACCGCGCCAAGGCTTGGCACTACTGGTACGAAACACCAATTCGTACCGGTAATAACACATAATACTATACTTTGTTTTTTTACTGCATTCTGTTTCTTTTTATGCAGTAAAAAGAAGCAAAATCCGACGTCATATGTGAGTGCTTATTATACAACTGAGACGTTGCGTGAAATTTATGCGAAGAGGTGATGCCGATTCCGGATCCGGAAGAGTGGTGTGTTCCCTCCGCAGATCGCTTCAAGGGTTGTTGGGACGCCTCCCAATCCTAGACAAGCTGGAAGACCACGTCAAAATAGGTATGCATCTGGATCCAATTCAACAAGCAGTCGTGTGTGTTCTCGGTGCCATCAACGAGGTCATTATCAGAATACATGCACTGCGATTCTACAAATTACGCCGAAGAAGTTAGTAGTAACGAACCCGGCGTTAGTAAACCTCGTAGACGTAAACGATGCGGTGTTTGTGGTGTGGCCGGGCATACTCGTCTAACATGCAAGGAAAGAGACTTGGTTTCTTGATATTTTCGTTACGTGTATTTGGACTACGAATCGTTGTGGGTCTATTTATTTTGGATAATCAACTCGTTAAATTCTAAACTATTTACTTGTACTACATAAAATATTAAGGATTAGTACCAAATTCTTCACAAAAATATTAATATTAAGGATTAGTACCAAATTCAATTGTTCACAAAATATTACATGTCAATTGTTCACAAAAACTACTAAGGATTAGTACCAAATTCTTCACAAAAAACTACTGAATTGTACCAAATTCTTCACAAAAACTATCGAATTGTATCACAAAAATTACAAATCCAAATTACTAATACTAATCCAGTCCATGCCAATGGCGAGGTGCTTTCAGTTGCCGTAACGGTAGATTGTATCGCAATGTGATACCGATAATCCTTGATTTGCTTCTTTGTCATGTTCTTTTTAAGGCGGCACTAGTTAGTAAGAGTTCGGCGTACTTCAATGCACATGGACCACAACTCACACTGTCATGTTGCTTCAACACATTCTCCATTGGATACGAATATGAAAATGGAGCGTAATTGAAGCAGAGATATCCGATTCTCTTCAGATCCTCGGGAATATGCGGGCAACCGGCGAAGATCTTTGCTCTTATTTCTTTGTGATGATCTTCGAACAAGTGTTGGTTGGAGTCGTATATCTCGAAATTCAATAATTCCAGGTCGAAGCAACATGTGGCCCAATGACCATTGAAGGGGCACACCATGATCACCTACAACAATAGTAAATTAATAACAACTACTGAATTCGTAACTGGTATCATAACAAGACTTGGCACACCTGGTACGAATACAACTTATTCGTACCAGGTGTGCCAAGCTTACCGCGCCAGACCTTGGCACACCTGGTACGAATAAGTTGTATTCGTACCAGGTGTGCCAAGTCTTGAACCAACAGTTTAATCCATACTTCAACAATTTGAAGTTTTAGTTAGTTACCTTTTTGACATCAGTCCATTTCTTCAGTTTGGGCCCCCATTCCGGCAGAAGTCCATCGGCAAATAGGCACAGTCTATCCAGATCTTCATCTGGAACAACCTCTTCTATTAAAGGATTATATATGGTATCTTCTGGATCATCTTTGTGCAAATTTTTCATGACTTCTTCAATTCCCACCTATAATATATAGATTTACTGAGTTTAACATAATACAAAATTAATTTATTGAGTAATTAATATATATAGCAAATGTAATGAATTACCATCAGCGAGGTTCCAAGAATAAAGAACTCCCTCTATAACATTCGTCGATCCCGCGTATTCGGGGCTGTGGCTAGTACAGCTAGGTAGGAATCTATGTGGCTTATCTCGAGTTGTGTGGTTACATCCTTAATGTAACCAAAGAACTCTCTGTCTACCGCCCATGGTAATCCCACATTACGCCTGTGCATACACAAGTAAGATCAATGTTCACAAAACTAACTCATTAATAAGAATAATAAATCACATTAACTTACTTGACATCATCTTTTGACTTCATGAACCTGTCAAAAGTGGTAACTGCACGAATGTCATTGGGGAGAAATGGACTCCGCATGCGACGGATGGAATCTTTCTTCGAACCGGTCCGACTTGTCCGCTTCGGTGCCGTCTTTGGTTCCGATCGCCGTCGCTTCGGAGCTGTTTTTGGTTCCGCTGCTTCTGGTGTTGTTTCTGGTCCTTGTGCTGGTGTTGCTGATGGGGTTGCTTCCTGAGAGTACGTCGACCATTGAGTACCCCCAATCCTTCTCGAACCGTACTATACCGTCCCATTGTTCGTTTAATTGCGTGGCGATTGGAGTGAGTAGTCATAGGCTTCGAAATGAATAAATGAAGTTGAATAACAAGTGTCTGCGCTTAAATACTTGGAACACCTGGTACGAATTGGAGAATTCGTACCAGGTGTGCCAAGTGTCTGCGCTAATATACTTGAAACACCTGGTACGAATTGGTGAATTCGTACCAGGTGTGCCAAGTGTCTGCGCTAAGATACTTGGAACAGCTGATACGAATTGGTGAATTCGTACTGTGTGTGCCAAGTGTCCGCGCTAATATATTGGCACACCCGGTACGAATTGGTAAATTCGTACTGTGCGTGCCAAGTATATTAATAAGACATTGGCACACCCGGTACGAATTCACCAATTCGTACCAGGTGTTCCAACTTTCAAACTTTTACGCACATACCAGATCAAGCTGTGCATCTCCAGTGGCTGACATATTTGGATTTCCTGTCATCCGCGATGTTATGTAGTCCCCTACATCCTTCACTATCCTCTCACGTTCACGTTTGAGGTATTCTGCTACATCCTGCAACATTTTCACTCGTTCTCGTGATACAAGTTCTTGCATCTCCTTTATCATTTCTACCCGTTCACTGGATATTATCTCCTTCAACTCAATCCTAGCCCGTTTTGCAGACACTTCCCCGATGTCTTCAAGGAATGCTCCTCTTTGTGAATATCTCAGTGGGAATACAGGGTCTTCTGGTCCTAGGACAGGGAGTCTGTGAGCTTGTTGATCACGTCCATGTCCTTGACCTCCTGCATCACCTGCTACTTCGCCTTCGCAACTTCGCCTCCCGCATCACGCGCTTCGCCTTCGCCCTCCCGCATCACGTGATTCCGCATCACCTTTTTTTAGTCGTCCGAATATCTCGCTCCATGCATGTATACGAATTCAAATGGTTTCCTTCCTCCTCGAGCGTGGTCCAATACCCCCTCTTCCTTTCCTTTTCATCGTTCCATTTTGGCTGCAATCTATTATACGAAATCACATTAGATATGAATGCATTCGTACCAGATTTCACACTGCCTTGGCAGGGTAAGTTTGGAACACCTGGTACGAATGCAACTTATTCGTACCAGGTGTGCCAAGAATATAAGAAACTGTTATATCAGTTTGAAATTTACCTCGGAGTCCCCTGGTGTTTCCATATTTTTTTCATACGTAAACCTCAACATACGAGGTCTTCTGTGTTTCTTTATCCTGCCGCCAACTGTGTCACCCACTTGTTTCGCAATACAAAATATCCAAGCTAAGAAGGCAACAGTGTTGCCTTTGATATGGTATCCTTCCGATTTGTTTCCCGACGTAGTCGTTCTGACATGGTTGATGGAATCACAGAGTATCTGGTAAGAGATACTGCCCCATGGAAATTTATCCCATTCTTGATTGTCTTCAACCAACACCCACACCCATTCATGAATCCTGTACTTCGCACAATCAAATCCAAAAAGAAGATGAGTAGCAATCAGTACCTTTGCTACTTTTACATAGTCAGCCGCAACTGCTCCCTTAAAGGCCTTAGTTATTAATTTTCTGTACAGTTCATTGGGGGTAATCCTTTCGTTTTGTAGCAATCTCGTATACACGTAATCACTGGGAATTACATGTTCTCCGTATGGCTGGAACGTGCTCCCTCCAAACTTCAGTCCAGTAACTAGCGCAAATTCTATTCTGGAAAATCTTGTAATTTGTTCATCCAATTTGAACCATAATACCGTCTCATCTAGTTCTGGCCAGACGGTTACCTGATGCGATAACATGAAGTGAATAGTCTTTCCACTTCTTGTTATGCGATCTGGAAGCTCCATGAAGTGCTTGAACACAGACTTCTTCATTTGTTTCAGTGCATCTTCTCCGAAGCCGCTTAAAATTCTTTTTATATCACCAATTATTTGCTCTTTTCCCATCACTTGTACTTTGTGAGGTACACGTATTAAGTGTGGTCGTTTATAGGTCCATTGCACCTTCACAAAATCAAAAGATCAGTTAAGTTATTATCTGGTACACTTGGAACGAATACACGTTGTCGTACCAGGTGTGTCAAGCCTTACCCCGCCAAGTCTTGGAACACCTGGAACGAATACGTTGTATTCGTACCAGGTGTGCAAAGACTTACCCCGCCAAGTCTTGGCACATACGGTACGAATACGTTGCATTCGTACCAGGTGTGCCAAGCTATAGTAAGAACGATAACTCCAATATTTGGTACACCGCCAAATATAAACAACATTCACAGCATATATTACCACCAAATATTGCACAAACTGGACGAATGGAACGAATTAGGTATATTCATCCCTTAAATAGTCGTCGGATTAGGAACGAACTGGACGAATGGAACGAATGGATCGAATTCAAAAAAAAACTAAATTACAAAAAAAATTAATTCATACCATCAATTCTGCGTAAGGATTTCGTGCTGAAGCTTGTCCTTCGTCCTCGGATCTACGTCTTTTACTGGTAGAGGCTTCACCTTGTTCCGAATTTTGACTTCTGGAACCGGAGTTCGATGCCATGAAAGCCGGATCTCTTTAGATCTACTTGACGAAGTTTGACGGAGATGAAGTTTGACGGCGAGATCTGGTCGGAACTGTGGAGATCTACTCGGATCTGTGCAGTCGATGGTGGCGGCGCGGCGGTAGAAGGGAAGGGGAGGGTTTTCAGAGAGAGACTGTTGAAGAGAGAGAAATTGTTGCGTGAAAATGAAAATGAGGGTGAAAATCTTAGTCAATGCGGTAAATACAAGTTTTGACCGCTGAGGGCAATTATGTCCGGATTTCTCAAAGTTGGCCAGTATTTCTGCAAATAAAGTTGCTGGCCAACTTTTATTTTTTCCTATCTATTTTGGCTATCTCCAATTTTGACTCTAATATATATGTGTGTGTGTGTGTGTCCGTTCATAGTTATCTACCCCATATAGATTTTAATTAACTCCTCAATATTCATGCAATAGATGTCTTTTCAAGATTTTCCATCCAAAAGTACAATACTGATCTTTCTCAAAACTTATGCTCAAGTTCAACTATTATAATTATTAGCCGGGTTAGTAGTTAGCTAAAACATATAGTTAAAAAAACCGTCAAATTAAATAACTCATATATCAAGATATTTTATTTTTGCTCCGCGCCCTAATTATATATAAAATCAAAATGAAACATGCGGTAAATGAGTCGCACCAGCCCATCAGACCAAGATAAAAAATCGAGCTGATTCGAAAACTTTAAAATACGTGCTAAATTTAATAAAATCAAATAACAATAAATATAATCAAATCAATTTAAATTTAATAAGATCCTACTCCCTCCGTCCACAATAAGTGTGGTCTTCTTTTCTTTTTTGTCCATCCATAATAAGTGTGATTTTTTCTTAAATGAAAATGACTTTATTCACAATAAACATGTGTTCGACTCTCCACTCACAATTCTAATCTACTCTCTCACTCTTAAAACACGTGTCACTCCCTCCGGACCACACTTATCGTGGACGGAGGGAGTATTAGTTTATCGAACCAAATCGAACATATTGAGTCCTTTATAAGACCTCTCAAATTGAGGGTTTTCAGTCCGGCCCAAACCCGGCTTACTTTGTGGGCTAAATAATCTGAACTGTGAAGTAGAGACATCCACATAATCCATTGTCGTAAAACAAATTAGGGTAATAAGTGGTAAATTCTGTTACAAAATAATAAACTTAAAGCCAAATTTCCAGCAAATGTTGGGCAGGACCCACTTGGTCCAACAGGATGGGCCCACTGGCATGTGACCCATGTGTACCATAGTTAAATATTTTAATATCTAATGTTAGTCCAATTTTCCAGATCCACCTGTGTGCCTTTGATTTGATAATTAATATCCACAGAATAGCATAATAGTTAGAGAAATTTTATTGAAATCTGCAGCCACAAAAAATTGTCACACTGAGAAATTAAGTTTGGTCATGTGTATTGATGTTAGCGGCACTGTCTTCATCACTCACAACAAAATCCAGATGTATATTTGTATGGCAAACATAGGAAATTATATATATTGTCTCTCAATTATAGTTACAATCCATGTTTTATTTATTTTATTACACCACCTTCTACCTTGATTATTCAAATTCTCACAATTGTCAAATTTGATAACATGGCGCCGTTATTAGAACATAAAGATTCAATGTATTCGGTGTTGCGTTCCGTCACGACTCTGAAATTGAGTTTAACATACATATATTCGGAAAACGGGACTTCAGTCTAGTAGTTGATTTATGACGGTCGGTCTGTGATGTTTGATTAAAACGATATTTATAAGTTACAATCAGTTAACTAATTAGCTTATATGACATGCACATTTCATCATTTTTGAACGGTCTTACGTTATATCATTTGGTACAGAGAGGCATTAAACTTTTATATACTTTTTGGTTGATAAATAATTATAGCATAATTTTATTGATCACTATTGCCGAAGTATTTTTTTTAGTGCGAAGTATTTTTGCTAAATGAAAATAGAGAATTTCGAAGTGTCGATCCCTGTGAAAAAACCCTAGCTAGCTGCAGGGGCCCCTACCCCCCAATTCCAAATTCATGGTTTATAAATGTGCGCAAATTTGCATGGTCCCCTTTCTTAATTTATTTCCAAAATCAATACCAACATAACGTGTGTGGACACATAACAATATATATATATATATATATATATTTTGAAGGAACACATAACAATATTTCTAATCACATTATAAGTCGGAATCCTCATTATTAGAGGGAAATTAATTAGGCAAATTACATATAATTATCACATTATTATAATTTTAACTTTAGCATTATTAAAATATCATCACAAGGGGGGTAACAAACACATGCACTAGTGTGTGTGTAGCTCAAGGTAGTATAGTGTGTGTCATCTTTTTCTTTATATAAATTAATCCAATTTGTGAAAAGAATCTTATATTTCGGCCCAACTCCCCCTACTTTATGTAGCAACATTACACATTCTCTCTTAGCTACTAGCCCATAAGGCATGGAACAAAAAATCATCTTTGAGAATATAGTTGAAAACCACCTTTTCTCCTCTTCCACCACCACTATAACTGCCGCCGCCACCGCCACTTCCTCAGCGACGTCCACATCCACATCCTCGTCCTGCTCCAACGACAGCCCAAGCGAGAGCAGGAGGACTAACGAAATAAAATTACAAGGTGAAAAAAGTGGCAATGAAGTGGCGAAACGGCGGAAGGCGGCCAGTGGCGGAGGCGGCGACAAACACCCGACGTACCGAGGCGTGCGGAAGCGGAATTGGGGGAAATGGGTGTGCGAAATCCGCGAGCCGAGGAAGAAATCAAGAATATGGCTCGGGACTTACTCGACGGCTGAGATGGCGGCTCGAGCTCACGACGTGGCGGCGCTGGCAATCAAGGGGCAGTCCGCTTACCTCAATTTCCCTCACCTAGCCGAGTTCCTCCCACGCCCCGCCTCCACCTCTCCCAAGGACATCCAAGCCGCCGCCGCCAAGGCCGCCGCAGCCACATTCCCCGAAGAAGCCGAGCCGAGCCGAAGCCAGCTGGTCAGCTCCCACTCTTCCACAAATTTGGCGTCGGACAGCATGCAAGAATCGTCCAACTCGGCTTGGACGGCTCATGATGACGACACATTTTTCGACTTGCCGGATCTGTCCCTGACCTCCGCCGCCGATCACGGTAATGGCTATTGTTACTATGTTTCATCGTGGACGGCGGCCGGAGCTGACGCCGGATTCCGCCTTGAAGATCCCTTACTGTGGGACTGCAGCTAGCTTAGCTACAAGTATTTTTATTTTTTATTTTAATTTCTTTTAACTTTAATTTATATATATATATATTAATATAATTTTTTAAAATTTTGGGGTGGTCAGAGTTTGTGAAATGGAATAGCTAATTAACAATCATTCTGATCATGTTATTGAAAGTGAAATGTATTTAGTTAAGATTTGGAAGAATTGAATAAGCCAATTATGTTGTGGAAATAACCCTTCAATTATTCTCTTTCACTATAGACAGCAATTTTGAGATGAGTTGATATTATGATAAATTACTACTAAATTTAATTTAAAGAAAAAGATATATTACTACCAAAATTAAAGTCATACCTACGTTTAAATATTTGTGTGCCAAAAGATAGAGACTGTACAACCACTAGTGATTGAACTCGAAATATGCAGCACCACTCCAGTAACGTGAATTTCTTAATTGGTTTTTTATTACTATTTTGTGTTTTTTATAACTACACATCAAACATATTTATTTATGGAAAGATGATAAATGTGTTTGTTATCTACAACAATATGTGTTCACTGATTCAAGTGCTTATTTTGATTTTGATTAAAATTAATTGAATGTGTTACAGATTAACACAAAAATTTGTATGAGATCGTCTCACCGTGAGATCATACATCTCATCGTAAGATTGTTACACATAAAACTTTTCTCATGAAAAAATAGTTTAATTATCACAATTTCAAATTTCTTCGACAATCCTAATTATGCTGCACGAGTTTTAAAAAAAAATTGAGAGAGGGCTGCATGTGTTAAAAATCAAAAGGGATGTTTTATGATTAGGAAAGTATTCTATAGGAAGCTGTAGCTAATTTAACTCCATAATATACTATTTATAGATCCTATTTTCAGGTTTCTATTACGGTCCTCATTTATTTGAGTTTTTTTCTAGTTTTGGGCAAATATATTATTTAAAAAACAAAAAAACAAAGTTGTAAAGGATTTCTGTTAAGACGCTCTGCGTCATTATCATTAGTTACTCCTTTTGATCATTAAAGTTAAATAATTTTGTGATGTGACCGTTTGATCTTCTATTAATTAACTTTTGTGGTTAATTATTATCACTTTCCCAATCTGGCAATCACGAATACATAAACCAAATTCGTTAGTTGATTAAGTATATATAGCACATACATATTCATTATTCATGAATACTTTTATGTGCAATTAAGTAGTCTCATGTGTTCCCAGTCATTGTTAGTGGTGATTTACTATTTTTATATATATATTTTTATATTCAAATTCGTAGTAAATCCCTTAATTAATTTTTGTGGAATAAAGCCATATTCTTCTTTTCTCTAATGTCAAAGCCTGTTTATGTTATTATGTTTAGAATATTAATAATGTTGTTAATTTCGTACAAGTATCATGTTGACAATTTTACGATTCAAATAAGTTACAAAGTAAATTCGTGCAAATCTGAAATTCACTTATACTTTCTTTTCGCGGAATAAATCTTTTTCTTCACATCCATTGAATGTCAATAAATTCGATTTCCTCATATTTATGACATGATCATGGCATATGTGGCTATGTCAAAAACTCATCATCTTATCATCATTTCACATTCATAATATTTTTTGTTCTTGTGAATTGATAAGATATTTTAAGCAATGGGTAGGGGCTTAGATTCATACACCGAATCGCATTTAATTTTATTATTTTTTATTCACTATTTCCTATAGTGATAAATGATCTCACCATCACTCTCTTCCTTAATTTCTAGTCTGTTCTTCAATCATTTAGCCCCTTGATCTCTTTGGGTCCCACCCATATATTGCATCCATATTTATTTTAGAATAAATCTATGCAGCCGCATTATGGCTACCCATAATTTTATTTAATAACAAAAAAGGTTGGTTTATAATGACTTTTAATATTTGAAATATTTAATTTATACAAATTTATCTTGATATATTTGAGTTTTGATGTAACATAAATCTCGATAGATATAATAAAGGTAATACAAAGAATTTTGTCAAAAAAAATAAGAAAAAAATATATTTACACTAATTATGATAGAATTTAAGTCAAAAATATAAACATTAACATAAAATATATAATCATACTTTTTATATGAATCAAATATCTAATAAAATTGGTCTATTTTCACTTAATTGACCAAATTATGGCTAGCCACATTATGGCTAAATAGCATCACTCTTTTTTTTATGCTTATATTATTATCATAAATTATAAAGAGAATAGGGAAAAAATAATCACTTTTAAAAGACAAAGATAAGATCTAACCAATTATTACCAAAGTACCCTTCATTCGCCTACTTTATCTTTTCCTCTCACTTCAATATGACTAGTATATATAAATATTTTCATACATGAATATTTTTCGGCGGTGGCGGTCAACGGTCAACGCCGACGAGAATTTTTCGATGACTTTTTCGATAAATTTGACAGCATATATGACATGTATTTTACTTGCATGTCATGTATGTTGTTTATGTATGCTAGTCTTGTATGTTATTCGTGTATGTGATAAACTTTGGATTATTATTCATGTATGACATTCATGTATGGTCTGGAATGTTACTCATATATGTATGATACTCATATAAGCTCTGGAATCTTATTCATGTGTGATACTCATGTATGTTTGAAAAAAGTCATCGGAAAAAGTCATCCAAAAATTCTCGTCGAAGTTGACCGCCGCCGCCAGAGTTGACGGTCTCATGTATGCTAGTTATGTATGATGGTGATTGAAGAAGGATATAATCCATCCGTCCACGATAAGTGTAGCACAATTTTCTTTTGCGTACGTCCACGATAAGTGTAACACTTTTCATTTTGGAAAATGACTCCACCTACTAACCTTATTTTAAATCTCACAACAATTCATTATAATGGGTCATTTCTCCACTCAAAACTAATTTACCCACCATTTCTTAAAACCTGTACCGAACCCAAAGTATTACACTTATTACGGACAGAGGAAGTATAAAGTAAGGGTATTAGAGTTATTTTGCTAAATATTTTGATTAGTTTTTATCTTTTAAAAATTAATGATTAGATTTTATCTTTACTTTATTATAATAATTATTTTAACTTTTCTCTCTAAATTATAATTAGGACCCATAGGAGTATATATAAATTTATTAGGGGGAGTCAGTGTTATTGTATTTGATGAGGTGATCATAATAACAACAATAATAATAGATTAAAAGTGCCACATAATTACACGAAATTCTTACCCTTTCAATGGGTTATTAGATTCCTTTTGAAAGGTCCCAAGAAAGTAATTCTTGAAATTTTGCCGTATTTTATGGGTCATAAGATGTTGAGGGAGGGTCCACATGAAATTAAATGAATTTTTATACTCCAATGAATTGATAAAGTATGAACATATCTAATGGTTCTTAATTGGAGTCCAATAAATGTAACAATTATTTCAATTCCAAGCTAAGTGTCCCCTACAAACTATATATGTGCAGTATTTTGTAACATCTCATGTTATATTTACAGACAATCGATACGTGTTGATGAAATTTAATAATCAACTAAATTTTGTTCATGAAAATTCTTTAATTATAAAAATAATAGTTTGAAAAGTCCTAACCCCCAAAGTCAAAACACTTGAGATCCGCTCTCTTGCGTCCCACACGTACCACTTTCAAATTTCTACGTTTTTTTTTTCTCTCTTCAACTTTGATATTTTAGTTTAAATTTTTTAATTATTAATTAAAATTTATTATAATCAATTAGGATATATATATATATATATATAATTTTTTAGTATTTAATTTTAATTTTTAGTGAATAATTGATTACTATGATTAATTACTCATAATTAGGTTATATTTTTTTTAAGCTTAGAGTTTTAATAATGAATGTTATGATTCATTGTATTATAATTTTATTTTTATAAATATCAATAAAATAATGAATTTAACAGTGGATATGAGATATCTGCGGCATTAATTTACATATGAGTATTTTCAAGTTCTCGGCCTAATTTTTAGTTGAAACTCCTAGAATATCTCGATACTTATTCTAGGGTTCCTCATAGGGGTGAGCATGCCCGCCCCGAACCCGCTAAACCGACCCGAATCGACGGGTTCGGGGCGGGTCAGTCCGGTTTTATACACACTTCGGTCCGGGGCAGGTACAAATATAGGAACCGAATTTTTTTCGGGTCAGTTCCGAGTTTGATTTTCCAAACCCGTCCAAACCCGGACCGACCCATATATATATATACAAACCTAACCCTAGACCTAAACTCTCTACTTCTCCTCACACCTCTGCTGCGCCTCCATCTACTCTCTCTCTCCTCTCTTTTTCTCTTTCTCTCTCTCTTCTCTGTTGCGCCTCCATCTTCTCTCTCTTCTCTATTTTTCCCTCATCTCGCCGGGCGCCGGCCACCGCTCATCCACCGACTCTCTCTCTCATTCCGGCGCCACCCTCGTCACACTCTCCCCGGCATTGCTCGCCTTCAACAGTACTCTCTGCCTCCACGGCTCCATCTTCGCCTCCCTCCTCTCTTTTCTCTCTCTCTCATCTCGCCGGAAGCCGGTCACCGCCCACGGCCCATCCCACATGGCTCTCGCTCTCTCTAATAGATCTCACCCGTCCAGATCCCGTTTTCCCTTGCCTCCACCAAGATTCTCAACAACCACCGCCCTCCGCCGCCTCCTCCGTCCGCGTCCTCCTGCACGGCAATTTCAAGTCGGTTTTTAACCGAAACCGACCGAACCCGTGGTTCGGTTTCGGTCCGGATTCGGCTCGGTTATAGCCTTTGTTCGGTGCGGGTCGGTTTCGATTTTTAAAAAATTTCGGTCCTCGGTTTTGACGGGTCGGTCCGGATCGGCCCGGGTTGGACCGAATGCTCAGCCCTAGTTCCTCATTATACAGTGGTATTCTAATTTAACAGTCATATGTTCAGGCGAAAGTTGACCTACAATATTATATGTACTAAAAAGTATATACTTAATTTCCCAACCCAATACCAAGTTAATTTTAAGTCCTTGATCAACTAAATAATAGTTTTAAACAACCGAGTGATTAGTATATAATATATATAGCTCAAGGAATGTTTAATTTAATTACCACTCAAATTAAAAATCACAGATCAAGACCGATCGTTCCATAATATTAATCCAAGAAGAAAAATTATCTATGGTACCTTATATAGCCATCACTTTCTATAGAAGAAAAAACTAATAAATATAATATCTCCATATTTTATAAACCGGAATCAAACAAAAAAATTTTGCAAATTTAAATCTATATTTCGCTCGTGAATACGAAATCATATACTATACATTTTTAATTAAATAATAATAATCATAGTAATACTAAATATTAAGGGGAGACACAATCTACATGATTGGTCGGCGGTATCTACGATTAGCATCATGTGTGAGGTTAGTGGCCATTAATTACATTGTCAAACTACGTTCAATATCTTAATTATTTAAGGATGCGTTAATTAATAGAGTATTTCCCTCACCTAGATATTTGTTCCTTTTTTGTTTAGACATTACAAAATTTTATAAAAATGTTTCATTTTCTTAGTCAATCATTAATTTTAAAAACCCCGAAATCACTGTGCGAGTCCTTATTTGACCATAACCAAATTCAACTAGCATCAAGACCCAATAGCAAGAAGTTGACATTTAAAGCCAATATACTTATTCTAGTATATATTAGTTATTATTATACTTCGCCACGTTAACATTTTAATTAGGTTTTCAATTTTATTGGGTATGTTGTTGCATGATACGTATAGTGTTTTGCTAATACAATGTCCAAACTGCTTCATCTAGCACGATAATACAACGTTAATTATAAATTAATTCTTAACAACTCATATATATATATGCTTCATCGGTATTTGGAAATTGCATTGCTACAAGCTCCATTATTTATAATTTTGTCTTAATAAGGTTTTGTTTCATTGTATTATTAATGTTAGGTACATTTTAAAAGTGTACAACATGGGCCATCAGAGGTGGGCCTAAAACCTTTTATTAGTATTATTATAAATGATGATGTGGATAAAGGATGATGAGTAGAGATCTACATAAATCGAACTTGGTCGGGTTGGATCGGGTCGGATATGTGCTCCTCCGAAATATCTACCTTCGAGATAAACTAACCCTGTAAATAGATGGTCACTCTAATAAATAAATACAGTATTAACAAGAGTATTCTACATTTCAATTCATCTATAGTAATTACTACTATTATTATTTAGAGCATTTATTTAAATTAATTCTTATGAATTTTTGGAAAATTCTATATATAACTATTACTTACTCCCTCCGTCCCTGATAAGTGTATTCCACTTTCCTTTTTCGTCCGTCCCCCATAAGTGTGTGTCTTCCTTAAATGGATATGATTCCGCTTAAAATTGTACTCTTTTACCCTTTAAAAGTAACTAACACTACAATAAAGTGGGTCTCATTCTCCACTCACTACACATCTACCTAACATCTTTCTTAAAACTTGTGCCCCTCCCTCCGGACCACACTTATCAGGGACGGAGGGAGTATAAAATAAAGAATAATTAAAATAATTTATTTTCCAAAATGTACAATATACGCAGGTAAGAAAATAAATTATCATGTATGTCCAAATATGATAAATGAAGTCTTCATTTTAATTAAATCACAAATCATTACAAAAACAGTATTTGATCCATATTAAACCAATTTTAAAAGACAATTTGTTTATTTCTGATAAATAAATGAAAATAATAAGCAAAGTTTAACGATACATTCAATTTTTTCTATTGGTTGTTTTCCCCTTATATCTTTATACTACCCATATTTTAGATGAATATATCTAAACAATATGAACTCTTCATATATACTTGTGATTATTTGTGATATAATTTAATTGAGATTGATACATTTATACATATATATATATATATATGGATATTAATATCACTATCATTACTATGTACTTGTTTTTATTATAGTGGCATAGCGTACACTGAGAAAATATATTTATTTATTTATTATGACGTAGAAATCGCTAATCGCTATACTCGGTGCGCATTGGATAAATCCTCGGTCTTATTTAATTACTACTAGTTCTTAATGCAATTATAGTTATATTTCTGCGCCCCCTCCAAAGAAAGAAGAGAGAGAGAGATTGATGAAAAAAAGGAATAATAAAAAGTACACTAACTACTTTTTATTGCTTCTAATTAGTTCTAAAAAAGTGGTAAATAATTCCATCAATTGTTTTCCAACCAATAGTGTGACTAGCTGGAACGCTTCTTTTTCTGCATGTTAATTATTTACACTTATATTATAAAATTTAAACAAAAAAATCTTTAGTGGGTCCATCAACTAAGTTATTAAACTTTTGTTAACTAGCTAGGACTAATTGAAAGAGAAGGCACTAAATTAGATGTAAGTGGACTATAATTGCAAATTTCATAAGTGGACTATAATTGCAAATTTCATACTTAGAATCTGCTAAAGATCGTGAATGAAGATCTCTGCTTTAAACATTAACTAGCGTGTAGCCCGTCGAAAATCGACGGGAATTCATTATTTAACTAAATTATTAGATGCAATATGATTGAAAATTATAAATTTTTTTTCAAGGTCAATATCTTTAGTTTCTAATTAAATTCAAGAAAATCGTTGGTTTTTATTTATTTTTTTTGTTATTTAACCGAAAGTAGCATCCAATCAGTCTAAGTCGTTGGTTGTGGTAGAGGATATCGATGAACCAAGATGATGAAGCTAGGATTCAGCTACCCAGACCAGTTTAAAATATATAATCGTGCATATTTTAAGTCCGATTAATAAGTAATTATTCTACCCATTTCGTCCCCTACAATAATATTCGTAATTAATCGAACCTGTTTAATTATAAAATATCAAAATAATAAACTATAAATAATAGGTTATTTGTCTCGATTAAAATTCGAACACAATAAAGTAAATATTAATAATGAATAATATAAATAATAAAATATTAAAATTAAATTTGAAGTTCATACAATTTATGAAACCCGTTTAATTTAAATTAATATATTTACTCCTCATGAACTCAATTAAATAGTAATTTTCTCTTTTTCATGTATCAAACATTTAAGAAAAATAGGAATAGAATATTGGAAGAAAATATGATTCCTTTTATTAATTAGGTTCCATTTGATGAAGTCTTTTAACAAATTAATATGAAATTCCTTTTATTTGAGTTTTTAGAAGAAAAAAAATATGAGTAGAAAATGAGGAAAATTCACGCAAACATATACATGACCACCCGTTTAATTTGAAATCATCTCAGATGTTATATAAATATATTTTAGTGCATACTAATAATTTCAATTGTATTCTCCAATTGGTGAAGTCTTCTAAAAAATCAACGTGAAATTACTTTTATTTTAGATTTAAAAAAAATAAGAATAGGAAAATGAAGAAAAATCTACGTAAGAATTTTGATTAACGCGGTCACCCGTTTCATTTGATATTAAATTTGTCGTTATTCAAATACTCTCTCCTCCGTCCCATATAAGGTGACACGTTTTTCATTTTGGAGTGTCCCATATAAGATGATACATACCCAAAATAAAAATAATTAGTATCTCATAAAAAGTTGTGGACCTTACCACTTTATACATTTCTCTTTAATACACGTGTCCAAAATGAATGTGCCACCTTATATGAGACGGTATATTTTTTAATATTGATTGACTAAGAGGTTCATTTAGAATTTATATATTCGTACATGTCGCAAATCAATTTAAAAATTAATTTTACTATTCGTTCCCGTTTCAAACTCAATAAAAATATGACTATGTATTCATAATAATGATTATCAATATATGTTATTAAAATTTAAGGATGAAAATTTAAGAATAATTTGAAGATTTAATCGTAGACTTTAATTTTATAGAATTATGCACCATATATATAGAATATAAAATATGATAAATATCGGTTTTAATTTAGAAAATTGAAAAATTTAGAAAAATAGGAATTGAGGGATAAGAGGGGTGCCACATAGGAGAGAGGGAACTCTATACCATATATATAGAATATAAAATATGATAAATATTGGTTTTAATTCAAAAAATTGAAGAATTTAGAAAAATAGGAATTGAGGGATTAGAGGAGTGCCACATAGGAGAGAGGGTCTCGAATCCATTTTCCTAAGAGTAGATACTAAGGCCATCTCCAGCAGTTCGCACCAAAATACAGCAATTTCAGCACAAAAATATAGCAAAATCAGTAAGTCATCTCCAGCAGTCTGCTCAATATTTTTACACAAAAATAGAATATTCTACTTTTAGTCACGGTTGATGATCCTGAAACATGTGATTACTTCGGATCAGAGCAACAAGATATTATTCGAAAGCAGTAACAAGCCAAAGAAGCCAACACTAGTATTTCTGATATGTTTCAAAATTTATTTTCAGATGGGGTGGGACGTTCCAGAGATGGCCTTTATTAGAAATTAAATGTATCGACTTTGTGTTTATGCTTTTATTATGTAATTGTATTTTTTTAAATTTTTTTGTTTATCTTGTATTTTATTTAAATGTATTTTTTAAATAATTTTATGTAATTTTAATGTTGGTAATATGTTTAGAAATATAACTATAATATAATATTTTGGAACAAAATAATTAAAGAATACAAAAAATAATAAATATAACAAGGAATAATAATTATAACAATAAAATTAATTGCAAAAAGAATAGAGCAATGAATAGTGTTACTCCAAGTTTGGAGCAACACTATTCAAATCTGTATAATAGAGCAGGATTTTGGTGCTGGGCTGGAGAATAAATTACTCCAAATTTAAAAATATGTGAAGATATAGAGATGGGTTGGAGATGCCCTAAATGTTTCCTAAATTTAGCTAAAGACAGCACTATTTATAATTTTAAAGGTACTTTCTGCCTCTGTGATTTAACATTTTGATTCTTGTTGCTTTTGGCTGTTACTAGTGAAGTCCGTACACTTATTATAGTGATTTACTTTTTATTTGAAAATTTTAGTATTTCTCTTCTTTTTACCCACCTGATATATAATGAAATCCATATCTTTAAAAAAGTTGAGAGACGGTCTCTTTTCTTTAGTTAGCTTGAATTCCACAAATATGATCTGTTTACATTATTTGGGTTTTATCGAACCTTTTCACACCGATTAAAGGATGATAGCGTACATGACCTACATCATACTAAGAGACTTTTAAAGTCTTTTAGAGCATTTGCAACGGCGGTCGAAGGGTCCGGTCGCTGGCCCTGCGACCGCCCCCCCTCCGGTCGCACCCGTTGTAGCGACCTGGTCGGTCGCACCCCAGGTCGGGCTTGCGCCCGAGGTTGCGACCTGGGACGTATTATTTTATTATTTTTTTTCTGTTGCAATTAAAAAAAAATTATTATAAAGCAACGGCTAAAAGCGGTTACTTTTTTTTTCCACATTTTCTACCTATAAATACCACATCTTATTACACTTCAAATCACACATTTTCTACCTACAATCTCTATCTTCTTCCATTTCCATCTTCCTCCATTTTATTTCACAAATTATCATTTCTTAATCAAAAAATGGGTGACAAAGATGCTCAATTCAACAATTGGTTTGGGTATCAACAACCGAGCGGGTTCCCGTATATGCAAAATTCTCCGCAATCCAACGAGCCATCCCCCAATTCTATCCCGCAACGTCAACTATTCTCCTCATCGCCCTCGCCTGGTGGCGGTTTTCAACCTTTCTCCTCCTCGCCCGGTGGCTGTTTTCAACCTTTCTCCACGCCGCCCGGTGGCGGCTTTCAATCTTTCTCCACGCCGCCCGGTGCATATCGTCAGTTTCAATCTTTCAACTTGAACGACGACGACGACGACGATGATGAACAAGAAGAAGAGGAAGAGGAGCAAAATTCTCCTCCACCGTCGCCGCCTCCAACAAAGGGGAAGGGAAAGGGAAAAAAGAAGGCGACAACAACCTCCGGTACAACGAGGGAGAAATATGTCAATTATTCCAACGACGAATTGGAGTGCCTCGCCCGGTGCTACGTGGACATCGGTCTTGACCCCATCGTCGCCAATAATCAGAAGCTAGGTGAATTTTGGCGGCGGGTGGAAGGCGCTACAACGACATACGGCCTGAAGGCACACCGGCGAGGGATTCCGAACATCTTCGGCAGGCGTGGAAACGCGCAAAGAAGGAAATTTTAATATTCAATGCCGAATACGTAAAAGCACAGAGGGCGCATGGAAGCGGGCAAAGCGACCTCGATCTCATCCACTTGGCTGAGGATGGCTTCTACAGGGAAACGAAGAAGAATTTCAATAAACATAAGCCGTGGGCGGTAGTGAAAGATCTGCCCAACTTCATCAATCCAGACGTCCCGACACAACCGGCGAAAAGAACGAAGAATCGAGAGGACGGGAGCTACACAAGCCATTCGAGCAATCCGAGCTGGCCGAGCAATCCGAGCAACTCTGAATCTGCAACCGAGGAGTCTTCGAGGATTTCCCGACCACTGGGACAGAAGTCGGCCAAAAAAGGAAAGGGAAAGGACAAGGCCGTAGACGTCCAAGACGACAAACTCGAGCGCATCACTCAAGAAATTAGAGAGATCAAACGTTCATCTGAATTAGGGACCGCCTACGATATCTACACGAGGCCAACGAAAGATATGGACCCGGATGTATTGGAAAATCACTGCAAAGTTTGCATGATGCTCGAGAAGAAATGGGGTTTTGGTCAGTAGGATATTTCGTAGTATTTAATTTTTCGTTTTTAAATTCCAAATTGTATTGTAATTTTCCAATGTTTCAAATACAATTTAGTTATTTCTTAATTATTTCGTAATATTTTAATTATAATTATTTTTATTATTCGAAATAAATATAAAACATAAAAATAATATTAAAATATAATTATAATAATGAAAGACCTAGGTCAGAGACCGGGGTGAGAGACCTACCCCATTGTAGCCGATTTAGAGACCGGTCTCTCAATCATTGAGGTCCCACAAAAAGTGCATAAAGTATTCTAAAATATTGGGAGACCTACCCAAAGGTAGGTTTCCCATTGTAGGTGCTCTTAAGGAAAATTCAATACCTTCATACTTCTCATTTTTCTTGGCGACGAAAACTCACAACCACCATAAAAAAACAAAAAAAAAGTAAGCTTTAAGAGTAATTATTTAGACAGACTTGATCTAACCGGGTTGATGCTCTTCAAAATTCACAACGGGTTAGGAATATGATAAAAGTTTACGAAAATTTATCCAAGATGAATAAATCTATGCAACCACATTATGACTAGCCATAATTTGATTTAATAACAAAAAAAATCGGTTTATTTAAATATTTTGGTTCTAAATGACTTATAATGTTTAAAATATTTAATTTATACAAATTTATCTTGATATATTTGAATTTGGATGTTATATAAATCTCGATAAATATAATAAAGGTAATACAAGATTTTTGTCGAAAAATAAGAAAGAAATATATTTACACTAATCATGATAGAATTTAAGTCAAAAATATAAACACTAACATAAAATATGTAATTATACTTTTTATATGAATATAATATATAACAAAATTGGTCTATTTTCACTTAATCGATCAAATTATGGCTAGTCGCATTATAACCTAATAGAATCACTTATCCAAGATTGCGTAACTTACATGTCAAGATTCCAGACAGAGACAACAAATGGTCCAAATAAATCACACACACATACGTATAAATCATTGGGCGCTACCCACATGGGACTATGTCAAGAATCCTATGTTTCCTGTTCTCTCTCTCCACTTTCTTTCATCCTCCTATTATACTTTACAGTAGTAGATCCACAAATCTCAGCCACAAAACCCTATTTAAGTTCAGATAATGTTATAATCACGAATTTCAAATATCACCGTCGATTTTTCCCAATTTCGATATTCGATAAATGTGATTTATGAAATGTCATCTTATCTACGTGAATGGGCGTATTTGCACGTGTTGCAAGAATTCACTTTATCTATATCGGTCTAATATTTTCGAAGAAAACTAAAAATAGACCTCTCCGAATCCTCCATGTGAACTTGGGTAGAAAGAAAAGTTAATTTACAACATGCACTTTGAAGAAAAATCGCACATCAAATAATAGGCCTTGGTAGTAGTTTTGTTTGTAATATGTCCATAAATCAATGTCACATGATTCGGGTTTTATGAACCTCAGTCAATACTTCTTCCATCCTTGAATACCATTTTAAAATAAAACTTGTCCACAAATAAGTCATTTCGAAGTTTTATAGAAAATTATGTCAAATGGAGGATCCTATTTTGATGCAAAATTCTAGTTTTTCAATTTTCCGTGCAATAATAAGGATTAAAAAGAATAAATTTACCCACTTTGAGCGTGAATTCTACCAAAATGTTGAAGAACGAGAGCAAGGATATGACTTATGATCGCCTACATCAACGGCTCAGAAATGATCACCCCCAAAAACATGATCAAAACAAGGATGACAAGTTAGTAATATGAAGACAATTCTGTCAGTTTGAGCATCGACTCATCTTTGCAGAGAAGTGGGGGGAGGGGCTGGGGCACTCCTCTCTCAATACCCGTTCGCCATTTGGAACGATCAGGAATTTCATAAATCTTATAGCCACTTATCTGCTCATTTATGTAACTCGTACGGTCGGGAAAGCAACACACATCACAAAGTCGTGGTTCGATCCTTACCATATAATCTTTGAAATGATAGTGACATGGCATTCAACCGCTCCAAATTACACCTCAATCTCACTCCAATAATACACTGGCCCAGAGGAGTTGGAAGGCCGATTGCAACCAATACAAACCTAGTTGTATAATCGCATTCAAAGCGTATTTGTGTCCTTGTAACCTACCAAACCAAGGTCGAATACTGTTACAAATTACAGTACGAAAAGCGTGTGTAAAATTCAAACTAAAATGACAAACCATATATATATATATTGTAATGATTCTCTTGGCATTTTATATAATACTACTAAATTTATAACAGACTCTGAATGATGCAGTCAATATATTCTTAAAGATGACAAGATGTTTCTTACATTCACTATGACAAGACATCCAGATTTGTGTTGACACTGTGCTTTAATTCTAAGTGCCTATCTTTATGATCAATTACAATTTACCAAAACGATAAAAAGATAGAACGAGAGAAGTAGCAAATACATCTCTATCATATACCTCCCTAGCATATTTACCTCACTATTTTCTAATTTGGAGCTGCCAGCCCCCAACGTGTCATATATAGTGCAAAAACCACCTCGCCTCTAACAGATGACTAACACCGTTAACAATTTTTAATTTTTTTTTATTTTCTATAATTTTATTAACAACGCCGTTAATATTCTATTTTTTTTTTCAATTTTCAATTTTCAATTTTCTTATTGTATTCTTATTTTTAAATTTTCCATCATTTTAATTTTCTATTTTCTTACTGGGTCTCTCGCCTCTAACGGATTATTGTTTACAATTTTTCATTTTCTTATTGGTGCCACTCAACTTCACTCAAACTATATATCTCTCTTGATAAATACCAATACGAAAAGTAGAAAAATAATAAAAATAAAAAATTATAAATAATAATCCGTTAGTGGCGAAGGACCTAATAAGAAATTAGAAAATTAAAAAAATAAGTTTACAATAAGAAAATAAAAAAAAATAATTAAGAAAATAGAAATTAACGGTGTTGTTAGTCAAATAATAAAAAATAGAAAAATTAAAAAAAAATTAAAAATTGTTAACAGTGTTAGTCATCCGTTAGAGGCGAGGGGGTTTTTGCACTATTTATGACACGTTAGGGTGTTGGCAGCTCCAAATTAAAAAATAGGGAGGTAAATATGATAGGGAGGTATATGTTAAGGGTGTATTTGCTACTCCTCCAAATATAGAACTGTCCATGAGGATAAGGGCAGCAAATGAAATTAATGTGGTTGAGAATGGAGATAATAAGGGGGACCTAGGTTTTTTGCAACTGCACTCAGCATGACTAATGGGTAACTCGTACGTTTCTCCTACAAAGTAACGATGAATCATAATCATCTCTAACGTATATTGGTAGCTATAAGCAAAGAGATTTAGTTCAGAATGAGTCCTAATGTTCAGAATTAGTACAGACTATTATGTGCATTGGCTCAAACAACTGAATCGAGTTAGACTCGCTAAGATCAGAAGGGATAGCTTCAAACAATCGGGTTCAAATGAAAGGGATCAACAAGAAATAATCCTGATTTCAGTTTAGTCTCGTCAACAACAAAAATACACTTCAAACTGTATCGATAAAGGTAACAAACCTATTCGCACATTCTCCATCTACACTTGATACCTGAATCACTCACAGAGAGAGAGAGAGGGAAAGGAAATCAAAGACATAAGCATTAAGCAAATTAATACTCCCTTGACTCTGCTTACCTTATGTCAAAGTCAGTTCTATAGGGCACCTTAGTGCATTGCACGATTATCGGCAAAAGCACACATGCACAGCAATAGAAATATCGATATAATTTTGTTTTATGTCGGCATTATGCTTCATAAATTTGTGCTTTTTGCCGATAATCGTGCAATACACTCGGGTGCCCTGTAGAACTTACCTATATGTCAACCATACAGATATTATAGATTAAATCATTAGGGTAATGAATATTCAGAAAATAAAATACGGACAATAGAAAGTATTACGTGGTTGAACCAGAAATTTAATTGGAAACCTAGCTGGATTCTTGAAAAGTAGCTTTCATGACAGGTGTCACCATCTTATTCCCATAAAATACATTCATTCACCTCCAAAATAAATCTTATTGTGTCAAGTCAAATACGACTGATGATGACTCATGGAAACAGACAGACCCTAGTTATATGAATATTTCAACTTTCAAGTTAGTTGTGATCTCATCCTTCAACAATAATCCTGTCTTCTCACTATAACTTTCTACTGGAATCCAAATTACACCAAAAAGAACAGACAAAACAACAGTGCACTGCTCTATAAGTCTTTATATATACACAAGACAGTTCCCTTCTAGATACAACTATAATAATAAAGCTAAAAAAAAGGGGAAAATAGACAAACAAAATACTCTAGAATATATAAAAACCAGCACCAAAAATAATGACAACCATACTTTAACAGATACCTTCAACTAAAGTCACTTCAAGACTTCGGGCTAGAACTATCCGTGCGTGCCTTTACATTATGACAGCCAGAGAACCCCCTCTTAACCTATACAAGTAGCCAAAGTAAAATTGGTACAAGATGATAACATCAGGCTAGGAAATACACACCATACAAACTACAGCAATGGAGTGAGACTAACCAAGAATAATTAAGGAATCCTTGATGAACAAGATGCAGGTTGTCTTCCTCTCTCTCTCTCGCACTCACTCACACACACACAACACACACTCTTGAAATTGAACGTCCAGTACAGGCCTACTCACAAGGTGTATTAGCAATCAGAATGTTTAAATTGTACATGCGTGTAATTGACAATAATAAATTACAGATTCAACATTAATAATTTTGGTTGCATCTCCTAAAACAACTCAAACTGAACACTAGCAACAAAAATGAGATACAAGATCTGTACATAGAAGCATAAAAGAACCTAAGACCAAAGTCTATACGAAGCTCCAGCTGATCCATACACACTTGGAAACCACAGGGCTTTGCTTCGTTACTTTATTTACTCCCAAAACCTCCATATGGAGAACTAGACTGATTTCAATCTGCAAGCAGTAAGTTAAAAAAAGTGCCCAGTTGCTTGGAGAAATCAAATGAGAAGGGAAGAAATCATAAACACTATTCGAAATAAATCAAAAAATGTATCCAGTGTTGAAACCTAGAAACAGCAAACCTATGCTACTAACAATTTCTGGAAAGGAACCTCTATTAATTTCTATGTGGTCTTTTCTTGGATTCAGGAGAGCAATAAGTATCATATAGTACATGTGAAACATCATCCTCAGAACGAACTACTAGGTTCACATGAACCTAGTAGGCATAAGAATCGATGCCAGGAACCATCGTGATCAGATGTATACAGGTTTGACATCATTAACCCCAAAACTTGCTGCACAAACTGGGCACTTGCGATGGCGGGTTTCAATAATTCTCTGGAGGCAGGGATTGCAAAATAGATGATAACATTTTGTGATGACCACCTGGCAAAAGGTACTTGTTAGCTCCTCTAACTACAATATTATTGGAGCTGAATATCTGACTATATATCCCATAATTTACACACAAATCAATAAAAAAATCAAAAGACAATAGTAGCCATATAAACCCACAGCAGGAATTGAAGACAAGGCCAATCATCACCTATCAGTCACCCGATCATTCTATTTGCCTAGGGTTCCTGTATGGTTTGATAACATATACCTGAAGTGGTGGTGCTGAAACAACCACTGTTATCTCATCCAAATAAATCTTGTAGTTTCCTATAGTTTCAAAAATCTTTTTTGCATAATTATAATCATATAAATTGAAGAGAGTGTAGCAGAAGACCTTGTTACCTCCATTTCCCACAAGTAAAGAAGAAATGTAAGAAAGATTGAAAAGGAAACAGATCTATGAACAGCACAGCAACTTCTCAATAGATAATGCTCATGCATCTCAAAATGAGAATGTACCTCTTTCCTTCTGTCAAGGCAGACGCTGCACTTCAGAATTTCCTTGTATTCCCTGAGCTCCTGTTGGAGCTTTTCGACTACAGAGGAACCCTCAACTTGTGATTTTAGTTGTTGAGCCTTCCTCCTTAGATTATCTAGATCTTCCTCTACCCTTTTCCTCTCAAACCTAATTAGAATAAACAGTCATAAGAACTAAGAAACTGGTTTTCCCATGTAACTGAAATAAGAATTATATTAAATTCTGAACACCTTTCTTTCTCTAGTTCTATCTGCATCTCAGCAAGAGATACTCGACTCCTATCGACCTGGGCCTGTGCTTCTTCAACTGTTCCCATCAGTAGTTGAGTAGACTTCCTCACATCTAACAGTCTTCTTTGAGTGCTTTCTAGAGCAGCAGCATTGTGGGATCTATCCTCTGCAAGTCTCTGTCTCTGATCTGAGTAGCCCTTCAACTGCGGCCAAAAGATTATTAGTACAATCAACTACAACAATTGACACTATGTATACCACTCATACTATTACTACCTGATCTTCAATTCGGCCAGCCTTGAAGTCATAAACATCTACAATTTTCTTGGTATGATGTACAGATTTTTCCAATATCCTCTTCTCCATAAGCAGAGCATCTCCCATCTGTCTTGAATGCACACCTTCTAAAACAAGCTGAAACAGAAACCAAAATATAAGTAATTCATTAGCGAAGGCATCCGCCTGAGTTATGCATAAAAAATAGGAAATATAAGCTAGCCTATTCCTCTCCGAAACTTATGACTAATTCGAGAAAATATATATGGATTGGGAGAGAACCAATCAAAAGAGTAGAAAGTGTAATTCCATAAAATGATTATTCATGTTTTCCAGTTATATCCTTGTACTACATCATCATTGTCTTCATTTTTTTCATATTAGGAACTGGTTTCTTGGGAGTAGCTTTCGCAGTTTTCACTTCGAGCATTAAAACAATTTCTTCAACTCTATTTGTATGCAATCATCATTTCCCAATGATATGTAGCAAATCTAGTGACAGTTGAAAAATGAACTCCTAGTCTGAAGTGTTAACAGTGTTGCATCATCACTTCAACTGAAGTGGAATTTACTAGAAATAAATTTTTATATAGAATATTATCTCTTAGGATATTCCAGGGAGGAAAAGAGAGCAGAAAGTTTAGGCCTGCAGATACAGGAAAAAAAAGGCACAGTTCGACTTCATCAAGGAGTAGTTCACTTGCACATAAATGTTCCATTAGAAGTGCTCGTGAACAGAGACTATAAAATCTTAAACTTGATCCTGAAAAATTATCTCTGTAGTAGCAACTACCTTTTCTAACCCTAAAAATGGAATCCACATGACAGAAAAAGGTCCTTACAGACAAACCCTAGTTGGATGTGGGAACATTAGAATGCTCAGCCCAGAAGAGGGACAAGATACTCCTCAGAGCTGGATGATATAAATTAGAAAATCGACTTAACCACGACAAAGTTCCACACTGAAGCATGTGCATTCATGCAGTTCACATGAGGTTAGTAATAATTACATTATCTCTTAATTTTACTACAGTGTATCCTAAGATTCTTAGATTCTAAGTATACGTGCTATGTTTCCAGTGACTTGAAAAAAAGAAGCATAAAAAAGTTAAAAAACATATGCTACAGACACAAGTAAAGTAATTATTAGCAAATAAAAAAACATGTCCACTAATTAATCCTATCAGGCATTCACATTGAGAAACATAGAACAATGACCATCCTGATAACAGCAAGCACATAGTTACAAAAGATGGTTAAATTATAATATATTGTTTTGCATTAGAAATTTCTTATACTATTCGGCATGGCAATTAGTGTCCAAGGGGGAAGTGAAGAGACTTATGTGAAATTTGGTTTCCATAATCAAATTAATATTCAAGAAACTTACATATTATCAATTACTCCCTCCCAGCGCACCGTATGTAATGTATATTGGGAATACATGAGTAGTAAAATATGTGTTCCATTTTGTAATCCAAGAACAAGTGAAATTATCGATGTTGTCCCATAAGAACTAAGTCTTCGGCCAAAATTAAGGCAAACAAACAGAAAGCTGATTCTTTTGAAATCCAGCATAAAATTACAGGATATAACCTTAACGTTATAGTCATCTCTCTCAGTAATTTGCTGCAAAAGCTGCTGATTTTGGCTCTGCATGTCATCATAAGCCTGCCCAATAGTCTGTAGCAATACAGGCCAACTGTTAGTCTAATTTAGGATGCATGATAGAGACATACCTATTTTTAGAGATCACATAATTTGATAGTTTGTAGCAAATTGGGGCCAATATAATATTAGAGAGCTATGACTCGTAGACATTGAGGTTGAATACAAACCTCTATCTCTGACAGGTATGCCTCAGTTTCTTCATGCTTGGATTTTAAGACATCAGAAAGTCTCACCTTTTCCCTGCCAGTGGAAGAAACTATCAGATTACAGACAAATATACAATCACAGCCATCAATCATCGACAAATTTCTAAACGGGTGTATGTTTTCACATGTCTTATGATCTAGATATTTCGGCTTGACCAATCCACAATCAAATCTTCCTCACTGCTAGTCATCATTCTCTTCCACCTAGACACACCAATACATCTGTTACTACAGTTTCTGCAGATGATTGTGACTTCTGTAGTATCCCCATCTAATAATCTCCAGTTCTGAAGACATGTTCTTCTATCATTATGGCATAAAGCAGTCACATAAGATGATTATGATTTAGAACATCTAGATGGCCTATGTGCATGTATAATTTGAATTGTACGTAGATTCATAATTATGCTTCCTCATCTTAGGTCTTTGAAGATGTACTGGCTTTCAACTATTTTTATCACCTAATAAAGAATCCACTTTATTGTTCTAATGTCTCGGTAATAAGAAAATGACGATCAAAACCAATATATCACCTAGCTCTATGGCTATACGTTAAAAAAAAAAAGGAAAAATAACACAATTTAAAAGCATTAAGTAATGTAGGGGCTTCTACTTTGACAGATAAAACCATAATAAGGTAGCTCAAATGGCAAAGGCTGATATCTTCATGAGACCAAACAGGAAAACTCGTCAAGAAATGGACCTCTTAGAAGCCTCTGACTTCTTTCTCAGCTCAGCAATCTGAGCCTCCGAAGCAGCTAATTTCTGCTGGGCTTTTGCTTCAGCTTCAATCGCAACTTTAACTCGCAACTCCAGATTACGCTCGTCAAGGGAGGACTTAAGGCCTTCAACATGAGCCCATGCCTTGATTTCTGCACTTCTAGCTCCACTAACATCCCTGCATACAACACAGTGTTTCAAGAGCAGAGGATATTATTAATACAGTAGAAGACCATTCACATTGATCTCAAAGATGATCTCAGATATAAATAAAAAAAAAGGGCATGCTGCAATTAATAATTTAAGATAGGCATCCCCCCACTAGGGTGCTAATTTGTCCTTTCACGAGCTTTTGGAAAAACTTGATGAATTTGTAGGGTGTAGAAAAAGATTTACCAGGAACAGAAAATCATTGGAAATCATACTGAAACTCTGAAAGTAGGTATTTAGACTTCCCAAAATCCTACCCGAAACAAAAATATGATCCAAAGGACGTTTTCATAAAAAATAAAAATAAAAATGAAAACACTAAAAGAATGCTAACCTTGAGTCAACCGAATGGTGCCCATACATTTCCAGAAACAGCTTCAAGTCTGTAACAGTCGCTTTTAAATCACTGATCTGTGCCCACAAACCAAATTTCAAAAATCTTAAATCAGATCTTTCTATTTCTCAAAGTACTTGCAAAAATCACTAGTCTTTATATCTGAAGGCACCACTACTGTAGACAGAGACTGCACTATTTCCTTATATATAAAGTCTGTCATGATAAGAAATAGGGTACAATCTATTGTAACAACATATAAGAACGAAAGATTGCATACAGAGTTAGCCTCAGTTGGTAAAAGTTATATGACCTATAATACATATACAATTTAAGTAAAATTTCGTACCACAGTTTGCAGTTTCTGGATTTCAGCACTTTGCCGCGCTGATTTGGAAGTCAAAGTCTCCAACTCCTTAGCCTGTTTATGATATGTACACACACAAAGACATGTATATAGGTGGAAATTCATTAACTAAAAACAATGAGCTAAACAGAATAGAATGGATAAATTTAAGTGCATCAAAATTTACCTTGCGGTTGAGAATATTTGTCAATGATTCAACATCAGCTTGCAAACTGTGAATGTCTGCAGCAGTCTCCTTGTGTTTAGCTAACTGATTCTGCATGCTACCCATTTTCTCAGGAAATGATGAAACCAAAGCTTTAAACTCCGCAATGATTTGTTTCCTACCTGTAATTAACAATTAAACTACTGAAATAAATATACTGAAGGACAATAAAGTCTAGTATCCATACCAGGATCTTTAGATGCTTCATCCAGTTTGACCTCAATTAAGTCCTTCTCTTTGTTGTATCTCTCTATCTCTACTTCAAAGTCGCTTATTTTGGAGTCGGCAACAGCTGAAGATCGCTGAAGAACATCAACGAACTCATTTTTCAGGAGACTTTCTTTTTCCCTCCAGTAAAGACTCTCTTTCTCAACCTGAGTATAAAAGGATGGATGACTGAAACTGTTCCTTTTTCTTCTTTTTTCAAATAACTATAACAGATGAAGTCAAAAAAATAAACCAAATTTAACCTGTAATTTCTCATAAAGGGCTTGGTATTGAACTACGTCTGCTTTAGCCTTTGTCAATTGATCTTTCAGTAAAAGATATGCTTGGGATGAACAAATGCAATGGATATTCTTCAAGTTGCTCTGCCAAGTGAAATTTCACAGGCTAAAAAGAGAAGCAAAGGCCAATATGTACCAAGAAGTGGAAAGAAATGAGAGTACATAGAAGCTATACGGAATAAACTAACCTGCAAATTTGATAAGTTTCTTAACGTGTTCAGCCTATCTTCATGAAGACGCTTGAGCTCATCTAGTCGAGATGTTGATTGGTCCTATGCAGCAACACGATTTCCATGAGTCAAATTTTATGCAGAGCAAACTTCATCATCTAAACTAGAGGAATAACAAAAACAGTCAATTACCATTAGTTCCTTCAGGGTGGACTCCATATCTTGCAAGTCTCTTTCCTTGTCCCTAACTTTATCATTAGGTACCTGCTTATTTCCTCGATTTAGAACATGGAAAGATGCTCCCTTTGCCACATCTCTTTCTGCTTTTAAAATCGCCAACTTGTGGTTGCTTTCTTCCAGTTCATAGATAGTACTTTCTAGTTCTCCTTTAAATGGAAAAGAAAACAAATGATGTGACATATATGAACTATGTTGAAAACCATGCATTTGGCAAAAATGAGGAGACTTGAAGAGGAAACGAATCATTAGAATAAGAACTGCACAATCCAATAAAAACAGTTCCTTTGCAACAGCAGAGACATTTTCTGTTTCATGTTACCAGTAACTCAGCTATAAGAGGCAAGCTGAGAAATTAGACGGACATAGCTGTTCCTCTTCTTATTTTTAAGCTCTGAGTCAAGAGATGACCTATATAACTGCTTTTGTACAGGTGGGTGGGGGCAGTGTTGTAAAAAACGGTGAGGCGGTACGCCTCGAGGCGCGCCTCATGGCGCTTTTGCATATTTTAGCCTTGAGGCTGCCGCCTTAATAACAGGTTTTGAGGCTACCGCCTTTTTCTGTGAGGAGTACGCCTTGAGGCGGTTCGAGGCTTAAGCCTCAATTTTTTGGGTTTTTTTGTGTTATTTAACTTATTTGAGCTATCTGTTTTTTATTTTTGGGCTGCCCATTCTTAAATTAATTTAAAGCAAATACATTAAATCAAGCCCAATTGTTAATTAAACCTAAAAATAAAAAAACACCTCCTCATTTCTCATTCCCGATGCGGCTCCTCCTCGTCTCTCATTTCCTCTCCACTCCTCCTCTCTTCACTCGGCCTCCCTCTGCCACCAGCCACCGCCGTCGCCGGCGACAATTTGATCAATGAGGAGGAGCCCGAGTGGGTGGATGAGGACGAGGATGAGGGTGATGATGATGACATGCCACAAATGGATATGGATAGTGAATAGTGATAATGATTATTGATTTGCTATTAAGACTTAAGACTTTTATGTGTTTAATTTGCTATGTTTAAGACTTTGTGCCTATCTTGGAAGACTTCATGCATTTTGATTTTAAATTTTTAGGACTTATAAACTATGGAACTTTATGTGTAGTTTGTTATTTTATTTTATAATTATTTTATTACTTTTATGTGATTTATTTTTCTTTAGTTTGAGGCTTACGCCTCGCCTCATCAAGGCAAAACGCCTCAGGTACGCCTTTCGTTTTTTACAACATTGGGTGGGGTACCATATACATCCCATATTCTATTATATTATTTGGACCCCTCGTTTCCAAATTCTATCCCTTGTAAAAAACGATCAGAGTCAACCACATCAGAATGAGAAGTTGAGAACTAACTAGACTTTATGAACTAACTATATCAACTAATTCAGATGGGGCACAATAGCCTGAAGCAATTAGCAATCACGATCAACTATAATGAAATAAAGGATGGAAGCTTTGCCACTGGTTGGCACTTCTGGAGAGAAACAATGTAACAATTTGGACTGGTTGTAAACTAAACTGAAGATGAAGTAGAATACAGAAAAATATAAAGGCAGATGGAAACCCTGGTGCATTTTCAGTTAAAAAGAAACTAATACATTTAGAAAAGGCAAGGAATTCTAAAACCAGTTTCTCACAATTGAACAAGCACAATATTCAAGGACCTAACATTTCAAAGTTAACTTGATTTTACAATAGTCTATCCATTTCAAGCTAGACATCAAACAATATGCAAGCAGTAATCAACATGGTCATCAACAGAGACACATATGACGGTAACTTTGTTATCAGATAGAAATTTATTGTCCACATTTAAATTCCAAAACTCACTTAAAATTATAGTAAGAAGCTTACGAACACGCACCATAATGCGCAGAAGGTGTATCTTCTAGGAAAATTTATCAGCTGAGTTCTGTCTACACTAGATTATACATGTCTAGTGCAGAACAGCCCACTTAAATATTAAAAATCAACATCAAATATTTGAATTAGATGGAAACCAAACAAAAAATATTATCAATTAGAAGAAAATCTATTAAGAGAAACAATAACAACATAATCTCAGAGTTGTACCAGTACCTAACTAATAAAATTAAGGGTAGTGCTATTTGGACACACTGTGGCCAGCCACACAAGCTAAAAAAGGTAATATATGTTTTGAGAAAGGAAATATACCCTAAGTGAGGAATCATAAACCCTAAGGGAAAATGTGATTATTTCCATTTTTACAATTAACTTTCCTTTTCTTACGCGTGTGGAGTGTGGCCGGATAGCTTTATTGTAAAATTAATTACTCAACTTAAATCTGGATAACTGACAAAGGATTGAACAGAATATATATGCAGCAGAACTTATGATCAAGTTCACATAAATAACCTACATCAAAAGAACCCTGATGGAAGATATATACAAATAGAACATATGCATACGATTCAGCAGAGCACAGAAAAATAGCAGTTAATTTTGGCGCTGGCCGCTGGATACAATTTTATAATCTACAGTATCATCTTAAATCTATTAGTGGAACTTAACATCAACATGCAGCACCAAAAGACATGTACTCTAAATGGTCAGATATGGCAATGTATCAAAACCAATTTTTCGCATTTAACTTCTAAAAGAATATATACTTCCAAACATACCAAGAACCAACACAGCAGCACTCTACAATAATCAAGAGAGAAGCAAAAAATTAATATTTGTTCTTCAGGTTAGCCACACATGGCATACGGAAAGACTCTCAATACCAAGTACAGAGAAACCTTAACACTAAAGGCAACTGAGCCAAACCAGAAAGCGAAATACACTGAGAAAGAAGCAGCCTTTTGGTGTGTGGACTATGGAGGAGAAACAAATAGACTAATACCTTTCAAACTCTTCAAATCAGCTTTGTTCTTTGCATTGGTGTCTCTATGTCTTTGCAATTCACCAGCCAACGATTTATGTTTCAAGTGAAGCTTCAATGCTGCCATTCTCAGATTTTTAACCTCAGTTAGCAAATCAGAAGACACCACCTTCTGGCTCTGTCCTACAGTGGAGTGTGGAAAAGGAAATAAGTGACTAAACAGGTAGACAGATTAACAAGCATAACAGCACTGAGAAAGGAGGGAGATCTGAATAACTAAGAAGTCTTACAAGAGCTTGATGAACTACATTCAGAAACTAAAGCTTATGCAAGTTAACAATATTGTCTTACCATTAGAAGAGAGTGCCATCAGAGATGCAGTGTACAATATACTCTTCAAATTGTTTAAATCATCAAAAGAAGCTACGATATTCTTGAGTATGGTCTCTAATTTCTCTGTCATTTCACCATTTATTTTTCTATCTTTCTCAGCTGGATTCATTACTGTACTGGCTGAGCTACTTTCAGTTGCACCTGTTTCTAAGAGCCGGCTCAGTAAAGCATCTTCGGGTTGCAAATAACCATCTAACAAGGCAATTGGTATAACTTTATGAGCAAAAGTTCCAAAAGCCACAGTTCAGAATAAACATTATTCAGATTGAAAAATGTGATACAGCATAGTTCGACAGCAGCTTTGAGCTAAATCGAGTAGTTTATATAATTACATCAATATATTGTTTCCACAACCAACATATAGTAAAAGAAAAGTTCAGATTATGGAAAAAAAGCAAAACATAAGGAACTGGTGTTTATCAGTCAGAATCTAGTATAATTCGTAAACATTGAGCAGAAAAAAAAAAAACTAAACCCACTACATATTTACAAATTAATATGGTGACAGGAAATAGGCATGAACTGCATATATCATTCACTTATGGGAATAACAAAGCACAAGGGGGATTCATGAACTCCAATCCTTTAAGTTGAACAGAGATGTGCTTTTGAAGCTGGATCCTGACAACATAGGAGTGTTTGGACAGGGAACAGGCCGCTCCGATATGCGGGGAAATGTACAATTTATGCAGAATAATTATATCTAAAGGGGAATTCACAAAGATACAACAAGGTAACAATTTGGGCATCAAAAAGGCGAAGCATAAGGACTTCACCACAACTGCTCAGAATCTACTATGGCAAATTTAGCTAAAACTAATATATAAGCAAAGAGACAAAGTTAGACGGTAGAGGCAGATATGGAAATGCAAAATTCTGCAGAACAAAGCGACTAAATGCAGAACTTCTACAACGTTGCAAGTTAACAAAAATCAAGCACAACATATCTTACATGGTTCATAGATGAGAACAATGACAAAGTTCATGAAAAATAAAATTTCATCCACTCTTAATAATAACATAAAAGTAGTTATAGTCGAAATATCCAGAAAGCCACACAGTATATGATATATCCAACGTAGAAGTAGGCCAACATTTCTATTGGCAAATAGGGGATTTCCAAGTACATGGCTAAGTACCTATTACTTCTTGGGTTGTAATTGCCATCTTATTATCTAGAGGAAATTTAAAGAGTATGAACAGTGAGCAAGATGTCTACCCAGTCACAGAAAATAGAAGGTCTATTCTAAAATATTAAGCTTCAAGACAGGGACATGATCACAACAAACTCTTAGATTCATCATAAACTTTGTTCTGCAAGAACATAGGCTCATAAGTCGTACAAAATGGTAAAATAGCCCCAGATTGGAATGAGTGAGCGCATGCACATACACATATGTGTTGCGCATGTGCATAACATTGACCAATCAAGCAATAAAAGTATGCAGCATAAGAGGATATTACAGTTTATCAGACAAACATGTTACAATAGCTCTTTGAGGCACAAACTAACAACAGAGTAAAATTATATACATAAGATGTTATCAATAACCATACGCTGACAAGAAAATAGGAATATATCATCACTCAAAAAACTAAGGCTGTTTCAACAACACAATGTTTGATCATATATGACTGAATCATCAAAAATAAGGTCGATGAACAAACACCAACTAAAGGGGGGAAAGAAACACATACAAAAACATATCTTCAACAGACATTACTTACCTTCTTTTGCTAGGTGGCATCCAAAACCTCGAACCTCTTTTGTATTATCAAGTGTGCAATTAGAATGTGACTCCAAGTGATCAACAAGCTGGTAAAATATTGAAGCCATTTCAAAATGAGTACGCAAATATTTTGCAGATGACAGATAAACCTATGGTATTTATGTCAACAACTATCACTGCTTAATGGATGCATCAAACTTATGGAACTGGTAGTTTATACTCAAGCAAAATGAGCTGGTAAGGCCTTTCTAGCAGAAATTTTCACTTCCTTACTACAGTCAATCCCATAGTCCTTTAAAAGGATTTCTCAGCCGGTCAGCAATCACAAATATATCTGATTACCAAAAAATTTCTATACCCACAGATCACCACTACAAAAGTATAGCTAGAAGTAGAAAGAAAATTTGAAATCCATTTTCATATCTGCAAGTTATAAGCTGCAGTAACTATTGACTAAGCAGCCAAGTTACACTGTCAAATTTTGAGCTTTTCTTCACTTCGATTTTTTGTGATAGCAGAAACCAGGCGATAGTATCATTTCCATTTTAACACTAATGCCTTATCAGGATATAATTCCTTTTCTCTTTGTTATTTCCATTAATAGTGGTGACTAGGTGTAGAGGTCAAAATATTTTATTTTCCTATTTTATCATTACTATATTATCAGGCTCTCTCCAATTGTAATTTTCATGTTAATTGACCCTCTTGAATGTATGATGCTACAAACAAAAAACTATATGTAGCCAAAGCCTCAACATCTAAATCAAACTAGACAATCTTTATCTCGAAAAGTAGTAAGAAAATAAGAAAGCCAAGACAATAATCATAGCTCATACTTACTTACCTCTTTCCATGAATTATCAACCACTGCTGAAGTTTTCTCATATGAATGTTGTTTATCCCTCAACTGACGCAATCTGTCCTCAAGGGCATTAATCTCAACCTTCTGAGTTTCCAACTTCTGTAGGAGTTTTTGATTTTGAAATTGAAGCACTGCTGCATCGAGCTACATAAATTTGAAAATTGATCATTAGTTGTCTCCACAGCAAAGGATATAAATCTCACAGGAAGATGTGCTGTCACAACTTGTCGGCTATAACCTATGATCCTACATGATAAGTGAACAGAAAACAGCATATAATTGCTCATCTCAAGATCACTAACGTCTTTCGTGTCTCCGCCCAACCATGATCCCATGGAAGCGAACTCTTTTCATGCAAATAATTGCTTGAATAAACTTTACTCTACCTAATTTCATGACTCTTGGTCACATCTTGGTCACATAAAGCCCTTATTTAGCAAGATTAAACAAAAACAAATAGACAAGAAGAAGAAGAAAAAGAAGTAGCAGTTTCACCTTTTTCTCCTCAGACAGCGGCGCAAGAGGCTGCTTCTTGGCCGTGGCGGCGTTGAGCGATATGGCGCTAACATGACGCCTTTTCTTGTCAGCTTCACCTGTACTACCCATCACAAACCCACCCCTCAAAACCCTAGAATCATCACTTTCCCTTTAAACCCCACAAAAGAAAATTCTCATGACTAATTCACAAAACCCCCGGTTAATTCAACACATAAATGTGCCAAGAAACATGCATGGACAAAAATTTAGTCTTGGCACAAATTGGAAACCCAATTCTAAAAACAACAGAGATTTGTCAAAATAAAAGGTGTTTTTTTCACTCCAATTCCAAACAAACCCTAAACCAGAAAGAACCCGAGATAACTAAGCTTCAATTAGCAATTAACAGAATATACGGTTTTTCTTTCCTTTTTTTCCTCTTCTCTTGAATTCAATTGTTTGCCTATTTTGCTGTGTAAAGGTATTAACTGAGAGAGAGTGAAAAAAATACACACACACACATAAACTCTGACCATCAACAATGTGGGGGGGGGAGGAGAGAGAAAGTGAAACTGCTTATAATATGATTGGAGAGCGGAAGGGGGGATTTGAGAAATTATTGGGGCAAATAAGTCATTTACGTTGGGCTGCCTGGAGCAATCGTGTGTCAACTATCCGGCTGACGTGGGTGCATTGCGCTAGTTGCCTAAAATGACATAAAAAACCCTTACATGGAAATAGGGTTTCGATGGGATTTGGGGACATCTCCAATTGGCTATCGGTTTCCGTAAGCGTACTGTCATCGTACCGGATAATTACCTTCTTTAACTTTAAAAGCGGGTATGGGCCACAACAAACAGAATGCACCGACTTTATTTGGGCCGAAGGGTTTGCAAGGCCCAATAAGTAAATGATTTGATTAAACATAGCATCACTTTCTCTCAGTATAGTTCCTTAATTAATTTAATAATAATATTAATAATGGTACTATTTTACCTTTATAACCCCAAAACTAAATTCACCATAAACGTAACATCGTCGCCAAAGCCCCCAAATCTGGAGAAAGAAAAACATCAACTCAAGAAAAACAATAGCCGTTGTACACAACACTCAAAAATCGAAATCTCTCCCCTTTTACCATCGGCAATTTAATTACCAACAGACAGCAAAAATCATTTGTTGCCCATTTATCGTGCAAAGAATTATAAAAACGATGCCTCATTTGAATATGGAAGAGTAGTGAGAGTATGCTAGATTTTGGAAAAACACAGTTTCAATCGACAGACATTTTTTAATATTAACATTAAATTACTTACTTCATCGGTGACACCATCATCCTAGATTCCTCCAAATCATCTAAACTTCATAATAAGTCAGGAAAATATCTCCCAGATTTAATTCTTCGCTCGATTGGTATAATCGAATTATGTCTATGAGATGAATTTTAGATTTATTGGCTCCTCAAAGTTGAAGACAATAACCGAGATGGAGAGAAAGAAAGCCACACCGTTGGTAGACTAGTGGTTCTATAGATTTTAATTTTTGAAATTATTATATTAAAATTTTATATTGGAGCTATGAGGATAAAATAGTATATTTATTAATAATATTATTAATTTTTAAATAAAATGAGGAGCTATAGTGAGATAAATTGGGACTATGTTTAAAATTACCCTAACATATGGAGTATGTACGTCGTTCAGTTTCTCGATATTTCAGATTTTGGTGGGGCCAGATAGCTCTATTTAACCATATGATGATATATAGTATGAGCAAAATGCTGAAATTTAGCCTGATAAATTCACAATGTAACATTTTTAGCCAGACTTTAGTATAATACCAATTTTTAGTCTGCTAAATACAATTTTGTGACAAATTTTAGTCAATTACTAATTTTTGGCACCCAAAAATCGTGTTGCCAACGTGTGATAAAACGACGTCATTTCATTTTTTAGATTCTAACAAAAAGTAATGAAAAATTCATCATTCGAGCATAAAATCTTACAAAAAATAGTGAAAAAACTATCATCTGTAGAATCTATACTTACAAATGTATGTTAATTAATGTTGTCAAAGCAACTTTCCGACACCAAAAATTAATAATTGACTAATATTATCATAAAATTGTATTTATGGAACTTAAAATTGGTCTTTTTCTAAAATCGGTAAAAATGTTGGTATTCTGAATTTTATCGGACTTAGGAGGTGATTGGTACGATGGAATGAGGTAAGGAATAGAATGATCATTCCTACTTCCATTTCATTCACTTGCTTGGTAAACCATATGGAATGGAATCAGCATTCCATTAGGAATCACCATTCCTTTCCCATCGGGATTAGCCATTCCATCCATAACCCATGGTATTAGCCATTCCTAATCCTCATATATATATATATATGTATTAATATATTATTTGATCAAATTATTCATTTAAATTTCTTTATTTCAACAAATAATTTTAGATATACAATTTTAGAGAGAGAATGTGTGAGAAAATTTTTGGAGAGAGAAAATTTCTAGAGAGAGAAACAATTAGGTAGAGAAAGTTCTAGAGAGAAAATTTTTTAGAGAGATAACATTTCTAGAGAAAAAGTTATAGAGAGAAAAATTTTTAGAGAGATAACATTTCTAGAGAGAAACTATTAGGTAGAGAAAGTTGTAGAGAGAGAAAATTTTTAGAAAGAGAAAATTTATAGAGAGAGAAACTATTAGGTAGATCAAGTTCTAGAGATAGAAAATTATAGAGAGACAAAAATTCTAGAAAGAGAAAATTTTTAGAGAGAAAATTCTAGAGAGAGAAAGTATTAAAGAGAGAAAATTATAGAAAGAGAAACTATTAGGTAGAGCAAGTTCTAGAGAGAGAAAAATTTTAGAGAGGAAAATTCTATAGAGATAATTTTTTAGAGAGAGAAAATGTTAGAGAGAGAGAGTTTTAGATAGAGAAAAATTATAGATAGAGTTTTAGAGAGAAGAATATTCTAGAGTGAGAAAATTTTAGAGAGAGAAAAATTATAGAGAGAAAATTTTTAGAGAGAGGAAAAAACTATATAGAGAAAATTTTGGAGAGGGAAAGTGCTATCGAGAAAAAATTACAATGATAATAATTATAATAATTTTCTCTCTCTAGAAGTTTCTCTCTCTAAAATTTTTCTTTTATAATCTTATCTCTAGAATTTTTTTATTTCTAAAAATTTTCTTTCTAAAAAATTACCATCTCTAACATTTTTCATCTAATATTAGTTTGAATATTATTTTCAGATACAAGAAAATAAAAGAATATAAAATGCTAAACAAATAATGATTTCATTCCTTTCTTTAATTCTTGTTCATACCAAGGAAAGAAATCACCAAAGTTTATCATTCCATTCCATCCCATCATACCAATCACCCCCTAAATTTGTAGCATTATTGCCATAGTATGATGTGAGAATTATAATCAATCTCATCTTCTTAAATTAACATACGCACTACTTTTTGTGTTTTGGCAAAAAACTCACCTTCCTTTTTTTTATCAAACTAGTATTGCACCCATGCGTTGCACGGTATAATGTATTTTAAAAATATATAATATATAAATTATCAAATCATATAAATAATAAGGAGTATTAATTACTCCATCCATCCACGATATTTAGGACATACTCCCTCTGTCCCACCGAATATGACATGTTTTTCATTTTGGATTGTCCCACCGAATATGGTTTGTTTCCTTTTTGGGAAAGAATTAGAGATTACTTTAAACTAAAAAAGCACTTTATTAGTACATTGTTGACCAAAAAAATACTTTATTAACTAAAAAGTTACTTTATTAACACTTTATTACACCTAATTCTCCTTTTCTTAATCTCCGTGCCGAAAATAAATAGGCCATATTCGGTGGGACGGAGGGATTAATTTTTTTTTGGGTGTCTATCATATTTATATCACTTTTCTTTTGGGATAATACCTCATACACATTCATTATTTTATACCTCACAACTACTCATTATAGTGGGTCTCTTTCTTTACTCCCAAATACTACATACCTAACTGTTGGGAAAATTAATAGAGTTTTGATTGGATACCAAAACCCAGCTGACCCCAACCGAGTAGATGATCGCACAAGCCTAAGCGTTTTTCAGCTCACCTGTTTGAGCTTATAGAGTTTCTTAGTTTACAGGTAGATTCGCTGAAGACAGCTGAAGACAGCAGAAGACACAGCTAAGCAGACAGCTTAAGAACTCAGCAGAACAGACTCAGCAGAGCAAGACCAAGCAGAGTCAAAGATCTTGCAGTATCAAGACCCAGCTCAGTGACGGAAACCCAGCTTAGTGTCAAAGACCCAGCTCAGTGTAAAAGATCCAGCTTAGTGTCGACGACACAGCTCAGGTCTAAAACACAACTCAGGTGAGTGACACAGCTCAGGTTGAAGACACAGCTCAGGTTGATGATACAGCACAGGTCTAAAGACAGCTCAGAATCAAGACACAGCAGAGTCCAAGCCGCTGAAGATACAGCAGAGACGCTTAGCAGCTCGAAGATGAAGACCTTCTCAAAGACAAGATCCCGATGACAGAAGATCTTATCTGACGCAGTCAGATCAGAGAAGAACTAGCTTCTGCAGATGCAGACCTACTTCGTAGGTAAAGGCCAGAAGTCAACAAGAGTAGGTAAGATTCAAACGGCTCTCTTCCAACGGCTAGTTTGAATCTCCACCTATATATATCTCTCCTCCACCATTGAAGAGGAAAGGCTGGTAAGACGACTGAAGAAATAGAAGAAAACAGAAACATGAACAACGATCTACAAAGCCAAATCTTTCAAGAACACCCAGCCAGTCAGCTGTGTTCTTAGTTGTTCACATATTCAGTCATAAGCAGAATAGATCAGAATAAATATCTTAAGCCTAGTTTGAACGAGTTCATCATACTCCTTGTTCTTCATTGTAAGAACTCGTTCATAGTTGGAAAACCATACCCAAACCCAAACCCAGAAAGGTTAGGTAAAGGTACGCTTGCTCGAAGCGTGTAATTCGAGTGGTTAGGTTCTTGATGCCGAAACCGAAGGTGTAGAAGCGTGCCCGCAAACTGTTGGAACACAGCTCGGGTTAGAGTTGTGAAGAAGTTGCTTGGTACTTGGAAACCAAGTGGTAGTGAATTACCAGTGAATCTGGTCGTGGACGTAGGAGGGGTTACTCCGAACCACGTTAAAAATGCTCTGTTATTTATCGCTTTGTTTTATGCATGTTACTAACCTTCATGAGCATACATTTCAATCTGCATAAACTGCCTAACTGAAAAGTGAAACAGAGCTTTGCAATATATTTGAAGCAACAGACGGACTTTCTAAATCCACCACTATTCCGCACACACACACACCCAGCTGTGTCGATCAAGCTGCCATCCAGCTGGATCGAACACAGCCAGCTCTCTGAAAAGAGTTTTAACTTGGAAAAGTTTTTAAACCTTGGTGTATTCACCCCCCTCTACACCAAGGTATCCGTCTTGGGACCAACACTAACATTTATTAAAATCACACCCTACGTGACCTATATTTCATGGAGTCATGGACGGAGGGAGTATAAAATTTCAAGCAACAAAAGAGAATAATAATATATTAGTTTTTCAGTATAGAAATTAATAAGGACATTTTTAAGTATAACATTAACAAATACAACATACTCCCTCCGTCCACGAAATGTATATTATGTCCATTTGGTTCATGTTTTCATCTCGTGCCACTAAAGTTGTGCTATATATTTCGTGGACGGAGGGAGTATCAAACATTATAAAAAATTTCTTTTTACATAACACCACACACCAATACATTCAAACATTTCCAATTTGAAACTCTTGAAATATCCACATTAAATTGTCAAAAAAATGTCTGTCACACATAAAATGCATTAATCATCTAATATGTTAATTATGAAATAACACAATAAAATATAAAATTCATGCATTACATCAATATTTTTTAAAAAGAAACATTCAGTCCAAATAACATTAATAATTATGACATATACTTCTTATTGAGAAATTCTTTGTACAAAATATTTCCAGTAACCAATATTGTGTGTATGTCTTCATTTAAAATATATAAGTATTTAAAAATTTATACATTTATTTTTTCAGTTTACAATACACAAAAATAGAGAAAACCATTTTTTATATATATTTGAAAATGCAATTTCGATTAAAATCCATTTCAAAATGCCATTAGAATTTAAGATGAACAATCATCATAATTATTTCAACCAATTTTAGCATTTTTAATAATTCTTCATTTTTGGTAACTTCTAAACATATCGAAATATATATTTTTAACTGTCTTTTAAATATTTTTTTCACTATTATATTTTTAAATATTTAGGAATTTAAACAATGAAAATAATAAAAAAAAATTGGCAACTATTCATTGCACTAATTTTTTTTTAAAAAAAATTACATATCTTAGTCAAAATAGTGTTGTGTTAAATTAGAATATTTATTATATAAATAATAAATATAAAAAGTAGAAATTTAATTATATAATCCCAAAAATTCAATTAAATAAGCAAAATCCATAACCATTCAATTTTATTAAACAATTCAATTTTTTAAGCCAAAAAATGATAATCAAGAAAGGAGGTATATAGTAATTGACCATCATATATTATTCATTACCTATAAAATGACTTTAAATCAATACCTATTATCCACTAAATTGGTTTTGGAGGAAAAAAGGTAATCTTGTTAATAAAGCTACAACTTTCTTATTTAGTATTAGTATAGATTTAAACAATGAAAATAATAAAAAAATTGGCAACTATTCATTGCACTAATTTTTTTTTATAAAAAATTACATATTTTAGTCAAAATAGTGTTGTGTTAAATTAAAACATTTATTATATAAATAATAAATATAAAAAGTAGAAATTTAATTATATAATCCCAAAAATTCAATTAAATAAGCAAAATCCATAATCATTCAATTTTATTAAATAATTCAATTTTTTTAAGCCAAAAAATGATAATCAAGAAAGGAGGTATATAGTAATTGACCATCATATATTATTCATTACCTATAAAATGACTTTAAGTCAATACCTATTATTAGCTAAATTGGTTTTGGAGGGAAAAGGGTAATCTTATTAATAAAGCTACAACTCTCTTATTTAGTATTAGTATAGATGGTATTTAAGCTGATACTCATTCCGCCGCCGCCGCCTCCCAGCCGCCAGCCGTTCGGCGTATTCTCTCTCTGGAAAAGAAAAGAGAAAAGGAGACCTGCAATAACTCTCTAAACTGTAGGCGATGAAATTCCTCCACAAATTCCCGGTTACATCACTCAAAAGCTGGCGCGTGGAGTCGTCGATTTCTAGCGTTTCATTGTTTTCCACCCAAACACAGATAGCCCCCTATACATTCCGTCTGTATCGGAGGCTTCAGAAATGCAACGAACAGAGGGTTTCCGTAGTCCCCGTTCTCGACGAGTGGGTCGCTCAAGGTCGAAAAATGCATCGTATAGAACTGGAAAGATTCATCAAGACCTTCAGAACAAACAATCGAATAAAACCCGCCCTTGAGGTATGCATATATTTACACAAATTAATCATTTATGTATATATATATATGAGTGTGTGTGTTTGTCTCTTCTGTGTGTGTATATAATGTCCTTTTTTCAGTTTTATATTTTGTTTATGCTTGAACTAATCTAGAAATTTGATAGGATTTGGTGTTTATAGGGTCAATCGATATTTAACTTGTTGAAATTTGAATAATGTAAGGATTTTTGGATGACTTGGAGCTGTATAACAGTTGCTTATGCTTGAATTGAAATAGAAATTTGATAGGATTTAGTGTTTTTAGGGTTTTTCGTGATTTAACTTGTTGAAATTTGAAAAATGTATGGATTTTTGGATGACTTGGAGTTGTATAACAGTTGATTGAATGTATCCATTATATTATTCCTCTTGAGATAGTGTTTTTTGAGATTTCTGAATCCAAATTCCGATAATTCGAGGGCAGATCGCTGAATGGATGAGCCGTAGCTTGAAGCATTTTACAGTTACCCCGGGGCATGTTGCTATTCAGCTGGATCTAATATCAAAGGTTCGTGGACTCGAGCAAGCCGAGAACTTCTTCAATGGCCTTGAAGATGGTTTAAAAAATTTTCGCGTTTATTCAGCTCTGTTGAACTGCTATGCTGAAGCAAAGTCCCTAGAGAGAGCAGAGGCGACAATGGATAAGATTAGGGAGTTCAACCCTCGTAGTAGCCTCTCGTACAATGTAATGTTGAGTCTCTATTCGAAGATGAGGATGCACGATAAGCTAGATTCATTGATGCGAGAGATGGAGAGCAAGGGCATTGATTTTCACATAGCTACATACAACATCAGGTTGAATGCGTATGCTGATTCTGATGACATGGAAGGAATGGAGAAGCTTTTGATGAAGATGGAAGCAGATCCCCGGGCTTCTGATAAATTCCGTAGTTATTGTATTGCTGCAAAAGGATATATCAAAGCTGGTGTTTCAGAGAAAGCTTCTATGGCGTTGAAGAAAGCCGAGCGTTTGATTGAAGATCGTGACAGAAGGTTCGCATATGGCCCTTTGATAAGTCTTTATGCCACATTGCAGGAAAAGGAAGATGTATATCGGTTATGGAATCTGCTCCAAAACTGTGGGAGGTTACAATACCAATCGTATGCATATATTTTAACTGCATTGGAGAAGTTGGGTGAGCTTGATGGCGCCAAGAAGATCGTGGAGGAAATGGTAGAAACGAAGGAGAGCATTGACATTCGGATTCCGAACTTAGTCATTGGTGCATACTGCAGGAAAGGTGATGTGGGGGAGGCTGAGTTGATCCTAAAGAGGGCTATTGAAGGTGGGAAGAAGCCGTGTGCGAAGACGTGGAGTCATATGGCACTTGGATACTATAAAAACGGTAGGATGGAGGAGGCAGTGGAAGCGACGAATAAGTCTTTGTTTGCTGCTTTTCAAGGATGGAAACCCGACCCCACCATAGTTGCTGCCTGTTTGGAGCACTTGAAAACGAAAGGAGATGAAAAGGGAACACGAGAAATGTTGGAGTTACTTGACAAGCAAGGGTAATGCCTATGCTTAAGCCATTGAAACTCTCCTTTTTATCTACAACTGATAGAATGAATGCCTTCATTGCCATTTGAAGGCACATTTTTGTGGTACAGTTTTTCAGTTTTATCTTCAACTATTAGTATTATTTGCATTTTGCAGCTGCTTCTTTTTTTTTTTTTTAATTGTATTCTAGCTTGGAAGTTTTTAACTCGAAGGAGTGAAAGGACCCTTATGTTATCATATTTTGAACTTAATAATACTCCCCACGGAAATTATATAACATCACTCAATAAAAGGATTATAAAAGTAAATTCTTCGAGAAATATGAAATTTGTTCATATTACATTTATAAAAATTTACAACAATTTATATTTTAACTACATTGGAAGATAAAAACTTAATCTATTAGATATAGAATGAGTGCATATGCAAAGTGTAAACTCAAGTACTTTTAAGTGGACACTCAAAATAACTTTTTTTTAGCTAGGTTAAATCTTGTTAGAGAATTATCAATTTACAATTAATTAAATTGTTGTCCGATGCCTTTTCATGAAGTTTGGAGTCCTATGTGGTATAATATAAAATAACGTAATCATACTTGACTTAAAATGGTAAAACGAAATTTAACAAATTACTAGAATAAAGCATTTGTTTTTTATTTTGAGCAATAGTTACGTTATCATGCTTGCAACTAGAATCTTAAGTTCCGATCTTATACATACAATACATTTTACTAACTTAGCTTTTCAACGTTTTTTTTTAAAAAATATTTATGTAATCAGCTATTAGTTTTTATGTTAGATTATTGTTATATAATTTTAAATTTCATAACCTTTACAATTTACAAATTCAATAATTGTAATAATATATTTATAACTAATTTAATTAATCAATCAGACAAGAATATGAGTAACATATGTATATGGGCCTAAATAAAAATAAGGAAATAGGTCGCTTTTCAAATTTCAGTCCGGCCCAACCATTAATTTCAGAAGCAAAAAATTAAATACTACTATTAAATATTAAATAGAAAAAAAAGAAGGTAGACTTAATTACTCACTCGTACTATTAGCGCCGGCATGCCAAAATTAGGGTTTCGTCTCTCTCTCTCTCTCTCTCTCTCTCCATACGACATTCGGCCATTCGCCGATCCCCGGACTATTCTCTCTCTGTTTGGCGGTGAAATCGCCGACTCGATTACCGTTAATAAAGTCTTCGATTTGGGCATTAGGGTTTTCAGTCTCTCTCGATAAATACGCCGCATCCATCTACTCTTCTATCTCTGCCTGAGTATTACCATCCCAACCAACGATTCTATAATCGTTTCTCTCCGTCTGAAAATTTTCCCGTTCTCGGCCAATTAAACTCGACGTTCTTTATTCCTTCTCTCTCTCCAAGACGGAGATGTTCTTTCTTCTCTCTTTCTCTCGAAGACGGAATTGTGGCGTTTTCCGGACAGATTCTGGTGGCGATAACCCGATTCTATGAGCATCCAGGTATCGTAACGTCGGGAAAAGTGTTGGCACTTTTGGATTCTGGGGCAGTTATGAAATTGCCATTAAAGTATTAAAGTATTAAAGTAAAAGCACAAGGTTAGTTTCAGTTTTTTTTTGTTTTAAATATGAGAAGTTTGGAATTGTGGTAAGCTTTTCTGATGTCAACATAACGAAATATTGATCTGCATATCTATTTGGTTTGTGTGCTTTTTATGTTAACTGCTATCAGTTTCACGATATTGCGATTTAGATTACGTGTCTTGTATATGATTATAAAAATAAGATATGTTATATTCTCACTTAACAGTTACACATAACAATTTTATTTTATGAACATGCATTTAAAAACCTAGAAACACAATCTAAATTCATTTTTCGCTATTTGGTTTTTATCAATATCTTGATGTAACTCTAATTCTTCATAATTGTATTTGAATTTCTATATAAGTGTATATTAAACAATAAGTTTGGTTATGTGCATAGTACTTGTTTGACTATGAAAATTGGTAGTAATAATTTGTAGTGTAAATTTTCAAAAAACTATCTTCTTTCATCATCTCTTTAGCTTTTGAGGATGTGTTTTGTGTTTATTCTGCTTTTCTCACTAAAATTCTCTCAAAAAGTTCTTTTTTTTCCTCTAAATTTTCACTCTTTTATCAGAAACAAGTAAATATTCTGTTTTATATATTTCTCAGTCTTTTGAGGCGGTGATTTATAAAATAGGAGAAAGGATTATGTTTAATATATTTCTCATCGCTTCTGTTTGAAATGTTTTTCATTAGAAAGGGAAAACATTATGTATCTATTATAATTTTGTTTTTTATTTTTATTTTTCCTTGTTTTGAGATGCTATGCATCGAATTATATATTTAGTTCTGTTTAATATATTTATCTTTCTCTTCTTTTTATCTTTTATAAAAACGGAGAAAGGTTTAATATGTTTCTTATTTCTTCTGTTTAACCTCTTAAAGATGCTTTCATTAGAAAGAGAAAATATTATGTATTTAAAATTTCGTTTTTGTTACTTTTCCTTGTTCTGAGATGGTGATGCATCGAAAAGAAAAGGAATTTTGATTTATATATACCTTTCTGTTTAATATATTTATTCTTTCTTTTCTTTTTATATGTATTCTTTTCTTTTCTTTTTATCTGTATTATATTTATCTCTGAGATGCTGACTCATCCAAAAGGGATTTTTGTTATATATTTTTCTTTGTAATTAATTTTCCTTCTTTTGAGATGGTGATTCATCAAAAGGATAAGGGATTATGTTTTATATATCTTCGTTAATTTTCTATTTATGTATCTCTTTATCCTTTTTAATCTCTGTGGTGGTGATGCATCAAAAAGAGAAAGGATTATGTTATATATATATGTGTGTGTGTGTGTGTGTGTTTATCAATTTTCCTCATTCTGAGATGGTGATGCATCGAAAAGAAAAGGAATTTTGTTTTCTAATTTCTTTCTGTTTAGTATATTTATTCCTTCTTTTCATTTTATCTGTATTATATTTATCTCTGAGATGCTGACTCATCCAAAAGGGATTTTTGTTATATATTTTTCTTTGTAATTAATTTTCCTTCTTTTGAGATGGTGGCTCATTAAAAAGAGAGGATTCCGTCTTAAATATGTTTTTATTATTATTATTATTATTATTATTATTATTATTATTATTTATCTTTATTTTTTCCTTTTTCTGAGATGGTGATTCATCCAAAAAAGGATAAAGGATGTTTTTTATATATCTCCATTATTTGTCTGTTTTAAATATTTCTTTTATATTTCATTATCCTTTTTAATCTCTGATGGTGATGCATCAAAAAAGAGAAAGGATTCTGTTATATATAAGATATATTATATATTATTTTTATCAATTTTCCTTGTTCTGAGGATTCCGTTATTTGTTGTTTCTATGTTTTTATATATTTCGTTTTCATCTTCTTTTTTCTTCGTTTATGCTTTGAAATGTTTTCCTTCAAAATTTTGAGTCTAGACCACCTTCATCTTTCATATAATAACTTTACAATATCTCTGGTCTGTGTATGTGTACACATGGACTAAATCTTGATTTAAACATTTTGCTTCCCCTATAGTAACTCATCACAGTTATGGTGCACTTTAAGAGTACACGGGCATCAAGGAACTTGAATAGCTTTCTCTTTTCTGTTCATTCATGCGAATCATGTGGCAATAAAGGTTTTATTTAATCAGATTTAGTAGTTCTCAAATATGCTGTGAATTGTTGAAAGATTTGTCTAAAGAACTTTATAGGAAATGCATCTCATTTAGTTAGAGAAATATTACAAATTGAGTTTTTGTTTCATTTCTGGCTATTGGAGATTGTTTTGATGAACTGTGGTGCTATAATCCATATTCTCTGTCTCATACATCATACTCATCATTTTCTTTGGTTTCATATCTGGATATTTGATCTTACTCATTGATTTGGTAACAAACTGGATGGTTAAGGCAACTTTTTTCAGCTTCAGTAATTTGAAATAAGTTTCTGCCTTGGTGTCACATTTCATGCCGGTGACCTTCCACCTTTTTACAAACTATACTCCTTCATGGTTTCTGGTATTATCTGCGTTTGATGCACGGCCAAGTAATCTTGTGAAAATTTGTTGTTGGCGGTATGTTCTTTTGAAACTTTATCTCATAAAGATATTTTTTTTCTTGATCTTGAATTGTTAAAATACTTTTTTTTTCTTCATAAAGTATGATTATGATGGATACTGTGTTTTTGTTAGGGCCATTTGAGCTTCCATTGTTGACATTATGCCCTCACATAAGAAGCTGATCACTTTTAGGCTGTGTTATACAACTATTTGTTTATGTAATATCTGCTAGAGTTGAGTTACATTGATGTTTTGGTCATTTATATATTAACATTACATTATCTAGGGCAATGCTCTTTTGAACAGAGAGACCAGAACTTGATTAAGTGAAAAGCCAATAAATTATGTTTCTCAAGTGAAAAGCCAATAACATTACATTGTGTTGTTCCTATTTTACCTAATTTTGAGCTTGTTCCAACATTACTTATTTTTTCTATTTGTGTTCCTTTACCCTAAATCACATAAAAGTTTTTGTAGTATTTCTATTGCTGGTGATTTGGGTTTTGAGAAAGTCCATCCTGTATCTTTTCTGGTGACCCCTATGGCATGCTAATTGCAAGCAGAACATCTGCATCCGTGGTGCAGCTGAAACTCTCTTCAGTTTTCTTAACCTCTATATAAGAAAGAGGTAAAGTAGTCTGTTAGCATTTTATTAGCGTGATTTCATAGAAATTTATTGTTGGTTTATATTCAATATTCTTAATTTTGAAGTCTATATGTTTCTTTGGCGTAGTGTGTATGTAGTGTGCTGCTTACCATTCACTGTTTCGTGTGCAGTAAGTCTGCAAGTGTGATTTTGATGAAAACTGAGTGTAGTAGGCTATTCAAGCTTCCATATTTCATGAGGAGCAGATCTCTTCCGGGTTCTTTTATGCACTTTTTGTATTGTCTATTACCATATTAAAGCAGAATAATTTGCTATATGCATTTTCCCGCCCAATTTCCATGCTCCCGTCCAAACCCTATGCAAAATTCCGCATCCCAACACTTTCTGCTATGCACCATCACATGTGTGTAGGTTTAAATAAATTATTGTAATTAACACTTTCTACAACATCCTACTTTTCCAGCCTTAAAAGATGGCACAAGATTCGGAGGACAATTTAAATCTCAAGTTTCAAAAATTGATTAATCTTTTTATATTATTATCACTTCCATACAGATTGCTTTTAATTTGGTTTTTGAATTTAGACTTGCTTTGAGAAGGTGTTCTTCTCTCACCCTTACTTACACTCCTTAATTTTATTATTTGCTTTGTTTGAACATAATACTGTGTGCTACTTTTTAATGTTTTGAATTGTTATGTTTTTCAATTTTTATCAGATGCTGCAGACACAAGCGACTCTTTAACTCTATTACTTCACTTCCACTATGCAGCACGTGTGTATGAAGGAAAATCAGTGTCTTTGATTCCGAAATATAGAGGTATCAGGTATGCACTCTTTTTTACAGATAATGTAGACATGATAATCTACAAATTTTGAGTAAAACCATCCATAGTTTATAACTAATGTATTAATAGTTGGAATTACCTTTCAACTTATTTTCCCCCACCCATAAAATTTTAGATAAAATCCTGCTAATTTGATTTTGCAACATATATAGATTTTTCGATAAAATTTTAATAGCCGATATTATATTTTGCAGCACCGGAATAAAGTTTTACAAGGCGAGTTGGCTAGAAAAATGATTAATCGAATTTTGGCAAAACCATAAATTTATCATAAATTATGATAAATGATTTGTTGTAACAATTACTGTGCATATTTTTTGATATAAATAAAATAGAGAAATCAAGCTCAAATATAATGATTTAAACTGAGTAATATTCTACATAATTGAATTCATGTAGATTTAGACTACACTAATATGACCCAAAGTAAAATAACATATGGTATAGCTATACAAAAAAAACTTAATGGCAAAATTAAATATATTTAGTGTTGGCCAATTAAGAAAATTTTAATTTCTATTATTTTATTAAATCTTAGTCATAATATAATGGTAATTCTGAAAAATGATTAGCTGTTCTAAAAAAAAATGATTAGCTAAAAGTAAAAATTTTGTATATTTTGGTAAGACTACTTAAAAAGAAGATATTATTTTTTAATATAATTTGTTAATAGTACATTGCAAAATAAATCGTCAATTATCACACTGCGCCCCGCACAACGCGCTGGTGTAAAACTAGTAGTAATATCTTATAGTAAGTTGATTAATTTGATATTTTGTATAATAACTGTACTATATCTCGGGTCTGTGTTGTGTTCACGAACATAGATAGTAAATCTTGATTTGAACATTTTGCTGCTGCTCCTATAGTAACACAACACAGTTATGGTGCACATTTAAGAGTACACAATTATTAAGGAAACTGAGTAGCTTTCTTCACATTGCTGTTTATGTGAATCATGTGGCAATAATGGTGCATCATTTTGTTTTTTCTTTTTTTTTTGTTCTGAGATATTCTCATGCGAAGGTATTTTTATATTCTTGATATTTAAGTGTTAGTATACTTCTTTTGCTTTGTTTGTTTGTGATAGTGGCGTAGTATTTACTTTTTTGTGTTCATCTTATGTTCGAGCATCCTATGTTGACCATATGATATCACATAAGAAGCAGTTCGCAAATAGGTTGTTATCAAACTTTTCTCAGGTAATATATTCTAGAGAGTTGGTTTATATGGTTCGATCATAATATATATTTACTTCACAATATCTCTGGTAAGCTGATCATAACAGAGAGACCCAAATTTGATTAAGAGACGAGCCAATAAATTCTGATTTTCATGTGAATTTGGAGGTTCTTGACTGTAAGTGATGCCCGGTCAATTATGTTATATGTTTGTAGAAAGACTTCTACTTCTTTTTTAAGTTAATTATATTGTTCAACTTTATCTCAATCGTATTTTCTCGTTTTCTTTTACAAACTCCTTTTGCTCCATATATTATGGCGGTACAAACCGATTGGCATGCTAATTGAATGCACCCGGTGAATTGCAGCTGTGGATGGTGTGGGTGCAACTCTGCGACTGTGTTCGCTCTCTTGACACAAAATCTTAGCTTTTTTTTAAGTGAACTTTTATATCTACTTTTATTTTCTCTACTTTTTTTTTTCAATATCCTTTTCATCATTTCTTTTCCATTCTGATCTCAGACTTCTTACATTTCTATTTTCCTCTTTTTATACTAGTGTTACACCCGCACCATGCGGTCAATATTTTATTCATTAGAACTTTGAGAGTTTCTAAAATTAAATTTCTTTTATGTAAAAAATGTTATTGTTTGAAAATGTTGCGACCAACATTTTTAACGATACAACAATCCACTAATCATATGTTCCAGATGGAGAGCATATCTCAAATCCCAATCTATTCTGTTTTTTGTTAATTACGATAGATTAAAGATAGTTGCAATTAAATTATAAATTAAATTAACAAAATGATACGTTTGAAAACTACTAAAAAAATTATTAAGTTGCATGGAGTTGATTTGTGTTGCTTTCAGCATGATCAGGAATCGTTAAAATGCTTTTAGTCTCTTGATTTAGCAATCAGTTTTAATTGGCCTCTTTTCAATAGCACGATATTCAGTTACTTCATCTGATCAAAATGCATTTGTACTTGATTGTTTTGGAATTTAATTTTTATTGATGATGTTTGGTGCACTATTGTATATTTATGTATAAATACTAAATCCTCAGCGTCCTCCAATTAAATCAACATTTGCAATGTCTCCCCTGCGCATAAAGATATTTATGTATCAGTAGAATCATGACAAAATTAAGTTACATATTGCTATTTGGTTCGAATACATTTACAGTACATGCTTTTACATATTGTTTACGTTATGGAGAATATTGGAAAATGAAAACTAAGTAATCTAAAATCACTGGTTTGTATTACAAAATAAATTTCTTCAGTTTTCCTCAAATCAACGCAGGCCTCTCAATGGAAGATTGTGGATTTGTAATACACATACAAAAACTTGCTTCGATATCTTGAGCATATTTATGGAGTGTCCTTGTGGATTAACTCTTTCCCCCCTCTATTGCACGACTTTTTGCTATATAGTCAGTGATGGTCCTTGAGCTAGGTCTTTGGTGCAGAAGGGGGGCGAATACACTAAAGATAGATTTCTAGAAACTTTTTCAAGTTTAAAACAGAGTTTGTGAGCTCAGTTATGAGTTCAGCTGAGGAAGGTCAGTTGGGCTAATAACTCAGCTGGCGGTGCGGAAAGTGGTGGTTTGAAAACTTAGCTCGATTGCTTAGAAAAACTCAGCTTGAAAATATTCTTTGCGTTTTCGACTTAGTCAAGTTATGCAAGTTTATAGACAAAAAACAGCTGTCCTTGGGGAGCAGCTGAGTATGCAGATTTGATAAAGATGCAATATGCAAATGGAATTAGTACAATATCTAAAAATAACGAGAAAGTAAAGAACACGAGATTTTACGTGGTTCGGAGTAACACCTCCTACGTCTATAACCAGATTCACTGGTAATTCACTACCACTTGGTTTTCAAGTACCAAATAACTTCACAATTCTAACCCGAGCTGTGTTCCAATAGTTTACGGGCACTGTCAAGCCTAACCTTTCAGTTTACGGGTACTGAAAAAACCTTACAACCACTTGAATTTCGCGCTTCAAGCAAGCGTAACCTTGACCTAACCTTTCTGGGTAAAGAGGGGTTTGATTTGGGGTTCCAACTATGAACGAGTTCTTACAATGAAGAACTTAGAGTTAGATGAACTCGTTCGAAATCTAGGCTTAAGATATACAATAATTTCTGCCTAGGAATCAGACGAAAAACTGGGCAGTTTCTGGACTAAACACTTTAAGATAAAATGTTCTTTGAACTATTTAAAACTGCTTGTAAGCTTTTGAAGGCTTGATAATTTCAGAGAATGAAAGCTTGTAGAGAGTTTTTCGTATCTGATCCTGAGGTTGAAGACGAGTTTATATAGGTAGAGATTCAAGACTAGCTGTTGGAGGAGCCATTTGAATTTTACCTACTCTTCTTAAATTCAAAATATGCCGTTTGGCGTTTCTGCACCTGTCTTCATTAGTCACATACTAGGTTCTGAAGTCTAGGATGCTGATTTGGCAATCCCTCATTGGTCGAGGTATGTTGACTTCCTCTGACACCGGGATCTCTGCCTTTGGAGCTGGCTTTTGAATTCAGAGTTGGATTGGGTAAACTGACTTGAAGTGACGTCTTCAGAGTTAGTTCCCTTTGTTCTGTACAGCTGGACCAGCTGTGTCTTGAACTCAACTCGATTTATCTTCAGCTTGATCCTGCTCCGTTTTGAACTCAGCTCAGCTGATAGTTAACTTCTGCTTTAAGCACAACTGGATCTTCTGCTGTCTTCTGTTCTGTTATCCGCTGCTGTAAAACACAGCTGGATCTTCTGCTGTCTTGAGCTTCTGCTGTCTTCCGCTTCCTGAACCTGTAAACTTAGAAAATCTAGAGCTCAAACAGGCGAGCTGGAAAACACTACTTAGGTTGATGTGATCATCTACCCGGTTGGAGAACAATTGGGTTTTGGAATCAAATCAAAACTCTATTAATTTTCCCAACAATTTTCCCCTTTTTGATGATGTCAAAACCTAACTGAGACAACTTAAGAGCTTTGAGCAGCAAAAAAAATTGAGTTTTATTAATGTAAGAAATTACAGCATAAGAAGAGAGAAAAAAAATTCTTCAATTCTTCAATCTTCAATCTTCAATCCCAGCTGGCTGGGTCTTCTCTTCTTCATCCGCTGATTCTTTCTTTTTACTCGTTTTTCCTTCAGCCGATTCCTCTTGCTCAGCAGTTTGCCTCTTCTTTGTCTCATTATCTTCTCCCTTTTTGGCATGATCAACAAGGCGGGAGAGACACACCATCGTCTTATTGAGCTGAGCAATTTCCTGAATTGCTTCAGCGATCTTTGCTGTATTATCAGCTGTTGCGATGTTTAGTTTGGCTATGCTGCGGTTGTCAGCTCTGAGCAGCGAGGTCTGGAGTCTTGGTGGCTCAGCTGTTGCATTGGCTGGCTCTTCTTCAATAGCATTAGCCTCAGATGTGATTGCAGACACAGCTTCCTTGGCCTGTTTCAGCTGGGGTTGTCCAGCTGAGTGCTTGGAGGTATGAGTTGGCACTGGAGATGACATCTTCTGAGTAGGGCACAACTTCATTCCTTGCAATTTGGCTTCTTCAGACTTCATTAGATTGAATGAGAAAGTCTGATTCAGCACTTCAGTTGCGCTTGTGACTCCTTTAAGCATGAGGTCTTTAAACCTTGAGATGGAGGCGTCACGTGCAATTCTTGAGGGACTTAAGTATTGACCTTCCACTTCTGAAGTGGTTGTTATGGGGTTCAACTCATGTTTTCATCATCCAGCTGCAAGTGATCATCGGCTGGATGAAGCTTTCCACTTGAGCTTGGTGCAGGGGCTTGAGCTTCAACTTTCATAAGTAGATCTTGAAGCTGGTGTCCATGTTGAGCTGAAGGAAATTGAGGAGAAGGCGGTTGAAGTATTCCATCTGCTGTGAGGTTTAAGTTTAGTTGATTGGGGTCTAAGCTTAGTTGATCAGCTGGAATACGTCGTTGTGGTGTTGATGATGATGATGTTCACGCTGGCACATGAACTTCTTCTCCACCGTAAGAAACCACCGCTTGTGGACCTTCTGCTCCTCGGAGAGTAGTTACGAATTCTCTCTCAATGTCACCGCTTCTACGATCGACTGAGCACCTTTAACTTGAGTCTTCTCTTTGAAGACGGTGCTTCAGCTTGTTTTGTCTCCTCAAGTTGTTTCCTCTTCCCAGCTGGGAAGGAAGTAGATGCATGCTGCTTTGTCTTCTGCATCTTTTTCTGTGCCTCCTATGGCGGAGCAAGAGCTTTGACATGATTGCTCTTAAAGGCTCCGGCTTTATCAACATCTCGTCCAGTTCTGACTGGGCTTCCTCTCAGGTTGAATTCCTTTGTCAGAATCTTGTTGACGTTGATTTCCGCATCCCAGGGCGTTGTGTGTCCCGTTCTCTCTTTTACTTTGAGAGAAACAGTGGGGCGGATGAGGTCTTTTTTCTTTGACATTCCTAGGAAGAATTCTGCAACTTCCTGGTGAATGATGTTATTGATCTTTGCAGTCACCTTCTGCGTTAGACCGGATCTGTCGATGAGCTTCATTTTCTCCTGGAACTCCGTCTTCTTGTGGTTCCTGAGAGTTAAGCAACTCTTATAGTGAAGCTTTGACAAACTCTTCATGTTGATCGGCTTCTGGAGATATCTTTCTAGATTCCATGTTCTTCTTCTGCAACTTTTGTTAGTAGAACAAATAATGATACCAATTGATGGAAGAAGAAAGAGTGCCGAAAAACTTTTTAGGGTTAATGCAAATGTTTGCGTATCTCTTCTAGCATATTTATATCAACTTTCTTGATGAATGGACGATCAAGATTTATAGTATGATAAGAAGATCTACGACTGGGAGTGATTCTCGCGTCATGTCAGTTTCTTGTTTAGAAAATGCGAGTTAATGCGCGTAAGAGGACGGTTGAGGTGTTTTGACTTTTGCCTCGAAACTCCCATGATTCAGTTCTTTGCAGACTTTTAATTAAATTTGATTAGATATGACAAGATATGATTTGACTGATGTCTGTCTAAAACAGAATGAGTAGGTGTATATAATGATGTTGCAAACCTCTCAGCTGATCATCGTAGTCAGCTGATACCTCGGTTATGAATAGCTGTGTTGAGTGATCGTTTTTTCAGCTGGTTCCCCCTCAGCTGAATAATCCTTCAACTTAGGCGTCTGGCTGAGCTTGATTCTTTCTCAGCTAGGTTCTGAATTCCAGCTGGGTCTGCTTCCATTCAGCTTGATGTTGCTTCGTCTGGGTTGAGTAATCCAAGTAATCCGCACAACATCTTGAATCTTGCTTCTATCAGCGGCTTTGTGAGTATATCAGCCCGCTGTATGTCTGTGTGAATTTTCTCAACAATCACATCTTTCTTTTCTACGTGATCTCTGATGAAGTGATGGCGCACGTCCACATGTTTGCATCTTGTGTGATGTACTGGATTTTCTGATATAGCAATCGCACTTGAGCTATCACAGAAAATTGGAACTTATCCAGTTTTCACTTCGTAGTCATCCAGCTGATGTTTCAGCCAGAGAATTTGTGAGCAACAGCTTCCAACTGCCATATATTTTGCTTCTGTTGTGAAGGTTGCGATGCACGTTTGCTTCTTTGAAAACCACGAGATCAACTTGCTTCCTAGGAACTGACATGTTCCTGAAGTTGATTTTCTGTCCAACCGATCTCCAGCGAAGTCTGAGTCTGAATATCCAGTCAGCTGTAGATTGTCTTCAGCTGGATACCACAGCCCAACATTCTGAGTTCCTTTGAGATATTTGAGAATGTTCTTGGCTGCTTGCATGTGTGCTTCCTTTGGATCAACTTGAAATCTGGCACACACTCCGACTGCGAAAGAGATGTCTGGACGACTAGCTGTTAGATACAGCAGGGAATCTATTATTCCTCTGTATTTGCTGGAATCAACTGACTTCCCTTCAGTTCCAGGTTCAATCTTCCAGTTGGTGTTCATTGGAATCTTTACTGTTCTGCTGGATTGAACTCCATACTTGGCGATCAAGTCTTTCACGTACTTGGATTGATTTATAAAAATCCATTCTGTTGATTGCTTGACTTGAAATCCTAGGAAGAAGCTCATTTCTCCCATCATAGACATTTGGAACTGTTTTGACATTATCTCTCCAAATCTTTGGCATAAGAATGTTGATCTTGATCCGAAGATGATGTCGTCTACATAGATTTGAACAACCAAGATGTCTTCTCCCAACTTGATGGTGAAGAGTGTTCTGTCTATTGAGCCCTTCTTGAATCATTTGGATACAAGGAAATTTGATAATCATACCAAGCTCGAGGTGCTTGTTTCAATCCATAAAGCGCGTTCTTTAGCTTGTAGACTTTATTTCCTTCTACTTCAAATCCTGGAGGTTGTACAACATAGACATCTTCTTTGATTTCTCCATTTAAAAATGCACACTTTACATCCATTTGATAAACCTTGAATTTGTGATGTGCTGCATAGGCGAGAAAAAGTCTGATTGCTTCCAATCGTGCTACTGGAGCAAATGATTCTTCGAAGTCAATTCCTTCTTGCTGTGTGTAGCCCTTGGCAACTAGTCGAGCTTTGTTTCTAATGATGACTCCAAGGGTGTCCAGTTTGTTGTTGAAGATCCATTTGAGTCCTATACTTTGACTCATTCAGGTCTGTCGACCAATTCCCAGACACAATTTCTGAGGAATTCATTTAGCTCTTCCTGCATGGCGTTTGTCCAAGGTACACTTTTTAAGGATTCTAGAATAGTTTGAGGCTCTGGAACTTGAGCTACATAACACGCCATTAGAGCTGTGTCTTCATCATAGACAGTCAGTTCTAGCTCTACTGAGAGTTGAGCTGTGTCAGCTGCATCTTGATGATCCGATGTAGCTTGAGCAGCTGAGCTTCTGGTTTTGACTTGGTAAGATGGTTCTCCAATGATTGCTGATGATGGATGATCTTCAATCCATCTTCTTCTTTTACGAATTTCTTCTTCCAGTTGATTGATGCTAGAAGTGGTTAGATTTCGTCTGGCTTGGAGTTGCTCTGGAGTTAATTCTTGAGAAAGAGACTCTCCTTGGATTGAGTTTTGAGGTGACTTCTGTAGAAGCTCTGCTGGAGATAGTGCTGGGGATTCAGCGGTGTCTGGATTTCCAGCTGATGGCATTCCCCCTTGATTTGGTGTTGGAGGTTCCTCTTGATTTCCAGCTGGTGGAGATTCCCGATTGATTTGAGGTTCCTTCTTTAGCTCATCATTCCATATTAATGGTTCGGCCAGATTCCTGATTCGATTCTCTTGAGCTTTTGTCTGAATCTGCCTTGAAGATTCTCCTTCATTTCTTCGTTTGATAGAATCTCTATATTCGAATGATGATTAGTCAAAGGTAACATGTGGAGTTACTTCGACTGTTTGAGTTCTTCTGTTGAAGACTCTGTATGTTTTACTCACATCAGAGTAACCAAGGAATACTCCTCTGTCAGTCTTCGCGTCGAACGTCTTGAGCTGTGTTTTTCTATTGTTTAGGATATGACATTTGGATTCGAAGACCTTGAAATATTCAATGTATGGGTTCTGTTATTCCATAGCTCATACGGCGTCTTTCCTTGCCTTGATGTGAGTAGAGAGCGATTCTGAGTGAAACAAGCTGTGTTGATTGCCTCAGCCCAGAACTTATTTGGAATGACAGAGCTGGCTAGCATTGAGATAGCTGCTTCTTTGAGTGTTCTGTTTCTTCTCTCTGCTACACCATTCTGCTGAGGTGTGCGTGCTGCTGAGGTTTGATGTTGAACTCTGTTCTTCTCGCAGTATTCATAAATAGTTTCATTCAGAAACTCCGTTCCTCGATCTGATCTGATTGACATTATCTTGCACTCCTTCTGAGTTGACAACCTTTCCAGCAGGATTGACAGCTTAGTCCTTCTTTCGCTCTTCTGGTACAGGAATGACACCATGTGAATCTTGAGAAGTCATCCACTACGACCAGAGTATATTTTCTGCCGTTGAAACTCGCTGGTGTTACTAGACCAAAAAGATCCATGTAAAGGAGTTGAAGAACTCGATCAGTTGACTGAACTGGCTTGAGAGAGAATGAAATTCTTGTTTGTTTTCCTTGTTGACACGCGCTGCAAATATGACTCTTGTCATAAACTTGATCTGGAATTCCATTAGCGAGCTGGTTTCTAGCCAGTTTGTTGATTGTCTTGAAGTTGAGATGATTCAGCCGTCTGTGCCACAACCAGCTGACTTCATTGCTGCACTTTGATACAAGACAAGTCTCAGGAGGGCTGCTGTTCCAGTCAGCGAAATATATATTTCCTTTTCTTTTCCCTCTTAGTAGTATCTGCTTGGTTTCCCTGTGCTTCACTGTGCATCAAACTTGACAGAAAAACCATTGTCGCAGAATTGGCTAATGGAAAGCAAGTTACGTTGCAGTCCTTGTACATAGGAAACATTGGGGATTATAACATTTTTAGTTTTAAATGTACCATAACCTTTGGTTAGACCTTTGGAGTTGTCACCAAATGTTACTTGTGGGCGTACATAGGAAACATTGGGGATTATAACATTTTTAGTTTTAAATGTACCATAACCTTTGGTTAGACCTTTGGAGTTGTCACCAAATGTTACTTGTGGGCCTGGACGCTCGATTTACTTCTGGAGTAGATGCTTTAAGTACGTCATGTGCTTGGAACATCCACTGTCCAAGTACCATAGCGTTCTCATCGACTCCTCAATGATGCGTCGATCCATTGCAACCTATAAAAAAGATCAAAATTTAGGTACCTAGTTTTAATTGGGTCCTTGTGGGTTAGACAGAGATCCTTTTATGACCCAGATCTACTTGATGACTCGAATTGGATCATTTGATCTGATGATCCTTCCAGCTGAGTCGATATACACATTCTTTGTGTTCTTCGGTTGTTGCTAGTGGGGTCTTGATCTCAGTATCTTCCCAGCTTGATGTCTTTGTTGATGTCCTGGTCTTTTTCGGCATCCAGCTGAGACGTTCCTTTGTCTCTGCTGTCTCTTGTGATATCTCGGCTGGAACTGGTACTCCAGCTGGTGATCATATGAGTGATATCCAGCTGGGTATCTTTTTTGATATCTCGGTTGATATCTTTCGACGTGTTGTTGATGTTGATGGTATCTGAACTGTCCAGCCTGCTGTCTTTGTTGAGTTTGAGCACGTTGCTGTCTGATCTGTGCTTGAGGTTGTCTCACAGCTGGCCTTTTTGATGCCTGCTGTGTCCTCAACGGTCGTTTCTGAGTTGCTGGAATTGGGTTTTCTTTTGCTCTTACAAACATTACCTTTGTTCCACTAGTGGAAGCAATGTTTGTGGCATCCTTCGATTCTTTGTAACCCAGTCCTGCTTTGAGTGCTGTTGGACGTTGTGCACTTATGATTTCGTCCATTGTTGTTGTAGCTTTGATGAGAGCTACCATCTTCTTAGATAGTACCTCTTCGGAACTTTTTAGCTCTATAATCTCAGCTGACTTCTTTTCTGATTCAGCTGTGGCCTTTTTCAATTCTTCCATCAGCTGTTTCTTTTCGTAGTAGAAGTCTTTCATCAGCTTATCTTGTTTCACTATTTTGTCTTTTAGTGAAATAACTTCCTCTTGGAGCTGTGTTGTATCAGCTGCTTCTGATACCTTTTTCTTTTCCAGTTCCACCTTCAGCTTGGCATTCTCACACAATAAGATGTTAAGGATCTCTTGAAGCTCCTTGGAATCGTTCATAACCTTCTCTACTAAACTCCAATCAGGTAGCCCTGATTCTGAAACCTGTGTAGAGTGTTCGTGTGATGGTGAGAGGTTAGATAGATTTTGAGTTCTTGACATTACCTCATCTTCATCAGTTCCGTCTGTCTATCCCATGGAGCATGTATTCCATTCAGGTTCATCATGAGCCATCAATGCTTCTTCTTCTGAGTCTGAAAATGGCATGTTATCATTTATTTTGTTGCACTCCGACTCCTCGTCGGCGATGTAGGCTCTCCTTCTGTCAGCTGCCTTAGCTTTCAGTTGGTCTTTATCTTTCTTGGATAGCTTAGTACAGTCTAGCCTGTAGTGTCCCGGTTCCTTGCAGTTGAAGCATCCTTCGTCTGTTCGTTTGTCAGCTGACTTCTCATCAGCTGCTGCTTACTTGTCTCTGTAAGTTCTTGCGAACTTCTTGTACTTGCCCTTGCTGGTGTTGAGTCTGTTGTAGTTTTTGACCAGCATGGCTATCTCTTCAAGTAGCTCTTCCTTGCTCATGTCCTTCTTGTCATTCTTTGATGACTCAGCTGACTGCATGTATGTGGATTTTTCAGAGTTAGCTCTGAACGCAATCTCCTTTGGCGCAGGTGTCAGTTCTCCATCATTCTGATTGCTTGAAGATTCTTTCATGGTAATCTTCAAGTTGTATTCGTTGGCTTTGAGCAGGGAGAATGATATTTCAGTTGAAAGATTACCCAAGTCACTTCGACTTTGGTGTACCACCTTGTATGTGTTCCATTCAGCTGTGAGCGCTGAAAGGACTTTTAGGTTCTTTTCACGCTGGGTGTATTTCCCAGTTCTGATGGTTTCAAATTCTACCACGATATTTGAGAATCTGAGTTCCATCCCTTCGATGGACTCGTTGACAAGCTGCTTGAAGTTATCAAACTTCTGGCAGGCGATTGTGAATTTATTTTCTTTTATCTCCTCCGACCCTTCGCATAGCTTGGCTAGGGTTTCCCACATCTCCTTTGCGGTGTTGCAGTTAATGATCTTGCTGAGGTAGGCGTTGGAGACTGTTGACGAGATGGTGTTTCTCGCGAAGCTGTCTAATCCAGCTTGCTTCTTTTCTTCTGAGGTATGTTCATTCTTTGGCTTGGGAATGAGCTGATACGTTGTCTGTCCACCATCTTGAGCTGGAACAAGCTCGTTTCCTTGTTTGTAAATGATGATGGGTCCGTCTGTGATGACGTCCCTCATCATGTCATTAGAGGTGGCAAATTTGGCCCGGCCCGATGGGCCGTCCCGAGGTACCCGGGGTTTGGGTTGGGCTGGGCTAGGAAATTAGAGGCCCGAAAAAATTCGGGCCGAAAAAGCCCGCCCAGATAGCCTCCCGGGCCGGCCGGGCTTCGGGCCAAAAAAACCAGGTGGTTTCGGGCCAAAAAGCCCGCCCAATAATATAATGAGGTTTTTAATTAATATGTTTTATTGTTACTTTTGACTTTAACCTAACCCTTTTTTCACTCTCATTCCCACCCACCCCGTCACCCGCTGCAAACACACTATCTGTCTCTCTCTCACTCTTACAGACTCGTCGTCTCTCTCAATCAGCTCTCATCAAACACAACAGCAGCAGCAACGCACCATCACCGGCGTCCTACTCCTTCTCCGCCAACTCCTACTCCCGTAGCCGCTACTCCACCCACCGAGTCTTTTCCGCCCACTGAGGCACCGGTTGAGGCGCCGACACCGAGCAAGAAGAAGGGTAAGAAGCACGCCGACCCTGCTCCGGCTCCTGAGCTTTCAAGCCCACCGGCGCCGCCGTCCGAAGCTCCCGGACCTGGCTCTGACGCCCTTTCTCCTGGTCCAGCATCCGTCGGCGATTTGGTAAGTAACTGTGGAAATTCTCAGCTGTGTGAGGAACTGTATAAAGATGGAGTTACTGATCTTACCTGCATCGATTTATCATCGGTTGCTGTTCAGAAGATGAAGCAGCGATTATCAACCAAGGGCTATAAAGGTTGGTAGCTTCTTGGTTTATGTATAATTTGCCAGGTAGTAGTGCAACTCATATTTATGCAGATGTGTCGAACTGTGGTATGTGATTTACGATTTGTTGAACTGTTGAGTTTTAAATGGTACGATGGTTTCGAAACTCATAGCATAGTTGCACTTCTGATACCTCCTCTGTCTTGCTAAGAGAAAAAAAGTCTGAATTTATGATCATATTAAGAGAAAAAAATTATTGTTCTCACAAATTGTTCTCTGGAGAAGTGGAATGATTATATATGGTGATTAATTTTGTTCTATTTTGAAGATTAAACATGTGCATGACATTGTGTTCAGTTTTCAAATTAAGCAACATATACTCCGAAATATTTATTTTTCTAGATTATGCAATTTTGTACAGTACACACGTCCTGCTGTAAGTAGGGGCTGCACGTTTATATTTTGTAACCGTGAGCCGTGTCGGTGCAGTATAGCGTCACTCTACCAAGTACCAACTGCTTAAGTAGGAATTGTTTGCTCCCCGAAAATGTACAAGCTCTCATTTGTGCGCGTAATTGGTTGCATGGTTTTAAAGTGGATGAAAATTTAGGTAATGATATATTAATATCCTTATTTTTTTTTAAATTTGTAATTTTTGCTTTGAATTATAACTATTTGCATTTTTTTAATAATATAGGTGCACAAGAAGTGGAAGAGATACATTTATCGAAGCAAGATTCAAATGTAGTTGATGTTTGATGATGAGAGGGACTTTTTATTTAATAATTGTTATATTTTGGATTGTTGTCTACTTTCACTAATGTTTAAGACAATGAAATTTTATTTGGTATAGTTTGAATTTTATTTGGTTAGTTTAAATTATTTTTTAACATTTTTTTTTCTTTTGTACTATCGGGCCAGTTTGGCCCGGTGGCCCGAAGGAGGGCTGGGCTGGGCTGCAGTTTTGGCAGCCCGAAAAAAATTGGCCCAGCCCGGCCCGAAAAAATGATTTTGGCCCGGTGGGCCGGGCCGGCCCGGCCCGCCTCTTTTGCCAGCTCTACATGTCATGATGCGCACAAAGAAAGCTTTTTAATCTGAACTTTCAGATTGCATAATCGTCGACCGAGAAGGTGGAAAGGTTCTTGTTAAGATAAGAATCCATGGAGATATGCACAGTATGAAATAATCAGAAGAGGATCTGTTCAGTTGACCACTGACAGATTGTCAAGAAATCTCTTGATACAGAAACATCGGTCTTTTGAACCACTGCTCTGATACCAATTGATGGTCCATGAGCTAGGTCTTTGGTGTAGAGGGGGGGGTGAATACACCAGAGATAGATTTCTAGAAACTTTTTCAAGTGTAAAACAGAGTTTGTGAGCTCAGTTATGAGTCCAGCTGAGGAAGGTCAGCTGGGCTAATAACTCAGCTGGCGGTGCGGAAAGTGGTGGTTTGAAAACTTAGCTCGATTGCTTAGAAAAACTCAGCTTGAAAATATTCTTTGCGTTTTCGACTTAGTCAAGTTATGCAAGTTTATAGACAAAACACAACAGTCCTTGGGGAGCAGCTGAGTATGCAAATTTGATAAAGATGCAATATGCAAATGGAATTAGTACAATATCTGAAAATAACGAGAAAGTAAAGAACACGAGATTTTACGTGGTTCGAAGTAACACCTCCTACGTCCACGACCAGATTCACTGGTAATTCACTACCACTTGGTTTCCAAGTACCAAGCAACTTCACAACTCTAACCCGAGCTGTGTTCCAACAGTTTACGGGCACTGTCCCTAACCTTTCAGTTTACGGGTACTGAAAAACCTTACAACCACTTGAATTTCGCGCTTCAAGCAAGCGTAACCTTGACCTAACCTTTCTGGATAAAGAGGGGTTTGGTTTGGACTTCCAACTATGACCGAGTTCTTACAATGAAGAACTTAGAGTTAGATGAACTCGTTCGAAATCTAGGCTTAAGATATACAATGATTTCTGCCTAGGATTCAGACGAAAAACTGGGCAGTTTCTGGACTAGAAACACTTTAAGATAAAGTATTCTTTGAACTATTTAGAACTGCTTGTAAGCTTTTGAAGGCTTGATAATTTCAGAGAATGAAAGCTTGTAGAGAGTTTTTCGTATCTGATCCTGAGGTTGAAGACGGGTTTATATAGGTAGAGATTCAAGACTAGCCGTTGGAGGAGCCATTTGAATCTTACCTACTCTTCTTAAATTCGAAATCTGTCGTTGGGCGTTTCTGCACCTGTCTTCATTAGAGTCACATCCTAGGTTCTGAAGTCTAGGATGCTGATTTGGCAATCCCTCATTGGTCGAGGTATGTTGATTTTCTCTGACACCGGGATCTCTGCCTTTGGAGCTGGCTTTTGAATTCAGAGCTGGATTGGGTAAACTGACTTGAAATGACGTCTTCAGAGTTAGTTCCCTTTGTTCTGTACAGCTGGACCAGCTGTGTCTTGAACTCAGCTCGATTTATCTTCAGCTTGATCCTGCTCCGTTTTGAACTCAGCTCAGCTGGAAAACTCAGCTGATAGTTGACTCCTGCTGTAAGCACAGCTGGAAAACTCAGCTGATAGTTGACTTCTGCTGTAAGCACAGCTGGATCTTCTGCTCTATTATCCGCTGCTGTAAAACACAACTGGATCTTCTGCTGTCTTCCGCTTCCTGAACCTGTAAACTTAGAAAATCTAGAGCTCAAACAGGCGAGCTGGAAAATACTAATTAGGTTGATGCGATCATCTGCTCGGTTGGAGAACAGTTGGGTTTTGGAATCAAATCAAAACTCTATTAATTTTCCCAACAGTCAGTTAAAGAAACTCCCATCAATGTAATCCATCAAGAAGTGAAATTATATCTAGAGGTATAAGTGAGTCGAGCTAACTCAAAGGATATTCGAGATCGACTCGAAAAATACTCGTAATCGACTCGGTATTAATCAAGTCGAGCTCAAGCTCGAGCTACTCGAGTAGATCTTGAGCCCGAATTCGAGTTTCATTAAACTTGGTGACAAATATGAATTTTTCACGTTGTTTAGGGTGCATTTGATGCTATTTGTTAGTGAAAATCCTGTTTGAAATAAGCATTTGCCTTAACATTGTTAGTTTTATGAAATTTTACATTTGTTTGCTAGTTTTGACAAAAATGCAGAAAAATGGAGACCAAATTTGAGTGAAAGGAGCTTGGAATGTCATAGAGGAGTTCGATACGAGAATGTGAAGAAAAAACGGAGGTCAATTCGGAGTCCAAACGAGAAACAAAGGGTCAAATTAAAAATGTTGCGCTTCCATAAGCTTCATGTGCGCGGGTGCGCGCCCAACCCGCTACTGAGAGTTGTTTCCATGAAAGCCAACCCTCTTTGCTACCAACACTATAAAGTGTAATCTATTAAAATACTCCTTTTTCTTTTTGAAAAATTCAAAATACACACCAACACCAAAACAAATTTATTATGCTCAAGATGACTATTATACCCATCTGTTTAAACTATTGACAGTCCAGAATTGCTATGGACAGCGAATAGTTATGTATTTCTTTATGGTTTCATTTATTGAGCATATTATGTTATTTTTTATCTACGCTTTCAAAATGGTATCAGAGCCTTAGGTTTATCTGGGAATTATATTTTATTTATTACTCTAAGTATTATCCTAATGGAGGAGACATCAAGAAAACATGGATCCGGATAATTGTCCGAGATTTGAGTGTTACAGGAATTATCTCCAAGATCTGGAGATAAAAAGAGAAAGAAACCAGATGTTAAGGACATTCTGGAGAGAATTGTTCGACTCTCGAGTCGTACGTGAAAGAAGGCTTGAATACATGGAGCCTTTCATGCAAGAAATTGAGGCAAGAGTTAGATTTGATGCAAATCTAAGCTCTCTCCAGTTCGAAGTGATAAACACCATGAGGAGAAACCATCAGAACAATCATATCTGATGGATCTAAAAGGATGTCCAAGGTGTGGACATTTCCAGGAACATCTCCAAATTTTGGAGAGAAGAAGGACAAGATACCAGAGTGATTTAACACACTGGCGAAATATGTTGAATCTCTTAGTTCAGCATAACCAGGAGAAAGAATTAATTGATTCTTGCCTCCAAGGAATAAAAAGAAAAGAAGATCTTCTCCATAGTTGTATCTGCCTTGAATGGGAGATAGAACATGCCATGAGAAGAGACCATTGGATCTATCTAGGAGTAAATTGGAATTAGCTCTGATAGAACCAAAGAAAGATAAAGGAGTATCATCTACTCTTTTATATCAAGAGATTACTCCAGATTCATCCAAGATATCGGAGGATCTGAGAGAAATACAGAAAACAGTACAACATTATGGCGATAGCCTGTATGGTGTACCACGCGATCTTTACAAGATTGTTATGAAACAGGATGAAATTTATAATATCCTGTAGGAGATCCAATCACAGATCGAAAAACTGGAGCAACAACCTCGTTCCAATCAAAGGAGGAATTCTTTTGGGAATGAACCCAATTATCCATTTCCAGTGGGAGAAACCAAGAAGGATCTAAACATAGAGGTCTTGATAAGAATTATTCGAGAAAAGAAAAGATGAATAATCTCGAAAGAATCAATCTTGACGACCTCCAGGAGTTAGCAGAATCTTTTGCTAACATGACGATGGTTGATTTAAAAATGAACCAGAATGTGGTTCAAAACCCACAACCGGTGAATCAACTTCCACAAGGAGCTATCATTGGAAATCAACAAGATTTTCAAAATGCACCCGAAGCCATTAATGTTGTCCAGGATTTTCAGACTGGAGCAAGGTATGATCAACATACCCCAAATGATGCATATATGGCGGCAAGAAGGCCACAACCAAAGGTGCAGGATACACCTTATGGTAAGGCGACCCTGGATCCAATTCATCCCTACGGAGTGATGCTCGATCTCGATGAAGTAAATTTCAAAGATCGAGAATCTGTAATTGATGAGTGGACATCGGCCTTGAGAATTGCGGCAGCAACTCTCGATTAAAACAAGGAATGATTCGTGAGAATCCTCGAAATGAGCCTTGCAGGAATTGCCAAGATTGCTTGGGAATTCTTTCCTCTGGATATCAAGAATGCATGTTTTGAAAGTGAAAACTTCACTGAACGTGTTCAGAATATGGCAATAATATTTAAAAGCCATTTTCTGGGAGAAGGATTTGATCAAGAAAAGAGAAAGAAATACTTGATGGCATTGTATAATCTAAGACTTGCAGTCCTAGATCATCAATCGCTTAACAAGTTTCTACAGCTCTTTACTCTTTATCAACATCAATCTAAAGTTGATGATAGAGTTGCGCTGGAAATTTTCTTTCTAAAATTTCCAAGCCCATGGAAAGAGATGCTGATTCGGGATTACGAAGCAGGAGATCCTGAAAATGTTGCAAGAAGGATGTCTTATGTACATCGAAAGCTCTCAGAGTGGTGTCAACAAGCAACAGCTCTAAGGAACATGAAGAAACTGAGGAGGATTAACAAATACGCTCCTCTAAACTGTGATGATAATGATCTGCCAACGATCATCGGAGGAGAACCACCAAGGCTGAAAAGAAGCAAGAAAAATAGGTTTCAGCCCTATCATAAAGGTGGACATCCAAAAAGAAATTCTTGGAAACCAAGAACCAGATGGTCAAGACAGAAGGCCAGATCTTATAAATCAGGCCAAAGGAGTGGACCATCAAGTAATAGGTATCCTTTCCGAGAAGATAATAAATCCCAAGGAAGGACACCTGCCAAGAAAACTTTCAGGAGAACTCACACTAGAGTTAATGAAAGTTTCAAGGATTGCAACTGCTGGACGTACGGTGCGAAGGGGCATATTTCCACAAATTGCCCTAACAACGATAGAAGATGTATCAATAAATTCGAATCCACTCCGGATATCGAGGATGCCATCTACTACCAAGAACTGATACAAGTATATCAGTTCGAAGATATACCCCAGATGAGAGTATATATGAACAAGAAGAAGTCTTCAGCGGAGAAGATTCAGAATGGTCTGATGGAACTAGATCGAAGTCAGACTGATCCAGAAATTGTTCATCAGGAGAAAGAGGATAGGACTGGATTCTCCAGTCATACAACTCTTTCTCAAGATCTGATGACAAAATCATGAAGAAGAGTCTGAATATACAAAAGTATCAAGGCTTTTCAGCAACTAACATACATCAAGTTCTGGGGAACTTTAATCTAAGGAGCAGGAAACAATAAATCGTCTATGAAATTTCTAGACGAGAAATGTCGCTTCCTATAGAGCTTACAGGAAATCAAGTGGAGATGCAGTTGATTCCAGCTAGTGACATCAGGGAAGATCAATCAAAGATGAAGCCCGAAGTCGCTGAAAAGATGAACTGGATCCATATTGGAGCAATCCAGTTGATGTTAAAATCAGCTCTCTTCACCGGAGTTCACACACCGATCAATATCGCTATATGCGATAAAAGAGTTAGAAATCTGAAAGATTCCGTATTGGGAACAATTGCGGGAGATCTTTGTGCAGGACAAGTAGTGGGAATCATCTATCCAAAGATTGCCTACAATCTTAATGATACCCATTTCAGCAAAGCTCTGACGCTTTATCAGGACTTTAAACGCAAGGATTTATTGGAGGAAGGAAATAGGCCTTACTCTATTACTTATCAGGTATCATATGCTCTTTCCAACTCACATCATACTGAGTTATTTCTGGGAAAGAAGTTCATTGAGATACCAGATATCTTCAACAATGTGACAACGGTTGTTTGTCCCGATAGAGTGGAAATTGCTCGGTTAAGAAATGTTGACATTCAAATCCGAGATAGATAAGTCATGAGACACGATCAAAGTCTCAGGATAACTTCAGGAAGATTATCCTTCCAAGGAGACAAAATTATGTCTTTTCCATATGGGAGAAGTCGGAGTCTCATTCGAGAAGCTCAACCTCAGACATCTCAGAGTAACAAAGTTCCAGTGAATCTGAAATGTCCCGAGGGATGGAGATAAGTGATAGTAAAATTTGACACTACATGGTGGGAAACCAACTTCCCTTGTAATGTTCTTTACTATCTACAGCAGCCGGAGATCAATCATTACAAAGGTACCCTGGAAATTGGGGGAAAAGTGATGGAGATCAAGGGTAGAGCTGGAAGAGAGGCAGTTTTGCTATTGGGTTTGGATTTTCTTGAGGATCACAGACCTTGGGCAAATAAAGAACATAGAATGGAAATCACGATTAATGGGAAAAAACTATTAATCAAATGACAAGTCAATTCTCCATATACATCTCTATAGGGATGTTATATGAAAAATATAAAGCAGAATATTTTGCTGCTTATATCGATTCAGGTGCAGAAATTTATACTGCAAAACGAGGAGTCTTTCCAGCAGAGGTAGAAGATGATCTACCCCAAATTGCAGGAAGAGATTTTTCAAAGAAAATTTTGCTCCTAGCTAAAGGAGTAAAAGAGACGGAAATTCTAATTGGCGGAGCCAGAGGTACATCTTGGTATAAGGTTAAAACTCCACCAATTTATTTCCATGATACAAGTGCAAATATTCTGTTAGGAAACAATTTCCTACAGATGTTCAAGAGATACATGCAGGATAATGAAAAACGGCAATTGGTATTCACAACCATTTGCGATCACAAAATCATTGTCCAAAGGCTCAAGGGGGCTTTTAATCGCCAGATACCATTGAGTTTTCAGCAAGCGTGGTGATGAAGGAAAACTTCGACACCCAAAAATGAAGGATCAAAGGAGATTCAGCGAAGCAGTGCTAAGCTGTATTAGGGAAGAAGATCTCAAAGATGAAGAGATCCAGATCCTCAAAGCATCTTTAATATCTCATCAAGATATTAAGGAAGAAATGCAGGTGTCCCTAGAAGATGTCAAAAGGAAGATTAAAAGGAATTACAATGAGAATCCTTTGGCATGGTGGGATAGAAACAAGCTCAAAGCTACCTTGAAGGTGAAGCCAGATAAGGAGTATGAGTTTGTTAGATACAGACCAATCCTGATGAACCTCAAAGATCAACAGGAGATGAAGGAGATAATCAAGGAACACCTTGATTTAAAGTTGATCGAACCAGGGAACTCACCTTACAGCAGTCCTGAATTTCTGGTAAGGAATCATGGTGAGATCAAACGAGGTAAACCCAGATTAATTATTAATTACAAAGGAATTAATGATATTCTGGAGTTTGATGGATATTTTATCCCTAGTAGAGAACACCTTATTAACTGCATTAGAAATGCTAAGGTATTCTCTAAGTTTGATTGCAAGTCAGGTTACTACCAGATTCGCATGTAGGAAGGAAGTAAGAAGTTTACAGTCTTCTCTACTCCACAAGGGCATTATGTTTGGAAAGTAATGCCAATGGGGTTGGCTAATACGCCCTAAATATTTCAGAGAAAGATGGATAATCTGTTCAAAGATTATTTTTCTTTTATGTTTGTTTATATTGATGACATTTTAATTGCATCAAAAAATATAGAGGAACATATCAAACATCTTGAAATCTTTGCAGATGTTTGTTTTAAAGAAGGTTTGGTACTGTCTGAAAAGAAGGTAGTTGTTGCAACTCGGAAAATGGAATTTCTGGGTATCGAGATTGATGAAGCAGGAATTATTCTACAGGACCATATTGTTCAGAAGGTCCAGAATTTTCCTGAAGATCTGAAAGAAAATAAACAACTTCAAAGCTTTTTGGGAGTTGTTAATTTTGCGGGACCATTCATTAAGAATCTCGCAAAACACAGAAAAGTTTTCAGTACATTACTGAAAAAGAATGTTCTGTTCATCTGGACGGAAGAACAACGACAGGGAATGAAAGAGTTAAAAGAGGTTTGCAGAAATCTCCCAAAACTCTCGATACCGCAGGACGAAGACGACTTGGTCCTGTATACTGATGCAAGTGATTATTGGTGGGCAGTAGTCTTAACCAAGATCACTCCTAATGGAGAAGAACCCTGCAGATACTGTAGTGGTTTATTCTCAGAAGATGAGGCCGTACGATGACACATCAACGAGAAAGAATTCTTTGCAGTCAGAAAGACGTTTAAAAAATGATCTTTATTTTTATTAGCAAAAAAATTTACTTTGAAAGTCGATAACACACAGGTTAAGGCTTTCTTAAGAAACAAGATGGAATCTAAGCCTGAAAAGGCTAGATTAATTAGATGGCAAGCTGAATGCCAATATTATATTTTTGATATTGTCATTGTGAAATCTCACGAAAATATTCTTGCAGATTTCTTAACAAGAGATAGAGCAAACTGATGTGAACTCCATTCTACTGGCCCATAGGCATCTCAGAGAAAATCTGGAGATGTTAACGGGAGAATGGGACGAGTGCATTCTGAATGCTGAACAAGCAGGAAGATTGCAGACTCTCGATAAGACGAAAGTCACCGAGAGAATACGAGCTTGCATACGGTCTCAGGGTCAACTCTGGGCTGCATGACAAACACCAATCCTTCGGGTGACCAAAGATCCTTTGGTAAAAGAAGAGTTTCGAGTACAGGGCTCTAAACCTGTAGCAGAGAATTCAAATACCTCTTGCCCAAGTTCTAAGGTGGTGGTATCTTCGGAACCATTGCCCCAAGAAAAAGATGATATTCAGGGGTCACACTCTGAACCATCATGTCAACCCAGCACTTCGGGGAAAAAAGAGGGAGAGATTAATCTTCGGCCAAGGACTGACACTTCTAAGATTAATACTGATAATATTGAAGTTTCTTCTTCTTGACAGATATATCAAGCTAGCTGGGAGAAGCTCAATACAAGGACTGGAATCAACCCAGAAAAAATAAGGGTTGATGTTTCAGGGAAATATCCTCGGGTGTGGATGATGCCAAATTAAGATCCACACGAAGTTAAAAGATGGTATGAATTTGGAGCACTTGCTTCGGTTTATACCACATCTCCATCATTCGCCGAAATAAAAAATCTACCTAAATGGATTTAAGAAGCGGTGTATATATGATACCTGGGCTAACAATCCACAGTTTAGCCGAGGTGACATTTTGGAGCTGTATTTTATTAGTGCAGCCCCAGAACCAACAGGGAAAGGAAACCATGAAGCCTTCCACTATATTAGGCTTCGAAGACCAGATGCACGCGCCTTTGAAAAGATCAAGGCGCCTACAGAGAAAGAGATTACTTTAGTCTCTACATTACCAGAAGACCTCATCTCCACCAGAAGAGCATGGGATTATGGGTCTGTCTCACAGAGATGGACAAAGTAAAGTTTCCGTTTAAATTCTTTCAGAATTCAGTAAACGGATCATTCCTTTTAAACACTATGACAGGAAAATCGACAAGATTCACAGAGGAAGCTTTCGAAAGAAAGAGGACCTTGCTCTGGGAAAACAAGATTGCGACGAGTAAAGAAACTCATCGAAAATACTGCAACATGGCTCATTTTGGAAACTGGTCTGAGCGCATCTGTTCGGATTGTCAGAACCAGAAGGAACCAGAGTTCGGGAAGGGATTCTTACCCAGAAGGGGAAAAGAGAAGGCTCGGTCCAACGAGCATCTCGAGCAGAAGGCGATGCCAAAAGCAAGGACGCCCAGGGCCCCGGGAAAAAAGTAGATTCCCGACACAAGTTGGTGGAGGCATGTGACTCCGAGCTGGAGAACCACCCACTACAAAGAAAGCGACAGCAGTGGGTGGATGAACATGAATTACCCATAAGAATCCAAATGGGTAAAGGCACATGAAGAACATTATCAATTAAAGATAATGCGGCATGATTGAGGCTGCACCGAAAGTCTATTGGCTTCACTTGAGAGTAGACGACAAAGATGGACCAAGCTTCACATGGGAAACAGGTTGGCTGAGGAAGATATCCAAAGCAATAATGCAAGAATAGGGGTTATCCGAACCTCTATATAAACGAAGAGTTGGAAGAGCAGAAGATCATCGAAAAATCTACACTTCATCTTTTCTGCTCTCTCAAAATAAAATTTTTTATAGTTCCTATTTTAGTATAGTTTAGTTTATGTATTTCATTTCCGCTACCATAGGTAGCTAAACAAGTCTGTCTCCTCCCTAAAGGAGATATACTTATGTTGTAATAAATATTATATAATTCCTAAATAAAGTTTGGGCTTTTGTTCATCCCTTCCAATGTCTGATTATTCTTTAAATACCGACTAAATACCAGACACCCCGAGTAGGAAACGAACGAGGGCTGTGCTGAGTGTTGCTGAAGGAGTCTTCGTATGGAAACCATCGGTTGCGATTGTGTGGTTGGACGAGGTCCCTAAAACTTCCGGTGGAAATACCCGACAGCATTACGGTCAAAAAGGTATGAAGTTGGTAGGCTTAGAATTTTTATACGGAAGTGTGATGAGCCTGATAGTATTGCATGAATTATCTCCATAATTGGAAAAATGATTGGAAACAACAAAAAGAAATAAAGAAATTCAGTAGAAAGGGTATAATGGTCATTTTGAGTATAATTAATTTTATCCCAATTAAAGGTGTATAACTAATTTTTTGAATTGCTAAAAGAGTATAAAGAATTTTCGCTCCACTATAAATACCCCTCCAAAACTAAAGCCCTATCATCCAAACCACCAACCCATCTCTACCCACACTATACACTTTTTCATACACCTGCTTGGGGAAGAATTGAAAAGAAAACAAGGATTTCAAGATTGGAGCTCAAGACCAAGGATTTGTTTATGAATCTGTTGTTTTCTTGTTTTTCATTTTTTTTTTATCTTTATTGGTGGATATTTACTTTTCATTATGATTAACTAAATTTCTCTATTTTAGGAATTGGACTATATGAATTTGTGATAGATTGATTTTATTTTAATTAATTTTTGATGGGTTATATTATTTCTTTGTATTTGTTGATTTGGTTGAATATTTGAATGGTTAGCTATTATTTGAATGTTTTTGTTGTGTTGATTTGAGGCTCAGAGACAAGGAATCGATACTAGAACCAAACATGAGACATAATATTACAATAGTTCGAGAGTGTGAGTGATGTTGTGAGGGTATTTGATCTAATGAGCCGTTAGGAGTAATATGCTAGTTTAGTGATCGGAGATGGCATAACTAGCTTGTAATCTACAACTCTAATCGTCCAGAGGATTAGAGTGGAAAAAAGATCGCTTTAGATAATTAGGATTTTATCAATAATTGATTAGTAGAGTTATAATTAATTACATATCCATCAAAATTTAGTTTCTAGGATAGCTTTATTTCCATATTCTCCTCCCATTATTAGTTTAATTATTGTTATTTAGACTTTATTTGTTTTCCTTAATTTAGTTTAACCTCATCAATTTATTTGTTAGTCTAAATAAATTAAAATAGTTTATTTGTAGTACTAGACTTTCGAACTAATCCTCGTGAAATACGATCTTGCTTGCCGAATATTACAATAGTCTCGTTCACTTGCGGGTTTTATTTGCTTAAAAGAAAAATGCGAACACTCTGCTTGATAGGCTCGCAAGCCTAGTAATGATTTTTACAATTTTATCATTATATTATTATTTAATTACAAATTTGTCTAAGCATATAAGAAACGAGCTCAAACCAACCTGAATTCGAGTTCAAGCTCGATCAAAATTCAACAGTCGAGCCCAACCGAGTCGAGTTCTCTCTCTCTTTCCTCCCTATGTAAAACTGAGAACTCAAAAAACTTAGCAAAATTAACAAAATGTTGAAATTTCTGAAGAAATTTTCGAATCAATTCGAGAGAGAGGCGTTATGGACCCTCAATTTTGAGGGGTTCATTATATTCCACCCAAACACAACCCAGCGCTTCTTCGCCCCTTCTGTATCGGAGACTTCAGCAATGTAATGAAGAAAGGGTTTCCGTAATTCCCGTTCTAGAAGAATGGGCAGCAGCTCAAGGTCCAAAATTAAATCATCAAGAACTTAAAAATATTATCAAAATCTTCAGAGAAAGCAGGCGATTCAAACCCGCGCTTGAGGTATTCTCACTCATATATTGTGCGTCAGTGTGTGCGTGGGTTATAATTTAGCGTTCTACCTAATTTCTCCCAATTCCACCTTTTTTATTGAATAACGCCATAGGGTTGAAATGAATCATAGATCGAACGCAATATATAATCCGTATTTTAGAATTTCCTAGGGTTTAGTGCTGTCAGTTTGAATGATCAGATGTATTTCATTGCTAGTGTTTCTATTGTTTTGCTTTTCATCCAATTAAAGAAAGTTTTTTTTTTTTTACTGTATATTGTTCTGCTGTTCCTGAATCCAAATCCCAATTGTTCACTGCAGATTTCTGAATGGATGAGTCGTAGCATGAAGGATTTTGCAGTGACCCCCGGGCACATTGCAATTCAGCTGGATCTAATTTCGAAGGTTCGTGGATTAGAACAAGCTGAGAACTTTTTCAATAGCCTCGAAGATGGTTTAAAACGTACGGCTGCTTATTCTGCTCTGCTCAACTGCTATGCTGATGCGAAATCTCTGGAGAAAGCAGAGGCCACCATGGAAGAGATAAGGAAGTTGAATGCTCCTAGTACTCTGACGTACAATACAATGTTGAGTGTTTACTCTCAGATGGTTGATGCAAGAGATGGAAAGTAAGGGTATTGATTATAATGTAGTAAAATACATCATCAGGTTGAACGCATATGCTGATTCCGATTGGGAGGGGATGGAGAAGCTTTTGATGAAGATGGAAGCAGATCCTATGGCCTCTCCGACTTACTATACTTATGCTATAGCAGCCAAAGGATATATCGGAGCTCGTGCTTTGGAAAAAGCTTCAGCCGCGCTGAAGAAAGCCGAGCATCTGATCAGAGGTCATCAGAGAGGGTTTGCATATCCAGGTTTAATAAGTCTTTACGCGAAAATGCTCAAAAGAGAAGATGTATATGAAGGTGTATACTGTAAAGCAAATCTTTTGTGCTTGTATACACGGTTTTTATTTCCGCTATTTCTCCCATATCTGATTTGATTGTTTGTCGCATAATACATAATGTCCCTTTGTCTCGTGTTATAGATTAAATGGTGTGTTGTAGATCACAGAAGATCATTTAATCAGTTTATCATGAGATATTAATCAATATTCAAGGCCGAGATAACTTTTGACAAGTTATTAGTTTAGCCTGTAGTATAAAACAAAAAGTAGTTTGTCTTAACTACTTGTTTATACTAATACGTACGTCTACGTATTGAAAGGATCGCAGTGAGACGTGTTCTTCTATTCTGACTGTTTGAGAAGGACCAAGGTCTCGGTGACTCGATAGATTTAAATTCTAATAAGTTATTATGTGTGTTCAAGTGTTTTTCTGTCACTTTGACTTACCATGGGTGAGAGTTATGAGTTAGCTCAATATGCCCCGTACCTTGGGTGACAGTAGCATTTGTTCGATACTTAATTAACTGTATTAGAGAACCATGTCCAGGAGACCCCAGGTTGATAACATTCCCTTAAGGAGCTCATTAAGTTTATCGTACTAAACCCTGTAGGTGGATTTAGTTATCCGGTACGATAATAATGTTGAGTGGTACTACTTAAGGAATTAAAGATATTAATTAATTTAAGCTGTCAGTAGCTTTAATTAATTAATGAATGTTCGACATCTTAAACATGTGGATTATCGAAGTTAAAATTAGAAGCCCTGATTCATCAGTGGGCTAGAGCGGCAGTGCATCACTAATTCTTTAGTGGAATGAATTAGTGATTATATGCTTATATTTATTATGGGCTTGAATAATAGGAAACAAACATATATGAGGCCCAACTCTAGCTTTCTAGTAGATCCCTAGAATGGCCCAAATGTCTCACACTTTCAAGCCCACACCACCACTTTGTCTTAATGGGCCTTGGCCCATAAGTTGACATATATTACTTCAAGCTCTCTCTTGTAACCCTAATTCAAGGACCTCCATTTTTGTTTGCCACCAAAAAGGAGTTACAGAGAGAGAGAGTAGAGTGGGTTGAGGAGTCTTGAGGATCTTGGAAGATTGCTAACCACGTGACATCCGAGATCGAGACGGGAAACATCCTAGAAGATCAACTAGTGAAATCGTACCACGAGCTCCAAATTCAAGAGAACGGTACATCGAAACCTTGTATGATGTTGTTTAAATCAATAGAAGCACGCTAGGAAAGATTATTGTATATAGAGTTAGATATCCGAAATAAATCCGTGGACAAAAGGAATCGACTTTCACTAGCCGTTCCTGCAAATTTGTATCAGAGCCCGGTCCGAATTTTTCGACTCTATCGGATAAATTCGAGTAGAATCTGTTTTCTTTGTATGTTCGATTTCGGTTTTTCTGCAGGCTGTTTTTTTGTTGTCTATCGTGGCCCCAAAATTTATTTATTCTCTCGGTCTGTAAATAAATTGCCACAAGCTATGCGCAATTAGATTAGATTTCCTCTTGTATTTTGTTCCTTGCTGTCCGCTGTAATGGAAGAAATGAAGATGGAAGTCAGAGATAGACGGCAGTGAAAGGCGGAGGTGGCGCGCTGCCGGCGGCGGTGGGCTGTGGTGCGCGGAGGCGCATGGTGCAGCACCAAATCTGCTGTTGTGGCGCGCGAATGGAGGCGAAGGGGTGCTGGTTCGATGCATATCAGCAGCAGCTGCTCCTTCCTCCATTTCCGGCGACGGTGATGTCGCGAACAGCAGCAGGTCAGATCTGGTCGGGCGGTGGTGCAGCAGGCACGCCGGCGGCGGCAGTGGCGCTCTTGCGCGCTGTTCGTGGCGAGCGACGTGCGTCTGTGGGACCAACCGTCTCCGGCAGCAGATCTGTACAGCAGCAGCTCCAGCCCGATCGACGGCGGGGGCGACGGGAACCGAGGTTGAAGGAGGGCAGGGGCACCCGACGGCGGCGGCGCTTTGCGCGTCGGATTGGCGTCTCGGAGGTGCTCAGATCTGTCCCCTCCACGGCTTCCATGGCAGCAGCAGCGCCGGCGATCTTGGACGGCGCGATTCCGGCAGCGTTTCTGGAATTACAAAAAAAAGAAAAATTAATTAATTAAATTCCGGCGAAACGGCGCCGGAAACCCGTTCCTACAGTATAGATACCCGAAATAGATCCGTGGGCAAAAGGGATCGACTTTCACTAGCCGTTCCTACAGTATATCGCTTGTGGAGTGTTCTCCGCAGCTATGGGAAATTACATTACGGGTTTATGTTTCTTTTCTATCCGCATTGGAGAAGTTGGATGATCTTGATGGCGCCAAGAAGAGCGTGGAGGAATTGCTAGAAAAAGAGGGTAGCTTTGACATTCGGATTCCTAACCAAGTCATCGGTGCTTACTGCAAGAGGGGTGAGGTAGAAGAGGCTGAGTTTATTCTAAAGAGAGTCGTGGAACAAGGGAAGGAGCCAAGTGAGACGACGTGGGGTCATATGGCGCTTGGATATTTCAAACGTGGTGGTCGGATGGAGGAGGCAGTGGAGACGATGAAGAAGGCTTTGATGGGCAGTTTTCCTGTTTGGAAACCCGATCTCACCATTGTAGCTGCCTGTGTAGAATACTTGAAGAAGAAAGGAGATGAGAAGGAAGTAAGACAAGTGATGGCGTTACTTGAGAAGCGTGGCAGTTTTTCTGCAGAGTTTGGAGAGAGAATAGGAAGATTCATTAACATGAGCAGGTAAGAATTTGATTGATTTTTGGTAGTTTACAATTACATGCTCAATTATTATGGAGCTTAGTTTGGTTAGCATCTTGATCATGTGATTTTTGCTAAATTTGAGTGTAGTCCAACATTTCTATTTAAGAAATTAAATTTCCTCTGTGTGATATTTATAGTGTTTGCTTAACCAAGATGGAGATAGGGATTGATTTGATCATCCCAGCCTACCACTAATTCTACAATATATGGATTGAGGCGATCGAATAATCTTCTAAATGGCAGAAGTTTGTAAGTTTTCATTCCTAAAAAAATCCTTATTTTTATTAGTCCAAGTGATTAACATCAGAGACTAAAAATAATTAAAATCAATCAAAGAGAGACGCACTCATTGAGCCAAGAACACAAATAAAACTCACTTGACTGAGTGAAAATTTACATTTGTTGAGGAAAGTTTTTATATTGAATAACCGACTTTCTTTTCTTTTTCCTTTCTTTTCATTTTTCCTTGATAAGTTTTAGGGATTTTACCAGTTCAATCGGTTCTGAATGAAAGAAAATTATTCTTCATTTATTCATTGGTTTTACGTGTTTTTGAGCCGCACGCCAAAAATTAATCAAATCTATACTATACTAAATAATGGAGTTTTGGCTTTATTTACACATATTGTCATTTTCCCTTCAAAATCAATTTAGTGGATAATAAGTATTGACCTTTAGTTATATTATGAATGATGATATATGTTGGTTAATTACTCTATACATCTCATTTCTTGATTATCATGTTTGAGCTTTAAAAATTGAATGATAATGGATTTTGGCTTATTTAATTGAATTTGGGATTATGTAATTAAATTTTTTACTTTTTATATTTATTATTAATATAATAAATGTTCTAATTAAACACAACACTATTTTGACTAAGATATGTAATTTTGAAAAATAAAAAATAAAAGATTAGCACAATGAATAGCTGCCAAAATAATTTTATTATTTTTATTATTTAGATTCGTAAATATTTTAAAAATATAATAGTGAAAAATATTAAAAAGATAATTAAAAATTTATATTTCAAGATGTTTAGAAGTTATCAAAAAAGAAGAATTATTAAAAATGTTAAAATTGGTTGAAATTATTGTAATGGTTATTCATCTTTAATTCTAATGGCATTTTGAAATGGTATTAATTGAAATTGTATTTTCAAATATATATATATATATATATATATATATATATATAATGATTGTTTAGAGATGTTTAGAAGGTAAGTGTTATGCTAATTTAAAAAAAAAACCTTAAATTATTAATGTAATTAACTATTTATTTTATATTTGGATTATTTATAATATATAAATATTATTTAGATGTTTATATGTAATTATTTAATAGTGTATTTAAATTGATTTACGTATATTTTGTTAATTAATTTTTAAACTTTATATTTTTTGGTAATATTAAGGATAAATTACCAATTAAATAGTTTTTTTTTAATTTACACATGCACACATGACTGAACCCCCAACCTCTTGATTGGTGTAGTTCGGATTATTTTTTAGATATCTTGATGAGTATGTTTACATATTAGTGTATGATAGTTTTATAGTGTAATGTTAAATGTATTGATTTTAAAATTTTCTCTATTTTTTTGTATTGTAAACTGAAAAATAAATGTATAAATTTTTAAATACTTATATATTTTAAATGAAGACATATACAAAATATTGGTTACTGGAAATATTTTGTACAAAAAATTTCTCAATAAGAAGTATATGTCATAATTATTAATGTTACTAGTACTACACCCGTGCGATGCACGGGGTAAGTTGAATTTTGATATTTTTTGTAAAAATAAAACAATATGAGTAAGGAAAATATATAAAAGAAAAGAAAAGTATCAAACGATATAAATTAAAATTAAATTTTGTTTAAAATTCATATATCTATAAATTCTAAAAAATTTCCCAGTAAACAATGTTCATTGTACATGCATGACTCTTATTATCTTTATCGCATATCAGGATCTTCAAACCACTTCGACTTTGTACTCTCGATACAGCGACGTTGAATTTTGTAAATGATTCCATGTATAGAATATCATCTGAAAGATTCTTCCAATACTTTTCCCAAATAATTAATCTCCAGTCTATTCATTGAATTAGCAAATAGTAGATTTACATACATGTCTCAGAGAATGAGCAATATTGTAGTGACTTGCCTCTATAATTCCGTCAATGTATTCTCTATCATCGTCTAACAAACCCAGTGCATAGCACACGTCACGGAATGATGTGTATTGTAGTGCACCATTTACGCCCCTTATCTTTGTAGAATTTCGGTCCACGTACAATATTGAGAAGCAATCTCAAATAGTACATCTCTCCATTTCCTGGATGTATGTAGAAAATCCTCCCGATTGATTTTACTTGTTGAAGAAAATCCGCACCCGTATGATGATCGGGTTAAGTTTAATTTTATTTTTTCTTTGTATAGAAGGATCTCAATGCTCATCTCAAGCAAACACAACTAATGCAAAAAACCGATCACACAGAATTAACAAAAATGTCAAATGTAGATAAATTTTGAAACAATTGAAATAGAAAAATAAAATAAAATTTTCATACCATTGATATAGCCTTTATTGCGGCCGGTAATTATTTTTATTAATGAAATAAAATAAAAATAGAAAACCTTTTTTTTTTAATAAATGGCAATTCATAGTTGCTATAAATATGAGTATTACTTAGATTCGGTTGATAGTTCTTACTTTCTTTCATCCCTTAATCATATTTTGAGTGAAACAATAAACAAATTATTATCATCATTGTATTGATGAAAAATTAGTGTCTAATGACTACATAATTTAACTCATCTCATAATATTTAATCCATTTCAATTTCTTACTTCTCGATAGACCATCATAAAATTAAAATTATTCATCTAATTTTGTAAGTATTAATTAATTGTGAAATGAATTAAAATTAAAATCCGAAAATGATCCAATATACATGCGTGTAGGGTCAAAGTCAGCATATCAAGGCATATTTGAGAGGAAAAAAAATTGAAATTTTTTTCTAGACTTCTGAAATATGATATTTCTTTTAACATGATGAAATATAATATTGAGCTCAAATATTAAAATTACATCGTCTATTCCTTCCGTTTATTTTTTTTGGGTTTCATCTCAATTCAATAAAGTATCTTTCTGGATTGACTTCGTCTAAATGCCAAAACCTCTAAAATAAATTATTTAAAAATCAACTATAGAGATTCAATTTTTCTTCATAAATTATTCTCAATTTAAAAAGACCATGAGAATTGCAAGAAGACTAATACGTATAATTTATATATGTAATATAATTCTAAATGCTCCAATATTTAGTACTATTATTCCAATTAACCAAAAATTAAACATCTCTTATCATACTAAATTCGAAGACTTACTACTAAGATATGATCCATTTCCGAAACCATATTATTATAAAATAAAATCTGAAAACTATGCATGTTATTTATATAAAAACTGAACAAAAAAAAATACACACACACGCACAAATTGTATTAGAGAAAAAGAAGAAAGCTAAAAAGAACAACAAATTAAATTGAAAATCATGTGACACCATCATTCACTCTTTCTTCATCTTCACGACAGTTTTATCTTCTTTCAAATTGATTGTAGAAGAAAATTTGTAATCATGCTTCTTATTCTACGCTTGTCTGATCGGTGATGTCTCATTTGAACAATCAAAAGGGTGATCATGCTTCCCATTCTTGCAAGTTCTACACTTGCAAGAATTGAGAGCAAATTTGTTTCCGTTCTATTGTTGATGATAGAAAATTTAACAAAAATGCAGTAAAAAGTGTGAATGATTATGGTTGCGGATTTCTAAAATATATTGGCAATTTTCTTTATGAATTTAAAAAATAAATTAATTGGTTGCCATGAATGATGCATTATATTAATTTATAGAGTCTATTATTGAATAAATTAATTGGTTAGCATAGTTATTGCTTTTGTAACTTATTATTTAATTGATTGCTTGGAATTATTAATATACAATTATGATATACCATTTAAAAAAATATTTCTATAAATGAAATATTAAAAAAATGAAAAATAAAAGTGACTATAAATGGCAGGTCGGCCTTGCTATTATAGTAGTAAAGATGTTAAAAGCATAACAAAGTAAATGAGTTCATTGACTCAAAGGTATATTCTTTCAGCAAAATATATAAACATACATACATACACATTATAATCAATCGGAGAAAAAATTTAATAGGTTGTAGAGAGAGATAGAATTCAATTCAATTGAGACTGTTCAACTTTTATATAATTAAGAAAAATATTTCAAATATAAATTTTCTAATTTTCTCATTGGCAAAATATTTTAAATATAAATTAAACAAAACAGTAACAAAAAAAATAATCAATGAATAATCTAGTACAACTTTTAAAACTATACATTCTTGACCAAATCATAGATCTCTAAACTTTTTTTCTTATCATGAACTTCTTAAGGAAGAACGAAAAGCAATTGTAATGCTCTTGTACGGTAGCTTCTTTCATATCAATCATGCTTTCTTTCGTCTTGAAAGGCAAAATGAAGGCGGACGGAATGACGGAGGTTATTAGAATTATAATAGTTGAGAAGCAGGATGCACAGTTAGAAACTTGTTGATCATGCTTGCACAACCTAAATCAATTGGTAGCAAACGAGACCAACTATACAAAGAAGATGAAGTGTGTGAGTATTTTTGCTTGTAGAATTCTAGATTATATAGGCACAAAATCAATAAAATTAGGAAATAAATTAATTTGTACCATTAATTTTGATTTTGTAACGTCTTTTATTAATTGCATGATTGTAAATTATTAATAAATAATTGTAATATTCCATTTTTACTTATGATTTCCAGAATCGGAAAGTCAAAAATTAAAAAAAAAACTGAAAATAAAAGTTTCTAAAAACGACAATCCGGCCTTACTATTATAGTTTATAAAGATTTGGATTTAATGTTTCTTTTTAAAAAATATTAATGTAATGCATGAATTTTATATTTTATTGTGTTATTCCATAATTAACATATTAGATGATTAATGCATTTTATGTGTGATAGACAATTTTTCGACAATTTTATGTGGATATTTCAAGAGTTTTGAATTGAAAAGGTTTGAAGATATTGGTACGTGGTGTTGTGTAAAAAGAATTTTTTTCATAATGTTTGATACTCCATTCGTCCACGAAATATATAGCACAACTTTAGTGACACGAGAAGAGCATGAACCAAATTGACATAATATACATTTCAAGGACGGAGGGAATATGTTGTACTCCGTCCGTCCCATTTATATAGGCGGATTGAAATTTTCACAAGGATTAAGAAAAATTATTGGAAAAGTAAATTATGTAGTAAATTTCTTAATATGCCCCTATTTATTATTTGACTATGTATTTTTTATGAGTTAATCAAATAATTAAAAAGGGATATAATAGAAAATGAGTTAAAAAATATTACTTTTTATGGAAACAAGCCTATATATTTGGGACATCCGAAAAAGAAAAACAAGCCTATATAAATGGGACGGAGGGAGTATTTGTTAATGTTATACTTAAAAATGTCATTAATTTATATGCTGAAAAATTAATATATTATTATTCTCTTTTGTTGCTTGAAATTTTATACTCCCTCCGTCCATAAAACATAAGTCACGTAGTGTAGTATCCCGTCTTTCTTAAGTAATTAAAATAATTAATCTTCTGAGAAAGACAAGAATTTTAGTAAAATAAAGATTTTCTTTCCGAAAATTTTACCCGGCAGATATATTCTACCGGAAAAATGAGTTTTAATTAATTTTTATCGTCTCGGTTGATCCGAAACGAAGAAGTTTTTACATTTATCAATAGATGATAAATGTTTAGTCATTAATTGACTAAAAGAAGAATTTAATTTAATTACGTGAAATTTTACGTAATTAATCGCTTAAAAATTTAGTTTCGGTTGATTTGAAAATTGCTTCGAATCTCCGATTCTTTCTATGAGATTTTTATCTAAGGTTCGTGAAACCTTAATATTAATTACTGTGTTGAGAAATTAGAGAGTTATTAGAAGATTAATTAGTTATTAATTAATTGAATTAATAATTAATTAATTGAATTAAGCAAAACTTAGCCATTAAGTTTTAATTAAATAATAACCTACCCTATAATTCTAAACCTAGGTTGTTAGATTATATTTATCTAACTCTCTCATCTCTCATCACTCACACACGCACACCACAATACAAACATCTCACTCTCTCTCTCGACACACACTCACACACACTCCACCATTTTCCTCCATTGTTGCAAGCTTAGAGCTTGAGGATTCAAGAGTCAATACCTTAAATCATTCTCAAGTAATTAAGTAAGTGTATATAGTTGTTCTTATATACTTATAGCTCAATTTCTATGCTTGAAATTTTCTCTAATATTTATATGTACATATATGATCGAAAATTTGGGAGAAATATTGGAAATGGTTAGATGTTCTTCATATCTTAGTATTATGCTTGTATGATGAATATATAATCATTGGTATGATTAAATCAAGCATGAAGAACCCTAACCCTAATTCTACTATTTTCGAAATTTTGGAAGAAATTAGAGAAAGTGATGATATGATTTTAATCTCTTGGTATGATGTTTATATGTTGTTCATATGATGATATTATGATGATTAGATGATCAATTATTAGCTTAAGAAATGCATGAGAAACCCTAGATATAGATATATATATATATATATCGAAATTTTGAAAAGAAATGAAGAAGTGATTGTTTGATGTTATGATCTTCATGAATTATGCTTAGAATATGATTATAAGATCAAATATGTAATTAGATTTAAGCATGGAAAACCCTAGCTATCAATTGGCAATTTTCGAAAATGAGAAGAAAATGGGAAATAATGAATACATGAATTGTATGATTGATTTAATGATATAAATGAGTTTAGTTAAGTATTTTAAGAATGTTTCATGTTGGAAGTAATTAAAAATTTCCAACCAATTTCATTTTGAGAAAATAACCGATTAAATAAGAATATAAATTAGGGTTTAATAATGTAATGTTATATGATGAATTGAATGATTCAATTAAAGATATATGAGATAAATGAAGTATTTTAGATCAAGAGATAATGAAAAATGAGTTTGATTAACCCTAGAAACCCTAGAAAATCGAATTAGGGTTCTTAAATTAGGGTTGGAAGATTAATACTTAATTGAATAAAATTAAATGAACAAATGAATTTAAGATGATAATTAAGTATAATAGAAATTAGAAAGAAGAGAAAATAATTCTAGAAATCCTAGAAATGAAAACTACCGAAAAATTTAAATAAATAAATAAAATATTAATTAAATTTTAATTAAGAAATTAATTGCAATTATGAACTTCTTAATAAAAATTAAGTGTTATATAATTTTCTGGAAATTTAATTCAAAGTAATAAAGATTTTTCTATTTATGGTTGATTTTCCCGATTTGGGAGTTTATATGTTTAATTGAGTTAATGTGTGTATTTAAGGTATAATTATGTTTGTTATAATTAAATAACGGTATAGAATTAAATTGAGAATTTTCTGAATCCGTTAGACGGATTAAAATCGATTTAGTCAGTTGTGATGAATAGTAGTTTATAAATATTAATGTTGTATGAGAATTGATTAATATTGATGCTTAATAAGGAATTTAGATAGATTAAGATAGATTAAGAACATTTGAAAAGTTAAGATAGGAATTCTCGAATTTCATCAAGTTACGACGTAGAAATTCGAATAGAATTTCGTTAAGAATATCGAAGTCGTTAGTCGATAAAAGCTCTCGTTCTAAAATCGTTATTCCGTTTCGATTAAAGGAGCAAGCGGAAGCGGGAGCAGAAACGTGAAGTAAAAGGGCTACAAGCGTTAGAGTTTAAAGTTTAAAGCTTAAGTTTATCAGGTGGGCTTTCTAAACTAAAATATGTGAAAAGCATGATATCGTATGTTTTACAAAGTTTTGATACTTGCCAAATGATTTTTAAAATGTTTAAGTATGTTACCATCTACTTCAGAAAGACGAATTCGGTTTCACGCAAGGTGAAATCTGTGTACACATTGGTAATCGTGCGCATTTCTTTGATAGGCCGATTATTCATAATCGTGAGCCTTTCCTTGATATGCCGATTACAAGTGATTGAGAAAGAGGCCTCTTTCTCATCACCATGATTTATTTGTAGATATGGTTCATACTGTTATAAATGTCTGCAGACAAATGAGTTTTGAAAAGAAAATATTTTTAGCATTTTACGAGTTGTTTTCAGAAAATCCTCGTAGTATGTTTTCTGGCAAGTTTTCATATATAGCTGTATTCAGCAAATTTTTCAAATGTTTTCGGCATGTGTTCACTGAGTACGTAGTACTCAGCCCTGCATGTTATTTCTAAAACGTGCAGGTTAGCAGGGATGCAGATGACGAGGCTGGATGGATGTTGGTTGTTGTTGTTAATATTTTGAAAAATAAAGAGCCTAGATTATATGTCGTCATACATATAGTCTTTCGTATTCCGCTGCCATGTTAAGATGATTTTATTAAATTATGATGAAGTTGTTTAAACCCTAGAGTCGATCTATGTTTTGATAGTTGAACTCTTTTTGTCACAGTTTGCGTGAAACTTAGTCTTGATATGTATTTAATAAAATCTCTATTCCATGAAGCTTTGTCGAACTCGAAACATTTTTCTTTATCTTGTTTTCTTGATCCTCAAGTCATTATATCATCTTCTTGATCAATTGTCGATTATTGGGTTGATCAGGTCTTTTGATTCCGAGTGATTCGAGTTGTGTTTATTGATATGTATGCCATATTAAATTCAGTTGATCGTCTCGAGTCATATATGTCGTATTATTCTATAATGATGAGTTGTTAAGTATGGTTATTCTTTTGAACGATAGCCGGGTCGTTATCTTAATTTCCTTTGTTAATCATAAATTGTGTAAGTCGTGGGACCTACCGGCCTTGACATCTAATATCGAGGTTCGGGCTGCGACACGTAGGGTGCGATAAGGATTTTAATAAATGTTAGGTATGTAATATTTGAGTAGAGAAAGAGACCTACTATAATGAGTAGTTGTGAGGTATAAAATAATGAATGTGTGTGGGGCATTATCTCAAAAGAAAAGTGGTATAAATATGATGGACACCCAAAAAGAAAATTGTGTCCTAAATATCATGGATGGAGGGAGTAATTAATACTCCTTATGATTTGATGATTTATATATTATATATTTTTAAAATGCATTCTACCGTGCAATGCACGAGTGCAATACAAGTAGAGGATAAAACACACCACCGTCACCATTTTTATCACAGAGCGTCAAAGGGACTCGAGCACATAGTTTAGACTTTAGATAATGGACTGAAATTATTAATTGAGCATATACATCAAAATAATCTATATTACCATAGTCATCATGAAAATAATTCATACTCCCTCTGTCCCATTATTCTTGTCTTGTATTTCTTTTTGGGATGTCCCGTTATTCTTGTCATGTTTCCATAAAAGGAAATATGTTTCTCTCACATAAAGTTATGGGCTTCACCACTTTTATCTTTTTACCCTTTAAACACCATTCTCCTTAATACCCGTGCCCAAAAGAAATGAGACAAGAATAATGGGACGGAGAGAGTATTATTAGTATTTTGAATTTTGATTGCAGTTTGTTATTTTATATGAACATCTTAAATTTTATCTTGTTATCTATACTGATTGGTGTTCCATTTGATTTTAATGTTTTTTAGCTCATGTATCACTATTTTAATCTTCTTTTATTTATTTTTGTTTTTTGTTTTGTAAAGAATGGATACACACATTACGCAAGATCCAAAAGGTCCGGGTAGAAATAAAAGAAAATGTAATAACGAGGAACATGCTAAACTTATAGAAGCACTACTTGATATGGTAAATCTTGAAAAACTTAAAGCTGAAAATGAGTTCAAACCTGGGTACTTGAATTATGTGGAGGAGAAACTGCAAGTTATTTTGCCTAACTCAGTTTGAAGGCTAAACCACACATTGAGTCAAGAATTAAAACATTGAAAAGAGATTTCACTATTGTCTATGATATGTTGAATGGTCCCAATACAAGTGGTTTTGGAATGGACCATATCAAGAAATGTATTACAACGGAAAAATCTGTATGGGATGCATATTTGAAGGTTAGTTTTATTTTACCTTTTTGAATGTTACAAGTTTTTATTTTATATCAAATATTAATAATACATATTATATACTTGCAGAATCACCCTGCTCATTCAGCTTGGCAAAACAAAACATTTCCATTTTATGATGATTTGATAATTATTTTTGGAAAAGATAGGGCAACAGGAGCTAATGTTGAAGGTCCCGACGATATGATGGAAGAGATCCACAGAGAAAATACAAGTAATACTATAGATGATAATGTAGAAATCACAATAGACTCGAGTGACCGAGTCTAGATGATTTTGTTGCATCATTTTCTCCTCTACGGTCTCCTACAAGTGAAGGGATTCAAATTCCAAAAAAGAAAAAGAAAAGTGTGAGTTCTGATAATTCGACTGTGATGGCCAATATTAAAGAAGCAGCTGCAGCAATTGGAAACGAAATTGCTAAAGCTAGTCAAGTTTTTAGTAAAGCAATTGGAGTTGATGCTGAAATTTCAGAAAAGAGACAAAGAATTGATTCGGAAATAATGAAGATACATGGTCTTACAGTAGCAGAAACTATCAAAGTTGTCTGCCAAATAGCAAGTCGCGATGAGTTGATTGACGTATTTTTTAGCATGAATGAAGAAGGAAAAGAGCAGCTGGTTAATGCTATTCTAAGTGGCGACGTTTAATTTATTTTCTTGTTCTTTGTTTAAGCAGATTATATATTGAAATACATGTCATAGACTTTATATTTTTTAGTTTACCACGTTGAGATGAAAATGTTTTTAGTAAGCTATTTTTCAATCTGCTATCTTATTAACATGCTGCAAATTACGACGATTATGCATTTGTCAAAGAGAATTATTTTGTTGGGATTATTATGCAATTTTGTGAATGGAAAGATAAATATACATGGTATACGTGGCTAAGAGGATACATATATCATATTGAAGTCATAGAGGGTTTAATAATTTTCAATTTTTTAATTTGTATTGATTTTGATCACAACGTGAAAAGGGTTTGAAGTTGTAAGTTAGAATCATGTTCATCTGATCAATAATATAAAATTTGGCGATTGATGTTTATTATATTTAATTACCAACAAAAATTATTTAATATACAATTTGAATCGTATACAATTTTATGCAAAAAATATCTTGCAGGGTATATTGGTCAATTTACAAAAATATTCCAATTATAAGGCATTTCATTCTTATGTACCATCCATAGTAATGGATTAAAATTAGGAATGATCATTTCATTCCTTATGTGTACCAACCATGGGAATTCTATTACTTAATTCATTCCATTACTGATATCATTCCTTTCCTGACTCATTCCATTCTTTTGTACCAGCCATCCCCTGGGGATGGCTGGTATGCTGGAATGGAATGAGAATGGAATGATCATTACTGTCTCCATTCCTAATTCTATGGTTGGTGTATTTTTTTCAGAGTGAACGATCATTCCTTAAGGAATGACTTATCCCATGAGCATGGGTTTAGCCATTCCTTCCCTCCCCTGGTATTAGCTAATCCCCATCTTCAGGAATGATGATGATGATGATGATGATTATTATTATTAATATTATTATTATTATTATTAATCGTATAATAATTAATAATAATTATTATTATTATGAAAATAATTATAATAAAAAAATAATATTAAAATAATAAGAAATAATAATAATTAATAATATTATTATAATAATAATAATTAATTATTATTATTTCTTATTATTAGAATTAATATTATAATTATTAGTATTAATATTATTATAATAATTATTTTTAAGCTAATTATAATAATTAAATTAAAAATAATAATTAGTAAAATCATAATAAATAATAAATATTATTATTAAGCTAATTGTAGTAAGTATAATAAAAACAATAAAACTAAAATAATATTTATTATTAGTATTAATATTAATATTATTAAAATTATTAATAATAAGCCAATTATAATAAGTACTCCCTTCGTCCACCAAAAGTTTGCATCAAGAATTGCGATACAGATTTTATTATTAACCGTAAGAATAAAATTAGTTAAGGAATGATCATTCCATTCCTGATGTATACCAGCCATAGGAATATTATTCCTTAATTCATTCATTTCCTACCTTCATTCCCTTACATGGGTCATTCCATTCCCACTAAATTCTATTCTTTTGTACCAGACATCCCCTAAATTCTTAGCACAAGCTCGTCGGCATGGAATGACAATGCTCATATTTTTTTTCTTTAATTTAATCTTATTATTATTGTTTAAATCTTTTAAATATTAATGCCCTTTTAATTAACCCAAATATTATAGGGACAAAATTCCTTTTACACACTTTGAAAAACAAAAAATGAAAAATACACACTTCTTTTGAAATTAATGAAAAATACACACTATAACTATTATACCCTTTCTGCTGAATTTCTGCATTTTATTCTGCTTATTCCAATCTCATTTTTCAATTATGGAGATAAAACATGCAAAACTATCAGGCCCATCACACTTCCGTATAAAAATTCTAAGCATACCAACTTCATACCTTTTTGACCGTAATGTTGCCGGGTATTTTCGCCAGAAGTTTTAGGGACCTCGTCCAACCACACGATCGCAACCGATGGTTTCCAGACGCAGACTCCTTCAGCAACACTCAACACAGCCCTCGTTCGTTTCCTACTCGGGGCGTAGGGTATTTAGTCGGTATTTAGTCGGTATTTAGAGAATAATCAGACACTGGAAGGGATGAGCAAAAAGCCCGAACTTTATTTAGGAATTATATAAAATTTATTACAACATAAGTATATCTCCTTTAGGGAGGAGACAGACTTGTTTAGCTACCTATGGTAGCAGAATTGAAATACATAAACTATACTATACTAAACTAGAAACTATTACAATTTTATTTTTGAGAGAGCAGAGAAGATGGTGTAGAAGATTTCTGATGGATTTTTAGATGCCCTTCTGCTCTCCAGCCTCTTGTTTTATATAGAGGTCTCAATTTCTCAACCTCCTCCCTTCATTATTGCCTCGGATACTTTTGTTCCGCGGCCAGCCTGTATCTGACTCAGCGTAGGACCACTGCTGTCGTCCATTATTGAATAAGGACGCCAAACTTTCGGTGCTACTTTTATCAAATCGCATTATCTTCAGTTGATAATGCTCATTCTGTGCTTTTACCCATTTGTCGTTTAGTGGGTAATCACTTTTCCCTCCCACCCACTACTGTCGTTTTCTCTTTAGTGGGTGCTCCAGCTCAGAGTCACATGACTCCACCAACCTGTGTCGGGAATCTACTTTTTTTCCGGGGCCCTGGGCGTCCTTGCTTTTGGCAGCGCCTTCTGCTCGAGATGCTCGTTGGACCGAGCCTTCTCTTTTCCTCTTCTGGGCATGAACCCCTTCCCGTTCTGGTTCTGACAATTTGAACAAACACGCTCAGACCAGTTTCCAAAATGAGCCATGTTGCAGTATTTGCGATGAGTTTCTTTACTCGTCGCAATCTTGTTTTCACAGAGCAAGGTTCTCTTTCTTTCGGAAGCTTCCTCTGCGAATCTTGTAGATTTTCCTGACATAGTGTTTAACAGGAATGATCCGTTCACTAAATTCTGAAAGAATTTGAACGGGAACTTGACTTTGTCCATCTCAGTGAGACAGACCCATAATCCCCATGCTCTTCTGGTAGAGATGAGGTCTTCTGGTAATGTAGAGACTAAAGTAGTCTCTTTTTCTGTAGGCGCCTTGATCTTCTCGAGGGCGCGTGCATCTGGTCTTCGAAGCCTAATATAATGGAAGGCTTCATGGTTTCCTTTCCCTGCAGGTTCTGGGGCTGCGCTGATGAAATACAGCTCCAAAATGTCACCTCGGCTAAGCTGTGGATTGTTAGCCCAGGTATCATACACCGCTTCTTGAATCCACCTGGGTAGATTCTTGATTTCGGCGAATGATGGAGATGTAGTATAAACTGAAGCAAGTGCTCCAAATTCATACCATCTTTTGACTTCGTGTGGATCTGAATTTGGCATCATCCACACCCGAGGATATTTCCCCGAGACATCAACCCTTATTTTTTCTGGGTTGATTCCAGTCCTTGTGTTGAGCTTCTCCCAATTGGCTTGATAAACCTGCCAAGAAGAAGAAACTTCAATCTTATCAGTATTAATCTTAGATGTGCCAGTCATTGGCCTAAGATTAATCTCTCCCTCTTTTTCCCCAGAGGTGCTGGGTTGACATTATGGTTCAGAGTGTGACCCCTGAATATCATCTTTTTCTTGGGGCAATGGTTCGGAAGATACCACCACCTTAGAACTTGGGCAAGAGGTATTTGAATCCTCTGCTACAGGTTTAGAGCCCTGTACTCGAAACTCTTCTTTTACCAAATGATCTTTGGCCACCCGAAGGATTGGTGTTTGACATGTAGCCCAGAGTTGACCCTGAGACCGTATGCAAGCTCGTATTCTCTCGGTGACTTTCGTCTTATCGAGAGTCTGCAATCTTCCTGCTTGCTCAGCATTCAGAATGCACTCGTCCCACTCTCCCGTTAACATCTCCAGATTTTCTCTGAGATGTCTATGGGCCAGTAGAATGGAGTTCACATCAGTTTGCTCCATCTCTTGTTAGGAAATCTGCAAGAACATTTTCGTGAGATTTCAAAACGACAATATCATAGATATAATATTGGCATTCAGCTTGTCATCTAATTAATCTAGCCTTTTCAGGCTTAGATTCAATCTTGTTTTTTAAGAAAGCCTTAACCTGTGTGTTATCGACTTTCAAAGTAAATTTCTTTGCTAATAAAAATAAAGGCCATTTTTTAAAAGCCTTTCGGACTGCAAAGAATTCTTTTTCGTTAATGTGCCATCTCATGGCCTCGTCATCCGAGAATAAACCACTACAGTATCTGCAGGGTTCTTCTCCATTAGGAGTGATCTTGGTTAAGACTGCTGCCCACCAATAGTCACTTGCATCTGTGTACAGAACCAAGTCATCTTCGTCCTGTGGTATCGAGAGTTTTGGGAGATTTCTGCAAACCTCTTTTAACTCCCTCATACCCTTTCGATGTTCTTCTGTCCAGATGAACGGAACATCCTTCTTCACTAATGTACTGAAAACTTTTCTATGTTTCGCGAGATCTTTGATAAATGGTCCCGCGAAATTAACAACTCCCAAGATACTCTGAAGTTGTTTCTTTTCCTTTAGATCTTCAGGAAAATTCTGGACCTTCTGAACAATATGGTCCTGCAGAATAATTCCTGCTTCATCAATCTCGATACCCAGAAATTCCATTTTCCGAGTTGCCACGACTGCCTTCTTTTCAGACAGTACTAAGCCTTCTTTATAACAAACATCTGCAAAGATCTCAAGATGTTTGATATGTTCTTCCATTTTTTTTATGCTATTAAAATATCATCAATATAGACGAACATAAAAGAAAAATAATCTTTAAACAGATTATCCATCTTTCTCTGAAATATTTGAGGCGCATTAGCTAACCCCATTGGCATTACTTTCCAAACATAATGCCCTTGTGGAGTAGAGAAAGTTGTAAACTTCTTACTCTCTTCTTCCATGCGAATCTGGTAGAAACCTGACTTGCAATCAAACTTAGAGAATATCTTAGCATTTCTAATGCAGTTAATAAGGTGTTCCCTACTAGGGATAAAATATCCATCAAACTCCAGAATATCATTAATTCCTTTGTAATTAATAACTAATCTAGGTTTACCTCGTTTGATCTCACCATGATTCCTTACCAGAAATCCAGGACTGCTGTAGGGCGAGTTCCCTGGTTCGATCAACTTTAAATCAAGGTGTTCCTTGATTATCTCCTTCATATCCTGTTGATCTTTGAGGTTCATCAGGATTGGTCTGTATCTAACAAACTCATACTCCTTTTCTGGTTTTACCTTCAAGGTAGCTTTGAGCGTGTTTCTGTCCCACCATGCCAAAGGATTCTCATTGTAATTCCTTTTAATCTTTCTTTTAACATCTTCTAGGGACACCTGCATTTCTTCTTTAATATCTTGATGAGATATTAAAGATACTTTGAGGATCTGAATTTCTTCATCTTTGAGATCCTCATCCCTGATACAGCTTAGCACTGCTTCGCTGAATCTCCTTTGATCCTTCATCTTTGGGTGTCGAAGTTTTCCTTCATCACCACGCTTGCTGCGAAAACTCAATGGTATCTGGCGATTAAAAGCCCCTTTGAGCCTCTGGACAATGATCTTGTGATCGCAAATGGTTGTGAATACCAATTGCCTTCTTTCATTATCCTGCATATATCATTTGAACATCTGTAGGAAATTGTTTCCTAGCAGAATGTCTGCACCTGTATCATGGAAATAAAGTGGTGGAGTTTTCACCTTATACCAAGGTATACCTCTGGCTCCGCCAATTAGAATTTCCGTCTCTTTTACTCCTTTAGCCAGGAGCAAAATTTTCTTTGAGAAATCTCTTCCTGCAATTCGGGGTAGATCATCTTCTACCTCTGCCGAGAAGACTCCTCGTTTTGCAGTACAAATTCCTGCACCTGAGTCAATATAAGCAGCAAAATATTCTGCCTTATATTTTTCATATAACATCCCTATAGAGATGTATATGGAGAATGGACTTGTCATTCGATCAATAGTTTTCTCCCATTAATCGTGATTTCCATTCCGTCCTCTTTATTTCCCCAAGGTTTGTGATCCTCGAGAAAATCCAGACCCAAAAGCAAAACTGCTTCTCTTCCAGCTCTACCCTTGATCTCCATTACTTGTCCCCCAATTTCCAGGGTACCTTTGTAATGATTGATCTCCGGCTGCTGCAGATAGTAAAGAACATTACAAGGGAAGTTGGTTTCCCACCTTGTAGTGTCAAATTTTACTATCACTTCTCTCCATCCCTCTGGACATTTCAGATTTACTGGAACTTTGTTACTCTGAGATGTTTGAGGGTGTGCCGCCTCTCGAATGAGACTCCGACTCCTTCCATATGGTAAAGACATAATTCTGTCTCCTTGGAAGGATAATCTTCCTGAAGTTATCCTGAGACTTTGATCGTGCCTCATGACTTCTCTATCTCGGATTTGAATATCAACATTTCTTAACCGAGCAATTTCAACTCTGTCGGGACAAACTGCTGTTGTCACCTTGTTGAAGATATCTGGTATCTCAATAAACTTCTTTCCCAAAAATAACTCAGTGTGATGTGAGTTGGAAAGAGCATATGATACCTGATAAGTAATGGAGTAAGGCCTATTTCCTTCATCCAATAAATCCTTGCGTTTAAAGTCCTGATAAAGCGTCAGGGCTTTGCTGAAATGGGTATCATTAAGATTGTAAGCAATCTTTGGGTAGTGATTCCCACTACTTGTCCTGCACAGAGATCTCCCGCAATTGTTCCCAATACGGAATCTTTCAGGTTTCTAACTCTTTTATCGCATATAGCGATATCGATCGGCGTGTGAACTCCGGTAAAGAGAGCCGATTTTAACATCAACTGGATTGCTCCAATATAGATCCAGTTCATCTTTTCAGCGACTTCAGGCTTCATCTTTGATAGATCTTCCCTGATGTCACTAGCTGGAATCAACTGCATCTCCACTTGATTCCCTGTAAGCTCTATAGGAAGCGACATTTCTTGTCTAGAAATTCCATAGACGATTTGTTGTTTCCTGCTCCTTAGATTAAAGTTCCTTAGAACTTGATCTATGTTGTTTGCTGAAAAGCCTTGATACTTTTGTATATTCAGACTCTTCTTCATGATTTTGTCAATCAGACTTTGAGAGAGAGTTGTGTGACTGGAGAATCTCGTCCTGTCCTCTTTCTCCTGATGAACAATCTCTGGATCAGTCTGACTCCGATCTAGTTCCATCAGACCATTCTGAATCTTCTTCGCTGAAGACTTCTTCTTGTTCATATATACTCTCATGTGAGGGTATATCTTCGAACTGATATACTTGTACCAGTTCCTGGTAGTAGACGGCATCTTCGATATCCGGAGTAGATTCGAATTTGTTGATACCTCTTCTCTCGTTGTCAGGGCAATTTGTGGAAATATGCCCTTTTGCACCGCACTTCCATCAGTTGCAATCTTTGAAACTTTCATTAACTCTAGTGTGAGTTCTTCTGAAAGTCTTCTTGACGGGTGTCCTTCCTTGGGATTTATTATCTCCTCGAAAAGGATACCTATTCCTTAATGGTCCACTTCTTTGGCCTGATTTGTAAGATCTGGCCTTCTGTCTTGACCATCTGGTTCTTGGTTTCCAAGAATTTCATTTTGGATCTCCACCTTTATAATAGGGCTGAAACCTATTTTTCTTGCTTTTCTTCAGCCTCGGTGGTTCTCCACCAATGATCGTTGGCAGATCATTGTCATCACAGTTTAAAGGAGCGAATTTGTTAATTCTCCTCAGTTTCTTCATGTTCCTCAGAGCTGTTGCTTGTTGACACCACTCTGAGAGCTTCCGATGTACATATGACATCCTTCTTGCGACGTTCTCAGGATTACCTGGTTCGTAATCCCGAATCAGCATCTCTTTCCATAGGCTTGGAAATTTTAGAAAGAAAATTTCCAGCGCTACTCTATCATCAACTTTTGATTGATGTTGATAAAGAGCAAAGAGTTGTAGAAACTTGTTAAACGATTGTTGATCCAAGACGGCCAGTCTTAGATTATACAATGCCATCAAGTATTTCCTCCTTTTCTCTTGATCAAATCCCTCGAAATATCCTTCTCCCAGAAAATGGTTTTTAAATAGTACTGCCATATTCTGGACATGTTCTGTATAGTTTTCACTCTCAAAACATGAGTTCTTGATATCCACAGGAAAGAATTCCCATGCAATTTTGACGATTCCCACAAGACTCATTTCGAGAATTCTTACGAAACCTTTCTTATTCAAATCGAGAGTTGCTGCTGCAATTCTCAGGGCTGACGTCCATTCGTCAATTACGGATTCTCGATCTCTGAAATTTACTTCATCGAGGTCGAGCATCACTCCGTAGGGATGGATAGGATCCAGGGTTGCCTTTCCATAAGGTGTGTCTTGTACCTTTGGATGCGGCCTTCTTGCCCTTGTCCTTCTTGCTGCCATGTATGCATCATTCGGGGTATGTTGATCATACCTTGCTCCAGTCTGAAAATCCTGGACTGCATTAATGGCTCCGGGTGCATTTTGAAAATCTTGTTGATTTCCAATGATGGCTCCTGGTGGAAGTTGATTCACCGGCTGTGGGTTTTGGACCACATTCTGGTTCATTTTTAAATCAACCAATGTCATGTTAGCAAAAGATTCTGCTAACTCCTGGAGGTCGTCAAGCTTGATTCTTTCAAGATTACTCATCTTTTTCTTTCTCGAATCATTCTTTTCAAGGCCTCCATGTTGGGATCCTTTTTGGTTTCTCCCACTGGAAATGGATAAGTGGGTTCATTACCAAAAGGATTTCTTCCTTGACTGGAACGAGGTTGTTGCTCCAGTTTTCCGATCCGTGATTGGATCTCCTTCAGGATATTATAAATTTCATCATGTTTCATAGCAATCTTGTAAAGATCGCGGGGTACACCATATAGGCTATCGCCATAATGTTGTACCGTCTTCTGTATTTCTCTTAGATCCGCCGATATCTTGGAGGAATCTGGAGAAATCTCTTGATACAAAAGAGTAGATGATACTCCTTTATCTTTCTTTTGTTCCATCAGAGCGAAATAACATATAAAAGCTAATTCCAATTTACTCCTAGATGGATCCAATGATCTCTTCTCATAGCATGTTCTATCTCTCATTCAAGGAGTATACAACTATGTAGAAGATCTTCTTTTCTTTTGATTCTTTGGAGACAGGAATCAATTAGTTCTTTCTCCTGGTTATGCTGAATTAATATATCCAACATATTTCTCCAGTATGTAAGAACACTCTGGTGTCTCGTCCTTCTTTTCTCCAAAATTTGGAGACGTTCCTGGAAATGTCCACACCTTGGACATTCTTCTAGATCCATCAGATATGATTGTTATGATGGTTCCTCCTCATGATGTTTATCACCTCGAACAGGAGATCGTTCAGATCTGAATCATATCTCCTTCTTGTCTCAATCTCTTGAATAAAAGGCTCAATGTATTCAAGCCTTCTTTCTCGTACGACTATAGAGTCGAACAATTCTCTCCAGATTGTCCTTGACATCTGGTTTCTTTCTCTTTTTATCTCCAGATCTTGGAGATAATTCCTGTAACACTCGTATCTCGGACAATTGTCCGGATCCATGTTTTTCTTGATGTCTCCTCCGTTAGGATAATACTTAAAGTAATAAATAAAATATAATTCCCAGATAAACCTAAGGCTCTGATACCATTTTAGAAGCGTGAGTCAGGAATAGCAGAATGTACGAGAAATAGTTCGTATAATAAAGAAATACATAGCTATTTTCTGTCCATAGCAATTCTGGACTGTCAATAGTTTAAACAGAAGGGTATAATCGTCATCTTGTGTATATTTCATTTGTTTTGGTGATGGTGTGTAATTTTCATTTTGCAAAATGAATAGTGTGTATTTTACTATAATAGCACAATATTATAGTAGGATTCTCATTTCTCAAATGCTGAAGTCCAGTCCTTGAATTTTGTAGGAAACACTTACGCCCATCCCCATCCCCATCCCCATCCCCAGGGTTCTCTGTATATTTTTTCCCGAGTGAAAACTGAGAGCTTGAAAATGGAAAAACGATGAAATTCGTTTGTGATTCGATCATTAAAAGGGGGGTTTTGCGATTGCGATCCTCCATTACTAGGGTTTCGTGGTACTCCAGCGGCAGCGAGAGACCGCCCAATCTGTATGATGAACTTTTAAAATGTAATCGAGAGAGGATTTCGGTAATCCCGGTTCTCGACGAATGGGCCGCTCAACTGGGACCACAAACACTCAAACTATTCATCAAACACTTCACAACACGGCGTCGTTTCGCCCCTGCCCTTCAAGTACGCATGTGTGTGTGTGTGTGTGAATATGAATTGATTCTGAGTTCTACGATTAGCTCTTTTGTTTGTTATGAATTCTATCGGATTTCGTTGTGTGCGTCTTTCTGAATTTGTTATTTTTGGAGAATTTAAAGTTCAAATTTACTTATGGCAGATAGTTGAATGGATGAGCCATAGGAGGAACAAATATGCAATTAACCCAGGACTTGTTGCGGTTCATCTAGATCTATTGTTTAAGGTTCACGGCATTGAGCGAGTAGAGAAATTTTTCAATGGACTCGAAAATTGTTTAGTCGATTTTCCAGTTTATGTAGCTCTCTTGAACTGCTATGCTGAGTCCAAATACGTAGCACAAGCAGAAGCAACCATGAATTACATTAGGAAGTTGGACTCCTGCACTACTCCGCCTTACAATGCAATGTTGATGCTTTACTCTGTGAAGCGGAAGCATGAGAAGCTCGATGCACTCATCCAAGAGATGCAAGATAAGGGCATTCTCTATGACAAGATCACTTACTCCATCTTGTTAAAGACATTCGCACGTTCTGGCGTAGAGCGGATGGAGAAGCTTTTGGTGAAGATGGAATCAGATGGTAGCGTCACTATTGACTTTCATACTTATGCTGCTGCAGCCAAAGGATATCTCAAAGCTGGTGTTTTGGATAAAGCTTTTGAGTTCTCGAAGAAAGCTGAGAGCCTGATTGGAAGTCATGGAAAAAGTAGGGCGTATCTGAGTTTGGATTTGATGACATACTATGCTACTATGCAGAAAAAAGAAGATGTGTATCGCGTATGGAATCAGCTTTCGAACTTTGCTGAGTTACCTAAGAAAGCCTATGTTTCTATGATAAGTTCACTGGTGAAATTGGATGAACTCGATGGTGCCAAAAAGATCTTGGAGGAATGGGAAGGAACGAATACAACTTTTGGCATTGAGATTCCGAACCTAGTCATCCGTGCTTACTGCAAGAAAGGTGACGTGGGAGATGCTGAGATTATTCTAAAGAGACTCGTAGATACCGGAAGGGAGCTTAATGCACTAACGTTCAGTCATATGGCACTCGGATACCTCAAAAACGGCCAGATGGAGAAGGCTGTGGAGATGAAAAAGAAGGCGTTTCTTATCAGTTTGCCATGCTGGAAGCCTAACCTCATTGTAGTAGAAGCCTGTTTAGAGTATTTGCAAAACAAAGGAGATGCAGATGGAATGCAAGAAATGTTAATGCTTCTGGAGAAGTATGGCAGTTCCTCGGATGATGTCAAGGAGATCATAGGAAGATTCTCCAGCAACGGGAAGCCAAAGACTGAAAATGGGAACAAGACAGCAGCGATAAAAGATTTTTACATCCCTTTGTTCACCTCAACTACTGGTCACAGTTAGCTATTCCGACTGCTCACCCTCATTCACAGTGCCAAATCCTTCGCGCCATTGAATTTGGCTGTTTCCTCTGCTCAATTTCAGAAATTTTGGCAAGAAATGCTCAAGATGAAGAAGGTATGCAATTGCTCCCCGATTCTTCTTCGTTGATGTTAGGCTGGCAGCGCGATCAAACTGTTCGTTTGTATAGTATGCCATGATGATCAGACTGCCTGTACATTTGTGATATATATAATCATACACATTCATATCCTGTTGTGAATTTGTGATAGAGATGGAAGAAGTATAACTGCTGGTATCTATGTTAAATATGATGAAACTTTTTGTTTTTCTTTAACATTATGGTATGATTGTTCTTGCAGTAAGAGATGGTGAAATTGTTGGAAATTCGCATTTTCGAGCACTCTTGCAGTGAACTCAAAAAGCACAAGATTGGACAAAATGGATTTGGTTCTGTTCTACTTGTAATAATTTTACCTGTACACTTAAATTTTAGAGAGACTAATTTCAATTATTAATTCAAGTCCAAAATTAATCCCTCTACTCTGTAGCCATTTGGAGTTCACAGCTTGAAAATTCTTGATTATAAATAGTTAGCATATATCATTATCATATGTAGTTACATTAAAATGAGAGCCATGCTCAAAAACAAGAAACGTCGTACCCTAATCAATCTGATTTCTATCTCCTAATCATACCAAAAAGGAAGCAACTAAAACTGAAACATCTAAACGCATCTCATTCTTGCTTTTTGGCAACTTCATCTTTCTCTTTCTGCCCATCCTCAACAAGCATGCGCAGAAGGGCTTCACATACTTGAGAAGCATCTGCTTCCGACGGATCATCGTTTAACGACGAATAAACCATCCAAGCATGGTCCAGCTTGCGCTTCGGCCGGACTACAATCGAGCCAGGAACCTCTGCATCACGGCACGTTACCAGCCCATCACTCTTCTCGCCGTACCTAATCTGAAGTAGCTGAGCACAGGCAGCCATTGCAGCACCCAGAGGGACGACCACGGGCAGTGTTGCCGCCGGCCCGGAAAACGTGGGCATTTCCGCATGAGCAACGCGAGATAATGTGGACAAAACAGCAGGAGAGATCCGCGCCTCGGTGTGGAACGAAACAACGGGCAGCTCCCTTGGTAGTTGGTATTCTCTCAAGAACTCTTTCCTTTTCTCATAAGTCAAGTCTTCTAGGGCCTGCAAGTCACCCTATATAATAATACATGCCTAACATTAGCACACAATTACAATGTGATCTATTCATCTATATGCTATAAGAAAATGCATTAAGAGTAAGTATAACAACGTTAAACCATACGAGCAAGCATAATCTAGCCTTCCAAAAGTCGTACAATCACATAATTTTGATAACACGCTCGAGCATTTTAGGATGCAAGAAACAGTCAGATACCTTGATCACTTTACAAATGAGGATCTCCATCAGCTTACGGATGTTGACATAATCACCAAGCTGACCTTCTCGAAGTATATCTGAGGCGATTGGACTACCACCGTATGGACTCTGTGCTAATGCTAATCCAGCAACCTTGTCTTTCAGTTCATCCCAATACATGGATAAAGCAGCCGCAGCATCTATTCCTCCTTTACTATGACCAAGCAGCAACACGCGTTTCTGGGAACCCCAATATATTTCTTCTATATAGTCCTTGATCTCTTTGGCATTCTTTTTCACTGAAGCCTAAAACTTAAATTCATCAAGAAATGGAAGAAACACGAACAGTGGACAGTACAATTAATTGATCATACCTCACTGTGAATTTTGGCTATATGACAAGTGAGCCCCATCTTCGAGAAACTAGTCTTGGTGTTCACAAAATAAAGAGGTCCATGGTTGCTGAAAAGACCTAAAGAACAGCACAAAACTACAGTCAATCCAAGACAAATTGTATGATAGGACAACTAAAAAGAAGCTATCTTTATCTTTTTATGCAGTACGAATAACGACAATGTTGCAAGTTAGTAATTGCCCTACACATGGAAAAGAATTCGCACTGATTAAGATTCTCAATTTTTTTTTACAGAAAGCCACTAAAACCACTAATAGATCCAACTTTATAATAAAACAACTGAATCATAATTTTCTTTCATACAGATGGGATATTGACATTGAATTAATCAATCGTAGTAAAATCAAGAGAAAGTGAATACAAGGAGACGGGGAAGCATCAGTACCTGGGACTAACAAGTAAACCATTGTGTTTGGCAACCGGTGCACACCATGTCTGATTCAGAAGGCCAACACTCTGTTATAACTTCATAGTACAGGAATAACTTGTCAGATGTAAGAATACTCAAATAATTTATACCTTATTTCATCAAGTATTTCCATGAATCTTTCGGTTCCATCTACAACTGGTGGCATGTCTGGATCCTTTTGTAGCCAGCCAATATCGTCAGCAGAGCCACGAACCGTCCTCCTAACCTTTTCAATGAGGCTAGTAGTAGAGGATAGCAAGACAGATAAATAACCCAAAGGAATAAGACCACAAGATTACAGAATTTAAATGTAAGCATCCAAAGATAGAACTAGGTGATTAACATAACAGGATTCGTAGCACTTCATAGCGCTCTACAAACAATTTTACGAGGGAAAATTGTAGATATCAGCTTTTATACGCAGTGCCAATGTCCCAACTCATAAATGTTCTGTATCCATAAATCACAAATTTGTTTACAAGTAGGCTTAAAACTAGACGTACCCCTGAAAAATGGAAAGGCCATTTTGGTTGGTATTTGATGGTAGAAGCGCAGTAGACTCTCCAACCGGGCCCCTTGTTATTGCACCATGGACTTCCGGAGCATCAAAATTGGAAGCAGATAGATAACTTCCACTTGAAGACGCATCTCTATCAGAGTTCACAGATCCGGCCTCTTCTGAAGCAAATGTCACCATTTCCTGTCCATGAGGCTCTTCAGACGCAGGGCTTACTGCAATAAAAGTAGAAGCAAATGTCCGACTTAGATATATATTATGAATATATCAACTAATTGTGTTTTTGTTGAGGAAAAGAGGTAAATGCATAATGAGAAAAGTATAAAACGAAGGAGAAGTCACAAAAGTTAAATCTTGCACGAAGAAGTTCGTTAAAAACTACTCCCTCCATCCCACAATAAGTGGCCACATTCTTTTCGCACGGGTATTAAGGAGAAGGGTGTTTAAAGTGTAAAAAGATAGAAAATTATGCAGCCCACAACTTTTTGTGAGAAAGGCATATTTCCTTAAAAGGAAAGTGGTCACTTATCCAAGACAACCCAATAAGAAAATATGGCCACTTATCCAGGAGGGAGTAATAGAATGGAACAAGGTAACGGATAGCAAAATCCACAGAATATGGGAAATTAGTACTTCAAAAAACCCATACTGGTTTAGATAATTGTCTTATCCATCTTAATAAAAATGCAGCATTACAATTCTCATCTTATGCCTATCATATCAATGTTTTAACTAATGATACAGCTCTCACAAATTCTTTTAACAGTAGATAGAACTTCTTCTGATGCTAGTGAAAATCAGAAAATCAAGCAATAATACTTTCCTATCACGAAATCTAAAGATCAAACCTGAGAATCAAGCCAACAGAACTAATAGTTATCAGATTCTCCTCCTCCTTCTCCATATATAGCTTATATTAGCAACTAAAGATCAGCTAACATCCCATAAAGCAAAATGCACAAACATGAATCCCAATTTCAGCAATTAAATAATAGTTGAGAAATTACTTGAAATATCAGGAAAACAGCGGGTGAAGATCGACGTCGTTCCGGCGAGATACGACGCCGCTTCGTTCAGAGACGGCACTGAGGTAAATAATTGTGGAATTCCGGGGCGATCATCCCCCACCGCCGCGGCGCTTCCCTTTTTCATCGCAATCCAGAAAATAGTATTTATTAAATTTATATAAAATAAAAAAAATCTTCTCTTTTTACAAAATCTTGACAAGGGAAAAAGAAAAATAGTATAACTACCAAAAGCGGTGCGCTCTCACCGCTATCGGAACCTCTAGCTTCCATAGTATCCATACCCAAAAGCGTTTTTATAAAGAAAAAAAAAAGAAATTGGCCGAATTCGAACGAGTATTATGCAGCAAAGCCCTTTTCCTAATAAACGAAATGGCGCAAAATTTTGAAGATTTTTTCGTTTCGAAGAAAATTCAAAGAAATTAATTCAAGAAAATATGAAAGGACAGTTGGAGAATTTCAAATCGTAACTGCAAATAAATAATAACGATGTTTCAGTTAAATTGAAGGAATTCCAGAAAGTCACGGTATTAGATTCTTCCAGAGAAAATTATAGGCCTTCCGAAAATAGGTAATTAGGGAGCAAACGACGTCGTTGCCCTTTTCTTGTTTTTATTTTTATTTTTATTTTTTTTAGAAATAAATTAGTACTCAGACCGTCGTATAAGGTAGTCACTTTTTTTTAACATGGGTATTATTAAGAAGAGGGTATAAAATGATTAAAGTGGTAAAGTTCACAACTTTTTAAAAGATTAATAATTTTCATTTTTTGAAGTGACCATCTTATGTAGAACAACCTAAAAAAAATGTTGTCACCTTATATGTGATGGAGGGAAGAAAATCATAAGGAGTTTTTTTTTTGACTTGTGGAAGGGGAAGCAGTGGAGTTTGAATCCTAGACCTCACTGCTTACAGATTAAAGTCTGCACTGCTTACTCTATTATATTAAGAGCATCTCCAACCATAAATCTATTTTTGCTCTCAGGAAATATTATATAGCAGTTTTCTCTCCATATGTGCTCTATTATATAGAGTTTCTTTTGGTTTTTCTTTTACTTTTACTATATTTAGTTATTTAGCTATTTTTCTTTAAGGGCAACACTCTTATGCGATGGGTCACTAGTAAGTGGCCGGATCCGGGTCAGGTGGACCCGGTCAACTTGAGTCAAATCCATTGACCAATAATTTTTTAAATTTTTTAAAAATTATTAAAATATAATTCATCTAAAAAGTAATAATTGTCGTAAACAAAAGTAACAATAAATTGCCACCCTACTGATAGGTCAATATACACACACAATTAATACCGTTTATGTCTCTGAATAAATGTCATTTGCCATCAAAACTTGCATACGAATAAAATGGGCGTAATAATTAAAGAATTTGCATTAAGAAAAATGGTAAGATGATAAATTTTACATTCACCTCTCAACAAAAAAAAAAAAGAGAAAAATTTTACATTTATTTTCTACGGAATTCTAAAATAGAATACTTATTCGATGATTAATTCTGTTTCAAAATATAAGTGGGGTATATAAATAGTGTCAACACTAGCATAAAGCATTCAAAAAAATTAAATACACCATGCCAGTATGCCACAAAAATTACCTTTTACTATTATATTACTAATTGTGGGTATGAAGTGCAAAATATTTGGTGTTTCCTGCAGCTATTTACTGTTTAGGAAATACATACATAAATAATTGGAGCAATATATTAGTAATTAAATATTTAGGAATGAATTTGAACTATTGTAATGAAGTATTAATTGGCGATGATAGTACTTTGTAACTTGAATCATTTATATTTCAGTAATTCAGTTTTAATTATTTGATTATTTATTGTTACATTATAATTTAATGTAAATTAATCTCCTAATTAAATGCTTAAGACAACATGTGAAAATACCTTAGATAACAGTTAAAAATCATTGTTTTACATATTTAGGACAACGGTTCTAAACTGTTGTGCTATATGTGTGTAGTGGATAAAATTCGTCTTCTTACAAAGTCTGTTAATTGACCCAATTAACCTGTCGGACTAGACTCGTTGGCCCAATACAAATTCAACAAAAATATTGGGCTTAAAGAGCCCATATCCGAATAAGGGGTGTCAAACGGCCTAGTTGGACACGTTGGCATGACTAATAGGAAAACGAGTCAAATAACTTAACAAATTAATCAATTTGACTCCCACAAGAATCGGAACAGTCAAGAAGAAAATGGCGAGCGGATAAGACCGACACGGCTAGGGTATGGAGAAAATCCTAATCAACTAAATCGTCCTATTAATGGGCGGCCACTACGTCCGACTAATCCATCCAATCATTCACACTCGAGCTCTCTACTTCATTTCTCGACCTATCTGCCTTCATCTTTTTTCTTATTCATTATTTCTACACTCAAGCTATCGGATCCAGCGGTCGTACCGGTGCCACCTGCCCTACTGACGCTCTAATTACTCTTTATTATCACATTCCTGACATACCGAACATCAAAGAATCCATTATTAATTTACTTTTCTATTATTCATCATTTATTTTGTTACTCTCTTATTATTCTGGTTATTCCGATAATTGACTTGAGCGTCGGAGGTCCTACGGCCGACACCCCCACCGGTGTTCCGTCGGACTCTTATGTGTGCTATTTGTGACAGGTTGCTTTGTGCCCCATTGTTCACCATTTTATTTTCAAGTAAATAAAATCCGCAAGTATACGAGACTATTGTAATATTCGGCAAGCAAGGTCGTATTCCACGAGGACTAGTTCGAAAATCTTATGAATACTACAAATAAGCTATTTTAATCTATTTAGACTCACGAATAAATTGGAGAGATTAAACTAAATTAAAGAAAACAAATAAACTCTAAATAACAATAATTAAACTAATAAACGGGATGAGAATATGGAAACGAAACTATCCTAGGGACTAGATTTCGATGGACAAGCAATTAGAAATCACTCTACTAATCAATTATCGATATAATCCTAATTATTTAGGGCAGTCTCTTTTCCACTCTAGCCCCTTCTCGGGCGACTCGAGTTGTAGATTACAAGCTAGTTATGCCGTCTCCGGTCACTAAGCTAGCCTATAACTCCTAACGGCTCTTTGGATCAAATGCCCTCACAACACCACTCACCCTCTCGGGCTATTGCAATATTGTGCCTCGTGTTTGGTTCTAGTATCGATTCCTCCTCTCTCGAGCCTCAAATCGACACAACAAAAACATTCAAATGGTAGCTAAGCATTCAAATATTCAACCAAATCAACAAACACAAGGAAATAATATAACCCATCAACAATTAATTAAAATAAAGATCAATCCATCACAAACTCATCTAATCCAATCCCTAGAATAGGGAAATTTAGCTAATCATAATGAAAAGCAAATATCCACCAACAAAGATAAACAAGAAAGGAAAACAAGAAAACAAGAGATTCATAGACAAATCCATGGTGATCTTGAGCTCCAATCTTGAAATCCTTGTTGACTTCTTCCCAATTCTCCCCAAGCACAATTTCTCTCTCTAGATTGGTGGGTGGAAGATGAAAATGGTGGAGGTGTGTGTGAGAGAAAATGGAAGCTAAGAATTGGGGGTTGTGGCTTGGATGTAAGTTAGATGCTAGGGCTTAAGTTTTGGAGGTATTTATAAATTTATGGAGTGAGAGAAAGTTGCTATGGAGAGAAAATGCGAAAATAGGGATGAAATAGAGGTAAAAATGTATTTTGGAAGAAGGTGGGTCCGCCGCGCGCGGTCGCGCCCAAAGTCGCGCGGCCAAGAAGGAATTTTCTTCTTCCGCGCGCGGGATGACCACCGGCGGAAGAAGAAATTTTCTTGTGTTCCGCGCGCCAAGGTCGCTCCCGACTGCGCACCTTTTTTGTTTCGGCCCGTTCTTCCTCCTCCGGACTCCGAATTGACCTCCATTTTTTTCCACATTCTCGTATCAAGCTCCTCTTTCTCATTACAAGCTCCTTTCGCTCTAATTCCACATCCATTTTCCTGCAATTATTCTAACACAAGAAAACGAGCGTAAAAACCGACAAAACAAGGTTTAACTTGGGAAAAAGGTTAAACGACATGGTTTTTCACTAACAAATGGTATCGAACGCGCCCAAAACATCGTGAAAAATCCATGTTTGTCACCCGTCATCCACGTCTTCCGGATAGTAGGACTTATCCCCTACAATTTGGAAACCGTTATTATTTATCAAAAAGACAATGTTTTATAGATATGACATTGTTTCAAATCAGGCTACAACAACGATTCAAAACTGTTGTGATAAACATATACGACAACGGTTCATAGTTGTTGTCTATGAGCGCCAACTTTGACAACACTATTTACGACAACACTTAAGAATTGGCTTCGACAACGAGTTTATTACCGTTGTGATAAGCATCTATCACAATGGTTTATAATTGTTGTCTATGAGCATATTTTTCAACATTCTATCACAACACCACTTACGACAACAGACATAATATGCCTATGAAAACGGTTTAAAACCTTTGTCTATTAACATTTTTGTAGTAGTTAATTTAACATTGATCTACATATTTTCAAAATTTTAATTATTTTTATTAGTAAATTGGAGTAATACATAATTTAATATTCTTTGTAATTATATAATTTTACGTTTAGAATAAACTAATATTGCACGGTTCTAAACCAACAATTCGATCACCAACTACATGGCTAGTTGGCTACTATACAGCTGTGTCAAGTTCTTTTTTTCTTTGTGAATTTATTTATTATTGATATTATTTCCCATTTTCCCTTTTATTCTTTAATTTGTCCTAATTCTACCACATCTTGAAATGTCATCCATCAAATTCAAAAAATAGAAAATATGTATATGTACGTGCAAACTCCACAACCGATAGATAATCACTATCAATTTAGGATCCTCTTTTACGGTATTAAATTTATTAATTTTATAAAATATATTATAAAAATAAATTTTATTAAATCGATCTAATTCACATTTATTGCTAAAAACTACTACAGATTAAAAGTTTGTATCCTAACTTTAAAATAATCAATCTTAATTAAAATTAATTATTAATTAGAAAGTGGAACTAAGTTGCTAAGATGTCTCCCTCCAATCTTTATATACGTCGGAGATTCGAATCATGTGTGTATGTGTTCTGAAATTAAAAACAAAATTATTAAATAGAAATAAAATTAAATACTAAAAACTAACCAAGTATAATCAAATTGATCAAATTAATAACTAACAAATTATACTAAAACACAGTCAATTATAATTGAAACAAATTTACAAAAGTAATAAAATGAACACGAGTAGGAGCAGTGCACCAAAAAGTAGGATAGCGAAGGGTGGAGAGAATCCAAATGATTCTACATCAAATAAACAATATATATATAACGACGACAGGTAGCATTTAACTCGATGAATTCATAATCCATGGAGTATAAAACACACACGCACACGTACACACAGAGTTAGTTTGAGACAAATAACATAAAAGAAATTAAGCAGTAATTAAATTGATAATTAAGTAGGTAGGTAGATAGTTCAGTGCAGGCTTCGGAGAAGTATGCCTTCGAAGGTAATCCCCGGTCCGAACGCCAAAGCCAGCCCCCACTCCTCCTCCCCTTCCCCTTTCTCTCTCTTCATCATCAACTCCTCTCTCATATTCTCCATCACATAAAATATGGTATTACTGCTCACATTCCCATAATCCATCAACGCCCTCCTGCTGCACTCCAGCTTCCCCCTCTCCAGCCCCAACTTGCTCTCCAGCCGGTTCAGTATCGCCGGTCCGCCCGGGTGAACCGCCCAGAACATCTCGTTGTACTCCTTCAAACCGGCCCCCGCCATCAGCTTCTTGCAGAATTCTTCAATATTTTCCTCAATCTTCTGCGGCAGATCCCTCCCCAGTTTGAAGTAAATCCCTTCTTCCGAAAGCCGCCCGTCGATCACGTGGCTCGTCCCCGGCAGGAACTGCTGCACCGCGCAGTTCAGCTCCATGAACGCCGACTCCACCCCGGTTATCGGGTCCGACCCGACCACCACCGCCGCCGCGCCGTCGCCGAACAGGGCTGCGCCCACGAGGTCGTAAGGGCGGGCCTTGTTCGGGGGCCGGAAGCCGAGGATGGTGGTCTCGGAGGTGGTGAGGAGGACGCGGCTGCCGGGGTTGTTCTCGGCGATGTCCTTGGCCACCCTCAGCCCCGTCACGCCGCCGTAGCAGCCGAGGAAGTAGAGCATGACGCGGCCGACGTCGTTGCGGAGGTTGAGCTCGGTGGCGAGGTGGAGATCGCCCCCCGGGAGGCGGATCTCGCTGGAGGAGACGTAGACGATGTGGGTGATGTCTTCCGCCGGCCTCTTCCATTCTTTCAGGCATGCTAAGCTTGCTTCCTTAGCCATCTCTATCACGGCCGGATGCGCGATGTCGAGGCGCTGCTTGATCGTCGGAGAACCCTCCGTCGCCAGCTCCGGGTACTCATCCAGTATTTCCTTCGACATCACGGTGTATCGGGTTTTGACGGTGGTGGTTTTGCCTATTTACGGATGCACGTAAAAATTATGACTCTTAAAAAAAATTTAGATGATGAAAATTAATGGTATTTTATTATTAAAAAATTATATAACTCCCATCAAATTTTCAAAATTTTCATGAATATTATATAAAATATTACACTATTGCCACTTACATTAAGAATATAAAATGGATAGAACAGGCAAAGCCAATTTTATAAAAACATGTTCTTTTATAATAGTTATGGATTTTAACGAAAAATGAAATTGTGTAACGTCAAGAGTGGTTGCCAGCAGAGCCCATTGGACTTACTTAGTCGTTGGAGTTTCTCCTTGATGGCGAGGTCGTCACAGTTGGTGTCACGGATATATCCCTCGACTAGGAGGTCTTGAAGGACGAGCTGGCGGGGGAAGGCCTTGCCGATGGCGAGGATGGTGGCCTTGCCCGGCGTGGGGCTGCGGCGGTGGTGGTTTGTCTGGCCGTTGTGTGACATGGCTAGGTACGTAGGGTTTGATTTGTGGGGTAGAGAAGAATTTGGTGCAGGGAGAAGGAAGGAGAAGGGGGAATATAAATGGGAAAAAAGTGCATATTGTTGGAGAGTTGTTGGTGCTCAAGAACAGCAGCATGATAGATTAAACAATCTTTCAATGGAGACGGGGCTGAATGTGTGATCATATTAGATTGCAATAATCTTTCTCTTTCATTTACCATGTATTTAGGATGTTCCCAAATAATGGTGCATTCGCCAACCACTCTCTCTCTCTCTCTCTAAATAAAAATATATATATATATGGTGTGGATCTGATAGGAATTCATCTCATGCATTTTTATCACTTCAAAAATGCACAAAATATAAAAATGCAATACTTTAATGCACAAATATGGCAAATGACAAATTGCAGTAACTTAATGCATAAATATTTAATGCACTACCTGCAATGATATAATGCACAAATTAAATATCAACAATACATAAAAAAGATCAACGATTCAATTTTTTCATTAACATGAATTTGTGCATTAAAATAATGCAATTTGTGCATTAACTTATCTTATAAAAATGCATGGTTCCTATGTACTCATATAAAGATGAGTTCCCATATGATCATCTCCCTATATATATATATATAATAAAACAGTGTTGCTTGCTCTCATAAATTTGATTGTTCACGAGTAATTGTGCCGATTGTAAGTTGAGAAAGGCACTAAGATGAAATTGTGATTTTGGGACAGATCATTTTCTAGCAATTAGCAAAAGAAATGGCATAAGAGAGTGTTTTATGTAAATAGAGCGCACTCGAATAAGAGAGTGCACTAACAAAAATATTGCATTATGTTTACAATGTAGAGAGTGTGCGTGTGCGCGTGTGTGTTGAAAACATAATTGATCTTTAAAAAAATTATTCAAAAAACTGCAATGTACGTGAACTTTTATTAAAAATGGCACAATACTATCTTAACTAAATAAAAACCAAAACAGAATCAAAGAATGACTACATTTTTTCAAGTTTATCTGATGCTTTAATATTTTTGCTTTTCGCTTTTGTAGCCAATGTCCATTAACTTTAATTATCTAACTATTTTAGCAAAACAATCACAAATACTATCAAATAGTTGCTATCAAATCTATCGTATCTATTGTTGTTTCACGACTAGGTCTCCAATCTATGGACCACATACATAGATATCAAACACAAGCATATACTAATAAACTAGTTTAAGACAAATCGCACCAATCATATATAATACAAAATATTTCATTTTGAACATTATAACTTGGTCAGCCAGCAGTAGCACTGCAGTGACAGAAAAACAAAATAGACATTAATCCACCAAGTGGAGTGTGGACCGCCAAGTGGAGGAGAAATAAACAATTGTTTTTCTATCCTTTCAATATTCAAAATTCAAATCCTTGATGGTACCTGAGAATGGGATGCATATTTGCTCGTTGTTGGGAAAATTATAAGGTTTTGATTTGATACCAAAACCCAACTGATTCTCCAACCGAATAAATGATCGCTTCAACCTAAGTAGAGTTTTCCAGCTCGCCTGTTTGAGCTTTAGATTTTCTAGGTTTACAGGTTAAGGAAGCGGAAGACGACGACCGACCGTGTCTACGCCGAGTCACCAGCGAAGACAAGGTTCCACTCGTGTCTACAGCAGGAGTCAGCTAGCAGAAGATAACATGAGCCAACCTTCAGCTGAGTCCTCCAGCAGAACATGATCAAGCTGAAGAGAATTCGAGCTGAGTTCAAAACACAGCCGGTCCAGCTGTACAGAACAAAGGGAACTAACTCTGAAGACATCACTTCAAGTCAGTCCAGCTCTGATTTCAAAAGCCAGCTCCAAAGGCAGAAGATCCCGGCGTCAGAGGAAGTCAACATGCCTCAACCAATGAGGGATTGCCGAATCAGCATCCTAGACTTCAGGCCCTAGGATGTGACACAAATGAAGACAGGTGCAGATTCGCCCAACGGCAGATCTCGAATTTAAGAAGAGTATGTAAGATTCAAACGGCACCTCCAACGGCTAGTCTTGAATCTCTACCTATATAAACCCGTCTTCAACCTCAGGATTAAATACGAAAAACTCTCTACAAGCTTTCATTCTCTGAAATCATCAATCTTTCAAAAGCTCCTAAGCAGTTCTACATAGTTCAAAGAACACTTTATCTTAAAGTGTTTCTAGTTCAAAAACTGCTTAGTTTTTCGTCTGATCCCTAGGCCAAAATCTTTTTATATCTTAAGCCTAGATTTCGAACGAGTTCATCATACTCTAAAGTTCTTCATTGTAAGAACTCGTTCACAGTTTGAACCCCAAACCAAACCCCTCTTTACCCAGAAAGGTTAGGTCAAGGTTACGCTTGCTTGAAGCGGGAAATTCAAGTGTGTAAGGTTTTTTCAGTACCCGTAAACTGAAAGGTTAGGCTTGACAGTACCCGCAAACTGTTGAAACACAGCTCGGGTTAGAGTTGTGAAGTTGATTGGTACTTGTAAACCAAGTGGTAGTGGATTACCAGTGAACCTGGTCGTGGACGTAGGAGGTGTTACTCCGAATCACGTAAAAACTCGTGTGCTCTTTTCTTTCTTCTTAAATTTAGTTTTGTACCAACTCTTTCATATCATTGCATATTTGATCAAAACTGCATACGCAGCTGCTCTCCAAAGACAACTGTGTCTCTCTGAAAGTTGCACAACTTGACTAAGCTGAAAACATAAAGTTAATCTTTTCAAACTGAATTTTTCTAAGTAACCGAGCTAAATTTTCAAACCACCACATTCCGCACCGCCAGCTGAGTTATTTACCCAGCTGACCCTCCCCAGCTGGATCAATAACTGAGCTCACCAACTCTATGATTTAACTTGAAAAAGTTTTTTTAGAAATCTATTTGGTGTATTCACCCCCCTCTACACCAAATACCTAGCTCAGGGACCATCACTCATAATTATTATAATTCCATTATGTCTCATCTCATTTAAGTAGTAGTAATAATTTGGTAGCAAGTATCAATCAATCAATTTATTCCACATCTTCCAAAAAATGTTAGCCCCTTTAGATCCGTGACCACCCCTCTTAAAATAAATAGATACTAATATTATAAAATCTTTGACTTGGTTTAATTATTTCACACATGACATCTTATTATCTCATAACATGCCAATTTTGATGCCATATAATCAGCATTATATATTTATCTATTAATCAACAAGATCCATCAAATGAATAAATTATTTCATCAAATGAATAAATTATTTCATCTTCCCATCTACGTGCATGATCGATCCCTCGAAAGAAATAGATAGGATTGATCAAATCTTAGACTTCACGTTTTAATTATTTGATACATCCCATCCTAATCTTCCATAACCCCATTTAATTAACATTATTTACTTTCAAGGACCATATCTATATTGTCCAATTATCAAGATGATCCATCAAACTATAGACCATGAGTCAATAAGGATTGTATTTAATATTCATGTCGATATCATAAACGCTCTAACTTCATTATCAAGCACTTTTATAAGTAACAACTTGTACATTTCGGTTATTCGAACGCATATTGTATCAATTAAAACACGACAAACTAACCAAACCGAAATGCAATATAAATGTGAATCACTTTCACAAACCTTCTCACCAACACATTATCTTCAAAGCATTGAAACAAAAAAGCACTCCAACAAAATCAATACTTTTATGGCTAGTTCTCAAGAACTTCCCCAAATTCCAATCTTTGATCTTTCCACAAAAAACTTGAGTCCTGGTTCAAGTTCATGGCTTCCAACTTGCAAGAACTTGCAACGAGCTCTTGAAGAGTTCGGATTTTTTGTGGCGAAATATGAAAATGTTTCACCTGAACTAGACAAGCAAGTTTTCCATGTAGTGGAAGAAGTGTTTGATCTACCACTTGAAACCAAATCTAGAAACACTTCTGACTTAGTTTTCTATGGTTATGTGGGACAACTACCTCATGCCCCCCTCCATGAAAGCATGGGAATCCCAGAAGCAACTACTCTAGATTCTGTCCAAAGCTTCACAAAACTAATGTGGCCCTCAGGAAACAACGAATTCTGGTATGTTAATGTCACACAAGCACATGACTGTAACTTTAAACTCCACTGTCCTTCTATTCGTACCTCATAATGTATACACTCGTGTGTGTGTGTGTGTGTGTGTGTGCAGTGAAAACATACTATGCTACGCAAGACTAGTTTCAGAGATGGAGCAACTAGTAGATAGGATGGTGTTTGAAAGCTATGGGGCGGAAAAACACTACGACTCCCATGTTGGATCGACAACATACCTGCTCAGAGTCATAAAATACTCGGTTCCAGACTTTGATGCAGAAAGCAGCAACAATATCGGAACAAATGTCCATACAGACAAGAGCTTCTTGTCCATACTTCACCAGAATCAGGTTAATGGGCTGCAGATACAGCTGAGGAATGGGGAATGGTTTGGTGTTGATGTCCCACCGGGATCATTCGTCGTCATGGCTGGCGACGCTTATGAAGTACTACAGTTAATTTCAATTAGTAGCAAAAAAGCATAGCTATTTCTGCTTTATTTCAGATTTGATTTTTGTTTATTTGAAAGTAGGCATGGAGTAATGGAAGGATATATGCAGCCAAGCATCAAGTCATACTGAAAGCTGACAAGCCTAGATACTGCCTGGCGCTATTTTCATTCAACCATGGGACTACCGATATACCTGAGGAGCTGGTAGATGTGGAACATCCTTTGCAGTTTAAGCCTTTTGATAATTTCGGGTTGGCCCGGTTCTACCTCAGTGGTGCTACCCCGATGACCGAGAGCACTGCTAAGGCATACTGTGGTGTTACTGCATGAAAGTTTGGCCAGTAAAAGAATAGTGTGTCGTGTGTCGTGTGTCGTGTGCCTGGATGATGTGCGTGTGACTGCGTGTTTGTGTGTGTGTGTTAGATTTACAACTTCAGAATATGTTAAATTATATATTATCTTCATGAATTTTACAAGCTTTACAAGGCTACGGCAATATATACATCTAAAGTATCGACCCTACACAGACACGAACATTGCATCTTAAATGTTTTCGACCCCTCCTAGATTCTATTATAGCATTATAATCCATCAGAGAAAAATGAACAGCAGGATAAGCATCAGTTCAAGCCAAATATTTCAGAGGGTGAATGCTGGATAGTACCATAACGTTGGACGTTTCATTCAGCACGCCGGTAATAATATCTGCACAAACAGATAGATTGCTTCAATGAGAATTCAAATACATAGATACAATCAGAGGGGTTAGCAATATGAGTAGGCTTGTCAAATCCTGTATATGAGAAACTCATCTATTATCTAGCCATGCCAATATGTATGCAGCAGGGTATTCAATCTGATAATTCATAATTGTAAAAAAATCGTCTATATTGGGAGACTTGAGACATCATCATTGAGAAAATGGGAACGTTAGAGAAAAACAGATTGCTGCACTGGCCCCCACCCGTGCAACCCACAATATATGCTCCAAACAAGCAAACAGAAAAATAACTAAAAACACCAAACTTGCAGACAGAGAAACTTACACATAAATATTTATGCCATAAATTGCTGCATATTTTCGTAGTAGGCGTTCAACGGTATACCATTCTGAGCGATCTGTGCCGTGCTGATAATTAATCCGAGGCATGTGGATTGAAGCTGCCAAATTTTTCAAAGGGAAAAAAAAGGAAGACATTATCACGCATGTTTAGAAATATCATGCAGATTAGATTAGCTGAGAATTGAACCCAAAATTAATGGAACATCTATAATGCTAAAGAAAACTGAAGAAAAAAAGTAATAGGCATGATGAGCTATTAGAAATATTTGACTGTGACGTATCAGGAATCCTGTGTGTATTTTGTGTACGAGAGAGATGCCAATCAAAATAATAATACATAAATCAACTAAATGCATGTGAAAATGGGCAGCAGTGGCACTGAAGGTGTGGAAGATCAAATAAATTACTGTATAGGACTTAAACAGCAAAAGGACCACTGGAGCATAGTTATTAATCGCGGATCGCGCTTCATCGCGAAAATCTGTCCTAACGCTATCGCGCATAGCGCATGCGCTATTTGAATATGTCGTGCAGAAGCATAAAAAAACATATATATATCATAATCATATGAAAAAGATGCATAATATATGTAGGTAATTAAAAAATGAGATCTAAAAAAACTTAATACAAATGATATCTAATAGATTTAAAGCCTTTAAAGTCTAATGACTCTAATCATAATCGGATAATCCTCAATCAGTCAATCCTCATCCTCCTCCTCCTCCTCCTCCGAAACATGCAGCGAACCATCTTCCTCATCATCATCTTTACTTAATATACTAGTTTTATGTTTTAACCCTAATTAAACACAAGCCCAAGCCCGTAACTAATTAATTATTAATCAGCCCATGCAACCTTCAAATAGCGCGCTATTTAGCGCTATGAGCGATCTGGAAATAGCTCCAATAGCGCCCCATAGCGCTCGCTATCTGATTTGTCGCCCAAATCGCGATGCATCGCGATTTCTTGGCGCTACGTTCCGCGACGCGCGATCGCGAGCGCTATTAGCGCTATTGATAACTATGCACTGGAGTATGTAAGATGGAAAGCATTACAGTCTCAGTTTTATTCAAATATGACTAGTTTCAAAAATTACTCTATCAACTCATTCTCACTTCCCATTATATTCATTGGTTGTTTGTCTAGGCACCAAGTGACATAAAGAAAAAAGTTTTAGGTAATATGACATGGATAAAAAAAAACCTCTTTCTTGCCATTTTAGTCTCCCTTTCTCTCTCTTTGCTTTTTATTCTAGATTCTTTGCCTCACTCCTCATTAACGAATTTGTGGACCTACCGACCTACCTGTCAAATTGATAATCATATCTACACTTTTAGGGAGAAAACTGGAGCTCATCAATGAAATTGTAACACGACTCTCACTTATCAAATATCTTGAGTGTGGGATTATCATTCCCCTTATATTTTTACTTATTCATGCTGCGAGACTTGGAGCAGTACTCCTACACTCAAACATCAGTTAGGTGGCCCCTTCACAGTCCTGTACTAGTAAGGAACTCAACCACAAACAATCATTCTAAGAAAGCAACCAACACTCTACCTGAATATTGAGCGGCTGAAAATGATGCTTTTGCAAGGCAAACTTCCAAATCAGCCACAGAGACATCACTGCGAGGGACTTTACGCCTCTGATTATATGATTGCACAACAGCTAAGCCAACCCATTGACGAGAACCAGTACGAGTACTTAGCTCACCATGGTCCTCTGAGGAAAATCAATCATAAGCTAAAAATTACTAAGTGAAGTCTAAAGAAAAAGATAAACAAAGATGATTAACAATTTGGCATGCTACTTGGAAGAACTTAATGCCAGAAGCAAACCTTGATATATGAAAAGAGAAGATGATCAAAAAGTGGTGAAGAAGACAAGGTTTCCTTGTATCTGAAAAGTAAGGCTGCTAACATGGAATAACACTATATGGTGGCTGCTCTGAAGTATATAAAGGAAAATTTGAGAAAAAGAATGAACCTAGCTTAACCAATCTTTTAGTCATGTAAACAGCATTCCATCACTTTAACGAACCTCTAAAGAGAAACTGGATTAGGATAGAGAGATGAGCTCACCAGTAATTTCTATGAGATGTAAATCGGCCAGATGGAGATCTCCAAATTCTGAAGCCCGCTGATATGAACTCGGAATAGATGCTGACAGCCTAGCCAGCACATCAAACAGCCCCCCATGCCCCCAATTTCCAGAATTATCAACACAGCTGCAAGAAGGATTTCAACTAGTCAAAAAAATTTGAGCACAAGTACATTCAAACATATATGAGCCGTAACACACTATAAAGTTTCATTTTTGAAACAGAACTTTGATTATCAGAAATTGTTTAATGTTAGTAATTAACGATGGGTATGTCAGCCTTTGGGTTCCTTAGGAAAATAATGTATTTACATCATATTGATAGCAGCAAATTAAGTCAGAGCAAACAACTCAACAGATAATTGTAGGTGACATATGGAATCATATTTGTCTTCTTTTGGGCCATTATCTTACGTAGTATTTTTAATCCTGTGAAATTCAAAACGTCTAATTATGCACTATACATGCTATAAGCTCTTCGTCTTGAATGAATTCTTCTTGGGGAACATAAGCCAAGCCAAACTACACCTATATTAAATAACATTCAACAAAGTTGTATCTTAAGTTTTTTAGTTTACCAAATAGAATGGTAATAGGTACATGTTTTGTTAAACCACCCATAAGAACCATATTCCGACTTTTAGCCGGAGAATAGCCAACAACAGTTTCAATTGAATGAATAACGGACCCAGACCCTAAACATAATAATGCTTTGGAATAAACATGAGTAATCAAATGAAATAAAGCACTTCAATAAGACCCTATTCCTAGCGCTAACATCATATAACCTAATTGAGACATTGTCGAATAGGCTAAACCCCTTTTAATGTCTTTTTAAGCAACACTTGGGAAAACCCACATTGGCTATAGAAGTAGGCGGTAATAAATAGGAGAGCCTATCACAAGAAAAGGTTGCTGGACACAAATCAAACACCAATTTGATAATCAGATAGTGAGGTACTTCCTGTCAAGCACCCACCAATAAAAATACATTGAAAGGGATTCATAAGAATGATTTATACCTGAAAATAATCGTAGACTCAGAAGGGGTAACTGCTGCAGTAGTTGTGCAGTCTCCATAAACAAAATGAACTGAGCCAGCATCTGACATCACATCGTGATTGGCTGGACTGACAGGATTGCTGACAGATAGTGAGTGATATCCAAGTGTTTCCCATTTGGACATTTTTTTCTCCTCTGCTTTCCTTCGAGCAGCTTCAGCTTTAAGGTGCTTCTCATCAGGTAAGCATCTTCTGTTTCTTAATTCCAATAAGCCGCTGGCTTGTTCTGGAGATGGTAGCTTAAACTTCTCAACCCATGACATATATGAAGCTTCATCAAGGCCAGGATCAAAGTCCACAGACTCGGAATCATCTTGCTTGACTAGATCTTGATCACTCCCCCGATCCATTGAATAGATCTCAAGCTTCCTGTCACCCATATCTGATTGTAACTCATGGCGGGACACAATGACCTTTTCAGCTAAAACAGCCAGTTCGCTCATATCTAATTGATTATCTGAATTTTCCATATTGATCTCCATGGGATTGAAGACATGCAAACCAAAAATTATAGATTTCAAATCACCGGCTTCAGTTCCTCCATTACTTCCCTCATGATCCAGCATTTCATCTCCTATAACATTATGACTGAGTTGTAACTTCCTTCTTGCTCTACGCATAATAACCTGTATTGTTCTTCATCAGCATCTGAGAATTGTGATTAAGAGAAAATACTTATAAATCTTACCTCCTCAATTGTACGCCCAGTAATTAAATTAATAGACAATACATGATTGCTCTGGCCAATTCTATGTGCACGCTGCAAAGCCTGTTTATCCATTTGGGGATTCCAGTCTTGCTCATAAAATATGACCTACAAAATGTAGAACATTCATATTATGTAACAAGCACACAAGCCAATTCATGCATGACAACCCTTCACAGCACCAAAATTCCTCAAAAACCAGAAATCAAACTTGAAAGTACAAGACTTAAGCAACTCCAAGAAAGTCACTTGGTTAAAGTGACACTCTGAATAATCCTTTATTTATCGAAGGAAGGTGAATTGCTGAAAAACCACCTCTTACATCCAAGAACGCCTTAGCTTATCAACTGTAGCTCAGATCCATAACAATACTACTAATTACTGGCATGTTGGTCAGATCTGCTACAGAACGCCAAACACTTGGAAATTTTTTAGGTTCAAAGATAAATGGATTATCCCAGATGGGCTAAATCAACTATATCAAGCTAACTGCAAAAGAAACATAACACCGTTTTATCCTAATATAAAAATACTGTGTAAACACGTAGATTCATGCATTCTCTGCTATTACCATATTTCAAATTTCCAGTAACAGTTCATGTTATCCAGCCTACGTTTGTCCTGAGAATTGCGTGGCCAAACATCAAGATACTATGTCTATTCTCCATAGTAAGAAGGATGGCGCACACTACGCCAACTTCCCTGTCATTTCTTTTGATAGTCGCTTTCTTTAAGTACTGAACTGGAACTTTCTACCTCAATAGTACACGACTATAAAGCAAGGGTAGATGTAGTCAGTTTCTCTACACTTAGGTACGATCTCTTCTCTTATGATATAAGTATCTAATGAGGACAAATACTTGTTCAATCCATCAATGCAAGGAATCAATGGAATAAACAGCCTATTAAGATAAAATAAATAAATAAATAAATAAACTATCATTATTTACAGGCTTATCTGGATCATATTTAGAAAGTTGTAGGTTGTATAATATTTGCAGCTTATATTCATGAATGAAGCAGAACAGGCCTACACATTATCACGGCTCAATTGGACCCTTAAATTATTGTGTGTGAAACAATTAGCGAAAATTGACTTTAAGGATTATAGTTAAGGGACCTAAATGAGTCTCCTTCAAAAATAAAACTTAATTCAAAAAAGACAACACAAGTTCAAAAACTGACGGGGACATGGTGTTCATTACAAGCTAACAAAAGGTTTTCTTGCTCTAATCAAACAACTCCAAGCCTACCCAAGCAACCAAATGCGGACAGTACGCCACCAATCTCAAAGAGTTATTCTCCACTGTTCATTCCACCAAACCACAATAAAAACAGTTCTCACGTAATACTCTGAATATGTACATCTAACAAGGAAAATAATAATCAAAACATTATGGAACACTATCAAAGGTGACAAAGCCCAAACATCACAGTTCGTTATCCAAAGTTGACTGTCACATTACGAGAAAAGTTTAGGGTCAGGAATCAGGAATGTTACGGAAACTAAAAGCAAACTCACTGTATCAGCAGCCACAAGATTTAGTCCTACTCCCCCAGCTCGTGTGGATATCAAAAAGATAAATGGTGTACTTTTATGAGTGTTATTATTAGCACTTGATTTTGTGCTGAAATTTCTAATTGCAGCAAAGCGCTCCTCTGCTCGAATTGAACCATCAAGACGCTCATAAGTATATTTTCTCATTTCTAAGAAGTCCTGCATGATATACATGAAAGTATAAAGGACTAATCTAATGTCAATCAGATGGTATAGAGCCTTACCATGAATAATAATAAAATAAAACCCACCTGTAATATGTCAAGTGTGTGAGTCATTTGAGCAAACAATAGAACACGATGTCCAGAGTCATGCAGCTTCAAAAGTAGCTGGTCTAATATTAAAAGTTTACCACTAGCCTGATGCCACAAAAATTGAGTTATAAAAAAAGCTTCATTAACATAAAGCCAAAATGACAAACAAAATAGGAAAAACCTCAATTGAAGAGTGAGAAATATGTAGCCGAATGCACAAGAAGATTGAACTGAATGAAAAGTTGTATTTCTTTTACTTATTTCATTGTGTTAGCACTATCAACTGTTAATGGTCCGTGATTTAAAACTTCATCTGTAACCCTAAAATCTGCATAGGGTAGCCTAACCTGAACCAGGTGCTCCCCCTCCTGATATGGTTCAGGCTCAATACCCGGGAAAAGATATGGGTGGCTACATGCTTTCCGCAGCTGAATTACCTGAAGGAGAACCAAAATTTAACATAAGACTTATGTCATCAATGTCACTTTAATACAGATAAGTTCAAACAATGTCATGAATCAACAGCATTCGAACAATTTGCACTCAAATAAAAAATAAAATATGCTCACAATATTATGCAAAGATGGAGCACTTGTCCCTCTAGAAGCAAGTGCAAGCAGCTTCGGAAGTTCCTTTCTGAGTGTTGACATATAAACCTTCTTCTGCAAAGTAGACAAAGGTGCCATCCTGCCACAAACTTCAAATCACCCATCCACCACAGAATACGACACTTAAAACAAAATAGCATGAAATAAAAGGAAAACATAAATGCAAGCTCTGCCAGTGAATACTGCTACTAACTTTAGTGATTGTATAGACACAAATAGTAACAATATAGCACATAGAAAAGGTACAATAGCTTCTTTAAGAAACTAACACGGTTATTTCCGTAACAGGAGGCAGCAGCAGAGTTCCAGACTTCATAAGTGTGGATTTGGTCCTTCGAAGCATAAATGCACCCAGCACGTATTTTAAGATCTTAAACTGTTCCTTCTCTTTTTGTGCACCTACACCTGCTGAAGAAAGAAGTAAGAAGTGTCAACAAATAACTCGATGGAAATACTTCCTTCTACTAATACTACATTGAAAAAATATGACTGTTTCTTCAAGAACCACAAACTCTACAAAATTTTAGCAAACTCCAATTTTCCATTCATGAGCATTAGAAAAGCAGGGACATATATATTTCAAAAAATATGGACATACTACATAAATATATGAAGATAATTTACATGAAGGATCTCCAGCTTCCTTGAAATCAGAAAGAAACTGCTCCAGCATTCCAAAGATTAAAGGCATGCAGAAGTGCATCAGAGCCCAAAGTTCAGTAAGATTGTTTTGAATTGGTGTTCCAGTCATAAGCAATTTTCTTGGCATGACAAACCGCTCTCTCAAGACAGTATAAAGGACCTGTTATAAGTTGTCCAAGAAAGCTATAACAGAAATGAAAAGGCTAAAGAAATAAGTTATGAAATAAAGCAGTCAGAACCAGCTAGCTAATATATATATAGGTATATATATTATATATATATATGCCTCCCTCTATATATATATATATGCCTGATATCAGACTAAAACTGCATGCAGCATTATTAAGAGAAAAACCCATTATTCTCGAGAAATCACTTCTGTGATAATGGATGTAGAAATCAATTACTCTATACTGCTCTGTGGTAACAAAAATCAAAAGCAAGTTGAATCAACCTTGTATCTAAAGACCCCACGCTGACGGGGGAAATTTTTTACGTTAAGCTCAAACTACTAACATAGCATATATCAAGGCAACTAAGTTGTGAAAGATAGTTTATTACACAAAATAGCATAGAGATATAAATAGTTGACCATTCTGCATTTTGCAAAGACAATTTGCTTACAAGATAGCATAGCATACAGAAAAAACCACTATGCTCCGAGAGATGGTTCATAAAATTAAAACAACATAGCACAGAGAATAACATAGTTGACCATTCTGCATTGTGCAAAGATAATTTGCTTATTCTATGGAGACTAAGAAAAATTCTCTCCAAATATAAACATAGAAAATAAATTATACTTACAATAATTGACGGCTAAACGGAAAACTACATCTACCATGATCATTATAACCACAGAAACTTAAGAACCAGGATGGATCGAACTTACACTGGAAGGGTTTTTCAGTCTCTGTGCTTCATCAATTATTGCATAATGCCAAGGGAATTGGGACAAAAAGTCCTGATCAATCAAAGCTATGTCATAAGTTGTCAATAGCACATCAAATGGCAATGATGGAACCTGCAACAAACAACCAAAATTGGTAGTATATAATTATATATTACCTCAATTGGCGCAACTGGGTGCATACAGTTCTACATTAAGACTCAGAAAACAAGAACAGAATTACTTACGTGATATGAGAATGGAATTTCTTTTACATACTCACTCATTTCCCAACGCAATTTGCGTCTATGTTCTTTTTCCCCAACATAACGAAGCAATCTCAACTCTGGAGCAAAGTTGGCCACTTCTGAGACCCAACCATCAGTCACACTAAGAGGGCACAAGACCACTGCAGGTTAAATTCAACATCTTACAGTGAGATTATGACTGAAGCATTTTCCAGAGAAAGATATTCCATAAAAGTAAAAACTATTTACTCACGGAACGGCCCAGGAGACTTCAGGTGTACTTTCAGGTAACTCAAAAGTGTTACAGCCTGCAAAGTCTTCCCCAGTCCCATCTACAGCAAAAATATTTAGCACAATGAAAATCATTGTAGTTCGCCAACTAGCAGGAAGAATTTTGGATTTTTCTTTAAGGATTTCCCAGAGGAACTTCTCAAACTATGATTTAGCAGCTATATAAAAACTACAGTATCTGAAAAATCATGCTATGAGTTGCCTTATATATTATATCCTTACTGACAGCTTCTAACTTGCCTCAGAAGATGTACTTCAGTTCAAATATTTAGTGCAAAAGCAACATCCTATCATGAAATTTATATCATTGAATCCACCACGAGAATATCCTTTCCCTGATATATGATAGTATGAGGTATAAAATGTTAAATTCAACTTTATTTGTACTGTTAAGGAGAAGAATGTAGAACATATTTGAGAGAAAGAGAAGTATCGTATTATTCAATCTATAACAATATAAGAGACTCCCACATATATATAGAGAAGATAACTAGGGCTAGGGCTACAAAGCTAAATAAGGAAACTTATATACACATTAATATTCTATAACACTCCCCCTCAAGCTGGAGCATATGTGTCAATCAAATCCAGCTTGGTGCAAAGTTCAGAGAAACGTTTCCCGCCCAACGGTTTAGTGAAGATATCAGCAATCTGGTTGGACGAAGAAGTGAACGGTGTAGCAATAGTCTGATTCAGTACACACTCACGAACGAAATGGCAATCAACCTCAATATGTTTAGTCCGTTCATGAAACACTGGATTGTTTGCAATATAGATAGCTGCTTGGTTATCACAATGCATAGGTAACGGTTCATTGAAAGTGAACCCCAATTCCCCAAGCAGATTCTTTACTCCAATCATCTCAGTAGCCGTGTGAGCCATAGCTCTGTATTCAGCCTCGGCAGAAGATCTAGCAACAGTTTGTTGCTTCTTACTCCGCCAAGTGATCAAGTTTCCACCCAAGTAGGTGCAGTATCCAGAAGTAGATTTTCGGTCAGTCTTAGCCAGCATAATCAGCATCGGAATACCCTTCAATCTTCAAATGACCATTCTTCTTATAAAACAATCCTTTCCCTGGAGAGTTCTTGATATATCGGAGAATTCGAATAGCAGCATCCCAATGAACTTGTTTAGGCTTATTCAAGAACCGGCTGACCAGACCAACGGCAAAAGAAATGTCAAGCCGTGTTACTGTCAAGTAGATAAGTTTCCCAACAAGTAGTCTATACTTAGCTTTGTCCTCCAAGAAATCTTCACTATCATCCCAGACATTCGAGTCAACGTCCATAGGAGTATCAACCGGCTTTGTTCCAAGTAACCCAGTTTCTTTAAGTAAATCTGCAGCATACTTCTGCTGAGATATAAAAATTCCATACTTGCTGTGAGCAATTTCAATTCCTAAGAAATACTTAGGACGTCCCAAATCCTTAATGACAAATTGGTCTTGCAAGTATTTCTTTGTGTCATCAATCCCCTGTACATCACTGCCAGATATAAGGATGTCATCAACATAGACAACAAGAATGACAATTCCAGATGTTTGATGGCGCACGAAAACAGAATGATCAGACTTGCATTGCTGAAAACCAATCTTGCCGAGAACACTGCTGAACTTGTCAAACCATGCCTTCGGGCTTTGCTTAAGACCATAAATAGCTTTCTTAAGACAACAAACCTTAGTAGCATCCTCCCCCTGAGCACCATACCCTGGAGGTTGCTCCATATAAACAGTCGGAGATAAATCTCCATAGAGAAAAGCATTCTTCACATCAAAGCTGATACATAGGCCAGGAAAGATTGACAGCCAAGGAGAACAAGATGCGTATGGAATTCAAACGAGCAGTGGGAGAGAACGTCTCAAAGTAATCAACACCATAAGTCTGTGTAAAACCTTTCGCCACAAGACGTGCTTTGTACCGATCAATAGTATCATCAGCGAGAAACTTGATAGTGAATACCCAACGACAAGCAACAATAACAGCGGAAGCAGGGGCAGACACCAGAACCCAAGTGCCACGAGATAAAAGGGCACGCATCTCCTCATCCATAGCAGCCCGCCAAAGAGGATGTTTAAGTGCCTCAAGGTAAGAAGTTGGAATAACTGTAGACAAAAGACAAAGAGCAAAGGCGCGAAAGGAAAGACTCAAACGGGCAAAAGAAACATAATTAGACATTGGGTGTTTAGTGGTGCAAGTACGTTTACCTTTGCGTAGAGCTATAGGTAAATCGTCAGTCGTGGCAGGTGAAGGACCTTCAGAAGCTGCAGGAGAAGATGACGCAGGTTGTGGACATGAGGCCGGTTCGGAGACGGGCTCTGGGACAGGTGCGGGCCGAGGACGGCGGGTATAGACCTGCAACGGTTGTGCAGGAAGACTAGGAAACACTGGCACCGGGACAGGTAAAGGAGTAGAGACTAACCGAGTGGGAGGAGTAGCGCTAGTATGAGAGAAATAAGGTTGAGATTCAAAGAAAGTGACGTCAGCACAAACATAATGACGCTTGGTAAGTGGGTCGAGACATCGGTATCCTTTTTGGGTTCGAGAATAACCGAGAAAAACACATTTAATAGAACGAGGGGACAACTTATCCAACCCAGGAGTAAGATCATGAACAAAACAGACACACCCAAATACACGAGGAGGAACAGGGTAAAGGGGTTTATCAGGATGAAGACACGAAAAAGAAATATCCCCATGCAGCACACTGGAAGGCATTCTATTAATAAGGAAGCATGCAGTAAGAACCGCATCAGACCATAACCATTTAGGAACATGCATGTGAGACATAAGAGTACGAGCAACATCCAAAATATGACGGTGTTTGCGTTCAGCAACTCCGTTTTGTTGGGAAGTATGAGAGCATGAAGTTTGATGAATTATGCCGTGGGAATCACAAAAGATGCAACGGACTTTTGTGTAAACTCAAGTGCATTATCGGTGCGAAGAATACGTAAATCAACGGAATATCGAGTTTTTATTTCATGATAAAACGAGTTTAGTACAACGGGGACCTCGGTTCTCTGTTTGAGCAAATACAACCATGTCATGCGTGAATAATCATCGACCAAGACCGTAAAATACCCGAAGCCCTCTGCACTCTACTCGACTCGACCCCAAACATCACAACGAACTAGTTCAAAAGCAAAAGAACTACGCTTATCGACTCGAGAAGAAAAAGATGTGCGATGGTGCTTGCCCAACTCACAAGACTCACATTGAAAATCAACGAGACGCAACGGGAACTAGACTCCAAGACTAGCGAGAAGATGGATGACCAAGACGACAATGCCACCGATATGGAGACACAGTGGCGGAAAGAGCACGTGAAGATGCAGGTGAAACAGAATCCAAGTAGTATACACCGTCACGCTCATGTCCTCCACCAATCGTCTTCTTCGTCTGCAGGTCCTGAAAGATACAATAGGTAGGATAAAAGGTGACAGAGCAATTGTGAGTTTTGGTTAGCTGGCTAATAGATAATAAACTAACAGGAAATTTAGAAGCGAACATGACATTTTCAAGAGTGATTTGAGGAGTGGGTCGGACAACACCAGTTCCCGTTACGGGAGAATAGGTGCCGTCGGCAACACGAACAGAAGGTAAAGAAGAAGGGGAAAAATAAGTCAAAAGAGATTTTGTACCAGTAATATGGACAGAGGCACCGGAATCTAACAACCAAGACTTACCTTGAGACACTGCAAACGCACCTACAGTGGTCGAAGCAACGATAGGAGAGGCAGCAGTAGGAGAGGGAGCAGCAGTAGTAGAGGCAGCAGTGTACGGCGAAGTTATCGATCGGATCAGATTGTCATATTGAGCGCGTGGGACCGAGACCATATCATCATAGGAGGAAGAACTTGGCTCTGGAAAAACCGTGTTAGCCCAATCAGGTTTGCCAAAAGTCTTCCAGCAATTCTCAGAAGTATGGTTGGTACGATGACAATGTTCACAACTACGATCATTAGGCCCATGGCCTCGGCCTCGGCCACGACCACGACCACGACCACCCCGTCCACGGACACGTCCATGTCCACCATGAAAACTTGGACCTTGAGCCACCGTAGCAGATGTGGGAAAAGAACTAGCACCATTAGAATTCTGACCGCGAGCAGCCATGGCTGAAGTATTAGAAGAGACAAGATCATCAAGACGACCAACGACACGAAGCACACGAGATAGGGCATTGGATAACGTGGGAACATTATCACTAGACAAAGAACCGTCGCGAATGGGTCGGAGATCGACATCTAATCCGGATAAGAATTTAGCAACCATGAATTCTTCCCACCGAGTGGCTCGCGTGGTGGCACTACGGGAAAGTGGATGATAAACTAGAACTTCATCAGCAATTCCTTTGAGAGTAGAAAAGTAATCGTTGACAGATTGGCCAGACTGAGTATGAGAGAAAAGTTTCTCATACAACTCGAACACACGAGAAACGTTCTTTTCATTTGAGTACATCTGTTTTAAGGTATCCCACATGGCCTTGGCAGTCTCCAAGAACATGATGTTCTTACTAACAGAATCTTCAAGGCTGTTCACAAGCCATGTCATAACAGCGCAATCATCGGCACTCCAAGTATCATATGTGGGATCCGTAGCAGCAACAGAATCGTCGAGAACGTGCCTTTTTTTCTTCTGAGATCCTAAGAATAACAGAAAAGCACGAGACCATAGGAGATAATTGGAACCATTCAATTTAATGGTGGTTCCTAAGGCAGCAGATTTAGATTCAGACATGGTGTAGAAAGGCTTAGAAAACCAAACCCTAGGCAGAAAAGAAGCGGTGGCGGCTGGGAAAAAAAAACGGAAGCAATGAAGAAGCAGGGCGGCAGCGGCGGCGCGGAAAAGCACACAGCAGCGCGGCGGCGCACACAAAAAAAAAGAGGGTAAAAAAAATTTTTAGAGAAGGATTGTGGCGGAATTGTGGCAAAGTGAAACTAGGGTTAGAGAAGGATTCGTACCCGCTCTGGTACCATGTTAAGGAGAAGAATGTAGAACATATTTGAGAGAAAGAGAAGTATCGTATTATTCAATCTATAACAATATAAGAGACTCCCACATATATATAGAGAAGATAACTAGGGCTAGGGCTACAAAGCTAAATAAGGAAACTTATATACACATTAATATTCTATAACATGTACAAATCCAGAGACTCGAATGCAATAATGAATTATACACACTCATAGAAGGCCAACTTCCAATTATTATCCATCATGAACATAAAGTTGGATGAATCATGAAATTACTCCATTTTCCAGCAGTTTCGGATTTCGAACTACAAAGTAAGTTTTCCAAACCCAACAGACGGCATTAGAAGCTTATAATCGCAATTGGAAATAAACAACATTGACAACGCTGCAAACATTTACCAATCGGGAAAAAAAAAAAAGAACCGCATTGCATCAAAAAATATCAAGCCTCTGATTCCGATAGAGAGCCCAAACACAATTCACTAGTTTAACATTGAAATTTCCAGTTGAGCCAGGTTAGTAGTCTCACCTCGTCCCCTGCAAAATAAACGTAGCAAATATTGCAGCCATTAAAAGGAAGCGGAAACAGAAACACACAGGAATTCAATCAACAATCGAAGTAAACCTCCAAATTCCAATACAAAATAATTATATATTTTCCATACGAAAAAGGAAAAAGGTTAACAATACCAAGTATAACGTTGACGCCGAGGTGGTACCGCCGGACGAGCCACGACACACCTTCGACTTGGTGTGGTTTGAGTGTCGCCTGGATTCCATAATCCGAAGAATCGCTACGCAATTCTTCGGCGGTGGCGCGTGACTCTCCGTCGTACACGCACTTCGTCGCCAAAATTAACCTCTGCTTGTAGTCCATGCTTCCGCCAGAATGGTGAAGCGAGGTGTGGCGGTGCGGCGGTGGTTTTAAATTTGGGCAAGAGAATGACTATAGTTAGGGATGGCACTAAGAGTACCGGCTCTCCCAAACTCTAATGAGACGGGTTTGAAAATTATTAAATGGTTTTGGGACGGATTTGGGTAGAAACATTCAAATCCGTGACGAGTTTGGGTCGGGTTTGAGAAATTACTACGGGTACCCGCTACCCAAACCCATTTATATATATATATGTATATAAGATAATAAAATATTATATACATGTATATATAATTTATAATATAATTAGAAATATTATTAATTTTAGGATTTTATATTATTATTTTTTTTAACCCGCATACAAAGAATTAATAATTTCAGTAATTAAATATTTGTGTTATATATAATTTATATTAGTATAAATATTAATAATTTTAGGATTTCTTATTATTCTTTTAACCCACATACAATTTAATTTAATGAAATTTTCTATTTATACTTATGTTAAAATTATGTTTAAAAACATTTTGTTATTTCTACTAAATTTAATATTAATGTTTATGTTCTAATACATTTGGGTTTTTAGCGGGTTTTTAGTGGGTATTACCCAACGAGTTTGAGTCGGGTACGGGTTTTAAAATAATTTTTTAATCGGGTTTGGGACGGATATGGGTTGAAGAAATTTTAATGGATTTAGGTTCGGGAAATGCTTAATCGGTGGGTATCCGACCCATTGTCATTCCTAACTATATTGCCCTAGTCTATAATTTGCCGATTCAAAGAGAATTACAGGTGGCGGGAAGCGGTTGCATGCAGTAACTTTTACTAGGAAATTTGGCTCTATCAATAATCGAGATTACCAAGAAGTAAATTACCTAATTTAGGATGTCAATCTAGTTTGAAATTAATAGATCGATCCCAATAAATCGAAAAAAAATGAGGGCTAAAGTCGAAAATTTCAAATTTCAAAAAAAAAATTATCTAGTTGACCCGAAGAAAATAACCCGAGTCCAATATGACTGGTTTGAAAATTGAGTGAATTAAACTGATTGACATCTCTGACTCCGACTATCACCAAAAATTCTAGTATGAATGTCCTGATTTTTGTGCATTGAATCTTATTTTATTTTATCTTTTTGAGAATAAACAATAATTTTTAAACTTTTTGTTCTCTTTTAATTTTTTATTTTTCATTCTTTTGGCATGGAATATTGTTATACAAAACAAGACGTGAGCATTCCTACAGAAATAAGAACTCTATAACGTGTAATTATATTATTCTCAAAAAAGTTTTATTCAGTCAATTAAGTTTTTGTTTTTTTCTTTTTCACCGCAATTGTTAGCATTAAAGTCCACTAAAATTGAAAATTCTATCATTAGTTTTTAAGAATGAATATTTGAATATATAGTGCGGTTCCGATTAGATTAATAAGACTTGTTATAAATGATATTAATTGCTTAAGTATGTGTATGTATAATCAAATCATTGCACCAATCAATTCAACAAGATATTGTCCGGGTGAAAATATATTGTCTTTGGTGAAACTATATTACTATAATGTCAAGTGATCATTTTACTATCACATTCGTACCACTAAATTTTAGAAAAATTTAAACAGTTGTAGACAGCGTCACAACAATATGTTCCACTCAGTATAGCTCACACCTCCAAGGAGTATATAATTTTCAGACTGTTACTTAAAATATTTAATCGAGAGTCGTTACTAAGTGACATGCACACTTTTTTTTTTAATGAAAACTAGCAAAATAATAATAAAATAACTGTCAAAATCGTATTTTAAACCTCTATATATAAATGGTAATTCGCATCCGTTATCCGAAATGCATACTAACTAATAAGTAAATCTAATTTGATGCAACAAACTTGACCAATAAATTGTTGGATTTAAACTTTAGATATTTCATATATAAAAATCACACTCTTCATCAGTACTTCAACCCCAACAAAATATGGTACACACTCTTAATTTTGGCTCAAGTGATTGGTCATTGGTTAGCATTAAAATCATGCCGTCATGAGTTTTGATACGTTAGTAAATTCGACATAACCTTTAAAATATTTCGAACAACTACACAAGTTTTAATTTGTTGCAATTAAAATTTGCACAATTTTATATAATATTTTTTTATCGATTCACCCAAACTTTCAATTTTAAATAAATTCTCATTATTCTAGCCTTGATTCAAGAAATCAAACACTGAATTTTGACGGTTCGATGAGAAGAAAATTTTGATGATGGGAGACTGACCTATGGAATGTCCTTCAAAATATTTCGAACAAATACACAAGTTTTAATTTATTGCAATTAAAATTTGCACAATTTTATATAACATTTTTTCATCGATTCACCCAAACTTTCAATTTTAAATAAATTCTCATTATTCGAGTCTTGATTCAAGAAATCAAACACTTAATTTTGACGGGTTCGATGAGAAGAAAATTTTGACAATGGGAGACTGGCCTATGGAATGTCCTTCAAATTGTATAACGCACATTCAAGGATTTGAAAAATGATAATTTATTTTATATTGAATGTTTGAACGAATCGATCGAAATTTTATGTCGCCATAAATTTTGGGTGTATTTTAGTTGCAACGCATCGAATGTTCGTGTATCCATTTGAAATATTTTGAAGGTGGTGTCAAAAATAAATTGTTAATCGAGTCGATGATCATGACATAAATGGCTATTAATTAATAATTCTAAATTATTTAACATTTTAGTGACTCATTTCTCACAAAAATAAAAGAAGAAATACAATTATATTAAAGTGTCACCTAACTTATTGAATTAAAAACTGTCTTAAACCTTTAACTTAATGTAAATTATATCGAAACTCATTATTAGAATAGTACTCCATGGTTACTAAACCAAATGCTGTTATTTCTCTTTAGCTATTTGACATTTTAATTACTTAGGTAGTAAACAAAATAGTAATGGTTCAGGTCACATATATAATAGTTAATACTATATATTTAGCAGTATTGGACAACCTTATTACAGTACTGAATTTCGCCCAATGTCTGAAAATTCCTATTCAAATGCCATTTCCTAATTATTCCCCTCTTGCATATGTGGTCAGAAAAAAGCCACTAAACGTGTCGATTAGTATGTGATTAGATGCTTAATTGAGTTAAAGAATCATTAGCAGGCATTTCAGAATAAATTAATAATTAATTAAAGTCGTACAAGTTCATATATATTGACAATTTCAATTTTCAACCAAGCATTCGTGAGCATGTTCTAATTTATTGTTTAGGGCATGCGCAGCTCACGATCTGTCTTGGAGATCGCCGGGAGAGTGATCATGGAGAGGAGATCGTCGCTGCGCTGGGGTGCAGCTGGAGATCGAGGAGGTGATCGCGCAGGCAAGCGCAAATGGAGTTTTTTTTTTTTTTTCCCGAAAATTCGAAAAATAAATTTATTTATTTCTATTTTTCTGTCATATACTAAAGAGCTTCTTAGCCTGTTTTCAAATTCGGGTGATTTTAGAATATCTATTTAGTAAATTTAAAGCACAATCAACAAGAATAAATCATGGGTACGTCACAATTAAATAAGCGCTTGAGGCATCATCAATTAAAGAATTTATAAGAATTTATAGTATTTCATTATTCTAGTGTGTCCACTTTCATAAATAATTTCATATAACGTTGTTACTAAGATCTGATATAAGTTATGAAAATGAATAAATTTCATATATATATATATATATATATTTATACAGGGCTGAAATTTTTGCACGAGGTGAAATAACAATATTAACTAATATAACCAAATTGACTATATATGTATATAGTGTTCATCAAATGAGAGTTTCAAACATCTAATTAATAATTTTCGGTTTAGAAAAATAAATAAATAAATTCAACCATGTATTATATTCCTCTCTAATTGTCACCTAATTATACCATCCAAGAAGCAATGGTAAAATCCCACTTTGTCACTAGGCAATGTCCCTAGCCTTTGTCCCCATGGTGGGGGGTTATTATAAGCCCCTCAAACCCTAAATCAACCACACACACTACACACAATAAAACCTCACCAACACCACTTTCAAAGATCCTCCCCATTTTAGACCATCCGATTGGAAGCCAACGCCAAAATTGGAAACTCCCATGTAAATTATTTAAATATATATTTGTCCACTTTCATATATTTTGGCCCATAAGGGGACACGTTATAGTTGAGGATGATATCATCAGATTCCCTCATTAGACGGCATTTAATTAATTTTGTGACCCATTCTTTTGTCTTGTCTCTTTGTTAGACAGTATCAACGCCAATTATGCTAATAGGTAACAAATTGAGAATCATACATATATACTTATTGCCCTTTATTCATCATTTGTTCATGCACTAGTTTTGATTCACCTTTATTGTTTAACATATTTGATTTATTTATTACGTCATCTCATGTGTCAGAGTCGAATACAAGTGTGATAGTATCACGTAAATTTATACGTATATGTGGAATTTATGCACACGGCAATATATATGATACGGTATAAACACATATATTTATACGCCGATTGATGAGTAGCTAAGTGATATGTATAAGTAAATATAACCAAGGACTAATTGACACAAATATGAAAATATCTATATTTGTTACTATTGTAAAAGAATCCATTATCTTATAAGATTGATATTGCATATCCCTTTATTGGAATATACATATATATGTTTCTCAATATTTATCTTAACATGATGATATTCCATTAGAATTCATCATTAATTACAAATGAAATATAAAATATACATATTAAAAACTATTTAGTAGAATCATAAATTATACTCTCTTCATCCCCCAAAAGTGTGATGCATATTTGATTTGTTGTGAGGTATAAAATATTAATTGAACCACACTAACGACGGAGGGAGTACTTTACATCTTTAATTAGCTAGTACGATTTACAACAGGTGATGACGATGGTTTGAGCCGCGCCAATAATAAATATATTACTATATCATACGTAATAGATGATTATATTACCTAGTGCATCGGTCATGCATATTATTTTGTTATGCATTTCCATGAATCAATTTTAATTCCCAATAAAGAATGATTGCAAATTTCTTGAATAAAATTCAATTTTGATATAATTGACCAAAATATACATATATTCATGACGAAGCATTCAAGTAGGTGATGATTGTATTAGTTGAAGGTCCAAATGATTTGATGACCCACGTACTAAACTTATTGAAATTCAACTTGTTGTCTAGTGTTTGCCCTAGTCAATCATAATAAGGTGAAAAATAATACTACTATATTTTTAAATTTAGGGTATTATTATTTTCCGCCATAATCATGACGAAGTAAGAAAATTATGAAAAGTGGGGGCACAAATACAGTTTGAGTTTATTAATTGGGGCATCTAATTAATTACCAACATAGAGTAAATGAAATTTAGCAACTTGTCGTGTATTGATTCCACGTCATCATGTTTGGACAACTGGATTATTAAGGAGAGAGAATAATACACCTAAATATAGAATAAGATCTTTTTAGTTTTTCTTAAGAAGGTTTTTTGAATTTTGGAAGCAAAATAAATTACAAAAATTCCCCTTTAATACTTAAGACTCGCGAACTACAAAAATTCAAATATCGTAGCATACTAATTAAAAAGAAATTATAATAATTACCAATAGGATTCATAAATATTGTCCAAATCCAGATCTAAAGATCCATGGTCATTATATATATATGGACTGACTGATAGACTGATACTAAACTCACATGTGTACACACATATATATAGGAATTTGTTCATATAAAATTCTAGTCCTCGAGTGAAAGTTAGGAACCAGATCTGAACCATTGATCTTTGTATGATATAATCGAAGTATAAATGCAGTACATAAAAAGAATGTTTTTATAAAAGCATCATTGGTTATGTAAGAAATCATGAATTGAAAAATACATTAAAAAAATAAATCATTGTTATATATAGAAAAAAACATGGTGTTTAAGAAGTAGAAAGTAGTTGTAATTGTAAATTTAACATGTTAATTATGCACAAATTTCTTATGTAGATTTTTAACTGCTGCTGATGGATACCCGTGGGCACGCCCGACCATCATGAAATTTTTTAGAACCAACACTCGAAAATCGTATATAATGATATTTAATAACTTATGTGGCGAGCTTAAGATACTCGCATATAATAATCACGATCTAAAAAAATATCTATAAGTAAATTATCTAAATTAAACGCTACAACATATCTAAAAATGACTAAACTCCCCTCATATAACATTGATATGATGTTTCTAATAGCTCTCAAACATTATTTAATAGTAGCTCAAATTGAGCTTGATGTGTGGTACTCCCTCCTTCTCAATGAACTTGTATTTAGGGCTGTAAACGAGTCGAGTCGAGTCGAGCCGAGTATTGGTCTGCTCAAACTCGACTCGATTAAATATTCGCTGACTCGAGCTCGAGTCGAGTTTCTGCCATCGTGATCGAGCTCGACTCGATCCAAAATTAGCGAGCTCGAGTTCGACTTGTCAAATACTCGATAACGAGGTATTCGAGCTCGAGCTCGAGCCAGACTCTTCAAGAACTCGATTATATTTAAATTCAGCTCGATACATGTTAATCGAGCTTGAGCTCGAGTTCGCTTAAAGCTAATTTTTTAATTTTATGTACAAAACTAGATTATTAGACTCGCGAACAAGCTCGACTAAAACTCGATTTGTAGGCTCGCAAACATACTCGATTGTAGGCTCGTGAACATGCTCGATTAAATACGAGCCGAGCATGTTCGCGAGCCTGTCGAGTCGAGCAATACGATGCTTGAACTCGGCTCGATAAACTTATCGAGCTCGATTTAATGCTCGAACTCAACTCGATTAGTTATCGAGTCGAATGCCGAACGAGCTTTTTTCGAGTCGATCGCCGAGTAGCTCACGAACGGCTTGACTCATTTACAGCCCTACTTGTATTCCTCTATTTTTTGGGTTGTTCCATTAAACTTGTCTTGTTTCCATTAAGGAAACAGTTAATTCTTCAAAAGTGGTGGTACCTACCCACTTTCTAACTTTTTACCCTCCTCCCTAATATCCGTACCGAACAGTAACAAGACATGTTCAGTGGGACGGAGAGAGTACTTTTTATTTAATTTCAAAACGAAAATTCCCCCTTTTATTTGAAGAGGTTAAAAAAGTGAATATTTTTTTCCAACAAGTATGAAGCACATTTGGCCCACCCATTTTCTTCCATTTTAAATAATACTCCATAAAAATCAGAATTTGGTGACAGTGTCCCCACCATTCATTCTGCCAACTAAAAAATGCTATTACACGGTCCTTAGGCCTAGGAATTCTTAAATAAATCAAAAAGTTCATGCATGTAACTTAGTATGTACACCTCACAATTTAATAAGGAAAACATATATAAATTTGACACTTATCATGTACAAAATACTTAAACATATATGCTAATTAATCAAAAGACTATTTATGATGTTAGCTGGAATGGTTCATCAATAATTGAATTTCATTACTACTCCTATTATCATAGAGCTCACTTGCTCAGAGACGATGAACTTTCACAGTATGAAGTTACTATATTCTCCAAAATTAGGATATGACACCAACTAATTAAATGATACTCTATGTAAAGACGAAAATAGAATAAGTTTATGCTACATATAATATTCATTCAAATCTAATTGTTACAAATATCTGGCATATAAAAGTTGATTTAAAATTAGAATTCAAAAAAGTTTGATTTTAATGCACATTTATGATTATAATAATATTAGTATAGTAATGTGTGGTCGTGTATGCTACACTCGCACGGAGTTCTTCTATGCGATGTACTTCTCCTATATGATTTGCGCGCAAACTATATATTAATAGGAGTCTGATTTAATTGCACATTTTGAATAACAGCTACGAGTTTTCTTCATCTTAAAAAAATAATAAAATAATATTGACACAAGTACAATAACTGAAGATGACAATAATCCATAATTCATCTTTTTGAAAATATTAGGTCGGATCGGCCCGAAATCATATCGGGTCGAAAAAAATTAAGGTCCAGTCAGACTCAAACAATTGCCCACCAAACTTTGGCAGTTTGGCTCGTTTTTGGTGGGTCTCAATCGGCCCGAAATTCTATCAAACTTAAAATATTGAGGTTCTTTGTGTCCAGAAATCGTGCCAGCCCGTCCGATCAGGCTGGGCCTGGCTAATTTGCCGGCTCTACAAGTACAACTGTCACACTATCGAAAATTTTGTATAAATACACACTGATTAGTCTGGCTAATTACTACACAACTTCACTCCAAAACCACCGCAAAAATGCAGGCCATTAAATCTTGCCACCTCCCCATAAAACTCCCCGCCACTACATCTCTGCCGCGACTGCCGCCGCCAACGTACAACCCCGCACAGCACACCACCGTCCCCCGCGCCATATCCATCTCCGCCCCCACCACCACCGCCATCCCCGGCATCCCAACAACAGTACAAGATACCAATGCTTCCGACGACGCCGTCGCCGCTTTCTGGGACTACCAATTCCTCTTCGTCTCGCAGCGCGCGGAGACCGTCAAACCCGTCTCCCTCCGCCTCGTCGACGGCGCGTTGCCCCACGACTTCCCCTCCGGCACGTACTACCTCACCGGACCTGGCCTATTCGCCGACGATCACGGCTCCACCGTCCACCCCCTCGACGGCCACGGCTACCTGCGGTCCTTCAAGATCGACGGCGGCGGCGGGAAGGTGGAGTTCATGGCGAAGTACATCGAGACGGAGGCGCAGGTGGAGGAGCGGGACCCCGACACCGGCGAGTGGCGGTTCACCCACCGCGGCCCGTTTTCGGTGTTGAAGGGGGCCAATATGGTCGGAAATACGAAGGTGATGAAGAACGTGGCGAACACGAGCGTTCTCCGGTGGGGCGGCCGCCTCTTTTGCCTGTGGGAAGGCGGCGATCCGTATGAGATCGAACCTCAAACTCTAGGCACCGTCGGGAGGTTTGACCTTGTCGACGGTCGGAAAATGTCGCCGGAAGTTTATGACGCCGGCAATAGATTCAGGGATAGTATCGTGGACATCGCTGCTCGAATCTTGAAACCGCTACTATATGGTAAAATACTACTATATATAAATACTAGTAATTTATACACATGTTTGTATAATTTCTGTAAGTACTTAATTAATGTTGTTAATTTTGAAATTACGACTTTATTATGATCTTGATCATGCATGCGAACCATGCGGTAAAATGTCGTGTTTGAATGTCGCATACTAAAATTTATGCATGTAATTAATTTAGGATATATAAAATGACAAGTATATTGCATTTGATTTTGTTAATTAATTTAATGTGTATGGGAATCAAATTGTGCAGGGGTATTCAAGATGCCTCCGAAGAGATTGTTGTCTCATTACAAGATTGATGAGAAAAGAAATAGATTATTAATCATGTCATGCAATGCCGAAGATATGTTACTTCCACGCAGCAATTTCACTATTTTCGGTAAGTAAACTCTCTCTCTCTCTCTCTCTCTCTCTATATATATATATATATATATATATATATATTGTAAATTACCCAATTTTAATTTACAAATATGAAAAATACCCACCTAGTTAATATCAATGATTTCGTTTGTAATTTTATTTTGATTCACCGAATGCAGCTTAAAATCATCCGTGTGGAAAGAGAACACTATAATTTTTAAAATTAAATGTATGTATTTTATTGTTTTACTTCAATTTCATTAGTTACTTAATGAAAACGATGACAACGTTGATTTTTTGTTTTATTTTTTTGGGATTTTCAAGAATGTCAGCGTTGAGGTTTTGTCCGAATATAATTAAGAAAACGAGATTTAAGATATGTTTTAGTAACTTGTAAGGGATATTATATAATGCAGTATTTAATTTCATAGGACAAAATAACATGTATAATTAGACAAAAAATTTATATCATGAAATGATGAACTAATAATTCACCTTTTTGTTTTCTATACATAATTACATAGTAACTTGTAAATAACGCAGGTTCAATGATGAACTAATAATTCTCCTTTTTGTTTCATATCGGAGTCCAATTAATCTAGTATTTTTTTTAAGTTAGGTGCCTTAAATTATTTAATACTGTTAATTAAAAATAATAAAGATTAAATTTCCCTTTTTTTTCTTTGAATTTTACAGAACTGGACTCCAATATGAAGCTGCTGCAAAGCCAAGAATTCAGCATCCCTGATCACTTGATGATCCACGACTGGGCCTTTACAGATTCTCATTACATATTGTTTGGAAACAGAATCAAGTTAGACGTTGCAGGTATTTTTTTAAATTAATTTTTGCCCCATTTACATATAATCTATTTACAATTACAGTTAGCTAGCTAATTTATTGATTTACTTATATACTATATATATATGTGTGTGTGTGTGTGTATACGTGTATGTGTGCGTAATTAAAAAATCTTTCTACATGAAATATCCCTGTGATTTATTCGACGATTACAATTTATTTATTTCATGAATACAACAGCTAGCCGAACATGCTATATTTGATTTATTATTGAAATTCCAATAAAATCTCGGTTCTACACATAAAATGACAAAAGAGGGAAACAAGGTACTTTCTTGGAATCATGCTAAAGCATATAAAGAGGCCCAGGTGATAAAGACAAAATAATATTCTATAAATGAATATCCTCAAAATTAATAGTTTAATTATAAACACAACATGAGCTTATTGAAAACGATACGTACAATTACATACTATAGGTCTAAATGTCATAAATTTGTGGCAAGTAGTTGTTGCAGATTTGTCCTCGTAATTAAGCTCGTCTACCATATATATACTAATTTGCAAATAAGCCGCGCAGGTTCAATGACAGCATTGTGTGGATTTTCTCCGATGATTTCGGCATTATCAGTGAATCCAAGCAAGTCCACTTCTCCAATTTACTTGCTTCCAAGATTTTCAGACACGAAATCAAAAGGGTCGAGGGATTGGAGAGTCCCAATTGAAGCACCTTCACAAATGTGGGTGCTTCATGTTGGAAATGCTTTTCAGGAGAAATGTGTTAATGGAGATGTTCAGATTCAAATTCAGGCCACTAGCTGCTCCTATCAGTGGTTCAATTTCCAGAAAATGTTTGGTAATAATTTATTTTATAATATTAAAATTTAATTAAATTTCATTCAAAAATATTAAGATTTTGCTGAATTTTTGTTTTTTATTTTCCAGGATATGATTGGCAGAGTGACAAATTAGACCCTTCGGTCATGAACTTGAAACAAGGCCAAGAAACATTGCTGCCTCACTTAGTCAAGGTTTTTTTTTTGCTCTCCTTCTCTCTCTCTCTCTCTCTCTACAAATTGAATTCAAAGATTGAGCCCAAGTAAATGTAAAATGCAGGTTAATATAAGACTGGATGCAGACGGAAAGTGCCAAGACTGCAGCGTAGATAACCTGACTGAATGGAGCAAACCATCAGATTTTCCGGTCATAAATCAAGAATTTTCCGGCGTCCGGAACACTTACATCTACGCAGCTACCTCCTCCGGTTCACGGCGAGCCTTGCCGCATTTCCCATTTGATATGGTGGTGAAGATGAACACCGCCACCAAATCCACCCAGACTTGGTCTACCGGCCGCCGTCGATTCATCGGCGAGCCCGTCTTTATACCCAAACCCGGCGGCAAAGCCGAAGACGACGGCTTTCTCCTCGTAATAGAAGTGAGTAGCATATCAAAACTAATAATAATATTATTATTAATATTTATTTTACTAAATAATTTCTTATTTTTTTGACATAACTAAATAATTTCTAATTAGTATCAATATTGAATATATATATATATTTTTTGTGATTAATTGCAGTATGCAGTGTCTACGCAGAGATGCTATCTTGTTGTTTTGGACTCTAAATTGATAGGGAAGAAGAATGTTCTTGTGGCAAGGTTTGAAGTTCCCAGGCATTTGAATTTCCCTCTTGGATTTCATGGATTCTGGGCTCCAAGTGTCTGCGCAACTGCTTCTATGAACTGCCAGGTCACGTCGCCCGCAGAACGAGATTTTTCTCTCGATTGTGTGGGAGCATCACGTTGTTAGTTGAAATAAAATGCGAAATTGAAATCAAGTAAATACAAGTTAGATTATACTAGAATTAGTCTATACTACCGCCAATAATTAGTTATACAATAATATGTATATATATTTTAGGAGAATTAGTTATACGGTATTGCTTAAGGGTCTCTTGTCCAATACCAATGATGTATAATTGTAACATACTTCTATTTTTTGATAGTAAATATGTAAAATTTAACAAATTAAGACCTTTTCATTGTTTATTTTATGCACTGCTTTTGTTTTACTTATAAACAAGCACTCATAATTATTTGTCAATTCTAATAATGCCAACAAATAGACCTTGGCAAATCCAGAATTGTCAACTGGCTCGATCCGACTTGCATTAGCCCACCACAACGATATTACCTAGGATTCACTTCATGCTAAGGCCATGTTTGGTAGGCCATATTAGCCAAGATTGCTAACATATCTTGGATAATATGACCGTTTGGTAGCCAAGATACGTAAACTAGAAAGCCCGATATTAATCCAGGCCCGTTGCTATTTTACTGTTCATCTTTATAAAACACATCTCACCATTCTGGTCGGATTGCTATCCTTAATTCAACAGTGCATAAGATTAGAAATAAAAAGATAAAAACACCCTTCACTTCTACTCTCTCATTTCTCTCCTCCATCTCTTTCCGTCTGCAAAACTGCAACAAAACTGCAACAACTCCGTCGGCGGAAGGAGGAGGCGGCGGCAGTGGAAGAAGGCAGCGGCGGAAGAAGGCGGCGGCGGAAGAAGGAGGCGGCGGAAGGAGGCGGCAGAAGAAGGATGCGGTGGAAGGAGGCGGCGAAAGAAGGAGGCGGCGGCGGCGGCGGAAGAAAGAGGCGGTGGAAGAAGAAGGCAGCGGCGGCAGGGAGAGGAGATTGGGGAGATGGAGGTGGTGGCAGAGAGAGGGGAGAAAGAGTGAGCGAAAGAGAGATAGGGAGAGCAGGTGAGGAAGAAGAGAGATAGAGAGAGAGATGGTTCATGGTTATGGGTAGGTGGTAGGTGGGCGGATGAGAGAAGAGAGAGTTGCAGAGGTAGAATATAATTGAATAGAGAGAGAGGAGAGATATTGTAGAGAGAGAGGTGAGAGAAATCATTAATTTATATTAGGGACAAAATTGTCATTTTCTATCTAATCTTGAATTTAAATTAGGATATCAAACAACCCATCTATCATATTTACGTTACATATTTTGTCTACCAAACACAAAGATACGATATCAATCTTACTTTATCTACGATACATATCTTGCCTTAAACTATCTTACTATATCCTAACATGCTTACCAAACGAGCTCTAAGTGGATTTGGACTTGGAACCACCTGCAAAGTTGTACCTAGGATTGTAGCCCTTGTGGGCTTGAGGTGGTTTAGTTTCGGCGGGTCGGAATGAGCTGAATATGTTGGACTTCGAGTGAATATTGTATAATTTTTTATTAAGATGAAATTGTTATTTTTTTCAAAACTTCCTATACTCAGACAAAGAAGAAACAATGAACAAAAATGATAGAGAACGTGCGAATTGTGAGTTTGTGAAGTGTCTGAAGCGTCGAGAGAAAGATTCGTGAATTAGGACCCTTTTATGATTTATGATATTATAAAAAGTAAATAAATATTACTCCCTCCGTCTTACTGATAATGTTCCTTATGTTTTGGATACGATTATTAAGGAATAAGATAAAAAAGATAGAAAATTGTATGTCTCACTACTTTTGAAGAATTATTTTTTTTATTTTTAAAAAAGAAATATTATCAATGGGACGGACGAGAAAGGAAGAAAAAACATTATCAGTTGGACGGATGAAATATACGTACTCGATGAATACTTAATAGTATTTGGGCTTGGACGGCCGCCTATTCTTAAGTTTCAGAAAAATTCCAAAAGTAGCTCACTACGCTAGGGGTGGTCTAACCCATCAAACCACTTGATCCAGCAACCTCTCCTGGGCTTATAGTTATTTAATAATTAATCATGAATTGATTATAATCAATTACAATTAACTTAAGAAAACAAAACAAATGTCAAAAATTAATAGCATATTCTAATTGGATATAATAAATAATACTAATAATTATAAAATTAAACTAAAATGCAAGAAATTAAAATTGAATTATTTTTGATAAAAATTTAAACAAGTTGAAATCCTACAAACGGTGAGATATACATAGGAAGGCCTACGAGATATTCTTATTTTTTAAAGGTCTCTTTGTAGAAAAGATAAATATTGTAATTTTTAGTTTTAATTTTGAGAACGACGGAAGCTGGGAGAAAAAAATAGCAACATGACGTGCCTCCAAACGATGACGTTTTTTACAAAATTTTCAATTATTCTCTTTCATTATCCTTTTGCTGCTGCTAGCCTGCACCCTGCTACGTGTTCTCTCTCTTCTTTTTTTTTTCTCTGGTTGATTTATACTTTTAGGGAGCGTTTACTTTGATTGATAAAACATATGATTGACTATACGAACGATTAGATGATCAAACAAGTTCAAAAGTAATCAATCCACCAAAGTAAATGGTGGATCAACTTATACTATTTTTATATATCTATCCTATTACACAAAGTAAACACCCCCTTAGTTTTCAGAATAGGACATGATTCAGTGATTTTTATAAATTTTTATTTTGTTCTTTTATTATTTTGTTGAAAATTAAAATTATATAAAATCTCATTATAAAATAAATGAAAATTTAAAATAAAAAATAATGAAAGACAAGGACGTATTAATTATAATTAATAATTTAAATAATTATAAAACATAATCATATAAATGATTAATTATAACTATGAAAAAACACAAATTAACAATAGTCAACCAAAAACTAAAATAATGAATTATCAAAAACATAAGTATAAATTGAGCCCAAAAAAAAAAACAGAAGTGTAAATAGTAACAAAAAAAGAGGAAGAAAGAATAAAAGCAAAAAGGAAAAATGAAGTAACTGAATGAAAGAAGCTGCAAATCTATTACTAATACGAAAATAAAGCTGCCCCCTCCAGAGTGCTCCGTTCAGATTTTCCTTTATTCTGGTAATTTGTCTAATTTTAATTCATATATATTCTAATTTTTCTTTTTATTAATTATAATTTTATTAATTTCATATTCTTGAACTATCACATGTTTATCTATTAATCACATCTCATATTTATCTATCCCTCTATTTAATTAATTTCTTCTATTACACATATTAAAATAATAATAATTTCGGAATGCATTCTTATAAATCCTTATTTTATACATTCTTAATTCATATATAATAATCTATAGAAAATTTGTAAATGAAAATCTCTCTATGAAGACTTATAAATCATTATTTTATACATTCTTAATTCATATATAATAATCTATAGAAAATTTGTAAATGAAAATCTCTATAAAGACTAAATAAATATATTTAATCAACATGTCTATATGGAATTCTTTTCATTTTTCATTCATGTTTTTCTAAAAACTTCGATTAGTGCTTTCTAGATTATATATACATTGAATCAAATGTGGGATAGATAGCTAAAGAAAAGAACAAAAAAACTTGAAGATGTAAACATATTTTTTTTCCGCATTTTGGCAAAGATTAGAGATATCGATTTAACATGAACTAACGAAACGGTTCAAATATGCTTAAAAAGAATGATTTTTACTAATTTTAATTAATATTAACTTTGTTTAGATTTTTATTGAGTAATTTAGTATAAATCAATGATACGGTTCAAATAACATAGAAATAATGATTTTTACTAATTTTAATTAATATTACTTTGAAGATGTAAACATTTTTTTTCCACATTTTGGCAAAGATTAGAGATATCGATTTAGCATGAACCAACGAGACGGATCAAATATACTTAAAAAGAATAATTTTTACAAATTTTAATTAATATGAACTTTGTTTAGATTTTTATCGAGTAATTTTGTATAAACCAACGAGACTGTTCAATAACATAAAAAATGATTTTTACTAATTTTAATTAATTTTACTCGGAGTGTTTATATTTTTATTGAGTATTACTCAACAGATTGAGACGCGTATGTACAGTAAAATCACTATTTTAACCGAGATTAGGACGAATATGTAGAAAAATTCTAAACAAATTTAGATTTAGAAAATACATAATGAATGAGTATACCCGATCCATTGTCATTCCTAATAATAAATTTAGATACGTGAAATAAAATTAATTTTCTAAGTTTGATTAATAATTAACGCGAACAATATCACAACTTTTAAATAAGATATAAAATTATTTTTAAAATGTATACAAGTAAATTAAAACATGAAGTTATTTTCCGTCGAGTCTCGACGGGCTACTTAGGGGGTGTTTGGTAGGGGTTATAAACCCCTACTATATTATTTATATGGGTTTATAAAGTGTTTGGTAGTTAAAACTTTTTATCCTGGGAGCCCGGCATAAATGAAGGACCCGAGCTTATTTCACTGTTTCACCCAGATGATTAATCTGCCCAAATTGGTGGTATTATTTATGTGGATTGAGGGTGTAACCCATACTAAATTTCTATTGACAAAATTGCCCCCATGGTGGCTACGTGAGAGAAGAGAGAGTGACAGAGAGAAGTGACAAAGTAGGCGGGTGGCGGTGGTGGTTGCGACGGCGACGGATGGTGGTGGTGGTTGCGTGGTGGAACATAGGAGAGAGAGATTGAGGGGTGAGAGAAGAGAGAGTGAGAGAGAGGAGTGAGAGAAGAGAGAGCGAGAGGGACATGGTGGCGGTGGTGGTTGCGACGGCGGCAGATGGTGGTGAAACAGAGGATAGAGAGATTGAGGGGTGAGAGGAGAGAGCGAGAGGGACATGGTAGCGGGTCGGGAAGCAGGCGGCGGCGACGGGTCGGGAAGGTGAAAGACGAGGGGAGAGAGAGAAGAGTGGTGCAAATCTCCCCCCCTTTCTTTCTCTCTCTCCCGTCCAAAATTTGGAGGTGGTGGATGAGAGATGAAGGCAGCAACGGCGGCGGTGGCGTCGAGGAAGGCGGCAGCGGTGGCGTCGAGGGTGGGAGAATTTTTGTGGCGGTGGTGGTCGACTGTGGTTGTATAAACTTGTTTGTGGTGGTGGCGGGTGACGGTGGTGGAAGGGAGGCGGCGTTGAGGATGGGATGGTGGTGGTGGTGGCGGATGGTGGTGGAAGGGATGGGGTGGGGACGGTGGTGGTGGTTGCAGACGAGAGGAGAGAGAGCAGGTGGTGTGGTGATGGAAGGTGGAAGGTGGAAGTGGAACATGTGAGAGGAGAGAGGAGAGAGAGATGAGGGTTATATAATTAGGGGTAGAATTGTCATTTCCCATTTAATTTTGAATTTAAACTGTGGTACCAAACAACCAACCTATTATTCGTTGCTATTTATCTTGACATTATCTTATCTACCAAACACAAAAACTACACTAATAATCATCCCTTAATCACATTATTTATCTCAACATTATTTATCTTGACTTATCCTAACATACCTACCAAACGAGCCATTAGTACAAAAATAATAGGAAGAAAAAAAAAAAAAAGCAACAACAAAGAAAAAGAAGAAATGAAAAATTTGGCAAAAACGTCACTGTTTGGGACACAGCATGGTAAAACCCGCGACTGTTGCAAAAACCCTCTTCTTCACAATAATTGGTTTCCCCCAAATTTCAAAACCCTCATTTCCCCCTCGTGTAAAACCCATCCCCGCCATATCTGCGTAAGTTTCACGGTTAACACCACCGCCGCCGCCGCCGCAGGACCGCAATGGCTGGCACAGGATTTTCATTCGGCTTTTCCAATCCTAGCTCCGCCTCCTCCGCACCTTCCTTCGGATTTGGCTCGGGAATGACGCCGTCGTCCTCCGCCTCCGCACCTTCTTTTGGCATTGGCTCCGGATCGTCGTCTTCCTCCTCATTCGCACCTTCATTTGCCTTTGGCACCGCTACGACGTCGTCCTCCTCCGCCGCACCGTCTCTTGGCTTTGGCTCCAACCCTAGCTCCACCTCCTCCGCGCCTTCGTTTGGCTTTGGTTCAGGAGCGGCGTCGTCTGGCTCCTCCCCATTCGGCGGTTCCTCGTTCTTCGGCTCATCCTCTTCCGCCCCTGCCACTTCAAGTTTATTCGGATCCGGTTCAAGCACTGCCCCCAACATTTTTGGATCAACTGCTGGTGGAGCTCCGACTTCTAACCTTTTCGGATCAGCGTCTTCAGGCGCAGGCCAAACAGCTAGCCCATTCGGTTCTACTACTCCGACCGCTGCTCCATCAACTCCCCCTTCGTCATCTCCGTTTGGCGCTCCATCGAATTTCGGATCCCCTGCTCCCGGATCCTCGAACTTGTTCGGGTCCGGTGCTCCAACTCCCAGCCTTTTTGGTAATTCTTCTTCAGCAGCTGCTGCCAGCAATACTATCACTTTTTTATCTGGGTCAGGGGCGAGTACAACACCTAGTCCTTTTGGATCAACCGCAGCCACCAGTGCACCGGCATTCGGGTCGGGCCTGGCCCTCAACTCTGGGCAATTTGGCTCGTCGACATCAGCGCCATCTACCGCGACTACTGCACCACAATTTGGGGGAAGTTCTGCGACTGCTGGCATATTTGGATCCTCAACCGTAGCATCTACGGGAGGCAATACCACATCCTTGTTTGGAACAAATTCTGGATCAACTCCTTTTGGCGCTTCCACCTTTTTTGGCTCGTCCTCGGCTTCGCCTTTGAGTATCACGCCGTCCAACACTTCTTCAAGTTCAGCTTCCTCTGCTCCTGGGTTTTCATTTCCCAGTTCCACTGCTTCGTCTTCAGCATTCTCCTTTTCGAATTCAACTGCTGTAGCACCCGGGTTCTCTTTAGCCAGTGCTTCGCCTTCAGTTTCTGCAGCGCCTGGACTTTCACCTCCCACATCATCGGCTCCTGCATTTTCGTTTTCTACAGCTTCTGGCACTACCACTTCTTCTGGTTTTTCGTTTTTGAAGAGCACCACTAGCTCTGCCTCCTCAGCATCGGCCACATCGTCTGCATCTTCTTCACCTGGGTTTTCATTTGCTTCGGCCCCTTCTCTTTCTAGTGCTTCGGCTTCAACAAATCAGTTAGCTCTGTTTTCAACTGTTACATCTACTACCACAACCAGTGCTCCAGCTCCAGCTGCAGCAAGTGTGTCTTCTGCTGGCACCACTGCTAGTTCTGGTTTGACGTTTCCAGCATTGACGGTTTCTGCAGCAGGGACCACTGCATCTGCCCCAACTTCAGGGTTTACAGGTTTCGGCACAACTAGTACGCCTGCATCATCCTCTGGAAGCTCAAGTTCTTTCTCGTTATCTTTGAAATCGCCTGCAACTTCAGCCTCACTTGCATCACAAACACAATCAAGCGTGGCTCTGCCTTCTTTTGGTGGGGTTTTCCTTTCTCTCACTCCTTAAAATTTGTATATTCTCATTTATCTACCTGAAGCTGTTTGACTGTTTTTGTCAATATGTTGTACTCGTTTAAGATGTGATTGACTAAGTCCTGGTATTTGTTAATTGCAAAGTCACTTGATTTTGCAATAAATCCAAGAGTTTCAAACCTAAAAGGAAGCCATCACTGTTGGGACATGGTACTCTTCAATGTGATGGTGGTCATGATTGTAATGTGGTTCCATCTGTTTGAATGACTGCACAGCTCTTATGCACACTAGTACACTTTTTGCATAAGCATCTTTGTATTCTTATGATTTGAAAAAAAAAAATCAATTTGGTAATTGATTTTATCATTATATTATACATAGTGTGCCACTCTGATTGAGTTGGCGAATGTTGAAATTTATGTTCTAACTCTGCGGTTTCTCTCGCTATGTTGTATACTAGATCATGGGCTATTTTACTAGATAACTTATGCACTTTTGATGCTTTATTCCTTACATTTGAACAATATTTTTTTATTGGGTTGGCTGATGTTATGGCAATCTCAAAATATATGTAGGTGCTACAGCTGCGAGCTCAACAGCCGCAGTGAGCTTAAGTACCAGTTCTGCTGCTCAAACATCATCTACCCTTGTTACAGCTTCCAGTAGTGGGTCTGTACTCCCTATTGCTCAAGTTCATTTTGGTTTTTTATTTCAATACAAAGAGATTAGTTAAATATCCTGGGTTGGTGGGTTCTTTGGGGAATATGTTGCTAGTTTTGTCATATATACACTTTAAATGTTGCCTTTAAACCTGCAGTGTGACACCATTTCCTCTCTTGTCATGCATTGCATGAGACAGACTAAGTGCTGTTCTAATGACGCAGTGGTGTAACATATCCTCCCTCGGAATCTGAAGACCTAATTTCTTAAACCCTTGATTTGTCTGGATGGAAAAAGTCACAGCAGTATTGTGTGTTTTTCTTAAATGATGACATCCGGATCAATTTGTATCACCATGATGTTGACAATAGATTGGGGTAATATGCAATGATACAAATAGGCAATTATCTAGAACATATAGAAACTGTCTCTTTGGAATTAGAAACTTAGTGGACACATCTTATTATCATCATGTGGACAAGGCTTGAAAGCATTTGGTCTGGTTTGTCATGGATCACACTGTGTTGTATTTCAATACTATGAGCTGATCATACAGGTACTAGCATTAAACAGATCTTTCTCTGCCAAATAAAACCTACCCATTTAGCTTTATTCATCATGAATATTTGAAGTCTGTCATACTGATTTCTGCATGATAATGCTTGTCCTGTAGGACTGCTCCAGCTACCAGTACAGCTCCAGCTTCCACACCAAAGTTACCATCTGAAATCACTGGGAGAACTGTTGAGGAGGTAATGACTGTTTTTATCTTCATTCACTTTTTAGTTCTCCTTATTAATATATGGGATAGTTGCTGTAAAATGCACAAATTTTGGGCCGCTTTTGGTTTTGCTCTTGAACTTAAATATGAGACACTGACAGTTTTTGCAATTTTCACACTATTTCTATTTTTGGCCAAATTGATGCCGATACATAGCAGCAAATATATACAACCATGTTGGCATCAATTTGGCCAAATTTGAAAACATGTCAAAATTGCAAAAAGTGTAAAGTTCATGTTATTGGTATCACATTTTTAAGTTCATGTGCAAAACCAAAAGTGATCCTAAACTCGTGTATTTTATGGAATTTATCCCTTAGTATACCGAGTCAAAGTAACTCGAGGCCTTAAAGCACTTGCACACGTCCCTTCCACCCCCTCACCCCCCGGGTAAAAAAGAAAAAATCAAGAAAAAGAAAATGAAGTGATAAATGAGTACATGAAAATGGAAGGATGTCAGCAATGGCCAAAATAATGTATTTAACTTTGTAATTTTCTTATTTTATTTTAATATATTATAAATTTAACAATCTTCATTTGCTTTTAGATAATAAATGTCCGCTTAATTCTCTAAACTCTGTTTGACTTATTCCTCAAGTGTTACCATGTCCTTTTTTTGTTCCTATACTCCAATTCTCATGCTGAGTCTGTTGCAGATCATTAAAGAATGGAATGCAGAACTGCAGGAGCGCACTGGGAAGTTTAGGAAACAAGCTAATGCTATTGCTGAGTGGGATCGCAGGGTTCTTCAAAATCGTGATATTCTTCTCAGTCTCGAGGTATTTTAATACTTGCCATGGTAAAAAACATGCCATTTATTTATGTTGCTTGGGTAAATAATTATGTCATGCACGGTGTTAAATTTTGAGCTCAATCCTTTTTTTGTATAGTTTCTAAGCTTGGATGACTTTTTTAGTTGTCGTCAATTCATGTACGACAGTTCCACCTATACCAGAAAACTATGGGAATTTGGGAAGCTTTGTGTTTTTCCTTTTCTCTCCTGTTTTATGGCTCAAGTGACTTTACTGTTCTTTGAGGGGGTATGGTAATAAGTTATGTGCATGAAACATGGAGTTTAAGACCATTAGCAATTTGCATTCTGCAATGCAACCAAAATTCTGAGTTAAAAAAATTCATTTTATGGGTTTTGCCAAAATTATCGATGCAATATTTATTTTGGTGGTTCTCACACCAACTATTATTTTTAAAATTCACTCAGAATGAAGTTGCAAAAGTATTGCATCCAAAATTAATTATTGGCGCCATATCTTATGGTGGTTCTTGCTCTGACTATTATTCTTAATTTTCACTTAGAGTGAAGTTGCAAAAGTAGTTGAAACACAAGGTAGTTTGGAGCGGCAGCTGGAGCTGATTGAAACTCATCAAGATGAGGTATCTAATCTTTTTTTAATATTATGGTATGGAAACTGTATCATCCACTTCATGTTTTATTTGATTGAAAAACCTTCAAGGCATTTGATAAGTTCATATTTGAGGTTGAATGAAAATTCTTAGGAGACAATATGCTACTCCCTCCGTCCCATTATTAATGTCATGTTCTAAAAAGGGAATAATTAACTTTTCAAAAGTGGTGGGACCTGCCTATTTTCTATCTTTTTACCTTTCTCCTTAATAACCGTTCCCAAAAGAAACAAGACATTAATAATGGAGCGGAGGGGGTATTATTTATTGGTAGAAAAACAGGAGAAGCTTCCATCAGTAATTGAATCTATCAATTTTAGATGACATTTTTTTTTGTTGTATAATATTACACTCAGGGTCTGAGACTGTAGTTCATAAGAATGATTTAGTAAAGTGTACTACTGTGTCAGAATTATTCATTGGGGAATTTCAGATTTAATAAAGTCAAAACTTGCTGCATACATGTTAAGTTGGAATCCTAATTGAGCTTCATGAAGAAATTTTGTTCTCTCATGTGCTTGTTAGGTTGACAAAGCCCTGCAAAGCATGGAGGAGGAAGCTGAGCGGCTGTATAAAGAGGAGCGTGGATTGCTTCTTGATGATGATGCTGCATCTACAAGGGATGCAATGTAAGCCCAGATTTTCCTATGCACCTCTTTTGATGCCTCCTTATGGTATTATTTTGTGTCTGTTGATGATTTCCAATGAAGACTCCGTTAGCAGTGGTGGCAATTGGTTTAGTTTACTAATGTGTCTGATATATTGCGTCAACTTGTTGTAGGTTGAGAGTTGTTATAGATCAAATAGGAAGAAATGTTTTGGGGCTAGCAACTATAGCATGGCTTTATTGTGTTCCTTCCCCAGATTTCTCAATGCTATTAACTTACGATTGGTTCGACCTGTTAGTATGTGATGTTCTGAAAGCTGGTAGCCATTGATGGGCTTGTAAGATGGTGGTGAGCAGTTGCTTTAAGAATCTATTTTCTGATTTCAGGTACGAGCAAGCTGAACTGATAGAGCGGGAACTAGAGCATATGACAGAACAGATCAAATCAATTATAAACACTCTGAATGCCACTCAAGTAGTTGTCTTTATTTTATTTCCCTTTTTATCTTTTGAATGGGATAATGAGTTGATAAACAATTATTCTGCATTAGGGTGGAGAGCTTGAGGCAACTGATGGAATGACTCCCCTAGATGTTGTTGTCCGCATATTAAACAATCAACTAAGTTCATTGATGTGGATTGATGAGAAGGTCTGCCTTATAGAATGAGAAATGACTAGCTGTCGATTACCATGACATTTTTTATTATTTCGTATGGCTGTGTATCAATAATTTCATATGCTACTTTCTGCCCCTCGACAGGCTGAGGAATTCTCTTCTCGTATTCAGAAGCTTGCTAGCCATGGTTCTACTGCAGATCGTGAATTGAACGCCCCAAAGCTTTGGTTGACCTGAGATACAGAGTGGTGTTCGTGTAACATTGATACGCTATATGCTTCGACTGTGCACAAAGCGTCTTCTTGTCTATTTTAGCTGCACCCAACTCTGAGATTTATACGTATTTCTTAGAAAGTATTGATTACCTTGGATGGATTTATTTCCTTCAGAGGATCTGATGAAGGACAGAGCCAAAGGCATGAAGTTGCTGTCGAGCTTTTTTCAACTACATGTTGAGATTCTTATAATCTTTTTTGTTACTTATGTTGTCGGATGATTCAGTTATATCTGTATATTTCTGTCTTTTCTGTTCTTGCTGATAATTTGCTTCGGTCAATTTTACATTTCATTCTACAATAGAATATTTCATTTTTTGTACCTTTTAATATTAATATAATTATTATACATCTGTTATGTTTATATTAAAGTTTAATAACATTCAATTACAAAAAAATTAAATATAATTAAATTTGATAATAAAATTTTATAAATATAAGTGAAAAACTACGCATACTTGACAACAATATTTTGATACCATTAGGGCAATCAGGGGCAGATTTAAGTGCAAGCCCAAAATATCTTTGTATACTCATGTATTTAAATTCAGTCCAATTCGAAATAAGTATCCAAAATACTAAATACCTCAAAATTAGGAACCTCCTGCAGCGTTACTCATTTTTGAAGATTCTTCGTCTCTTTTTTCATATTTTAAATCACAGTTTATTGCACATGTAATTTATTTTCTTACTCTTTTTTCTTTCATTTTCTTGATGGTTTGGCTGTTTGAGAATCTAAAAAAATAATACAAAATTCCAACCTTTCTTCATTTTTTTCTTTCTTCTGTGAGATGGATTGTGAATGTTTTAAACGATTTTGATATCATTCGAAAACCCACAATCTTTATATCTTCAAAATCTGGATTTTTTTATTATTTATGTTTTTAATAATAAAAAAATATTTATTTTGATTTTTATTTCACAAATTTCTGATCTGCCAAACAACAAATTGTCATAAAGATTTATAGAATAAATTTTTGAAGGCCAATCTAATAATACAAATATATATCATGGGATTATGAAGAGAATTATAGATAAATAAAGCAATAAGAAATTTCCAAAAATCTGATCAAACACGGTGTTATTATTCGTATATGCATTCTGTTATCAATATATGGAGACCACATTATGTTTATGCTGCTATAACTATGTATATGAGTTATTGATACTAGTAACAGAGAATGTTCGGATCGAGTTCGTTTGGCTCGCGGTGCGACTTGAACATTTTCGAAATATTTTGGCAATATGTAATGCAACGGAGTGTTTATTGTCCAGCACACCCCGTTGTCAAATCTTGGATCCGCCCCTGAGGGCAATGGCATGAGAGTATTGGTGGTTTGTGAGCCATTGTGGTTGTAGTTCAATGATGAAGAGTATGAAATTTGAGGACCCAATTATAGCCATGCCCATGCACCTTCAAAATGCTATATAGGTTGGCAAATTGGTGTGGGTGTGGAGGTGGCGAGGAATGACCTTGGGGTGCTCGAGAGGGAGGTGGTCGCGGTGGTGATACGGTGCGTCGTGGTGGACCGCGGAGAGGGTGTCAGATATTGTGCTTGGAGGATGAGAGAGAAGCTCGAGGCTAAAGGGGATCAAGAGATTGAGGAAGTTGTGCAAGAGTTTGTGAAGCTTTGCAAGAACAAGAAGAAGATGCGCAATGGCTTTCATTGTGATGAGTTTATTGTTATTTCAGAATTAGGGTTTGATGATTTCTTGTTTTTAGGGTTTTTTATGTTAATTTCCTTTTATTGTTAAAATAGTTATTTTATACCGCTGCATATAGTTTTTGAATTGCAGTTGGTATTGTTTTTGAACACCGTTATCTTCAATTAATTAATGAATTGCAGTCACAGCCCGACTTAGAATTAAGATAACTAAGCCGGTGGGTCCCGCGACGTACACAATTTATGATTAACCAAGGAATAGATAACTACCCAGTTATCAAACAAAACCAAACATACTACAAAACACTTCCAACGAACATGCTTATCAAGAAATCAATATCAATAACATGCTCGATAATTTTAACCAACAAATGGTTATCAAAAACAGATATAACTTGATATTAGTAAGTAGGGTCACATGACCAGGATATATCAAGTATAAACATCATCAAGAAATCAGGTTTAACCTTATATCAACAACTAATACCATACGACTAACGGCGCCAAGAGATCAATATCAACAAGAAGTTTATTAGATCAAGAAAGCACGATAAAAGGGTCGTATGACTTAGAAGATCTCAACAGAGAACCGACAACTGATCTCGAGTTAAGGCACAGACTAACATCAAAAGACTTTAGAAGTTATAAACTTCAGAGTTTAAAAACGAACTTCATAGTTCAGAAACATATTTCAAAGTGCTGCAGCGGAAAACATAACTAGGTTACATGTATGAAGACATATAACCAAACTCTTTAGTTTAAACAACGTTCAAGAATTCAACCAACGAAAGTCCGTCCAAGCACGCTCTCATCTCCATCCGAAATAACCTGTACATTTTAAAAAACAACATACATGGCTGAGTAAGAACTCAGTGGACACATGCCAAAATACTTGAAATCTTGCTACTTAGAGCTATAGATTTAACTTGCCCAAAGCATAACACAAGTAAATTTTATAAAACAAACCTGTGCATGCTCAAATATTTTCTTTCTGAATAAGCAACTCGCGAGTTATATACTTTTATCATGTATGTACCAGATCTACAATCATATATTAGTGCTGAGAAGTAGACCTCCTTCTCAAACACTTGTAATCGGCCCACCTTTCTGAAGGCACACGATTACAAACTAGTGTACACAAATCCTACATTGCGTAGGACCGAATTCGTCTTCCTTCAGTAGATGGTAACATACAAAACTTAAAACATTTGGCAAGTTAATCAATTTAAAAACATCATATATATATATAATCATATATTCTCATTCACCATTTCTTTAGTTAGAAAGTCCACCTGTCGAGTGCTGCTTTATTTTACACTTCTCATTCTTGATTTCCCAACTTTATGCTCTCGCTCGTTCCTTCATTTGAGATTAGGTTTATCAACCATCAGAACGAGAAATAAACGACAGGCGAAGAGATATGACATCTCGATCAATTTAACTTCTACTTCGCTTCGATTTTCTAGAACTTAACTCAATACCAACCCTTATAAATTCTAAACACTTCTAAATCTCAACTTAATTTCTATTTAACAATCTAACTTATAAACATTAACATTAAACACTTAAACATATAATAACATCATTAATCATATAATCACTTTAATAACTTTTAATAGTTCTACTAATCACATCATCAAATATTTAAGCTTAGCTCATCATCAACATATCATTAACATATAAGCATGTCATTAGCATATAAAATCATCATTAGCATGTAATTAACATATAACTTATTATTTACTATTCATATCATTAACTTCAAATATTTTCGACTCGATAAATGAGCTCCGAAAATTACGAAATTAATTCTACTTAGATCATTTAACATAATAAGCATAATTATGCAATCAGATTATCAATTCAGATCACGTACACGTATAAACCTTCAATTTGGAAAAATATCCGAAAAAATAGAAAATTCTTAACACTTGGCAATTAATTTCTGAAAAATTCTACAATACTTAATTTTTCGTGTAGAATTCAAATATGCCATTATTTTCTTGATTAAAAATCAAATAATACTTTTATTTTCCTTATTAATTTTCGACATTTTTGAAATTTGGAAAATAAATATCCAATTTCATTCTAATCAATTCCAAACATCTTAATTTAATTTATAAGCTATATTTATAGCTTAATTACTTAATTTAATTGGATAAAAATTAAAACTCTATTATATATATATTTTGACTTTTTAAAGAAATAGGGCACATTTGCTTATTTTTATCCATTTCAAATTACAACATGCTTAATTAATATTCTAGAGATTAATTGTAAACTCAATTAATCCATTTAAGCTCTGAAATAATTATTTTTAATTTATTTTAAATGCTAAAAATTTTAAAATTAATGAAATTGAGCTCCAAAAATTATAATAAAATTCCCACATGCTTAAATAAATATCATAAGCTCAATTCTATCATCAATTTCATCATTCAGCATAAAAATCAAAAAGCCCTAATCTTAAGAACCCTAGATTTCGAAAATTCCAATAATTGGAATAATTATGGTTCAATCAATTAATTCAATGCATAAATATACTTAATAACATCATATAAGCTCAATTTAAACATCAATTTAATCAAAGAACATCAAGATCAAAAACCCCTAATTTTAATTAATTATTTTCGGCCATAATGAAAAATCAATTAAGGGTTTTGATTCTTTGATTACTTTCAACATCAAACATGCTTAGAATAATTATCTAAGCTCAATTATTCAATCAATCTGATCATCTAACATCACAATTGAAAAAGCCCTAATTTTCCTTAATTTTCGAAAATAGCTAAATTTAGGGTTAGGGTTTGATTTGAACATGATTTATTGATCTATCATGCATCCTAAGCATGAATTAAACATCATAATTTAAATTCAAGCTCATCTACCACATTTCTTCAATTTTTTTCGAAAAATCTAAAAGAATTAAATAGAAGGATTAAAGCTTGTTTTTGAGCTACATCTTGCACTAAACATAGAACTCACTTTAATAATTAATTTTGGAGATGATTAGCACTTGAATTTGAGCTCAAAATTGAAGATTAAAGATGAATGTGTGCGTGAAGTGTGTGATGTTCTGCTTCTGCTGTTTTGGCCGAAGAAAGATGAAGAAAATGGCTTGAAATTCACACATTTAAGCTAATCACATTAGTCAATAAACATATGTCATCCATTAGGTCATTAGTGAGGTCATAAATAGGATTAAATCTCTAATTACTAACTTGCTAATCACAACTTTAATCTCTAATTTCTTGATCTAGAAAAATTAATTAGGGCATCTCAAACCCTAATGCAAATTCTCGTAAGAAAATGCTGAGAAATGAATTATTTATGAAATAAATAAGATTATTATTTTTTAATCATAAATTACTAATAAATTAAATTAAGAAAATTAAATTCATAATTTTCTCAATAAAAGTCAAGCATAAATGCTCAATCTAATAAACATAAATTCTATTTCGTTTCGGTTAAACCGAGACGAAATAAAAATAATTAAATTTTACTTTTTCAACAAAAATTAGGGTTGCCGAATAAAAATTATTAAAAAGGGAATTTTTCTTCATCTTCATTCACTTTACTTAATTATACACATATATATGTTTTCTCTAAGAATTTTCGGAAATAAAATCCGAAAATACAATAAATTGTCGGAGAAATTTTTTTATAATTTCCGAGGAAATCAAATCTTCAAAAAATAATATATATTTCTCCAATAAATTCAAACATATAAGCACATAATCATAAATATCTTCGTCACCTCATTTCGGATTAACCGAGACGAGATAAAATCTTAAAATCCTTAAATTATTAAAATTCGACAAATTAGAGCTGCCGAAAAAATTTAATTGCCGAAACTTAATTTCATTTTAAAAATCTTGCAGCTTAATTATTTTAAACAAGTTCTTAATTAATTACTAATATTGATTATGAAAAAGCGGGGTATTACAAGTTGGTGAATGAAAATTATGTTTGGATTTTTCGAACATATAAGACTAGCTTGTCTATTGATTAGTGATATTAATGCCTGCTTAAATCTTTTAACACTTTCCCCCCTTTAAGAGCACCCACATCAGTGGGCGGTCGAGGTGGGCGAGGGCGCAGACGGGCGCTCGGCGATGACGACTGCGGGTGGGCGAGGGTGGTGGGCGGAGTAACGCCCTTTTGAGAGCTGTAGTGCTGGGATGGTGAGGCTGAGGTGGCGGCAGCCTGTTGAGCAAGGAGGGAGAAGACGAAGAAAGAGGAAAGAAATTTAATTTGCAGAAATGAGAGATGGAAGAAGAAGACGGAAGAAGAAAAATAAATAGGATGAAGACAAGAATATTTTATTCATTTTTTTTCATTTGTTTTTTATTCGTTTTTATTTTATTTTATTCGTTTTATATGTTTTTTTTGGGGCACAAATGACTGGTCTGCTAATTAAATGAAATATAAATAATAACAAAAATTAATGACCAAACTAAAATAAATTAAATAAAATAATTATTATTTAAATTAATAAATAAAATCAATTATAAAATAAAAACATAAAAACTGAGTATTGCCCACCAAATTTAGTGGCACTATTGTGAACAAAATAAGAGTGTCCACTTGGACCCACAAATACTAATTAAATAATGATGGACACAATCTTTTTGTGTCCACCATTGTGGGTACTCTAATCGTATCATATCAAGTTTATGTACAATTATATATGCCTATATATATACAATCATAAAAGACATTTATTCTCTTATTTATATTTTTACACTTTTTCTTTTTTGAGAAAAGATTTTTGGACACTAGGTGGTTGGCCACCCATGACATTTTTGAAAATATTTGGACTTGTTAATTAATTTAATAAAATCCGAAAATTAGGCTATATTATTGATAGTCTAATTTACCCTTTACCCCTAAAATCTAGGAAATTAATTCAAATTTTGAATTTTAAATTTCGAAATTCGAAATTTGAGTTTATTTTCGGAATTCTTTGGTGATTGATTTTTATCCATAATTAATTATTGATTTTGTTTCAATTATTATACCTAATTTCCACCAATTTTGGGATTCTTCAAAATTAAATCATATTTCTAATTTTATTTTATTTTCGGTATTATTTTGTGATTGATTTTTATCCATAATTATTTTTTTGATTTTGTTTCCATTATTATACCTAATTTCCACCAAATCATGGATTCTTCAAAATTAAATCATATTTTGAATTTTATTTCCAAATTAGGGATTTGCTTTCATATCTTTTATATTTTTTTATCTCTTTTAAAATTTAATTTCATATCTTTTATTTTTAAATTAATATCGTCCAAGCCCTACATTACAGTTTCTACAAATATATCGAAACCCTAGATTTTTATTCCATATAACTAATCCCTAAAAAATTGGATCCAAATATATTTTTATGAGTTGTGATATGCATATTAGTGATTTAAATGTTTTTTTTACGCTTTTAATTTTTTTTTAAAAAGCGAATTGCACTATATTATAGTTCAGTGTAATTGATAAAAAAAAAAATCGACTTTGGGTTAAAATTTTTTTTACAACTTATTGTGCCTAGTGGGAGTTGAACCTGAGACGTATATGTTGTAATTAGAGTATTGTGCCACTGAGGTAAGTGGCGACCTGCGAAATATCTTGCGAAATATATAAATTTACATGCTTTCTTTATGAGACAATTAATAAAAATTAAACAAATTGCTCCTAGTAATAATTTACAAAATAATCGATATAATTTTTTTCCATAATAATTAGGGAATATGATTTCGTTTATTTATATTATTATTAATATCAATTATATAGGGATACATACCAAATTCATAACATCTCTTTGATCTATTTTAATGGAATATGTATACGAAATCTTTTACAAATTCATAACAATTCTTTTTTACAAAAAATAAAATATAAAATTAATCATCCTATATTAAATAGATAAAATTCTCATTAGTTTATTTTTTAATTTCTAAAGTCTTGCATGAATGATATGACACCGGGGTTGTTATTTTATGTTGATATCACATGCAAAATTCTTGTTCTTGTTTGATTAAACAAAATATACAATAGAACTTCTTCTTTTTTTTTAATTTCTTTCTTTCTTTTAATTTCCACTATACTAGTCCAATTTGTGAAAATTAATTCGTATTATGTTGATTTGATCATGGTCTAGTGTAATTGTTAATAGAAACGATCGAATTACGATCAATTTCCACTAATACTAATTCAATTTGTGGAAATTAATTCGGATTATGTTGATTTGATCATGGTCTAGTGTAATTGTTAATAGAAACGATTGAATTATGATTAATTTCCACTATACTAGTCCAATTTGTGAAAATTAATTCGGATTATGTTAATTTGATCATGGTCTTGTGTAATTGTTAATAAAAACGATCGAATTACAATTAAATTTCACTATACTAGACCAATTTGTGGAAATTAATTCGGATTATGTTGATTTGATCATGGTCTAGTGTAATTGTTAATAAAAACGATCGAATTACGATTAATTTTCATTATACTAGTCCAATTTGTGGAAATTAATTCGGATTACGTTCATTTGATCATGTCTAGTGTAATTGTTAATAAAAATTATCAAATTACTATTAATTTCCACTATACCAGTCCAATTTATGGAAATTAATTTAGATTATGTTGATTTGATCATGGTCTAGTGTAATTGTTAATAGAAAAGATAGAATTACGATTAATTTCCACTATAATAGTCCAATTTGTGAAAATTAATTCGGATTATGTTCATTTGATCATGGTCCAGTGCAATTGTTAATAAAAATGATCGAATTATGATTAATTTCTGCTATACTAGTCCAATTTGTGAAAATTAATTCGGATTATGTTGATTTTATCATGGTGTAGTGTAATTGTTAATAGAAACGATCGAATTACGATCAATTTCCACTAATACTAGTCTAATTTGTGGAAATTAATTCGGATTATCTTGATTTGATCATGGTCTAATGTAATTGTTAATAAAAACGATCGAATTACGATTAATTTCCACTATACTAGTCCAATTTATGGAAATTAATTCGGATTATCTTGATTTGATCATGGTCTAGTGTAATTTTTAATAAAAACGACCGAATTACGATTAATTTCCACTATACTAGTCCAATTTGTGAAAATCAATTCGGATAATGTTGATTTGATCATTGTCTAGTGTAATTGTTAATAGAAAAGATCGAATTACGATTAATTTCTACTATACTAATTTGTAAAAAAAAAAAACGCCCAAAAAAAATTACACTAGTGATTTAAATATTTTTTTGTACGCTTTTAATTTTTTTTTTAAAAATTGAATTGCACTAGTGTAGTGTAATTGATAAAAAAAATTGAGTTTGGGTTAAAAAAAAATTTACAACTTATTGCGCCTAGTGAGAGTCGAACCTGAGACGTATATGTTGTAATTAGAGTATTGTGCCACTGAGGTAAGTGGTGGCTAGCGAAATATATTGCAAAAAAAATTCCTTTATATGTTTTCGACCTTTCGAATTTTATTTTATTTTTTGTATTATTTTGTGATTGATTTTTATCCATAATTAATTTTTGATTTTGTTTCCATTATTATACCTAATTTCTACCAAATTAGGGATTCTTCAAAATTAAATCATATTTCGAAATTTAGTTTATTTTCGAAATTATTTTGTGATTTGTGGAGGGAAATATAATCCTAAAATAATCCCACTAATTTGTGGGAGGGAAAAAATATTATCCTAATATAATCCCACTAATTTAGGAACTAATACATGGGAGGGAAAAAATTACTTAGGCGAGAGATATTTTATATAGTATTTCCATGAAATATTATTTTTTTAAATTTTAAATTCATTAAATTAAATTTAATTTAAATTAAATACAATACTTTGAAATCGAATTAATATACTTTAAAATTTCATTATATATATTAATTGAGAAAAAATTATTTGATTTAATTTAATTTATTTTCTTTAATATTCAACTTGTAGTTGGAATATTATGAAATTGAATTAATCAAATTTTATTTGCTTTATAAATATTAATTAAGAAAAAATATATGTTGCTATATTAAATCTATAATTAAATATAAAATGTATTATAATTTTTTTAATTATTTATAATGGTAGGAATATTATGAAAATGATTTAATATAATTTTAATAACAATATATATATGAATTGACCTAAAAAAAGATTTTTTCTAAAATAATTATGTAATAATTTTATAAATATATTTCGACCATTTTGGAGGGGAAAAGAGAGGGAGAAATAATGTAGATAAATTTGGCGCCTAAATGAAAGATTAAGGAGGGAAATTAGATTAGGGACATAATTGGCACAAAAAAATAAAAATAAAAACGACCAAAAAATATAAATGAACCAACCGATTTTTGGCAAAAAAACCGGATGGTGGTTGACCACCGGTGGCCGAATATCATTACCCTTATTTTTTATCTATATAAACCTTGGAAAAGTTAGGCATTCTAGCGGTAGCTAGTATAATTTTTTTTATTGGAATAATATAAGTTTAATTATTACTGATCAAATATGCAACTTTTGGATTAGATGTTATTGTAGTACGTAGATATATATAGAAAACATTACATTATTAAAGTGACCCTTGCGTGAATTATAAATGGTATATTTGCCATTTATAAAAAGATTTCATAAATTTATATTCTGCAGGATTATTTTACGTACAGATTTTGCATTCAAATTATAATAAGTTACCGAAGTAGGTGAGGATTGTTTGTACGACGTAAATTTAAAGATGTTAGCAATAATATTTCAAAGTTAATGAAATTATTGAAATTAAAATACTTTCAAAGAAAAAAAAAATTCAAAGTAAGATCTTATTGAGAAAATGTTAAAATCTCTTCACCTTTTAGTTTATTTTTAAATGAATTATTTAAAATTCTCTTTACCTTATACACAGATTGGTTCGAATGGCCAGCGTCCTATGAGTTGCTATTTCCACAACCTAATTACCTCAAAAAATCAAGATCCCTACCAACCAAAAAAAAAAGATACTTACATATGAGTTATTGACAATATTTACTCTTAGCAAGTGGAATAATCAGTTTCTCAAAATATACATATTAAAGAAAGAATCTCGATTAATATTTTACCAAAAACATACAAATTACCATTTATTAACAAAAGAATCCCTTTGGAGTTTAATATATGTGTATATATATACATATATTTACATATATACAATATTTCCAATCACGAGAATCCAAATGCCAAAAATAATTTTCTTGTTATAAGTAGGGGCGGACCTATAGCTTGCTCCGAGGACCTCGGCTTCCCCAATTTTTTTCTTACACTTGATAAAAATCACGATTTATCGAAAATTTGTACTATCGGCCCCGTAGATTATGTAGAAGTATGTTTAGGTAAAATGATATTGTTTTTTTTTTTAAGAAAAACATAAAAAAAAATCTAATGTAACGTAATACGCCTAAAAAAGGGAATCGTCGCCCCATGGCCACATAGGAATGAGGCCCTGCGAAAGAAAAATTTCTGGTTCCGCCCCTGATTATAAGGCAAGTAATATTTGTGAGCCAACAAAAGATGTTAGTTAGTACTATATGTATTTGAAATTTTGAATATTATTTTCTAATTTCATCTTAGTTTGAGTTCTATATCGTGGGTGACCTGTGGGCTTTTCAAATTAATCGTGTCTCACTTTTGAGAGTGATATGTTTGGAGACACACAATTGATAACCAATAATACATCGAGATACAAAAATGTAACAAATTTCGCTGAGCTAATATATAGAGCACAAATACACACACTACACACCGAAGTGCGATGAATATAATTCATTTTATTTTACTTATTTGAATGGTTAATTCTATTATTTCATTGTTTTGATGTGATTATTTATGATTGTTACTCCATTTGGCAATCTAACTTTAATCATCCATAATTTCCGTAACGTAAGCTAAAAAATTATAAATTTGAGAGAGAGAGAGAGAGAGAGAGAGAGAGTTGATTCCATGGCGAAAACGTGCGACGACGTTTATTTTGGCATTTAAAAGATTTGAAGCCATTTGCGTTTTCAACAAAACTGAGAATAAAATTAAGGAGAAAACTCAAGAAACTCCTAAAGGTTTGTTTCGCACTCAAACGGTGTAATCTCTGCGTGTGTGTGTATATCTATCTTTACACACCTGTGCGATCTACATTTTGATAACATTCTTCAAAATTGATGAGAGATGTTGATTAACTTGAATTTTTGAAGGTAAATGTGAGTGGTCGGAGATGGCGGAGGGGACATACGTGAAGCTGACGAAAGATCAGACATCTCTGCAGGAAATCACCCCCGGCGAGCTCAATCAGCCCATTGATATTACAGCGGTACGCACATGCAAATTCCTTTTCCCTTTTCTAACGATTTTCTTTAGGGATTTTGCCCCTATTTGCACGAATTTATGTTACTCAATCGATCTGTGAATTTATTTGTTGTGATTTTGAAATTAGGCCTTCTCAATTGGCTGCATTGCTCTGTAGTTGTGATCAGTAATTCTTTTTGGGTTGTCAATCAGTGACGACAGTGGAGAGGTGTGATTATATGCATAATGTGTGTGAGATTTTACTAATTAACGATGGTAAATACATTGCATACTGAAAAATAAACTTCAATCTGGAATCGTTAATTTTCGACCTGCAAATCATAGCATCTTGAAATCAATGGAGATATATTTGATTCTGCAAATTGATCCTGAGCGTGGGGTTTATTTAGGGATTCAAATTGGGGTTGTAGATGGAAGAATCTGTTCTGAGATAATGTGGCCTTTTCCTGGTTTATACTAGTTGGATAAACTTTTATCATGATTTTGTTCTGCTTAAGATCAGAGTGTCCTGCAGCTTGGTTAAGATTGGAGTCTTAATTTGTTTTATTACGAACCTGCCTTGTCTTGTTCAGATCTTCAAAATCTTGATAAGTTTTTTGATCTTTTGGAGAAATTTATTGTTTATTCTCATTTTCTTGAAGTTTATATGTTTCTGGTTATTTCGTTTGTATCTGCTGCTGATGTTTTTTCCCAACAGATAAATGCTCCTAGATGTGAACATTGTGGACAAACTTTACCACCGAGCTATTCCCCCCCGGCTGATGAAGATTGGGTAACCGGGATTTTTGGTTGCAATGAAGATCGTGACAGTTGTAAGTATTCATCAATTTTAACTCCATAACAAGCAAATTATTGCAGAAGATTATGATCCCTGAAATTTTCTTAGAATATCAATTTGTAAAATTTCTTAAGAATTAGAGGGAGCAATGTGACTCTGAAATGATAATTTTGTATTAGGAATCTTCCTTATCTGTTCAGTTTATGATGCAATGCACGAACAAAGTAGCATACTGACTTGCCCTTTGAGGCTGATCTTGTTTAATTCATTCGGTGTCATTAATTTGATCCATTTTTTACGACAATGTGATTTTAGTCATAGAATCTACCATCATGTCTGAGGAAAATGGATTCAGTATCAGTGATCATCTTCTCAAAAAATATAGGCCTAACTGGATTGTTTTGCCCCTGTATACTGTTCGGGCGCAATGTTGCAACCTTGAATGATGACATCCCTGAGCGAAGCGCATGCATCAGTCATGCAGTATGCATTGAAGGCGGCATTGCTCTTGCTATTGCTACAGCAGCATGCAATGGCATAGATCCAGATACGGCCTGCCTGCTAACCGAAGGCTTGCTATTCGCATGGTGGGTATGCGGCATCTACACTGGCATGGGCCGGCAATTGCTGCAGAGAAAGTATCACCTAAAGGTACTCAAATTTTTTGCTTCTTCCAATACAATCTCAAAAAAGAAACACATACCGATTACATATAAAAAACTAATACTAAAAATAATCGTCTGTTGTGCTCGATTTGCATGCATGCAGGACTCACCTTGTGATCCTTGTATGGTGCACTGCTGCCTCCACTGGTGTGCAATATGCCAGGAACACAGAGAGATGAAGAATCATTTGTCGGACGGCGCTCCTTCGGAGGCCACCGTTATAAACCCCCCACCACGGCAGGAGATGAAGAAGGCTGATGGGAAAGAGGAGCAAGGATCAACTTCTCAGCAGGGTGGGGAACAAAATAACTTGCATTTACAACCTGTGTGACAAAACTATATTTGCTCATAAATTTCATTCTTTTATAGGGGGAAAGGGTAGTTTGTTTGGCTAAATAAAGATAGAGAGAAATGAAAAATGTTTGGTCTTGGACATTTTTCACACTTTGTGCTGAAATTAACCCACACAACATTTTACTTGATTAGTTTTTCTGGAAATATATCACAGTTATATTCTTTTGCAATGGTGAAACTGGAATGATGAATGTTCGTTATTACTATTTTTCTCCAAGCGTGGAAACCCCGGTTCCAAAAGTAGTGTAGTATGAGTATATGATTAATTCTTATAATAATATAAGAGGAAATGTAATAAATACTAAAATATGTCAAATTTTTGTGTGTGAAAATTATCAGTTAATTCAATTTAGCAGTCGGTTTTGTTAGTGTGGAATCCAAATTCAATTATTTAGGAAAATTCCGGAGTTGGTTGTTTCTGTCCGGTCCCAGGTGATTTGCACCCAAGCTCAATCAAGATTGAAGAAATTAAAGAATTTAATTGCTAGAAATTGGCAGCCATATCATGTCGTCTAACGGAGCCTTTGCGTTGCACTTGCTCCAACAATCGCTACACAACTACAACAGTACAAGAAAAGAATGTGTTGTGATCGATCACTATTGGGTCTACTAATTGCTAGAAATCGGCAAGTAAAAAAAAAAAAACAAAAAACAGAGGAAATGAAAAGCAACATTTATTTAGTTTAGTCGCATAATTTTCAAATCTCAAGTAGCTAAAATTACTGAAAGGACCCTGAAAAATAGCCACTAAAAAAATCTCCAAAACCTTCACTTGTACTTGATCGTTGTTAACAGTGGCGCAGGGTTTTTCCCAAAACCCTCGACGAAAATGGCAGCCCGCTCGGCCCGATCCTCTACGACGCGCCTACTCTACTCTCTCTGCACGCCTTCCATCGGGCCGTCGCCCCAGACCTCTAGAGCCGCCTTGCTCGCCGGGAATTTCCATCTGCGCTACTTCTCCGCCGGAAGCGCCGCCGCTCGCCTGAGGGAGGAGAAGGATGTCTGGTGGAACGACTCTCTGAAAAAGCTCCGCAACATCGGGATTTCCGCTCACATCGATTCGGGTAAAACCACTCTCACGGAGCGAGTATTGTATTATACTGGTCGGATCCACGAGATTCATGAGGTGAGGGGGAAGGATGGGGTTGGGGCGAAAATGGATTCCATGGATTTGGAGAGAGAGAAAGGGATTACTATACAATCCGCCGCTACTTACTGTACCTGGAAGGATTTTCAGGTTTGTTTTCAATCAAATTCAGTTTAATAACTTTAGTTGCTGGCGTAAAAGTCGATATGCTTGCTGATAAATATTTTATCTTTTGCTCTTTCTTAGCATTTATACTTTTATCGTTTAATACGAAATTCAGATTTTTATCCGTAGTTGGATGATTCTTGGTTTGAATTAAGAGGTTAAGGTTGTTGTGATTAGCTGATGCACCACAATCTGTTTCTGAGCTTTTAGTTGAAAATTGATATACTTTGTGAATTATATTCCATCTGGACCCTTATTAAAGAATCTTGAGATTTTTTTTTCATTCTTTGTTGTTTCAGGTTAACATAATTGACACACCAGGTCACGTTGACTTCACGATTGAAGTCGAGCGAGCTTTACGTGTACTTGATGGTGCTATTCTTGTCTTGTGTAGCGTTGGTGGTGTCCAGAGTCAGTCGATTACAGTTGACAGGCAAATGAGAAGATATGAGGTTCCTAGACTTGCTTTTATCAACAAGCTTGACCGGATGGGGGCTGATCCTTGGAAAGTGCTCAATCAGGTTTGATTTTTAAATATCAAATCTGGATATTGGAGTTCACCTTGAACCTTGCAGCCAGTACGAATGAATTGTTGTCGTGCATCACGAGAAACCAAAAGAAAAGTTGTGCCACTAATGTAATCCCCTAGATAAAGTACCTAGTCCAGATTTTAATTCATCAAAGAAGATACTGTATTTCATTTTCATGCTCCAGTCGCCTTATGAACCTTTTTTTTAGTTACATGTAGATTTCACATGTTTCCATTGATTCATCATCATTTGATTCCAGATGTAAGTAATCTAAAACTAATGTTAAAAATATACAAAAAGTGTATGGGAATTTTCTAATGGAAGTACGATACTTAATTTTATAATGCATGTTTAATTAGCCAGTCGTTGTAATCAATATCGTGAATATATCTTTATACTATGTATAGTGACTTTCAGCTTCTTTATGATAACAAGTTTATCATTTAGCTCAGTGCTTCAGTTGCCTAGTTTTGTATATTGAGAAGCAACAAGTAAAAATATTAAAGCTGAATTTGTTCATGAGCTGATTTGTTCGTTCTTTCTCTATATACAGGCACGAGCCAAACTTCGACACCACAGTGCTGCCGTGCAGATGCCAATTGGTTTGGAGGAGGACTTCAAGGGTCTAATTGACTTAGTCAATATGAAAGCTTACTACTTTCATGGTTCCAGTGGGTCTGTTTGCTAGCTTATGGCTGATGCATAGAGTGTGCTTCTGTTCACCATTATTTTTATATTTTTTATTCCTTTGCAGTGAGAAAATTATGACTGAAGATATTCCTGCCAATCTCAATGAGCTAGCTTTAGAAAAGCGACATGAATTGATCGAAATAGTCTCAGAGGTTGATGACAAGCTGGCTGAGGCCTTTCTTAGCGATGAGCCTATATCGGCTGCTGATCTTGAGGTTTATATCTTCTACATTTCCAACAAAATATTGTAATGATATTTCTTATTTTTAGTTCTGAGGAACATTTTTCTGATCTCTGAAGCCATTTTCTGAAGCATCTCGCTGATGTATGAGCTTATTGTTGTGCTTATGATTAAGAGTTTTAGTTTGTTAGTGAAGTTCATCTCCGCCAGTTAAGTCTCATGTTTACCTTTATGCAATCCCATAAAAAACTAAAATATAGTTATGTTATTGTGGGATCATTATTTAATGTTTTTGTTTACAAGATTTGAATAACTGATATTTAGTACCAATTTTGTTTATAATATAGGGTGACCTTGTTCCATCCTTTTTCTATTTTTGACTAGATCTTATTGCTTAGACATTGAGCAAATTGATATGGTTAAGTGTAATTGAAGTATGAAGCTTATATGTATTGTAGGGTATTGTGCGGGACTGTTGAGTCTGATTAGAGCTTACACACTATTTTAACAATTGCTTTGCTCTAATAACTAGCTTCAGGACATACACCTTTTGCTCTGTTCTAATAAGCTTTTTTTTGTTCTGTAGGAAGCAATCCGAAGAGCTACCATAGCACGGAAATTTGTACCCGTGTTCATGGGTAGTGCTTTCAAGAACAAGGTGAGTCCATTATACTCAACTCTATGAAAGCTAGTTTAACGGCTAGGCAGAAAGAGTTGCTCTAGTATCATCGGACCTTACAGTTTTTCTTATGCTTGGACTTATTCGAAACTATTCTCAGCTTTAATTTATCATGTATGCAATACCCTCTTTTATATGACTGAAAAATGCTATTCCTCAATGAGCAATCTGTTAACTCTCTGCAGACCTTTCTTCACCTAGTATTTTCCTTATTATGTAATTCTGATTATTCTTTTGTATGTTGCGGTTCAGGGCGTTCAACCACTTCTTGATGGCGTACTTAGCTATTTGCCATGTCCAATTGAAGTTAGTAACTATGCTCTTGATCAATCTAATAATGAAGAAAAGGTACACCTTAATTTTTCTTCAATCTTTATATGATAATCTACAGGCTATGAATCTAACAACTAAGTCTCTACTTTCCCATGTTGTAGGTTACATTATCGGGAAGCCCGGCTGGGCCTCTTGTTGCCTTAGCTTTCAAGTTGGAAGAAGGGAGATTTGGTCAGTTGACATATCTGAGGTATTTTATGCTAATACCAATTCCGTATGTTTTTGTTTCTTTATCATCTTAATTTCTGAGGGACATTGTATTATGACTTTGTTTTTTGCCACCCCAATTACTAATATGCTTCAGGACTTATTCTCTTGGTGCAGAATCTATGAAGGTGTCATTAAGAAGGGTGATTTTATTATCAATGTAAACACAGGCAAGAAAGTCAAGGTAGGCTTGTATTAAAATATTATACTAGCTTTATGAAGCCCTCCCAACCCAACCCCCAAAACAGGGGGGGAGGGGGTTATCAAATTAATCAACCTGTATTCTATGTGATTATTAAGTAAATTGTCATTTTTGGGTGGCTCTAATCTGATTCCGTATTTGACATTGCAATAGGTTCCTCGCTTGGTGCGGATGCATTCAAATGAAATGGAGGTTAGTGATCTTCTTTGATGCAGTTTAGGTGTTTCTTTGTGGTGAATGATATTTCTGCATTTCTTGGAAGAATGAACTTGAATCTCTTCATGTATTCGATCCAAAAAAAAAATTACTTTCAAAAATATTTAGTTGGTTGACGATCAGTGCTTTTGTTCAGGAAGGCTTTTTTTTATTATTATTTTTTTTAAGTTAGGCATGATGCGTTTCAGTTTAGCTAGAGATTGGAATTGTATCTTTGGATTGGAGAATATTCGGAAATGTTTGGGATGATGGTCCCTTTTCACTGTATATATTATAAATGTTCTGTTTCTTGTGTTAACCAAAAAAGGATAGTGTTCTCATAAGATTTTTTATTCTTATTTGATGGCATATTGATACTGTTTACATGTACCTTCAAAAGATATTATTGATATTGTTTTCTCTCTTTTGAATGTTTATTATTTTCTAATTCTTTTATCGTATATCTTTTCTTTTTGCAGGATATTCCACAAGCTCATGCAGGACAAATAGTTGCTGTTTTTGGTGTAGATTGTGCTTCAGGTACTAATGCTGATGCACATACCTTGTTCCTATTTTCTTTTAGTTTAAATGCCCCCTTAATTCAGATTTTTCACCATATGTCTTATAAATTCCATTCCACAATATATAGTTAATTTGCTTCTGTGATGTGCTCTTGCTAGGGGATACATTTACTGATGGTTCAGTCAGATATACCATGAGCTCTATGAGTGTGCCTGAGCCAGTTATGTCTTTAGCAATATCATCAGTTTCTAAAGATTCTGGAGGGAATGTGAGTTATTAAATAGATCTTATCTTCTTTTCAGCTTTGGTTAGATGATTTTGAGTCTACGTGCTATCACTTCTCACGTATGTGGACTCATGGTATCTTTGATGTGCAGTTTTCAAAAGCTTTGAATCGCTTCCAGAGAGAGGATCCAACTTTCCGTGTTAGTTTAGACCCTGAGAGTAGTCAGGTACAACTTTCTTTCATTGATCGAATTGATCGAGTGTTGATTGTATATGAAGGAAATAGGGTCTTTGTTTTTATTACAATGGTTCTTTGAGCAGACAATTATATCTGGAATGGGTGAACTCCATTTGGACATCTATGTTGAGCGCATGCGGAGGGAGTATAAGGTATTGCTTCTTTTGGTTGATTATGTAAAGTTTAGCCCATTAGTCAAAGAATAAGTTACCATTCTCATGATATATCTGGCTCTGGTTATATTAAGGTTGAAGCAACTGTTGGGAAGCCTCGTGTCAACTTCAGGGAGGCAATTACTCAGCGTGCTGAGTTTGATTATCTGCATAAGAAGCAGAGTGGAGGACAAGGTCAATATGGAAGGGTCATTGGGTAAGTTTCAAATCGGCCCTCTTTTACCAAGATTAATTTAGTTCCTCTCTGCTGTTTATTTTTTTTTTTTTTCTTTGAAAGGAATACAAGAAATTTTTGAACCCGAGCATTAACCACTCTAGCACTAGGCTAACACACACACACACCTCTCTGCTGTATTTTGGCAGTAGCCGCAGTACTATAATGTTCCAATCCTCCATCAGTTACAATTTTTTCGCAAAGTTGTATGGACTAGCAAAACAACCTTGTTTTCTTTTCTTTTTCTCCCCCTTGGTGATTTTCATTACACAAATTTACATCCTTTCCTTTATGTTGACAGTTATGTGGAACCGCTACCACCAGGCTCAGGAACTAAGTTCGAGTTTGAGAACATGCTTGTTGGACAAGCTATACCTCCAAATTTTGTCCCAGCAATTGAAAAGGGTTTCAAGGAAGCTGTGAACTCGTATGTATCGAATTTCTCTTTCTATATAATCTGTACGTAGATAGTGGTAATTTTTTTTAGCAGCATGGTACAGTAGTCTAGGAGATGCATATATTTCAAAAATACCAACTAGCTCTCTACGATACATGGGTCTGGTTGTATTGCTGATTGGTCACATGTCTCAACATCTTTGGGTTGAAACTACCTACGCTATAGTTTAGCCATGAATATAAACTATATTTTATGCTCTGCATTCATAAGATCTAAATATGTTTGCATGTGCAGGGGTTCCCTTATTGGCCATCCTGTTGAAAATATCCGTATAGTTTTGATTGATGGGGCAGCCCATACTGTGGATTCAAGTGAACTTGCATTTAAGATGGCGGCTATATATGCCTTCAGACAGGTTTTTCTTTTGTGAAGCAAAATTCAATTTTTGATAAGCAACCATTTATATTGTTTCTTTCTCTTGTTTATTCATCGCCAAAGCCACTTACAAAGGACCAGGCCTTTCATTTTTGGCTTATTCTAGTATTCACTTCGCGATCTCTGATTTTTGTTTGTTTCTAATTTTATATTATAGTGCTATACACTTGCAAAACCTGTTATAATGGAGCCTGTGATGTTGGTAGAGTTAAAATTCCCGACAGAATTCCAGGGCACGGTCACTGGTGATATCAACAAGTTAGCGTTCCTTGAGCTTATTTCTTTAAAATGCTATACTTGGAAAATAGAACTCCAGCTGACGAGCTCTATTTATGATACACAGGAGAAAAGGCATAATTGTAGGGAACGACCAGGAAGCAGATGATTGTGTACTAACTGCACATGTATGTACCACATGCTTGTGCACTACTTGTCGTTTCCTGTTCGTTTCATCTAATCATTATTCCTCCCGTTTGATGGGATTTTGAGACCTCGTTCGAGTTTGGCTTCAAATTGTTCATTATTATCCTGACTTCACTTCTCAAGTTTCTGAGTTTGTCATTTCTATTTCAGGTACCTCTCAACAATATGTTTGGTTACTCGACAGCACTTCGTTCGATGACTCAGGTGAAGTAGATTATTTGCTGGAATAAGAATTTCAAACTACTAGAGGCGATTCAGATGGATGACAAAAACAACTTTTCTTGCAGGGAAAAGGTGAATTCACTATGGAATACTTGGAACATTCACAAGTTTCTAATGATGTCCAGACACAACTGGTTAATACTCACAAGGCTACAAAATCTGGAGAATAGTTGGATCAACTGATGAAGCATTTCGACACATATCTATTACATGTCCCGCTTGCCATTATTCGTGTAGTTAGGATGATAATTTACCTTTATTTGAGGGCAAAATTAGTCTTCATTCAATTTTGGAGTACCTCAAATTTGACATAAATGATTGAATACGAATAATGAGAACCTGTTGTGACTGTTGCTCTCAAGAGCTTCTGTACTATACGCCCCTAAAGAATAAAATAATTGCAGTATTTTGCTATTCTTTCTTTTAATAATATAAGTGAATAGATGCTCATTCTTTTTAAGCGAAGTGCAGGTGGAATTAACAGAAAAACTGTGACAATTTGCACTAGCAGATCAACGCAACTGTGTTAATTTTTCTGATTATTCTACGGTATAAACGGTAGTAACATAATTATTCTTTCCAAGATTTAAATAAACGCTTCACGCTGCTTCGTGGGAAGCTCGAGTTCAGGCTCAAGTGCAGAGAGAGGACTGAAGTATTGATCAACCATGTCTTCAGATACATGTTCTAAGCTTGGAGGATTCCACTGCATTTATTTATTTGGCAATATTAACGTCATTGGGATTTTTATACATTATGATCAAAATGTTGGGAAGTAAAAAGTCTTTACCTTGGGAGTGAAATCTCTATCAACCATCTTTGCCCGAACACCCTAAAAGGGAAAAGATAATAGTGATCTTTTCTCATGATAAAGCAAGCCAATTCGGGTAACTGCAATTCATAAAGGTCGTACTTGTACCTCACAAAAGTCACTAGTTATATGGCCGGAGATTCCTTGTAGGGACATTCTGTACTCACGAGTAAGGCACTGGTCGAGTGTCTGAAACCTACCTTCTCGTACCTGGAACAGGAATTGATGCGAATTAGCTGGGGTGCAAATATGTTTCTGAAAAAACTGAATAGATCTTGAATCGGCTTACAGATTTTAATGAAACCTTCAAGCTCAATGGTGCGGCTTCTTTCAGTTTCGTCAGAGTTGAGATACACCATGTATCGTTTGTTTTTGCAGCCTCCATTTCCTGGAGAACTTTATAGCTCAGACATATTGGGAGAACTGTTCCGGCTATTAAATAGTACTCCCATTTTTCAGACTGGAAAAGCCATTTCAGATACTTCTAAAGATTGCTCTTTTCACATAAGCTTATAAGTTAACATGAAGAAACTGAAGCTTCAATTATGACTTCATTAATCCCATGAGAAGATGCCATCCCTAAAATCTTTTTGTGCATCATTTATGGTCTCCCGACTTCTTCAAAAAGAGTATGGAAAGTACTAATCGTAAAATGAAATTTGTTACTACTAAGCTTACCAAACATTCAATAATTTCTTCAACTGTGTCGTGGCTGAAACATTTGTCAAGTAATTTAATCCTGACCAACCAGAGAGATTTTTACAGACCAAATAATCAGCACACATTACCACCAGTATGAAATACTATAAAACAAAATGTAAAGACAGAATTCTAGATCGAAGCAGAAACTGAAAATTCAACGTACAGAAGCAAGAGACACTCAAGGAGAATTAACTGATAAATGCAAAGTAGTACTTAAAGGGACTTTCCCACGCCAAATCAGACAATTTTTTGCCTAATTATGGTGAGTAAACAGTATTTTGTTTCACAGTGGATAGAAACAGAGAAGTCTAATGTTTCATCGAGCCTCTTTAAATCAAATAGATGAAGAAACTTTCTCAATCAATACCATTTTGATCTTAATAAAAGCCCTTGTTCTAAATATAGAGTCAAAAGACCACTAATAAATCTACAATTGCGCTTGCCATCTTAATTCTCAGGAGGGAAGTAAGCATCTACCGTAGAAAATACTGGTTTGGAATATCTCCAATTACTAAATTTCTTAATGAATATACTTCCAATTCCTGATCTTGCAAGTAGAGTGAAAGGGCTTTACTTGATAACATGGGCAGGTAAAAAGTCCTCTCTGTAGAATCTAATGTGAAATGCGAGACGCATTATCTGTTCACATGGATTAGCATTACTACTTAAAATAGATTTTGGTCCTTACATACGTTATCATAATTTTTCAATTACAACTTATAAACTAGATGAGTTGGTTGAATACATATGTAAGCACCAGAATAGATGTAGAGTGCAAATATGAAAATTAGAAACTCATAATGGTTTGTTGAGTTATCATAGATGTGAAATAAAAAATTGTAGTCAACAGTTGGTCAAGAATAAACAGACGGAACACATTAAGTACTTAGTGAGTTTTTTAAGTGATCCAACAGGGTTCTAGAAGTTAGGAGATGTAAATGGTTTTTGGTTTAGCAAATGAAGAAGCATTTTGCAAAAATTCAAAATTTACGATAGTGTTAACTCATCTGCACTATTAGTTCATGGTACCTGTGAACTGCACTGGTCTGATCTGGAAGGACCGCATGTCCCTGGTTTTCTAAATAACTTTCAATGACAGAGGGATCATCAGTGGCCAACTTTCCTAGTTGTTCTTCGATCAGCGGAAGTTTCTGCAAGAATTATGGATAATAATTGATATGATGAAATTGCAAAATGAAAAAGTGCTTCAGGTAAGAAAACCAAACATGTATCCGAAGTAAATAAAGAATGGTCAGTAGGAAGGACCTCGATTGGAGAAAAGTGAGTAGCAAGCCCACACGACAGCATTTCTGCTCCATTCAGCTTCTCCCCTGTCAATGCAAGGTACTCACCTGGAGCAGATAATAGATATAGAGGCTTAATTGGCTGCGTACATCAGTTACACAAACAACGATTCTTGACGAATAAAGGAAGGATAAAGACAATTGACATCAATCAAATGTAGAGAATTAACCCAAGAAAGGTGACTGCATTTTAACGGTTTCTTATGAGTTATGATGTATTGCTGCACAAACAAGTTCACATACCAATTCAAGAGCAATATTAAAAAAAAACTTGTGGTTTGACTCAAATGTATGTGCTGCAGAGCACAAGTTCATATATGAATTCAAGAACAACAGCAAATACTTTAGTTAGTGCAAATTCAAGTTATAATCCGCCTAAGTTTAAGGTACTTCAACAAGAATGTCCAAGAATCTTTATAGGGTCAGAAGTTCAAATATCATGAAGAAATAAAAGATACAAAGTAATTACCCATATGGCCAGGAAGATGGGAGAGGTAAAAGGATGCCCCTGCATCTGGGTGGAAACCAATTAATGTCTCCGGCGTGGCAAATATCTGTAGTAATCTGTACAAGTTTAGCTTAAGTTCCAGGTAAAAAAAAAGACAGAGAAAAAGTTACGTGCATTACATGAGCAGATATTTTAGCATCCTAAAACATCTGGAGTGGAAAGTACATTTTCTCAGTACAAAATGGACATGAAAGACATTTTCTGCACGCAGTAATGAAAATACAACATAAACCAGGAGAGGACATATTATTTTTGTTTTACGAAGGTGCTTTACATTTTAATTTCAGAGCTTATATTAGATTGTGCATGACAAATTGTACCATTTCACACTTACCTGTTTCAAAAAACATTCCAAGGAATCCAAATATGCAATTAGATGACAATGAACAATAATAAATAGCAACATGTTTAAAATTTATAACTGAATGAAAACTTAATAAAACGAGTGGAACTTTATCAGATCTGGAAATGTTTTAAAAGGGTGATAATAATGAAAAGAAACCAAAACCATCCAATATGCATATCTATCCCGTACAGTTCTATCGGTTGCAAGCCGAAATGTGCCAGGGATGGAAATTCCAGCTCCACCACCCATTGTGATCCCATTCAAGAGAGCGACCTGAAAGAAGTAGAAAGCCATTCAAGTTATTTATAGAAAATTACTCCCTCCGTCCCATTTATATAGGCGGATTGAAATTTGCACAAGGATTAAGAAAAATTATTGGAAAAGTAAATTATATAGTAAATTTCTTAATATGCCCCTATTTATTATTTGACTATGTATTTTTTATGAGTTAATCAAAGAATTAAATAGGGATATATTAGTAAATGAGCTAAAAAACATTACTTTTTATGGAAACAAGCCTATATATTTGGGACGTCCGAAAAAGGAAAACAAGCCTATATAAATGGGACGGAGGGAGTATATTGAACCATCATTACTGCATTAATCTTGATTCGTAAACTCATGCAGGAAATAAGAAAAAGAAAAAGAAGTACACTAAACCATGCACAGGATGTACGGCAGATTAAAAGCATGCTGCGTTAAGGGACCAATGTGGAATAGAGTTTATATACAAGACAACTGATCAAATCCATTTGATCACAAGTATGTAAAAGTCAAACTCAACTCAAATAGCCTAATTAATAAAAGGATTCAGAGAGATTAAGCTTCAATGAAAATTTTGTTATAATAAAAATGACAGGTTGAAAGGAAAACAAAGCTCGTTGCTCTTGAGACCCAAAAATATAGTTCATGCTGATGCTGTAGCCAGTAATCCAGAAAGAGACAAAAAGACAAGTTATGGAGAACACACAAGACAATCACAAGCATGCAGTAAAAGATACTCACATTTGGCTTCATAAAAGTCCCAACAAAGTATATAAAGCTATATATAGTCCAAAAAAATTGTTTGCACTCTTCTAGATTCCCTGCATGAATCAAACAAGACCATCACAAGCATGCAGTAAAAGATACTCACATTTGGCTTCATATAAGTCAAGAAAGTATACAAAGCTATATATAGTCCAACAAAATTGTTTGCACTCTTCTAAATTCCCTGCATAAATCAAACAGTACATATAACTATTTTCACGAAAAAGTTATCCAGCACTACTAATGTTCAGGTAGAAGCAATTGATATTAGTCATGTCATTGTGAACATAATTTTTTTCAAAAAAACAAAAAAAAGTACTTGTGACCAGTAATATATCTTACAGAGAGAGACCCACAATAATAGAAATGCATGCATATACATGTGGAGACATGGATGTATCTCTTTGAGTTGGTGGGAGTAATATACTACCTTCTTTTATCAGATTATAAAGAGCAACAATATCTCCACCGGCTGAAAAGGACCTGCCTCCACCCTTCAACATTCCAAACCACATTTGAGCTATTGCCTTGTTATGGAAACAAACATAAAACCCACAACTGTTGTAGAATTGTAGAAATATGGAATTGTGGCGAGAGAACTTTCAGTTCTGTTTCGGTTTTTTTTTTATTTTTTTATTTTTTGGGTTTGGGGGGCGGGGGGGGGGGGCGGGGGGGGGGCGAATACCTTTACAGCAACAAAATCCACACTAGGGTCTTCTTCCCAATTTGTATACAACTCCTGAAGTCTGGCAACCTACATTGCATAATATATTAAAGTTTAAAGTTTACATAAATTAGGGGCCAGAACTAACTAACAAACAAACGAAAATAATCAATCAGAAAACTAAGTTCTACACGATCCTACTTAGCAATGGAGGCATTTCAAGCATTAAATCTTAAAATATCATTTCAGACATAGACATTTCTTGAAAGAAGAATAGCAAACATGTAATTAACTCCAGTTTCTTAGAGAGTAAATTAAGATTGGAAATGACAGAACAGTAGTTCATACTGAGGTAAGGTCTCAAGTCAAGTTGAAATTCTACTGGTCACACTACTAAATATGAAAATGAATCTAGATAATCACAAATTGTGCTTAACATGCAAGCAAACACTAAATAAATAATAATAACATTAGAATCCCACCCCATCTCATTAATCATTCCTCCATAAAAAGCAAAAAAAAAAAAAAAAAAAGGCGCCTTCAACTTAGCTACATAAGAATCAAACTTACCATAGAGGTGTTTAAAGCATTGAGAGATGAGGGTCTGTTGAGAATTGCTGTTCTTGACCTTGCTTTGCCCTCAACAAGTACCTGACGTTACTCCACTAATCAAAATGGTTCCCTTTTTCAAGTCACACACACACACACACATATATATATATAGGGAGAGAGAGAGAGAGAGAGAGAGAGAGAGAGAGAGAGAGAGAGAGAGAGAGAGAGAGAGATAGAGAGAGAGAGTGAGAGAGAGAGAGTACTGACTAAATTATCAGAATCATCAATGAGGGGATTGCCGGAAAGAGAGGCAAATCGTCTGGAGCCATAACTGATATTCTTGCCGGAAAAAATCCACCGGCGAATCAATGCACACTTACAGAGTTGCATAATTTCCCGGCGATTTTCACTCTTCCTTCCGACGGCGAGTTTTAGTCTTTAATTTGGATACTGTCCTTTTCGCAATATTTCACGTTCGTAACATAATAATTTTATTTTTATTTTAAATTTGTATCCTCTGCATAAAACTACTAGTACTTAATTTATATGCTAAACAGCTAAACATATATCTAACCCTAAAAACATATAAACATATGCTAAATGGACTTTAATATTTGTTTTGATTTATCAAACATTTAATTTGTATGCTATAAATTCTCAATTTTTATATATCACTCTAAATTTTAAAATAAATATTTGCGTTATACAATCATAACTCACCTATTAATAATAGATGTATGAGTTCTACTTGTATCATAGGAGCAGGTTGGTTAGGCCATCAAAATTGATTATTCGATTTAAATAATTTACATGTATTTCAATTTTCATTACGCAACCTACAACAATAATAAAATCATACCTTTCAATGGGACATTACAGCAGTGCAGACTTTAGTCGGTAAAGAGTGAGGTATAGGATTACCACCACTTCCCCTTCTCCAAAATCAAAAAAAATAAAATAAATAAATAAATAAAAATAAAATCATACTCAAATGAATTTTTGTCATTATCTATTGATTAATGGTTAAAATTCCTTATCCTATTTCACTTAAAAAAGAAAAGAAAAGAAGGAAAGTAGTCAATAAATGGATAGTGCCGATGACACATAAATATTATTGCTTTGATAAATGGATAAATATGATTTGATCAAATGTTTTGCCCCTCACAGGCTCAGGCTCACAGCTTCATTATCATAATTATAATATAATATTGGGCTTAGTATGAGGACCTGAAGATATATTTTGCCTAAGCAAAATGGATAGTTTCTTAGAAATGATCCACTAGTAAAATTATGATTTTTTTTTAGAGTTAAGTTCAAATTCATAGTATTTTGCCTTCATCATAAAATGTTTTGCTCTTGAATTTTGTTAAATTTATTTGCTTTCCAACCCATCAAACAACTAGCTTAAAAAGACTGGGCCCAAATTATTTAGCCCAATTCTTCCAGGCCAGCCCATAACCGAAGATTATACTATTTCTAAAAAAATTGTAAATAAACCCCTCCCCACTACAAAATTGGAAAAAACTGCAGCTGAAAACTGTTGTGAACTACTAGTCTTCTCCTCCGCGCTCGCCCCCGCCGGCCGCCAACCGATTTATCCCTCACCCTTAGACGGCTACACTTTCCCACCGAGCCATCTCCGGCCGCCGCAGCAGTCATTCAACACCCCTCTATCGTCGATCTTCCGCCGCATAAAGGCCAAAGCAGTCCACAATTTTGGAATTAAATTTCATTTTAATTCTCACCAAATAAGTTGAGTGAACAGGTGCGGTTGATTCCTTTCAAAACTAGGTCGGTTTCAATCCTTCTAATTTTTTACTGCCTGTTCTACAATTTTAGTTGACAGAATTAGAGCGTGTATCAATTTTTGATTCACTTAATTACTCCTAAGGTTATCGGTTCGATTGTATTGTTACCTGGAGGAGGTTAATTGTTTTAATTTTTGGACTTCATTGCTTTCATTATCATGTTTTGGTAATTGGAGAACAGTTCATATGACTTAAGTTTGCTTCCATGAGATGGAAATACAGTGCTTAATTTGGATAGTTTTAGAGATAAAAGTATACTGCCTGTGTTTTTCACATTTTAAATGAGCTTTTAAGAATTAAGGTGTTTCCATGTACGTGAGCTTTCTGAGCGTTGAAAACCATGGCTCGATCAGTATCCTGGGTGGCCCGGTGCCCTAGTATAATGCTTGACCTAGTTGGCTCGAGTCAGCCCGGCCCGGCGTATTACAGTTCTATTTGTAATACTTATGTAGGCGAATCAATACTAATATATGAAAATCAATAATTGTGTATGTTTACTGTGCAATACAATTTACATTTAGATTGTTTGATCGAGCTTTTCAATTTCAATCATATCTAGTGCATTACCTCACAAGCACTTGATTTGAACTGGAGCATAATGGATGACAATAAATTCCTGGAACAATTCATTGACGTTGAGATTGAAGCTGAAAAACTCTTATTGGGACGCCATGAGGTAATGGCTTGTTGTTGTTGTTGTTGTTGTTGTTGTAAGATTGCAGTTGCAATCGTTATTTTCTTATTTGATGTGTTAGTTTTTGTGACTGCAGTTGGTTGAAATTGATAGAATGAGGAATGGAAACAGGGAAGCTTTAACGGCACTTAGGAAGAGGGCTAAAACAACACATACCAGTGTCCCTTCACCTTTTGAATCACTAATGAGGGATGTTGACCCAAGGCCACTGGTGAAAGAGGTCTGCGCAACATGTGGTCATCATAATGCGAGGGAGAACACATTGCTAATGTTCCCTGGAACTGATACCTTTGCAACTATTCCATTTCATGCTGCTCATACCATTTTGGAAGAAGGTAGCTCCTTTTCTGTTTGAAAATAATTAAATGTTATTCTGCAGTATGTGTAGTATCATTTTGCTAGTTGGAGGATCTCTGCTTATGATTGTTCCAATTTGGGTCTTTACCATAAGGATGTAAAAATAGTGACTTATTTGTTGTATTATGTTGTAAGATGCTACATAAAAACCTGACCTGGAATTCAAGTTGCATTTTGCTTAGTGGTAAATCAGGAATGTAGATTATATCTAAGTAATTTTCTGTAAGGAGCTGATGGTTATCACAATTGTGTCATAGACTCATAGTGGCATTTAACTGTAAAATGATAATTTTTTTGTCATTAGTACAGGCAAGCATCAATTCATAAAGCAAAGGGCAAGTAGTCAATAGGAACTAGAAATGTCTGCTGTATGAACAAAAAGAATGCTGCATACATATGGTTGCGAATATGATAATTGGCCTTATCAACTTGATCCCCTAATCTCAAGATGGCCAAAATAAATATGGGATGTGATATTTTGAATACCAATAGAGATTCCACTCCAATTATTAGATATAATTTGACATTGTATCCTCTTCTGGAAGGTAATTGTTATCACATATAGACATAGGGTTCATTGGCGAGATTACAATAAGATTTCTATCTTACGAGGAGCATTAGGAAATGCTTATCTGAAAATAATTCCAATATTAAACACTTCTATCAGATGCCTCTGCAGCCTTTCTCTTTCATTTTGGAGCTGCACAACTGTTTACTGAAGTCTAACATCCCGTTTTTGACATGCTACTGTGAGCAATACTGCAATAGAGTAGCTTGATACGTCCTACGCTTCACAATAGATCAGTTTGTCCTGAATCCATAGACGAGTATATCTAACTTGACAGTGTTGCTAGTCCTTATCTGTTTGATGTTATGGAGGATGAGCTTTAAAGCTTCCTGTCCTCTCATGTCAGATAATACTGGAGACTCTTCATAGTCTTATTTGATATGTTTTGCATTGGATGACTTACTGATGGGTTCTTATCTTTGCTTATTGCAGATCAAGCACGCCTTGATTTTGATTCCAAAAAGCTGCAGAGCTTTGTGAAAGAGCAATCATTAATTATTTCAGAAAAAGGCGCTCTTTCTGACAAGATTGGTCCTGGTGTGCTAAAATCTTTGGTGACCTTAACTGACAAACTGAAGTAATAATTTACCTGCTTAAAGTATTGCAAGTATCTTAGTCCCACATTTTATGTCAAAGAAATTACATTCATATGTTGATTCTTTGTTACATTCAGGACTGAGGAGAGAGATTGACGACCGGTTGCGGTGAAGGAGGTGACCATTGAATAGGGTTTATTAGTATAGTATTAGTGTTTGTGTTTTCTTTCCTTTCTCTGGGATTGGGATTTTTCTTGTAGGAATGGGAGTACTTTATCTCTAGGCCACCTTGGGAATGGGAGAGGCTGCCAGCAGTATTAAAAAAATTGTGATTTTATCTTAATCTAAAATTTTAATTTGTGTATACAAATTGATTTTTGTATCTTTTTATTTTCCTTAATTGCATGTTGCCTTATTTAGAATCAGTTCCATGATGATGTTTTTATTTGCTAGCCCTGATTTTCCATTGGGCACTATGGAAGTATGAGTAGATGTTCTGCTTGTCATTGTTGGTACCCCTCCAGGTATTTTTTCTTTAGTGCCCACCTTTCTTCATCTCAATCTTTTGTTTAATATCTTTATGTAAATAAAAAGAAAAGAAAAGGTAAATGTTAAAATGACATGACCACTGTTGAATGTTGATCTTTCTTGAATGGTAAAAGGCAAAAGGTGAAAAGGAGGAATATCCTGTTCTAGACAGGGAAAGAAATGGGAAAGATGTGTACTCCAGTTTGTTTCAGTCTTTTTCATGTGATCCTAACCAAGCAACACCAGATTACTCTGTGTTGTAGCCGTCTTCTATTATGTGGCTATCTGCTATTGTAAACCCTTGGTCAGTGGTTAAGATTGAAAGAAATTATATGTTCATACCTTTTGGTCAGTGGTTAAGATTGAAAGAAATTATATGTTCATACCTTTCTTGTCCTGAAGCTTTTGTCCCTGTACCTAGGAAATGAGAAGAGAATTGAGAAGTACATCCATCTTAGCAATTGAAAGGTACATTTTACCATATCTTCCTTAGTTACGGCTCATTTCCAATCATGCTGAATGTGTGATATGTTTCCCCAGAGCTTAGTATTTTCTCCTCTATTATTATGTTCTCCATTATTGATTGTCACGTCATGGGAGAAATTTCTTCACTATTACGGATGTTGGCTTTATGGAAACGTTGCTTAAAGTTCCATCAAAGTATGAAACATCTGTCAACTTTGTGTATGTCAATTCTGATTTTCTCTTAAGTTTTTCCTCTCTTTCTATGTGTGGACGGTACATGGTCCCCTTAGAATTTGTCCCCTCCCCTACCCTCCCAGCAAATCTTATTCTAGAAAACAATGTTCTCCTTTTATGTTTTTGAAAGTAATTGCTTGTTCCGTATGCTTGATGAGCCTTTGATTTGGTAATTAAGCGTGACTGAATTGTTTCTTTCAGTTACAGGTGTTAAATTCTTCATGAAGAAGACCAGACAAGCACCAGAGAAAGAAAGACAGCGACTAAAGAAGCTTCCTACTGATTATGAGTGGCTACTAATCAGGTTATCTTTCATGAATCAAGCACGAAATTGTCGGCTTAAAGGAGAGGTGTTAGCATTGTCTTAATTATCTTAGAAGGTCACTTTTGGCCTAACTATTTGATGGATAACTGTGAAGTGTGGTGTCATACCTTATTACTGCTGAAGCCATTGCGCCTTTATCGTCTGGTAACTTAAGGTTTCTTATGATATCATGCTTTTTTGCTATCTTCTCTAGTTCGACTTGATTCATGCTTCTTCTTTTTTTACCATAATATGCTATGAAATGTCTACTCTAGTTACTGATATTCTGAAGGACTACTAGCCAGGTATTATAGTTAGTAGTAGTGAAATAGTCTTATTCCGAAGAATATAAGATATCACGTAAGCACGTGAAACTCTATGAATGGACAGGTTAACATAAAGGTTTCATAGTGCAAAAGTATGTAGCACATGATGTAAGAGGAAATCTGGGACCCAAAACAAGTTTGATTTGTGTAGGTGCATTTGTATTATGTTGTTGAAACATAAAGTATCGTCGAACATTTTTTTTATCATATATTGTCTTTTGGACGAAATGTTCTCTTTGAAGCCCGCTGATAACTATGTCTCCGAAAGTCTCCGAATTGCTGCATTCAATGAATGCATATGGAAAAAATTGTGGACAGCGGTGAGGTGAAGTGGCTATCAGCGCGGCGGACATGATTCTTGTTTGGAGACAAAGGTTTGAATTATTCATAATCCAAAATCAATGTATTGTTTACATGTATTATTATCGCTGTGCTGTCGTTACTTTGATGATTAGAATTGGGAGATGTGGACAGGGCAGAGAGATGAAATAGTTGTTGCTAAGCGCGAGTCTACATTTATTATTGCTAACAAGGAATCTAAATGTCGTGCAATTATGGTCTCTATTATCTGGCAGGAATTACGACTCTATTTATTGTTGTTTTTCATATTCTTTAGGTTTACTGTAGGAAAAAAAAAATTAGTTGCTGAAATGCGCAGCTCTGCAGTATTTTCAGTGCCAACTACCAAAATTCGTCAACCTTTAACGAGACGAATAAAAGGGTAAACTACGCTTTTAATCCTAAATTATTTCAATTTTAACATAATTTGTCTTCAAATAATGATAATTATAACTAAGCTCGTGTTTGATTTGGTATTTTTTGGGTATGGAAAGAGATTCAATTAATTGAATCCATTACTTCTTGTTTGGTTTGGATATTGGGTTAACCATGTAATCCAATCCCTCAAAATGTTACCCTTCAAATTAGAGCGGTAACAAAATTCTTTCCTCTTCGGAATCATTTCACAAGGTAATTCCTTTCCATTGTTGAACCAAACATTCAATAAAAGTAACACTTATTGTTACTATTCTTCCCCTCAATCTGATTTCATTCCCTTTCTATTTCTCTACTCGAACCAAACGAGCACTAAATACACAAACTATTGATAGTGTAGATTTTAATTAAATTATAACAATATTAAAATCTATGATGACAACAAAGCGCAGTTCGGTGGCATCTAATGAGTTATGTCAGCCTTTCAACGTCTGAACTGATCTCAGTGTCATTTGTTTTTCCCCCCTTAGTTTGGGACATTTTGGTTCAAATGAAATTAATTAAGGATTCAATATGTAATTTATCCAAAAAAAAAATTGCTTCTTTCTTGTCTTGGTCAATATTCTTGAAAGGAATGAATTGTCGGGAAAAATAAGAAGAGTATCACAAAGGGTGTAGATAGTAGATGGTGTTCTTAAATAGTTGATTATACTTGGGCTCAAATTAATTCAAATCGTAATTTTCTTTATTTTTTATTTACTTTTACTTTTTCATAACGTTACCCTACACTCCTGGAATATCTTTGGCAATAAATTATGTGACCTACAGCCTCAAGATTTTTCACTGGGTGTTTTTATGTTGGAGCGCTATGATTTAATGGCAATAACTCAAAACCAGAATAAGGACGACGACTTAAATCTAACAAAATAAATAATAATAATAATAATAATAATAATAATAATAATAATAATAGTTAGTGGTATAATTTTGTAGCAGCTGGTGGTATAAATTGACTGTGAATTGAAATTGACCTGACAGAGGAATTGCATGTGGCATATTTTAATCCGTAATGTAATAAATATTTGATGTAGTGTGAAGAAAAAAAGTGGGTAATTATTGGACAAGTCCCTCCTCAACATGATTGTGCCCAAAACTAATAAGTAGGACTATCAACATGTGCAACATGTTGCTTTCATCTGACAAAATTCATCAGAAACTCTTATGCATTGTTGTATCTTTTGTTTGCATCTCTGATTCTTCATTTTCAACAAATAGTAGTGCCACTGCCCTTCTTCATTCATTCCATCTATCCCTTCTGTTTTTAACTCTCGCGTTCGAGGTGTACGTACCCTGCTACTCGCAAACGCTACTTGAAGTTGAAGGTGTCTTGTGACCAGAAAATCAAGCTTCTTTATTTCTTAATACGAATGCAAGACTTCAAACTCGTCGCTCGTGAAACCTCCTTACCATGTTACACAATTAGGGGGCATTTTGTTTGATGGATGAGATAGATAATGTTTGATAGGATAGTGTAGGATGTGATTATTTAGATTATTTAATCTTGTGTTTGGATTGTGGTATAAGATAATTGAAAGACTATGTGAGTGTGTGTGCTACTATGTGCAGTGTGTGTGTTTATGTGTGGTTATTTTTGGAATTTTGCATCATGGATTAGACAAGAATTAATAACCAACCCAAATTTGACATGATAAGTTATCATCCATTTGAATGATTGGAGCACGGGCCTAGTTATTCATCACGAGTTTCATCATTCAAACCAAACATGTGATTAGGTGGGATTATATTATCAATCACTCTTTATCAAGCAAACCAAACGCCACCTTAGTGTTTTGGAATTCAATTCACAGCTTATTTTTTCAATATGTTATTTCTATTAGTTGTATGACATTAAGTTTTATTTTGTTGATTTATTACTATCAAGTTATAATACCTATTCTTTTCGACACATAAAGAATCGAGGCCGCCCTACAAGATGTTGAAAATATAGATTACAAGTGATCAAATTCAGTAATTTATCCCATAAATTATTGAGATTAGAGATGAGGTAAATGGAGAAGACAAAATTATTTCAGTACCGACAAAACTGAAAGCATCCATTTCTTTCAGAGAGGGGCAAATTAGTATTTTACCTACATTTTATTAAGGATATTAGTACGGGTTAACCCGCAGCCCGCCGTTTTAGTAGTTCCAATTCCAACCAGATCCAACAACCTTATTGTGTGCGACCCGACCTGTACAAAAGTAAAAAAATTAGAGATATTTTAATTTAAATTATTCAAGATATTTTGATTTTTATATATAATTTCTTTATATATGTAAATTAGATATTGATAAATAAATAAATAAAAATGCCCACCTCACCTTCAAGCGGACTCTCTAAAACTATGTAATGGTTTCACGGTGAGATAAACAAAGATTTATATTTCAATCTTATTATAAATATGTTATTGGATATGAATTTCAATTATAATATTTTATTAGTCTTAACCGCGATACCATTTAACACAAACTCCCCATACTTGTTCGGTAATGATACTTTGTCAAGAGATTATATCATATATTCATACGAGTTCATTATATATTGTGTGTTTAGAATACATTAAAGAAAATTGCTTATATATATAATTTCAAATACATAGAAAATGCGACTACTTTTATGAATTTAAGATCTAAAAAGTAGGCAGTTGGTAAGAAATATTAATGCATTATTATTATAAACATTATAAAATCTAATTCCAGATATTTCATTTATTTCCATGATTCAATTTTGTGGTTCACAAAATCTCTTGGATCGTGTACATGAAAATTAATGAAGTAGGCCCCTTTCTGTATTATTATTAATGTGGCATTTAGAAAATACACTAATTATGTCAATAGTGTGTGGGCAAAGTTGATTCTATGTACTTTTCAAAAAAAAAAAAAAAAGTTGATTCTGTGTATCTATAGGTCAAATTTGGGTTTTTGAATAAAAGCCAGATAAAATAAATAAATAAAATATTTCTCAAAAGAAATAATTAATTATTATAATCAATCAAATCTTGTGTTATATGCGACACTTTTAAAGTGTGCCCCTTCTTTTCCCATCCAACAGACAGCCCCTAACTGGCCCGCTCATTCTGGCCCGGCCGGGCCCGGCCCCTTCCAATTATAAGTACTTTTCAATCTTTTGATTCACAAAAAGATATTGAGGTTGAGGGGTCTCTTCAATTTGATCCAAGACTCAAATCACCACATACTAGTAAACCAAGCACACGTCATTTTTTTTTCTTAAAATAAAATAAAGTTATACACCATTTTTTGTATAGTGGTGGAAATATATTTTTGAGGTTAAATATCGGAAGTAACCTCACAAGTACTTCAAATAAGTCAAGTATGACACGTCTGATTATTCAATATAATTTGTTTTTCTTGTGTAGTTTGCATACTATTGCAAATTAATGAGTTGGATCGTGGAGATTTATCCAATGCGCACAAAGAGTATTGGTTGTGTGTTCCACGTCATCAAACTAAAATTTTGCATGATATAACAAAATTGTAATTAATTTATTATACGTAAAATACTATTATCACGTGCATGTTTTTATTCCTCAAAAGGTTCATTTTCTTCATATATTCCGTTGGCCGTAATCGAAATGGTTATTAGAATATTATGCTTAATCATTGTCAAGAAAATGATATTTTATCTTATTTTACAGTCAAACTAAATCAACATTCTATCTCATAATCTTGTACTTTTGAAATGCTAGTATATGATCACGTGCTTAAGATCATAATTATGTTGAAGAAACAATAATTAGTTGTTATGACTCCTTAAACATTCTCTAAATTTTTTGGCAATATAATATAAGTTGAAAAATAAAAATAATAGGCAGAAATCCTCCTGTCTGACTTGGTAGGAATTCCGTACATAAAATAGTCAACGTCTGTGTCAGCCTTCTCCACCAAATGTCACAGCACTTTGCAGTCCCCCCCAGCAAAGCCAAGCCCCAGCCATCCATACTCCACGCGCCTGCACTCGCTAACGTGGCACTAATAAGTGCCGTCGATTAATGTTCACTCATCAATCTGTGCATAATTATGGAGAACAACTGTGATGCAGGGCGACTGTGTTGAGAGTAGGTTTTACACACACGCGCCTACAGCTGCATATAACAAGGAGACAGCAATACATGGTACCACGTAGATACGATCGTATCCCATTTCTGGATTTTTCTCAACTTACTATGATTCATGAAATTCAATATATATTCATCTAAAAAAAAAAAAAATGAAATTCAATATATATGCTAACTAGATAGTATATTAAAAAGAAAAAAGAGGGGATTTTTGCAATCTTTCAAAAAAACGGGGGAATGGGCATTTGCTTGAAACAATTCTGAAATAACTATTTTACGCCTTTGAGCTCGCATAGAACCTTTGATTATATCCCGTCGAAAGTGTGATTGTTGTGAATAACGTATCAAAGCTACTTCGTCTAGTTGATCGGGCATATTAGTATCCATAATATTATAATCACTATTCCACGTATTAGCAGTAAAAATGACTACATGTTTGCCATTAGTGTAGTATGTAAAACTTAAATCGAACCCTTCCTATTTTTGAACGACAAAAAACATGCAGTCATAATAATACAAAAGTATGCTCTGAATAAACTTCGACTTCTTTATAATTTGAAAATCATATGATAGAAGTAAATCTGATAACTTCATACTTACATAAAGTCTTTAAACTACATAAGCAGTGTAAACTGCACTTGATAAATTTAGAATCACGTATAATAAAAAGTAAACCACACAAAAAAAGTATGTTGCACTAACAAAATTATGGGCAACGGAATCGACTAATAAGATGTTTGTAGAATTAAAACTTTGTAATCTCTCCGTCCCGCTGATATTGTCTTCCTTTCTTTATTGGGTTGTCTCACTCAAATTGTCTTGTTCCAAATAAGAAAAGAATTAACTCTTCAAAAATGATGGGACCTACCCACTATCTATCTTTTTATCCTTATTCTTAATCTTCGTGCCGAACAGTAACATGACAATATCAGTGGGACGGAGGGAGTATTATTTTATCATAATCTACCACGTTCCACCAATCGATATATTTATCGGGGTCCACTAAACATAATAAGAAATTAGAGCTTTAAAAAAAATTAAAAGTATCCACATATTATCTCACACTCTAAATTATATAACTTTGATTTTCATGTGGATGAAGTCTTCTATTGGAAAAACAAAACATATAAGTGAACTTGTTATGGTAGTCTTATTTGATGTGTTATATAAGAATTGTTATGATAGGTATAATAAAGTGCTCCTCATAATATTGTTATAAAACATATATATGGATATTCCTAAATAAACAAGACATGCAGCATATCATGGACATCTGAATTATTGAAGTTATTACTTAAAATTAACATCCAAAACAAGAAATATATATATATATATATATATATATGTGTGTGTGTGTGTGTGTGTGTAAAACCCATCAGAAAATTATTTCGGACACTAATCATATATTCCACAGACAAGAACACGTGATATTGATTAACAATTAGTGGTGTTTGGTTCTCATTGTAATTTTTATTTATTTAGATCAAACGTAAGAGCAAAAGCTGATACTTTGAATTTTGACAATGGACACATACATTAGATAACCTAAATTATTAGTACATGTTTACGCGAAAATAATTCGTATTATTAACATTATAAAGAGGTTACCAAATTTTAAATTAAGATATACACACATATTTCTACATAATTCCACAAATACATATAGCTTCTACAGTTCTACGTGGATATCTTTTGGTTGATTCTTGGTTCAAGAATCAGTATATTATATTTAACTCTCATTTTGATACTGTCAGCTTATTTTTAAATATTTTTGTTGAAATTTAAAATAAAAATGATATAGACTATGTGCCATATTTTTTGATAGATTCAATAATATTTAGTTGCCGTTATCCTTTATATACTCAACTTCTTGTATTAGACATTGTCTGCCATTCAAAATAAATATCTCAGAAAAATCGATTATATATATATCAGTTCAATTTGATATCTACCCTCCCCAACTATGAATGAACCTTAGATAAGAATTTGTCCAAAATTTACGTAACAATTGTAAACTCTATTTACAATTAATCCTTGTAATTAATCCAAATTCGTAACATTGAATAATGAACAATAATTGAAAATAGTTCCTAAATTACCCAAACTTCTGTCGGTTGGCCGGTAATAGATACAAATAAATCGATGCTGCGAACTTACTCCGCACGCGCCTTTACTGCGCGTGGAAAAGTTACCAAAACTGCTAAAGTAATTCTCCAGTCACCCAATTTGGGAAGCTAGAAATTCAATTGTTTGGGCTCGCACTCTCACGCGTTTGTAATTCATTTACTCATATTTTTAATGGTCTAAAATTGTACTCTCCTCCCAGTGGTACTCCCTCCGTTCTTTTATAAGTGTCCTCCACCGTCAAATTACACATACCAAAAAAATAAAGAAATTACCTATGTAACCTTATTAATTACCATCATTAATGTATACATATAACTAATTAACAAATTACGATAAGCATTAAATAAGGATAAAATAGGAAGAATGTCATTATTTTACTCTCAAATTTTGAAATAGGACACTTATTTGAAAACAAAAAATTGAACTAAATGGGACACTTAAAAAAGAACGGAGGGAGTACTTTTTTTTATACACAAAAATTAAGAAGAATGGTAATTTAAAGTAGAAGTGGTGGATCTCACACTTTTAAGTGAAAAAAGATAGTTTCCAGAAAAGAAAATGAGACATTTGGGTGAGATAAACCAAAAAGATAAGTAAAACACTTATTATGGAACAAAGTGAGTATATTTTTATTCCTTTTGGTTATCTTTATAGACGTTACACTCTTGAAAAAAAAAAAGCTCTATTGACCTTACATTTGTCTATTGCAATATATAAAGACTAACATAATTGTAACTCTTAACTATAATCATATAATTATAAATACATGCATAAGTTAAATATTATCGAATTACAAGGGTAAACATGGCATTTTGTATTGATACAATCATACAATTATATTTCTCATTAAATATCTTTACATTTGAGTAAATCTAGCAACATATGTTGGTAGTTTTAATGTTACGTTTCTCACATATTCTAATTATTTTCCCCACATCTTATTTAAGTTGTTGGTTTGTACGATAATTCCTCCAAGGATGAACATTTAGATCATACACACACAGACATGAGCTCTTTGAGGATGAACATTTAGTTATTTTTTAATTGATAAACATCAAAACAACATCATTTTGATATGATGTAAATAACTTTATTTTCATGGCATCAAATCAAAAAATTCATGTATTAACCTGGCACCCGAAAGTTGATCCATGTTAAATGGGAAAATCTTTTCAATTCATCACGTTGTCAATAGTCTTTTATTGGGTTGGATTTGAAGATATGTACTTTTATTAGGTTAGATTAGTATATTTGCTCATTCAGCTCCTTCCTATATTACATTAAAATTTTGACCATTGATTCAACTATAAACATTGTCAAATAGCACCAAAATCTTGAACCTCTTAAAGAGGAAAATCGTAATGGGCCTTACGCATATATATTAAGAGCTTTTCTGTGAAAAATATAAGGTTTTTGATTGTGAAATCGTATTCACTATTGAACTACTGATTTCCCAATTTGATTGAGGGAGATTATAACTTTTATATTTCTTGAGTTATTAATACAATTTCCTTTCAAAAAAATAAATAAATTTGTTTCTAACCACAAAAAAATAGTATATGTAAAATAAATAAATAAAAACAACAAATTAATTTCATTTATATTACTGGCAAAGCTCACGAATTTATGAATTCTGTTTGACCGGGTCAACATTCAAGTACATGAGGCCCAGACCTGACGGTCACTGTCTTTCTAATGCCTTTTTCTAATTAAAAATGTTTATCCCAAAAATAGTAATATCTTGTTTTTTTATTCAATCAATTAGTTTTCAGTTTTCACAAATAGTTTAATCATCATTTCAAAAGCTTAAACGCCAGGGTTAACGTATTACTGATTCACGATTAATTAGTTACTTAGCGCAGTATAAATACATATTGATGTGCATAGCCTACGCGGATTAATAAAAATTGGAGGTTTTTAATTCACAAAAAGTAATCATTTATATATATATTTTAAAGCTTTAGATATATATTCGGACATCAATTATTATTAATAATTATTTTAAACATATGACTAATTGGATGTTTATTTGTTTACTGTAACGGCGTACGGCGTACCCAACAGCATCAGGTGACCAAAAGAAAGAGACTTAAATTGATGTATTTAGAATAATTAACCTTGAAATTAATGATATTCATTATGGGGATAATTAATTAGTAATTTAAATTTGGATCCACTTTGAAGTATTGATTCCCTGACTTTCTGGCTACATATTGTACTATACAAATTACAAAGATCATTGGTTTCAGGATTTTTATTTTAAATATATATTATATATATATATATATAATGACATCATCTAATCATACTTGATGTGTATGAGGTGAAACATGTTTTTTAGAGATACTACATTTTATGGAGTAATTAATATATTTATATATCATGTATCGTTTAGTTTCAATCACAAATACATACAATGCATGATAAATATATTTTGCTAAAGTTAGTAAGAAATCAGATAATGCAGAATAGGTAGGCAGAAAAAAATGTTAAGACATATAGAATATTCCATCTTGCAGAATTTCATTCTTCGCACATTTCTAATTATTTTAAATATAGTTATTCCATCATTCAAAAAAATAATATAGCTATTCCATATACACGTTGGCTTGGAAAAACATCAAATAACTTATGGATGGAGCGGAATTAAATTTGCTTCTTAGCTCAAATCTTAATTATCACAATGACGTGAATTAATGTATATTTTCTACAAGTTATATTAATGAGTATATATTTATTACTGATATATATATATATATATATATATATATATATATATATATATATGTACGATCAAATTATTATAACCAGTTGATGGTCAAGTAAATCATTTAACTTTCTATCGAGGTTCCTAGTTACTCCCTCCGTTCTTTTTTAAGTGTCCCATTTAGCTCAATTTTTTGTTTCCAAATAAGTGTCATATTTCAAAATTTGAGAGTAAAATAGTGGTTTTCTTCCTGTTTTATCCTTATTTAATGTTTCTAGTAATTTGTTAATTAGTTGTATGTATACATTAATGATGGTAATTAATAAGGTTACATAGGTAAATTTCTTTATTTCCTTGGTATGTGTAATTTGACGGTGGAGGACACTTATAAAAGAACGGAGGGAGTATTAGTTTTAGCCAAACTAAACGTGAAATAATAATTATTCACCAATCAAAACCTCTCACAGAATTTCGAATCTGTCTACACATATAAACCTAAATTTAGAAGAGGATGGAGAGTGGGTGCAATAATATTTAATATTGCCTTTTTTTTTGTAAAACAATTTTGATTAATCATTTCATTCCAAATTTCCTTATTAATCGGTATCTTTCTCTTTGTGACCATATTAGGGAAATATAAATGGCCGTTTGTTTTATATATGAATTAAGTTAATTTTTGAAACGATTTCACACATTCCTTCAAAAGAAAAAAAAAAGAAAAAACGATTTATCACATAAAAATTTGACGTAAAGCACAATTGTTCAATTGGAAACGAGATTTTATGTTTTAATATGTCTCGTTTCTTGTTCCTAATGATCCGAATACATTAGTTTTGAATTTTTAAAACTACAATAGAAAATTACTCTCAATATATTAGTAATGTTTAAATAAGTTTCAATACATCATGTCTAAAAAATTTGAAAACCCATATTGAAAAATTACACATACGGCACACTAATTAGGTATATATGTAAACCAAAACCTAGAAATGCTGCAAATGCAATTACTGTACAATGTAAAAGAGGAAAGTATTTATACCTTATCCAGATACGTCGATTTAAAATAGAAACTAATAGCAATAAATTAATTAAGAAAGGGGCTTAAGTGGAAATTGGAAAATGTGGGCTGGGTAAAAAAGTAAGTGCATTTAAGTAGAGCAAGTTTAGACCAGCTATCTCTGAGCAAAGCCGCCTCACACAAGTCAGCAGGTTCTGAGTTTCTCTCAGCTCCTTACCTAGAGAGAGAAAGTACTGTTTTAGAGCGAGAAAGAATTATTGATCGGAGAGATGCCAATTATAGAGAGAGAAGAAATAGTACTTTGTGTTGTCGTTGCCAAGATTAATGGAGAGAAGAAACACTAGCCTCTATATTTACTACTACCAATTAGGTTATTGATTTACCATACTGTATACTTCTCCCACTTACACACTGCTACAAGGTGAACTTCCCCTACGCCCCAAATCCCTTCCCCCACCCTTCTCTCTCTCTCTCTCACACACACACACAGTTTCTTTCTTCCTCAAAATTTTTGCACATGCTCAAAGGCTTCGGCAAATTGCTTCTACCAAGAAAACCCTCAAACACCCGACAATCGACAACTTCCTTAATTCCACTCAAAACTAGCACAAATTAAAATCATAAAGCAAATCTTTTCAACTTAGAAAAAAGCCCAAACACACATACTCTCACACACAGACACACAATTTGAAACAGAGAAAAAGCTAAAGTCTTTACAGCCTTTCCAGTACTGTCCACAATCTTCCCCCTTTAAAGCTGACAGATTTCTTTCTCTTCGCTCTCTCTCTCTCTCTCTATAAATTTCTATCTTGATTTCAGATAATGTGCAGTTTGAACTTTCTTTATCTACATGTATTGACTATTCTCTTTTGTGCTTACAGCGAGTTTTTAAAACCCGTCTTCGCAAAAAACTGAACAGTGAAGTGGGGTAGAGTTAGAGAGAGAAAGTAGAGAGGCAACAATGTTGGACTATGGATGGGGGAACCCATCATCGATCATGCTTAATGCCGAAGACAACGCTCCAGATTCCGAACCGAACCGCCCGGTTTACGACCCTTACTCTTCCCACACTTTCTCCGACGCCGCCAATTTCACTAACCCGGAACACCATTTCGCCGCCACCAACCACCTCCCCTTCCACACCCAAAACTCCAACGCCCACTTCACAAGCTTCTACGACTCCCGCGCCTACAGCGCCGCCGCCTCTTCGTACCCGCACCCTCAGCAGCCGCCGGCCTCGATGCTGACCCTCGAACCGGCCGGCTCGACAGCCTACGTTGTGGTACCGAAGAGCGAGCCGATGGTCGGCGGGTTCGAGTTCAACACCGAGTTCAACAGCAGAATCGGGCTCAATCTGGGCGGAAGGACCTACTTCGCCTCGTCGGAAGACGACTTCGTGAACCGGCTCTACCGCCGGTCGAGGATCCTCGAACCCGGTTCGGTGAACTCGCCTCGGTGCCAAGCCGAAGGGTGCAACGCCGACTTGACCCACGCCAAGCACTACCACCGCCGCCACAAGGTGTGCGAGTTCCACTCGAAGGCCGCCACCGTCATCGCGGCCGGGTTGACTCAGCGGTTCTGCCAGCAATGCAGCAGGTTTGAAATTGACGAAAACACCCTCCCCCCCTCCCTCATGCATCACACTCATCTTTGCCTTTCTTGGTGTATAGAATTTTGAGATGGGAAAGGAAAAATTGTGTCTTTACTGGCATGAACGGACTAAACTGCCCCTTTGGGTGGCGGGTGTGTACTAATGATTGAGCGCCGTACGTGGGGGTGATCCCGAGGGCATTTGCGTCCGTAAAATTAATGTTTTCCAGTTTAGTATATGCACGGATATGTTCGCAAAACTTGAATCTTTTATGCGGCTTTAAATGATGAGCAGTTAACGTTGTTGCTCTTAATTCCGCTTTGCTTCGATGAACACCGAGTTCTTGGTTTTTGGTTTTGGATAACGTACGAATCGAATCTTTATCTGTACTAACTCTACTTTCCAATTTCAGATTCCATCTCCTGTCGGAATTCGACAACGGCAAGAGAAGTTGCCGCAAAAGGCTGGCCGACCACAACCGCCGACGCCGGAAATCCCAGCAAACTAATCAAGACACCACCAACAAGTCTGACACCACCGCCACCCTCAATTCTTCCTCTGAAAACCTAGCAAGTACGTATGTGTGTGTGTGTTTTTTTTTTAATTTATATATTACTCCATATTGATTTGAATAATTTTGCAGGGTCGCCGCCGGATTCCGGCCCTCATTCATCTTCGGTGACGGTGGCGATCTCGCCGCCGAGAATCTCCCTCGATTGCTTCCGCCACCGCTCTTACACCGGTGGCACAACCTCATCAACGGCGTCGACGAGCTCCCTCTTCTATTCCAACGGGTAAATTCCGGCCAAAGAGTTGGACTTTAGTCATTACCAACGACTGCAGAAGTAGCTAGCTCTAGCTATTAGCAATAACATAGTTGAGAATTTCGATTTTAGTTCGATTTCGTCGATGGTTGTTAATTAACCCTTGTTTTAATTATCTAAATTTCAGTTTGAGTTTACATTCTATGATTATTATAATTATAATTACGTACTATATATATATCCGTACGAGTAAGCCATATATGAACAATGTACCTTCATGTTTCAGAAAATTGAATTCCCCCTTTGCATGCCTAACTCCAGCTTTAACCGTTTTCATATAAAAAATAATGAGAAAAAAAAGAAAAAAGTGATGATAAAAATTCCTTCTGCATTCAGGATTAATTTCTATTTGTGTAAAAGGGTTGGGTTTGGCAGAGAGGCACTCATGCAGGCTCTTGCTATTTAAAGTTACTGCATTATTTTCTTTTTGTCTGTTACTGAGTGATATTTTTGATACAGTAAAATTAAGGAAGAGGGGTAAAAAGTAAAAGAATAAAAATTTGAAACTTGGTTGAAGGTGGTAAAATTTGCTTGGTGAAGAAGAAGAAGAGAAGATGGCAGTAACTAGTAAGTCAAGCTGTCTCCTGCATGGAGGCTATTGCTTGAGGAAAGCTAAATTTGTGGGGCCTTTCTTTTTATATCACTCATGTGAATGAAGCTGATTGAGATGTTGAATATATATATATATATATATATATATATATATATATATATATATATATATAAGCGCGTAAATATAGTTTTAGAAACTTTCTCTTATAAAGTGGAATTTTCTATTGGATATATATATATATAGTATTGTTGGTCAAAATTAATGTTAATGATATCTTCAGCAACTATTGGGAAAAGAAAATGAAAACGTCTCTAATTATCAAGATTGTTATATTCGAGTTCGTAGCAAAAATTAATATTGGCAAGTTTATGTAGAAGTAAAATTGACTAAAGTGTTTAAGTTGTGCAAAAATAAAGATTGACATCTGAATTTCAGTCTGAGCTAGTATATTGTAGAATAGAATGAAACAGAATAAAGGATTTTTTTTTACTTGCGAATTTTGCAGACATTTTTTCCTTATTGTTTTACGCGGAATAAATATTACATTGCAGATATACATAATTGTTTCACAACATATATCTTCAAATGAAGTTATCATGTATAAGGAAACTAGGGCAAAGACGATGAAGAGAGCATATCTAAAATTTCTCAAGACCTATATATATATATATACACACACACACACACACCTCAAGACATGTTGAAGATATGCGTCATTGTTATTATTACTGTTCATAGCTTATACTATTTCATGAAAGTATATTTCTTTGTAATCTTAAGAGTGTTTATTTCATAAGCAAACACTTTGTAAGGGAGTTGGGTGTCGAGTTGCGGCTCACACTAAATGAAGTTTTCATGTATAAGGAAACTAGGTCAAAGGCGACGAAGAGAGCATATCTAAAATTTCTCAAGACCTATATATACACACACACACACACACCTCAAGACATGTTGAAGATATGAGTCGCTGTTATTATTACTGTTCATAGAATTATACTATTTCATGAAAGTATATTTCTTTGTAATCTTAAGAGTGTTTATTTCATAAACAAACACTTTGTACGGGAGTTGGGTGTCGAGTTGCGGCTCGAACTAATTAGATTATAGGTGGTGCATCTGCAATCATCAATTCACATAGATCGGGAAGAGTGTGAGCGAAAAGGTATCATAAGATGAAAGACATGTATGAGTAAGATCCTCTGTAACTACAACTTTTGATAGTGGATTAGTTTTTTCTTGGGCGTGCCCCCAGACATAAGTTGATTAACTGCACTGAATTATCATATTGTGTGTTGTTTATTTAGTTCTGTTATTATATTTTGTGCTTCTAACAGTGCTAAGTCTTGCAGTGACAGATACAATTTATATATTTAAATTGTGTGTTTAGTAATTTCAAATATGTTAAGCTTCATTTGGATAATCACTTACGAACTTGAAATAAAGAAAAAATGTGTTGGTTTTACGTTGATGTGTATGTTACTTTGGCTGTTGGTAACATGTGTAACCAACATGCCTGATGTCAGTGTAAATCGAATTTATTTAATTGTATATTATTTCTTTTCTATTTTTTGTTTTTCTGTGCACGATGTTTGTGCAGATAAAAAAACAGCTGAAATGCGGTTATTAGAAGAAAGAGTGAGATTTAAAGTGAAGTACACAGAGGTTTTATTTCTTGGCATGATAGGAGATCATGGGATGCAACCGCCATGTAACGGCCACTATCCTTCTCTATCTTAACCGACTGGAATGGAGTACTGGATTGCAGGAATTATGGTCGACCAGATGAAGAGAGGGTAGAAATAAACTACTCTACATATGAGAGACTATAAATACTGCAGATGATTCATTTCAAAGGTTGCGCATTTTGATCCAAGAATTCTCTCTGCAAATTCTAATTTCAGCTTTCGCCATTCTGCCTACCTAGTATTGGTAACATCACAAACCAACACGTGCCATCTGCAGCAGATTAGTCTTATGTTAGATTAATCTTTATCTCTATATGTTCTGATTCTTAGGTAGATTGATAGGCTGTAAAGGTTTGAACATATTATTGTAGTCGATTAGACTAGTGTAGGTTTGATCTTCTACACATTCGATACTTGAAGCTTGTTGCTGCAAAGTTCGAATGGTTCTGTTTTATTCTGTATCGTAATCTTTTGGTTTCAATATAGTGTTCTAGCCGTAAAGCACCGACAGATTTAATCACCTGCCAAAAAGTCTATTTTCTGTGTTCTTTAAATTTCCACTACACGTTAAATCTGTTGTTGTTAACATGTGATTTAACAATCTTATTTTAACAAAATACGTGATTTTGTTGAAATCTCGGGTACTCGATTCTTTCAAAATGTTTTAATAATTTTGTTTGTGTACTTTTTATGAAGAGGAAAAGAGAAGAGTCAAGATAATTAAAGAAGAAGAACAACAAGAGGATTTTCTCTTCACTCAGAAAATGATGTCATTTTTATATACTTTCTCCGTTCTTTTATAAGTGTCCCATTTAACTAGTTTTATTGTTCTTCAATAAGTGTCTCATTTCAAAATCTAAGAGTAGAATAGTATAGAACTTCCCATTTTATCCCTGTCATTAAAGTAAATTATTTATATTTGATGGCGGGGACCATATTGAAAAACGGAGAGAGTTCACTAAAAAAAGATTTTCCACTGCATTTTAAAAATTAAGTCTGAATTAATACCTAATTAAGTTTTCAGCATGCCAACTTAAGAAAATTCTATTAGGTGTACACCCACCTCTAACATATACTTTTTCTGTCCCATTGAACTTGTACTATTACTGTTCGACATGGTTATTAAGGAAATGAGTAAAAATATAGAAAATTGATAGGTTCCACTACATTTGAAAAGTTAATTGTTTCAATTTTTGGAAACATAACAAGTTAAATGAGACACCCAAGAAGAAAACAGAGACAAGTTCAGTGGAATAAAGTGAATAATATTTTATTAATATAAATTATATTAATAAAATATTATCATATGAGTCCAGAATTATATTAATAAAATATTATATGAGAGGGATGTATCACATGTAACAATTCAAATAGAAATTTCCCTGCTAAATTAATATTGATGTACTCGAAATTCGCTCCGTCGCAATTTTCGAAATCTGGTGAAATATGAGGGATCGACTTTTGCTTTTTATTTTTTTTATGGCCAAACCATGATACCAATAAACTTTAAGAAATTGACCAAATGTGTAATAACCCAAGTATTAATATATTATCATTTATGTAATTGAAATAACGGATGTAGTAGGAAATAGTTTGGAAGATAAGTACTATATAATCGGAAATAGTTAAATATACATTTGTGACATGTGACAAAACAGAATGTCGTGGACAATGATAATGATACTTAAAACATGCTACGTACGACAATATTAAACTAATTTCAAATTGAAGGTCGCATAATTTGTTCTTTTAATTAATTGCTAGGTTATATTCAAGGGTATAATTAATATATAATGAACTACATCATGAAAGCATTGTCGGTGAAAAGCTGAAGAATTGTAGAAATATTTATGACAAATTGAATGGGAATAAATAAGCCACAGAAACACACTGGATATTTCGCACAGCCCCAACTTCTAATCTATTCAAAATATATATATACTTTTTTTTTTCTCTAATATTACGTGTTGTCAATAAAATGAAATCAGGCCTATAACAAGCTTATGAGAGGGAGAATAATGATATATGTACTTCGAATTTCGAAATTGGAATTTTGAAATCATGACTTCAAAAAAAAAAAAAAAACACTACTCCGAATTCTTCTTATTTCATACTTCCTCCGTCCCATTTATATAGACGGATTGAAATTTTTACATGGATTAAGAAAATTTATTGGAAAAGTAAATTATATAGTAAATTTCTTAATTTGCCCCTATTTATTATTTGACTATGTATTTTTTATGAGTTAATCAAAGAATTAAATAGGGATATATTAGTAAATGAGCTAAAAAACATTACTTTTTATGGAAACAAGCCTATATATTTGGAACATCCGAAAAAGGAAAACAAATCTATATAAATTGGACGGTGGGAGTATTTCTCTAAAATCAAGAGTTTCTAAATAAAGATAACATTAATTAATGTCCATGAATTCTCTGACCCAATGTTGTTGCGAACAATGAATGAACAAAGTAAAAGACAATTTATTACAACTATTTGAGCAGCTTGAAAACTTGTATCATGTTTGGCGCTGCATTCATATTTCATTTATTGTGTATTTTCCTCGTTCAACTTGCAAAACACACACACCACACAAACATATAGAAAAGAATCAAATAAAAAAAATCCTCTCCAAAAATTAGGAATTAATATGCACGGTTGATCTTTCTATAATTTACATTTAATTTATGTACATCGTAAATTGATACATTAATATCGTAATTCATAAAGATGCATTAGTGTAACATATAAAATGCATTATTATGAAATATCATTAATGTATATATATAAATGCATTCATTTAGTAAACCCGTTTGGTTCCTACACTAAGAATTATGCCTATCAAAACCAATATATATATACATACATACATACATACATATATATATATATATATTAAAATGAAAAATAATACTCACTCTGTCCCATAACAAGTGGTTCATACTTTATGGATACGGTTATTTATATGAAGTGTAAAAGTAGTTAAAGTGATATGATCCACAACTTTTAAAGAGATAATTATTTCCTTATTTGCAAACTCGCCACTTGTTATGAAATGACCCAATATGGTATACAAGCCACTTGTTATGGATGGAGGGAGTATTAAAAAGAAAACATTAATATATATGAAACAAATCTTTACGAGTCACTCTTTATATGCATTCATCATTCATTAAGCAATGCATCGGTCTTCTATGAATCTATATACACATATGTGAGTGTGTGTCTCTATATATAATATATACCTAACATTAAAACTGAAACTCGATTTGAATGGTATCGTACAAAAAAAATTATTTATGAATCACTGAAAAAGATTAATGAGTCTTGTTTTCCCCATGTTCCAAAATCTTGTCTTGATCGACTCGCGATATGGTGGGTGTGGGGGGCTGCCAAGCCATTGTAATTTTTTAGATCATCGTATCTCCTATTTATTTTGACCAATGTTTAAATTTAATCAATTTTGACCATTTCCATCAATGCCTATTTATTTTGTTTTAAAACGATGGGACCTAAATCCATAAGCATTGACCAAAGTCAAACATATTCATCCTTCCCATCCCAAATTCCAATAGCTAACCTCAATTAAGAAATCCCATTCCTAAAAAAAATGGAGAACACACAATTCATGCTAAAATTTTGAAATATTTAATTTTTAATTTTTATTTATGATGGGCTGACATAAATCGGATAATACTTTCACGATAAAAGGAAAAAATGTGAAGTGTCTTCTCTGAAGCAAGATTAGTTTGAAAAGTAAGCCTTTTCATATAACAATAAAGAAGAAAATTGAAATGAACCATGTAATACTTGTCTTCTCCCTGTAGAGACTTCCTGCAACAATACAAAATTAAAAAAAAAAAAACATCAGAATTTTCTTCTCTTTTTTCTCCTTCTTGTGATGAAAAAATCGTCTTTATATCAATGAGATATTTGGCAATCTTGGAAATCAGATTTGAGTTGGCCCAGTGATTGTTTTTGGGGCCCAGCCCAAACACCATAAAACAAAAGCTATTTATTTTGTATGTATGTGAAGATGTAATTGTTAAATATTGTTCCCTAAAAAACAAAGTTATTAAAGATTATTTGGCGCCTTGGCGGCAAAAATGCCTACAATTCTAAATTAATAAGTGTACTTATATTAATTTTTAATGTCAGTTAACAAACTTAATTGAAAAATATCCTCAAATGGTCTGTTCTCTTTGTTTGAAAATTTATTTATCATATGAAAAAGGAGGGATAAAAGATGGAAAAATTTTATCATATAATAGTGATCCCCACATTTTCCATCACATGCTCAGATGCTCTCTAAGGTGGAAAATAATGTTCTATCATATGGTCCTCTCTTTTGTATTCCCTGTATCCATGTCATACTCCCTCCCAATGAAAATATTGTCCACAATTGTAGTGAAAATGAAGATAAATACTTGCCGTACAAAAAAATTACATTATATTTTCGGAAAATTATCTACTCTACAAAACATGTGAAAATAGTGGAAAATGAGGTAAAATATATGTTTTTTACTATGTTCTATCAAAAAGAACGCACCTTAACAGAAAAAGCTGTCAATCTATGATGCACGGATTATCCAAAAAATCATACATTGCAGTATCGGATACGCCTAGGGTGCGGGTGCAAGTGCAATTTGCGTGGACTTCGCACGGAATTCGCGACGTGGCGAATCCTTGCAAAAACAAAAAAAAGGGTTCGCGAATCCGGTTCATGAGGGACACGTATCTGGTGCGTGGAGGGTGTATATGAGCTTGTGTTTGAGAAATTTATTTTTTTGGTGCTTTTTTTCAATTTAACATAACTTTATTAATTTTAAAATGCTTTTAATTATATTACTTTATTGAGAATGCATAAATTTTAGGGAGAGAAAAATGTGAATTAAATACATTTAATTTATATATTTTAAATTATACATATAAAATATATAATAAAATATAAATAAATAGACGTATACTTGTCGAATAGCACCCTATAATTTTTAAAATCTGTATCCCCGTATCCGTATCATATCGCACTCGCACTCGCACCCGCACCCCGCACCTATGCAACATAGCTGTCAATTTGTAAATTTTATTGCACAAATAATTTTTAACTTTTGAATTATTTTGTGCCCAAACATTTATGGAAACATACATGTGAATCTAACTAAAAAAAAAATAAAAAATACATGCGAATATAAATAAAAGTTAGAAGAATAATTTGAGCTTATCTTATACTAGTATAATATATTGTGTCATGTATGAGAGAATCCTACCAAATCTCCCTCGTCTGACCCCACTATATATCTCACGCGGCGTTCCCGTCTCCGTCACGTGCTTTTCACGTGGCTATTTAACCCTACAGGCAGCCCCGACGGGACATAAACTTGAACAGAAGCTGCCACGTGGAATTTTTGTAGTTGAGTTCATTGCATCAACTTTTGAAAAGTCTTTAATAGGGACCGGCCCCTCTCTCTCTTTTTTTCATTTTATATTTTATATTTTTTATTTGTATGGTGAAATTTTAAACTCTAGATTTCACTGCTTATAAATTAAAGACTACATCATTTGAATAATTTCTTAGGCATCTCTCTCTAATTCATAAGCAACATTACAATAATATTTATACAATAATATAATGAAGGGACCGGAAGGTACAATAAATACAAGTTATATACATTTTTATCCATATATTTTTTCTTTACGTTTTTTTTTTAAATTTTAGGGTGACCATGTTAAAAATTATGATTAAAAGATTATACTTCTTCCATCCACGAAAAATTTGCCATAATTTTCTTTTCATTCCATTCACAAAAAATTTATCACGTCCATTAATAGTAATAGACCCGACACAATTTACTCACTTATTAACCTCTTATACCCCATTATTTATAAAAATTGTCATTGTTGGACTCACACTAATAATTTAAAATCATTAAAAGTAAGACCATTATACGCACATCACAATTACTCAATTTAATACATCAAAAGTGGAACCATTTTTCCACTCACAACACATCAAACAAATTTATTAAAACCAGCGTCGTCCATAATGTAGCAATTTTTTCGTGGACGGAGGGAGTATGCATATTTTATGATTTGCCCCATTTTCATTTACAAATCAAGAATCCACAAAAATTCAGGTGAAGAATCGCACATTGGCAAACGACATTTGGAAAAATCACAATTTTACAAAATTTTAGTTTTATTTCATGAATTTCATTAAGAATATATTAGTACATTAATATAAAAAATAAGTAGTATTTAACTTTTTTAACCATAATGGCTAAATCTTATTTTTACTATTTCAAAGTTTGCTGGAGTCACCAATTCTGTCTATTATGAAATTTAAAAATACATTCATATCTCTTCATCTGACAATAGGATATCAGTTCCTTAGGCCGATTCGATGTGGTAGCTCATAGAGAATCTTCGTTCGTTACTAAATAATGGAAACATAGTCTATGAGATACCTAAATTTAGATTTCATGACATTATTGTAAAAATATAGAAAAAGATAAGGAGTAGTGTCAAGAAAACCATCCACAAAAGGAGGTTAGATCGATGCACACATGAGGGCTCACTACAACAAAAAATGGTTTTTCAGACACCAAAAAGTGCCTCAATATATACACTATTGGGGCACTATTGATTTTCGGGACACTTATTACATGTGCGTCCAAGTATCGTATCCAATAGAGTTAGGGACACTTTTAAGTGCCTCTATACCAATACCTTTGCAGACATTTTCATATGCCCCAAAATTGATTTCTCGAGGCACATACGAATGCCCTTTAATTAAAGGTTTAAAAACTATTGACAAATCTATAGGGATATATATTTGTGCCCTCAAATGAAATATCGGGACACTTATTTGTGCTTTCAAATAAAATATCATGACACAAAATGTGTAGCCTCAAAATTCAGTTTATATTCCCAAATTAATATCCTGGGTATTTATTTGTGCTTTAAAATAAATTGAGACGCATAATTTGTAGCTTTAAAATTTGTATATTTTGATGACCTATTATACACAAATACAACCATATACTATTGGTATATCAATAAATAGTATCACTCATGTAACAAAAATATATTTGTAATTTATATTGAACGTAAATTTACTTAAAATCAATAATGTCATACACTTCAATAACTAAACAATCCTAAGGCAACTCCACATAAATCTCACGTCATATCAACCTATTTGACTTTCAGTAGAGTCGCTAAAGGAATGGAGGATGTCATTATTTTGTACAGGCCTTTGACGCCTTCCACGAAAGCCACGATGTCTTGATATTGGCGTCATGGTCTGCATATATGTAAACAGGATAACTCAATAACATGTTTAAGAAACTTAATTTATGTAAACAAACCTAATAGAAAAGTTTCTAAAATCAAGTTACCAATAAAGAATCTCAATTCTCACTTCTTCCTGCATTTGAACAACAATATAAATGGTGATTAAGAAAATTTTGAACATCTAAAGATAATAAGGTGAAGTGCCAACTGACAAACTTATTCTCAACATATAATTATGCGAATTAATTATAGATGCGTGGAAACGAAAATATCAATAGTTTTCATTTTTATCTTTGCACAATTTTGCAGTTAGATACATCGTCATATGCTATTAGCATGTCAGGTGTTATCATGCCATCTTTAATTTGAAATATAAAAACAAAAAGGATCAAGTAAATCATATGTGATCATCCTGTCCAATGTCTATTTGCTTAAGAATAGGAAAAATATAAATATCACTTGGAGGTTATGAACTTGTAACTGAATATAGCGGCAGCACAAAAGAACTAATGAGAAACTACCCATCCACAAAAGTAAGACTGCTCAGAAACATATCCTAGAACAACATCAAATTAACTAATCAAATAAGAACCACATGAAAACATATCAATAACAATAGAAAGCACACATCTTTACAAGATAAGGAGAACACTATAAAATTATGAAAGACAAAATCAAAGACAGATGAGTATTTCAAAAACGAATACACATGATACTATAAAGTACTAGAAGCATTATTATAAAGAATATAAAAGCCTGAAAATGATATAGAAAACTCACAATGAAGTTAGGATTGAAGGAAGCTAGCAAGTTATATGATGATAATTATCCGACTGCAAGCTGATAACTGCATAAATAAAAAATATAATGCATCCGCTGGGAAACAAAAAACATACCAAAGTAAAAAGAAAATATATAAGCAGCAAATTGGCACCTAAACCTGAGGTCACCGGATGTGCCTAAACTCATGATCACTTGACCATGAGTGATGGCTACAACTTGACCACTAAAAATGACAAGTGGCCTAAGCTTGTAGAAGTCTACAGAGAAAGATCTATTCAAAAGAAATTAAGAAAATAAAAAATAAAGTTAGAAGATTTCCTGATTAATTAAGTTCCTTTGTTTATCCAAGCAGACGAAATCAAATAATCTAACCATGCATCTTAATGTTTCACAAATCCAATTGAAACGCCAAAATCAATACAAAAATATGTAGCTAGCTATACAGTGACTCTAAAATTCATATGTTCTTGGTAAAATATTATGACAAGAATTATATCAGAGTTAGTCAATGTAAAACTAGTTATTAGGGTACTTGTTGGAGAATTTAGAATTCTTAAATTGGATTATATGGTATAAATTAGCATGCTTAAAATTGTCAAATAAAAGTAGGGACAAGACATTGATTAATTGATTAATAAATATAAGATAGTATTTATTAGAGAGAAATGAGATTTTAACACTTTTTAGATTGAAAATGCTAATTCTAGCACTACTTTTTAAAATATATAAATTCTAGCACTTTTGTACATTTTTACCCCTCCTCTTTCTTTTCTATTTTTCTATTTTTTCATTTTTCGTTTTGTTTTTTTTCTATTCACGTGAAAAAAAAATGGGAATTCACATGGGAATTCAAATGAAAAAAGTGAAAAACTCGAATTCACATGAAAAAAATGTGAATTCACGTGGGAAAAATGGGAATTCACATGGATAAAAATGGGAATTCAAATGAAAAAAGTGAAAAACTCGAATTCACAAGAAAAATAATGTGAATTCACGTGAAAAAATGGAAATTCACATAAAAAAATATGAGAAAGCAATTGTTCATCTTCAGAGTATCAAAATCGCGATTTCATCTCCAGATCACGAAATTCTACCTCCAAATCACGCAATTCGACCAGAATCTGACAAAAATCGCGGCAATTCTGATCGCACAAAAGAAGAAGAAGACAATACTAAAATCAACGATAAAGAAGAGAATTGTGAGGCGAAGATTTCTTCAAGAGAATCGGAAAATTTCGGTGACGGATTCAGAACTCCGACGTCGATAGATCACAAAATTCTGGCGATCACAGAGTGTCCGTCGCCGCCGAGGAAAAGAAGGCCTCACTACTCGAGGCTGAAAAGGCGAGCGCCACCGGAATCATGCCGCAGCCTCCGATTCGTCGCGGCGCCTGAGGTTTTGTGGAGTCAATTTTGGGAGAGGAGAGAGAGGCGGTCAAGATCGAGACTGTGCTTGATGGCAGAGACTGTTGCTCGAAGGTGGCGGCGGCTACGGTGCGGTGGCGGAGACCATGGCTTCACGGTGGAGTTGAGTTGGAGGAGAAGATGAAGGGCGGTGATGCTGACTGCCATTGGTTTGGATAGAGAGATAGAAATGAAGAGAGAAGGAGAGAGAGCAGAAAGAGAACGCGAGATCTATTGTTTTAATAAAAAGAAAAAAAAGGGGGATAAAAGAAAAGAATGAGGGGTAAAAATGTACAAAAGTGCTAGAATTTATATATTTTAAAAAGTAGTGCTATTATTAGTATTTTTTTCCCTGAGAGTGCTATAATCATGTATTATCTCTATTTATGATATATAGAAAAGTAGAGATCACTATGAGTCAGTAAGATCATGCCTTGAAAGCGAGGAGTAGCAGAATTGCTTAATTCCAAAAATTTCAATCAACAAATCTTGAAATTGGGAATTCAACGATGCATTGTTACGTTTTCAACCAAACACATTTTGAATTTTCAATCTAACCAAAAATAAGAATGTAGAGGCTCACAATTAAGAATCAAAGGGCGCAGAAAAAACCATCAAGGAGATAAACAAAATGAAAAACAGAGACCAGGCTTCCACACATACAAAATAAACTGCCGAAAATTCACCAAAAAGGAAGTCAGAGAAACCCCAATTTACATATTAAGCAAAAAAAAAAAAACAAGAAGAAGAAAAACTCACAGGTAGGGTAAGTGTTGAAATATTGGAAATCCACAGGAAATCCATAGGCTATGGAATTACAAATAAATTTGGTTGCATATCTCTTGAAACTGCGTACAAACTCTCATTTCTCTCTCGTCAACCCTCCCTTACTTGCACCAACATTGGGAATTCGTCTATGGAAGGATTCTTCTTGCATCTTCTTATCGACGCCCACGATTTCGTTCTCTCTTGCTAGGAGGGTTTTTTTTTGTAGAGGATATAGAAAAGGGTTTTGTGTTAGAGAGAGGAGAACACCGTGAGTTATTCCCACAAAACTTATTTATGAAATTTGAGCGAAATTTCTTTAAGAACCCCATTAAATTTATAAAATTTAATACATTTGAGCAAATGCCCTGATAATAAATTTTAGAGCCACTTAATAAAATCTGTCTTTAACAAGTGTCTCAATATCTGTTTTTTGTTGTAGTGGCTGAAAAATCATGAGTAGAATTAACTAACTATGTACCACACAATTCGCAGCACTATATGAAATTCCAAAATATGTCGGTAAGTAATATGCCAAATCATATTACAAAATTTCAGTCGACATAAGATTTCAGTAACATAGCATGCACGAGCTTACACCAACATATACGAACTCGCAATCATATCCACAAAAAATTTCACGACGAAACCAAAAAGTTATATTATATAGATTACAAAAACACACAGTACACATACTTACGCAGTCAGTATCCCAAAGGCAGCTTCCACAACTCAGAGCAATCTCCATTGCCGTCATTTTCCGACGTCCGATGATCATGGCCCGAAATAAGCCCGAAAGCAGATTCCGGGCCCTGCATGAGGTTGAGCGTCACGTGGTCGCGGTTTTCGGTCGCAGCGGAGGCGGCCCAGCCCGAACCTAACTTGTAGTCGCCCATCTGGTTGGCATTGGAGTTCATGAGTTGCCTGCAGGCAAAAACGGAGGCCCGATTCTCGGCAATAAGCTCGCGGAGGGCAGCGCTGCATCTTGCCGGGAGATCCGGCGACGGCGACGCGCTCCACTGGCTGTAGTTAGTCGGTGACAGAAGAGAGAGAGCACAATCGCTGCTGTTGATCAGTAAGTGTGACATCGGGTGTTTGCCTGCATATGTCATTGTTATGTCTGTAACCATATAAAAAGTCGGGATGTGTGCTCGTTGTAGTAATATGTTTGTATATTTTTAATTTAATTGACTTTGATTAATATGAAGAGATCTTTAAAAATATATGCAAATGCAAGGGTGATTGTACAATAAGCATGCATATAGAAGATGAAATACCGTTTTAAAGGGAAGGTTCTAGCTTGTTTGATTTTAAAAACTACTATAATAAAACCGTGTTCCTAGTAAATGGATATTTTCTAGCTATATATTTCATCGAATGAGGGTATTTTTTACTTCATTAATTAATAAATAACATCATTTAAATTCATGGCCAAAAAAAAGGTTATAAGCGCTTTGAGTAGAATGTAATAATTTAGATAGTCTAGGAATCCTAATTTGGTATAAGATAAAGTCAAACTACATGCAATAAAAAAAAAGGTTCAAACTACATACAATCATATTGGGGAACAAGCTAGTTGCATGTTATAGTACTAATTAAAAGAGACATGGGCAGATTAAATCAGAAGTCATGTACGTATTTTATTGCAGGGTTTGACATTTGAGTATAGTCAAAACCATTTATATTAATTGAAAAGAAAATGAGCACTTCTTCAGTCACAATAACACACAAAATCCTTATCTATCTAGCAATGGAAGTATGAGGTTTAGTAAAAACAAATTTTAAAAGATAACTAATGATCTATTAATGAAATTCAAATGCCAAAAATAATTAAGTGGTTTTATACCAGAAATTCTTTATATACTGATTAAAAATAAAATCGATTATAGTTGGATGCCAACAAATTAAATAAATGCAGATGAAAAAATGGCGTCGGCCGGTAGAATGGCTTTAATGCTTTCAATGAATATGCTTTAATTTCTGGTGAGAGAGAATTACAAATTAATGAATTTATTTAACAAAGTATTGTCACGTAATATGATAGATCAAATTAGAATTAATAGAGAGAAAAAAGAATTTAGTGTGAGAAAATGGGATGCAAGTTTGTCTTTGTAAAACGAAATTAAACCCCAAAAAAGGCTGGACAAGGACAGTACAAGACAGCTGATTAAGGTACGAGAAATGACAGACGCGTTGTACTTTGATCATGTAATTAAGCAGAGGATTATATTTAAGAATTATAAGTGCGAAATTAAGGTGCTACTCTAACAAGATTAAGAAAAAGGGAAGCAATTAATTTAGAATGGGAGTGAAGTAATTAATTAATTACCTTGATATTGTTTCCTAGCAAGAGAATTCTGTTCTTGAGAGCTCTTTCTTCTTCTCTCATTGTGACCCGCCAGTCTCCTCCTGCAACTCCGCTTCGCTTCATCAAATTCCCCAAGAGCATGAAACCTACGATCTCGATCTCATAAATGCTATACTGGGAGAATTATATCAAATACTACAAAACATATACTATTTAATTGCAGTACACTATGTTAATTACCACATATAAATGCTACACTTAGTGAATTATATCAAATAAAATACAATAAAAATCTTTAATTGCACCTATGAACACTAAGTTGTCACATTATTATTATTATTATTATTATTATTATTATTATTATTATTTTAACTTGGATTTAAACCTAGACCTCACTGTTTACATACGGAAATGGTTATTATTATTATTATCACTGCTTAATGAATGCACCACATGAATGTTCTATTGGGACATAGTAATTATTAATAATCGATACATGCTACGCTTGATGAAATAGATAGTTAATTATGTATACCTGCTGCACTGTTGGCAGAAACGTTGGTCAATTCCAAGAAGCACAACTTTAGGAGCTTTGGCGTGCATTTCACACACCTTATGCCGCCGGTGATAGTCCTTGGCATTTACCAACACCGATTCACATCCCACCACCTGACACATCGGCACAGCCGCCGCAGACGAAGTGTCTCCGGCGGCCTTACCTCTCTTCGTCACGGAGAACGTCCCCATCATCGGCGGCGGCGGTAGCGGAGGAGTTAGATCTCCGAAGTATTGCCGCTTCCCCAGCTTCAAGCACGTCAAATGCGGGTCGGGATTGCAACAAAGATTTGATGACGTAATCGTGGAAGAGCAGGAATGTCCGCCGCCGGTCTTTTCTTGGTCGTGCAACATCGCCGCCTCAAACGGACTGCACTCGGCGGCGGCGGCGGCTGCTGGTGGGAGATAGGTCCAGTCTGGCCTTGAAGCGATACTAGTAGAAGTAGGAAGGTCCCAAGAGTCCCATGCATGGTGGGTGGTCGTGAAATTCCCGTTGTGCCCTCGTACAGTGTTTGTGGTTGTACTGCTGTTGTTGAACAGCGTCGAGTAATATTCCATTCTTCTTCTTCTCTCTCTCTCTCTCTCTCCACAACTTCCAGTGTGTGTTATGTGTGTTTTTTGTTATGGTACTGTCAATTTGTATGTGGTGGTGGTGGTTAGTAGATTAGGGGAATGAGTTAAGAATGGTGGCGGCAAAAACTTGGGATCTGGTTGTTGTAGCTGTAAAAGGAAGGAAATATGGGAAAAAAGAAAGATCTAGAGAGAGAGAGAGATTAGATTAGATTGATGTGTGAGAAGAGGACAGTGGTAGGGGTATGGATGCAACTGTCTTCTACTCCCAATAGGGTTATGTTCTTATAGAGAAAAGCTGCATTTGTTGCAGAGGAAATAAATCTACCACTTATTACTATGCCAACTAAATGGATCACAATATTCTACTATTCTACTCTTTATTTAGTAATTTTAATATATTCGATTTATTGTTTTACGGTTGGTACTTTAGTTAGAGCTTAATCACATCAAATATCGCAATATTTGACAAAATTTGTAAATTAGACACAAACTTCTAATTTGCATGTTTTCTAATTTTCTCAAAATTCATTAGTGAACAGTAGCTAACATGGCCGACCGATCTTACCAACATGGACGTAGTTTCTAGTAAGCAATGCAACATCGTTGTGGAACAATATTTGTTGGGAATTGATTGATGCAAATTATAGACAATTTTTGGCTAATTGCAAATTAGACAAACATTATTTTTTTTTCAATTGAAACAACATATTGGAAGCGGCAAATTTTAGCATTGATTTAAAAAATAAAAAATTGTCATCAACATGTTTGTGTTTGTTTCATAGGGAAAAATTTTGTTGTGTTCAACAAAGAAATTCAATTAGTGATGTTAAATAAAACACAAATTCAAAGTTTGTGTTATTATTGCATAGATTTAAAGTCGTCGTTTAATATGCAACTTTGATCAAATATTGTATTGTTTGTTTATGCTTTTTGTCATAAACCCAACGAGGGCCGGGGCAGAATTGACTAGGTTAATTTCTTGATATTTGCAGAAATTTTTCATGCTCAATTTTGATGGAAAAATTACCGGTATAATTTACTGGAAAATAGAGATTCAAAACAAATAGTATAGAGGAGTGGTGGGACCAAATTAGGGCAAGCAGTTGTTATTGAAATGATTTGTGATTAAAATGGTCAGATCACAGGTCAGAAGTGTGGGACAAATAACAGATGGAAATAAATACTACCCCATAAAGAAATACTGATGGGATTTGAGAAAATAGTGTGTACGTACATACTACATGACTCAACATACTCAGATATGAGAGAGAGAAAGAGAGAGAGAGTATATATAGTATTTCCTCTAACTCTAATAACATCCATAATGGGAGATCTATTAAAGGTAGACATTTCAATATTTTATTAATATTTATAGTATTTTTTATGGGTTTCAATAATTGAGAGATCGGTCTCTAAATCGTCTCTAATGATACTGGTCTCTTATTATTTAATTATATTTTATTCTTAATTTTATATTTTATATTTTTTGAATAATAAAAATAATTATAATTAAAATACCATATTGTATGACATTGGAAAATTACAATACAATTTATTATTTAAAAACGAAAAATTAAATACTAGGAAATAATTAAGAATCAAAACCTCATTTCTTCTCGAGCATCTTGCAAACTTTGAGGTGATTTTTTAATACCTCTGGCTCCATATCTTTCGTTGACCTCGTGTAGATATCATAGGCAAGCTTAAATTCACCATCATGTCTCATCTCTCTAATTTCTTGAGTGAGGACGTGGAGTCCTTGTCGTCGTTGGCATTCTTCTTGACCTTTCCCTTTTTGACCAACTTCTGTCACAGCGGTCGGGAATTCCTCAATGATAAATCTAGGGTTTGCGAAAGTAGCTAAAAGAAATAATAACACGACGACACAAATATTTACGTGGTTCGATCGATGTGATCTACGTCCACGGGAGAGAATATAGAGAGCTTTTATTATGCTTGAGAGTACAATGAGTATTGAATATCCCCCTACATCTCTAATCTTGCGTCTATTTATAAGCCTTGAATTAAGCCCTAATCCCTCTAGGGTTCGGACTCCTTTTACATATCTAGTTTCTTAATACATGCATATCCGATTCTCATCCATAGTAGAATTCTATCTTCTTCCAAAGTAGGGTTTCGTTACTTGGTCTTCAAGGCAGATGTTGACTTTGTTTGGGCCGAACTCTGCGGGCCGAGCTTTAATATATTGGCCCAATTAGCCTTAGGTCAGGCCCAGGATGAAGACTTGTAGACGCAGACTATGAGGGCTTATTTTCGAGGTGATTGATCGCGCAAATCACCTATACGAGCTGAATTACCGAGCTTATGTGCCGAGCTGAAGTAACAGATAGAACAAGATGAGCAATCTGCGTATCATCGGCCTTTGTTATGCTGTTTAGGACGGTCAATAGGCGCGGCCCATATCCAATTTAAAGGGCGGGGAAAGTGATGGGCCGTGTTGAATTTTGTTGAGGGACGGTTCACATTCCGAGAAAGGCGGGCCCCTGTTCACACGTGCGTCATATGTAACGGCGGGATTCAAATGTATATCATAGGGATTTGAAACATTTCTCCCCCTATCACATTATTTCACATCCGCCATCATCAGAAAAATCTTTTGCCCAGAATATTTTCCCTTCTTTCTCGAAATCCTCGACTTACTGCTTCCATACCGCCGGTGTTCACTCCGTTGGGGTTTCCGTTCACAACCGCGCCAGAGCATTTCCGCTCCCTTTTACAAGTAAGTATGGCCTCCCCTTCTCAGTCTAGTAGTAGTGGTAGCGAATCTCCCCCGTCAGCTGGCTTGAGTAGAAGCGTTGCTTTTAGCATTTTTTCATTAGGATCCTCTATACCCACTGTTGAAACTTTAATAGTACCCCCGTGTGTGAAGGGGAAAGTGGCCGATTATCCCTCGACTTTAAATGAGGCTAGGATTAGGTTTCTTGCCCAAACGTATAATTTTCCTGTTGATGCGGAATTAATAGAACCTCGCCCAGAGAATAGGGCATGCTCTCCCCCGATGGGGTTTGTCACTATTTATGAGGACAGCCTGCACGCTGGTCTTCGACTACCCCTCCCTGAGTCCTATTCCGAGCTCCAGAAGAAGCTTGGCTTAGCGTTAGGGCAGATAATGCCGAATTCGTTTAGGCAATTCATCGATTTGGGTGTGGCAGCGATTGATAAGGGTCACCGAATATCCGCCGAGCTTATTCACGAGCTATTTGTTTTCAAAAAGGCGGGGGGCTGGTACTATGCATTGCCGGAGGCGAGTTCAAGGGGCGAACTCAAAATAAGGTGGACAAATGGCACAAGAAATTTTTCTTTTGTCGCCACAATAGTTTTGTCGACCTGGTTTGGAGGCTAGAAAAGCCTTACGAATGGGTGATAGACGAGGTAGATAAGGATGTGGAGACTGCTGTGAAAGCGATGAGGGATCGCGGTCCTTTTGAGGGGAGCTACAACGAAGACTCCCTAGCTGAAGCGGGGTTGAGCCCGTATGAGCCTTAAAATATGGTGGATCCGGCGACGGGTGAGGCCCCGCTAGTACTGTTAGGGTTGTTTTGTTTGCTGATTCGTCGTCCTTACAATTTTTTGTTTTTTGCAGTGAAGAACTTCGGAAAGCTAAAAGAGGTCGGTGCCAAGGCCACAGCTCGTGGGGCTAAGAGAGCGAGGTTATCTGGACGATCTGCCTCCTTCTCTGATCAGGGTCAGCTCGGGGGGGCTGCTGCGGCAACTGTTCGCTCTCCTTCCCCCAAACCACCTCAGAAACGATCGAAGGTCGGGGACCAGCTCGAAGTGGACATCATCGAAGTCACAGGCAGTGATGCGAGCCCGGTAGCTCCTCCCAACAAGCTGGTTGGTCTGCCTTTTCCCGAGGTGAAGACTTATTCCTTTCATTACACAATTTCCCTTAATTCTTGCCTGTGTAGCTAACTGTATTTCTTCTTGCAGGGCCTCGATATGTTCGTGGGATGGCTGAAGAACAGCGTCGGGGAGATGTCCTCGAAACACGAGGAGGAGAAAAGCCAATACTCAGAAAAGCTGATGTCGGCCAATGCCCGGGCGAAGAAGGCTGAGGCCGAGCTGATCAAGGCCGAAGAGGGCATGAAAGCTGTCAAATCCGAGCTGGTTGCTCAGCTCGCGAAGGCCGAGGCGGAGTCCGGGAAAGCTCGGAAGCTTGAGTCCGAGCTGAATGCGGCGAAGGACCGGGAGGCCAGCCTTGCAGCTAGCCAAGGTGAGCTCCTCCGGGCCTATACAAAGAGGTTCCTGTTGTCGGAGAGTTACTCCGAGCTTGCCAATGACTTGGCCATGCTTATCAACGGGAACTTCGCCGTGGCTGCTTTGGAGAGGGCCGCCAAGGACTTCCCCGACCTGGATGTCTCCAAGTATGGCTTCGAGTGGCTAGGGGATGAAGCTCTCCCTTCCCGGTATGCCAGAGTGGTCCGAGATCAGCTCGGTCAGTTTCCTGTCCTGGAAAATCTGGCCAGCTCGTCCACGCTGCTATCTGCCGAGCAGATTGCTGACTGTTCGGTAGATCGGGACCTCGACCTGGACGCGGCTTTTGATTCTCTTCGCGTCGAAGAAGAAGAAGAAGAAGAAGGTGAAGCCCACGAAGAGGAAGTGGAGGAGGAACGGGAGGCCGGGACTGGTGAAAATCTGACCTCCAACAAGGATGTGGAGGACCCCCCTCCGAGCAGCCACCTTTTCAAAATAAGGAGGTCGGCGATGTTTAGTTAGTTTTTTTTTTTACATTGTATATTTGTACTGAACATCCTCGGATTAATGTATTTGTTTTCTTTTTCTTGAGTGTAGAGCTTGGATTCTGTCGATGTTTCTACTTTGCGCATTCAAATAGCTCTCCTTTCACAAGACCTGGTTGACCAACGGTCCATTGCTCAGCAATGGAGGGAGAAATGCCGCCGAGCTGAGAAGCTTTTCGGCAAAAAGTGTACTCTGCTGAAATCCCAAGAAGCCGAGCTGAAGGGATGACAGATGAAGTTCGAGGCACTCTGTGAGGAGGTTGAAGTCAAGCGGCTCGCTTTTTAAGAGAGTACCGACTTGCTTCAGGCTAAGCTTCTTCAGGCTGATGAAGAGTTGGAAGTTGCCCGAGGTCGAGCTGGCCGCGTTCCCAAGGATTATGAGAAGATCGCCGAGGAGCATGCTGAGTATGAAGATATTATCTGTCGCGGCGGTGGTATTACCATATCCGAGGCGGAATTAAAGACGAAAGAAGACTTGGAGCAGTATCTCGAGCTGAAAGAAGCACTCGGCCCCGAGTCTTTTGGGCTTCAAGGTGCTTTTGACATGCTGAAAGAGAGCGCGGACAGGTATAAGTGTATATTAGACCGTCGACCTAAGTTACGTGCGCTCCTGGCCAATGGCGCGGGCGTGGCCATTCCGTCTTCTTCTCGGACGATGCCCGCCCGCGAGGTGAAAACGGCTTCGCGGGGACATCAGGTCGGCCCGAGCCAAGGTAGCCGAGCTGTTGGGCGAAGTTCGGCGACCTCGTGAGGTCGGAGTTTTTCTGCTGGAAGAAGTCGAGGTCGGGGACGGGGTCGAATTTCGATTGATGATCTCTTGGGGTCTTCCTCATTTGAGGAAGTTTGGCTTAGCTTTAGCAAGAAACATCCTCCCCCATAGATTAGCTCGATTCTGCCTGTAATTTATGTACACACAAACTATTCCAAATAGTTAGAAATAAATATATATATATATTGGGTTTTTGAACTTTCCTATTCTTTGTGAAGATTGCTTCCTTAGTTTATTTGCATGTTGCATCTTTGGGGGAGTTGAACTTGGACCTCTTTGTGTTGACAAGGGAACCATGGTTCGGACCTCGTATTTTATCCTCCCGGGGGAACCTGGTTCCGACCTCAGTTGAGAACTAATTATCCTTAGGAGAGAATTTGACTCAGACCTCGTGAGATCTTCCTTTTTGGAGGGAGACGAGCTCGGTCCTCGGAAAGGGTTTTCTTTGCGCATTGTAGGATATTATTACCCCATGTCGGGTCATTACTGACCACGCAAGAGAACCGTAGTTTGACCTTATGATGGGATTTTTGATATTATGGATACTTCGTATAAGCAAGTCAAAAGACACAAGATGCAAGATGAAAAAGAAATTTTATTAAAAAAAAGACCAAAACAAAAAAGAGTTTTGACGAGCTCGTTTAAAAACAAAACATTAAGGAAAAAAAAAGAAGAAGACCTAAGACTCTACATGCAAGACTTTACTGCTTATACGAAGAATCTCTTTAGATGGGCGATGTGCCACGTTCTGGGTATTAGCTCGCCCGAAAGATAGGCGATTTTGTAAGCTCCTTTGCCGAGGACTTCGTGTACTCTGTAGGGCCCTTCCCACGTGGCTTCGAGCTTGCCGAGCTTCTCTGAAAGGCTTATCTCATTGTTTCGAAGCACAAGATCACCGACCTGGAACTGTTGGGGTTTAACCCTTTGGTTGTAATACCGAGCCATCTGCTGTTTGTACCGAGCTTCTTTTATGCTGGCTTGTTCCCTTTTTTCCTCCAATAAGTCCAGGTCGGTTCGGCGCTGTTCTTCGTTAGCTTCGGCGGAGAAATTGATAGTGCGGGGGCTGGGTGCTCCGATCTCGACAGGTATGACTGCTTCTGACCCGTATACTAAACGGTACGGGGTTTCTCCCGTTGGAGTTCGGGGTGTAGTCCGGTATGACCACAGGACGTTTTGGAGATTGTAGATCCACTCCGTTTTCTCCTTCTCTAGGCGGGCCTTGAGTCCGTTCACTATTGTCCTGTTGGTGACCTCGGTCTGGCCATTAGTTTGAGGTCGGTTGACCGAGGTGAAATTTTGCTGGATATTGAGTCCTTCACAAAATTCTCGAAATTCTCTGCTCATAAATTGCGTTCCATTATCCGAGATGAGGACTCTCGGTACTCCAAACCGGCACACGATGTTTTTCCAGACGAAGTCAACGGCTTTCTCACTTGTGACTTTTGTGGAAGGTTCAACTTCGACCCACTTGGTGAAGTAGTCGACGGCAACTATTAGAAACCATTTTTGCTTTGGTGCCGGGTAGAAAGGTCCTACGATATCAATGCCCCACTCCATAAATGGCGGGCTTTGCATAGTAGCGAGGTCGGTCTGGGGTAGTCTCGTCACTCTGGCATGTAGCTGGCATTTCAGGCACTTTTTCACGAATTCTTCCACATCTTTTGCCATTGTTGGCCAATAGTACCCCCATCGCATGATCTTCTGAGCTAGCATCCGAGCTCTAATGTGGCTTCCGCACGATCCTGTGTGTACCTCATTTAATATGTAGTCTGCTTCCCTTGGTCCAACACATCTTAGGAGGGGCTGTAAATATGACTTTCGATAGAGGATCCTTCCCTCGAGGACGTACTGCATGGATCTAGCTAGAATTTTCCTAGCCTTCGTCTTGTCCTCGGGTACTTCCCCGCTCTCCAAACATCTTATTAGGGGGGTCATCCAATTTGGGTCGTCCTCTATGATCGCATTGACTTCTGCCTATTCTATACTCCTGTTTCGGACTTCTTCTACTAGCGTCGAGCTAGTTGGGGAGTTTGCCAGCTTGCTTAGCTCGTCAGCTCGGGTATTTTGGCTTCGGGGAATGCGAACTATTTTAAAGAACTGGAAGGATTGTTTTAGGAGCTTTACCTTCTCCAGGTATTTCTTCAACTTCTCACTTTTCACCTCGTACCTCCCCAGCACGTGGTTGACTACAACTTGGGAATTACAGTGGACTTTGACAGCTCGTACTTGGAGGGTTTGGGCGAGATGCAGTCCGGCAATAAGGGCTTCATATTCCACTTCGTTGTTCGTAGTGGGAAACTCGAATCGCAGTGAGTATGTCAACTCATTTTTCTCTGGGCTGATAAGGAGTATGCCAGCTCCACTTCTTTTCCTTCTCGAAGCTCCATCTACGTACATCTCCCAGCAGTCCGGGGGTGTTTTCTCTGGGATTTTTTGGAGTTCGGTTTTGGCTTTGATCTCTTTTGGTTCCTCGAGGTTCTTATATTGAGTTTCTACGAGGAAGTCTGCCAAAGCTTGCCCTTTTATAGCCCGACAGGGGCCAAACGATATAGAATGCTCTCCTAGCTCGATTGCCCATTTCGCGATCCTTCCTGAAGCTTCTGGCTTAGTAAGAACTTGCCGAAGTGGTAGATCGGTTAAAACTTGTATTGGGTGAGCTTGGAAGTAGGGTTTTAGGCATCGAGCTGCGTTTATCAGGGCTAGAGCGACCTTCTCGAGAGGCTGATACCTCGTCTCTGGGTCTTTTAGAACTCGGCTAACGAAGTACACCGGTAGCTGCCGATCTCCTTCGTCTCGGACCAACACTGCACTTATTGCTTCCTCCGATGCTGCGAGGTATAGAGAGAGGGGTTCTTCCTTTTGGGGGACTGACAAGGTTGGTAAGTCCCCGAGGTGGCGCTTGAGCTCCCCAAAGGCTAGCTCATGCTCTGGTCCCCATCCAAATTCCGGTGCCTGCTTGAGAGTTTTGAAGAATGAGAGCTGTTTCTCGGCAACCTTGGAGAGGAAACGACTTAGCGCGGTTATACATCCTGTCAACCTATGCACGTCGCGGATAGTTCGGGGTACCTTCATCTCCTGCACGGCTCTAACCTTCAGCGGGTTGACTTTGAGACCTTCTGGCGAGATCCAGCACCCTAAGAATTTTCCAGATCGCACGTTGAAAGTGCACTTCTTTGGGTTCAGCTTGAGGTTCGCCTGCCTTAATATGTTGAGCGTAGTTCGTAGGTCGCTCACTGCCGAAGCCTTTTCTTTACTCTTGATGACAATGTCGTCTACATATACTTCGACAATCTTGCCGATATGATCTCGGAAGAGGAAATCGACCATTCGCTGGTATGTTGCCCCGGCATTCTTTAACCCGAATGGCATATATTTGAATGCAAAGACACCGAAGCTTGTCGCAAAAGCTGTCATGATCGCATCTCCTTCATCCATTAGAACCTGATAGTATCATTTGTAGAGATCGAGGAAGCAGAATACTTCGTGTCCCACTAAGGATTTGATCTTTTCATCGATGTTAGGGAGAGGATAGCAGTCCTTTTGGGCAAGCTTTATTGAGGTCCTCGTTTTCTCCTCACCCGATGGGACTGGTGGTCTGCGAACTTCTGCCCTCAACTTAGTTTTTGTCATGCCCGGGGGTAGTCCGGTGATGGTGGAGACCACTCCGTCGTACTGTGGTGCGTCGTACTGAGGGTCGTCATCCTCCTCGTCGTGATCGACCTTAGCTCGCTTATTGTTTGGAGCACAGCGACCCTGTCCTCATTTCCATTTTCCTTTTCTGTTTTTCTTCCCCCCGGCTTCGTATTTCTTCAGAGTTCCCTCCTGGGCTAACTTCTCTATCTGTTCCGCGAGGTCGCGGCAGTCCTCCGTGTGGTGCCCATGGTCGTCATGGAAGGAGCAGTGTTTATTTCTGTCTCGAGGTTTAGACCCCGATATAGGACGTGGTTTAGCGAACCAGTCCTCGTAGAGTGTGAAGATCTCAGCATTCATTTTCACAAAAGGAGGCCGTTGAGACGGCTCTGGTCCCCCCGAGGTCCAAGCCGGACTGGATAGGTCCTCGTTGAAGGCGCTCGTGAGCACTTCTCCGATCACGATCATTCCGACCTCGATCACCTTCAGTTCTCTTCTTCTCGGTCTCTTCCCGCTTCAATCGGTCCGCATCTTGGCCATCAGCGAATTGGTATACAATTCGTCACATCTCCTGAGCTGTCTCAGGTTTCTGTTTAGCGAGCTCCTGATTCATGGACCCAGGAGCAACCCCATTTCGGAAGGCCGAGATGAGGAAGACATCGTCGATTTTATCGACTTTCAAGCTTTTCTGCATGAATCTGGAAGTGTACTCCCTTATAGATTCTTTGTCCTTTTGCTTCACCGATAGAAGGTAGGCTGTGTCTCGGCGAGCCTGAACCTTTTTATGGAATCTTTGCTTAAATATTTTTTCCAAATAGGTCCAGGACCCCACGCTGCCAGTTTGGAGGCTGTCAAACCAAGCTCGAGCATAATCGATTAGCATCTCGGGGAACAGCTTGCACATGTGTTCCTCTCTAAGGCCCTGGTTGTGCATGTTGTACCTGAAACGCGTTAAGAAGTTAAGGGGGTCATCTAGCCCATTGTAGGCCGGAATGTTTGGCAACTTGTACACCGTGGGGAGTTTGGTGTCAAGCAGCTCGTCGGTGAACGGGCTGACAAGTCGAGCTGGTTCCTTTTCATGTCGATGTAGGTTTCTCGGGGGACTGCGACTCTCGCTATAGCTCGGACTTCGGCACCTTCTGGGGCTCCGAGGTCGCCTTTGGATATGATGTCGCCTGGGACTCCGCTGCGAGCTTGGACTCTGACGTCGAACTGAACCCCGCCAGGGGTAGTGCTCCCCCCTTAGCTCCGGTTCATGCCTCTCGGTGTAGCGAGGAGCTTTAGGTAGGGATTTTTGCGTGGAACTCTCCCTAGCCTTGGGTATGGGAGACATCCGGGTCGTCGCGAGAAAGCATTTAAAATGCTCCTTATTCGCTTTAGCGAATTCCGCGGCGGCGTAGGTGGTGGCAAGGTCAAAGTCTCCGGGGAGATCATCCTCATTCGACTCAGATTCCTTCGGCTCTGACTCGTCGTTGACTTCTTCGACGTACCCTTCTGAAGTATTACCTGTTCTGAAGGACTGTCCGTTGTGTGCCCTCCGACGCCGGTTTTGCGGTGGGTTTCTCTGAGGGATGTACTCTAGCGCAGGCATCCTTTCGTAGGGATTTCCTTCTATTGGGTCATTGTTGTGCCCCTCCTTTGGAACCGACCTGCCTTCCTGGCGATTCTCCTTGCTTATGTGGCGGCTTTCTGCTTTGTTGGGATTCCCGCGTTGGCTTTGGGCCTCCCGCACGCTTTGTGATCGCGTTACCATCATAAATCAGCTACGAAAGAACCATCAATCGCTTCCCACAGACGGCGCCAATGATAAATCTAGGGTTTACGAAAGTAGCTAAAAGAAATAATAACACGACGACACAAAGATTTACGTGGTTCAATCGATGTGATCTACGTCCACGGGAGAGAATATAGAGAGCTTTTATTATGCTTGAGAGTACAATGAGTATTGAATATCCCTCTACATCTCTAATCTTGCGTCTATTTATAAGCCTTGAATTAAGCCCTAATCCCTCTAGGGTTCGGACTCCTTTTACATATCTAGTTTCTTAATACATGCATATCCGATTCCCATCCATAGTAGAATTCTATCTTCTTCCAAAGTAGGGTTTCGTTACTTGGTCTTCAAGGCAGATGTTGACTTTGTTTGGGCCGAACTCTGCGGGCCGAGCTTTAATATATAGGCCCAATTAGCCTTAGGTCAGGCCCAGGATGAGGCCGGTACAATCACTCAAGGATACCTCAGACGCGGATTCAGGATTGATCGTATTGCTAGAATGACTTGTGTAGCTCCCGTCCACTCCAATCTTCGTCTTTTTCGCCGGTTGTGTCACGACATCTGGATTGAGGAAGTTGGGTAGATCTTTAACTACCGTAGATGTTCTGCTTCGCCCGGTGCTACGTGGATACCGGTCTTGACGCCGTCGTCGCCAATAATCAGGAGCTGGGTGAACATCAGGCCGAATGTCGTTGTAGCGCCTGAAAATTTTTCTCCAAAATTCACCCAGCTCCTGATTATTGGCGACAACGGCGTCAAGACCGGTATCCACGTAGCACCGGGCGAAGCACTCTAATTCGTCGGGTGAGTAATTGATATATTTCCCAGTCGGTCTATCGGAGATTGTCGCCTTCTTTTTTCCCTTCCCCTTTGTTGGAGGCGGTGACGGTAGAGGAGAATCTTGCTCCTCTTTCACATCTTCCTCTTCTTCTCGCTCATCTCCTTCATCGCCGTCATTAAGGTTGAAATCTCGAAATTGGAGATATGCACCGGGCGGCATGGAGTAAGCTTGAAAGCCACCACCGGGTGGCGTGGAGAATTGTTGGAATGCATCCGTTGGGCGAGGAGGAGAATTGGTGGAATGCACCGTCCGTTGACGATGATAAATGATATCCGGGGGAGGAGTAAGGTGGAAAACCGGGCGAGGGCGAGGGCGAGAATAGTTGACGTTGCGGGATAGAATTGGGGGGTGAAGCGCTGGATTGCGGAGAATTTTGCATATGCGGGAATTCGGGGGTTGTTGATACCCAAATCAATTGTTGAATTGAGCATCCTTGTCACCCATTTTTTGAATAAGAAAACAATCTTGGTGATAGAAAATGGAAGAGGAAGTAAGTGAGATTGAGTAGAAAATGTGTGATTTGAAATGTAAATAAGATGTGGTATTTATAGGTAGGAAATGTGAAAAAAAAAGGAAGTAACCGTTGAAGTAGCCGGTGCATTTTTTTTTAATTACACATCGAATAAAAAAATAATAAACACAAGCATAGGTCGCGATCGATGTCGCAACATAAACTGGTTTTGCACCCTACCCCCGGTCCCCAGCGGTGGAGCGACCAGCACCTCCGGTCACAAGGCGCACGGTCGATGGCCTTGCGACGATGGCATTGCGACCGGCCTTGTCACAAGGCGCTCGGTCGATGGCCATGCAACCATGCACAGCGCCCGGCGTTTTGACCTCCGTTGTTCATGCCATAAGAATGGCAAAATAAGATGTTGCATTCAGCAGATTATCCAACAAATATGAATTCATTGCTTAATTTATAAGGAACAGAGGAAAAGGGGTCACAATTCACAAGAAAAAAAAGGTAACAATAGTATTTATATATAGCATTGTACATACTCTAGAAACAAGTCAATAGTTCCAACAATTTTAAACGTGTCCTCCAAATTTTTTATCCAACAATACTTCCATTTCATTTCAATAGTTTTATTCGGACATGAATGTTAAAAAAAATGAATTATTTATAATAAAATAGGATATATATAGAATAACTTTTTGAAGAGTATTATTGTCAAATTATGTAAAAAAGAAAAGAGGAGGATAGCTTTTTTTATGACATAATGTGTAATTTTTAAGTTAAATTTAACTTTTTTTATTTTACTATATGATCATTGAAATAAGACAAATAAATAAGATAACTTGAACCATTGAAATGGAACTAAGAGAGTAGTACTATATTTCATATTGTTCCTATAATTTAAACGTGTCCTCGGTCCAAAATTTTTATGCCACTGTTTTACTAAATTTTATAATTCGACGAGTTCAACTTCCTTCTATTTTTGTTTTAGCATTTCAACTATTTTTTTCTATCACTGTTTTTTCGCATCATCTTATTTTTCCATATTTTTGTCATATTTTTTTTATTCTTTTTATAACTTAAAATGACAAAACTAACCATTTCAAAATTTAGAAGACAATTAATATTAAATCCGTGACGATATGTATTTTCTTAGAACAATATACATGGCTGTTATGTGAGTAACAAAAAGTGTTTAATTAGTGTGCGTGTGTTAGCCTAGTGGTAGAGTGGTTAATGTCTGGGCCAAAGGTTACGGGTTCAAGTTCACCGTCACGCGCCCTTTAAAATTTTTTGTAATGTTTATTAAAAAAAAAAGTGTTTAATTAATATTAAATTAAGCGTGTACTTGTACAAAATTAGTTCTTAAATCATATTTTCATTATATATTACTTCTTCCGTCCATCAAGAGTGTGATTTTTGATGGTTGGTACGGATTTTAAGAAAAATAAGGTGGATGTTATTTGAGTGCAGGAAGAGACCTACTATTTTTAATTTATGTGAGTTTAAAATATAAGAGAGTGTGTAGAGTCATTTCTTTAAATGGAAAAACCACACTCTTCATGGACGGACCTAAATGGAAATTCGACCACACTTTTCGTGAGCAGAGAGAGTACTAGTTTAATAAAATGAAATAGTAGTAATATTAAATTAAGCGTGTACTTGTACAAAATTAATTTTCATTATATATTACTACTATGTTTAATAAAATGAAATAGTAGTCATATTTTGAGCGGTTATGCATGCACGCGGGTAATGAGTTGGTAAAAGGAGGTGTATGAATTTATGACTTTAATCATTGTTGGGTATTCAATGCAACAGTCTGTAAAGTAAAGTGAGTTTTACACACACTACACATACTCCACACTCTCACAGTCGCACCTTTTCCACCAATGACATCTCATCCTTGAACAGACATGGACCAACCATATTGCCTGATTGTGACTACTCCTTGCTCCTATTCTTTTTCTTTCTATCTTTTCTTTTCTTTTCTTTTCATTTCTTTTTCTCCATAATTTTGAATTATTTGTTGGCGTTTCAATTTGAATACTTTTGACTAATTCTTCTTATTAAATAAAAGAGCATGGTAAAAAAAAACCAATTTAGTTAATTTGCGATGCTGTAACTGAGTTTTGTATATTAGAGCACTCACATTGGTGGACACAAAAAAATTGTGTCCACCAATATTTAATTAATACTTGTGGGATATTGCTGGGGTAGGGTGGACAAAAAAAAGTTGGCCACATTGGTGGACACAAATTAAGGTGGGCACACCTATTATTTTAATGATTTTATTTTTTAATTTTATTTTTATTTTCATAATTTAAATAACATTAATTTTTAAATACAAATTTTATTGAATTGAAAAAAAAAACATTACATAAAAAAAATTAAAAAAAATACATTAATTCTACGGCGGCGGGGGTCGGTGAGTCTCATTTCTCTCCTGAGCATTGCACAAAACGCAAGATGATTTTGGAGCTCGTCGGGTACCAGGCCCGTTGTGTCTCGAGTTAGAATCTCGTAGTTTGTCTGCCTCGTAATTTGATATTGCATAGCATTAAACTTATCTTCTATGTCAGCAGAAACTTTACCTTTTCCTCGAGCTAATGCCTTCACCTTTTTCGTTCCCATTGGACGTGCGGCGCGAGTGCTTCCTGAGGTGAATTCGCCACCGCTCATCATGCCCGAAGTGCTTGGAGTGCTTGGAGTGGAAGCTTCTGATGTCGTGGTGTAGCTCCCGTCTTTCCGGATCTTGGATCGCTTGGCGATATTCTCTTTGACTTTGCTGGAAGAGACGACAATATGGAACTTCGGTGTATCCCTAACCACGTTCCAAGCATCCAAATGCTTAAAATGGGGTGTAGAATTTATTCTGCCACTCCGCTAGTGCTCTCTGGAAAATGTCCTCGCCGCTATGATATTGCTCCGAAGCATACTTGTAGATTTGTTGAAAGAGTAGAATCAACAAATCTTTGGTTCTCTTCCAATGACTGCGCAATTGCTCCTCACTTCGCGCTTTCGTTCCCTCGGGACGGAGGTGATTGTAGCACTCCATGATTTGCTCCCAATATTTTCCAAATTTTTGGGCGTTGCCGAAAATAGGGTCCTGGCTAATATCGACCCAACAATGAGCCAAACACTCCGTCTCGGTCTCACTGTAGTTATTTCCCCGCCGCCCCGACTGCCCCGACCGCCTTCAGGTCTGCTGCTGCTGCCGCCGCCTCTTTTGCCTCGGGTAGTGGCTTTACCCCGGCCCTTTTTCTTGGGCGTAGAAGTAACCGCGGGCTCCTCGTACTCCACGTTTACTTGGTCCTCGGACGAGTCCAAATTGACGGCCGATTGGAAGTCGCCAGGAGAAGGTGCCGGATGTGTAGGATACGTGGAGAAAGCCCCCGGTGAAAATTGAGGGACATAGGCAGAACCGGGTGAATATTGCGGCACAGAGTCGTAACCCGGCGGAAATTGAGGACGGTTGGGGGTGGGGTTGGAGATGTTTTGGAAGGATGGAGGTCGAAAATTGCCGTAGAAATTTGGATTGTTGAGATCGAAACTTGCATCACTAGAACCGAACCAAAACCAATTTTGATTGGGATCCATTTGTAGCACAAAAATATAAGAAGTTGTAGAGATAATTTAGAAGAAATTGAGATAGAAATGTAGAGAATGGGGTGAAAATGAATGGAATAAAGTGTAGTATTTATAGGTAAAAATTATAATTTTAAATTAAAAAATATATATAATTTAACCGTTGGGCAACGTTAAACCGTTGCCCAACCCCACGCTGACAAGTGGCGAAGAAAGAACGCCCGCCCAACATCCCGCCCGGGCGTGACTGCGCCCTCCCCACTTGCCCTCTCCTGGGCGCCATCAGTCGCCCACCCCCTCGCCCACCCGTCCATCCGTCGCCCACCCCCAAAAAACCACCATTGCAAGTGCTCTTACAAATGTAACATAAAATTGCAATTTAGGAGTGCATCTTTTTTACCACTGTTACTTAAGTCGATTTGGGCATCGAGTAACTTAATTCTTGAACTAGCTCACATATACGCGGTAAGTGTCCTTTTCATAATCAAAATCCAAAATGATAAAATTTGTTGAAAACACATCCCAAACGTGACGATGAAGCGCGGTTAAGTTGGAGGTTATAAGAAGTCATGCATTGTTGTTTAGAAGTTACTTTAAAATATGTTTTTCCATCTTTTCTTACCAAGGGTATAAAGAAGAAAAGATAATTGGCAAATTTACAGAAAAGTGTAGCTCGCGTTTTGTGCCAATTTGCCTTTTATGGAGGAAAAAAAGGGGGACAATCATATATACCGACTCCCAAACAAGAGACATCATTTATGTTTCTTCTTTGGAAGTACTAGTACATTGATTTGAGCAGTAATACTGAGAGTTTTAATGTTGTAAGATTATAATGTTAACATTTGACTTGAAATAATGATATCGAACTTCTTATTTTGCTCGTCTTCTATTCACTCGATGTCTTAATATGCAAATTTTAACATTCATGGACGCTTGTGTGGGGGAGGGAGTACGTAAACTAACTTTAACATGCCAGACACATAATTTCAGAGGAAGTTGTGGATAATTTTTACGGATTTAATGGAGTTGTCAATTTCGACAATTTATTTATGAGAATTATGTACCTATTTTCCGTAGGCACTAGTGGCTTATCCATATGTTGTTCTTTTGTTAGTGTAATTTAATCATTTTTTTATTTTTTAATAATTTTTAATCAATGAAAAATGTACTCTCTTTGCCCCACTACGTATGTCTCATTTTCCTAATCGGGGTGTCCCACTACGAATGTCTCATTAACTCCTTCTCTCACAAAAAAGTGTGGGTTCCACTACATTATATCTCTTTATCCTTTAATCATCATACTCATAAATATTCGTGACGAAAAAAAATGAGACATACGTAGTGGGGTGGAGGGAGTACCAACTATGAGTCAAAATTTAATTAAAACATGAACTTAAAAAAAAACATGTTATATTTCTATTGCAAGCAAAATTGGCTGAAATTGTATTCATGTATTAATTCCATATTATATGAACCCCTCTGTTTTTTTAAGCATGAAGAGATAAATCGCAAGATATGTAACACAGACTTGTCAATGTACGTGTGTCTCGAACGACTTCATAGCTTGTTTGTTACTACATGTTAGCGTATGATAAGGATCCAACTCTACATTACTATAGACGATAATCGATCTCTATTATGATTCATAGCAATGCAGAGACTTCTTTGCACCAATTGAGCTTATACCGCGGTAATAAAATTGCGGGAAAAAAATATGAAGGTAGATGAAAAATAGTTGGGGTAGGAACACGTGTAGTTACCCCACCTTAATCCTCAGTGGAGCCGTACCGGGAGAGTATCTTATTCATCGTAAACCACACTGTTTCTTTTAATGAAACACAAAACCATACGGATGAGAGAGAGAGAGTTATATATATATATATATATATATATATATATATCTGTGTGTGTGTGTGTGTGAAATTTTTTATAGGGGGACCATTCTGCCGCATAATACTGTTCTTTTGCCTTTCACTAACTCAATGCAGGGACCATTTTACCATTATAAATACCATACTTTTTTTTTTGTAGTGTGTGTGTGCTTTTCTAATTTTGATTTGTATAAAGAGAAAAACATGTAAAATACTAACACATGATTTTTCCTGTTTCAAATTTGAAAAGCCTCATGCTTTTAGTGCCGATGATAATTTTTAATTATTTTTTTCCTTTCCCTTTTTGATGGACGTTATTTAATTTGGATGTTTTTGTTTGATCAAATTGTTTCATTTTAATTATATGTGTAAACTATACCTGTCGATATTCATGTTTAGTAATAATTAAAAAATAGCCTTTACTATATATGTCACAAAGGTCCAGTCCAAAGAATTTATTGTAGTTGTTTCAAAGCCCAATAGTTAAAAACTATTACTAATAAATACGACCCATGAAAATTAATTCACAATTAAGCCCAGATTTGAATGGGCCGTATATTATGATGGATTTGGACAACTAGGCCCAGGTTTGATATGACAAAGGCTTGTTAGAGTTCGTTCAGTAAGGCTCGTTGAAAAACTTGAAAACACAAAAACTTTTAATTGACCTTGTTTGTTATATGGAATTAATGATTTTAATAGTTACATTATGTTTTTAGAATAAAATAACTATTAATAGAGGAAATTCTTAATATAGAAATTTAAATATGTAAAGAAATATCATTGAAACTGAGCTCGAATAAGAACACATAGGCCTTTCACTATGTTGGATAAAGTTTTTAGCTTGACTGAAAAATAAAACATTTTAATTTGTACTAACATATATAGATATCCCAAAAAAGAATAGCGGTCGAAAAAATGTTATTGCACAAAATCTACTTCCTTTTGTGTTGAAGTTTAAAGTAATTGCTACTTTGATACAAAATGTTGTCGTTTCAATTTCTGCTTGAAAGTAGAAGGGAATAAAAAGTAAAAAAAGTGTAACACACGTTTCCTAGTTTCAGCAGTTTGTAAAGTGAAATGAAAATTGTGATCGTGGCGTGGGGTATACAAGGAAGGAAAAAGCAAAGAAATGGATAGAAACAACTGCTCAAGAAGAATCATTACATTTAACAGAAGTTTGGTTGAAACAGATTGACATTAATTCACCATTCCAAGCAACCATTCTTTACTTCAAACTCAAAAAATCCCTCAGTATAACCATTTCTTGCTTCTGACAGCGACAACTATAACATTAATTTTTCACTCACACTATAAAACGTAGTAATTAAATATATATGTATATATAATTAATTAATTAATTAATGTTGAGAAAAGATTTAAAATTCTATTGTAGTTTCTTGAAAGAAGAAATTAAGGAAGAAATCAAATAGGAGTATATTAGTATTAAATTATGTGAAATGTGGACCATGTTTGTTATTAATCATTATTCTCTAGGAGAAACTAAGAATTTAATTTTACCAATTAACTTCATTACAAAGTCAAGGAAACCGATCCATGAATAACAAGATACAACCAACCTGCAATTAAGACAAGAACAAGAATGAAATCCTTTGAGATGGCAAACTTGTTCTAATTCATGAAAAATTTTCAAAAGAATGAAGCTAAATTAATTAGCCATATTTTCTTTATATCAAAGCTTCCATAAATGCACAGATCCCTCCAAATGTTACATCATCAAAAATTAATACTAACATGCTATCATTTTTTTCTTGTTTTTTCCTTCTCTCCTTCATCTCTTCTTCACCGCCTCAAATCCATGCCAGATCAACACCATCAATCTTCACCGTTAACCCCAAAAATATTTCAGTTGAAATCAACGGCTACAAATGGCACGAATTCGAAAAATTCCGCGATGCAGCCAAAGGGAGCTCCATCAATGGCATTTCCCAACTCAAGAAATATTTCCGCAGATTTGGCTATTTAGATTCTACCATAAACTCAACAGACGTATTTGATTCGAATCTCGAGATTGCAATAACGAAATATCAAGAAAAATTAGGTCTTTCTATTACAGGAAAGCTCGATTCTCGTACTATCTCCGAACTCATGTCGCCGAGGTGCGGCGTCGCCGACTACCCTAGTAGAAAGCTGCATGGCGTTAAAAACTACGCCTACTTCGCCGGCCGGCCGAGGTGGGGCCGGAATATTCCGATGAAGCTAACGTACGCATTCTCGCCGGCGAACTTTATCCGTTCTCTGAGCAGGGAGGAGGTGAGGGGCACGTTCCGGCGGTCGTTCGCGCGGTGGGCATCTGTGATTCCGGTGACATTCGTGGAATCGGAGGATTACGGATTCGCCGACATCAAGATAGGGTTCTACTCCGGCGATCACGGCGACGGCGAGGCGTTCGACGGCGTGCTGGGAGTGCTGGCGCACGCGTTCTCGCCGGAGAGCGGGCGGTTCCACCTGGACGCGGCGGAGACGTGGGCGGTGGACTTCGCGGCGGAGAAGTCGGCGGCGGCGGTGGACTTGGAGTCGGTGGCGACGCACGAGATCGGGCATCTGCTGGGGCTGGCACACACCGGCGATAAGGAGGCGGTGATGTATCCGAGCTTGAGGCCTAGAGAGAGAAAGGTGGAGTTGAAGATTGATGATGTAAAAGGGGTGCAAGCATTGTATGGATCAAACCCTAATTTCAGTTTGCAAGCTTTTTCTGAATCGGATATTTATTCGAATGGGAGTGTGATTCTAACTCTTGGAGAAGATGAATTTGTTAGGGTTAGATTTGTTCTGTTGTTGATGCTGTTGTGCTGTGGTTTGTTTGTGCATGTAAATTAATTAATGTGATATTGTGTGTGTATAGTTGCAAAATACACTCTATTTAGATTGACATTTTTATTTTTATTTTATTTTGGCGGGCTACGTGTGGGTAATAATGTGATGCATGCATATTGGTTAATTGTGGAGGTTTGTGATACGATTTTTTCTTGATTTTAAAAAATATAGAGACTTTGAATTCTATAGAGGAAAATGAATTGATGATAACGGGTTTATATATGTTTTCAGTTTTTAATTGCATGCATGGTGCCATATTTATTTATTTATTTATTTATGGGGCAAATATTGATCATTTTCATTAACAATATTAAGCTAAGTAAGACTATATAGAATGCATTTACTTTTTTTACTCTAAATAGAGGGTGTTAAGGGTGACTGCGTAATATATAAGTACTGGAGGGATTCCAAACGAAGTCAGTTGAAGCTTTGAGGACTAATCTGCAAGTTTTGAGAGTTAGTTAAAAGCTGCAACAATTTTGCATGGATCCTGATCTCAACCGTTGATTTTGTGTGGCTAAGATTACTCTTTCTATTTTATATATAAATTGTATTTCTGAGTTGATCCCTTGTACTGTTTCATTCATTTAAGTGCAGAGAGAAAAATGGGCACGAGTGAAGTAGCTGGTAGAAGGAAGAAAGTGAATTCATGGTGAGAGATTCTTGGGTAGAATAGCTGTGAGATTCATCTTCCATTGTTGTTGTAATTCTCCATACTTGATCTGTAATAAAGAGCTCTAGAAACCTTCCCGTGGATGTAGGATTTACGAATCCAAACCACGTAAAATTCATCGTCTTCTTTAATTTCTGCAAATTAGTTTTTGATCTTTTCTTAGCTCGATCTTGATCATTCTTGCGTTGCGATCTTGTAAGTTTTGCGGAGAATTGGTTTTAATTCACATTGTGGCGCCGTCTGTGAGAATCGTTCCCACTGTGATTTAAGATCTCGGCAAAGTGAAAGATTGATCGCAAAAGGTGTTGCTACAACTGGAGTACAGAATTTTTTTAGGCCACTAACTATGGGCGTTTTGTGAAAATAGGACAATCTTTTGCGGGCTTGTAATTTTAGGACAAAGTTTTAAAAATTAAGCATTCACAGGCCAAAAAAAACCCGATCAGGCTAAATCGCACGTGTTTTGCACATGATGATACTTTTTTCGGCCCGTTGAGGAGTTGGCTTCCACCTAAGCTAATGAGTCAAACAAAAATGAATAAAAAATAAAGAATATGAAAAAAAAATGAAAAAGCTTTCCTCTCTCCTCTCTTTCTCTCTCCCCACCTGCGTCTCCCCCTCTCTCACCCAACGCCAACTACCACCACCGCCTCCCCACCTCTGCCGGTGACCACCTCCTACCCCTCATTTTCCCCATCTCTACGCTATCTTCCTCACCATCACCAACTCCCCACCTACCATTTTGCCCGTCGGGATTGCAATTTTAATTCCCTCGCACGTAACCCTAATTTCCAGCTTCTTCGTTTTGATTTTCCCAATTTTGACCTTCACCTTCGTATCCAGCTGTATCTCAAGAGGCAGATTCCTGCTCTTCACACTAGATTTCAGCGCCGTCGTGTCAGCGGCGCCGTCAATCGAAGCGTTCGAGCTCGAGATAGTGTGGATTTAAGCGTTGTCACGTTTCTCTTAGCGTGCGTGAACGCTGGGAACGATCCATCGCCGATGTCGACACCGCCGGAGAGAATTCTGACAGAAGTTTGATCGTAGAATAACGTGATTTCGTTGTTGCGGTTTCGCGCGATGAGCATGACGTGGAAGACGGAGGTGACGGCGGTGTCGGTGAGGTTAAATTTGGAGAGCTGGAGTGAGGTGACGAGAACGATGGCCGGTGCGGGCGGTAGATAACGTAAAATACACCGCCTGCGACGGCGGCGATGAGGAGGATTAGAAGAGTCATCCAGAGCCAGAGGTGGTGGTGGTGGTTGTCGGAGGTGGCAGCGATGGTGGTGGTTGGCTGTGTGGTGGTGGTTGTTGTCGGAGGTGGCGGCGATTTGGGGGTTAATTGTGTGAGCTGTTTTCGTTTTAATTTTATTATTATTTTTTTTTGGAGAAAAATAAAATGGCACATGATGTGGCACTTGGTTGGAAGCCAAATCAGCACCAGGCCGAGAAAAGTACGATCACGTGCAAAACACATGCGATTTAGCACGATCGGGCTTTTTTTGGTCTGCAGATGCTTAATTTTGGAAACTTTGTCCTAAAATTGCAAGCCCGCAAAAGATTGTCCTAAATTCGCAAAATGCCTATACTTACTGGCCTAAAAAAACTCTGTACTCCTGCAACTGCAACAATGGCGTAAACTAAATTTGAGGCTGAAAAGTTTAACGGTCAAAACGATTTCAGTCTATGGCGCATGAAGATGAAGGCGCTTCTGATCCAACATGGATTGGGCGATTTTCTGAAGCAGGAAGAAAAGGATCAAGATCCAAAAGGAAAGACAGAAGCGAAATGGGAAGTCAGCGATGATAAGAAGCAGGAGCTTATGGAAAAATGCGCACAGTGTCATTATCCTATTGTCTTGGTGACAAAGTTTTAAGAGAGGCATCAAAGGATACTACTGCTGCAGGGGTGTGGGCGAAATTAGAGAGCCTATATATGGAAAAGTCACTCGCAAACAGACTGTACACAAAGCAACGTCTGTATTCCTATAGGCTGAATGATAATAAGAGGATAAGGCAATTATCCTGCTCAATGCCTTGCCTAAATCCTATGAGCATCTCAAGGATGCGATGTTATATGGTAGGGAGAAAACCATTACCCTCGATGAAGTCCAATCTGTAATCAAAGCAAAAGAATTACAGAAGACATCTATAAGAAAGAATGATCGCCTTGTAGAGAGCTTGAACATTAAGGGAAAATTCAAGAAAGGCATCAAGTTCAAGAAACCAACTCATGATGGCAAGAAGTTTCATTCACAGAAGAATAAAGACGATGGTGATAAAGATTCAAGGAAATGTTATCACTGTAAGAAGCCAAGGCACATTAGGAAGGATTATTATTCTTGGAAAAGAAAAATGGCACAAGAGGGCCAGAATACTGATTCTGCAGATGTAGTAGAGCAATGTCAGAATGTTAAGATGTTGAATATCTTATCTCAAGAAATATGGGATGAATGGATAATGGATTTTGGGTGTACCGTCCACATATGTCACAACAAGAGCTGGTTTCACATACATTATGAAGAAATGGGATCAGTAAGGTTGAGAAACGAACACATCTGCACAGTGAGAGGAATAGGAGATATCATGCTCAAGACTGAAGATGGAGAGATCAAGATATATACTCACACAAGTCAGGTATGTTCCTAATCTAAAAAGGAATTTGATATCTCTAGGCATGTTAGAAAAGAAGGGTTTCAAATTCATGTCTGAAGATGGTTATTTGAATATCATGAAAGATTCTAAAACTGTGCTGAGGGGTGTGAGAAAAAATAATCTCTATTATCTTCTTGCTACTATTGTTGTTGGTGAAATAGAAATAAATGTGAATGATGTGTCAAGAATGTGGCATGTTAGGTTGGGACATGTGGGGGAGAAGGGCTTAAATGAGTTGTTAAAATTAGGAGCTCTTAAACATCCTACTTTTTTCAATATTAAAAACTGTGAAGAGTGCATTCTTGGCAAGAGCAAGAAGTTACCCTTTTCTGCAGCAAAGTTTATCTCAACTGAGCCTCTACAATATGTGCACTGTGATCTTTGGGGAAAGTCCAAGGTGTCTACTGTGAATGGAGGGAGATATTTTCTGTCACTCATTGATGATTATTCAAGGAAGTTATGGGTTTATATTCTCAAGAATAAGTCAGATGTTTTCTCCAAATTTGAAGAATGGTGTGCAGAAGTTGAGAATGAAAAGGGAGTAAAACTGAAATGCTTGAGAACAGATAATGGTCTGGAGTTTTTGTCTGAGGAATTCAACGATTTCTGCATGAAGAAAGGAATAAAAAGGCATAGAACAGTGCCTGCTAATCCACAGCAAAACGGGGTAGTAGAAAGGATGAATAGAACCCTTTTGGAAAGAGTTCGATGTATGTTTGCAACCTCAGGAATGCCAAAAAGGTTCTGGGGGAGGCCGTTAACACAGCTTGTCACCTCATTAACAAATGTCCATCTTCTGCTGTGAATTTCAAGATTCCAGATGAGCTGTGGCATGGAAAATCACCAGGATATTCTTATCTGAGAACTTTTGGTTGTCAAGCTTTTGCACATATAAGGCAAGACAAGTTGGAACCAAGAGCGTTGAAGTGCGTTATGATAGGATATCCTAAGGGAGTTAAAGGGTATAAATTCTGGTGTATAGAACCAGGTAATCAAAAGCCAATTATCAACAGAGATGTTACTTTTGTTGAAGATAAAATGCCCTATTTGGAGATGCCTGAGACAGGTGGATTAGTTGAAAAGAATGAACTATTTGAGGTGGAGTTGGATGGAGAAAATCCAATCAATGATGCTCAGCATGAATCTCTATTAGAAAATGAAGCTGAACTGAACTCAGATAATGAAAATACATTCAATACAAGTGAAGGTAGAGGTGATCTTAGAGATTATCTTTTGGCTAGAGATAGAGTAAGAAGAGATACACATCCTCCAGATAGATATGGCCAAGCAGATTTGACAGCATATGCCTTAAATGTAGCTGAAGATATTAGCTATGATGGGCCTAAAACATATAGAGAAGCTATAAATTGTGCAGAGATTAAGCATTGGATAAAAGCTATGGAATAGGAGCTGGATTCTTTGATTCGAAACTGCACATGGATACTAGTTGACAAGCCAAAATCTCAGAAATGCATTGGTTGTAAATGGATATTCAAAAAGAAGATAGAAGTTTTTAATCAAGAGAAAGTCAGGTATAAGGCTGGGCTAGTTGCAAAGGGTTATTGATGTGTATTTTGGTTGTTCATATTATTAATTTTTCTATGGTTTTATTTAGGTATAATTTGTATTTTTTATGTATTTTTTTGTGTAGGAATCGAAGAGTTAGTGAGCATATAAATTTTGACAAGAGAAATCGAGAAGGAAGAATTTATGTGTAATTTTGGAAGATAATGAATGGGCCGGACTTATTTTGTAATACATAGACCATATTTTAGATACCTTTTATTTTAGGAGTTTATTTCTATGATTTAATTATTTTCCTAGACTATTTAATTAAGTTAGAATTAGCTATATATATATTGTTAGACTAACCGCCAAGATTCATTAGTCATACTTTTCAATTCCATAGTTTTTTTTATTTTGTTTCACAGACACCGAGAGGAGAACAGACGCATATACACTTGGAGTTTGTATATTCAATTTCTTTTGGATTGATCGACAGTACTGGTGACGATTTCTTATTCTCTTTTAATCATTTTGATATATATTATACTTTATTTAGTTTATTCGATTATGTTTAGTTTCAATATTATGCGTAGCAAATTCTTAAATTCGGCAAGAATATTGAAGCACTAGTCTAATAATTCTGTGAGATCTAATCATCCGTATAATTAATTTTCTAGGATTTCGATTTATTCCTTGTGTTTAAAGTTAATTCTGATTTTATTTAAGCATGATCAACTTAGATTAAATTGGATTACAGTCAATTAGTTCCCCCAATCTGTAATTGTTGGAATAGGACTAATTAGTGATAAAACTACCGTGTTCGTAGTAGGAATAAATTGGTAGACGGGTTATTTCTTGCTTTCTTGGGTAATTCGTCTCAATTGGGTTCCTTCAAATCTAAAAGCTATTAGAGCATTAAATCTAAGACTGACGTCTCCAGCTAGGTTGTGTTTTAATAAGGGAAATAGTTAGGTCTGGCATCTACAGCTAACTATCGATAAAGTACGTAGGAATTGGGGTATGTCTGCTGCATTCACGGTATCCTATAACTGGTTGGTTCTTGGGAATTAATTAATCTTTGCGTCGATGATCAGAGCCCTAGACTAGTGTGGATTTATTTGAAGCCGAATACTTTTTTCTGATTAAATTTTCATTTACTATTTAGTTAATTTATTGTTTTCTTAGTTTATAATTAAATTCTCTAAATTTAAGGCGTGGTGGCTACACCAAAAACTGATTTATAGGAAAAATAAGTGATTTCCCGCTCTCTGTGGTTCGACCCTGCTTGTTGCTATACTAATTTGATTCTGAGCAGGTTGCAGGAATTATTTGGTGGTATACGACGTCCACCAAATTAGCGCCGTTGTAGGGGAACGATGTTTATTAATTTATTTTTCCTATTGATCTTTTGTTACTTTTCTGTTGTTTATGAGCAGGGCCTCTAAACCGGATCTTCTATATCATCCTGAAATTGAGAAGTTCGCGAAACGGTTGAGGAAAGAGACCAAGGTAAAGAAGCAGCAGAATCTGTTGGAACCGCAAAGTGATTCGTTTGCCCAGACGGAATTTATTTACGAGTCTGACAGTAGTGTCCCAGAAACTGAAGGTGTTTCGTTTGCCGAAACGGAAGATATTTATGAAGCAGAAACAGAAACTGTTGAAAAAGTTGAGTCCACTTTCGTCGCGATTACTGAAGGCGACATGGCAGATGAAGACCCGAGATTGAGTGAACTTTCGAGCCATCTAGAAGATGATCCTCCAACACCGATACAGATACCGAATTTGGAGGCATCGATCGAGATCAAGTTGGGATTGTTGAACGTTTTACCTAAATTTTACGGTAAAAAATGAGAAAATCCATACAACTTTCTTAGTGAGTTCGTCAAGATATGCAAGGTGCCGAAACGACCAGCTGGAGTTACTGAAGAACAATTCAAGTTAGTCGCGTTTCCTTTCACTCAGACGGCAGAGACGAATGCCTGGTTCACAAGTCTATCGCCAAACTTCATATCTACATGGGCTGAAATGAAGAAATTGTTTTTGGAGCACTTCTTTCCTCCAACTAAGACTAATGCATTGAAGAAGGAGATTAGCGGAGTGAAGCAAGAATATGATGAATCATTGAGTACTTACTTGACAAGATTTAGGAAGCTGGTGGATAGTTGCCCGAACCATAAGTATTCTGAGGGTGACTTGTTGCAGTATTTCTACCAAGGAATGACCATTGATACAAAGAATCTTGTCAACTCATCAAGTGGAGGCGGATTTTCGCATTGCAGAGTGGGTGAAGCTAAGAAGTTAATTTAACACTTGGTAGAAGCAACAAGGGAGTATGAGGAGCCTCGTTTGCTTAAAAGAGATGCACAGACTAGTTCATCCAACTTTGAAGAAAAGCTCGAAGAAAGAATGAGAAGGATAGAAAATATGTTGATTACTATGGTTGAGAAAGTTGCAAGTGCTGAACCGACGGAGAAACCATGTGGTATGTGTGGTAATTTGGGCCACTTAACGGTACAGTACAAATTGAACGAAGAGAATCACATTGCTCAAGCAAATTCATTTGAAAGTTGGTATGATCATCCACCACCAAAGAGAGATCATTTCTCGAACACTTATAATCCAGGTTGGAGAGATCATCCTAATTTTCGTTGAAGCGATCAAAGCAATAAAGTGCATCAACAACCTCAACAAGCGCAGCAGTAACAGAACTACTGACCACCTCATCAAAGAGGATTTCAGCAAGCACCACCACATCCTTCTCAAGAAAAGAAAGAAAAATCTCTTGAAGAGATGATGGTTGATTTGATTAGCTCTCAACAATTTTTGCAAAACAATGTGCAACAACTTCAGCAATCTCATGAAGAGCAAAAGGTGTGTATGGATGGATTAGCTCGTCAAATTTCCCAACTCTCTGCTTCCATGAATGAACTCAAGGGAAACCAAGGCCGATTACCATCACAAGTTCAAGTGAATCCTCGAGAACATGTGAACTTTATCACATTGAGAAGTGGCAAGGAGTTAGGTAAGCTACCAATCGAGAAGTCGGAAAAGAATCCGAGAAACGGATCTGAAGAGAGAACCAGTTTAGCCAAACAGGACGATTATGAGGTTCCAGCAGAAGATGAAGCTAAAAATATATTATGTTAGAACACTGATCCAACAGTTGCGCTGAATGGAAAGGAAGTGGAAAGGGAATTTGCATTGGAGGAGCCTACTAAGGTACATAAACCTTTGAGTTTATATGATCCTAACATTGTGATTCCTGCACCTTTTCCTCGAAGGTTAGCGAAGAATAAGCCGGAGGTAGATCCTAAGGACTTTATGTCGATATTCGGAAAGCTAGAAATTACCCTTCCATTTCTTCAAGCGATCAAGCTTCCTCCGTTGAGCAAAGTCATGAAGGATTTCATTTCTGGAAAGTCAAAGGATGCTGGCAAGATTTTGATGAGTGGGAACGTATCCGCTGTGATGCAAAGGAAATTGCCACCCAAATGCAAGGATCCAGGCATGTTCTCTTTGTCTTCTTACATTGAAGGTACAAAGCTTAAGCATGCTATGTGTGATTTAGGAGCATCTGTTAACGTCATGCCATTATCTATTTATAATAGCTTAACTGGTGTGGAGTTAGTAGATACTAAAGTTGTGATGAAGTTGGCTAATGGATCATGTGTTTATCCTAAAGGTTTGTTGGATAATGTCCTTGTGAAAGTTCATGATTTTGTTTATCCTGCTGATTTCTATGTGGTGAAAATGAGTAATACGCAGTCCAATGACTACGCTAGTGTTCTGTTAGGTCGTCCTTTCTTAAGGACTGCTAAATCGGTCATTGATGTCTTTAATGGTACTATTTGCTTGGATTATCATGGAGAGAAATTCACTTTCAATATTGATGATACCATGAATAATCCTCTTGATGTTAAAATTGCATATGCCATTGATGTGATTGACCCTCCTGTCCAAGAATACCTTGAGACTGAATTAATGCAGGAAAAGCTAGATCTAACTTTGATGAAAGAGGCAACTGATTTTGATGCTCAAGATTTCGAAAATAGGTCCGGTTTGCCTAAACAGGATTCCTGCGACAGATCTGTGCCATTAGATATGAAAATATCCAAGTTAGAGCTTAAGCCACCTAAATTTAGAATAAGACAGCCTGAGGATTATTGAGGAATTATTAAGTGATTCAATATGCTTTTAAATGGTAAGATGTGATATAATTTTTGAGGAATTATTAAATGATACTTGGGATGACGAAAATGGGCAATAATTGAATTTTTAAACCCACACTTATATAAGATTTGAGCCTGAAATAGTAGAGCACTCTCTACTTTGTTTATTTCTGAGATAATTTTTATTCACAATGTTGCAATATCGAGTGTGCCATTGTGTAATGCATGATAGAAGGCATTAGGGTGAACCAATTTTGACTTGAGTTTCATTGTCTAACCTTTACATTAACCCTTAGTGAGCCTCTTTGAAGCCTTGACTATGTTCTTTCATTTAAGTTACTAAATATTTAACCAATGCCTATTTTTTTTTACCTTCTCTTGGCCCTATTGTGCATGTTTCAAATTCGAAAATTCATCCATGTGTTATTTAAGGAAAAGGGGCAATTCTTATACTTTCAGTCTACCTAGACGGAACCCTGTGCTGAAGTTTCTGTTCTGAAAAAGTTGATATTTGGTTCTGTTTGGCCAAACGGCGACAATGCCATAACTCATGTTTTATGTTGCTTATCATTGGGATGTATCATGAAGTTGTGAATTGTATGTTTGTTCCAAATTTGAGAAAAAACTGTGCTGAAAAAAAAAACAAAAAAATAGAAAAAGAAAAGAAAAAAAAGAAAGAAATTGCACCTAGTTTGAGTTGAGCATACGGTTTGATATATGATGGTTGGTTTGTTTAGTCAAGATGAGTTAGTTTGTTCTTCTTGTGATGCCTATTATTCCTGGATGATGATTTGGTTTGGACATGCATGATATTTTGTTCTTATTTTCCGAAGCCTAGGAATCCTATTAGATCCTTCCAAAAGTTTGAATGGTCCCTAGCCCCATTACGCCAAATGAGAAAAGACCTTCTTGAGCTACATATTGGCCACTATATATTGCGATTGCGTGAAATGAGTTTATGAGTGGCTGTCTTGGAATAGTGTAGGGAGTGAATGAGTGAAATCCGTGAGCTATATTCATATTTTTGCCCGATTTTGACCAAGTTTGATGATAGTGATGCATTATTTGAGTTGTTGGGAAAATTAATAGAGTTTTGATTGGATACCAAAACCCAGCTGACCCCAACTGAGTAGATGATCGCACAAGCCTAAGCGTTTTTCAGCTCACCTGTTTGAGCATATAGAGTTTCTTAGTTTACAGGTAGATCAGCTGAAGACACAGCTAAGCAGACAGCTTAAAGGACTCAGCAGAGCAAGACCAAGAAGAGTCAAAGATCTTGCAGCATCAAGACCCAGCTCAGTGACGGAAACCCAGCTCAGTGTCGAAGATCCAGCTCAGTGTAAAAGACCCAGCTTAGTGTCGATGACACAGCTCAGGTTAATGACACAGCTCAGGTTGAAGACACAGCTCAGGTTGATGATACAGCACAGGTCTAAGACATAGCTCAGAGTCAAGACACAGCAGAGTCCAAAACGCTGAAGACACAGCAGAGACGCTTAGCAGCTCGAAGACGAAGACCTTCTCCAAGACAAGATCCCGATGTCAGAAGATCTTGTCTGACGCAGTCAAATCAGAGAAGGAATAGCCTCTGCAGATGCAGACCTACGTCGTAGGTAAAGGCCAGAAGTCAACAAGAGTATGTAAGATTCAAACGGCTCTCTTCCAACGGCTAGTTTGAATCTTCACCTATATATATCTCTCCTCCACCATTCTTTGGTGAGGGCGACAAGACGGCGAAGAAATAGAAGAAAATAGAAAAATGAACAACGATCTTCAAAGCCAAATCTTTCAAGAACACCCGGCCGTCATTTGTGTTCTTAGTTGTTCACATATTCGGTCATAGGCGAGATTAGATCGAATAAATATCTTAAGCCTAGTTTGAACGAGTTCATCATACTCCTTGTTCTTCATTGTAAGAACTCGTTCATAGTTGGAAAACCATACCCAAACCCAAACCCGAAAGGTTAGGTAAAGGTACGGCTTGCTCGAAGCGTGTAATTCGAGTGGTTAGGTTCGCCGGTACCCATGGCGAAGGTGTAGGCTTGACGATTGCCCGCAACCGTTGGAACACGGCTCGGGTTAGAGTTGTGAAGTTGCTTGGTACTTGGAAACCAAGTGGTAGTGGATTACCGATTAATGCAGTCGTGGATGTAGGAGGGGTTACTCCGAACCACGTTAAAGATGCTCTTGTTATTTATCGCTTTGTTTTATGCATGTTACTAACTCTCATAAGCATACATTTCAATCTGCATAAACTGACTAACTGAAAAGTGAAACAGAGCTTTGCAATATAATTTGAAGCAACAGACGGACTTTCCAAATCCACCACATTCCGCACACAGCCAGCTGTGTCGATCAAGCTGCCATCCAGCTGGATCGAACACAGCCAGCTCACTCAAAAGAGTTTTAACTTGGAAAAGTTTTTAAACCTTGGTGTATTCACCCCCCCCTCTACACCAAGGTATCCGTCTTGGGACCAACAATTGGTATCAGAGCAGTGGTTCAAAAGATCACTGTATCTGTCAAGTCAGCATTTCATTGCTGATAATGGTCACCTGAACAGATCCTTCAAAGTTTCAAATTTTTTTAAAAATCATTATATTGCATACTGTCATGGAATCTTCTCTGTGCAGGAATCTTCCAACATTCTCAGTCGATGATTATCAGATATGGAAGTTCCGACTCAAAAGCTTTCTGTGTGCGCATCACGACATGATGTGGGATGTTATCACTGACGGACCCATCATCATCATGAAATCAGAAAGACAAGCAGAAACCTTACCTGGAGCTGAACCAGTACTCCGGCAAGTTGTGAAGCCCAAAAGGGAGTACTCTCCAGAAGAAAGAAGACAAGCTGGATTGGACAGCTACGCTCGCAACGTCATCTCCTCAACGGTGACGGACAAAATGAAGATTAGCTCAATCAGCTCAGCTTGGAAGGACCAACAAGGAGCGCAGAAATATGAGCAAAGAAGAATTGCACGAAGAAGTTGCCATGCTTGTACGGAATATTAACAGGCTGGAACACAGCAAGGAAAGGTACAAGAAGATCGTGAAGGTTCATCACGACTAGCAACTTTACCCAAAGAGAAACCCAGCTGAGTCATCCTCCCGAAGAAAAGATAAAGAGCTCAAGTCGAGCAAGAAAGAAGAAGATCAAGTATTTTCTTCCGACTCAGAAGATGAAGCATTTTATTAAAGATGACTGCTTCATGGGACTCTTAAACCCAAATTGATGAAGAAAATGAAGAAACCCATTAAATGGCCAGGACCAGTATGAAATAAAGACATTTGGATACGAAACTAAAAACTCGGCCGATCATGCTGAGTACATTGGTCTCAAGAAAAGAATCGAGAAGCGACGGATGAATCAATTTGGATTTGGGAAATTGTCTGCTACACAAACGGAGACCTCGTCAAAGGAAGTAGGATGCGAGTGAAGAAAGAGCCACCTACTATCAAATCAAGGAGGAACTCTACACAGCTGGAAAGAGAGCAAAATCAAGTAGAATGCCCAGCTGGACATGGCACAGCTCACTGCATGCTAAAGAGACCTCATCGAAGAAGTGCTCAACGACTTCAAGAGATTACTAGAAATCCTTGAAATCTAGCCGGTGAGGATTCGGAGCTAAGGAATGAGCACAAGAAGAAGAATGATCGGGAGCTTGAAGATGAGAAAATACGAGTGATCAAGAAGGCGAAGCTGAATCAGATCAAAGAATGACTCCAGCCAATACAAACACAGCTGGAACCAAGCCAAGGATGTACCAAAGAGGTCGTACATAATCAAGCCAGCTCTCTAAGCTCAGTCCTATCAAAGAAGAAAAACTGCTCGGCAACTCCAAGCCCAAGAAAAGCAGCAACTCCCGAATTGATCACGAGCTCAAAGACGAGATAAATCCAGTGTTGGAATCAAAATCAAAGACGAATGTCATCCAAGCACGAACATCAAGGTCAACTAAAAAGACGGTAAGGATCTCGAGTGGTTATAAAGCTGAAAATCAACCGAGCTTCACAACAAGATTCCAGCAGACGAGATATCAAGCTAGATATCAAGCTGACAGACTCCAGCTATGAATTGGACATCATCAAAGAAAATGGAGTCAACAAGGTCCAAAGAAGAAGCGGACTCATTCAAGGACCAACCAGAAGTATCACTCACAAAAGATAAGGACAAATCTGGGTTATCAATGGAACCCTCAACAACAAAGCCGGACCCAATCACAACTGGGTGCCGAAAGAGTGATAACAGGTCGAGGGACAGACGCAATTGTGGATGTCATCAACAAGCTTGCTGTGAAAGAAAGACAGCTGATGATCCAAGCTCATGACTTACCTCAAAGCTCATCAAAGAATATGTCAAGCGTACGGGTCCCAGCTAATTGTTGTGATAACGTTTTTCCTGGTGAGTTCGATGCAAAGAACAGGAAATCCAAAATTCTACCCCACAAAGCAACAATGAACTCAGCTAATCATGGAGCAACTGACCTCATCAAAGAATTGAGCCAGTGATGAGAAAATTCACTCAAGTGAAGTAGGAAGTAGCTAAGAAAAGAAAGCCACCTACTATCAAATTCAGGGGGAACTCCACCAAGCTGGAAATCGACACAGCTGTGATATCAGCTGAGGGCAAAGTCAATCCAGCAGAATACTCAAGTGGAGAATCAAGAGAGAAATCTAGCTGAACTATCAAATGTCATCCTCTGGATATCAAACAAAGCTAGATCAAACATGGATCGCAGATTCCAGAAGAGGAATCAAGCTGAGGGGGAACTCAGTTCAGCAGATTCACCATCAATTGGTATCAACAATTGATCTCATCCCAGTCCAGCAAGATCTTCAAGAAGAGCATCCAGCAGGAAATACTCAGCTGGATCACCGTGTGTCATCAAGAAGGAATCGGACACAGCTGGACTAACTCAGCAGGAACCCCAAGGAGTTAAAAATAAATTTATCAAGTCAGGGGGAATCAAACCCAGCTGATAAAACCCAATTGGTTTATCCAATTGAGGGCGAACCTCGCAAACAATGTCTATCAGCAGAGAAAGAAAGACAAAATGACTCATTCCAAACTGAGTCATACAGCTGAGAATGACCAACAATTGATATCAGCTCAATCAGGATGAAGAAAGTCCATCCAGCTGAGGGGGAACAAACTCAGCTGGATCCCAAAACTTAGAAGGATTTCCCAGCCAAAAAGGAAATCAAGCTCCGCTGGACATCAGTCGAAGAGCTAAAGGGAACTCAGCTGACTAAAATTCAAGCAAAATCTACAAATACTCAGCTGAGAAGAACTGTCAATCAAGCAAAGGAGAAGACCGCTGTAATATCAGATGGATACTATGTCCAAGCTGACAGTTCAGGAAGGGAAACCAGCTGAGGGGGAGTCAAGCTCAGCTGGATAGCTAAACTGAAGGAGACTCAACATAAAGAAACACAGCAGAGGTATCAGCTGACTACAAAGTTCAGCTGACAGGGTACTGTAGCTCGGGAAAGTCGAGGGAGAAGTCAGAACGTTTTGACTACCTCACGCGCGCGTGACCTACAATCTACATACACACGTCACTTAACGTGTTGCGCAAATCTCTCCCAGCCGCAGATCTTGAATTCAAACCTAAAGATCTCAACCGTTCATCAAGATAAACGGTTGATTTATACATATCAAAGATACGCAAATCATCGCCTTCTTTTACTTATTATCTCTGAAAATCTTCTGCAATTCAAGTTCTTGCTTATCTCTCTGCAAAACTCTTCTCTCTTGTAGTCTTCTAACTCTTCTTTACAGAAAATTTCAATGGCACCAAAGAAGATAACCCCGGGAGTGAACCAATCAGAGAACCTCATGTCAAAATTGCACTTTGAGAGTTGCTTAACTCTCAAGAACTACAAGAACTCAGAGTTCCAGGAGGTGCTGGATCTCATCGACAAGGCAGGCCTACTTCAATGGGCGACGGCGCGTCCGAAGAACATCTTCCGCCGGGAAGTAGCAGAGTTCTTCATGGAGATGACGAACAGAGATGAACGCGCAACGCTCCAACATCACCCTCCAACTCAAAGAAAAGACAGGGCATACAACTCCCTGGGACGTCGACATCAACATCAACCGGATATTGAACAAGCTATTCGGTTTGAAAACTCTTGGGGACCGCTCCCCAGACAACTACACCAGAGAAGAGATCCAGGCCGAATTGGATCAGATGCTGTTCAAGCCGGAACCCTACGGGCGAGTATGTCCAAGCCATCGCTCGAAGCCCAAATTCGGACTACTTGGATGTGACCCGAAGTGCATCCTAGGTATTCTTTGGATCTCGAGGAGAGATCGGCATACCCAAGTTGAAGCCCATGATAGCCATCCTCGGGAATGATCCGTGGATTGGTTCTCCTACTTCATGGGAAATTTGGAGAAAGAGTCGAAGAAGATTCACTTCGAAGATGACGGCTTCACCAAGTTCGGTAGTGAAACCATCTACTTATGCACCAAGGCGGCGTGCATAATAGAACACTACACCACCGGACGACAAATCAAGTGGAAAGACGCGAAGAGTTCCCCGTGTCCAAAGTTCTTTTGAAAAGCCAGTCGGCTCTACGAATTGATGAAGAAAACGGCCCGAAGGGAAGAAGAAGATGCGGGAGGCAAAACGACGGATCGCCTCTCCTCTCAAACCGGGAAAAGGAAACGGCGGAGGAAACTCGGCCACTGGATCTCCACCGCCAAAAGAAGCTCAAATCTAAGGCGACAGGAAGCCGAGTGAGAGACGAGAGAAGCCGGTGATAAGCCGGTGGAGCGAATGGAGATCGATTCTTTGAGGAGACGACTCGGGATTCCTCCTCCAGGCACGGATCAAGGAAGGGAGTTCGTGATTGCTTCACGAGAAGCCGAGGAACCACGGATAGTGGTCCCCCACTCGACCCGTAGGATGCTATTCCACTTCGCCAAATCCTACAAGCATCCTCACAACCCGCTCCAGTTGATCTCACATCATCTGGATCTCCTCCTCAACAACACTCTCTTCTCCTTCCTCCTCCTCCTCAGGTACCTCTCCAAGAATCCTCTCCTACCTCTTTAGTACCTGAAACCACCCATCTTTCAGCACCCAGCTCACCCAAAGAGCCCCATCCAGCTGACGCTCCTTTGCAGCTAGATGATGAATACCAAGCTGAACCATCAAGCCCTACTTCTTCTTCTGAGGAAACCGAAATCCTCAGTCCCAGAGCCGTTGCACGTGCTGCCACAGTCATGAGGGTCGAGGACCTCAGACTCCAAGGAATAAAGAGCGCACTGCAACATTATCCCTCTCTTGCCTTGCTCCCTGCTGCTCTAGTCGCTGTAAGCGACTTCAAATTTTATTTGGCTACCAAGATGGCCACTTGGTACGCAAATGAAGAAATGGTGGAGTTCTTCACTTTCGATAAGCTGAAAGCTGAAGAAGCAGCTTTGCAGGAGACATTTGGCTTTGGAAGTCTTCAGGATGCTTTTGAGCATCAAGACGAGCTGATCCAGATACTCATTCAGAAGGTTAAACAAGAAGAAGTACCACCTTCTGAGGAAGTCATTTCTCAAGCCAACTCCCACCTTCGCAACCTCAGCTGGATCGTTCCAGTTGAAACTTCCAATGAAGTTGTACCTGCCAACACAGCTGAGGCAATGATGATTGAAGACGAGCCAACTGCGGCAACAGTTGAGCCAACCGAAGCTGCCCCACAGAGTCCAATTGCCGATGACACTCGCTCACTGGTCGAGATCGAGGCAGTAAAACCCAGCCAAGCCGAATCCGGAACACGGACGGATCTGTTGTGCTCTACGATGCAATGAAGGACGAGATTGCCAAACAAGTCGAGGAAATCCTTTTCGGGATAGACTCGAATCAAATGTGGATACCGCGCGCATCACGGCTATAGAATCGCAAGTCCGAGCAATGGACTTTCCATTGACGACGTTCACGGATTCGCTATGAATGCAAGAAAGCACCGGCGAGAGATCTCGAACGGTCTCTCGTTTCTCAACGTATTGATAATTCAAATCATCTAGAAGAGAGTCACGAGATCATCTCAAACCTCCAAGCCCCGGGAAAGCCGCGTCATCGATTTATCCGGCCGGCCAGTGGACGCTCTCCAACAAGAAACTCTCTCCTTCAGGCCGACATCCACCACTGTTCAATCTTTACAAGGAGCTGGACAATCAGTTCAAAGCTGGAAGCAGCAGCACAGCACAGCTCAACATAGTCACAGCAGACAACTCAACAAAAATCACTGACATTGACAAAGCCTTGGCCCAGCTGAATGAGACAGTAGTCAACCTCTCCTCCACTCTTTTTGATAATGCCAAAAAGGGGGAAGGTAATGACAAGAGAAAAACATCAAAGACGGGCAAAGGAAAAGTTAGGCGAAATCCAAGTGATGCGTCGGAGATTGACGAAGTTATTCTTGAAAGCTGGATGCGGAAGGAACCAGTATTGGACGGAAAGGGAAGTGGAGCAGGATGATCATCCCTCTTGCCAAAGCTAGCGGAGCCACGCCAGAACAGCTCAATGATATTCATTGGCTCTGCAACTTTGTAACTCAGCAAAAGCAAGAGATGAAAAGCCTCCAAGATGAGCAGAAGAAGAAAGAAAGTCTGCTAAATGCCGAAGAGAAGAAGCAGCAGAAGAAAAGAGCAAACATAAGAGCTGCAAAGAAAAAGTCTCAGATGCCGATGAACTGGAGAAGAGTTGATGAATGGATCCCAGAAGAGCTAAACGACGACTGGGAACATACAAAGTTTGAGTTCATCGAAGATTACTATTATCTGGGAGCTTACCCAAATACGCCCCCAGATATTGCTTTCATGATGCATCTAAATGAGCTTTTTCATCAAGACAGGATGACGGCAAAAGCATTCTTCAACGCTGCAAATACCGCGAAGATCCGACTCAATTGCTCCCCAATTTGTATCATATCCGGTACTCCGTTGATACCGGAACTCAACTTCCCGACAAATCAAAGATTATTCTTTGAAGTAAACGGATGGGCGATCGGGAGGAAAATTTCCAAGGCAAACAACGAAGAAGAATACGGAAGAGTTTGGAGCGGATGATATTTAACCGATACGAGGTTAAGAACGGATGAGCGGTTGGAAGAAGATCGTACGAAGAATCGGCGAAGCGACGAGATGAAGACCCGGCTTCTTGGGATTTAATTTTGTTTGTTTTCGGTTCGTTAATCCCGTATCTCTTGTAATCATCTTTAGTGGATTAATAAAGCTGAAATATTTTGCTCTCAAGCTCACCGATGACAATAACTCTTTGTCCGAGCCCGAACTTTGAATTTAATCTTCTGTGAAATCTTTTAAAAACCCACTTTCTCATTTAGGGGAAGCGGGTTGTTTTTCTCGGTTAGGTTTTGGCATCATCAAAAAGGGGAAATTGTTGGGAAAATTAATAGAGTTTTGATTGGATACCAAAACCCGGTGACCCCCGAGTAGATGATCGCACAAGCCTAAGCGTTTTTCAGCTCACTTTGTTTGAGCATATAGAGTTTCTTAGTTTACGGGTAGATCGAGTGAAGACACGGCTAAGCGAGACGGCTTAAAGGACTCGGCAGAGCAAGACCAAGAAGAGTCAAAGATCTTGCGGCATCAAGACCCGGCTCGGTGACGGAAACCCGGCTCGGTGTCGAAGATCCGGCTCGGTGTAAAAGACCCGGCTTAGTGTCGATGACACGGCTCGGGTCCGAGACACGGCTCGGGTTAATGACACGGCTCGGGTTGAAGACACGGCTCGTGTTGATGATACGGCGCGGGTCTAAGACATAGCTCGAGTCAAGACACGGCGGAGTCCAAAACGGCGAAGACACGGCGAGACGCTTAGCGGCTCGAAGACGAAGACCTTCTCCAAGACAAGATCCCGATGTCGAGAAGATCTTGTCGACGCGATCAAATCGGAGAAGGAATAGCCTGCGAGATGCGGACCTACGTCGTAGGTAAAGGCCGAGAAGTCAACAAGAGTAGGTAAGATTCAAACGGCTCTGCTTCCAACGGCTAGTTTGAATCTTCACCTATATATATCTCTCCTCCACCATTGCGGTGAGGGGCGACAAGACGGCGAAGAAATAGAAGAAAATAGAAAAATGAACAACGATCTTCAAAGCCAAATCTTTCAAGAACACCCAGCCAGTCAGTTGTGTTCTTAGTTGTTCACATATTCAGTCATAGGCAGAATAGATCAGAATAAATATCTTAAGCCTAGTTTGAACGAGTTCATCATACTCCTTGTTCTTCATTGTAAGAACTCGTTCATAGTTGGAAAACCATACCCAAACCCAGAAAGGTTAGGTAAAGATACGCTTGCTCGAAGCGTGTAATTCGAGTGGTTAGGTTCTTCAGTACCCGCAAACTGAAGGTGTAGGCTTGACAGTGCCCGCAAACTGTTGGAACACAGCTCGGGTTAGAGTTGTGAAGTTGCTTGGTACTTGGAAACCAAGTGGTAGTGGATTACCAGTTAATCTGGTCGTGGATGTAGGAGGGGTTACTCCGAACCACGTTAAAGATGCTCTTGTTATTTATCGCTTTGTTTTATGCATGTTACTAACTCTCATAAGCATACATTTCAATCTGCATAAACTGACTAACTGAAAAGTGAAACAGAGCTTTGCAATATAATTTGAAGCAACAGACGGACTTTCCAAATCCACCACATTCCGCACACAGCCAGCTGTGTCGATCAAGCTGTCATCCAGCTGGATCGAACACAGCCAGCTCACTCAAAAGAGTTTTAACTTGGAAAAGTTTTTAAACCTTGGTGTATTCACCCCCCCCCCCCCTCTACACCAAGGTATCCGTCTTGGGACCAACATGAGTTATCATTTCTATCATTTCATGGTTGAGAATTACTTTCTGAGTTGCTTGATTCCTACTTGGCAGTGACAAGTTTGCAGACATAAACAGTTTAGTATTTACTTGGCTATTGTCTGTCGAGTCAATGTGTGTCTCATTTCTTTATCTTCCATCTTCTTTTCCTTTTATTGAGTAGTCCATGTCGAGTCTTGGGGAGAATTAATATATATGAACAATCATATTTGGTGATTGAGTTTTATCTTCACTTCATACTTGAGGGCAAGCATGATTCAAGTGTGAGGATATTTGATGTGTATTTTGGTTGTTCATAATATTAATTTTTCTATGGTTTTATTTAGGTATAATTTGTATTTTTTATGTATTTTTTGTGTAGGAATCAAAGAGTTCGTGAGCATATGAATTTTGACAAGAGAAATCGAGAAGGAAGGATTTATGTGCAATTTTGGAAGATAATGTATGGGCCGGACTTATTTTGTAATACATAGATCATATTTTAGATACCTTTTATTTTAGGAATTTATTTCTATGATTTAATTATTTTCCTAGGTTATTTAATTAAGTGAGAATTAGCTATATATATATATTGTTAGACTAGCCGCCAAGATTCATTAGTCATACTTTTCAATTCCATAGTTTTTTTATTTTGTTTCACAGCCATCGAGAGGAGAACAGACGCATATACACTTGGAGTTAGAAGATTTCATGGTAGATTAGTTTTAATTTGGAGTTTGTATATTCAATTTCTTTTGGATTGATCGACAGTACTGTTGACGATTTCTTATTCTCTTTTAATCATTTTGATATATATTATGCTTTATTTAGTTTATTCGATTATGTTTAGTTTCAATATTATGTGTAGCTAATTCTTAAATTCGACGATAATATTGAAGCACTCGTCTAATAATTCTGTGAGATCTAATTGTCCGTATAATTAATTTCCTAGGGTTTGGATTACAGTCAATTAGTTTCCCCAATCCGTAATTGTTGGAATATGGCTAATTAGTGATAAAACTACCGTGTTCGTAGTAGAAATAAATTGGTAGACAGGTTATTACTTGCGTTCTTGGATAATTCGTCTAAATTGGGTTCCTTCAAATCTAAAAGCTATTAGAGCATTAAATCTAAGTCTGGCGTCTCCAGCTAGGTTTTGTTTTAATAAGGGAAATAGTTAGGTCTGGCGTCTACAGCTAACTATCGATAAAGTGCGTAGGAATTGGGGTATGTCCGCTGCATTCACGGTACCCTATAACGGGTTACTTCTTGGGAATTAATTAATCTTTGCGTCGATGATCAGAGCCCTAGACTAGTGTGGATTTATTCGAAGCCGAATACTTTTTTTCTGATTAAATTTTCATTTACTATTTAGTTAATTTATTGTTTTCTGAGTTTATAATTAAATTCTCTAAATTTAAGGCGTGGTGGCTACACCAAAAACTGATTTATTGGAAAAATAAGTGATTTCCCGTTCTTTGTGGTTCGACACTGCTTGTTGCTATACTAATTTGATTCTGAGCAGGTTGCAGGAATTATTTGGTGGTATACGACGTCCACCAGTTATACCCAAAAGGAGGGAATAGATTTTACTGAGGTTTTTTCTCCAGTGGTTAAACACACCTCTGACAGAATTTTAATGGTTGTTGTGGCTCAAGAAGGGCTTGAGCTTGAGCAATTGGATGTTAAAACAGCCTTCTTGCATGGAGATTTGGAGGAAAACATTTATATGGTACAACCAGAAGGTTACATCACAGTTGGGAATGATGGAAAAGTATGTTTGCTCAAGAAATCTCTCTATGGACTGAAACAGAGTAGTAGGCAGTGGTATAAAAAGTTTGATGAACACATGCTGAAGATTGGTTTTGTCAGATCAGAGTTTGATAATTGTGTATATTTGAAATGCTCATCTGAGGGGGTAATGACATATCTATTGTTGTATGTGGATGATATGTTTTTGGCAAGCAAGAGCAAGGCTGAAATAGAACAGGTGAAGAATGATCTTCAAGCTCGTTTTGGGATGAAAGATCTAGGAGCTGCTAGAAGAATTCTTGGTATTGACATCAAGAGAAACAAAGCTGATGGAAAGCTTTGGTTGTTCCAGCAAGATTACATAAAGAAAGTTCTGAAGAAGTTCCATATGGAAGGAATGAGAGAAGTGCAAATTCCCTTATCACAACATTTTAAATTATCAGCAGATCAAACGCCAAAGGATGAAGCTGAGAAGAAGTTTATGCTAGTATGGTGGGGAGTATTATGTACACAATGATATGCACTAGGCCTGATTTGTCACATTCTATAAGTGTGACAAGTAGGTTTGTGTCTAATCCGGGAAAATATCATTGGGAAGCTTTGAAATGGATTTAAAAGTACATGAAAGGAACTTCAGAATATGGGATCTTGTTTGAAAGACAGGAAAATGTTAAGTTGGATGCTTTGGTGGGCTATGTTGATTCGGACTATGCTGCAAATCTGGATTCGAGAAAATCACAGACGGGATATGTATTCACACTTTTCGGATCTGCAATGAGCTGGAAATCTGTTCTTCAATCGGTTGTGGCTTTATCGACCACAGAAGCTGAATATTTAGCATTGACTGAAGCAATAAAGGAAGCTTTACGGTTAAAAGGAATTGCTGCAGAGTTTGGATTAAGAAAGGATCAGTCAACATAAATTGTGATAGTCAAAGTGCTATTCATTTGGTGAAGCACCAAGTTTTCCATGAACGCAGCAAGCACATTGATGTGCGTCACCATTTCATCAGAGACATTGTTGCTAAAGGAAATGTGAAGGTGGTGAAGAGTGGGACAGAAGATAATGCTTCAGATATGCTTACTAAAGCCCTGCCCGCACAAAAGTTTAAGTTTTGTCTTAAACTTGTGAAGTTGTTGCCTCAGCAACAGCAGTAAAATTTCTAGGAGATAAAGGCCCTGTAATGGGGCAAAATTGGAAGGAATCTAGGAAGCTAATATTACGCATTCAAGGTGGAGAATGTTAAGGGTGACTGCGTAATATATAAGTATTGGAGGGATTCCAAACGAAGTCAGTTGAAGCTTTGAGGACTAATCTGCAAGTTTTGAGAGTTAGTTAAAAGCTGCAACAATTTTGCATGGATCGTGATCTCAACCATTGATTTTGTGTGGCTGAGATTACTCTTTCTGTTTTATATATAAATTGTATTTCTGAGTTGATCCCTTGTACTGTTTCATTCATTTTAGTGTATGAGAAAGCAGAGAAAAAAAGAGGCACGAGTGAAGTAGCTGGTAGAAGGAAGAAAGTGAATTCATGGTGAGAGATTCTTGGGTAGAATAGCTGTGAGATTCATCTTCCATTGTTGTTGTAGTTCTCCGTACTTGATCTGGAATAAAGAGCTCTAGAAACCTTCCCTTGGATGTAGGATTTACGAATCCGAACCACATAAAATTCATCGTCTTCATTAATTTCTGCAAATTAGATTTTGATCTTTTCTTAGCTCGATCTTGATCATTCTTGAGTTGCGATCTTGTAAGTTTTGCGGTGAATTGGTTTTAATTCACAGAGGGATATTATAATGTGGCATAAATTTATTCCTATTAGTGCGGATCATAATTTTTATAGTATCTTGTGTTTGTTTTGATTATATAATAATGTACTTATCTAATGGGCAACAGAAAAGGTCTTCCTAAAATTTAATACCCCATGATCGGATTTTATTTTTTATTTTTTTTAGAATGGATTTTTCATTATATCATAACAAACCAGATATAAAGTGATAAAAAAAATATTATCTCTCCTTATCAATCATTATCAATCAATGTAAACGCATGCATGATATGGAGTAAAACCAACAGATGCAGTTTAGGCCAATTTAATTTCGTTTATCTCTGTCTCTGCATAGGAAAGAAACTCACATAATCACATTTATCTAAACTAATATTTAACAAAATTAAATAAACTGCTGATATTTTGTGTTAGATTATAACTTCAATGACTTATTTTGTTCACTAATGGTTATTATAATTTTTATTTTTTTAAAGTCGTTATTATAAAATTTAATATAGTAAATAACAAATATATAAAATTTTAAATATTACTACTATAATATATATTGCATAGTATATTATATGAATTTTAAATTTATTAAATCTCCTTTTATTTTTGGGTGAAGACTTACCTAGCTAACCCGCAATCAATGGTCGGGTCGGGTTGGACCCGACCTTAGATCGGTTTGACCCGAAATCCTGCATGGGCCTTACTGGTGCTTGCAAAGTGGCCCATCAATTTATAACGTAGGGATGTGAGGAAAATGCCCATATTGTTGTGCCCGTTGATTTTTGGGTCGGGCTAACTTCTTATCATTGGCCGGTTGGGCTCTGCCCGACAAATCTCTAACTATATTTTATTATTTATACGTATACATACTTTTACGGTTTTATCCCTTCTGGTTATATTTATATTGTTCTCGAAAAGAAAATTATACTACAATATATCTAAATTCTTTAATTCATATATGGTTCGTGGACAAGCACGAGCTGGCTTTTGATTATCCAAAATGAAAAAAAATATGGATATTAATAATATATTGTTTGAAGTTGCATAAAAAACTTAAAGATGTGAAATTTATTTTTGATTTCACCACGAGATATGCGAGAGAGAATTGAAAGTTTTGCAAGAATTAATTAAAGCAAAACTAACCCTGGAATATGGTAGTAGATAAGAAAGAAATATGATATGAACGGAACCACTGCTTTGAAAGTGAATTTCGGCAGTTTACGAAGTGCAAGTTTAATACAGAAATCACATAAAACATGCACGCTACGTTGCATATGATATGTGCAAATGAATCCCAAACTCCACAAGGGTTGTACCCACGCGACCGAACCCGACCCGATCCCAATTGACCTTACCCTTCTAGGACAAGATATAGTGAGAAAAATTCAATATTAATTTTATTAATGTGGGGCAATTGCATAAGGGACAAAGAAGAACAAAAATAAAAGGCGAGGAAAGAAATTAATAGGAAAAGTACTGTTCCAACAGGTTAAATGTGTAATGCATGCTAGACTAAATAAATGACGGCTACACATTTTCTCATATTAAATATTCATATAAATATTAAGGGGTCATTTGATATCCATTTACGTATATCAGATATGGGTATAGATATGACCCATATCCATACCTTTATTTGGTATATTAGTATATGTATATCAAATTGATATCTTTGATATCCTGATATCCTATTGTTGGATCGATTTTCATTTGTATCAATTCAATTAATTTAGCACTAAATTTTTGTTCGATTCATCTATATATTTACATTGGATTGATTTTTTTATTTGCCCAATTAAACTATATATGTTCTCCTTAAATTTTTGTCCGATTCATCGTCTATATATTTACATTGGATTGATTTTTTTATTTGCCCAATTCAACTATATATGTTCTCCTTGGATGACACGCGTAAAGCTATATATGTTGTGTTATGAGAAATTGGGGGAATAAATTACATTCTCTCTCTATTTGATATTAATTTGTTAATATTCAATTGTAGCACCATCATGAGTTGAATTGATATTCAGTGATGAAAGAAATTAATTTGCGAAGAATTTTTTAAGTTAAAGATTTGGTATAAAATATCAGGAGCATAGAAAAATATTATTACAGGAATTTGAAATTATACAAATTATATTTGAGTTTTTCTTGTCAGTGTCTAAATTTTTCTAGAAATGGTGTGATTAATGTTTTTAGGATGAATGATTCAAGTCAAGCTGGTGACCGTGGGAAGAACAACATTATGTTTCTAGTTAATAGTTTTATTCATCATTTCATTATTGTTATGTTTAAGTTAAAAGTTAACTTATTTTTTAAAAATCAGGATTTTATATCTCATATCAGTATAGTTCATACCAAACACAGATATCAGATATAAATCTCATACCCTTACCTGATATCTGATACTCATACCCATATTTGATATCTGATATACTGGTATATGGATACCAAACATGCCCTAAATATACAATGCAGGGCTATATGGCTATATAGTACTCCATTATGCTATTTGCACAACTATAATGTTATTACTCATTCAGTCCCATAATAAATACCTCAAAATTTTTTGACACGGATATTAAGGAGAAAAGTATAAAGTGATTAAAATGGCATGATTTATAACTTTTTAAGAATATTTATTTTTATTTTAAAAAACTGTGTCACTTATCATGGGACAACCCAATAAATCAATATAGAATATCCTATAGATTTACTCTATAGGATATATGCCGTTTATTGTGGACAGTTGTGGACAGGGGAGTATTTAATTTTAATTTTTGCTAGTAATGTTAATATTATTGTAATCAATACGTGGCAATTCCACATGTAACATATACAGTACATCATGTAGAGCTTCTATAAAACCTAAATGAGCCTAAATATTTAATACTTGTTCTTTAGAAAAAAAGAACAAAAATAAAATAAAATTTTATGTAAATTTACTTTTCCAACTACAATAAATCACAATGATGGAACAAAACTATTCAAAGGGCAGGCCCACAAATTCCCCTAGCTAACATTCTGACTCGATTATGAAATTATAAATGCGAACACAAATTACATTATTCCGGCATTAATTACATCGGATATTTTTCTTTGGCTTTAAATACAAGAAAAAAATTAAATTTAGCCATCCAAATATTTATGTTAGTCCATCCGCAATAATAATAGCCATGACTGTTTCTTCTCCCAACAACACATCACTTTCATATTGCCTCCCCCCAAAAACTCCTTCCACGCGTGTCCCTTCAGCCTTCTCGCCACGTGTCATCTGTCGCTATCCCTCGTTTCTAACCACAAACTACAGCTACTGCAGCGCATTAACTGATAATATGAAATTACCCCACAGCCCCCTAAATTATTAGGTTACTACACATGAACTATAAATTTATCATGGACTCTAAGCATTCATAATGGGATTGCGCTTATATGAGACACAATAGCCATGTCACATTATGTAAGTGCCAACGTTTATAATGGTTAGACTCTATAATTGGCGCTATAGAATTTTGCATATTTTGTTAAATAAAATTGAAATTTTCATTAATTAAAAATCAAACATTATATTAATTAAAAATAAAAAAATTACATAATTTAGACAAAAAATAGAAAATTCATTAATTAAAAAAAAGAAAATTACTGCTTCGGTCCTAGAGGCCCAAATCGTGCCCAAATGTGTTCGGTCAAATCATTTTCAAGGGCTACTGCGAGAGAAAGAGGAACGACTTCTTCATCGGTACCATGGGACGAGGAAGAGGAAGACCATGACATTTTTGTTGTGAGAGAAAAAGAAAGAAAAGAAGAAAATATGATGAATTTGGGGTGAAAATGAATGAAGAGGTGGTAATACTTATATATGTATATTAAATAAATAAAAAAATTAGCCATTATGGCCGTTGCGTGCACAACGGTACAATTTCCTCGGCAAACGCCGCAAACCTCATCCGGTAACTGCTATCTCTACAACCAAATCCGATTTTTTTTTTTAATATGGACGCATGCTTCTACAGCAAAATTAGAATTTTTTTTTTTAATATGCACGCACCCCAAAACAGTGAGGGGCAATATTTTGCCGGCTCGAGTCAGTTACAGCGTCCACTGTTGTAGTTGCTCTTAGAACTGATTTCATACCATATTAAAATTGAATCATTACATTTCAGTCTAATTATTAATGGAGGAGGATTATTCAATCTCTATGTTGATCGCATGATCATTATCAAGTCGATGTGATACGAACGTATATTTTCCAACGTTCCTTAATATATTCAGAAGAAATTCGACCAATAAATATTATCAAATTTAATGATTGAAGAAAAAACGTGCCATTTCTGTTTTTTTTTATTTGGATAGAATGCCCTTTTCTATTAATAAATTTAAATTGAAGGGCACAATCAAATTACAAAATAGTTGCCGCAATTTTAAATTATTTTTCGTTTATTTCTAAAAACTTTGTAACTAAAATTTGCGATCTTAATCGACCTTATTTTATTGATTGAGTTACTCAAATTAGCATATTATTTACGTACAGATTATATCAATTGTAAAGCGAGCTTTAAACTTTAGTCATCTTGCATTATTACAATTTACATAAGTTAAAAAACTATTGGTTTTTTAAGCATGTTCGTCTTGAACCAACTATATGGCTCATTGCATTACTAAAATTGCTAGGGATTTTCCTATCTTTTGTGTTTGAGTTGATCGATCTCCGACTAAGAGCATTCCCAACATAATTCTTAAAATTCTGCTCCTAAATTTATTCCTAAAGCTTCTCTTATATTATATATTTTTCCTATTTTACAAATGCATACAGCAGTTCTCTATTTCCATTAACTATTTTATAAAAGTGGTGGACCTAACTCAATTTGTAAGATAAAAGTAGATTTAGGGAGGTGTAAATTTGAGGAAAAATTTAAGCAGGTGTAAATATTTTTGTAGGGTCCACTCAATGTAGGAGATCTATTGATGAACTTTTTATCTCACTTTTTATTATTTTAGCATAAATTTAGAATTAGAAGTGATTATAAGTGAACTGCTGTGAGTACTCTAACGTGGACCGTCTTCCTTTTTTTTACTTAGCTCTTTTTTTTTTTTTTGATGGATTTTCTTACTCTTGTTAGTAATATACTATCAGTGATAAATAATAATTCATGGGTTAGTAACTTTTGAGAAGAGAAATGCGCAAGTATAATGATATAGTAAAGAATTGGGGGTCAATCATATCATTGAGATGCCTTTATGACTTCCCAAAAGATCCTGATGTTACACCAAAATCTCGACTTTATAGTGGGCTCTATTTTATTTTGCATAATACTGTTATCATTATCATCATCATTATCATCATGGACACCTTTCAAATTTGTTAATTATGATAATAAACTTTAAACACAAATATATTGCTGTCGTCACAGGGGAAGCAGGTTTCAGATTGTAAATAAATAAATAGAAAAAGTACAGTTTTTTTTAAAGGGCAAAATAGGAAACTTACTAGAAACATTTATCCTTTCAAAAAATAATACTCCTACATATATATTTGAGTGAAAATGAGAAATAGCCATACAAGATAGTCAAAATTAAATTGTGTCTGCCAACTTAATTTTTATAAATTTTGACAATATTTTCAAATTTCGGATTATTTTGCCCTTATTAAAGATGGGGAGTCAAATTTCACATTTTAATACATTTGACCGATCTCTCTCCCCCATTTTCATTCATTCAATTTCTGTAAATTCTCTCTCTTCTCTCTTTTCTCTCTCCTCTCTTTTCTCTCTCTTCTCTCTCTCTTTCGTGATTTTCTCTCTCTCGAGAAATCTTAGATCTCTGCCGCCGCGCCGCTCATCTCCGTCGTGCAGCTCCTCGCCGTCCATCATCGTTTCTTTGTCATTCTTCACCGGCCAAAGTTCAATTCAAATACCGTCCAGATCTGAAAAATTCGTACAAATCTGAAATCGGTATTTTGTGAGTTTTTTTAATTTCTTGTTAATTTGTAGTTTTTCGTTTTGTTTCTTGTGATTTATGTGTTTTCATATTGTTTTTTATGGTATTTGGTGATTTGGGTTTAAATCTGGACGATTTGGGTGTATTATTGTTGATTTTCTGGTTCATTTGCATTGATTCAGCATGTTTCTGTTTGCTGTCAAAATTCGTTGGTACGAAATTGATGTATTCGTACCAGTAGTAACTCGTACTAGTAGTCTGCAATTTATTATTGGCTTGTTTTTCGCTTTGGTGTATTAATTTTTGTTGATTTATGGATGCGTTGGTATGAATTGACACGTTGGTAGCGCACCGTCGTGGTACGTTGGTACGAATTGGTGTGTTTGTCTATCTTTTTTATTTTATTTTTTACATCACAACCACATTAAGGCGTGGTACGCCAGTACGAAGACACCATATTCGTACCAGAGTATCATGTTAGGTCATAGTAATCCGGTGTGAAAAATATCATATTCATACCAGAGTACCACTCTAGGGCGTGGTACGCTAGTACGAAAACATGATATTCGGATCGAAGTACCAAATCTTTGAATTTATGATAACGTTAAGGCGTAGTACGTCGGTACGAAAATACCATATTCGTACCGGAGTATCACGTTAGGCCGTGGTAAGCTGGTACGAAAATACCATATTTGTACCATAATATCACGTTAGGACGTGGTATGCTAGTACGAAAAATACGATATTCGTACCGAAGTACCAAATCTTGGAATTCGTGACCACGCCCTAACATGGTACTCCGGTACGAATATGGTATTTTCGTACCAGCTTACCACGGCCTAACGGGATAATTCGGTATGAATATGGTATCTTCGTACTGGCGTACCACGTCCTAACATAGTCATGAATTCAAAGATTCGGTACTTCGGTATAAATATCGTATTTTCGTACTAGCGTACCACGCCCTAATGTGGTACTGCGGTACGAATATAATATTTTCGCACCAGATTATCACGACCAAACGTGATACTCCGGTATGAATATGATGAGTTCTTACCGGCATACCATGACATCGCGACATCTAACCTTGGTACGTTAGTACGAATATTGTGTGTTCGTACCAGTTGTACCTGATATATTAGTACGAATGGTTTATATTATAGTACCATATCCTAAACTATTTTTTACCTTCTTTTTTTCAAGGTATAATTGACCTACAAGAGGTATGAAGTAACTCAAAAAATCGGTCATAGTGTCCTACAAGAACTCGAGAAATCAATATTTTGGCTGGGAGCATCTATTCTTTCAGCACGGATGAAAGAGTACTTACCGTAGGGATGAAGCTGGATTAAGGATTAGTGAATAAACACTTCTTATTTATAAATAATTTGTTACAATTTCTGATTTGTAAATATGTTTCTATACAATACTAGTATTATTAGTATGTATGCTCTAATTTATCAATTTGTCAAAATTGTATGTATTTTGTAATTTATCTAATTTAGATATGTAGTTTCTTGGTACAATTGGCATCAATGAACCTATTAGGCCAAAAAAATTAATTTCACCGGAACATTCCAAAAATAAAAATAACAAACGTGTTATACAATTGAAAATAATTATCAAACAAATTCTCGTATATATTGTTATTTCATATTCCTCCATGTGCAACAATAAAAAAAAAGATGGTCTCGGATGCATGAGAATAATACAGGTACTCTTGGTACGAACAAACTCGATATAACATATTTCGTATCACCGTACAGAGGCATGTAACATGACATGTTGGTACGAATAAGCGTACATCATGTGTGTGCACATTCAATTCTGGTACAAAAGCAAGAATTCAATGATTCGATTATTCAGTACAAATATCTTAATTCCGTAATCAGCGTATACGCCCTAATGTGGTACTCTGGTACGAATATGATATTTTCGCTCCAGTTTACCACGGCTTAACGGAATACTCCAGTACGAATATAGTATTTTTGCACTAGTGTGGTACTCCGGTACGAATATGTTGTACTCCGGTATGAATATGGTACTCCGATCCGGCACTAATGTGGTACTCCTGGTACGAATATGTTGTCTTCGTACCGGCGTAGCATGTATTAACGTGATTGTGATGTAGAAAATACGAAAAGAGAGAAAAAATGAGCAGAAAGATAAATGGAGAAAGATAAAAATGCAACTGAAAAGTGATAGGAGAGAGAAAATAAGTTGTACATGTACATGTTATTATCCTACCTCAATCGCAATTCAAGCTTCCTCAATTAATCTTCGTACCCTATACCACCAACCGGTATTGGAATATACTCTTTTTGTCCACCCTCGTATATGTTGTTATTCCACACTCCACCATGGGCAACAATCAGAGAAGAATGCCTTGTCTGCATGAAAATAAAAAAAGACAGATAGGTCAGGTACTCACAGTACTAACGTAACAAACTGACATATTTCGTATCTATATCATTATGAATTCGTACTGATGGTCCCTGAGCTAGGTATTTGGTGTAGAGGGGGGTGAATACACCAAATAGATTTCTGAAAACTTTTTCAAGTTAAATAACAGAGTTGGTGAGCTCAGTTATTGATCCAGCTGAGGAGGGTCAGCGGGGTAAATAACTCAGCTGGCGGTGTGGAATGTGGTGGTTTGAAAACTTAGTTCGGTTACTTAGAAAAACTCAGCTTGAAAAGATTAACTTTAAGTTTCAGCTTAGTCAAGTTGTGCAACTTTCAGAAAGACACAGTTGTGTATGCAGTTTTGATCAAATATGTAATGTTATGAAAGAGTTAGTACAAAACTAAATTTAAAGAGACAGAAAAGAGCACACGATTTTTACGTGGTTCGGAGTAACACCTCCAACGTCCACGACCAGGTTTACTGGTAATCCACTACCACTTGGTTTCTAAGTACCAAGCAACATCACAACTCTAACCCGAGCTGTGTTCCAACAGTTTGCGGGCACTGTCAAGCCTAACCTTTCGCCTTACGGCACCGAAAAACCTTACACACTTGAATTTCCCGCTTCAAGCAAGCGTTACCTTGACCTAACCTTTCTGGGTAAAGAGGGGTTTGGTTTGGGGTTCCAACTGTGAACGAGTTCTTACAATTAAGAACTTTAGAGTATGATGAACTCGTTCGAAATCTAGGCTTTAAGATATACAAAGATTTTGGCCTAGGGATCAGACGAAAAACTAAGCAGATTCTGAACTATAAACACTTTAAGATAAAGTGTTCTTTGATCTATGTAGAACTGCTTGAGCGCTTTTGAAAGATTGATGATTTCAGAGAATGAAAGCTTGTAGAGAGTTTTTCTTATTTGATCCTGAGGTTGAAGACGGGTTTATATAGGTAGAGATTCAAGACTAGCCGTTGGAGGAGCCGTTTGAATCTTACCTACTCTTCTTAAATTCGAAATCTATCGTTGGGCGATTCTGCACATGTCTTCATTTGTGTCACATCCTAGGTCCTGAAGTCTAGGATGCTGATTCGGCAATCCCTCATTGGTCGAGCATGTTGATTTCCTCTGACGCCAGGATCGTCTGCCTTTGGAGCTGGCTTTTGAATTCAGAGCTGGATTTGGCAAACTGACTTGAAGTGATGTCTTCAGAGTTAGTTCCCTTTGATCTGTACAGCTGGACCGGCTGTGTTTTGAACTCAGCTCGAATTCTCTTCAGCTTGATCATGCTCTGCTGGAGGACTCAGCTGAAGGTTAACTCCTGTTGTCTTCCACTAGCTGACTCCTGCTGTAGACACAGCTAGGTCGACTGTTGTCTTCCGCTTGCTGACTCCTGCTGTAGACACAGCTGGGTCGACTGCTGTCTTCCGCTTCCTTATCCTATTTTGACAGCACTAGTTTTGGTATCAAATCAAAACCTTATAATTTTCCCAACAATTTTCCCCTTTTTGATGATGCCAAAACCTAACTGAGACAACTTATGACGCAGAAAAACTTGTGTTTTATTAATGTATGAAAATCCATTAAAACACATGAAAAAGAAAGAACGAAAAAAAATCTTCAATTCTTCAATCCCAGTTGACTGGGTCTTCTCTTCTTCATCAAGTCTTCTTTCTTTTGACTCGTCTCTTCTCCAGTTGATTCTGATTCAGCTGGTTCCTCTAGCTCAACAGTTTGCCTCTTCTTTGTCTTATTCTCTTCCCCCTTACTTCCCCATTTTTTGGCATGATCAAACAAGGTGGGAGAGATACACCATCGGCTGTTGCGATGTTTTAGTTTGGCGAAACTGTGGTTTTCAGCTCTGAGCAGCGAGGTCTGGAGTCTAGGTGGCTCAGCTGTTGTATTAGCTGGCTATTCTTCAGTAGCATTAGCCTCAGCTGTGATTGCAGACACAACGTCCTTAGCCTGATTCAGCTGGGACGGTCCAACTGAGTGCTTGGAGGGATGAGTTGGCACTGGAGATAACATCTTCTGAGTCGGGCACAACTTCATTCCTTGCAATTTTGCTTCTTCAGATTCATTAGATTGAATGAGAAAGTATGATTCAGCACTTGAGGGACTTGAGTATTTCCCTTCCACTTCGAAGTGGTGGGTAATGGGTTCAGCTCATATCATCATCATCCAGCTACAAGTGATCATCGGCTGGGTGATGTTTTCCACTTGAGCATGGTGTAGGGGCTTGAGCAACTTTCATCGGAAGATCTCGAAGCTGGTGTCCCTGTTGAGCTGAAGGAAATTGAGGAGAGGCCGGTTGAAGTATTCCATGTCGTGGGGTTTAAGCTTAGTTGACCAGCTGGAATACTTTGTTGTGGTGTTGATGATGACGATGTTCACGCTGGCACATGAACTTCTTCTCCATCGTGAGAAACCACCGCTTGTGGGCCTTCTGCTCCTCGGAGAGTAATCACGAATTCTCTCATAATGTCAGCTAACTTCTCGGCTGACTGACTGAGCACCTTTGACTTGAGTCATCTGTTTGAAGACGGTGCTTCAGCATGTTTTGTCTCCTCAAGTTGTTTCCGATTCCCAGCTGGGACGGAAATAGATGCATGCTGCTTTGTCTCCTGCATCTTTTTCTGTGCCTCCTGTGACGGAACAAGAGCTTTGACATGACTGCTCTTGAAGACTCCGGCTTTATCAACATCTGGTCCAGTTCTGTTGTCGTTGATTTTTGCATCCCAGTGAGTTGTATGTCCCGTTCTCACTTTTATTTTGAGAGAAACAGTGGGGCGGATGGGGTCTTTTTCCTTTGACATTCCCAGAAAGATTTCTGCACCTTCATGGTGAATGACGTTGTTGAGCTTTGTAGTTTTCCACTACGTTGGACCGGATCTGTCGATGGGCTTCACCTTCTTCTGGAACTCTGTCTTCTTGAGGTTCCCGAGAGTTAAGCAACTCTTATCTTGAAGCTTTGACAGATTCTTCAAGTTTGATTGGCTTCGGGAGATATCTTTCTAGATTCCATGTTCTACTTCTGCAACTTTGGTTAGTAGAAATAAATAATACCAATTGATGGAAATAAGAAAGAATGTCGAAAAACTCTTTAGGGTTGATGCAATGTTTTACGTATCACTTCTAGCATATTTATATTGCTGATTTGATGAATGGTCGATCAAGATTTATCGATTGATAAGAAGATCTATTACTGGGAGTGATTCTCGCCTCATGTCAATTTCTTGTTCAGACATTGCGAGTTCATGTGTGAGAGATGATGGTTGGGGCACTTTGACCTTTTGCCTCGAAACTCCCATGATTCAGTTCTTTGCAGACTTTTAATTTAATTTGATTAGATATGACAAGATATGATTTGACTGAAAACAGATTGAGTAGGTGTAGTTAATGTTGTTGCAAACTTCTCAGATGATCATTGTAGTCAGCTGAAACCTCGGTTGAGTGGGTGTGCTGGGTGATTCTTATTCCAGCTGGTTCCCCCTCAGCTGAATAATACTTCAATTTCAGTATCTGGTTTAGCTGGATTCTTCAATGACCAGTGACGTCGATTCTGAATTCCATCTGTCTGCTTCCATTCAGCTGGGTGAAGCATCGTCTGGGTTGAGTAATCCAAGTAATCCGCATAGCATTTTGAATCTTGCTTCTATCAGCGGCTTTGTGAGTATATCAGCCCGATGTATGTCTGTGTGAATTTTCTCAACAATCACATCCTTCTTTTCCACGTGATCTCTGATGAAATGATGGCGTACGTCCATATGCTTGCATCTTGTGTGAAGTACTGGATTCTCTGAAATAGCAATCGCACTTGAGCTATCACAGAAAATTGAAACTTGTCCAGTTTTCACTTCATAGTCATCCAGCTGATGTTTCACGGAAGAATTTATGCGGAAGAAGAAATTTTCCAAATGGCCATATATTCTGCTTCTGTTGTGGAAGTTGCGACACACGTTTGATTCTTTGAAAACCATGAAATCAACTTACTTCCTAAGAACTGACAAGTTCCTAAAGTTGATTTTCTGTCCAACCGATCTCCAGCGAAATCTGAGTCTGAATATCCAGTCAGCTGTAGATTGTCTTCAGTTGGGTATCACAGCCCAACATTCTGAGTTCCTTTGAGATATTTGAGAATGTTCTTGGCTGCTTGCATGTGTGCTTCCTTTGGATCAACTTGAAATCTGGCACATACTCCGACTGTGAATGAGATGTCTGGACGACTTGCTGTTAGATACAGCAGGGAACATATTATCCCTCTGTATTTGCTGGAATCAACTGCCTTCCCTTCAGTTCCTAGTTCAATCTTCCAGTTGGTGTTCATCGGAATCTTTACAGTTCTGCTGGATTGAACTCCATACTTGGCGATCAAGTCTTTCACGTATTTGGATTGATTTATGAAAATCCCTTCTGCTGATTGCTTGACTTGAAGTCCTAGGAAGAAACTCATTTCTCTCATCATGGACATTTGGAACTGCTCTGACATCATTTCTCCAAATCTTTGCCATAAGAAGTTTGATCTTGATCCAAAGATGATGTCGTCTACATAAATTGAACAACCAGGATGTCTTCTCCTGACTTGATGGTGAAGAGAGTTCTGTCTACTGAGCCCTTCTTGAATCCTTTGGATACAAGGAAATTTGACAAAGTGTCATACCAAGCTCGAGGTGCTTGCTTCAATCCATAAAGCGCATTCTTTAGCTTGTAGACTTTGTTTCATTCTACTTCAAATCCTGGAGGTTGTTCGACGTAGACATCTTCTTTGATTTCTCCATTTAAGAATGCACACTTCACATCCATTTGATAGACCTTGAATTTGTGATGTGCTGCATAAGCGAGAAAGAGTCTGATTGCTTCCATTCGCGCTACTGGAGCAAATGATTCTTCGAAGTCAATTCCTTTCTGCTGAGTGTAGCCCTTGGCAACCAGTCGAGCTTTGTTTCTGATGATGACTCCCAGGGTATCCAATTTGTTCTTGAATATCCATTTGAGTCCTATGACTTTGACTCCTTCAAGTCTGTCGACCAATTCCCAGACACAATTTCTGAGGAATTCGTTCAGCTCTTCTTGCATGGCATTAGTCCAAGGCACGCTCTTCAAAGCTTCGAGAATTGATTGAGGCTCTGGCACTTGAGCTACGTAACACGCCATTAGAGCTGTATCTTCATCATAAACCGTCAGTTCTAGCTCTACTGAGAGTTGAGCTGTGTCAGCTGCTTCTTGATGATCCGATGAAGCTTGAGCAGCTGAGCTTCTGGTTTTGACTTGGTCGGATGGTTCTCCAATGATTGCTGATGATGAATGATCTTCAATCCATCTTCTCCTTTTACGAATTTCTTCTTCCAGTTGATTGATGCTTGAAGTGGCTAAACTTCGTCTGTCTTGGAGTTGCTCTGGAGTTAAGTCTTGAGAGATTGAGTCTCCTTGATTTGGATTTTGAGGTGACTTCTGTAGAGGCTCTGCTGGAGATGGAGCTGGGGATTCAGCTGTGTCTGGATTTCCAGCTGATGGCGTTCTCCCTTGATTTGGCGTTGAAGGTTCTTCTTGATTTCCAGCTGGTGGAGCTTCCCGGTTGATTTGAAGTTCCTCCTCTGGTTCATCATCCCAAATTAATGGTTCGGCCAGATTCCTGATTCGATTTTCTTGAGCTCTTGTCTGAATCTGTCTTGAAGATTCTCCTTCGTTTCTTCGTTTGATAGAATCTCTATATTCGAAAGATGATTCGTCAAAGGTAACATGTGGAGTTACTTCGACCGTTTGAGTTCTTATGTTGAAGACTCTGTATGCTTTATTCACAGCAGAATAACCAAGGAATACTCCTCGGTCTGTCTTCTCGTCGAACGTCTTGAGCTGTGTCTTTCCATTGTTTAGGATATGATATTTGGATCCGAATACCTTGAAATATCCAATATATGGTATTCTATTGTTCCATAGCTCATACGGTGTCTTTCCTTGCCTTGTTGTGAGTAGGGAGCGATTCTGAGTAAAGCAAGCTGTGCTGATTGCTTCGGCCCAGAACTTCTTTGGAATGGCAGAGCTGGCTAGCATTGAGGTAGCTGCTTCTTTGAGTGTTCTGTTTCTTCTCTCTGCTACACCATTCTGCTGAGGTGTGCGTGCTGCAGATGTTTGATGTTGAACTCCGTTCTTCTCCCAGTAATCATAAATAGTTTCATTCAGAAACTCCGTTCTTCGATCTGATCTTATTGACATTATCTTGCACTCCTTCTGTGTTGACAATCTTTCCAGCAGGATAGGCAGCTTAGTCCTGGTTTCGCTCTTCTGGTACATGAATGATACCCATGTGAATCTTGAAAAATCATCCACTACGACCAGAGTATATTTTCTGCCATTGAAGCTTGCTGGAGTAACTGGACCAAAAAGATCCATATGAAGGAGTTGAAGTACTCGATCAGTTGACTGAACTGGCTTGAGAGAGAATGAAATTCTTATTGCTTTTCTTGTTGACACGCGCTGCACATATGACTTTTGTCATATACTTGATATGGAATTCCATTAGCGAGCTGGTTCCTAGCCAGTTTGTTGATTGTCTTGAAGTTGAGATGATTCAGCCGTCTGTGCCACAACCAGTTGACTTCATTGCTGCTTTTCGATACAAGACAAGTACATATTTCCTTCTCTTTTCCCTCTTAGGAGTATCTGCTTGGTTTCCCTGTTCTTCACTATGCATCCCTGTGCATCAAACTTGACAGAAAAACCGTTGTCACAGAATTGGCTAATGGAAAGCAAGTTGTGTTGCAATCCTTGTACATAAGAAACATTTGGGATTATAACATTTTTAGTTTTAAATGTACCATAACCTTTGGTTAGGCCTTTGGAGTTGTCACCAAATGTTACTTGTGGGCCTGGACGCTCGATATACTTCTGAAGTAGATGCTTTAAGTGCGTCATGTGCTTGGAACATCCACTGTCCAAGTACCATAGCGTTCTCATCGGCTCCTCAGTGATGCGTCGATTCCATGCAACCTATACAAAAGATCAAGATTTAGGTACCCAGTTTTAATTGGGTCCTTGTGGGTTAGACAGAGATCCTTTGACGACCCAGATCTGCTTGATGACTCGAATTGGGTCATTTGATCTGATAATTCTCCCAGCAGAGTCGATATACACATTCATTGTGTTCTTCGGTTGTTGCTGGCGGGATCTTGATCTCAGTGTCTTCCCGTCTTGATGTCTTGATTTCTTTCGGTTTCCAGCTGTGTACCTAGCTGAGACGTTCCTTTGTCTCTGGTGTCCCATGTGATGCTGTGGTTGGAAATGATTATCCAGCTGGTACTCATGTGAGTTATATCCAGCTGGGTATCTCTGATATCTCGGTTGATATCGTTCAACGTGTTGTTGATGTTGCTGGTATCTGTAAAGTCCAGCCCGTTGTCTTTGTTGAGGTTGAGTACGTTGTTGTCTGAGTTGGGCTTGAGGTTGTCTCACAACTGGCCTTTTTTATGCATGCTGTGTCCTTGACGGAGCTTGAGGATGTTTCACAGCTGGTCTTCCTGACGCCTGCTGTGTCCTCAACTGTTGATGCTGAGTTGCTGGGATTGGATGTTCTTTTGCTTGTACAAACATTACCTTTGTTCCACTTGTGGAGGCAATGTTTGAGACATCCTTTGATTCATTGTATCCCAGTCCTGCTGAGTGCTGCTGGGCGTTGTGCACTAATGATCTGGTCCATTGTTGATGTGGCTTTGATGAGAGCTACTATCTTCTTAGATAGTACCTCTTCGGTGCTTTTCAGCTCAATGATCTCAGCTGACTTCTTTTCCGTTTCAGCTGTGACCTTTTCCAAATCTTCCATCAGTTGTTTCTTCTCATAGTAGAATTCCTTCATCAGCTGATCTTGTTTCACTATTTTGTCTTTTAGTGAAACAACTTCCTGTTGGAGCTGTGTTGTATCAGCTGCTTCTGATACCTTTGTCTTTTCCAGTTCCGCTTTCAGCTCGGCATTCTCACACATAATGACGTCAATGATCTCTTGAAGCTCCTTGGAATCGTTTATTACTTTCTCTACTAGACTCCAATCAGGTAACCCTGATTCTGAAACCTGTGTAGAGTGTTCGTGTGATGGTGAGGGGTTAGATAGATTTTGAGTTCGAGACATTACCTCATCTTCATCGATGCCGTCTGTTTGTCCCATGAAGCATGTATCCCAATTGTTTCAACTCTAAACACCTAGAATTGACTCGCAAGAGAACGAGGTCAATGTAGGGCGTCAAGCTAACCCAAGTCGTATTCTCAAGGAAGGCTCAACAGGGCTAATGCAACTCGTATTATTTATACAGAACAGAAAATAATCCTAAACATTCTAAACCAAGATTTTGAGAGATTAAATATTAAACTAACAAATGAGATCAAAACAATAAACGAATAAATAAATTGGACAATGAAATGGGATAAATATATTAGGATTTAGAATCTTCTCCTCGAATTCTTACCTAGCTTGTTTCTAATCAATTCCAATAATCAATCACGCGTAATCAACTTCAACATAGGACAAACATCAATTACTTTCGCTTCAATCCGTTAAACCCTAAAGACTAAATTACACGATGACGACTAATTATTAGACATGCATTTCCGATCAATCTAATGTTGAAAGAATCACGATCAAGCAATAGAATCATCTATCGATCTCATCTATCACTTAGCAATATCAAATAACGAATACTTATTCAATATAATAAAATAAATTCGTCAACAGAGGAATTAATAATTAACAAGCATGGTTCGAACACGATTCGAATATCTAAACCCTAATTAAAGAATTAGCTCAACATCGCACAATTCATCCAACAATAATTACAAGAATTCATCGATAAAATTGCAAGAAATAACGGTGAAGAAATCCTTACAATAAAACGGATATAATCCTTGATGATGATTTTTCGATTTCAAGATAATCAAAAAGAAAAGAAATGAAATAGCAGACTGCTGCTGTCGAGAATCGGATGAAATTATGATGCTGCCGCGTGAGCTACTGCGTGTTGTCTTCTCTCCTCCCCAAAAACCAGCAGCAGAGCATCAATCCCCCTTTTAAACGCGTACAGCCGTTACTCCAGTCCAGCGCTCGCTGGTTTCCACCGCCGGCTGCCTTCCAGCGCCGGCTGAGAGTGAATCCCTGAACACACCTCCAGCGGCCGCTCAAATCCAGCATCGACGGAGTTCCAGCGCTGGCTGTCTTCCAGCGGCCGCTGGAATGCTGCTGCTATGGTCATGCTGCTGCTGTCGATTCTTCGTTGTCGTAGCCGCTGCTGTTGTTGTTGTTTTACTGCTGCTTTTCAACGTCCAGCAACCGATCGAGAAGTTGTTACTGCTGATGTGTGTTGTTTGAGCTGCGTTGTTTTCTCCAAAGTATGAGAAAGAGCTGGCTGCTGCTCTCGTCTTTTCTCTCCTCGACTGCTACTGTCGTTCTTCTTAGCTAGCGATCGTTGTTTCCATCACCCACGTATTTCTTTCACTTTATTCACCACTTTTATGTTATTTCCATAACAAACTCGAGATCCTACACAAACGACATGAAAAACCAAAAAGAATAAAACAAAGCCAAAATACGAATAAAATAAACGGGAAACATAAATGCAAGCACAAAAATACGACAAACTAAACACCTAAAAATGACACAAATAACGACTAAACACCAATCAGGTTCATCATGGGCCATCAGTGCTTCTTCTTCCGAGTCTGAAAATGGCATGTTGTCATCCATTTTGTTGCACTCTGATTCTTCATCGGCGATGTAAGCTCTCCTTCTGTCAGCTGCCTTAGCTTTCAGTTGGTCTTTATCTTTCTTGGACAGCTTTGGACAATCTAGCCGGTAGTGTCCTGGTTCCTTACAGTTGAACCAACCTTCTTCTGTTCGTTTGTCAGCTGACTTCTCATCAGCTGCTGCGTACTTGTCTCTGTAAGTTCTTGCGAACTTCTTGTATTTGCCCTTGCTGGTGTTGAGTCTGTTGTAGTTTTTGACCAGCATAGCTATTTCTTCAAGTAGCTCTTCCTTGCTCATGTCCTTCTTATCCTTCTTCAACGACTCACTCGATCAGATGTATGCGGATTTTTCAGAGTTGGCTCTGAACGCAATCTCCTTTGTGCGGTGTGTCAGCTCTCCATCATTCTGATTGCTTGAAGATTCTTTCATGGTAATCTTCAAGTTGTATTCGTTGGCTTTGAGCAGGGAGTATAATCTTTCAGTTGAAAGATCACCTAAGTCACTTCGACTTTGGTGTATCACCTTATAAGTGTTCCATTCACCGTAGCCGAAAGAACTTTTAGATTCTTTTCTCGCTGGGTGTATTTCCCAGTTCTGATGGTTTCTATTTCCACCACTATATTGGAGAATCTGAGTTCCATCCCGTCGATGGACTCGTTAACCAGCTGCTTGAAGTTATCAAACTTCTGGCATGCAATTATGAATTTATTTTCCTTTATCTCCTCCGACCCTTCGCATAGCTTTGCTAGGGTTTCCCACATCTCCTTTGCTGTTTCACAGTTGATGATTTTACTGAGGTAGGCGTTGGAGACCGTTGAGGAAAATGGTGTTCCTCGCGAAGCTGTCTAGTCCAGCCTGCTTCCTTTCTTCTGAGGTGTGCTCACCCTTTGGCTTGGGAATGAGTTGATATATTGGTTGTCCACCATCTTGAGTTGGAACAAGCTCGTTCCCTTGTTTGTAGATGATGATGGGTCCGTCTGTGATGACGTCCCACATCATATCGTGATGCGCACAGAGAAAGCTCTTCAGTCTGAACTTCCATATTGCATAATCGTCTACCGAGAAGGTGGGAAGATTCCTGTTAAGATAAGAATCCATGGAAATATGCAGTATGTAATATTATGAGTTTTTCACAAAGAGGATCTGTTCAGATGACCACTGACAGATTGTCAAGAGAGATCTCTTGATACAGAAACCGCGGTCTGTTGAACCACTGCTCTAATACAATTTGATGGTCCCTGAGCTAGGTATTTGGTGTAAAGAGGGGGTGAATACACCAAATAGATTTCTGAAAACTTTTTCAAGTTAAATAACAGAGTTGGTGAGCTCAGTTATTGATCCAGCTGAGAAGGGTCAGCTGGGTAAATAACTCAGCTGGCGGTGCGTAATGTGGTGGTTTGAAAACTTAGCTCGGTTACTTAGAAAAACTTAGCTTGAAAAGATTAACTTTAAGTTTTCATCTTAGTCAAATTGTGCAACTTTCAGAAAGACACAGCTGTCTTTGGAGAGCAACTGTGTATGCAGTTTTGATCAAATATGTAATGTTATGAAAGATTTAGTACAAAACTGAATTTAAAGAGACAGAAAAGAGCACACGATTTTTACGTGGTTCGGAGTAACACCTCCTACGTCCACGACCAGGTTTACTGGTAATCCACTGCCACTTGGTTTTCAAGTAACAAGCAACTTCACAACTCTAACCCGAGCTGTGTTCCAACAGTTTGCGGGCACTGTCAAGCCTAACCTTTCAGTTTACGGGTACTGAAAAAACCTTACACACTTGAATTTCCCGCTTCAAGCAAGCGTTACCTTGACCTAACCTTTCTGGGTAAAGAGGGGTTTGGTTTGGGATTCCAACTGTGAACGAGTTCTTACAATTAAGAACTTTAGAGTATGATGAACTCGTTCGAAATCTAGGCTTTAAGATATACAAAGATTTTGGCCTAGGGATCAGACGAAAAACTAAGCAGATTCTGAACTAGAAACACTTTAAGATAAAGAGTTCTTTGATCTATGTAGAACTGCTTGAGCACTTTTGAAAGATTGATGATTTCAGAGAATGAAAGCTTGTAGAGAGTTTTTCGTATTTGATCCTGAGGTTGAAGACGGGTTTATATAGGTAGAGATTCAAGACTAGCCGTTGGAGGAGCCGTTTGAATCTTACCTACTCTTCTTAAATTCGAGATCTGCCGTTGGGCGATTCTGCACCTGTCTTCATTTGTGTCATATCCTAGGTCCTGAAGTCTAGGATGCTGATTTGGCAATCCCTTATTGATCGAGCCATGTTGACTTTCTCTGACGCCGGGATCGTCTGCCTTTGGAGCTGGCTTTTGAATTCAGAGCTGGATTTGGCAAACTGACTTGAAGTGATGTCTTCAGAGTTAGTTCCCTTTGATCTGTACAGCTGGACCGGCTGTGTTTTGAACTCAGCTCGAATTCTCTTCAGCTTGATCATGCTCACGGAGGACTCAGTGAAGGTTAACTCCGCCGTCTTCCGCTAGGCCGACTCCGTAGACACACCGGGTCGACCGTCGTCTTCCGCTTCCTTAACCTGTAGACCTAGAAAATCTAAAGCTCAAACAGGCGAGCTGGAAAATACTATTTAGGTTGACGCGATCATCTATTCGGTTGGAGAATCAGTTGGGTTTTGGTATCAAATCAAAACCTTATAATTTTCCCAACAATGTCCCCCTTTTTGATGATGCCAAAACCTAACTGAGACAACTTATGACGCAGAAAAACTTGTGTTTTATTAATGTATGAAAATCCATTACCACCACTATCTTGCATTTGTACACCGGTACGAATATGAGATTTTTGTACTATCGTAGCAATCTCTTAGATGGTACTCCGGTGCGAATATATGATTTTCGTACTATCGTAACACTCTCTTAGTTGGCACGCCGGTGCGAATATATGATTTTCGTACTATCGTAACACTCTCTTAGTTGGCATGGATCTGGTACATTCACCCGTGTACACATGCAAATAATGTAGTACTCTGGTACGAAAATCATATATTCGGATCACCACTATCTTGCATTTGTACACCGGTACGAAATGGGATTTTCACGACGGAGTGCCACACTCCACATATCAATCACGCCATCATAATATTCAAGCCAAACACTGAAATATTCACGTTAAATCGCAGGCAAACAAAAATCGAAACAACAAAAATTGAAACAACAAAATGCAGCATAAGTAATACCGATCAGAATTTGCAACATGAAAAAATGCAAAAAAATATACAGCAATCTGGAATTAAAACCTAAACCCTAAACGCAGCCTAAAAGCCAATGGAGAAGACGATCTCGACGACTATGAACGGAAAAACAAACACCGATTATCTCAACGATTATAAAAAAACACAGGAACGATATTTTGGAAATAAAAATGCAAAATCTGCCGCCGCTGCATAACGTCGGAGATGATAAACGGAAAAAAACGCCGGCGATCGAAAACCAAAAAAAACAACTAAAAAAAAGCGTGGAGGAGAGAGAAAGAAGTAGCCGACCATGGAAAGTTAGCAGAGAGAGTCAAATTCAAACAGTTAGGAGAGAGAGTCAAATCCAAAAAGTAGAGAGAGAGAGAGTTGTACTATGTTGGTGACTTTATCATAAAGTAATGGCAATATGGAGAGTTTTCCCCAAACAATGACAAAATTTATAAAAATTAAATTGGGTGACAAAATTTAGTTTTTACTATCTTGTTTGGTCATTTCACACTATTAAGTCCATTTATTTAGTCTCCTACAGTTCGTCTAAAAATTACCTTGCGGGTTTCTCTATCAAATGAGTATTAAATTATTTTTCCTTAGTGATATTGAAAATTAATAATCTTTTATTTGATGCGAGTAAATTAATGTACAATCTATGAAAATTTAAATGTTACTGATAGGGTACGTATTTTGCACATTTATTTATGTTGTTGTTCCTCGTTTTATTAAGTTTAAACTTTAAAATGTTAAATTTGCGGAAATTGATCATATTTTGTGTGTTGTGCTAGATACTAGTAGTATAATTTATTGAGATTGATGAAAAATATTGCGAACCACAAATATTGTTCGCGTTTCGAATAAAATAATTTGAAGCCCAAATTTCGAAAGTGGCCATCAGACAAGAGATTAAAATCAAGGGATTAATATCCATGCTTAATCATGGAATTGCTTGGAAGATTATTAGAATTGAATAAAAAGAAGAGGTTAATTGCAAATTAAAATATATTTTTTTATTTATTTTGCAATTTAGACATAACTTTTGAAATATTGTAATTAAATAATCAATCTTTATAATTTTACAAATTTGACTTATTTTATTTTTCCAGCCTCCGATAAGTTGATTTGGCGTGTTTATTAATGACATGAACTATATGATTATGTTATGTATATACTATACGGTTATAAAAATCTTTGAAAACAACGCCCGCCATGGATTTGTGATAATTTATATAGTATAGTCTTTTATGTGGTTATTGGTTTATTAAATCTCTTATAACGAGGTTTTTTTTTTAATTTTCTTAATGAAAAAAGTCTTTTTATGAAGAGATGGTGATGGCATTAAGTGAGCCTGTAGTTAGGCCCAAGTGCCATACTAGTCCTGTTTAGACTTGTTATGGATGTAACGTATTAGGATTTTTTTATAGTACTATCGTTTTATTTTTTCAAATTCCCAAAACGTTTCATATTAGTGCTGACATGCACACACTGGCATTGTTAAATAGTATATAATAGGTGAAGTATCTGTCCATATGTGGGTTTGCATTATATTTCAAAATCGATAATTCGATACATTATTATTTTATTTATTCCGGTTTTTTATTATTTTTGTAGTGTATACACCTAAAAATACCCCATGCCAATGAAGGTTTTTTATTTTTATTTTTATTTTTAGTTTATTTTATTATGCACACAGAATAACATACCTGCAATCACACTCATGATTTTGGGATTGAGAGTTTTTTTTTAATAGCACCTAAAATTGCCCTAGTTGATTATATTTTTATTTAAATTATTGTCAGGCAAAGAGCTATTTCCGTTTCGAGTGTGTCCCAATCAATTCATCTAAACTTTTATTTTATTTAAATTTATTTTGGGCATTCCATTTTTGACTTCGGCCCTATCATATAAAATAAGAACTTCTTTTTGTTATTGCTTTTCTTTCCTCTCCATATTGCGCTTGTGCACTTCCCCAAGATTATTACTTTATCCGATTATTTATTTTTATTTCTTCTGATGATTGGACGTAAAGACGCGAGAGTTTACAACCTTATTTGGAAAATAAATTTAACAGATAAACAGCCGATAATTTCATATCTCAATAATTAATATGATAAATTACTCGTTTCATCCATACATATCGAATCTGTCACGTCATATTTTTTATGTATGACATGCAAGTTATTACACGAAAATGAAAATTTTGCATAATGCACACTTTGAATAACTATTGCAGATTACTACATGGCTCGTCATGAAATAAATACGAGATTGAAAAATCTACCTATTTCAGATTTGCCCAATACACCAATTTAAGATCACCACATGACTACATAAGATTTCACGCTTTACATGAGGTGCGATGGTGATTGCAAATTTTAATTAATCTAATGCAATATATATGTGTGGTGTGTGTGCGTGTTTTAAAGTTTAAAATGTACTAAACATCTCCATCAAAGTAGTACTTAATTTCGATACATGTCAACTTCATGCATTGACTATATATCGATAAGACTGACTTAATTAATGTGATAGCCTTCATTTGTGACTTAAAGTATGCATTAATCTTAATCGTGTTTAAAGCTATATGTATTTGTTTCTTTCAACTTGAGAAAAGGAAAAAGAAAAAGAAAAAAAAGTTGCAAGTGTACTATAACAAGCAATTGGCAAAAGCAATTTTTGCAAGTTGCCACATAATTCCGTTATTGTTTGGCAGCAAATTAGTACTAATGTTAATTATAAATTACAAGTTAAAAACTACTTATCGTAATATATGTGAAAAGTAGTTTAAAATACAATATATATATATATATATATATATATTAATAATATCTTGATTTTAATTAGCGAAAATTTAAACTTTATTAACCAGATTTTCATTAATTTTACATAATTGAAGACATTAATTATTTACATTAATTTTCGATGGAAAAGTATGCGTGTGTGTGTCTTCAATCTTCATCATCTCTAAAGTTTAAAAACAAAACCAATAATCTCATGAAAGATATCCCTCTGTCCTAGGACTGTAAACGAGCCGAGTCGAGCCGAGTATTGGTCTGTTCAAACTCGACTCGTTTAATTAAATATTCGTTTGCTCGAGCTCGACTCGAGTTTTTGCCACTGTGATCGAACTCAACTGGTCCAAAATTAGTGAGCTCGAGTTCGACTCGTCAAATACTCGATAACGAGGTATTCGAGCTCAAGCTCGAGCTCGAGCCGGACTCGTCAAGAACTTGATTATATTTAAATTTAGCTCGTCAACATATTAATCGAACTCGAGCTTGCTTAAAGCTTGATACTCTAAAATTAAATTTGTTAGTGTTGTCACTAAATAAATTAATAAAGATCATACTACATTTCAAAACCGATATATAATATAATAAGATATCATTATATCAACATGGTGGAATTAACCAAGGCAGGAAGGATGAAAGCATTCCAAACATTCAAAAACTAATCCACCAAAATTTCAAAATATATAGTGCTTCACTGCACTTGAAATGATCAAACAAAAATCTCATTTTTTTTATTTTATATACAAAACTCAATTATTAGACTCGCGAGCAAGCTTGACTAAAACTCGTTGGTAGGCTCGCGAACATACTCGATAATAGGCTCGAGAACATGCTCGATTAAATACGAGCCAAGCATGTTCGCGAGCCTCTCTAGTCGAGCAACACAATGCTCGAACTCGACTCGATAAACTTATCGAGCTCGATTATATACTCGAACTCAACTCGATTAGTTTACGAGTCGAGTGTCGAACGAGCTTTTTTCGAGTCGATCGCCTAGTAGCTCACGAACGGTTTGACTCATTTACAGCCCTACTATGTCAAGTTTCAAAAAAGAAAACAATTAACTCTTTAAAAGTGATGAGACCTATACATTCTCTATATTTTTACCCTTCTCCTTAATAACCATGCACAAAAGAAACAAGACATTAATAATGGACGTTGGGAGTAGTAATTATTCTTGTTGGGTGTTTTTCAACTAAACTAAGAATGAAAAAAAAAACATATCAATTATAGTATTAAGTAATTTTATGTTGTTCTAAAAAGAAATAGTTTGATGTTAATACTTAGCTTATTTATGGTTTATTAACATTTAATTTCCCTTTTTCACTCAAAACTCGACAAAACACGCCTAGTCGCCTACTAAATGACAGGGAACTACTACCTCCGTCCCATGATAAGTGGCCACATTCTTTTTGGAACGGGTATTAAGGAGAATGATGTTTAAAGGGTAAAAAGATAAAAAATGGTGGAGCCCACAACTTTTTTGTGAGAGAGACATATTTCCTTATAAGAAAAGTGGCCACTTATCCCGGGACAACCCAAAAAGGAAATGTGGCCACTTATTGCGGGACGGAGGGAGTAAAATATTTGATTTTCTTGACTATGGAAAAATTAATGATCGGAATACACGAACATATATACTTAGGCCGAAATTCCTTTTTGGATTTTGTATGAATCTTGGTCTCAAAATCAGAGTTGTGGTGGTGGGGGTGGGGGGAGGTAGAATGTAAAATGTAAAAACCGACCAACAAGAAAGAGGTGAAGCGATGGTAGTTACAAATCATGGAAGCTTATTGTCACCTCAAAAGTCAATCAAAATTCTCTATATAAGTAATGTTTTTTTATGTCATTAAAGTACAGTCATATATAATAATAAAATAATTTCATTTCTCATAAATATTATTTTATCGATAATATTTAATATACTGATCTCGTATAGTCGAAATCTGAAGTGGAAAAAGGTTTTGTACACTAGTCTTAACTAAAATCAAAAGCTTGACAAACGAGTCGAGCTTGAAACCAACAAACCAACAATAATATACACAAAAAAGGGACTTAATTAATTTGCAGGCCTTGGTACTCCACTTTAAATAAAGTAACTAACTTCAAGAAGAAGAAAAAAATATTTTTAAACGCTCCTAATTAAACTAATCTTCATCAAGAGTTTATCATTTCATAGTTAGAAAATAAAATAATTAAGAGAATGGCGGAATTAAATAATTGATAATAATGGTAATAGAGAGGATATATGTTTTTAATAATTTCTCAAAAAGGCAGAACCATAATGGATAGAGTCGTAGATACTTTCAATGAATCTGATAAATGTTGCAGCTTTAGGTACTATGAATTTTGTTTTTGGGGAAAAATAAAAGAAAAAGGAAACCGCATTCAATTCTCACAAAAAAATTCATCCCCACCTAGCTACAAACCCTACTATTTTCCAATTATTTATCAATTGTTTTTCCCATTCCATAAATAAATATATGTATGTTCAGCATCAATATTTTTTCAATATTATTTTTGGCATTACACGATATATTAAGTATTCCATTCCGATTATCAACTGTTTTAATCTCGCATTTTAATTCTATCGATTGGTACTCGAATCATTTATATTGAAAAGAGATGAATTATGTGAATAAATAGTGCATGAACAATGAAGGCTCTATACTACAATGTAAGAGAGAAAGGCAAGAATTAATTAAGCAAAATTTAATATATATATATATATATGGGGAAGGATCATATATATTTGAGATTGAAAGAAACAAGATTAGCATTCTAATACATCATGATCATATAAAATTACATTTCCACATATAATAACATAATATTATTAAGATATGATAACATGGGCCTAGTAATTAAAACTCATTTAAAGTCAAAAAAAACACTTGAAAACAACTTCCAACTATCACTGCTAATACTAGAAAAAAAAAAAACTATCACTGCTAATACTAGTGTATAGATATATATATATATATATAGACATGCTTCCACACAAGTTTTTTTTTTTTTTCCACTTTTGGTCCACTGATTTTTCACAATCAGCACATTACATCCTTGAGAAGCTTGTACCTGCGGGGGGAGGGGCGCGGCGAGGGAGTTTTTCCGGCGGCTTTCTCTGTGGCGGAGGCGCCTTCGTCGCGGGGTTGGTGCTTGATTTTGTCGCCGGAGTAGGCAGACCTTACTTCATTATTAATTGCATGCTTATTATGATTATGATTCCTGGTTGATGTTGAATTTGGTTGCCTTGATGATGAGGATAATGATAGGTTCCTTTCCTCGCATTGGCACCAATCGCAAATCTCGATCGCCTCCGCATATTCGCTGTAGTAGTTGCTGCAGTAGCTGCGGAATTCCATTTGTGTGAAACGAATTGAATTTTCGGACGAAATTGATATATTATTAAGGAATTGAAGAAGATAAGAATGATTATGAAGAAATAATTAAGAGGGGTGGGGGTGGGTTTCAGTTTGGGAGATGAGCCAAAAGATGAAATCCAATCATGGGATATTAGTGGAATAATGATGATGATCATCGCAAAATATGCATGCTTATGAGATGAAGAAACGCACACATGTCTGTTTAGAGAGAGAGAGAGAGAGAGACGTACGAGTGTTGGAAGCGGTTGCGGCACTTGGAGCAGCGGAAGAGCTTGTCCGGGAACCCCACATCTCCACACATACAACACACAGTCTGGAGATCCACCATTTTTTTTTTCTTTTTTTCTTTTTTGTCTTTTCGATGGGTTTGAACAAGAATCAAGAAATCTGAGAACCACAGAAGAAATTAAAGAGAAAAAGATGTGAAGAGAGGAGAAGTAAAAGGTAGTGGTGTCTTCAAGTCGGTATGCGCATCTCTCGCATATATGTAGCGCGCGCGCACACACACACACATATATATATTGTATACGTATAAGTGTGTGTGTGTGTGGGAGAGGGGGAGAGAGAGAGAGATACAGGTAGACCACAGGTTGCTTGCAGTCGTTTTCAGTTAGAGAGAAATTTGTGAGCTTTGTATGAATATGGAAAATGACAGCTTTATCCCTACTGATGCTGGGCTTTGCTTCGTTTCCATCTCTACGACCATCTTTATTTATTGTTGGTTTTTGAGAGAGAGAGAGAGAGCGCCCTCAAACTCCTCCACGGCGCGTGAGATTCAATTTTTGGGCTTTTTAAGAAAGACAGAAAGATATTTCAAACTATTTGCATTAAAAAAAAAAACAGGAGGAGGGTACACGGTACAGACACTGAGGTGTTGTACTTGTACGCGGTTGCGAGATGATTTTGTATGATTCACAAATCACAAGTACGTAAAAGTAAAAAAATGGTTTGAGTTTAATGAACACAATTTAAGGGGCATGTTGACACATGTTATAAAAAAACCATTATGCAAGCATGATATTTTACGGTAGACTACTAATTAAATATTCCTACAACAAATCAATTTGATTATTTGAAGATATTATTGCAATTAATTAATGGAATACGCGTGGAGCAAAATGATCCAACCAAATTTATCAAATCAAATTACTTTTGATATTTTAATTAGAGTAAAAATTTCAAATAACCACTATGGATAGTGGAAAATAAAAGTTATCCAAAATTTAATTTAACATAAATTCTGTCAGATTTTGAGATTTTTGGACAAATTAATCCTTTTCCTCTTTTACAATCAAATTTCACTCACACACTCTCTCTCTCTCTCTCGTCCTCCCTCTTACACTGAAAACTCTAACTTCTGCCTCTCTACCACTGACGATCATACATCACGACGACGCCGCCGCCGCCGCCGAAATTAGATCCAAACATTCCGGCGATCCCAACCACAAAACCTTAGATCATACATCACAACACGTCGATCCCAACCACAAACCTTAGATCTAATCCCAAATCAAACGCCAAAACATAGATCTGATGGTCGATCTGTTACAGAAAAGTAAAAAACTAGATCCAGTCATGGCGGCGCCGATTTAGAAAATCGAGAGCAGAAATCATGGTGAGATTGGTACAAAATGGATTCATTCGTACCACTCGTACCAATTTATGGTGCGCCACTAGTTGGTACGAAAGGGACGAATGAGTTCATTCGTCCCTCTCGTACCAAATTATGGTGCGTCACTAGGTGGTACGAACGGTACGAATGGATTCATTCGTACCACTCGTACCATAAGTTATGGTGCGCCACTAGTTGGTACGAATGGGACGAATGCATTAATTCGTACCAAGTAACGCATCACAACTAGTTTGTATGAAGGGAACGAATGGCTTCATTCGTACCTGTCGTACCAAGTTCACCAGAATCTGCTACTATTCTAAATAACGAGCAGTAGCAAAACTGCTGCAGAAATAGCAGTAAAAATACCCAACAAACAACCCTCATCCCAAGCACAAAATCAAGCAACATGTAATCCCACTCCAATAAGAAATTCAATCATAATCGGAAGATGATTGGAGGCAACTCGCGCATACACATACAACAATTTCACCGACAACATGAATATCCTGAGCCCTAAAACTAAAAAATGACAGGAATCGAAGGGATTGCAGCGGAGCAGAAGAAATACTCCGGCGAGTACTTGAAAAAGCAGGAGACGGAGAACATGGAGGGGCTGGAGATGACGGCGAGGCACCAGGAGTCCAATTGATTTTGGATCCGTGAAGAATCTAGGAGGGCGAAGGATTTGGAGCAGAAATGAAAGAGGCAGATACACCGTGGTGGTCGGCGATGGTGAGGTGGAGGTGGGGGAAAGAGGCGTCGGTGTCGAAGAAGAGGGTGGAGGATTTGGAGCTGAAATCAAGGAGGTATATGCGAGCTACGGCGAGGTGAAAGTGGGGAGAAGAGGCGGCGGCGGATGAAGGTGGGGGAGCGGACGACGGTGATGAAGACGGAGGCGGAGGCGGACGACGGACTATGGCAAGGGGAAGGTGGCGGCAGCGGAACACAAGGGAGAAAATCGATGGTGGATATGGAAATTAGAGAGAGAGAGTGAGAGAGATAGAGAGAGAGAGAGTATAGAGGTTACAGAAAATTACGGTGGAGATGAGAGAGAAAGGTGAGGTTTGAGTTTATTTCTTTATTTAGGGGTATTGTTGTCTCATCACTTTAAAATCTGCTAAAATTTATAACAAATTAAGTTTTTGACAAGTTTTATTTTCCACTATCCATAGTGACTATTTCACATGATAAACTCTTTTAATTATTTATATTTATTTTATGTCTACGCACGTAGCATATTATAATAAATAAATACAAATACACAAAACAATTTGAAATAAGGGTTGTAATTCTCTATAATATATATATTCCGATTCGTTAATAGAGCTACACATCATACATATTGTATATGTATGTTTGTGTATATATATCCCATAAAATTAATCCCACCTATTTTCACACAGATAAAAACAATGCATTTATTTTTATATGAAAAATACATAATTTATACATAATTATTTTATTTCCCCTTATTTATTACTGTAATAATCATTTACACGTTTTCAAAAGGAAGTGAAATTTATGTTTGAATAAGGTTATATTAGTAAAACATGTTGTAATACAATTGCAAATTAAGTAAGTGGATTATATTTTGGAATATCCCAAAAAGGCATAAAAGACTAATTTTGTGGGACAAATGGAAGTATTTTTTTTTTTTTTTGAGGTAGGAAGTATATTTTTATAATTGGTGAACTTTACGTATATATCATTTTTATGTTATTTCACGTGAATGCTCCCATAAAATAAAATACTATAAAGACATCGAAAATTCACCTGATTAGATCACTTTGATATTTCAAATCTCAAATAAATATTTTATTTTATGTTATCATGTTTATTATAACAAGGAAGTCTCCTATGCAACCTAGTGGTTGGACACCTTTGTCTACTTAATTAGTGTGTTCAGTATTTCGGATTTCTCTCTAATCAACTTTGGACCCATGGTCCATGAAGAATAAATCTCCAAAATATAAACCCTATGGAAATTGTCAAAAGTCCTTGGAGAATTTAGGAAATGTATAACAAATTGACATGAAGAAAATCAACTTTGCATTTCAGGGGAAGGGAAAAATGGAAATGGAAATTGAAATGTAAGAGTTTTGACATTTTGTTGGGATCAATTTCATTATCTCCTATAATTGGCCCCCGGGACAAATCAAGACAATTGAAATAAAGGTCTTTAAGCCGAAAGTCGACTTTACGATTATTTGCAAAATAAGTCTCTTTATTTTAACAGGAATCAGAGTTTTGCAGAGAACCACGTCAGATCTGGCCAAATCAGAGTCAAAATCACGGTCAAATCCATTCTCAAAGGTTCGGAATCTACCTAAATCAAACGTGAAGAAGATCAAAGTCAGATCTGAAGACACATAGTAGACTTGAAGACACATCATACGTGCCAACAAATAACAGACTTGGCAACAAACAGCAGCTGTGAGAGCCAAATCGCCAAAATTGAAGGACAGATAACACGCGTAGACCAATTGTTCTTTTTTCCTATAAGGTGTTTTCCCACTAGTTTTCACCTTATAAGTTTTTACGGAGGCTTTCGCCAAATTACCTTGCTAAATGAGCTTTTTGGTGTTAGATTTAACTTGATAGATTTAATTTATCCCCTATAAATAGGGATCTCATTGTACATATTAGGTATGATTCTCTTACTTCTTCAATAACACTCTTTACTTGGGCAAAAATTTTCAATTCTTATGCAACTTTCTTTCTCTACATTCAATTCCATTCAAATTCAAATCTTATTTCACTCATATGAGCGATTTATTCATGTTTCACAAATTTGTATGTTGGTCTGTTAATTTGGACGAAACACTTCTCATGCAATTATCTTTAATATATATATATGTATATATATATATATATATATATATATATATATATAGAACAGAAACATATATAGGGGTTGTTGGTCCACATATAAAATATTTTTCTCGTAAAAAATAATAAGGATGCGTTTTATATACTAAAATAATGTATTATTACAATATACTGTCATAATAATGCATTTTTGATTTACTACAATGCATTGTTACGATAATGCATTCCATGTTCAATTATAATACACCGGTCAATGACAATCGTTGATCTACAGAGATCAATGGTTCTGATCGCTTCTTATTTCTTACAGGAAAAGGCTTTTTACATATGATCTTTTCCCAACATATATATACATACATACATACATACATACATATATATGAGATGGATCATATAAGAATGTATTTTAACCTAAGAAATAGGAATAGATCTCCACCATAGATCTACAAGGAATGGAGGGTCAGATCTGACCAGGGTCAAATCAGGTCGGACTCGGGTCAAACCGGATCTGATCCGGGTCAACGGGTCGGACCCCGGTCAACCCGTTGACTTTTTAATTTTTTTTATTTTCGAATTTTTTTTAATGGTCAGATGATATGCACCATCACGTGTAATGAGATGCACCGCACTGTGTAATGAGATACACCACTAAGTGTATTAAGATGCACCATTTTTTAATTTTTTTTAATATTCTTTTTCACTATTTTTATTTTTTTATTTTTTTTAAAGTTTTTTTTTTCAAGAGTCGAGCGAGGGGAGCCGAAGGCCTCGGAGCGAGCTAAAAAATATTAATGTTGTCACAATCATTATCTATAAATTAAAATCGGAGCCGAAGGCGGAGAAAAATAAAATTGAAATTCGTAAAAGTCAATGAGACGCACCACATAGTGTATGAGATAAACCTCCATATATTATGAGATGCACCACAATGCATTTTGAGATGCAGCCTATGTGTAATGAGATGCACCACCATGTATAATGAGATGCATCACAATGTGTAGATGCACCACAATGTGTAATGAGATGCACCACAACATGAAATGAGATGCACCACACAGTATATTGAGATGTACCACACTTTATAAAAAAACGAAAAATCAAAAAAATCAAAAAAAATTGGAAAGTCAACGGGTTGACCCGGATCTGACCTTGTTTGACCTGGGTCGGATCTGACCCTCTATCCCTTGTGGATCAAAGGTTGAGATTTATTCATATTTCTTACTTTAACGAGTTTTTTCACTAGAACCACTCCATATATATATATATCTACGAAATATATTAATCAACAAAAAAAAAGTCTAGGAATTATACGCCTTTATAGTTTGACCATTTTAATGTACCTATCGTCTTTTCCTCAAAAAAAAAAAAATTGTACCTATCGTCTGAGTGTTCAATGGTCCTCACTCTAAAATCTAAATACTAATTCTCACCTAACAAGTTTTTGAAAATGTATAGGAGTATACGAAAATATGCCTAATTATAATTTCCTTAAATGGATCATTCTAATTAGATATAATTAAAATGGTCCAGACCCTTAGTTTGAAAACTTTGAAATAGGCATTTATTAGTATTAATTAATATATTGAGAAGGCGCATTGTCAAATACGGAAGGTATGATACACGCGCTAGAAGTGAGAATACGTTTTGAGAATTCAGGCATTAAACCAAGAAGTATGGAGAGGTAAAAGGGTAACTACGATTTATCCTCAAAAGGCAAAACCAGTCAACTTCAGTCTCATCACATAGTTGGGATGTATTTGTCATTTAATTATTTATTTTTTTTGGGGAATTTACATAATAAATAATTAAATATATCACAATTTTACACTAGAAACCTTTTTTAAGCATGGTGGTCGACAACACCATCATTGTGACAAGAAATTAGACCCTTTTTCAGTAATTCGATTAGAAGTATAGCTGAAATTATATTTTTCTTCTTTTTTCCGATTAATGCTTTCTTATTTTGGGGGTTTTATTTGACGCCCGCCCGCTTTTTTTTTTTTTTGAAGCCTACTTTTTTTATTAGAAAACGAAGAAATGATTTCTAATTTTTTTAAAAAAAATTCCATAGTTTTATTGAACCTATCTCAAGCTACAGAATAAATGTCTTTTTCTCTAAATAAATTGCATGTTGTAAACGATATCATATTAATTACTTTGTTGAGATTAATTAAAGAAATTATGTAAGTTACAGATTAATTAATACTGAAAGTTGAATGTCTATTTGTAATTAAGTTCATTAGCACTGTCGATGTGATCGAAAATTCTATCCAAACTGTAATGTAAAATATTTGTTTATTTTGAAAGGGAGAGCGTGGATCTGATAGGAACTCATCTTTATATAAGTCCGTAGTCATGCATTTTTATCAATTCGAAAATGCACAAAATGTAGCACTTTAATGGACAAACATGACAAATGATAAATTACAGTAACTTAATGCACAAATATTTAATACATTTTTAATGCACAACGTGCAATAATTTAATGCTCTAATTAAATATCGACAATACATAAAAAGTATCAAGTGATAAAAAAATTTCATTAACATATGTTTCTGCATTAAAATAATGCAATTTGTGGATTAAACAATGTGATAAAAATGCATGATTCATACGGACTCATATAGAGATAAGTTGATCATTTCCTTTGAAATGGAATTATAAAGTTTTTTAATTTAATAGCTTGCATGCACTATTTATACAATTGTGATTCAAGTTTACATTTAGGCTTAATGAAAAAGGCATTTACCTAATTTAATATCATAAATATCTCAATGTAAATGTCGCCGACTTATTGAGAGTTTTAGATAATGACATGATTATGCGCGTGATTATAATATTTTAATTATGGTACTGAAAAATCATGAAAGATTTGATACGAGATAATATATATAGGCGGATACGCATCTTTGCAACTTAGGTAGAAGAACTCCTTATTTATTTTTTAAACTCCGATTTCCTAAGTTGAGATCTTTTTCCTTTTAAATCAAGATCTAAAACAAAAATTCTGTAGGGGCAACCTATCTTTCTTCCTCAAATCCATGTCTAATTGGAAATCTTAATAAGCATTATATTATTCCTCCAAATAAACAAAAATAAGCATTATACTATTGTATACAAGTTGACTCAACGCAACCAATATGTATTTATTTGATGGGTTATATTATATTTTATATGTAGTATCTAATATGAGAGATTTAGTCTTTTATTGAATATTTTATTTTTTCGAATTTATCAAAATTTCATGTATATCTGAAATCCTATTTTATTCAAGTTAACTTTACACATATTTTTCATTGAAGCCACGTTCCTATACGTAATAGTTAATATACAGTATATATATCATGAGGGGGGTTATAAATTTTTTGAAGCCGAGGGGTTAAACCAATTAAAAAAAATACGATATTTGTTGAATAAATTTTTGTCCAAATTAATTGAGCTTCGGCCACGGCAGTTTACCTATTGATTATTGACCTAAAATAGAAAAAAAGAAAAGAAAAGAAAAACTATAAATTTAGGACCTAAATTATCCAAACTATCAATCTAAATATTTAGAAACCATGTATCACATTTGCTTAATTATTATACTACCTCCGTCCCATTATTCTTGTCCCATTTTTTTTGGGTACGGGTATTAAGGAGAATGGTGTTTAAAGGGTAAAAAGATAGAATGTAGTGGAGCCCATAACTTTTTGTGAGAGAAGCATATTTCCTTTTATGGAAACAAGACAAGAATAACGGGACAGCCCAAAAAAGAATACAAGACAAGAATAATGGGACGGAGGGAGTAGTTGTTTTTTGATAAAATTAGTACACGGATGATTTATTAAAACATAATAATTAATTAATTAAAAATACATAATTGTAATTTAACATTTTCAATCATCTAGGTCATATATTGAAAATTTTCAACCAGTTCAGGAACGTTATTTAACCTGTCTTTTGATCAACTCGAGATCATGTGTCCCACTTTTTCTCGTTCTCCAATTGTGTATCAATAACAACTTTTTACTTTTTTTTTGGAAATATATATATATATATATATATATATATATATATATATGGTGTGTATCTGGTATATATATATATGGTGTGTATCTGGTGAGAACCACTCCTTATATGAGAACTAGGAACTAATTCTCACCATTCATTTGCTAATAAAGTGTGGCTATGATTAAATCTAAAATTTAACATGGATTCAAAAACAAAGGGTGGAGGGTTATTTCTGGTAAATTGAGAAACTCATCTTCCTCACCCAATCTCTCTCTCTCTCTCTCTTCATCACCACCACCACTCACCTTCGTCGCCGCCGCCACCACCACTGTCGTTGTCTCCTCCTCCTTCTTATTCTCTCTCTATCTCCTAAAATTTTGTGTCGGAGAATCTGTTATTGAATCCTTGTATACACCACAAATGGTGCTGTACAGACATACACATTTCTCCTTCAAATTCAGAAGCTCAACTTCTTTGAATGCCCCACTTTTCGATCATTTCATCTTTTGAAAAGCATTTACATTACAAAATTTTCCACCTTCAATATTGTTAATTAGCTAGTTCGAATTATTCCAAAATAGCGTGCCTTTTTTCTTTTTCTTTTTTAATTTATACCTTTTTTAATTTAATCACCGTCTTCTTATATTATTATAAGTTGTGGATTTTCTCTCTAGCTATTTGTGTGAGCAAATAAATTGTAAGGATTACGAATTTTCATGTTAAAATTTGAAAATGGGTTGGATCATGTTGAAAATTGATTACTCTCGTCTTTCCTGGATTTTGTTTGGTGGTGCATTACGTGCACAGAGTTGATGCTTCTACTAATGTAATATAATGCATCAACTTTGTAAACGTAATGCATCATTTTTTTTTCCTGAATCTTCACTTGAAAATACCCAATGTAATGCAAAAATTAATTACAAATATAACTTCATGGCTATTTTGGAATATGAGAATGTAGTGGGCGCCTTCTTCTTATTAGGAATTTAGATTGATAGACCAAATTTGCTACAAGAAATGGAAATATTGAAGATTAAATATGGTTTGGTCGAGATTGCAAGGATATTGGAGGTGTAATATAATGCACAAATCTAAACAATGTAATGCACAAATACCACATATATAATGCATTAATTATATTTAACTAGTAGTGAATTTCTATGATAGTAAACATATTAAAGGAAGAAGCATGAGATTTAGGATTTGACTAAAAAATTAGTGTAGGTATCAACTTCATTCTCATTGTTTAGATAATAAAAAAATGGAGAATTTGCTAGCTTTATTATAATTAAAAGCTTGTGCAATATGAATTTATTGTGCATGACACTAAATCGAATGCATTTGATAAAAATTTTGAATGCACCAACTTTGTACATCTAATGCATCACGTCGCTGCAAATAAAAAAATGCACAATGCAATGCACAAATCTAAACAATATAATGCATATATATCAGATAAGTAATGCATTAATTATGGTAATTGATCTTTTCATATTAGGTGCATTTACACCTTCATATTGATTCATCATGTGAATTGCGTTAGTGCATTATACAATTGTGCCCAGAAAATCAAATCAACTCATACGAATATGATATACGTAATGTATTAATTGTATAAGTACAAACTTTACAGAACTTGTTTGTTTCTTTATAAACCGTGTAAAAAACATTATGTGTTTTCATATCAATAAAAAATAATTGATACATTAGAAATATGATATTAATGCATCACTTTACACTATTTATGCATCTAATTTTTGCACTTGATAAAACAGCAAAAATTACCATACTAACCTTACTTAAGTAAAAACAGGCTGGTTTGATCCAAAAAAACGGGTTTGACCAGAATTAAATCATATCCATTGATCTTGTAAGATAGATGGCTTGGATTGGTTCCTATTTCTCATATAAAGATGAGTTCCTATATGATTTTCTCTCTCTCTCTCTCTATATATATATATATATATATATATAGGAATGAGTTAGTATAGAAATTATTCCTACCGTGAGAATGTGAGAACATGCTTAAATCTATATATATTCATGCTTAAATCTATATATAGTCATGCTTAATGAGATTCATGCTTTTTGTATAAACAATTGTACTTCTATAAAATCATGCTTAAATATAAATATATATATATATATATATTCATGCTTCAAATAATGACAATCATAGATTATACAAAGATCAAAGGTTCAGATTGGTTCCTAATTCCCACACTAGGAATAATTTCTATATGAACCAATCCCTATATATATATATATATATATATATATATGGATGAGTTAGTATAAAAACAATTTCTCCCGTGAGAACATGCTTAAATCTATATATAGTCATGCTTAAATCAATATATAGTTATGTTTAATAAGATTCATGCTTTTTTGCATAAACAATCATGCTTATATAAAATCATGCTTAAATCTATATATATTTATGCTTTGAATAATAACAATCATAGATTATACAAAGATCAACGGTTCAGATTGGTTCCTAGTTCCCACACTTGGACTAGTTTCTATATGATCCAATCCCTATATATATATATATATATATATATATATATAGTATGGATCTTGTGAGAATCACCCCTTAATTATATGAAAAATAGGAACTAATCTAGACCCTAGATCACCATCATCCAATGGTCATAATAACTCCCCCTCCAATATACAACTTATGCACCTTTCATAAGAGAATTGGCACAATAGTGGTATAACAGTAAAACAATTACAACATCACAATCAATATACGGAAGGTAAGTTTCTCAGATTTTATCCCTCACTGGTTCAATCTTCCATCACGCTTCTCTTCCTCTCTTTCCCAACACCACCACCACCACCACCACCACCCACCATCACCGGACACTACCATTGCTACCACTATCACTGCCGCTCTATTTTCATTCTTTGCTCTCTCTCTCTCTCTCTCTCTCTCTCTCTCTCTCTCTCTCTCTCCTTCTACATCTGCAACATATATTTTGTTGTTGTATAGGAACCGCCGCCGCCGCAATCACTACCACCGCCAAGGTCGTCGTCTTCTTCTTCTCTCTATCTCTCTCTCTCTCTCTACGTCTCTCTTTCCTTCCTCCCAGATCTGCAACAAATTGATATTGTAAACGATGATTGTCTTGCTCAGATTATCATCCGCGTTGTCATCATCGGCTTCATCGATGTGGTGGTGGAAGATATCGTTGGTCTTGTTTGTATACATTGTGAACAATATTGTAATGCATTAACTATAGTAATTTAATGCATTAATTAGTCATCTTACATAAATCATATTTTACTGCATAGAGTTCATAATTCAGAACAAGTTTCAGTACTTTTAGTTATCATTTTTATGTTTTCTTATGATGTAGCAACGTTGGTGCACAACAGAAAATTAATCAACAACTAGATATGACAAATCAAGTTGAACAAAAATAAAATGATTTTATTTTTATTTAAAATACCAATTCACATGTGACATATCTAGTTGTGAAATTTAATACATTATTTTCTGCTTATTATTAATGCATTATTGCACATTGAATCCGTCATTTAGAAAATTATAAAACATGCATCAAAATTTATTGTCTGAACCTTCACTTGAAAATACACAATATAATGCATAAATTTATACAATGTCTACAAATACCATTTACATAATGATAATTAGTTCGGTGTTTAAAGTTATGCATTGCATTATTATATTAATGCATTGCGATGATATTGTTTATGCATTATAAGTTGATGTATTATTGTATCAACAAATCTAAAATATAATGCATTAATTGTGATATCGTGTCTGACACACTATAACAATATTATTTAGAGATGCAAAATCGTGCTATAATGAATGATGCTGCATGAAAAAGAATGCACAATGTAATGCATTAATTTAAACAATATAGTGCAAAACAACGATAACAATGAGTGATATTGCATGTAGGAAAAATACACAATGTAATGTAAAATATAAACAATGTAATGCACAAATATCATATACGTGATGCATTAATTGTGGTGATGGATCTTTTCCTATTATGTGCATTTACAATTTCATATAGATGCATTACGTAAATCGTATTAATGCATCATAAAATTGTATCCAAAATATCAAGTAATAAATACGAATACGAACTATGATATCACATACGATTACGAATATGATATACGTAATATATTAATTGTAGTACAAACTTTATAAATATTGTTTGTTTTTTATAAACATGGGGTGTAAAAAATATTATTTGTTCTAGATTAATGCATCAGAAATGTGATATTGATGCATCACTTTACACTATTTTGTGCATCTCGATTTTTCACAGGATAAAACAGCGAAAATTACCATAGTAACCTTACTTAAGTAAAAAAAGCGGGATTGACCAACTAAAGCGGGTTTGACCAATTAGTTATTAGATTAAATCATATCCATAGATCTTAGAGGATGGATGGCTTGAATTGGTTCCTAGTTCTCATATAAATGAGAGTTCCTATTTGATCCTCTCCACACACACACACACATATATATATATATATATATAAAAGAGGAATTATTTAAGAATAGATCTTAACTTAAGAAATAAGAATAAATCTCCACCATAAATCCTTCAATATCTATGGTTGAAATTTGATCCTAATTAATTATCTTAGTTGTCGCATTTTATTTTTAAGGAAGGGTAATTTAGTAATTCTGAAATTCCTTCCCTTTCAATTTTTTTTCCCTTGCAATCTCGTTCGGCTCTAATTTATCATTGTTTATCTCTCTGCATTGCTATTCTTCACTGTGATTCTTCTATGCGGTTCTGGTTTGCATTTTCACCATGAATGTTGAATTGATCTATATCCAATCGGAAGGTATCGTTCTTCTCAGATTCAGATCAAATTCACCATTGTTCATCGACCACTTCTTGTTTCTGTCTCTCACGCCTCCGCCTCCACCTCCGCCTCCGTCATCAGCCTCCGTCGCCGCTTCCACCGCTTATCCTTCAGATTACTAATTTATGTTGGCTTAGTTTAATGGGCTAAGAATATTTATGGCCTTTTTGCAATTGATTTTGTCTGTCGAACCTTACACTCCTCCACTTGATTATTGTAGCAATGAAACAATCCATCAATTTTTTGTCTGCATATTTGGGGATAAAGAAACTTATCGCGATCCATAATCTACAAATATTTTATAGGAATAATAGTTATGATACTTTTGAAGATTTTGACATATGTTTCTTCACTAATTGTGTGTGGTGAATTGCATCACTATTTTATAGTCTGTAAAATTTGTTGATGTATTTTTGTTTTTCAACATACCTTTATCAATTTCCATTATAATGTTTCATGTATGGGTTATTGCAAAGTCTTTCACTTTGTAATTAGTTAGATAATTAGTTGGTTGTGGTACGCAGAGTAGAAAATAAACAGGGTTCATGATGGATAAGATGAAAGTGGCGTTGCGTGTGAAAGTAATGGAGGAAGACGTGCTCATGATATGGACAAAGTTGGAGAAGAAAGTTTTGGAGTTAATAGAGTCAAAGAAGGGGAAAGAGATCCAACGTCAGGTAACAAAGTTGAGATTCACGGCAACGACGACAGCAGTAAGCGGAACCTGGTGAGAGTGGGCGGTGGGTTGATGAAAATTACGATGGTGCACTTGCAACGTGCCATTAATGAATCTTACCATAAAACTCGAAGAGTGGCTGAGGAAAAGATGATGGATGGATGGATGGAGATTGAAATGTAAATCTTTTCTATTGGTATAGGAGATGAATGAGAGGTGGAGGTGCGGCTCATGGATTCCATATCAGTCACTAAAATTCTGATATCATTGTTAAAATCATATAATTTTCAACCAAATGCATAGTCAATTTGTTGTTTCTGTGCACTATTTGTTACTGTACTAGACCATTTAGAATAAAAATGATAATAAGTCTTGCTATTTATACTGAAAATATTGATTGTTGCAGGGTGGATCGTCGTTGGTGGCGTTAAAGAATTTTATGGCGATAACAACTCGTGTTTAGGGTGGTTTAATCACTTTATTTTTTAGAGAAGTTTAATCACTTTATTTTGTTGTAATATTTATGTCTAAAGCTTGAATAAGTTGATATAAATAAGTTGAATTTTTTTAATAGATTGATTTTTTGTTGTGTTTTTATATATTCATCTGTTTTTATAAAACACCATCAGGTTCTAATTGATTTGAAAACCAATTGATGCAGTTTGAAGTAGATAGCGATGCATTATATAAGTTAATGAGATGCATCAAGTTCATTATTCTGATGCACCGAATGTCTTCCCTTTATACACTGTACATGCAACCAATAGTGATGCATCACATAGCATTACGAGATGCATTACATAACATTATTTTGCATCACATAGCATTAGGAGATGCATCAAATACATTATTTTGGTGCACTGAATGCGCCACTTTAATGCACTACAAAATTTTCTAATTATGTGTTTTGCAACATTAACTAAACAATAATTAATAATATCACAAAAGTAATTCGAGTAGTCATTGCTCATAAAATATAGACGAGCAATATAATCTAATTACAAATCACAACCATGTACAATTTTTCAATTCTCCCATACCATGCACAATTTCTATCATATGTAACTTGTTCAAAATATACATATCATTACGCTCCAACCAACAGACGTCAATAAACCAACCAATCAATAATTTAACCGCATTGAAACTAAGATCTCGACCAGATTCTTTACAGTACATAGTACTCTGTTTTTTCTTTCATGCACGATCTTCTAATCGACAATTGATGCCCAATACTTGACTTTCAACAATTTAATTTATCTTGTTAATTCTTTAAGGGATCAGTCTTCCAATACGTGATTGAATTCCATGAAAGTCTCCACATGTCTTGGATTGGGTTTAAAACATGCAACACAAACAAACACATATTTTATTTAGACACAACACAATATCTAATCTAGTCAATTGTTTAATAATACATAGTTAGATGCATCACAAATCACTAGTCAGATGCATCAGAATGCATAGTTAGATGCATCACTAAGTATTTGAGCTTAGATGCATCAGATAGTGTATAAGATGCATCAGACAGTGTAATGAGATGTATTAGATATTGTAATTAAAAGGATGCATAATTTTTTTTTGGTTGATCTCTTTGTTTCATGAATTTTATTTTGAGATGATGAATTCTGTTTATTGAGATTAATCAAAGAAATTTAGCTATTAATGTTAATCATCATATCGCAGTTAATATTCACTATTTTTTGAGCAATTATTTCTTTTCTTTTTTCGGACACCTCTTTGAATATGGCAGTAGTACTTGTACGTGAATTTGACTCCATCGTTTCATTTGTTCAATTAAATCTGCAGCTACAAAATGTTCAAATCAAATTCGTTCGATTCATCACAAAGCTGTTGCTAATAAAATGACATTAATTACCATTCTTATTAGCAACTCAATAGTTGATTCCGTTATATCGTCATACAACTCTCTCTTTGTGATGTATCTTTTCTCTCAAAATCATTCAATAGAATCAGAAATTTTTAAAATTTACATATCAATGCTGTAATTACCAATTCCGAGCATTTTAATGAGAGAAAGAAGTGAAAGAGAGAGACAATTAGAGATACAATTTGAAAATCTCAAATTAAAAAAAAAAACTAGAGAGTGCAGGCGTCGGGCGGCTGTGGAAGAAGGCGTTGTTGCTGTTGGTGAATGACGACGGGCAGCGAGTGGTCGTCGGCGAATTGAAGAATGAAATAGAGATTTTAGATTTTGGTGTTTGTACAGAGAACTATGAATATATATATATATATATATATATATAGTATTGGTGGAGGATGGCAGCGCCGATGAGTGGAGGACGACAGCGCCGGCGAGTGGTCGAAAGACGGCGGTTCCGGTGAGTGATTGACGGAAAGAAATTCATATATGAGATCAGAGAGAGAGAGGGGGATAGATTCAGACGTGAGAGGAAGAGAGAGGTGCAAGCGCGATTGATTCTAGAGGGGGAATTGATTTATTTTACCCATTATACCCCTCCGCCTTTTTTTTTATACTTTAAGTCAATTTCAAAGATTTAATTTTGACTATACATTCCTTACAAATGAGTGATTCAAATTCATTTTTATTTTTCAATTTAAGGGTTTTTTTATCTTTATATAGAGGTTGATTTACATACAAAATATTTTTTCCATAAAAAATAATAATAGTGTTTTTTATGTACTAAAATAATGTATTTTATTCATTATTACAATGCACGGTCACAATAATGCATTTTTTGATTTACTACAATGCACTATTACGATAATGCATTCCATGTTCAATTATAATGCAACGGTCAATGACAATCGTAAATCTACAAAGATCAATTGTTCATATCGCTTATTATTTCTTACGGGAAAAGACTTTTACATATAATCTCTTCCATATATATATTATCAAATAAATCATTACAGTATCATATAGGTGAACCTCTACATTACGAGAAATTATATCCTACATGTACATGTAGAGGTGTTCACCCGACCCGGAACCACCGATTCCGGCCCGAAACCGGAACCGTGGTCAACGGGCCGGTTCCGATTCGGAACCGTGTTTGGGACGGGCCGGTTTCGGTTCCAAGGGCTAGGAACCGTGAACCGGCGGTTCCAAGTTTTTTTTAAAAAATATGTTTTGTGTTATCCATGTTAATTATATCCTAAAACAAGCAATAATGACAATTAGAATGCTAAATGGAACGAAAAAATGTCAAAAAAATAAAAAATAAAAAATAAGGTTCGAGGTTGAACCGGCGGTTCCGGTTCGGAACCGCCGAACCGTGTGAACCGCCGGTTCAACCGCCTAGGATTTGCGGAGTATCCCATAAGCACAACCGAGGCCGAAAGCACAGATACCGACTCTATTGCCACTACTGAAACCGATGAATTTGAAGATGATGACTTTGATGCCGACATCAACGGGTAGTCCTAAATAATTTTAGACAAGTACTCTTTTTCCTTACTTGGTGTTTTTCCCATTGAGTTTTCGCCAAGAAGGTTTTAACGAGGCACGACCCTTGAGTTTTGAAACTTTGTGAATTCCAAGGGCAAGGGTTTTAGGATTTCAAGTTTTAAATAATAATATATTTCCATTTGTAATTTATTACACATTGTTATAAATGAAGATATATTTTATTCTATTTTGATCTTATACATTATATTGATGATTTATGTGTTTCATTTCAATTACAATTGTAAAACAAAAAAATTATACGGTTCGGGCCCAAAACCGGCGGTTCCGACCCGGAACCGAAACCGTCCAATACGGGCCGGTTCCGAACCGGAACCGTGGTATGTGGCGGGCCGGTTCCGGTTCCAATTTCTCCGAACCGAAACCGTCGGTTTCGGGCCCGGTTCCGAACTGGAACCGACCCGTGAACACCTCTATGTACATGTAGTACACCCACCTGTCACATAAGAATATTTTAATAATATAATTTATATTATTAAAGTGGAACCACTACACCACCAAATAAGGTGGAAAAATATTACAACGCACGTAAACGGGATTGAACCCAAGACCTTTCGCTAAAAAGATTCTTCAATTTAAATTTCATGTATTTCGATTAAATGTAACAACTACTTAGTTAGAGTTGTTTAGGGTTTATAATTATTTTTTGTATTTATTATTTTAATTAATAATCTATTATTATGGCATATTATTTCTTTACTAGGATATATACTCTTTTTAAAAACAATTTTTGGTGATAAATTTTTAATTAAATTTTAATATATATATATATATATATATAATATCTTTATTTTTATAATAAAATTTATTAAAATTATAAATTTAGTAGGGAACATGTAGATACAAAAAATATTTTAAAAAATGTGTGTGTTGGCCTAACGGTAGTATGATTAATGCCTGAAAGCCAAAACATTTCAAGTTCAAATCTATCGTAGCATGATCTTTAAATTTAAAATTACAATTATTAAAAAAAATTTAAAAATCTCAAATTAGAAAACCCAAAGAAAAAGTGGCACTAACATGACGATTATCATTTATAAGAGTGAGACATGCGAGTGCGAATCTTACATCCCGACTAAAAAAAACCCAAAGAGAAGGTTTTCCAACAATAATTCTATCCGCAAATTGAGAAATGTGGATGAGGACTCGTAACAGTAATTTATACGTGCAATATGCATTTACGGATATGGGTAGAGACGATAAGCATGAAATGGGGACCACAAGCTTCGAGTACCTTAATTTTGGGTGTTAGCTTTTATTTTTATGGCCTTCTTTCAATGAAAAGTAGAAAAATTTAAAGAGTGAGGAATCTCTTGGTTCTCGAGTAACATTTTTGGACCTCATATATTGACAAAAGAAAAAATATATAAATAAAATATATTTCTTTAAGGTCTTGTTGGATTGCACTTTGTCCCTATTGCTCCCTCCGTCCCATAATAAGTGGCTACATTCTTTTTGGCACGGGAATTAAGGAGAATGGTATTTAAAGGGTAAAAAGATAGAAAGTGGTGGGCCCATAATTTTTTGTGAGAGGAGTATATTTCCTTATAAGTAAAGTGGTCACTTATACTGGGACAACCCAAAAAAGAAATGTGGCCACTTATTACGGGACGGAGGGAGTATTATTTGTTGTTTACGAACTTCTTCTATTTTAGGGGAGAGAGAAATCTGTATCTGCTAAATAAAGTATTCAATCCCTTTCATTAAGTTGCACAATCTAAGTATATATTTAATTCACAAAATTGGAATGAATAGACCCAACTCCTTAAATTAACCAAGTTGTAAATCATCATTAAGTTAGCGTAAACTAATACTTGCTCCGTTTTTTATTTTTTTTTAGAATTACAAGGTATATATATATAATCTAATCAAGCACTACACCACCATATAGGCGGGACCTCTACATCATATAAATGTGGGACCACTACACCACCACGCAGGGTAGAACCACTACACCACCAAACAAGATGTGAAAATATACTACACCGCATGCAGGCGAGATTGAACCCAAGACCTCTCGCTAAAGAGCAAGATGTGAAAATATACTACACCGCATGCAGGCGAGATTGAACCCAAGACCTCTCGCTAAAGAGAGTCTTGTGGTGCCTCAGCTAGCCAATTGAGCTAGGCCTCATCGCCCTTGCTCCGTTTTTAATTACAAAATATTTTGGCTCCTAAAATTAATTAGCACAAATTTAATAACTCGTTCTATTTTCTCTTACCGCGAACTTAATTAATGCTATTTTAAAATAACTTAAAAAGACATTTGGGAGGGAAGATAAAAAGAAAATTAATTCAAATTTTAATAGGGGAATTAGAAATTGAAGAATTATATTTTAATGGAAGAGGAGAAAGAACTAAAAATATTCATCAATATAATCGTATTATATCAATATACTACGTATAACATAGACACACACTAACTTTTATATTTCCTCTGTTCCACTTACCATGTCCTGTTATTGTTTGACACGAGTATTAAGAAGAAGGGTAAAAAGATAGAAAATGAGTAGGTCTCATCATTTTTGAAGAGTTAATTATTTTCTTATTTGGAAAATACAAGTTCAATGGAACAACTCAAAGAAGGAAAGAAAAACAAGTTCAGTGAGATGGAGGAATTAATATTTACGAACGAAACAAAATACGAGGAGCAAACATTGTTTCATATGAATCAATACCACAAGCATCACACCTCTCAAAGAAAAACTAAAACATACCAAGTAACACTAGATGATTAGCAAAATCGCTACTTCACATGTTCAAATTCAATACTTTTATTTTAATATAAAGTACGTACTAACTAGAATTATATACATGATGTACACTGATAATTAAGTGAAAATACGATAAATAAAAAAAAAAAGCACATGTGTGGTGAACAATAGGGAGACATAAGGGGAGCAAATAACATGTTGTGCCATCTCATATGCAAGATTGACTTTTCATTTCTCACTCAATGTGTTAAATTGATGAACCACTTTCCTATAGCCTTGGAAAACACTCAAAGGTTTCTGTAATAATACAGCCATTTTTATTAAATAAAGTTTGATACCACTACTCCCTCCGCGGATTGAAATTTTCACATGGATTAAGAAAATTTATTGGAAAAGTAAATTATATAGTAAATTTCTTAATTTGTCCCTATTTATTATTTGACTGTGTATTTTTTATGAGTTAATCAAATAATTAAATAGGGATATATTAGTAAATGAGCTAAAAAACATTACTTTTTATGGAAACAAGCCTATATATTTGGAACATCCGAAAAGGAAAACAAGCCTATATAAATGGGACGGAGGGAGTACTATTTTGTAATTGTTGAGGAGTAAACTTGAATTTAGGAATTTATGGGATATGTTCTGTTTGTCTAGTTGTGAGAATTAATTGCAGCGTAGATAAGTAGGCAAAAAGTAAGTGGGGCACGGAATTTTGTGGGCCTCCATGTGTTTGTGTTTATTTGTAGAAATAATCATATTGTATTTTCTTAGTCCTAAGAACTCAGTCTTAATTTTATTATTACTAGCCGTCTTAATACAGTAGTTTCATATTCTAAATTAAAATACAAAACCTAATAACACATATTCCCTCTATTCCATAAAAAATGACACGTATTTCTTATTGCACCATCTCACTCTAATTGATACAGTCCAAAAAAGAAAAACCACTCCCTTTTACAAAAAAGTGTGTGTTACGCTGCTTTCCATCTATTTATTCTTTAATAACTCTTCTCCTAAATAACCGTGCCGAAAATAAGTATGTCACTTCGAGCTAGTACTAAGTATTTTGAACATACTATACCATGTAAAAAATTATCTTCTCTCGCATGCTCCTCATGATTTGACAATACCTTCCAAAATATTATTTTCATTTTCTAATTTCATCATAAATTACTCATTTATTAACATTTATGTTGGATCCTCTAAGACTATTTTTTTATTTTCTAAAATGAAATCAATCTTTCTTAAATCAAATCGAATTAACATGAACAATATTCAATAGCCAACAAGGCCAATTATCGTGCCACACATGAACATTAAAGATTTTGCTATACTAGCTAATTTATGTGTTGCTCTATGTGCTTCCCGTCGAACGTGATTCACCAATAGCACAATGAGGAATGATGATGTCAAATTCCTTTCCTTGAGCAACAGCCAAAATGGAATCAGTGAAAGCCTCTACCGGTGAAATATTATCTTCAATGCATTGAACAATCCCATGCACAAGGGCCTTTAATTCACTATGCAATCTTTATTTCATAATTCTTCCTTATTACTGCACAATTTTTTATATTAATTGATGATGCTCACGTTTTGTTTATGTAGATACGAATTAAAGAAAGAATTTATTTATGTAACAGACGTCCTTTGTGAGATTGAGTCGTGGTATGCTAGAATCAAATAATTGAATGAAGCTGAATATAAAAGAAAATAGATGTAAATGAGTGGAATTGACTATAAATAAAGAAGAGACACGTGTTAAATACCGTATAATTCTTGACATTTCGTTTTTTTTTAATAATTATACCCGTATGAAAAAAATGCGAACGCGTTTTCATATATCTAGGTCCAATAAATATTTAGTTTTATTCTGATAGAAACGTGATAGAAAAATCAATTTAAATTTTTTCTTTTATATAAATTAATAAATTTCTTATTTGAATATATAATTAAACTACTCCCTCCGTTTCGCTCATTTTGTGTGCATTCCCTATTTCCCTTAAATGAACGTTCCACTCAATTTGTCTACTTTCCAATAAGAAAAGATTTATCCTTCAAAATCCTTTAAAAGTGGTGGGACCTACCCATTTTCTATTTTTTTACCCTTATTCTTAATCTTCGTGCCGAACAATAAGTAAACAAAATGAGCGGAACGGAGGGAGTACAAAAATTTGTATTCTTCTATGGAAATTGAAAATTCATACTATTATTTCAATATGACTCTTTACATTTATTTTTCAACAAGTCCGTGTACTTTTAGCTAGTTTGTGTTTCATCGTTCCTTTTATCAACGTAGTGTTAACTTTTTAGGAAAATTCGATAAAAATACAACTTGGTATGAAATATATATATATATATATATATATATATATATATATACTTATAAAAGAAAAAACAAAATATAACATCATAGGAATCTTTTAAATTTAAATTTAATTGGATTTTAAAATACGGATTTTAACACCAAATATCTTTTTCATTGGACCTATATTAGCTAGTGAGCCCAAAAAGATGCCTCGTGTCTGGACATCAAGGTCGACCAATTATTAGGCCCGTCGCTCATAATACACTTATTTATTTATTTTTTTTATTTTTTGTAAGAAGATTGCCAGCCTATGTATTTAAGTATTGTTTTGAAAAAAAAAAGAAAATCGAATTGCAATAAGTCGTCGAATCACCAAAATCAAATAAGAAGGGTAACTAGAAGTACACTACAGGTTACACTGGTCATTGAAAAAACTAGAAATACACTAATAAAATCAAATATTATTTATACATTAACACAATCAGCATCATTATATGGCAAAACATCATACATATACATAAAATAAAACTCCAAATTCAATTACCATAATACTAAAATATCATGTGGACAAAAGGCACAAATGCATAAAAGAAAGATTTTGCCATCTAATCAAGGAACACTAGAATAAATCTGCACTATCTTAATGCAATAAAAAGGTATTATCGTCCCGGCCCACGAAGATCCGATTATGATATATAATAATTGGGCTAATGCAAACTACTTTTTACATATAGAATTATTAGATTTATTCTCGTAAATATATTATACTTATTAATTAGTTGAAAAGTGTGTGATAGCTATGCAGTCTTAAATTGTAAAGAATGGCTGACGAACTTCCTAGGAAGTTTGATTCTTTAAATTTAAATAAATATTGCATGCATTGATTCTTAATTAATAATTAGTATACTTATATTTTATTTATTGCTACATAATTATATCCTGAACCTTAAAACAGGCTATTACCTTGGGAAACCGTTGTGGGCAAAATTTAATGGTTCTGTTTTCGTGAAAATGCACCACCACCATAGAACACCTTAAATTATTTAATACTATATATAGAATGAGAATTCATTCTTTTCATATTTACACTAAAAATTGGTTTTGACATGTAACATATTAGTAATCAATGAATATGTTTTGTTTTCATATCTACAATGTATCAACTTCTCCGATATGAAACGAGTTGGCAGCTTGAATTCTACACTAATTTTACAATATATATATATATATATGGTATTCATGTTCTTTAAAAATATATTCTAAATTTTAAAATTAATCGGATTTGTAGGTGCAAGTGCTTAATTTTCCTTTTTTTTATTTTGATGACAACTTTATAGTTCACATCAAAGTTAATATTTCGTTTAACATAGCAATTTGTTTAGGAAATCATTGTATTTGTCTATGTATGTAAAAAACAGACAAAAATGAAATAATTATCTGAGGTTGCTATCAAAGTAGTGGTAGACTAAATTAATACTTTTCTTATGGACATTATGCTTGAAAGCACAATCACTAATTCACTATCAATCAAATCTTGACAAGACGTATTGATGGAAGAGCATATATACTACAAGCTATAAACTCTAAGCTTATGCTAATCACTGTAATTAATTAAAGGGCCCCTCACTAACTCTTGTTTGTAGGGATCTTTTATTTACTTTTTTTTTATAATAAATATAAACCCAAAACCGTCTTGTGTAGAAGAGTATTGCATAAAAAACTACAATGGCATGCAAATTACATAAATGATGCAATTCATAATAGACGTAACGAGTATTAATAAGAAAATATTCTAAAATTATTTAATTGTTTAGTCGATGGTTCATATATATATTCATTTTGTTGGGAAAATTAATAGAGTTTTGATTGGATACCAAAACCCAGCTGACCCCAACCGAGTAGATGAATGTACAAACTTTGTGTTGTTTCCAGCTCACCTGTTTGAGCTTATAGAGTTTCTTGTTTACAGGTAGATTCGCTGAAGACAGCAGAAGACACAGCTAAGCAGACAGCTTAAAAAAACTCAGCAGAGCAGACTCAGCAGAGCAGACCAAGCAGAGTCAAAGACCCAGCAGTATCAAGACCCAGCTCAGTGACGGAAACCCAGCTCAGTGTCGAAGACCCAGCTCAGTGTAAAAGACCCAGCTTAGTGTCGATGACACAGCTCAGGTCTGAGACACAGCTCAGGTTGAAGACACAGCTCAGGTTGATGATACAGCACAGGTCTAAGACACAGCTCAGAAGTCAAGACACAGCAGAGTCCAAACCGCTGAAGATACAGCAGAGACGCTTAGCAGCTCGAAGAACGAAGACCTTCTCCAAGACAAGATCCCGATGTCAGAAGATCTTGTCTGACGCAGTCAAATCAGAGAAGGAATAGCTTCTGCAGATGCAGACCTACTTCGTAGGCAAAGGCCAGAAGTCAACAAGAGTAGGTAAGATTCAAACGGCTCTCTTCCAACGGCTAGTTTGAATCTTCACCTATATATATCTCTCCTCCACCATTGAAGAAGATGCTGGTGAGGGGGCTGACAAGACGACTGAAGAAATAGAAGAAAACAGAAAAATGAACAACGATCTTCAAAGCCAAATCTTTCAAGAACACCCAGCTACTACCGTGTTCTTAGTTGTTCACATATTCAGTCATAGGCAGATTAGATCAGAATAAATATCTTAAGCCTAGTTTGAACGAGTTCATCATACTCCTTGTTCTTAATTGTAAGAACTCGTTCATAGTTGGAAAACCATACCCAAACCCAAACCCAGAAAGGTTAGGTAAAGGTACGCTTGCTCGAAGCGTGTAATTCGAGTGGTTAGGTTCTTCGCACCCGCATGAGCGAAGGTGTAGGCTTGACAGTGCCCGCAAACTGTTGGAACACAGCTCGGGTTAGAGTTGTGAAGTTGCTTGGTACTTGGAAACCAAGTGGTAGTGGATTACCAGTGAATCTGGTCGTGGATGTAGGAGGGGTTACTCCGAACCAGATGCTCTTGTTATTTATCGCTTTGTTTTATGCATGTTACTAACTCTCATAAGCATACATTTCAATCTGCATAAACTGACTAACTGAGAAGTGAAACAGAACTTTGCAATATAATTTGAAGCAACAGACGGACTTTCCAAATCCACCACATTCCGCACACAGTTAGCTGTGTCGATCAAGCTGCCATCCAAATTTGGATCGAACACAAATTTCACTCAAAAGAGTTTTAACTTGGAAAAGTTTTTAAACCTTGGTGTATTCACCCCCCCTCTACACCAAGGTATCCGTCTTGGGACCAACACATTTGAATATGAATATAAGTGTATCCGATAATAATCGGTTTAGTTCAGAACAATAATTTTTTTTCTATTCACGAATGTTTTAAAATATTTTCTAATACTATCGTAAATCATAAAATAGGTTTGGATAGGCTTCTCTTGTTAGTGCTTAAAAGTAAAAAATAATATACAAATAATAATAAAAATAATAAAATTGACGTGTGCAGCAGTGTTGAAGATAGTGTTGTTCATGAGAGAAAGAGAGAGAGAGAGAGAGATAACAAGAGAGAGGACAAATCAACTTTATGTGTACCTTGGACGATTGTTTCCTTAAAGAAGAGCACTGCTTTACGAGTTTCGTCTTTCTAATTTTATTTTCATTTCTATTTCTATTTCTATTTATATTTCTCTTTCTCTTTCTATTTCTATTTTTAATTTTTCTAATTATTACTTGTATCTTTTTTATCCTTTTCACATGTGCCCTTTTAATTCGGAGGGACCACTCAAGATCTCAGCCCCAGACTGCTACTTAGCCACAATTATTCAATTTTTTTCCACGTCTCCACATTGCTTGTTTTCCTGTCCAGCTTGTGTACTAAATTGTACTACTATTTAGATTTTTGTACCGACAAATAGAATACAAAACCACAATCATTTCAAAAATTTTATTGCCTATACACTTAATTTTATGCCGTGGTTACGTTAATTATGCCCATAATTGATCACTTATGCCCCGTCACAAATCTCATTTGAAAACCCCGTTTAATTCTGTCCACACCCTCGTCAATTGCAGTGGCCAGCCTCTAGATGTCCATGCATGTGATGACGTACTTGCTTTTACAATATGATCGAATACATGTCTAATTTCTCCGTTATATTTTTAAATATAATATGCATATCTCATGTTTTACTTTAGCGATACACATTATGTGTATATATTTATAATGTTAGTGAGCAATATAGCATAATAATCGTTTCCCACCTCATTGTATTGAATCTATTGATATGCTAATGAAATATAAAATGCAAAATGATTGTACACCTAAAAAGAAACGGACAACATGGGATGGTTGATGAATTTGAGGAAGAATAGGTTCCTAGAAAAGAAGCACCACAGTATGAGGAAAATGGTGGGCCAAATTGATTAATTTTTGGAAGGAAAAATATATTTTTTCGTTTAAAAAAAAAAAGAAGTAAATAAAGTAATTGTTGATAGTGGCATGTATGTACCAACCAAAATTCCACAAAGTGAAACTTCACGATCAAGACGGTCCATTTCCATTCCCTACAATGCATGTGAAGCCTTCACTCAATTGGGGCGGGGGGCTCACCATACTTGCCTCGCAACTTGCTAACTTTTGCAATTTTTTTTTTCCAATCTTGCAATCATTTTTCATTAGCTGCCCTTATATTTAGTTCAAAGAATTTGACAGGTAAAATAACACACTTTTAGGCGTAAGAACAAGTCATTTTCATAGTAATATTAAGACAGTTGCTTCGTGAACATTCAAACAATGGACCTCTTTGTGTCAAAGGGAAAAGCTCTAATCAGGTTTGATCCCCGATGTGATGCTCCCGCTCCCCGTCCTCAACCAAAAAGCAATAAGGACAAATATTAAGTACATTCTTGAACCACTATAGTATATTAGCTGCATGAATTTATGAGAAAATGGGGGAAAGAAAGTAATAGAAAAGGAAAATAAAAGGACATCATCGTTTCGAGCAAACGTATCCTTTCATCAGCCAAACAAATGACTCAAAATTATAGGAAGCAAGCAACTAGGCTTAGGGGTGAACAAAAATAACCGAAAACCGAAAACCAAACCAAACCAAACCGAAAATAGGATTTGGTTTGGTTTGTTCGGTTTGTTTGGTTTTATTTTTTTAAAATTTAATTTGTTTGGTTTGGTTTGGTTTGATGCTTTGGCAACCAAACCAAACCGAAAACTGAATTTTTATATTTATATATATATATATATATATATTAATTTTTTATATAATATGTATAGATTAATTATATTTATATATAACTTTTCTCAATAATGAAAAATAATTTGAAATAATTTAGCGCAAGAGCTTGTTGGACCCAATAGAACTTGAAATAAAGCACGGATATCAACATCATGCAACAAGACAATGGACCGATCTTTTTATTGCCCGTTTAACATATTTGGCTTTTCCTATAATATGTGTGTGTATATATATATGTTATGTTAATTTTTTGAATTAAAATACTATTATTGTCTTATTGTATTAAATATATTTTTGTTGATTTTGGATGAAATATTTAGAACAACATGACCGTTCGGTTTGTTTGGTTTGGTTTGGTTTTAACTTTTAAAAATTTGGTTTATTCGGTTCAGTTATTCGGTTTGGTTTGATTTTGATTTTTAAAAATTTAATTTATTCGGTTTGATTTGATTTAGACCAAAACCAAACCGAATAACCGAATGTTCACCCCTAACTAGGCCGAGAGTTGCAACTTGCAAGGTTGGGGCCTGGGCAAAATTAATGCTTTCTGGAAAATAAGAATACGGCAATATAATTAGGGTAGGAAATGATCATTTATTGGTGAAAAGTGATAGCCAGCATTAATCAGATAAGTAGACAGCATGACTGCACTTGAGAGAGACTGATGTACTTCTCATAACAACATATGGATGCTCGTTAGAGGTGTTAAAAATGGTCTGGCTAGTCCAACCATGCCTTAAGATACCCAAAAGAAATTCGGGCCGAGTCTATTTTCTCATTTGACCCATGGGCATGGGCCAGGCTGACATAGGCATGAGGGCAGCCCGAAAAAGCCCAGTTCTTTGAGGGGTCTGTATCTTATAAAAACCGACCCAACCAATTTTGGCTGGCCCAACGGGCTCAAGCTGGGCTGGGCCAACAGTTTGACAACTCTAACGCTTGTAGATGGAGTATTCTGGTTTCAGTAGTATGTTTCCAGCAGATGGCTTCACTGTATTTTCACCTTTATCAGAGAAAAGATGATGCATAACGGGATTTATAAAAGTATATTACTAAAAGTTTTGTCCTAACTTACACGGACAGAATGAGAAGAAAGACGAGAGATCCCACGACATAAAAAAAAAAAAAAAAAGATGAGAGAATCATAGAGATTTAGAAAGCGAATGAATAATATATATTTACAAGGTATGGGCTAGATTCTAAGCCTAGTTCCACATACAAAGACAATGGATCCATGAGAATCAAGAAAAAGAATAGAAAATCCACTCTTCAACCATCTCCCTAACTGCAGTTGCAAACAAATAGGTTCCGAGCCAAGACAAATCCTGCTGCAATATATAAATGGTGCACAAAATTAAAAATTTCTCCCAGTTCAAATGACACTTATTTAAATTTTGGCTGGGGCATCATATTTCCCACTTGATAGGTTCAAGTCCAGCACATTGACCTCACCATGAAAAGAAATATAACAAATCTGTTCTGCCTAACACTTGGTTCTCACAGTTCTGGTTATTTAATTTCCATCACCTTAGGAGGTAAAACGTTACATGAAATGCATGTGTTCATTAGTCGGAATCACCATCCAAAATGATGAAATTAATTGAGGTTTGTTTATATTTTAGCAGCCATTCATAAGCTACTTATCTATTCCTGTCCTATATATGGTGCATGAAAGGTAGGGTCTTTGGGACTCGGTAAAGCTAATGAAGCAGCTCTCTGGTTCTAATAGGTCAGCTTTGGTTTTTGGAAGTTGAAAATGCATGTATGGTTCAACAATAAAACATGTTTTATAACTATCTTTCACAATGTAAACCAATTCCCAAAACACCCAGATGCATAGAGCTACTCTGTGACAGTTTTATATATTTAATGAAATCCTGATAAACCAAAATGCAATGTCAACTGGATCAGAAGAATCTCAAGTGGATTAAGTTCAAAAGAGAGCAGAAAGATAGAGATGTCATGGGTAAGATATGGTAGGTATTGCATCTAATCATGGACAGAAGTATATTGAAACATCTAAAAGAATATCATTTCACATGTTTGAATTCATCGTCTTAATAGAGGAAATTGTAGAACTCACTAAGTTTTGAACTGGACAGAGATGTAGCAGTCTCTCAAGATCATTCTTTCCAAGAATAAGGAGCACGCTCGACAATTAAATAATCTTTTCTGATGTCTTTCACCACCCGGATTTCATCATCAATGTATAGTGACTCAAACCTACATGAGAAATATATGGTATCTTGAGTTTTGAATACGACACAGAGATGAAAAAAAATATCATCGACATAGCATCACTAGCATATTATTCCCAGTTTGGAGAAACAATTGAGTATAGAGCAGAGATTTAAAAAGCAGAAAAAAAGTGAGACAGAAATCTGAAAATGAGTAACAGAGATAGCTAGACGGTGATGAGTATGTTTCAAACGAAAGATCGAGAACACTTAGAGAATTCAAACAAGATGTCTTTTAATGGAAGAGCAACCAAAGGATTAACAAAACTGTAACACTAAGTATATTTGACAAGAAAACTAATATAAACTGTACTCTTAGCAGCATAGACCTTAGGAAGAGAAATATTCGAGTTTTTTCAATGTATATCCATGGACTCCAAGTATCTGCACTATAGTTAATCTAAGGGGGCTTGAGTTTCTCATACATCACAAAATCAAAAGTTGTAAAAAAGCTAAAACAATCAATACTTAAAACAACATATATTTTGAGACGCAGACCTATAAAAAATGTTGAAATCCTCTCGTCATCATGCAAAAGCTAACTGTTTTGAGTGTTTTATTTAGGGTCTTATCATTTGTGGGAGTGTTGAACTTTTGTGAGGAAAACGATGAATTAAGACTAATTTAAAACTTTTTAAAATGTAGCAAGAGAATTATGCCCACTTACCAACCCTGACCAAACGGTGGCAGAGGAAGCTCCCAACCCTTACCCCGCAGAACTGCACTCGTAAATCTACAGAGCATCACAAAGATATTAATGAATTCAGTGTTCAATAATTCAATTTCTAGCAATAAAAAAGCAGATAAGAAAAACATTAGTACTATCTGGTACTCGACGTTTTCCTTAATCTAATAGTATATGTTCAAAGCTCGACGAATACAAGAAAAAGCTCATAACACAGTTAATTCTAATTTTCTATACCGTAATCAATAGTCAGAAAAAGAACAATGATTAATTTAGCAGATCTAGAAAACATCAAAACTTGATCGAAAAAATGTACGATTGAATGAAATTACTTTAAATAAATTACTTACTGGAAATCGACTCTTTGAGCGGAAGCAACCCTAATATTGGACCGAACGAAGAAGACTCCGTCGGGAGGAAACGTGATGACGTTGTTGAGAGTCTTCTTCTCCACATCGATCACCTGCAACACATCGCCGGCGGCGGTGCCAAAAATCGATGCATTTTTAATAATGAATAGCTGCTCCTTCTCGGTGGTCCAGAGCAACCGCCACGTGGCCGACAACGATTCGTCTGTGGTGACGGTACCGCGGCCGACGGCGGCCAGGGAGTCGATGGCGTCGATTATCTGGGAGAGCTTCTGGGGATTGGATTGGGTCTTGAGGCCACGCTCTTGGCCGGAAATGAGGCTTAGGAGGTGGCTCTTGGCGGCGGCGGCGGGGGACTGGGATTGGTCTGTGAGGGAAGAGCGAGTCACAGTCAATGCGGCGGAGCTGCTCCTGCTTGAGTGGGAGAAATTGGGAGTGGCGGGAAGGAAAAGACAGTTGGTCGCCATGTGGACTTGGCTGCTCTTCTTGGAAGAAAAATATCTTGATTTATCCAAAACCAAAAATATCTTAATGTTTCTTCGAATCCATAGTTGGTAAGGGGAAATTTTAAACATTGCACCCATTTTACTACACGTAGCCCATAAAAAATAATAATAAAATTAATTATAAATATATTATTATACCCTTATAGTTCCCAATTAAATTTTTAAATAAAATAAATTTAAAAATCCTTATAGCCCTCACTTAAAATTTAAATAACATAAATCCTAAAGATATATTATCGGTTTATAGCCCTTAGCCATCAAACAGAAGAACTCGTACGAAGCCATGAAAGAAGAAAAAAACTATCGGTATTTCAATTGTTACTTTCTTATTAATCTTTTTGTTCTTCTATAATTTGTTTAAGTTTGTCATGATATTAAAGAAAAATATTGAATTGCGTGAAAAAATAAGTGTTCGTGTGTTTAGCTTTCTCATGCACCGCCTACTTTGGGAGTTATCTCAAGCATTCATAATTTGATAAATCCCTTCTCCTATCTCAATTTCTGACACGATTAATAGTTCTCATGGATTAGCAAAGACTGAATTGCAAACAAAAATAATGGATAATGTAAAAATATGGGAAGAATTATCGAGCTAGAGTTCCGAACTTTAGGTGCTTATAAATATTATGTATATGTAGTGCAACTCGTACGGTAAAAATAGTTATTAATTAGGATCGAAGAACAACTGTGAAACAACCATGTTTGTAATTAATTTCATTATTATTTTTTATAGGGGGTTATGTGGAGTAAAATGGGTCTACGTAATTAAATTATTTAAAATTTAATTGGGGGCTATAAGGGCATAATAGTATATTTGTAATTAATTTCATTATTATTTTTTATAGGGAGCTATGTAAAGTAAAATGTGGGCTACGTAATTAAATTATTTAAAATTTAATTGGGGGCTATAAGGACATAATAGTATATTTGTAATTAATTTCATTATTATTTTTTATAGGGGGCTATGTGGAGTAAAATGAGGCTATATTTAAAATTTCCCGTCGGTAAGATCCATCCGGGCCTTGCTTGGGTCGGTGAAAGAATCAAAAGCCCGGGCCAAGTTTCCCATTCCCTAACCCAACAAACAGCCCAATATGGATACGACGTCGTGCGATTTCAAAAAAATTCGCTGAAACCCTCCCAAACGAACATAGGTTTCTCCACATTTGGAGCCCTGCACTCGAACACTCCAGAGAGAAAAGCTCGAGCAGCTCAGCCATATTCTCACTCTTTCCAACTCTTTCTCTCCTCACTTTCATCCCATCCTTCCGATCTAGGGTTTCTATTGGTTTCCCGCCTCACCATTTCTGATTGTTTTCATTAATCATATTTCATCATGTCTATTTCGGCGCAGACTCCTGATATTTCCGGCGACCGGCAATCTGGCCAGGATGTTCGCACCCAAAATGGTACAGTGCTTCTCTCTTGGAAGTATAATTGTGCGAGTTATTTTGCGTATTAATTTGCATTTTCACACTCACTGCAGTGTGTGTTTCTTTTTACTGGGTGAACTAATGCGCATGCCGGTAATAACGCCGTCAATTTTTCCTCGTTTTTTTTTTTGTTTGGTTGAAAAATGTGCAGTTATGGCGTGCCAAGCAGTTGCGAATATTGTCAAGTCCTCGCTTGGTCCTGTTGGCCTCGACAAGGTACGGCTTGCTCGTGTTTCTCATATTTGAAGTGGATTTGTTTTGGAGTAATCCCGAAAATGTTTGTTTAACGAGAAACAGTATGAAGATTACTTAGGATTAGGCTTGGATCCGTACGGCTTAAACAGATTTGTAGCTTATAAGCTGCACCAAGTGTCAATGATAGTTTACTCTATCTTCCAATAAGTAAACTGCATTTGAAATAGGGAAAGGCACTCAGTTGAATTCATTTGGGAATGACTTTTTTCTTGAATTCAAACTTCAGTTCATATGTAGTGCATACACCCAAGTAATTCTTCTAGGTTTGGGAAATGATGTTCTGTATATTTGTTTTATGGGGATTTGTAGCTATAGTTTCTCAGTAAATACCTTCTAGTTGAATATTCTGCCGTGCAAAAGGGGGCTCTGGTAGTATTGGTTTAAGACTAAGCTGAATCCACGAATTTATTCCTATTGGCAGGCTAAAAGTTACAGACTATGTCTGTGGTTTTGCCTAATGTATCTACCTTATCTCTTTTTGGTTATTGCAAGAGGTATTTCATATGCGAACAAGTGAATTTTTTTATGTGAGACTAATAAATCCCCATATCTAGACGCAGTAAAATAATTACCCCAAACGTCGAACCATCTCCTGCTTGGAGATTCAGGTGCTTGAGGCTTCCATCACCTCGTCTGTCCCACTAGCTGTCTCGTGACATGATTAGTGTTGGGAAACCATGCCATATAGCTTCTAAAAATGACTCCCATCAATATCCTGTAAAGCTGCTGAAAATTTATATTTCAACTGTTCCCCAAATTAACAGTAGATTGAGAGGATACATGTATCTAGTAATCATCATAATTTTGGGATCCTGATGTTACACTCTACGGACGTTTCATGATTTTTTTTCCCTAATTTTATTTGCTCCTTTCTATTCAAGTTGTAGTGATGGTTTTACTTTCAGTTCCTGCTTGTTAGACCAGAATCAGGAAGTTATTGGTAGGAATATTAGTTGAGTTGGACTTTGGAATTTTATGCGTTTCTCCCCTCCTTTATATTTGGTATTTGGCAGATGCTTGTGGATGATATCGGTGACGTGACTATCACTAATGATGGTGCCACAATCTTAAAGATGCTTGAAGTTGAGCATCCTGCTGCTAAGGTGAATGCTTGATTTTTATTTTTTTACTTTGTGTTTCCCTATTTTTTTTTATTTAGACAATTAGGTCTTACATGTCATGCCTTCATAATTACAGGTGCTTGTTGAGTTGGCAGAATTACAAGACCGAGAAGTTGGAGATGGGACAACTTCTGTGGTCATCATAGCTGCAGAATTGCTTAAGGTAGTATTAGAGATATTAGTACTCTTTTGAGTTTTTTTTTTCTTGTGTGAATATTATACTTATCTGACATTTCTTTCTACAGAAAGCCAATGATTTAGTGAGAAATAAAATTCATCCAACATCAATAATTAGTGGTTACAGGGTGCGCTTCTAACTTTATCGTATCTTTCTTCTTTTCCCCTTGGAAATTTTTATATTTTTCATAAGATTTAATCGATAGTTTTTTAATATTTTATCTACACACTTGATTTTGCCAGCTAGCTATGAGGGAAGCATGCAAATATGTTGATGAAAAACTGGCTGTAAAGGTAAAAATCCTCATTTGACTTCCTACTGAAGTGATTTTTTTTTCCTATCAGTAAACTTATCGTATTTGTTTTTGTGCATAAATATCTACAAACAAGCTGTAATCTTTTGGAGTTTATAATGATATAGTTCTGATGTCATCTTGGGGCATACATTTCCTGATAACTTTCCTTTAGGATCTTGATTTCACTCCTCTTTAAAAGGTTGCCTGTTTAAATTTTTGTCTTTCACAACTAGATATTATGCTTCTGAAGGAAATACTTCTAAAAGTTTTTGTGCTTAGATGAATTGGTTATACAAATATGTAGATTAAGATGTTAAATCATATGAATGTTGGTATCTAGATTTTTCAATGTTATGATGTGCTGCTATTGTGTGCAGTTGATGGGATGTAATCTACTGATACTTTGAAGTTTGAACTGATTTTTTTTTTTACAAATGTATAGGTTGAAAAACTTGGTAAAGATTCTCTTATAAACTGTGCCAAGACCAGCATGTCTTCAAAGTTGATAGGCGGTGACAGCGACTTCTTTGCAAGTCTGGTAAGCTGATGGATGAATGAACGGACCTAAGTACCACTTTCCATGCTATACCGCACATCTTTAGTTGCTATTTTCCTTTAAAAGTAACTCAGCTGTTCTCCCTTTGTAACCATCGAGAGTGCTCTCCTTTCTTTGCATGACTTTTATATCTCCTCGTGGAAGATAATTTCAATTTAAACCTTAAATAACTTAGTATGTTGCCTCACCAGGGAGACTCATTGTATGTCTCAGCTGATTACCTTGCCATCTATGCTTGATACTTTTTCATGTTTGAGTTTCTTCTTTCCCATGTCTCAAGACATACTTATTCTTATATCTTCGAAGTTGCAAAGTAAACAGTATTTGTGTTGTAGGTTGTGGATGCTGTACAATCAGTGAAGACTACAAATGCAAGAGGAGAAGTTAGATACCCAATCAAGGTTGGTTGTGTAGAGTTTAGCATTCACTGTTTGTTTCTTGTTTGTGTCATTCTCTCATATAGATGGATTAATTCCCACTGAGATTTATCTTGGATGTGCACATCAGGTGTGCATTTTTTGTTCTGGGAAATTGTTGTCTATTGCACATTATTGTAATACTATCTTCAGCACGCCAAATAATTGGACATATACACCTTGAAAATGTAGACTTTATTTAATAAGACTCCAAGCTGAAGCGAGATCAGAAACCTTCACCTTTCATCTAGGAATGGGAGTGTTTAATGTTCTCTATGTTTATTAGGGAATCAATATTCTTAAAGCCCATGGGAAAAGTGCCAGAGATAGTTATCTACTAAAAGGATATGCTCTCAACACAGGGCGTGCTGCACAGGGGATGCCCCTGAGGGTTGCCCCTGCCAAAATTGCTTGCCTCGATTTTAATCTTCAAAAGTCAAAAATGCAAATGGGAGTCCAAGTTTTAGTCACTGACCCCCGGGAGTTGGAAAAGATTCGGCAGAGGTGAGTACATTTGTTGTACACTATCAGCTCACACAAAAATCACATTGTTGGATCATGTATTGTATTTTCATTGCTTGTTAAATGTGCATGTGGACATCTTGAAGTAAAACAGAATCAGATTCTAGGCTTAACAAGATGACTTCTAGAGATCTTAGAAAATATGATTTCTTGACTTGATTACACAGGCTTGCTCCTAGTTATTATTGGCTTAAAAGATTCTACAGATAATTTGAGAAGCTGCATCTCAGTTTGATGCATAATTGAGTAGAAATCTTTTTGAGCTTTGCCATGAAATATTTTAATGATAAATGCATCTTTTATCTTGCAGAGAAGCTGACGTGACAAAAGAACGTATTGAGAAGCTTCTTAAAGCTGGAGCAAATGTTGTCTTGACTACCAAAGGAATTGATGACATGGCACTTAAGGCAAGCTTTTTGCTGAAGCGGTTTTAAATAATCTTAAAACTTGTGTTAATTGATGGAATTACTAATCAATAGCTTAATAATCTCTCTTTTCAATGGTTTGTATTTCTTTTTACTGATGTTTCCTCTTCTATCTGCAACGTAATTGGTTAGTATTATTTATACTTCTTCATCAGTTAGCCAGTACAATCACACTTATTGAAGCAGACTCGAAAATTTTTGTTGCACTTTTGAATTGAAAACCATCTTCTACAAATGTATGCTAGGGTTATGATGGTATGCTAATTATTGATTTCTTATGCATTTACTAAATTTTTCCCTGTTATTTCAGTACTTTGTGGAGGCTGGTGCCATAGCTGTCAGACGTGTTCGCAAGGACGACTTGCGCCATGTTGCTAAGGCAACTGGTGCAACTGCGGTACATTCTTTTCTCATCTTAAGTGAATCGTGCCTTCCTATTTGCTTTAGGACTTGAAGATAGTGAATGAAAATTTAGTCTAGATGTGAGATAAATGGAGCCATGCTTAGATTCCGCCCTGGACAAAATTGGTGTGTTAAAGGTCTAAAGAAAGATAAACCAATTAAGCAGTTGGTTATTTGTGGGCACCTAGAGAATCATTTGTATTAATCAAAGTAGTTTGACTCATATGGCTCTCCTATTTCCAAAGACTGTCATATTTGTTTATGATCATGCTTGTGTACTCAAGAATGGCATACCTATCTTGGCTTGTTGTCTCTAGTTTGTGACTTCTGCTTTCTTAGACAAGGCATTTTCTCAAGTAACTTGTTCCTGCTGCACATGCCAAGCTTTTTCCAGAATTGAAAACTTTGTATCCAGAGATATGGGGAAGCCTTTACATGATGAAGTACATAAAAAAACTAATTTTCAGTTATCTGCTAATTGAAAGCTATCTGAAATGATCGATAACTGTTTCAGACGGAAGAGAAACTGAAATGAGGGATTTTCATTGTTGTCTGTAAGAGATGTTCGAAATTTTTACATGATAAGTATGTAGATTTTTCATTTTCAATGATCTCTTAGTGAAAATTGTCTGAGAAGAGCCTTTCTGTTTTAGACCGAAGAAAAAAAAATTGAAGTGAAGGATTGTCACTACAGCCTGTAGTATGTGACGGAATGATGCTCCCCATCATTGGAGGAGACTACTCCAGTCCTAACTGTTGCTTCTATTCAGGTCTCAACTTTTGCAGATATGGAAGGGGAAGAAACATTCGATTCATCATTTCTGGGCTATGCAGATGAAGTAGTGGAGGAACGCATTGCTGATGATGATGTAATTATGATAAAAGGGACCAAAAACACGAGTGCGGTATGATTAGACAGTTCTATGGTGCCTTCTGTTTCTCTCATTTTCTTGGTTGAAATGCTCAGCTTATTATAGTCCTTTAGCATGACCCTCATGATCGAGCTATACTTATTTCCCCCTTTATCGTATTGCATATCTTTTTATTTTATTATTTTCTTTTATTTTCTTATTTTAAATGAACAATGCCACTTTTGAAAGATGAAGTGAAAATACGAATTTTCTTATTACTACCATGATCCAGCTTGTTTCCCCCTTTTTCTTATTGCATCTCTCTCTATTTTATTCTTTTTTTTTCAATTCCTTCTCTTATTACTACTATTGTAGTCCCCAAGGAGTTAAAATACAAATTTTCTTCAATATTTTTTTTGTTCAGGTTTCTTTGATACTTAGAGGTGCCAACGACTACATGCTTGATGAGATGGACAGGGCTTTGCATGACGCTCTATGCATTGTGAAGAGAACTCTGGAATCTAATACAGTAAGTACCTACATCTTAACAAAAGATTCTGCCTGATATCTTATCTGACTACTGCCATAACTTTTAGTCAGTACGTCATATATCAATGTACAAAATAATCTTAATTTTACCTAGATTCATTTGGATAGATGTAAGAAACTATATATAATGTAACAAGAAGACTGCAACATCTTGAAAATGTGAGGGAGGTGCAAGAGTCTTGCTTCTTTTTATGTGGTTCTTTTGTCGAGATCCCGTTAACTTGTCCAGAGTGTACTACTTTTTTTATATCTTTTTTTTTTAGATGACTTTTTTTATTTCGTTGTGCATATGTTTTGGCAGATTGTATCTTCACTAGACATGATGAGAGTTCTGGTCTGACGAGAGAAGCTCTAATTATTGTGTATGTGTTGACAATGTTATTGTAATTGTAATATGTAGGTTGTTGCTGGTGGAGGTGCTGTTGAGGCTGCCCTTTCTGTATATCTAGAGAATCTGGCAACCACCTTAGGATCCAGGGAGCAGTTGGCCATTGCAGAGTTTGCTGAATCCTTATTAGTTATACCAAAGGTTCAACTATTATACATGAATTATCCAGTAATGGACATCTATTTGGTTTTTTCTGCTCCTGAACTGGCTATTGACTTCTCTTGTTCAGGTTCTTGCTGTCAATGCTGCTAAAGATGCAACTGAGTTGGTTGCTAAACTACGAGCTTACCACCACACTGCACAAACTAAGGCAGATAAGAAACATCTATCAAGGTACTAAAACCTTGTTATTCTACATTACTATATCAAATCCTTTCAGACATACATATGAGATAACACATGAGAGATTCGTTGATATCCATTTTGCTTCTTTTGCCAGAGTAAAGTTTTTGCAATGTTGTGCGTTTTTAGTAGTGTAACATGTACTCTGTTTTTGGTGACGCTGCATGTTGGGTGCAGGAGTTTCATGTACAAATTTACATGTCTGGTTGAAAACATTTGAAGCTTGCACTTTCTTTCCAGTGCTGGCTTAAAAACTGTTTGCATTGGCTCTATGGTTATGAATATCTCTGATTGGTTTTGTTTTCTGATTGCTGCAGCATGGGTCTAGACTTGGTGAAGGGTACCGTTCGAAACAACTTGGAGGCAGGAGTCATTGAACCTGCCATGAGCAAAGTGAAAATAATCCAGGTGAGAGTCCGTCAAACTCGACACTTAAATTAACCTTTTAGAAAATTGATGTTAAGTCAAATTATAGTTAGTCATTAATATGTTACTGTTATAAGTTGTTACTAAAATTATTCCACATTTGGTCAGTTTGCTACTGAAGCTGCTATTACTATTCTTCGGATTGATGACATGATCAAGCTTTTCAAAGATGAGAGTCAGAACGGGGAGGAATGATTTGGTTACAGGTGATGTTTGTAGGATTGTATGGTGTTTCGATCAACAACCAACTGGCGGTTTTTGTAGAGGTTGTGTTTTTTCATTACATGGCCTTCTGTTTGAATGATTTGAAGTTCCCCTCCCAGAAGTTGGAGGAAAGTTTTGTTGCTTTGTCGAACAATTGAGATATTGTTTTAAATTTTATTTTCATGTGTTTTTTGGTATTTATTTTTGTAATGTGATCAACGGCTTTCCTCGACGGGGATGGAATTGTCTTAATGGTAATTGTAACAAATGATCGTCATTGGGGATATTTTGCTTTCACGTTTGGAAGATCGTACGGATTATTGGTTAATTTTTGGATAAACTCGTATTCACGGCCATTCCTTGTCGGTTGTATCAAAATTTGATATATGATGGCTCCTTCCTTTATTTTTAAGGGAAAATCAATTTCATTCATTCAATCCATGGAATTGATGTCCATCCGAATTTGCAATAAGAGAGAGAGAGAGAGAGAGAGAGAGGTCATTTAATCATAATTGATCTCCACTATGCAATAAAAGGAAATTACTATAATACAGATGAAAATAATGTAGAATAATTTTTTACTAGGGAAGGAAAAGAAGGAGCATACCACGTGAATTCTATACAATAAAGGTCTTGTTCTTAAACACTCTTTTCTTTTCTCCTGCTTGCAAAATACAATTGTTGATATTCCTTTCATTATGAATAATCTCAATTACCTTCAACCGTTAGAGTATACTCGTTAATAAAAAAAATATTAATTGTGTATTTATAGCTAGAGCTGGAATAGTTGAAAAAATTAGATTAAAGTATAGAAGTGTTATTTGGCATTTTGCGTTATGTTAAAATAACAATCCCCATGAAAGAAACCGGTAGAGTGCTTAGGATGTAATTAATGAGGAGCACGTGAAGATGCACATGCACGTGCTGTGTATTGTGTTTGGGGATCAGAATCCCCACTCTCCCCTCACATGCTTCAATAAATACTTCTTCTACACTCCCTTTCCACTTTTTCCACCCCCACTTCACTCTTACTCTCTGATCCATTTCCACTATTACTACCTACTAAATCTCTCTCTCCTCTCTCTATATTTTATATTGTTTTCCATTTTCTGATTTAAGGGCTTAAACCCTAGGTATTTAAGCTTGTATTTAAGTTATTCTATCATTCGTTACCCAAAATACTGTAATTGTTTGGGAAAATCTTAGTTTATTTTGTGAGGATTGAAAGTTTAATTATTGAAAGATATTGATGAAGAAAGCAAAGGAAATATAGTAGTAGTAGTAGTATGCATGGTTTCATATCAGATATGGGTACTAGATAAATTGAATGTTGGTTGATGAAAATGGAAAGGGGAGGGTGTCCAAAAAGTAACTGTACGGACCGTACCATTTCCTACTTGACTCAAAAATCTTTTGCAATGCAATTGCATTTGCATTCCCCCAACCCCCGGCGCCACATCTCCGTCCATGTGACCTTTGCTAACCCACCCCACCCCACCCCATCCCTACCCGCACATTTTTATCATATATACAAACAAAACAATTACATATATATATATATAGCTATATGTATCATGTGTGTGGTGTGCGGAAGGTACGGTGTGGGCGGTTAGCCCTCGCACCCCCCCTCTTTAATGCCTAATTTCTTCCACTCTATTACAGCCCGTTCCAGCTGTCGCCACGTGACCCGTTGCATCCTTATCAAGTTCCTAACTTTAGTATTTCCTATCCCTCCCTCAGTTCCAATAGTAAGATTCCTTCTATTTTGGACACGTTTATTAAGAAACAAGAGTAAAAAGATAAAACGTGGTAGGTCTCAAGCCTTTTAAGAGTTAATTGTTTCCATTTTTAGACTGAGACTTATTTATTGGGACGGACGAAAAAAGAAAGAAGGATCTTGCTATTGGGACAAAGGGAATAATTTTTAATACCTAGGTTAATAATCCTATTATGAATATGTTAAAATATTCTAGAACAAAGCTTGTCTCCTTTTCACAAAGAAATATAACCATATCTTTAATATTTACATAATACTAGTATTCAATAATCAATTTCGTTCATAAGTTCAGATTTATCCCATTTTTTCTCCATAGAGGGGTAGTCGTACTGACAATTGCTAAGCTGTGTGCAAATTAAAAGGAAAATATTTCTACATCATAATAAAACAACATCGTTCTGTTTCATAAAAAAAATATATGTATATAACTCGGCGGAGAACGGCGTCGTTCTTCACCCATCCCTCCCGAATTCTGAAAGGCCTATAATCGAGCAAGAACATTATAATAATTTATGGAAGAATTAATACTTCAAATTATCTCAAATTTTGTCACACTGGGTAATGAGTTCGGCTCGTGATTAAACAAACAGTAATTAAAGTGGGGCTTTCAGTTTTAATTACTTTATCTATACAAGACCTGCAGGTAACCATGGGATGAGTTCGAATATATTAAGAGTTTGCACGTGAAAGCATATGCTAAGAATATCGTTACTAATCAATTATAAATATCCTATATATTGAAATGTCACTTATGATTATATCCATTTGCCTTTTTCTTCTCATTATTATGATTCTAACTTAACGAGAGGGTGAACGATATATAAATTACTACATACATAATTACCTACAAAATAAAAATACCAAAATCACACTAACAATTATATAATTGTGTACGTAGAATTCCCTCATTCTTCCGATGAGACTTGCTCAAGTAGGAAAGTTGAGGCATCACAAGTCTCTCTTTATCGAGAGGTCTTGCCGTCTTGGGTTCGAATCTCACATGCGTGTACTGTGGTGTATTTCTCACCTTATGTTGTATTATTTGTGTAGTGATTTATGCATTCCCTCAACTTGTGTGGTGGTGTAGCAATACACAGATTCATATATGTAGCATGCGAAATATATACTCACGTTATTAGACAACCCCTACTAGTAGTATACATATGTTCCAATTAACTAGAGGCAATCTAAAGAAAATATGAATCCTACCACACCAGAATCAAATAAATATAAATATATACTACAATATATAGTATAATTTTATGCATTTGACAATTTATTAATCGGTCAAAAAGGAGAGAGAAAATGTAACCACTTAAATAGTATAGATATAGGGGGAGAAAGAGAGAGAATGCATGGTGCGATTGACTCTGCCCACGTTCCGTTGCCCCCTTACTTGACATCATTTATACCTTGCTTTCTGCTTCTTCACATATCTCTCACCCTTTCTCTCTCTACACCAAACAATACCAATTTCCCCTACACAAACCACACACACACACTGGTGACAAAATTCACACCAGCACTAGCTGGGAGCGGCAGCATGGACGCCTACGGTGGACTCTCCGTAGATGATCTCTTAGACTTACCAAACGATGAGTTCCTCTCTTCCTCATCATCGTCCTCCGCCGCCGCCACTGCCGCCGTCTCCGACTTTTACCTCCACCACCCTTCCTCCGCCGCCAGCGCACACTTTGAAGAATCCTCCGTTCCTACTTACTCCACCGATTTCACCGACATTTTTCGAGTACCTGTAAGATCTCTCACACGCTGCATTTAATGTTACGACGTAATTGATCTTCTTTTTTCATCGTTTTTTGAAGGAAATATAGGGTGTAATTATGTATTTTCCAATTGCGTATAATTATACCTAGAGATGCAGCTATAGTACTGCATGCTCTAATAGTTGTACCTTCAACAGTTACGAATCTGTTTTCACTTTCCGATTTTTCTGTAGACCGAGGAGGCGGCGGAGCTGGAGTGGTTGTCGAACTACATGGACGATTCGTTCACCGATTTTCCTGCGAGTGAACTCACGAGTGCATCCGTCAACTTCCACGCGTTAAACGCCAAGGGATTTCACGGCCGCGCTCGGAGCAAACGATCGCGGCCGCCGTCGATGTCGGCAGGTGGCGAGAATCAGACGCCAGTCAGCAATACTGGCGGTGCGGAGAGTGCGGAGGTGGCGCGTAGATGCACGCACTGTGCGTCGGAGAAGACGCCGCAGTGGAGGACCGGGCCGCTGGGCCCGAAGACGCTGTGCAACGCCTGCGGCGTCAGGTTCAAGTCCGGCCGACTCGTGCCGGAGTACAGGCCCGCGGCGAGCCCGACGTTCGTGCTGACTCAGCACTCAAACTCTCACCGGAAAGTTCTCGAACTGCGGCGGCAGAAGGAGCAGCTCCGCCAGCAGCAGCAGCAGGAGGCGTATGGACGTCATTTCCGGGTGTGCTGACGCCAGCTAATTTATTGATGCTATTTTCCATTATGAATGAATTTAAGGGAAATTGTGAAAATTTTGAGACTTTTTTGAGTATCCTTCTATGATAATCAATCAATGAATTTTTCCTAATAGCAATAATTGTTTTTTTTCTTTTCTTTTTAATTTTAACTACTTTCATATAAGATCGAGGATCAAAGGGATGATAAAAGATGAAACGGAACAAACGTACACTTCTAGGTATAGAAGGATAATTATTCTCGAATAAAATGTTGAAGATGAGATGCGGCAATTTTCATATTTTTATATTATTATAATTATTTTTGTATCATCTTATGCCAGTTTGTATATTATAATCTCTCCGTCTCATTCAATTTGTCTACCCATTGTTCGGCACGAAGATTAAAAATAAGAGTAAAAAGATAGATAATAGGTAGGTCCCATCACTTTTGAAGGATTTTGAAAAATTATTTTTTATTTAAAAGTAGACAAATTAAGTGGGACATCCAATTAAGGAAAAGTGACGAATTGAGTGGGACGGAGGGATTAATATAAAGTATATCATGTATGATGCAGCAATAACATGCACAATATTAACATATAACAAATTGAGATTTTAGATTTTGCACTTTTGTCAATAGAAGAAGGTTCAATTAAACATAATTATTATACTATATCCAGATCTTCATAACAAACAAACGAATAGCGCTCTCGAGAAGAAACACATAATTTGTGAAGAACTGCAGCGGTGGAGCCACACGGACGAAAAGGGGGCTTTATAATTCTTTTCTTTTTTATTCTTACAAAATTTTTAAATTATCGATATTTTGTGAAACTCGATCAATAAATTTTTCTGACTATACCAGTGTGAAGAAGTGTATTCAATATTAATTATTAAAATTAATGATTTTGAATCTCGTACCTTCTAGAATTAAGTGAAGATATATGATCTCATTACTAAAATTTATGATTTTGAATCCCACAATTTCTAGAATTAGAAACATTATACACGGTGGCATACGATGACGATCGACCATGGTATATCGAAAAAAAAAAAACTATTGAATTAAATACTACTAGAAGATAAGAAAAGTAGAAATTGCAATTAACATCCATGCGGAGTATTATTGAATACTGAGAAATGAAATAAGATATCCATAACTATTCTATTTTCATTAAAAATGATCTCATTTTCATTCGGAAATTTGACCACCGATTGCATATATGCCTTAAATCACGGCGCTAGGTCCAATCTGCCAAATGCTAATCAAATACAAAGTGAGACAAATGTGAAATCATGAACATTTTTTTGCAGATAAGAGCCAAGTGAGAAAGTCGAAAGCTGATTCTGTCAGATATGTAAACCAAAAAGAAGAGAAAACACTTATAAGGCTCTCTGATAGTATTTATTAAGTCCGATAGATAGATGAAGAGTTTCCAGTCTGAATTACCCAGTTATTGGGAGAGAGAGAGCATTGCCGGGTGCTAGCATGTGCAGTAGTTAAATTAAATACAAGGGTATTGGCGTACCCATGCTAGGTATGGCAGGAAGCACAGTCCTGCATTCTCAAGGATTAATTTATTTATTTATCAACTAGCAAAACTAAAGTAATAATTATGCAAAACTCCTCCAATATTGTTCACTCTACAACTTATGTATATATATCGTCGGCAATGCCACCAACGACCGTTGGTTAAATTTGGGACTTATTCCAAAATTTATTAAGGAGATATATTTCGGAAATTTTTGTAAACAATATGGGCCGAGAGTGTTTTAAAAATCGGATTCGATCGGCCAGTTCAATGAGAAACCAAAGTGTAGTCTAATTTGACAAAACGGGCATGAATCGACTGATTTCGATCATTTAGGAACAATTGGAACAGAAAAATCAAGAACTGAAAGTCATGTTGGTTCGACTTTCAATTCGATTTTTAAAACATGTATAGTGAACACTAATATGCTCATGTTAAAACTCGTGGGGTTCGCACACAATCTTAAATATAAGGGAGGAAAGTTAAAATAACCATTTTGAAAAAGCAAAAATAAATTCTAATCATTAATCTTTAAAACATAAATACTAACCAAAATTTTTACATCTTTACTATTTTGCCCTTATACATGAAAGTATACATGAAAGTATACATGACATGTATACATGACATACATGAACACATACATGAATACATACATGATAGTCAAATATTTTTCCCATGACTTTTTCCGGCGACTTTCCGGTGATATTTACCGGCGACTTTTTCCGGCGAAAATTTCTGGCAATTTTTTCCAGCGACTTTTTCAGCGAAAAATATTTTCAGAAAAAAAAAATTCCAGTGACTTTTTCAGGCGAAACACATGCATAAGGAAAACACACACACACATACATGTATTCGTGTATGTCATGTAAAAATTCATGTATGTCAATGTATGGATTCATACATACATGAAGTATCATGCATAACTAGCTAACAATCCATCCCAATGTCAGTACATACAAGAAACATACATGACAACATATACAACAACGTAATTGACTTCAATAATACTCAAAGTATACAATGACGACATACAAATACAGAAAAAGCATACAATGACGACATACAAATACAGAAAAAGCATACATGACACTCAAGGATTTCATACATGAATAGTATACATGATTTCATACAAGAAAAAATATACAAACACATATTCCAATCATACACGACTGCATACATGAATATATATAAAGCATACATGAAGTATCGTGCATAACTAGCTAACAATCCCTCCCAATATCAGTACATACACGAAACATACACGACAACATACACAACAACGTAATTAACTTCAATGATACTCAAAGCATACAATGACGACATACAGATACAGAAAAAGCATACAATGACGACATACATATATAGAAAAAGCATACCTGACACTCAAGGATTTCATACAAGAAATAGTATACATGATTTCATACAAGGAAAAACATACAAACACATAATCCAATCACACGGCTGCATACATGAATATATATAAAGCATACATGAATTAAACCATATGCATACACGGCTGTAATTCCATGTATGTAAATCCTAAAAATGAATGATGGAGAATAAGTTCCCTTCTCCGTCGGAGCAGATGACGGCGATGACCAACAATGCGGATCTTCAAAATCGGGATCTCCATCCATATTTTGATGACTGTGAAGGCACGATACAACGGCGGCGATGGAGTTCAGTGGCGACGACACAAATCTCGAAATTGCAGCGGTGTGACAGATCCGTTGCGATGGTGGCAGCACAGATCTGTTCTGTTGAGACGACGACGACATCAGAGAAGGTAAGAGAGACGGGAAAGATGAGAAGAAAGGAAAGATCGGCGATGGTGACGACATCAGATGAGCACAGATCTACTCTGTTGAGATCTATCGCGACGGCGAGAGGTGATGCCGTAGCTGTGAAGGACGACGACGGATTAGAGTATATTAGCGACTGCAATGGAAGGCAATCGGAGGCCGGGGGCAGCTGTGGATGGCGACGACATCAGAGGAGCACAAATCTGCTCTGTTGAGATCTATTGCGACGGCGAGAGGTGACGCCGGAGCTGTGAAGGAGGACGGTGGATTAGAGTATATCAGCGACTGTAATTGAAGACAATCGGAGGCCAGCGGCAGCGGTGGAGGACGATGGAAGGCTGAAGATGATAGTGGAAGAAGATGAAATGAGAGAGAGAGAGAAAGAAATAGATTAGAGAGTTTCTACCGTGTATGAGTATTTAATTTAGTTGCTTCAGTTTTTAATTCGAAAACAAGGTAAGGAAGGGCATTTTGGTAAACCGGGTTATTATTTATCTTTTAAAGATTGATGGTTAGAATTTATATTTGTCTTTTAAAAATGGTTATTTTCCCACATTATCTCTAAATATAAATATGAATATGAATAATATGATTTTTTTTTTTGTTTACTCTTGCTAAGTCAATCCCATATATTGGCTAGTGGTGATTCTAATTTCTAAGATTCAATAGCCATCTGCCCCGAAATCGGGCCGCTTATCGTATTGGGCTGGATTAACACCAATTGCACCTCTTCACAAACAAAATATTAAGTTATGGCTCTATTTTGATTAGATGGAGATAATTTTGATGTATCAAACCTTTTGGGGAGAACTATAGTTGGAGCGAAGATGGTTGGGCCGAATATTTAAAATTTGAAAATCACCTATCTTTGAGGTGGAGCTTATAACGTAGTGACTGTAGGTTTCTCTCGTTATTGAAAAAGAAAAAAATTCGTCCAATTTGAAATCCAACTAGAAGATCATGGAGCATGAGTTTGGCAAAGAATTGGCGAAGGAAGAGACACAACAACTATCAACGGGTCACATGTAGAATCAGGATCGAAGATATTTAACCATAACAAATCTTTTGTGTAATAAAAATGAGCTTAATTTTGATATACTGTATAGACTAGAGCTGTCAAATTACCGAGCCGGGCTGGGCCGGCCCGAGCCCGCCGGGTTTTTTGGAAAAATCGGGCCGGGCCGGCCCGACCCGAAAAATCATCGGGCCTGAAATTGGGCAGCCCAATTCGGCCTGAAAACTAAATTGTAGTGTAATTTTTACCGAGTCGGGCCGGACCGGCCTGAGCCCACTGGGCTTTACCCATTTCTGGCCGGCCCGGCCCGAAAATTCGTCGGGACTGGAAATGGAGAGCCCGGCCCGAAATCGGGCCGGGCCGGGCCTAAATTGACAGCTCTAGTATAGACTCATATCAAATCTAGAAGAATAATAGGTTTATGAATTATGCAAAAGGGCTGTTGAATACTTGAATGTGAATTCGGTATAACTCATACGAACTCCAATATATTTTTTTATCATATGGATGCGAAAATTGGCATATTCATTAAAATAAAATTGGCAAAGTCTTATAATGCACAGCCGCTTCACCTCGAATATTTTATTTTTTGCTAATTATTTTGAAAAGTTAAAATCCATTTTCATTATATATAAATTGCCCTAATGCATCTAGATTTTCCCAAAAGAAAAAAAACGTGCAAGTTCACATTGGTTGATTATTAATTTTTTTTAAATTTAATTATACTGTATTATACATCATAAAAAAAAGAAATAAAATATTAGAAAATAAGCATACGTTCATCCAGCTTAAAAAAAAAAAAAAAAACCTTAATCTTATACTATTATACAATCGTGTACCTTCTATCAAGGGAAGCCTGATTTTTATTAAAGCTGTCAAAACAGGCCCGACGGGCCGACCTGTTTTTGGGCCGGGCTAGGCTCCGCAAATTCTGGCCCGTTGAATTTTCGGGCCAGGCCGGTCCGAAATAGGCAAAAGCCCGGTGGGCTCGGGTCGGCCCGGTAAAGTTATGCTATAAAATTATTTTTCGGGCCGGGTTGGGCTCCATATTTTCTGGCTCGATGAATTTTCGGGGCGGGGTCGGCTCGATGAATTTTCGGGGCGGGGTCGGCCCGAAAATTTGACAGCCCTAATTTTTATGTGTGTAATATAGGGTGTGTTTTTGTATAAATAATCTTTATTCTAAAAAAAAAAAAATAGGTGCACAGATTTAATGCATCTACTGATGCTATTAAATGCACATCAAAATTTTCTAGTGATTCCTCTCTTTACCACTATCCACCACCACCACTACTAAACTTACCGCCACCATCATTGTCGCTCGCCGCAACGACCATCGTCGTTGCGCACCACTATCGTTGACGTAAGTTTAAAAAAAAAAAGTAAAAGCTGTCAACATAAGTATTTTAATGAATCAATTTATACTATCTAATGCATCAATTGGTACCATCCGATGCAACGAATTTTTGCACAACGAAAATTATCATACAAAAAAATAGGTCAACAAGTGGGATTGACTGAAAAAATGGGTTTGATCATAAGATTAAGTCATATCCATTACATGTTGTAAGATTGATGATTTATATATATATTCAAATATCTCAGTTTAAGATATATTCTTATATAGTGAAGTCTTATCCCCGAATTTCCACAAAAGAGAATCCATGATAACGCTTTCTATTAGTAGTGATTTAAATTTTGTGTTTAGTTTGATAGGAAATCAGATATTCAAATAAGCATAAAAGAATTGTGGATCAAATTACTATTCATCTATTGTAGTTTTATACAAAAAATAGTACAAAGAGAGGGCAAGAAAACTCTATGGAAAGATGGGTGGTTTAATTCGACGGTGTTCTCTTCTTTATATTCATATAAATAATGACATTTTACTTTATATAATTATGTCCAATGAAAAATTATTATATTGGAAGTTAGATTTGTTAAAGAAAAACTGAATTGAAACTATATTTACCAAATTAAAGAAAAACTAATTTGAAATTATATTTACCAAAACACTACATCACGTCCGTGCAATGTGTAATTTTCGACGTCAAAATTTTGATCATGTAATATTATAGAAAAAAAAAATATGAGAACATTGTGTACCAACTTGCCAAAAAAAAAAAACGTAATATTATTAAAAAAAAAATTTGACAAACGAAATATTTTAGGGATTAAAAAAAGAAAAAGTTAGGTAGCTTAATATATCTAACCTAATCATACGAAGTGCATGTTTGGTTCGGTATTTTTTGAGTATGGAAAGAGATTCAATTAATTGAATCCATCACTTCTTGTTTTGGTTTGGGTATTGGGTTAACCATTACCCTTACTTGAGGGTAATCCAATTCCCCAAAATGTTAACTTTCAAACTAGAGCGGTAACAAAATCATTTTCTCTCCAAAATCATTTCACAAGGTGATTCATTTCCATTGTTGAACCAAACACCCAATAAAAATAATACTTATTGTTATCATTCCTCCCTTCTACTTGATTCATTTCCCTTTCCATTTCACTACTCGAACCAAACAAGCACGAAGTAGCTATTTAGGGTAAAGAAAACCAAATAATGACCACAATCATGTAAAATATAAATTACGGCCAACATTAATGGGAAGAACCTCATTTTCTCTTACCCTCTCTCACCACTATCCGCTATCTATGGCCCGACCTGACCTGACCTGACCTATTTACCCTCCCTCACAACTCTCTCCCTCTATCTCTCTTGCCTTTCTATGATGCTCCAGTTGTTGTTGTTTATTCAATTTTGCAGATTTCATCTCTCTAATATGAAATTACCAATCATTAAACAGATTTCCGTAAAAATCGAAGAACCAACCCAAACTACAATCGGAGGTTCCGATTTGAAATCGAAACCGAAGTAATATGCGGTTCGGTTTCGATTTCGGAACCGAACCGAATCGTGGTCACCTCTAAATCCTTACTACTATAATAGCAAGGCCGATCTTCCGTTTATAGTAACTTTTATTTCTCAATTTTTTTTCGATATTCCATTTTTGATAATTTGGATAAATGGTATAATCCTAATTATTCATTAATATTTTTCAATCACATAATTAATTTCGAACGTTACAAAAGCATAATTAATGACAACACATTAATTTATTTCCTAATTTTAATGTTTTTTTGCCTATATAATCTAAAATTCTACAATCAAAAGTACTCACATACTTCATCTTCTTTATGCTCATTCTCATTTTGATAATCTCTGCTAAAGGAAATACAATTTTGATAAGAAATATGTTATTGCACCAAGATCATTGGCATCAAGATTTTTTAAATTTGTTGCAGAAGTTATTGCGGCGCCTAATGACAATATTGGAGTAAGGATCATATAAACCGATCTAATGATCGATACAAATATGTGCAAAACATGATATTGCACACAAACTTCTCAATGCATTTTCGATTCATATCAACTTTGCAGTTCACGAATTCTATTAGTTCAATCACATAAATCTTATAATTAGTTTTGATGTTGTTAAGTTATCAATGATTTTAATATATTTTGATTATATATATATGTAGATTATCCTTCGTTAGTTTTAATGTTGTATATATGTTGGGAAAATTAATAGAGTTTTGATTTGATACCAAAACACAGCTGACCCCAACTGAGTAGATGATTGCGCAAGCCTAAGTGTTTTTTTTTCAGCTCACCTGTTTGAGCTTATAGAGTTTCTAAGTTTACAGGTGGAGTCGCTGAAGACAACAGAAGACCCAGTTGAGTAACTCATCAGAGCTACCACAGCAGTGAAGCCTAGCAGAGCTGTATAAGATTACAACACAAAAGAAAGACTTAACTGACCAAGCTGAGTACACAGCAGGGCAAGCCAAGTCGAGTGATCAGCAACGTTATCCATATTCAAGACGATCAAGTTCATCCAGACACAGCTGTATGAAAGACCCAGCTTGTATGGCAACTCAGCTCAGCGTTAAGACCCAGCAGAGTTCAAGACTCAGCTCAGTGTCAAAGACCCAACAGAGTTCAAGACTCAGCTCAGTGTCAAAGACCCAGCAGAGTTCAAGACAACTCAGAGTCTCCAGCACAGCAGAGTCGAAGTCAACTTGAATTAAAGTCAGAACTGACCTGGACCTTCAGGAACTCGACACCTCAGCACCTAGAAGTCAGACCTAGGATTGCTTTATGAGGAAATCAAGGAAGAAGACAAGACCAACATGTCAGAAGTTAGGTAGAGATTCAGAACGGCTCTTTCCAACGGCTAGTTCTAATCTCTCCCTATAAATATGAGTCTTCTCCATCATCAGAAAGTGATACGAGAGAGAATATATACAAGAGAGATCAACAGAGAAATAAGTCTAACCAAAAGATCAAGATCTCTCAGAAAAGCTTCAAGATCCAGCAGTCTACATCCTTCTGAGTACTTACTTATTCTCAGGCTGTTGAAGCTCTCTCCCATTAGTATCTAGGCATAAAATCCTTCCTATCTTAAGCCTAGTTTGAACGAGTTCATCATACTCAAAGTTCTTCATTGTAAGAACTCGTTCATAGTTGGAAACCCCAAAACCAAACCCCCAAACCCAGAAAAGGGTAGGTTAAGGTACGCCTGTTCGAAGCATGTAATTCGAGTGGCTAGGTTCTTCAGTACCCGTAAATTGAAGGCAGGCTTCAGCTGTGCCCGTAAACAGTTGGTTACGTTTTGATACAGTACGCGGAAACTTGTATCCAGCTCGAGAAACTGAGCTGCAACGCTTGCTGACTGCGCGTAAAGTCAGTGGTATCCTTAGTGGATCACTAGATGGTTTTCTAGTCGTGGACGTAGGAGTAGTTTCTCCGAACTACATTAAATAGCTTTGTTCTTTACCGCTTTATTTATGCATCCAGCTAACCTCTCATAATCATTCTATCAAGCTGCATAAACTGACTAATAGAAAAGAGAAACAAAGCTTTGCAATATATTTGAAGTAACAGACGGACTTTCCAAAACCACCAACTTCCGCACACACACAGCCAGCTGTGTTGATCAAGCTGTCATCCAGCTGGATCTAACACAGCTAGCTCACTCAAAAGAGTTTTAATTGGAAAAATTTTTAAACCTTGATGTATTCACCCCCCTCTACACCAAGACATCCGTCTCGGGACCAATATTGTATATCCAAAAAGTGGAATTATTTTTTTTTTCCTTCTAACTTTTAATTCTTCAAATTTATCATCGTTTAATTATATAGATTTATTTTACTATATATAATTTACCTTGACAACTTAGGCAATCCATGTGTATGTTTATTTTTTGTTTTGTTTAATCAACAGATATATTTAATCTCAACATTACTCAAATTAAATAAAATACAACACTTTTCCATTCATGATTGGTCTACATTCGTTAAAAATGTGCTTCATAAAAGCTCTAATTGCACAATTTAGTTAAATTAGGATTAGTTTAATAATTAAATTTCATTAAGGCATAAAACCATCAGTATTAATGATCAATAATTTGTTGTAAATAAATTTAATATGTTTGCTATTTTCATGTTTTTAGTAAAAAAAAATAAAATAATAATTGCTCCCTTGATAAACATGAAAATAATTAATATATATCTATATCTATCTTTATACTATAATAGCAAGGCCAGATGACCAAAAATAGAAACTTTTATTTTTTTCATTTTTTAATCATTCCATTTAATTATAGAAATTAATTTTATAATATATTTAGTAGTTTCTATTTTCATAAGTTTATAATATTATTTTTAATTTATTTAAAAATTAATTAGCATCCCTTAAATTATGTAAATTACCAATTAAAGTTGGATTATGTAATTTTTATACTAACTTTTCCGTTTCCTTCTCTTAAGCAAAAAAACCTTATAAAAGGTCGAAAGACATTAATCACAAAAATATGGCCAATTAATTTATACCCATTTAATTTATGTAGTAATTATATTATTCCATTCTATATAAATAATTTGGACAATTAATTAGTTAGCCAAATAAATATTTTTTTAGAAAAATTTAATTTGATCAATTATTAAATTTGTCAAATTAATTGGCCAATAATTATAAATAAATAGTTTTATTTTTATTGACAATTTTAATTTAATCAATTATTAAGTTGTCAATATTAATTTGATTAATTTAACAAATTTTAAAATTGACGTAAATAAAAGAAAATTCTCAAAAGTACGTATTCTCAGTTATAATTCTTGGATTTGTATATATACACGTAGGGATAATTCTCAAACTTTGACTTTGTGACGAGATGATCAAACGTACACAACAATTAACATCGTATATAATGAAATCTTTAACAGATTGTGAGGTAAAAAAAATAGTTTAATTTCTATTGATTTCTTGCAACTAAAGAAAGTGAAATAAAATCAAATAAATACTTTTTTTGATCAATTATCGAAAAATTATCACTCCAAAATAATATTAAATTATTTTTAATGTTCATGATGATATATATTACAATATAATAAAAAAAATTTGTTAAAGGAAGTACAATAAAGTCGAAGAAACAACCTTATTGATGTATTTTATTTTAATGCATGTCATTTGGCCTTGTGCACACAAATTAAGATTTTTTTTGCATGAATTTATTCATAATAAATGATGAATTTAAATTACTTGAAGAGTGAAAATTGTGGATTTTGACTTATGAGGTAAGTTAATTACGGACAATTAAGAAATTAGTAGGAAAAAAAATGCTAAAATGACATACATTTTGCAAAAGTTAAAAAAATAATCTACAATAACATATATTTTGAATAAGAGGGGAGCATTTTATATTATTCCATTCTATATAAATAATTTGGACAATTAATTAGTTAGCCAAATAAATATTTTTTTAGAAAAATTTAATTTGATCAATTATTAAATTTGTCAAATTAATTGGCCAATAATTATAAATAAATAGTTTTATTTTTATTGACAATTTTAATTTAATCAATTATTAAGTTGTCAATATTAATTTGATTAATTTAACAAATTTTAAAATTGACGTAAATAAAAGAAAATTCTCAAAAGTACGTATTCTCAGTTATAATTCTTGGATTTGTATATATACACGTAGGGATAATTCTCAAACTTTGACTTTGTGACGAGATGATCAAACGTACACAACAATTAACATCGTATATAATGAAATCTTTAACAGATTGTGAGGTAAAAAAAATAGTTTAATTTCTATTGATTTCTTGCAACTAAAGAAAGTGAAATAAAATCAAATAAATACTTTTTTTGATCAATTATCGAAAAATTATCACTCCAAAATAATATTAAATTATTTTTAATGTTCATGATGATATATATTACAATATAATAAAAAAAAATTTGTTAAAGGAAGTACAATAAAGTCGAAGAAACAACCTTATTGATGTATTTTATTTTAATGCATGTCATTTGGCCTTGTGCACACAAATTAAGATTTTTTTTGCATGAATTTATTCATAATAAATGATGAATTTAAATTACTTGAAGAGTGAAAATTGTGGATTTTGACTTATGAGGTAAGTTAATTACGGACAATTAAGAAATTAGTAGGAAAAAAAATGCTAAAATGACATACATTTTGCAAAAGTTAAAAAAATAATCTACAATAACATATATTTTGAATAAGAGGGGAGCATTTTATATTATTCCATTCTATATAAATAATTTGGACAATTAATTAGTTAGCCAAATAAATATTTTTTTAGAAAAATTTAATTTGATCAATTATTAAATTTGTCAAATTAATTGGCCAATAATTATAAATAAATAGTTTTATTTTTATTGACAATTTTAATTTAATCAATTATTAAGTTGTCAATATTAATTTGATTAATTTAACAAATTTTAAAATTAACGTAAATAAAAGAAAATTCTCAAAAGTACGTATTCTCAGTTATAATTCTTGGATTTGTATATATACACGTAGGGATAATTCTCAAACTTTGACTTTGTGACGAGATGATCAAACGTACACAACAATTAACATCGTATATAATGAAATCTTTAACAAATTGTGAGGTAAAAAAATAGTTTAATTTCTATTGATTTCTTGCAACTAAAGAAAGTGAAATAAAATCAAATAAATACTTTTTTTGATCAATTATCGAAAAATTATCACTCCAAAATAATATTAAATTATTTTTAATGTTCATGATGATATATATTACAATATAATAAAAAAAAATTTGTTAAAGGAAATACAATAAAGTCGAAGAAACAACCTTATTGATGTATTTTATTTTAATGCATGTCATTTGGCCTTGTGCACACAAATTAAGATTTTTTTTGCATGAATTTATTCATAATAAATGATGAATTTAAATTACTTGAAGAGTGAAAATTGTGGATTTTGACTTATGAGGTAAGTTAATTACGGACAATTAAGAAATTAGTAGGAAAAAAAAAATGCTAAAATGACATACATTTTGCAAAAGTTAAAAAAATAATCTACAATAACATATATTTTGAATAAGAGGGGAGCATTTGATCAAGTTCATAATTTCTTTTGTTCGGTTTAAATATTGTAGTTTTATTGTATTAGAAAATGCTTTTTTTTTTTTTCACTTAGAGTGAAAATAACACAGTTTTTGTGATACATTTTTTTTAAATTTGGAATAGCCGAAGCAATCAAAATAACTATTTGGTTAATTCGGCTAATTCGTTTGATTTTCATTTATAGAATTTCGGTTTATTGACTTGATTTTTAGGCTAAAATCGAATCCAAAATTTGAATACTCAACCTAATAAAAACATGTTATAACGAGTTCCCATGCTACACTAGTATACTATATAGCTTATCGACTCACTGACGAACCATATATCAACCCAAACAATATCGGGTCGGGCGGAACCAACATGACCAACCCGATCGTATAAAAACAAATACGGAGCACTAAATCCACTCGACTCTATCGCTATTAGATTTTCGTCTCTTCTGATTTCCTCAATCACTTCCATCTGCAAACCCTAGCAATTTCTGTTCGTTGAATCTCCTAAAATTTACAGAGAGAAGAGTAATCTGCAATTCGTTCGATCATGGTTCCGTTCTCCTCCAAACTTTCCGGTCAGATTAGGTTTCTGCTGCAGAACCTGGACGATTCCAACTCCGATTCGGTTTTCCAAGAACTCTGCAAGGTACGCACATTGAATTTAGATGTTTCTTTCATTATTGAACTTAATCTGAATTCGTTCTTTTGTTTCTTTGCTTTTCGATTTGACTGATGATCTTGTATTCATACTGTAAAACCCTAAGCCTGTAACTGGGATGAGCGTGTTTTATGCGCGGGATAAATTTTGTAACTGCTCTGTAATTGTTTGTTTTGCGCTTTTTAGGTAATGTGAAATTAGATGTACGTCGGATGTTTTTGCGAGAATTTGAACTTCCATCATGTATCTGGCTTTTTGTCACGTTTCATTCCTTACCTTCTTGATCCAGCGTAATTTGATAAGATTGTTTTAATCACCTCATTGTTCCCTTTCTTGAGTGGAAATGAATAAAAAATAGTGTATTCTCATGTGTGGATACAGTGGATTAAAGCGTACTAGATAATGGTATGTGCTTAATTTTGAAACCAAACTGAGGAAGTTCATGTAGTCACCGTTCTTTTTGAGCGCCTCCATCACCTAGTTGAGATGATACTTATATCTGATAATGTTGTTATGTCATACGTTCCTATCTTTTGAGGGAAAAATTAACCTGTCAAGTGAGAGTTACAGCTGCTGCCCGTTTGGTATTTTGTGCAGTTTTAATCTTCAGCTAGTCCACATTTGGGCTTCTGTACTTTTTGTTCCTCAAATATGTAGTCAGACACTTCTGCCTCTGGCTTATGGCCTCAGTTAATCTTTAATTGCCAAAACAGAAGCTTTCCATTTTCTTTTCATTTCCTTGTAGAACAGCCTGCTTTTCTAAGAGAACTCCCAAGATTGCAGAATATTGATAAGATTGACGTAGTATACAACTATCAAGAATTTATCCCGACATAAGTGTGTCTTTTCCATCATGAGTTGTGTTAACTTATATATGGTTTAAGCTTGCTTGTTACGAATTAAAATGTGAAAATTGAGGATTAACTTTGTATTTATAGTGTAAAAGCTGTTCATCAGTTAATTGTTCTGTCATGGTTAGGATTTTTGCTTTTCCCATGAATGAACATTGAGATGTTCTTGCTTTGACATTTTACTTTGTTTTGATATTGGACCCGAAGTAGCCGCGGGCTATGGGTTTAGATCTTTTGGATTTTTTAAAAAACTTTTAAGCGTTCCTCACTTTGTTTGCAACCAAACTATGAACACCAATTCTTTTTTTAAATTTCCATCTTGCAAGAAAAAAGTTCAATATAATATAATATTTTATAAAAGACGGCTAAGAAGAATATCTAGGTCATGCAATCTGGTTAGCCTGAGGTGCATTTTTGAAGTTAGTAAGTGATTCTGTGTACCAATATGAGCAAATTGTTGCATTTGCGTTTGTTGATTCCTGTTTTTGTTACTGTGGCACTGACAATCTGTTATTAATTGTATGCTGATTTTGTTTCTATTTTGCTCCTTTGGCAGTACACAATGCATGGAATGGAGGGTAGCATAGTACTGCTCCAAGCCTGTTTCGATCACCTAAATATTTATTCCAGGGATTTGAAGGACATGAAGCTGCAACCAATATTTGCTTCAGTATTTAAACATATCTTGGATAAACCTAACTTTAGTTCAATATTAAGTGAGTCACTGCAGACTAAAGCAATCAATGAAGAACTACTGCAGAATCTTTCTGATGCTTTACACTTGTCGGTGCCTGAGAAAATTGGAGTTGGTCTTGCTCTGTCTAATTCTGATGATCATGACACAAGGATGTGCGGTTAGTAATTCTCTTCCTTGTACATACATGTAATCATGTATGTTGTATTTTTTGTTTGATAGTTGAAGGTAGCTTGGGATTATAAAAAGGAACACGGACATCAACATTATAGTTTTATCTTCGTGGAGTTCTTCTGCTACATGCTCCACTGAACATGTAATTTTTTCCTTGGCTGTATGCAGGAAAGAATTTTTGCATGAGTCAGATTACAGAGTTGTGTGCCAATCCTGTGGAATTTGAGTCTACTGAGCTAATTCAGCATATTCTCGTGTTTCTTAGTCGATCTGAAGGCCTCTCTAAGCTTGTAGATTCATTCATGCAAATGTTATCTCTTGTGCAATTGAAGGACGGAGCCCAGTTTGTCATCACACCTTTTCTTCATGATGAATTACGTGGGGATAGCTTCTTCAGGTGCTTTCCCTGGCGGTTCCTTGTACATGAATAGATTAAGAATTTATCTTGTAAACCATTGTTACCTTTATGCTTGTTTATATGCTGCAGACACTTAGAGTTGTTGAATGAGGGCGGTGAAGATGATTTTGATGCCATTCTAGCAGAAATGGAGAAAGAAATTAGCATGGCTGATGTAATGTGTGAGCTAGGATATGGATGCACTGCCAATGTGGCTCAGTGCAAAGAAATGTTGTCTCTTTTCTTGCCGCTTTCCGATGCCACAGTTGCAAAGATACTTGGTACAATTGCCAGAACTTATGCAGGTCTTGATGACAGCCAAAATGTGTTTGCTACATTCCGCTCTGCCCTTGGTGGCAATGGTGTCCTTGATATGCCATCTTTGAATTCTTGGAATATTGATGTCCTTGTAGATTCAATCAAGCAACTTGTAAGTTCCATGCTTTTAGTTTATCAATTTGTAACATGTTTTCCCAATTATGAAAGTGTAACATTATTTTTGGTTTGATTATTTTGTTTCAGGCTTTGGGAACTAACTGGATTACTGTCATGGAAAAGCTAGATCATGAGGGGTTTTATATCCCTAATGAGGCAGCATTTTCATTTTTTATGTCTGTCTACAAGCGTGCATGCCAGGTAGAACTTGATACTCAACCTATTAATCCTCCATCTACTATTTTATGAATGTAATGAACCAAGCAAGATAATACAATCTGTTCTCATTTGCGGATTTGATTTTTCAGGAACCATACCCACTCCATGCTATTTGTGGATCTGTTTGGAAGAATGTTGAGGGTCAGCTATCTTTTCTAAAATATGCAGTCTCTGCGCTGCCTGAAGTATTTACATTTGCTCATTCCGAAAGGCAGCTGGTATGGTGGCTACCAATGTTAAGTTGTTGCTGAATGAACTAGTGACTGCTCGTCACATTTTTATCTTTTCTGAATGAAGCCATTGCATCTGGAATGAGTTTATAATACATTTTCCTTGTGCAGTCCTATGATGATGCCGTGCTTGGACATATATTGCAGTCTGGACCAAATCGTGCATGGTCATGTCATGACCTGCTAGTGGTTTTGTGTCAGCTATCTGAGATGGGCCATGCAAGTTTTGTGAGATCTGTCCTTGAATCTCCTCTCAATCACTTCCCAGAAGTATTGCTTCTTGGGATGGCCCATGTTAATGTAGGTGACCTCAGATATGATCTTGGTTTTTCCGTTCTGATAGTTTCTTGTTTATTAACCTTACTGTATGACTGGCAGACTGCGTATAATCTCATCCAGAACGAGGTGGCATCTGCTGTGCTCCCAATGGCTCTTAAAAGTGCTTCTGCAAGTGGTTTATTATTCACTCTGTGGCATGTTAATCCAAACATGTTACTGCGTGGACTTATAGATGCTGTGAACCTTGATCCAGACAGTCTCTCTAGGATTTTGGATGTTTGCCAGGAAATAAAGGTCTAGGCTTCTTCCCAATCATAAATTTGCTACATTAGTATTTTTCCTATGAATTATAGATATTTTGCATGGCAGTAAGATTGTTGTTTTTCTTAAGACAAGGTGTTATTCATTTTTTTTATGAGACAAGGAAGGTCTTTGCATGGTATTTTTGACTGGCCTCATAATTTTCTCTTGGAACAATCTATCACAATGATCTATGTACAAGGAGAAGTCATTTTTGTGAGAGTTCCTACCAGATTTTTTTCCTTCTATTCTTCAATGCCCTCCCACCCAACGCACACCAAAAAATAGCAAGAAAACGTGGAGGCGTTATTTACGTAATAGCGGACAACGAGGCTTTAGTTTTATTATCTAGTCGTCCATTGATTGTCAGATCTTGGTGTCATAATATATCTGCTAAATGTTTTTACAGGTTCTTTCCCAAGTACTGGATATGTTTCCTCTTTACTTTGGCATTCGCTTGGCTGTACTTGCATCTAAGAAAGAAATCATGGACCTTGAGAGTTGGTTGAGCGCTCAATTAGTGTCAAATAAAGATGCTTTCTATGAGGTTAGTGTTTTCTCTTTCTTTGAATCCCTCCCTATTAAAGTCCCCTGGGATGCAAAGAAAAACAATTCATCATCTATTTGCAGAGGAGTTATTCACTCAGAAAAAAAATTCACTTCAAGTATTTTCCAAGAATAATTTTAGAATCGGTCTCTCTACCATATTTGCTGCAAGTCCATTCTCTAATGATTGTTATTCCAAAATCTGGTTTATTGTAAGTACTAACTTATGTGGATGCCTCTAGGAATGCATTAAGTTTTTGAAGGATGTTCAGATTGGAGATCAGGATGTCTCTGCTAATCACTTTCACCCCTCTGGTTCTCTTTTGAATATTTACTTGGAAGCTTGTCCTACTGTCTTAAAGGTAATATTGGGACAATACATTTTTATCTCAGCCTGCTTGAGATTACTAGTATGTGACCTTTCAAAAAATTTGTTGTACAGGTACTTCAGTCTCATGCTGCTGTGCTTTCCTCTTATCACTTATCTGAGGAAATTGAGAAATTGGATGTCTCTCATATGCGTGCTAATTCAAGAATGAAAAGTGCCGGGGGTTCTGATGCAGCTGCTGATAGTTATGCTGACGACATTGAGAAAGAAGCAAATGCATACTTCCATCAAATGTTCTCTGGTCATCTGTCTATTGATGCTATGATTCAAATGCTCACTCGCTTCAAGGAATCTTCAGACAAAAGGTAGCCCCCCCCACCCAAGTCACAAGTTTGTCCCTATGGTAAAAGGTTCTCACAACTTTGGATCATAGAGACTCCAAATCTTCTGGTTATTTGTTATGAATATACTGATGCCACTAACCAGGCCTTCACTTTGCGGATTATGTTGTTCCTCTCGAATTCTAAGTCTAGTAATGGATTTTATTTCTCTGCATCACCAAGTTCCCATTTTGATGGAATTCATATGTGAGGACATTAGTACTTATGAGAATTTGTTAAAGTTACTTGAGCAAATCCTTAAAAATTTCTTGTTTGTAAGCAAGGCAATATTGCAATTTTTTTTTTGTTTGTAAGCAAGGCAATATTGCAATTTTTTAGCATGACCTTTATGCAACGTAAATTCTGCTGCTTCATTCACTGATGCTTGAATGGAGAATAGTATTTCCATATTAGCAAATCATTTATAATAATGTGTGGAATCTCTGAAGGGATGTGGGCATTTTGACAGGGAACAGTCTATATATGAGTGCATGATTGCTAATCTATTTGAGGAATACAAATTTTTCTCCAAGTACCCTGAAAGGCAGCTGAGGATTGCAGCAGTTCTTTTTGGTGAGATCTTATGTTATGTTCATTAATTTCTTCATTCTTCTAATATTATCTGACTATTTTTTCTGTTCAAATAGTGGGATGAGTTTTCTGGTATGACCTGTGCATGTCATTATTGAACCCTGATTCCTGTGCATGACACTATTGAACCCTCATACCTCTTTGTTTTTGTTTTCTACTTTGTGAGATCTTTGTCATGATCTGGATATTTTTGCAAAGCTGAAATGTAAACTGCAGCATGTTTCCACTTCCACGTCTTGGTGACTGCAAGAATCATGTGGTTTCGTATAGTAAAATCTAGTTAATGATTGGACATGCATATTTGGGCTTATGTTGCTCATAAAGAAGTTTCCTTCTGGGATTTTAATTTTGCAAACAATGTTATATAGTAAATAATCTAAGGAGAAACCCTGGGATAACCATAACCAGGAGAGTCTCTGGACTATTCAGATGTCCGCTTTTTTATGGGCAAGAGTTATTTCATTGAATTGATCTGTTTGGTCCAGTTCTAAACTATTAATTTCACTGTGAACAACTTATATGTTATTATGGTAGTATTATGTGTTTGATGAAACCAAATCTGGTTGCTTGCATGTAAGTCATGGAGGCAACATGAGCACATATTATTAGTGTCGTAAACATGCTGCAACCTTCCAATGTTAGATTGTGATGTTCTCTCATTCTAAAATTACTCAGATTGCTGATAATGTTTATCCTTTGCAAATGTTTCTGCTTTCAGGATCACTCATCAAGCATCAACTCGTGACTCACCTTACGCTTGGTATCGCATTACGAGCTGTTTTGGATGCTTTGAGGAAGCCTGCAGATTCAAAAGTTTGTTTCTTCCCAGATTATCAGTACTTTGTCATTATTTTGAATCTCAGTGTGACCTTGGCTTTATAACATGCAGATGTTCTCCTTTGGGACTAAGGCATTAGAGCAGTTTGTGGACCGTCTCATTGAGTGGCCACAGTACTGCAATCATATCTTGCAAATATCTCATTTGCGTGCAGCTCATTCAGACCTTGTAGCATTTATTGAGAGAGCACTTAACAGGATCTCAGCTGCTCACAGTGAACCTGATGTTGGCCATAGTGCCACTACTGATCACCATCATGGTCTTATTCAATCTTCTGCTCCAAATATGGAGGTATTTAACATCTTACTATTATCTGTCTGTAAAGTAGCTGAACCTGCATATGAGAAACTATTGAATTTTTTCCTGGAAAGGGTACACGATGATGTCAAATTGCTATTTCAGTATTTTGTCATTATTCTTCCTGCATGCCTATATGATGTTTTGGTTTGCATCGTCTATATAGTTGTGAACAATTCTTTTAGTCCAAGTGTTTTGTGTGAACTCAAGTTCATGTTTATCCTGTTGTGTTCTGTTTTCAGATTGCAGTCTCGCCGTTTTCTCTAATTGGACCTGGCAGCACACAGTCTGGATTACCAGTTTCCTCTTCGCTCCCACTACCACAGAGACCTCCAAGTTCTCTAGATGAGAGGAAACCCTCTGTGACTCTTTCTAATTACATGAAGCCAGCACAATCATCTTCTATGCATCCTGTTATTGCTCCTTCGAGTGATACGTCTACCCTTCAGAAGGCAAGTAATAAAATCTATTTACTTTGATATAGTTTACATGATGTTTGGTCCATTCATACCTTGGTTTGTCCGTTTTTCGTGATCTAATCTTCTCAATCCCACAATGTAGTCACAAAGTGGAGCTGTGCTGTCAACACAATCTGCCTCACCGGGTTTCCCACGGTCATCTAGAGCTACCTCAGCAAGTAATTCTCACTTTAGTGTTTATATTTAGCTCTCTGTAGTTTCTTATCCCAAAAAAAGAATAAGCGATTCGGGCTACCTTCTCTCGTATTGCGGTTATGGGTTGTGGATTGCATTAACAGTGGGCTGATGCTTACAGGGTTTGGCTCTGCTTTAAACATTGAGACCCTGGTTGCTGCAGCTGAGAGAAGAGAAACTCCGATAGAGGTGATTGCTCGTAGCTTTGTTATACATTTTATTTGTGTCTACATTTATATTTCTCCTCTTAGTTTTTATGTGCTTTTGTTTTTTTCCTTGTCTACAAACTCCTTTCTTGGGTGGCTCCTAGTTTTGATCAGTTTCTATGGTTATCTACTTGCTAACTTATTAACCTCTCTAAAGTAGATATGATAAACGGTTGTCATTCTCAAATCAATTTCAATCTAATTGACTAAGTTCATTGTATTTTCTAAGACTATTTGGATTATTATGTTGTCTATATGCACTACCTTTATTTTATTGACCAAGTTCTGGAGGCATAGCAATTATATGTTGCATATTGTCTGACTTTCCAATCCATTACTCCATTATCTGTGCTGTTTCTCCAATCTGCTGTCATTATTTGTGTTGTATCAATGTCTGACTATTTTGTCCATTTTCTGAACAGGCTCCGGCATCAGAAGTTCAGGACAAGATATCTTTTATTATAAATAACTTGTCTGCTGCAAATGTTGAGGCTAAAGCTAAAGATTTTGGTGAACTCCTAAATGTGCAATATTATCCTTGGTTTGCAGAGTATATGGTTATGAAGAGGTAGAAATTATGCTTGCCAATACATACCTTGTCTGATATAGTCCAGCTCTCTGGTAGAAGTAAATGACATTATTTTTTTGTTCTTTATGTTTATATTGGCAGGGCAAGCATTGAAACAAATTTTCATGATTTGTACTTGAAGTTTCTTGATAAAGTCAATTTGAAACCTTTGAACAGAGATATTGTACAAGCCACTTATGAGAACTGCAAGGTTTGATTGTCTACTTTATTTTATTTGGAAATAGCTGGTGTTCATACTTGGTATTTGTACTGTGTCCAGGTTCTCTTGGGATCAGAACTTATAAAGTCTAGTGTGGAAGAACGTTCATTGCTGAAAAACTTAGGTAGCTGGCTTGGCAAGATTACAATTGGCAAAAATCAAGTTCTAAGGGCCCGAGAGATAGATCCAAAATCTTTGATTATAGAGGTTTCTTTTCTTCTATTTTCTTTTTGAGTTCACTTCAGACACATGGACTTGGATATCTATCTTCATGATTTGAATTTTATGATATGTGGCAATTACATTATTTGCTGTATGCCTTTGCAGGCATATGAAAAGGGACTCATGATCGCTGTTATTCCTTTTACCTCAAAGGTATGATCTATGGTTTATTTTATGTGCACTTATGAATCCAATTTTGTTGACTTAATGTGCTTGTTTCAGATTCTGGAACCCTGTTCGAACAGTATTGCATATCAGCCTCCTAACCCGTGGACAATGGGAATTCTTGGGTTGCTTGCTGAGATTTATGCAATGCCAAATTTGAAGATGAATCTCAAATTTGAGATTGAGGTAATTTTGTATAAGCAGATCTTGTTAATCTTTGCTCTGAGGGGCTCATTTCTTAAATTCAAGACTATTTTCTTGATTGAGATCTCTTCTGGTTGCAGGTCCTGTTCAAGCATTTAAGTGTTGACCTTAAAGATGTCACACCTACTTCTCTTCTGAAGGACAGAGTCCGAGAAGTTGAAGGTAATCCTGATTTCTCCAATAAAGATGTCGGATCTTCACAACCACCAATAATGAATGAGGTGAAATCCGGAATAATATCGACACTAAACCAAGTTGATATACCCCTTGATGTTGCTGCTTCTCCCCATCCTGCTGGCCACTCTCGCATAATGTCTCAGGTTAGTGCCTCAGTAGTTGTGTTTTAATTTAGTAGCATCACTGGAGTTGATTATGGATTTGATGATCAATGTACCAGTATGCCACTCCACTCCATCATTCATCTGGCACTTTGACGGAGGATGAGAAGCTGGTCAGCTTGGGATTTTCTGATCAGCTTCCTTCTGCTCAAGGCCTTCTACAAGGACAGACACAATATACGGTTAATCAGGTCTGTCCAGAGTTTCGTTGTATTTGCTTCCGATGGTTTTATTTTTAAATATCGACTGCTGATCCATTATTTTTTGTTATGTTGCAGGTTCCTGTACCAGCAGCTAATATTGAACAACAAGTTGTTGTCAATAAAAAGCTTCAAGCTTATGGCTTACACTTGCATTTCCAGAGGTCTGAATTAGTTATTGAATTTGTTCAATTTCATTTGACAATGGAATTCATTAACCAATTTTCAATTATCTGAACGTTTTATTTCCTTCAGTGTACTTCCTATTGCCATGGATAGAGCTGTTAAGGAAATAGTGTCCAGTATTGTGCAACGAAGTGTTTCTATTGCGACTCAGACAACTAAGGAACTTGTCTTGAAGGTGTATTTATTTGCAATTTGTTGATTCTGAAGGACCATTGTTTCAGGAGATGCATATTTTAATTCAAAATGTTTTCTAAACAAGTTATGTATTTATAAATGGCAGGACTATGCCATGGAGCCAGATGAGACCCTTATACGAAATGCAGCACATCTGATGGTGGCAAGGTTGGCGGGCAGTCTTGCTCACGTAACCTGCAAGGTAGAGATGGACCTTTTTTTTAAAATTATTTGCTGGTGTTGGTTTTTCGCAATGTTGAACTTTCAGAATATCACTTTAATATTCTTTGTGTTCTGATTGATGAGGCTTTTTGGTCATTTTTAGGAACCTTTACGCGGTTCAATATCAAGCCAGCTCAGAAGCTCACTTCAGGGCTTAACCATAACAAGTGATCTTCTAGAACAGGCAGTTCAACTGGTAACTAATGATAATCTGGACCTAGGCTGTGTGTTGATTGAACAAGCTGCAACTGAAAAGGTAAACTTAGATTATTTTAGGTTGTGTGTTGCTTTATACATATTTAGGTTATTTGTTGCTTCATACTGATTATGACAATTGGCTCTGGACAAGCAATACTGACAACTATTTAGAATTGTGTGAGATAGCAAGAAGAAATAGTATTTCTAATGACCAAAATGGGATATGTTGCCTAAGCATCTCTCCTTTTTCTTTTTTTGTCTGTTTGTAGTTGAAAATTTACTTTGTAGTTTTCTTGTGACTTATGCTTCAGTGGTAATGTTCACCTCCTTTCTTAGCTAATAGACTTGAATTTTCTTATCTAGAAGTACTGTGTTATGCAGATGCAGTGCGCACCCTTTTGACCAATGTAAATGTTGGACTCAAGTCATGCATGTTTTAATGTTATGTCAGCATCAATGCATCACATGACTAGACAACTTATGTTTGCTTTAGCTCAGCTTGCCAAGTGGATGATGAAGTTTTCTTCAATGTGTATGAAATGGGTCTTATGGAATCCTAGAGCTAGTTATATATGGATGTGTAGAGAGATACAATTTCTGAAGTTGGGGTCTGGTGATATTTTCTCTGTTGTGAACATGGAGTCAGATGATATTTTCTCTGTTGAAGGGGTCTTACTTGATAGAGCAATAATATTAGCTAGATACTGAAAATAGAACTTTTGGTATTGTCATATGTTTTAAATTAATTCTTTTGGGATTATAACTCATTGTTTGTATACTGTCATTGTTGCATTACAACCTCGTTTACAGGCAGTTCAAACCATTGATGGGGAAATTGCTCAGCAACTTTCTATTAGGAGAAAGCATAGAGAGAGTGTTGGTGCCACTTTTTTTGATGCTAGCCTTTATGCACAAGGTCAAATGGGTGTTCTACCGGAGGCCCTCCGTCCTAAACCTGGCCAGCTGTCACATTCACAGCAGCGAGTTTATGAGGTGATTCTTCGACAGATTCCTGTGGACATCTTACTAAGTTGATTTGAGCGGTCAGATAACTTGTTAAGTGCATATATATGATCATTATTTGTATCTCACTGCCGTTTCTGTCATCTTGTTTTGTAGGATTTTGCTCGGTTTCCAGGCCAGAATCGGTCCGCCCAAAGCTCAAATGCAGTTCCAGTTGGTCCCTCTGCTTCATCAGGAGGTGGTGGATTGTCCCGTCAATTTGCATCTACATCTGGCCAAATTAGTGCTAGCATTTACTCATCTGGCCTTGTTAGCACTGGAATTGGTGCTGTGCCCCAGACATTGGAAATTGGCTCTGACGAGATAGAATCTGTCGGATCCCAGATTCCTACAAGGTTTGTTTAGTTTTGAGGTTTCTTTGGCTTATATATTGTTTATTATATATTTTTTATTGAGTTGATGATATTTCAGTGTTCCCTCAACCCACATTTCAATTGGTGATGGTCCACTAAGTCTTGAAAATGACATTGTTCCTTCATTCCCCCCTGCTTCGACTCCTGATCTGCATGTGATGGAACCTTCTAGTTCTGCAAAAGTGAGTACATTCTGTTTCAACATCCGTCTTTGTTTGCATGTGCACTTTTTTACCTTTGGAACCTGTTAATGCAGGAACTTGGAAATGCTGCACTGCCTACTATTGCAACTCTGTCGTCTGAGCGCCCTGGAACTAATACCTCAGAGCCTTTGATAACCACTGGGGATGCATTGGATAAGTACCAGACGATTTCAGAGAAGGTTTATCTACTATCTGCCTTTCTTGTTATATGCATTTCTTCCATTTGTTGAGAGTCAAATGCTTGGAATTAGAGTGTGGTGATTAGTGGGCTTTATTTTGGCTTTTAACTTTTCTAAACCCCTTTCAGCTTGAAAATCTGTTGGCTAATGATGCGGATGAGGCTGAAATTCAGGTAAAAGGGCATACCAGCACTTGTTTGTCTCATTATGTGCTCTTCGTTGCTATATATGCCTTAGATTTCAGTCAATTGTTTATCTAACTTTCAATATGTTTTCCGCAGGGAGTTATTGCTGAGGTTCCTGCAGTCGTCCTCAGGTGCATCAGCCGAGATGAGGCAGCCTTGGCTGTGGCCCAGAAGGTGACCATTATTCCAGTGTACATTTGACTGCTGTACTGAAAATCATCTTACTCTGAATTCCTTTGTTGCTGCAGGGTTTTAAGGGTTTGTATGAAAATGCATCAAACAGTGCTCATGTTGATGCTCACTTGGCAATCCTGGCTGCTATACGTGATGTCAGCAAGCTTGTGGTTAAGGAGCTCACTAGTTGGGTATGTCAGATTCAATTATATTATCTTTTTTGGTACAGCTGGGAGTATCTTCGTCATGTTTAATAGTAGGGAGAATATACTAATCTGACCTGATTAAGGCCACTTGTATTTCCAATCTAACACAATAAATGACTTTTTAAAAAACATACCAGAAAAATTGAAAAGGTTTTCAAATCTAACCTGGTTCAACTTTCTGATGCTTTGTGCTGTGTTGTGGTTGTTGGAGCAGTTGTGTATCTTATAATAGTATATGGTTCAGCTGTTGCCTCTGTGAAATTTTCCAAGTGTTATAGCCATCTCTTCCTATGGTTTTTTATTCCTTTTCTCCCTTTGTGTTTTATTAACACAAATGATATTTGATTCAATTATGACAGGTCATATACTCTGAGGAGGATAGGAAGTTCAATAGAGATATTACGATAGGTCTTATTCGCAGTGAGTTATTAAACCTTGGGGAGTATAATGTTCACATGGCGAAGCTTCTTGATGCTGGGAGAAACAGTATGTATAGCAAATTGTTTGTTTAATATGATGAATTGGAGATAGTAATGCATTTCACTTTTTCTATTGTGCAGAGGCTGCGACTGAATTTGCCATTTCTCTCATACAAACTTTGGTTATCAACGATTCTAAAGTGATATCAGAGCTTCATAATCTTGTTGATGCTCTGGCAAAGGCACGTCTGCTTCTAAAGTGATATCAGAGCTTCACAATCTTGTTTCTAACTATTTTTATAATTTTCAGCTTGCTGCAAGACCTGGATCCCCAGAGTCATTACAACAGCTGATTGAAATAGCTAAGAACCCTGCTAATGCTGCAAATTTGTCTCCTTTGGCTGTTGGTAAAGAAGACATTGCGCGAACCCCTAGGGACAAAAAGGTCCTCAGAGTATTTTATTTTCTTTTTCTCTTCCTTTCGTACATGCACACTTGTCGCATGCTTACACGCAAGTTCGTACAGTCTTTGGCCTCTTGTATTTAATTTTCATAATACCTGAAGTCTCTTTTTTAGTTTGTGGTGGAACAGGCTACTGGGCTTCCTGGAACAAGCAGGGAAGAATTTAATGTGACGGAATCCGTTGATTATGATCCTGCTGGTTTCTCTGAACAGGTGCTAAATATTGGCTCTACTTATAGAACAATGATGGTATTTCAAATATATTTGATGGTCTTATGTATTATGTGTTGTCATATGGAGAGGTTTGACAATGCTTCTGCCCTCCTGAAGGCTGCACATACAGAATCGGATAGGCTGCCTTGACTTGCATTGCACTCCATGCAAATTTTCATGTTATCTTCAAATTTAATATCAGTAAATCGTATTCGGTTTGGGAAAACTACAATTCTGTTCTTCTTAGGATCTTCCTCAGTCCAGATGTGGGTATATGATTAATCATATCATTTAATTTGTAGCTCTAGTACTAGTATCAAGATTATGTACTAACGATTGCATACTGATTACAACATTTAACTGATATCCTGAATCCTCTTTAATTGTATATTTGAGAACAAGTTTTTAAAAAAGTACTTTCAGGTTATATGTATAGTAATTTTATTTTACCTAATTGTGATTGAAAATTCAAATGGTATTTGATTTTTTACCTGTGCATGCTTATCAGCAATAGTTCTATATTTAAGGAAGTCAGAGCTTTTCTCTTTTAAGAAGAGGAAGTCATAGCTTTTTGGTTGCATGGGTTCCCTATTTTCTAATCATATTTTCTGACCTTTGTTTTTTGAATATGATACCCGACTCAGGTATCTGTGTTGTTTGCTGAGTGGTACCAAATATGTGAACTTCCCGGAGCAAATGATGTGGCTTGTGCTCAGCATGTCTCACTTTTGCAGCAGAGAGGGCTGCTTAAAGGAGATGAAATGACAGATCGGTTTTTCCGCAGGATTATGGTGAGGGTCCTATTCTTCTGTTAGAACAATTAACAATATAATTCAAATACTATGGAATTTTATGTCTTATGGTTCACAAATTCAGGAACTCTCTGTATCACATTGTCTATCATCAGAGGCCATGAATGCTGGCCCTTCCCCATCTTCTCAAGGACAGCCACTTTCGTTCCTTGCTATCGATATATATGCAAAGTTAGTCTTCTCGGTTCTAAAGGTAGGCATCTCATTTTGTACCCCTGGGAATAAAATATAGGAACTGGATACACATATGGTTCTACTTATGCAATCTCTGTAAATTTTTGTCTTCTATACTTGCCTGTATTGACTGTTTCAAACCTTCCAGTTTTGCCCTGTGGATCAGGGTTCCAGTAAACTTTCGCTTCTGCCCAAGGTACGAGTTGCAATATAGAAGCTTAATTATTACATGTGTCTGGATTTCTAATGTACTCTACCATGGTTTTTTCAGGTTCTTGCTGTTACCGTGAAAGTTATTCTAAAAGATGCCGAGGAGAAAAAGGCATTATTTAACCCCAGGCCTTACTTTAGGTTGTTTGTTAATTGGCTGCTTGATTTGTGTTCCTTGGATCCAGTATTTGACGGTGCAAATTTTCAGGTACTGCATTTGTCATTCAGTTTAAGCAATATGGTCATAAGTTTCTTACTCAAAATAACTCTTTTCCCGGTTTTAGTTTCTGATCCAGGTTTCTTTTTAACTTTTACCTTTTGGATTGCAGCTAGTATTTTCTAACTAGACTTGTCTCTAAACCTTTTCAGGTTTTGACTGCTTTGGCAAATTCCTTCCACGCAATTCAGCCTCTCAAGGTCCCAGGGTTCAGGTTTGTGCTTATTTTTGGCTAGTTTAGAAAACATTTCATTGTTGCATGCTGTATCGGTATGAAGTCCGCTTAAATTATCTTTGTTTGAGAAGTAATAATATCAATGCCTTAACCAATGATATGTAACAATTAACTTTGAGTCGGTTTCCATAGCTTCAAATTGATTTGATTTTGGCTTGTTCAGAACTGTTCCGAATTTATAATGACATAAACACACATGTAAAGCACTCGATGTATCACTTTCTGCTTTCTTGAATAAATAATACTGGAGGTCTTTTGTATCTATGAATAGTTCTTGGTTGGTTCCGTTCCTATTTCTCTTTGTGCCCCTACATACTGCCGGTCGAACCAACTTCATTTACTCTATTTTCAACTGCCTTTAGGCATTATCCTTAATTTAGGTTGGCTTAGTATGTTTGGATTTTTGTTGTTTGTTCTTTATATTTTTTATTTACTGAGTATTATTTTGGGAGCACTGCCCATATTTCATATTATATAGAAATGACTATCAGCTGCATATTGCCACTGAAGCCGATCCATTTTGTATGACTGGCCTGTTTTGCTGCTTTCAGCTTTGCATGGCTCGAGTTAGTTAGTCATCGAAGTTTTATGCCAAAGTTGCTCACTGCAAATGCACAAAAAGGATGGCCATATTTTCAGAGGTTACTGGTGGACTTATTCCAGTTCATGGAGCCATTCCTGAGGAATGCTGAATTAGGGGAACCGGTTTGTATACTGTTCTTGGACAATTACCATGTTTCTTAAGCATTACTGTGCTTCGATATTAATTTACATATTACTATTGTGAATCGATATTTCCAGGTGCAATTTCTCTACAAAGGGACACTCCGGGTGTTGTTGGTGCTACTTCATGATTTTCCGGAGTTCCTTTGTGATTATCATTTTAGCTTTTGTGATGTCATCCCCCCAAGCTGCATACAGATGCGGAATATAATCCTTAGTGCATTTCCTCGCAATATGAGACTACCAGATCCTTCTACACCCAACTTAAAGGTGCATTAATGAACATAATTTATATGTTTCTTGGACAGTAAGGTAGTTTTTGAATGACACTTTATTTGATGATGTAGATTGACCTGCTGGCGGAGATTAGTCAATCGCCAAGAATTCTTTCTGAGGTTGATGCAGCTCTTAAAGCAAAGCAGATCAAGAATGATGTTGATGAGTATCTGAAGGTAAAGATGAGGAAAATATGATTGAGAAGAAAATTAACGATTAAGCTGTGGTTTCAAAACGTTCTTCTGCGCTTCTCATGTTATAAGCTTGCTTGTCAATATCTACCGCAGACTAGGCAACAAGGGTCCCCATTTCTCACTGAGTTGAAGCAGAAGCTTCTACTCTCTCCAAGTGATGCTGCGCGTGCTGGGACTCGTTACAATGTTCCTCTAGTCAACTCTCTTGTTCTTTATGTTGGGATGCAGGTGCGCTATTCCAATTTTCAGTTGATATTAAAATTGTCCATTAACTATTCAATTGTTCTCTCTCCAATATTTGTTTCCTTTTCTTTGAACCTTGTGTGTCTGTGGTCTTAACATTTATCTTGGTCTTAACATTTATCTAAATCAAATTATTTTAAAATTTTGTTCAGGCCATTCAGCAACTGCAAGCGAGAACCCCCCCTCATGCACAAACCATGGCTAATATGAGTGCATTCTTGGTGAGTGCTGCTCTGGATATTTTCCAAACGTTGATAATGGATCTCGATACAGAGGGCCGGTACCTGTTCCTGAATGCTGTTGCCAATCAATTGCGTTATCCAAACAACCACACGCATTACTTCTCCTTCATTCTGCTTTATCTGTTTGCTGAATCAAACCAGGTGTGTATGGCTTCTTCCCCCGAGGCCGTGGAGAAATTTCCCTTGATTAGAATCTTTACGGTATCATTTGTTCTACTTAATGCAGGAAATGATTCAGGAGCAGATCACTCGAGTCTTATTGGAACGTTTGATTGTTAATAGGCCTCATCCATGGGGTCTTCTGATTACGTTTATCGAGCTCATCAAGGTAAAAGGCTTGGATCCTCTTATCGGGTTGGTTATTGAGAAGTGTTTCGCCTTATTTTCTGACGTTTGTGTTGTGTTCGTCTACGTACAACAGAATCCTAGGTACAACTTCTGGAGTAGGTCGTTTACGAGGTGCGCACCTGAGATTGAGAAGTTGTTTGAATCAGTTTCGAGGTCTTGTGGGGGCCCCAAACCTGTTGATGACAGTGTTGTATCTGGCGGGATACCGGACAACCTTCATTAAACCTCTTCAGTTTATAATTATTTATGTAAATATGTAGATTCTTTGTTTCCCGTATATTTAAATTACAATCTCGTTTGGGGGCGTATCCTTACGGTTTTGTATGTAAAAATATCTCTAGTTTATTCTCTCAAAGAAAATTTTTTAGTACAATTTTTCTGCTTCACAGATTTGAGAGTGAGGCTTTAGTAATTGAGTAAGTAAATTGCACAATTAAGCTTAATTGACCAATCATCCCAAATAAACACTTGGCGAAGGTGAGAGCTACAATCGGGTGATAACAGAAGCTTAAAAACTCTCATGAACAGAGATTGAAATTGTGGTATTGAACCACCCGCAGAATTTGTGTTACTTTATTAACATATAAATTGGTAACTTGGTTCATAGCTTATCTTTTAAATTTAAATAGTAAAAATAAAAAGATAAATGTGTTGAAGGAGATCTCTAATCCGAGTGCAGCTATTTCAGGTTTTAGTTGAAATTTAGTTTTTTCGTTAAGGTGAAGTTTGGAGCTAAAGTGATAGTGTTGCTCCATACACGAGAACATCTCAACGATTATCAGTATGTGGAACAAGAGACATTAACGCATGTTCAAATGAATTAGATGGTCGTTGACAATTCTGAATGAAATAAAAACTTGAATGTTTTAACAAAATTTTCCTCAAAAACATGTCTTGGCAGATTCAGATTTGTCTTAATACAGAATAGAGCATAGCCCTAACTAGAATCTACTCTAGTCCTTGCGAACAAAGTATAGTTTGCCCATAACATGAAGGACAGCGACAAAAGCTATAAAGCCAATGCTCATTACAAGCACAACATTTGGGGAAATCTTAAGTCCAGGAGCATCATCCGTGTAGAATTGGAGCATGGTTCCACTTGCTCCGCCAGCAGCCCCAGCTGTTCTCCTCCTACGGAGGTTAGCTGCTGCAGCTGCTGCAGTTCCCCTCTGAGGAGCAGCTCCACCTGTTGCCATTTCTGCACCACCAACAACCTCAAGCTTCAATAAGCTTTACATATTACACACAACACCCCCTTTGCATATAAAATAAAAGAACCCTTCAATTAAACTTTCCTAGAGACATATAGCAGCTACATATTAACATAATTTGATTATGTCACTGTGTCAGAAAATTGGGGCGCCCAAGAACATGCATATTTTCTTGAGAAATTGTTCTCCAACCTTACTAATACTACTTATTTCAAGGTGCATTGCAGCTTACAAGATGTAAGAATACGCATCACAATATCCCAAATGTAAGAAAACGTTCAAGCGATAATCAGGTAAATATTCTCCCAATAAATAATCTAAGAGACGAATTGCCAGATCTCTCCGATCAGAACAAGATCTCTTCAAGACCAAAAGCCGAATAAACAATTCCATAAAATTTCGCAATAATAAAAAACCCTAGAGCCATAAGTAGTCATGCGTTCGCCCGAGAACTGATTGAAATCTCATCCCGCTAAGAAATATAGATCTATAAATCGATTAAATCACAAAAAAGATTAGGAGAGATTTCGAACTGACCTATCACCGGAGAATTGTACTTGATTCTGCCTCTCTAAAGTCTTCGGTAATTCAGATCGATACAAATTTGCCGTTAAGGCACAATTTTTTTATAGTGTTAATATAAGGGTCGAACACATGTGCAAACCAATCATATCCTGCCACATAGACAAAAGTCGACAGATACTAGGCTGAGTCATCATACAAATGTTTAGGTCAGCCAATTTGGAAGAGATTTCGGAAGACCAGGAAAATAATCTGTAAATAAATAACGTTTTTAGTACTATTTTTTTTTTTTTTGAAAGGACGTGTTTGGTAATTTGTTCATGCTAGTATTTCAGCAATTTCTATTTTAAACATCTAAGCATTTATTTATTAATGAAAATAAGAAAACTCAAGGATATTCAGATTTTTCTTTCAATATAAGACATTACTTTAACAACCTCTATTAATTTAGATCAATTACAGTAATGATATTTAAACATCTTAGGAATTGTATGTTTTGTACTCAAACACACAGATAACTAATCCCTACTAATAAATCTTAAAGAAATCATGAGGTTATTTATCCAAGCATTCCTTCGTTAGAACATTCAACTTCAGAATTTCTTCATATAATTTAAAAAACAATTCTTCTTATTTCAGATCTTACTTTCCAGACAATAAAAATGTTTTTGCATTATTAGGACAGTAAATTTCATACTCATTAATATTCTTTTCCAAGAATTTTCCAAGATATGATTTAATATCTACAATCAAAATATGAATAGTATTATTAGCCAATTAATTTGTAAGGATCTTATATTCCAATCTCAAAACAAAAACTATCTTTCACAGTTTCACAAAGTCTCAAGAGTTCTCAACTAAAACCCACAAAAACTTATTATGATTGAACTTCAACTTTCAACACTCACACCAAACCAAGCAAATTTCCCCATATAATTACAGCATTATATGTCTGATGTGAAAATTCTAAAATAACTTTCATTTTTCATATTTACATAATCAAATTGTCATGGACATGACGTTTAATATAGACACAAAGGTGAATAAGGGAGAGGCGATGAAGGTCTGGGAGGATTCTATGGTGAATAAGGGAGAGGAGATGGAGTTTGGGAGAGATGGAGATTTATCTACTGTAGAAGGAGATGCAGAGGAAGCTTTTGACTTTTGTGTGGAAGACGAAGACCAAGAGAAAACATCTAAAGATGCCAAATTCCAATCTGAAAGTGGCTGACGTGTTGAGTTACATAATTGGGTTTAGCATAGTTGGGCCTTATGTTTCTAAAGTCCAATTTATGCCCATCTATCTTTAATATGTTTTAGTTGATTTTAATGTAAAAGACAAAGGTATTGTGGTACCAGCTAGTACTATTTATATTAGTTTGCATGGACGCAAACCCTAAGAATGATATATCCTACTTTTTCTTGTATTCCTCTTCTCTCCATTTCTTATCCCATCTCATCTCAATTTCTTATCTATTGCTAAAGATCACATTTTTATTCACAATTTACATCGATCACTTATTACAAAATTCAAATCCTATCAAATCTGTTACATTTGGTATATCAGAGCCTGGTTTTTTGCTTTGATCGTGCAAATTCTGGGTGATTATGGCTGAAGGAACTCGAGTGAAGGAGCTGTTGGAAGCACAAAGGAAGATGGATCAAGTGCTGCAAGCTGAGTCCATGAAGAGATCTGCAGCAGAGGAGAAGTTGCAGGAACAAATCATCAGTGTAGATCAAAAAATGGAGAAAAAACTGAGTGGAATCGAATCCAAATATGATCATCTTACCACCTTAGCTGATATTAAGCTGCATCTGCTCAACCTGGGAAAGGACAAGGGATCTGGTATCTTGGGGCCTTCACCTTTCTCTACAAAAACAGGAGGTAGTCATACTAAACCTTCTCATTTTAAATCTAAGTTCAAAACAGACTACTCCACACTATCTGGCAGTGGTGGGTCCTTGCACAGAGTTGATTTTCCTAGGTTTAATGGTGAAAATCCAAGGGGTTGGATGATTAAATGTAACAGCTACTTTAGCCTTACTTCTTCTCTGGATGATGAACACATGGTGCAAATGGCTATCCATAATTTTGAAGGGAAAGCACTAACGTGGTTACAAAGCTATGGTTATGAACATATTTCTGAAATAACATGGGAGCAATTTCTACAAGTTATTTCTGCTAGATTTGAAGATCTTAATGAGGGAAGGATTGTTATGGAGTTTAAGAATCTTAAACAAATGGGAGATTATGATGTGTATGTTGAGAAGTTTGATGAGCTGAGGTCTTGTCTGTTGTTGAGCAGTAATATGGAATATTCAGAAGAGTATTTCATTGCCAGTTTCATTAGTGGATTATATGAAGAGATGCAGAGATTCATGCTATTATTTAAACCGCAGTCAGTATTTGAAGCTATTGAACTTGGTAGGAGACAGTTGTCTACTCTTGAGGCTTTAGCAAAACGGGTTAAACCTGTTCCTAAGGGTTTTTCTAGCCAAGTCCCAACTTACAACAAACCAGCCATGGGTGTTACAACTAAACCTCAAGTGGTTAACAATAACAGGACTCCAATTAAGCTGTTAACTCCAGCTGAAATGTCTGCAAGGAAAGAGAAAGGGTTGTGCTTTAACTGTGATGAAAAGTTCTTTGTTGGACACAAGTGTAAGCATAAGATGTTTTTTATGGAAATGACTAATGAACAGGAATTGGCTTATCTGCAACATGAAGAGGGGTCTGTGGAGTTGCTATTAGTTGAAAATAAGCCAATGGAAGAAGTTCATGTCAACATGCATGGTATCATGGGTAGCTCCAGTTCTAGAACTATGAGGGCCATTGGAATGGTGGGTGACAAACAGATGAGGATTCTCATTGATACATGAAGTACACTCAGCTTCTTACAGGAGAAGTTTGCCCAAGAAATTGGGGCCACAACAGAAAAGTATACTCCTATTCTGGTTAAGGTTGCAAATGGACAGAAGCTGATTAGTACTAGGAGAGCTGTGGACCTTAAGTGGAATGTTCAAGGTCATTCTTTCACCTATTCACCCATAATCTTGGCAAGTGAAGGGTATGACTTAATATTGGGAAGTGATTGGTTAGAGTTTTGTTTTCCAATCTTTTTGGACTATAAGAAAATGACATTCACAGTGCATGTGGGTACCAGCAGGATTAAAATCAAAGCTGAAACTGACAATACCAGATTTCAAACTATAAGTGCACAAGGCTTGTTCCATATGGTACACTACAACCTGAAGGAAATTAAGGAGATTTACCTTGTTGATGTGCAGACAGTTTCAGACTCAAGTCACCAATCTCCTATGCTGGAATCATTGTTAGAGGAGTTCAAGGATGTCTTTGAAGAGCCAAAAGAACTGCCACCTGCAAGGGGAACAGAGCATCAGATCTTGCTTAAACCTGGCAGTGTTCCAAAACATCAACACCCATATAGAACAACACATCACAACAAGGATGAAATTGAGAGAATTGTTGCTGAGATGATGGATTCTGGGATTATCCAGCATAGCAAGAGCCCTTTTGCTTCCCCTGTCATCCTAGTCAAGAAAAAAGATGGAACATGGAGAATGTGTGTTGATTACAGGTACCTTAACTCCCTCACTATCAAGCATGACTACCCCATACCACTTATAGATGAATTGTTGGATGAATTGCATGGAGCTAAGTGTTTCTCTAAGATGAATTTGAGGTCTAGATATTTTCAGATTTTGGTTAAGGAATCTGATAGGTATCTTACAGCTTTTAGCACTCACCATGGTCATTATGAGTTTCTGGTGATGCCTTTTGGGTTGTGTAATGCCCCGGCCACCTTCCAGTCACTCATGAATCAAGTATTCCAACCTTTTTTGAGGAAATTTGTCCTGGTTTTCTTTGATGATATCCTAATCTACAACAAGAATGAAGAGGATCATCTTATTCACTTGAGGGAGGTATTGATGAAGCTCAGAGCTAACACCCTATATGCTAAGAGAAGCAAATGCCAGTTTGGCCAAAAAGAGATAGAATATTTGGGACACATTATCTCTAAAAATGGTGTGGCCACTGATCCAACAAAGGTGTCAAGTATGGTTAATTGGCCAACTCCTACTACTATTAAACATTTAAGAGGGTTTTTAGGGCTCACTGGATATTACAGAAAATTCATTAAAGACTATGGGATGATCAGCAGACCTCTCACTGACCTACTCAAGAAGGACTGTTTTAGGTGGACTTCAGAATCTGAACAAGCGTTCCTCAAGCTAAAATCAGCCATGTCTTCAGCACCAGTTTTGGGTTTACCTGATTTCACTCAAAAATTTGTATTAGAAACAGATGCTAGTGGCACAGGGGTAGGGGCAGTATTGATTCAAAACAAGAGACCCATAGCCTACATGAGTAAGTCATTGTGTCCCAGGAACCAAGCATTATCAGTCTATGAAAGGGAGTTTTTGGCAGTCATAATGGCAGTTCAGAAATGGAGGTCCTATTTGCAGGGACACAAATTTATAATCAAGACAGATCAGCAGGCTCTGCGACACTTGCTAGACCAGAAGGTTATGAATCCAGTTCAGCAAAAATGGATCACTAAACTTTTAGGGTTAGACTATGAGATTCAGTATAAAAAAGGAGTGGAAAATAAAGCAGCAGATGCTTTATCCAGATGCCCAGAAACTAACAACCAATGCTCTGCAATCACTACAGTTTCCCCAACCTGGATTCAGCAAGTTAAGAAGAGTTATGATGGGGATGCTTATTTTTCACAGGTACTATCTGCCAAACTTATTGACTCCAATGAATATCCTGGGTTCCAAGTGGAGTCTGGCATTATTAAGTCTAAGGGCAGAATAGTTGTGGGGTGTGGAAATGATCTTAGGGAAACTATTATAGAATAATTGCATGGTACATCGTTTGGGGGGCATTCAGGCATCTATGGGACTTATTCAAGGCTCAAAGCATTTTTTTACTGGCCTAAAATGAAAGCTGAAGTGGAGTCAATGGTTAAGGACTGTGATATTTGCCAAAGAAACAAAACTGATCATACACACTATCCTGGCCTTTTGCAACCTTTGCCAATTCCAGACAAGGTTTGGACTCACATTTCTATGGATTTCGTGGAAGGGCTACCAAAATCTGCTGGGAAAGATGTCATCTTGGTGGTTGTTGATAGGTTGAGTAAATATGGGCATTTTCTGGCTCTATCTCACCCATTTACTGCTCAGACTGTAGCTAAGCTCTTACTGGATAACATCTACAAGTTGCATGGGCCTCCTGTCAGCATAATTTCTGACAGAGACAAGGTGTTTACTAGCTTATTTTGGAGAGAATTATTCAAGCTTATTGGCACCAAGCTGGAGATGTCCACTGCTTATCACCCGCAGACAGATGGACAAACTGAGAGATTGAATCAGTGTTTGGAGGGATATCTACGTTGCATGAAAGGGGCAAACCCTAAACACTGGTTTAAGTGGCTTTCACTAGCAGAGTATTGGTACAACACCAACTACCACAGCTCCCTAAAATGCACCCCCTACCAAGCCCTATATGGGATACCCCCACCTCATACTGGGTTAGGAGCCTACATCAACACTACTCAGCAAGGAGTGAAGGAATGGATGTCACAGAGGCAGTCTATCATACATATTCTTAAAGAAAACCTCAAGCGCGCTCAAGAAAGGATGAAACTTTATGCAAATTTAAAGCGAAGTGAGAGGAGTTTTGATATTGGGGAGTATGTTTACCTGAAATTGCAGCCCTTTCGCCAGAATTCTGTTTCACTCAGGAAAAACTTGAAGTTATCTGCGAGGTACTTTGGGCCCTATGAAATCCTGAAGAAGATCGGGTCAGTTGCTTACAGACTTAAACTTCCGGATTCACCCGGTTTTCCATGTGTCCTTGCTCAAGAAATGTTTGGGTAAAGAAATAATACCTTCCAGTGAGTTGTCTGATACTGACGCCGACGGGCATTTTCGAGTTGCACCTTCTTCGATTCTGGATACTCGAGTCATTCGAAGGGGGGAGAAGGTAATTGAGCAAGTGCTGGTACAGTGGTCAAGCGCATGAACAGATCTAACTAGCTGGGAGGATCTCAAGACTTTTCGGAGGAAGTTTCCAAATACAGATCCTCGAGGACTAGGATCTAAAAATGGGGCAGGTATTGTCATGGACATGACGTTTAATATCGACACAAAGGTGAATAAGGGAGAGGCGATGAAGGTCTGGGAGGATTCTATGGTGAATAAGGGAGAGGAGATGGAGTTTGGGAGAGATGGAGATTTATCTACTGTAGAAGGAGATGCAGAGGAAGCTTTTGACTTTTGTGTGGAAGACGAAGACCAAGAGAAAACATCTAAAGAGGCCAAATCCCAATCTGAAAGTGGCTGACGTGTTGAGTTACATAATTGGGTTTAGCATAGTTGGGCCTTATGTTTCTAAAGCCCAATTTATGCCCATCTATATTTAATATGTTTTAATTGATTAAAATGTAACAGACAAATGTACTGTGGGACCAGCTAGGACTATTTATATTAGTTTGCATGGACGCAAACCCTAAGAATGATATATCCTACTTTTTCTTGTATTCCTCTTCTCTCCATTTCTTATCCCATCTCATCTCAATTTCTTCTCTATTGCTAAAGATAACATTTTTATTCACAATTTACATCGATCACTTATTACAAAATTCAAATCCTATCAAATCTGTTACACAAATGTTCTCAGTTGCCACAACAAAATCCATCAATATGTAGATGGCAAGTAATTGCACAATCTTTTTACTTATTTACAATGCAGTCAATGACTAAACCAAGCTCTAGCTTACGAGGTTACAGCTCCCACACAAACGCTGCTTATCCTTGTCCGAGCGTGTGCCCTGTTCATAGTGTTGTTCATCTCTACGACTTCTTATAGACTTGTTTTGGAACGTAAGCAAAATTAGTTACCTGAATCTTGAGCAAGCAATCCTCATAAGCTACATTGTATATGTCATTGCAGCTCCATGTCGTTCCTGAAAGATTATTGCCTGGATATATCCATCATATATGTCGCGATGCTGCATTGCTTCCCTATCTTTGTTGCTGCCTTGAGAAACATTTACTAAAACTAATTCTGGCTACTGTATGCTCCAAAAAAAAATAAAATATTATGGCTACTGGAAGTTGAAAAAAAGATGGCAAAACTAGCCAGCATGTGAAAATAAGTAGTGCAAGTGCTGATGTATAACTTTATTCCACAAAAATTACAAAAAAATAATAATAACCACACATTTATAGAGAACTAAAGGATTTGATGACCTAAAATTATAAACTTCAACTCCTGTGGACTTTCCAAGCAAAATTAGTACCTTGTTACTCTTAGCCAACAACAGCTACAAGAATAAATATCCGTGAAGTGCTTCATACGATATCAATTCTGTAATATCCCGACCTCACTTGCTCCTAAAAGATCTACTACCTTTTTCTCCGATTCCTGTCCCTGTGAGGCTAGCTGATAGCAGCGATCTGGAATCAGGCCTCCACTTTAATTCTTTGAGATCAGAAAATAAGGTGGCTAATTCTGGAGTTATTTCACTGTCCTTCACATTGCTACATGAAGTTACTTTAAGCCTATCCAGTTCTATCCAAGAAAGAACTACTGATTCTAATCCTTCAGTTGTCAGTAACGAGCAACCTTCCAGTGAGAGAGATCTTATGGTCCTACAAACAAAACAAGCAACCCAACGTTTCACAAGTAAGTCTTTTGTTCAACATTCAACAATAGATATCGTGCACAAACCACAGAGATTTTGTTTTGCTAGTATAATCAACTTTGATAAAACTCACTGCAACTTTATAGGCATGAAACCAACTTCTCAATGTCAAACTATCTTCGCTATATTAATACATGATATCATGAATTGTTTAATAACAGAACTATTAATATAAGACCAGAGGATTCACATAACACAAAACTTCACAAATTGCAGCACTCATACGTCTTAAGCTTGTACAAAAGAAAATTACCCAAAATTTGCCTAACAAGGTCGACTTTATGCAGGTTTAGCGAAATGGTAAGGTTCAGACTATCCTGACGAAAAAATATTGCATATACAGCAGCTTTATCCACTTTCAGTTTAACCGGCCATAGTAAGTTCTACATGGCATATCATGTTATTTTAAAAAAACAGATATATTGACTGCAAAGGTACACAGATGAAAAACAGTTCTCAACTAAACTATATAGAATTCTAACTCTTCCGTGGCAGCAGAAATGCCAGCTATATGAATATACACCTATGCTCAACAGTTATGAAAGATTTCATCTTGCAAATATAGCAATACTATACAATTCTTTAGGTCCTACAAGATTGCATAACCTAATGATGGAAGGAATAAGGACACAGAGTTTATACCTAAAAATTGTAGCAGAGGCAAATATGCTGTTATCCAATCCCCAACAGTCCTCAATTTCTAGGACCCTGATAATCCGACACACTACAAACAATGCCGTAACGCCCTGTTTGTCCAGCATATGACACCGCCTCAGATGCAACTCCTCAAGCATCGGGCACGACCCTAAATGCTCGTCCGGTCCTGGATTTTCATCAATATACTTACACGACTGGATACTCAAAGTTTTCAAGTTCCCACAATACGACAACGCAGATAACCACCCTCCTTCCATCCTATGATTGCAAAGTGTAAACTCTTCTAACATCTGACAACACATCCCAATCGCCTTGATCCCGTCATAACTCCCCTCACATCCGACTAATTCGAGCTTCACCAATCGTCCACACCCCTGTGCCAAGATGGTCATTCCAATATCTGAAACCACTGAATCATAAACCCCACCCAATCTCCCAATCAATTTCAAGATCTGCAAATTGCGGAGCTTACAAACCCCCTTCAGTGATAAATCACCACAACAATGTAACTCCATTTCCTGAAGTAATTCACACTCATTTCCCAAGCAGCCTAACCCCTCCTCACTAACATTCATCATAACTATTCTTCTCAAGTTTCTACAACCCTCAGCTAACATTTTCACACCTTTATCAATCCCATGGCAATCCAAAATGTCATCTTTCCTAACAAAAAGACCAGCATTTCCCAACACATCTGTATTCAAATAAACCTCCAACAATTTACTACTCAACAAAACCCCCGAATTCATCTGGGAATTAATACTAGCCGGCACGATATTGATATCAACCAAATTCGGAAAGCGAACACTCAACCTCCCGGACTCTAAAAACTCCCAGTCCAATACCTTAATCGACTGAATCAACTTTCCAGAAATCACGCACCACCTCTTGCACACTAGTGAATTCGAAAAGTGCTGCTTTCTGTCCGAAATTCTACTGAAAATATTCAGCAACAACTCATCAGACAATTCCCTAGAGTAATCCGGCGCGGCGGAAAGCGGGCTAGAATTCAGCGATTCGGAGTCGGCCTCTGACTCGGATCGAGGAGTGGTGGAACCGGAGTGGGAAATAGAGCGGAGGTGCAGTTTAAGGATCACATGCTTCAATACCTCGTTTTGGTCGAACCTTTCGCCGGAGAATTGTTCGGGCCAGCTGGAATGCCGCTTCCTGCCAGGATTGTTCGGGTCGAAAACCGCGTTTCTGTCGGGTGGAGACGACATTTTCGTGAGTTAGGGTTAGGGTCTTCTGGATGAATCAAAATACGTACGTCGCCCTTTTCCTCTGCCATAATCAGATGAGACTAAGCATTTCCGACGGCGTCCTGTCTCCGCCTTGAAATATACACAACAGGCGTCCACGCTTAATGTTCCCTGTATCTCTCTGTGTGTGTATGTGAGAGAGAGAGAGAGTTTTGCGAAGAAAAATGGAGGGGACGATTCGATTCCTGTTTCCCAGTGTAAATTTGTGCAGGAGAAAATTGGGAAAATTGTTGTATTTTTTGTGAAAAAAGGAATGTGAAGGGAGCAGATTGGATTTGGTGGGGTGCACAAAGTTTTTACAGTTACTATTATTAAGAGAATTAAACGCAGGCTGTTTTCAGTTATTGGAGATCTTATCTATCTATGTTCAATTTTCTCTATTTAGTATGTGGTTATTCACTTTCAGTTTTACTATTTTAGATTTTCATTTTTATTTTTAATAATATATGCTACTTCAGCTGTTCGAGTCGATTTATGCTCAACCAAAGAAAAAAAAACTGTTCGAGTTGATTATGCTGTAGGTTTTTTCGTTTACAATTTTTAATTAATAGTCACTAGAGCTTATTCATTCATAATAAAAATTTATAAAGTTTATAGTTTCAACTATTAATTAATTAATTAATTAGTTAGTAATGACTAGGGATGTAAACAGGTCGGGGCGGGGCCGGGTATTGCTTCCCCATCCCCATACCCGCTTCAGAATTTCATACCTGTCCCCGTCCCCATCCCCATCCCCGTTTAAATCGGGGCGGGGGCGGGGCGGGGGCGGGGCGGGGATTACCCGTCGGGAAAAGAATACCCATCGGGTACCCGTTAGATAATTTATTTTATTTTTAATAATTTTATTATAACAAAAAAAAAATTATTAGTAATTTATTTTTAATAATTTATTATTCAATAAATAATTAATCGGGTCGGGTTCGGGGCGGGGATCTATACCCCCGTACCCGACCCGAATCCGATTCGGGTTTTATAGGTCAAACCCGTCCCAGTCCCTGTCGCCCCGACCCTGAAAAATTTCACCCGAACCCGACCCATTAGGGTTGGGTACCCTCGGAGACCCAAACCCGTGGGTAAAATTGTCATCCCTAGTAATGACTTTCAAAATTAAAGATTTTAATAGTGTAGTTCTCCAATTTGATTATACTAAAGAATTTGATCTCGATTCTCGGGTAACAGTATATTGCCATGCAGCGTGAAGCATGGTTCGGATGACGTGGCGGATGCGGCAACTTTTGTTCATATAAACGAGCATTCATGAGTAACTAGTTGGAGGGGCCAAGTCAACAAGAGTACAAAACAATTATTATTATTATTTTTTACTTTGAAAAAAGAAGCTTAGTAAAATACAAAAAGAGGTTTCTTCTCCGAGAAAGTGGAAAAGAAAACGAAAAATACAAAAAGAGATTGGCCTATGATGTTATTTTTTAAACCTTGCAAAAGTTGGAACACTTGCATATATTATTTTAGTTCACAGTGTGATATGATGCTATATTTTTCTATGATGAAATATTATTCTAACACTAGAAAAAATAATCAATCGACAATAGATACTATTTATTCCAAGTTGAGGGGTGTAACGATAAGATAAAAACAGTGATAAATGTGCACCTACCTTTTTTTTTTTGGGGTAGAAGACTTTTCTTTTTTCTCTTTTCTGAAAAGGTGTATATATAAATATTTTGTGTATACTGTTCTATCTCAAATTTCCAACACTTCAAAGTCGTTAATTTACGAAAACTGATATAACAGTTAATATCAGTGTTTGATTTTAACATTAAAGGAGGGAACTTTGACTATAGATATGAGATCAAATATAGAAACATCTCTATAAAAAAATATTATTCCCTTCATCTACAATAAGTGTAATATTTTGGGTTTGACACGAATTTTAATAAATAGTTGATAGGTTGAGCAATAGACCCACCATAATGAATTGTTGTGAGGTTTAAAATAATAGTAGTGGATGGGGTCATTTCCCAAAATGGATTGTGCTACACTTATTGTTGGTCACAAGACGGATACCTTGGTGTAGAGGGGGGGTGAATACACCAAGGTTTGAAAACTTTTCCAAGTTAAAACTCTTTTGAGAGAGCCTGATGTGTTCGACTCAGCTGGATGACAGCTTGAGTGACACAGCTGGCTGTGAGAGTGTGTGCGAAAGTTGGTGGGTTTGGAAAGTCCGTCTGTTGCTTCAAATCATATTGCAAAGCTCTGTTTTACTTTTCGGTTAATCAGTTTATGCAGCTTGAAATGTATGCTCATGAGAGGTTAGTAACAAGCATAAAACAAAGCGATAAAGAACAAAACAATTTTAACGTGGTTCGGAGTAACACCTCCTACGTCCACGACCAGGTTCACTGGTAATTCACTACCACTTGGTTTCCAAGTACCAAGCAACTTCACAACTCTAACCCAAGCTGTGTTCCAATAGTTTGCGGGCACTGTCAAGCCTACACCTTCAGTTTCCGGGTACTGAAGAACCTAACCACTCGAATTACACGCTTCGAGCAAGCGTACCTTTTACCTAACCTTTCTGGGTTTGGGTTTGGGTATGGGATTTCCAATTATGAACGAGTTCTTACAATGAAGAACAAGAAGTAAGATGAACTCGTTCAAACTAGGTTTAAGATATTTATTCTGATCTATTCTGCCTAAGACTGAATGTGTGAACAACTAAGAACACAGCTGACTGGCTGGGTGTTCTTGAAAGATATGGCTTTGAAGTTTGTTGCTCATCTTTTTGTTTTGCTCTTTTATTTCTTCAGTCGTCTTGCCAGTTCCCCTCTTCTTCAATGGTGGAGGAGGGATATATATAGGTGGAGATTCAAACTAGCCGTTGGAAGAGAGCCGTTTGAATCTTACCTACTCTTATTGACTTCTGGCCTTTAACCTACGAAGTAGGTCTGTATCTGCAGAGGCTAGTTCTTCTCTGAATTGACTGCGTCAGATAAGATCTTCTGACATCGGGATCTTGTCTTGGAGAAGGTCTTCGTCTTCGAGCTGCTAAGCGTCTCTGCTGTGTCTTCAGCGGCTTGGACTCTGCTGCGTCTTGACTCTGAGCTGTGTCTTAGACCTGTGCTGTATCATTAACCTGAGCTGTGTCAATAACCTGAGCTGTGTTTTAGACCTGAGCTGTGTCATCGACACTAAGCTGGGTCTTTTATACTGAGCTGGGTCTTTGACACTGAGCTGGGTTTTCGTTACTGAGCTGGGTTTTGATACTGCTGGGTCTTTGACTCTGCTTGGTCTGCTCTGCTGATTACCTCAGCTGGGTCCAGCTTAGCTGTGTCTTCTGCCATGTCTTCTGCAGTTTTCAACTGCTACCTGTAAACTAAGAAACTCTATAAGCTCAAACAGGTGAGCTGAAAAACGCTTAGGCTTGAGCAATCATCTACTCGGTTGAGGTCAGCTGGGTTTTGGTATCAAATCAAAACTCTATTAATTTTTCCAACAATTTTCCCCTTTTTGATGATGCCAAAACCTAACTAAGAAAAACAATTTACTTCTCCCTTAACAAAAAAACGGGTTTTCAAAAGTTTAACCATTCACAAGAGTTATTGTCATCAGGGTGAGCTTGAGATAAAAACGAGCTTTTCATTAATAAAGGATATTTTACAATTTTACAATTACAGAAATTCAAAAGACAAAAAAATTCCCAGATGGCTGGGTCTTCAACTGAGCTGCTTCCTTTGCTCATCAATCTGATGGTCAGTCTTGAGACCATATCTGTTGAAGATAAACTCTTCCAGTTCCTTCCATTTTGCTTGATTATTTGATTTGGAAATTCCTCTTTCGCCAGCCCAGTGATGAACTTCTTTGATAATCTGGGCCTTGTCAGGAAGGTTCGTTCCAGCTAGAGATGGAGGCTTCAATTGCTTGACTTTTGGAGCCTTTAGCTGGATGTTGTTTCTCTTGGCATATAGGGCAATTGATCTTGCCATCATTGGATCTGTCTCATGAAGTTCGAGAAGATAATCCTGGAACGCAGTTTCTTGATCCATGCCTTTGTACTGATTCAAGTAGTAGAATTCTTTGATGAATTCTGATTTGCATCGTTCCCAGTTTTCATTGATACCGTCTGGGTTCTTCTTGTCAGTTGAGGCTGCTTGGACTCGATTCTTCCTAGCTTGCCTGTAGCTCTGCCTTTTCTTCTTTTGCTTTTTCTCAGCAGGCTTGAGTGAATCAGCTTTTTTATTGATAATCTTATCTAGCTCTTGCATTTCTCTTCTTTGCTCATTGTGGAAGTTACACAGCCAGTGATAGTCCTTGTATTCTTCTGGCTTATATCCACAGGCTTTGGCAAGAGCAACCATCTTCTCTCTCCACGTTTCTTTGACTGCTCTGGCTGCTGTAGATGGCTCTGGCTCTTCGTCATCCAGCTCTTTGGCAAAATCGTCGATTTCCGATTGAAAAGGCTGCACAGGTTCCCCCTTAGCTGCAGCTTTCCTCTCCATTATTTTTCCAGCTTCATTCTTATCTTCCCCCTTTTTGGCATTATCAACAAGGGAGGCAGAGAGGTAAATGACTGTTGCTTTGAGCTTGGCGAGAGCGGCTTCAACATCAGCAATCTTGGCTGAGTTGTCAGCTGTGTCAATGTTCAGCTGAGCACTGCTGTTGTTTCCAGTTCTGAACTGAGCATCCAGATCTTTATATAAGTTGAAGAGTTGGCGGATGTCAGAGCTGTTGGAGAGAGTGGACTTTTTGAGAGCTTCCAGCTGGCTTGAAATATTTGCTATGTCGTCGACCAGTGGAGCTTGATGTCTTGTTACAATCTCAGGAACTCTCTTTTCTAGAAGGTGTGATTGATCAATGCTTTGAGAGACAAGAGATTGCTTGAGATCTAGACTTGTACTTTCTTGTAAATCTTGAGCAAATTTATGGACTTCATCAATTGTCCGTTGTTGCTCTCTAACTTGACAGTCTAGAGCTGTGAATCGCGTAATGACATCTACTTGAGACTTCAGTCTGTCCTGAAAAAGAATTTCTTCAACCTCTTTAGATATTGCTTCCTTCATGGCGGTTGAAAGCTCGACAGCTGAGTCTGTTTGAGTTGCAGAATCAACATGACTGGGTTTGTTTGCCTCGAACTCGACCAGCGAGCGAGTGTCATCGGCCTTTGGACTTGGTGGGGCTGTTGTCTCTGGTTCAGCTGTTTCACCAGCAGGTTCTTCAATGATTATTACCTCGAGTATGTTATCTGGTACAACTTCCTTGGTAATTTCAGCTGTGACTTCTTTGGATATGACAGCTCCAGAAGATGTCTCCCATCCCGCTGCTGTTAGAAGCTTGTTGGCTGATTCCCAGACTTCAGCTGGGTGCGGCTTGGGGTATTGCTGAGATACTTCAATAATACCTTTGATGAGATCATCTTGATGTCAGTAAGCATCTTCCAGACTTCTAAAGCCAAAAGTGTGCTGGAGGCATGCTTCATCCGTTTTCAATTTCTCGTAGGAGAAGGTCTCGATCAGCTGTTCATTCTGGTACCACGTTGCCATCTTGGTGGCCAGATAGAATTTGAGGTCACCAACTTTGACGAGGGCGATTGGCAGGTACGCCAAAATGAGATACTGAGTTAGAACACTCTTGATCCCTGCGATGCGTAGCTCCTCGTACATAACTTCCATGAAGGCTGAGCCAGAGGAGTTGAGTGATGGAGAAGCAATAGAGTCACTTTCCTCTGATTCTGTGGAGATTTGATTGGTGGAGGAGGGTTCAGTTTGGTTATTAGCTGGCTGTGAAGGAGCTTCAGCCAGTTGAATCTCTTCCTGTACGTTTACAGGAGATGAATCTTTTGTTGGAGAGATGGGTGGAGGAGAAGGCTGTTTGGACGGAGAGTTGTGAGGCGGTAAGGGCTGGGGAGAGCTGGGAAGAGTTGTCTGACTCTTTGGATTGTCCAGCTTGTCCTCTGAACTGGATGTGGGGAGAGAATCACTATTGCTCGACTAGGAGTTTCTTCAGAAGAATGTCTCGCCTCAGATGGTGGAATGACAGCCGTTTTCTTTTTCTTCTCAGCTGGACCTTCAGCTGGTTTGGGGTCAGCTGTCTTTCTTTTTCCCTGCTTCTTCTCAGCTAGAACATCTGCATCTGATTCTTCCAGCTGCTTCTTGCCTTTGCTCACAGCAGGCTGTTTCCTTAGGAGATCATTGATTTGACTCATTCTCTGGAAGAGAATCTTCATTTCTGGAAACGGATCTGATGCAGCCCACTTTACTATGTATCATTTCACAGCTTGTTCTATTAAGAACGAAATCTTGGAGCATAGATACAGGGGCTCTGAGGTTGAATACGTCGTCCTGGTGGAGTCAAACTTGATCTTCTCTGACTTCTTGACTAATCTGTTGAGTAAGAAATCAAACCAGTTAACGTTTGCGCCTTTGATCATGGTAATCATTGGCTTGAGCTTTGGAATACTGATCTCTCCTTGAGATCCAGCTATTCCTAAAATGCACTTTTACGTGATATCCAGCAGCAACCTGTACTTTGGCTTGAGTAGGAGCTTTGACATGTTTGCTCTGTACGGCTCTGGGGAGATAAGCATTTCTTTACTGAGGAATTCATCCACTTCTTCACGGCTGTAATCGTCTGGGATGAATTCTCCTTCTCTGGGTAGGTTGAACACCTTTCGTAGCATCTTGTTAAGTTTGATGTTGACGGTTGCTGAGTTAAATTTTCCGTCATCACCCTTGACATTCACATCGAATGAAGATGAGTAAAAGCCTTCTTCGTCAATGATGTTGAGATAGAATAGAGCGGCATCTCTCTTCAGCATGAGCTTGGGCATGGAGGTTGCCCACAGTAAGAGACCGGAGTCTATTACGAGATCTACCATCTCTTTGAGTTCAGAAACTTGAAGGTTGGCGGTGGAAAGACAACTTTGTCATAAGAACTTCGAACTGGTTCATCCATGCGGTTGATTTCTTGGGTGCCATTTCTGCAGAGTGTTGATTTTGATCGAGCGAGAAATTTGCAGAAAATGGACAGATGATTTGAAGATTTGAAATTCGCAGAGATAAAGATGGAAGAATCCTCCGTATCTTTTCCATGTATATCAACTGCCATAAAGGATCATTGGTTGAGATTGAGACAGCTGGTATTCTGATCAACGGCTGGGAGAGATTTACTCATCACGTTCTGACGTGTTTTTGGCGAGTGTATTACAACCGCTTGTGAGGCAGTTCAAACGCTTGACATTCTGCCTCGATCCTACCGTGCTTCAGTACTCAGCAGTCTTTATAATTAATGCGATGGGAAATGAAACTTATCAAGCAATTTAACTAAGGAACATATGTCCGCTTAAAATAGGAATTCAGAATAATTGGACTTAAATAGTATATTCCTTAGAGAAATAAATGCATGAGACGCAAACCGGTCAGCTTGGACAGAGTATCCAGCTGATATCACGGTGGTCTTCTCTTTTGCTTGATTGAAATATCTTCTCAGCTGAGTTTCTGGAGATTAGCTTTATTCTTCTTCAGCTAAGTTCCCTTTCTGCCTTGGGATCCAGCTGAGTTTGTTCCCCCTCAGCTAGATGAACTTTCTTCACTTGAATATTCTGCTGGAATGAATTTGCCCTCAGCTGATATCACAGCTGTGTTGATTTCCAGCTTGATTGAGTTCCCTCCTGAATTTGATAGAAAGTGGCTGTCTTTTCTCAGCTGCTTCTTACTTGAGTTGATCGGAATCTCATTACTGGTTCATTTCTTAGATGATGTCAGCTGTTCTATGACCAGCTGAGTTCACCGCTGCTTTGCGGGGAATGATCTTCGATTTTCTGTTCTTTACATTGCATCCATACTCGTTGATCTCACCAGAAAAACCATTCACAACAATTGGCTGGGACCAATACGCTTGACATAATCTTTGAAGAGCTTTGAGGTGAATTATGAGCTTTGATCATCTGCTATCTTTACAGCAAGCTTGGTGACACCTCAGTTGCGTCTGTCCCTCGACCTCCTTCGGAACCCAGTTGTGATTGGGTCCGGCTTTGTTGCTGAGGGTTCCGTTAAAAACCCAGATTTGTCTTTATCGATTGTGAGTGATACTTCTGGTTGGTCCTTGAATGTGTCCACTCCTTCTTTGGACCTTCCTGACACCTTTTTCTTTGATGAGGTTCATTTCATAGCTGGAGTTTGTCAGCTTGATCTCTAGCTTGATATCCCGTCTGCTGGAATCTTGGTGTGAAGCTCGGTTGATATTCAGCATTATAACCAGCTGAGATCCTTCTCAGCTGTCTTTTTAGTTGACCTTGATGTCTGTGCTGGATGACATTCTGTCTTTGATTTTGATTCCAGTCAGCTGGATTTATCTGTTGCATTGGAGCTCTGTGATCGGCTGGGAGTTGCTGCGCAGATTTTCTTCTCTGATTGGACTGAACTTGGAGAGCTGGCTTGATTATGTAAGACCTCTTTGATATATCGTTGGCTAGATTCCAGCTGGGTCTGCATTGGCTGGATCCATTCTTTGATCTGATACAGCTTTGGCCATCTTCAAGTTCTTGATGATTCAGTCTTCTGCTTGGCTTTCTAAATTTATGATGATGGGTCTGATAGTGATAACATCCCACATCATGTCGTGACGCGTGTTCAGAAAGCTGTTGATTTGGATCTTCCATATCAGATAGTCATCGACAGAGAATGTCGGAATATTCCTGCACAAGGGAGATTTCAAGATAGTATGCAATATAATGATTTTAAACAGATTTTGAAACTTTGAAGGATCTGTTCAGGTGACCACTATCAGCACTGAAATGCTGACTTGACACAGATATAGTGATCTTTTGAACCACTGCTCTGATACCAATTGTTGGTCCCAAGACGGATACCTTGGTGTAGGGGGGGTGAATACACCAAGGTTTGAAAACTTTTCCAAGTTAAAACTCTTTTGAGAGAGCCTGCTGTGTTTGACTCAGCTGGATGACAGCTTGAGTGACACAGCTGGCTGTGAGAGTGTGTGTAGAAGTTGCTGGGTTTGGAAGTCCGTATGTTGCTTCAAATCATATTGCAAAGCTCTGTTTCACTTTTCAGTTAATCAGTTTATGCAGCTTGAAATGTATGCTCATCAGAGGTTAGTAACAAGCATAAAATAAAGCGATAAAGAACAAAACAATTTTAACGTGGTTCGGAGTAACACCTCCTACATCCACGACCAGGTTCACTGGTAATTCACTACCACTTGGTTTCCAAGTACCAAGCAACTTCACAACTCTAACCCGAGCTGTGTTCCAACAGTTTGCGGGCACTGTCAAGCCTACATCTTCAGTTTCCGGGTACTGAAGAACCTAACCACTCGAATTATGTTTAGTCGTTATTTGTGTCATTTTTAGGTGTATAGTTCGTCGTATTTTTGTGCGTGCATTTGTGTTTCCCATCTATTTTTCTCGTATTTGAATGTATTTTGTTCTTTTTGGTTTTTCTTGTCGTTTGTGTTGGTTTTCGATGTTTGTAGTTGAAATGTGCTGCAAGAGAAGGGTTTTTAGAGCCGAGAAGAAAACCAACGGGCGTAAGAACGTGAGTGCGCAGGAGCCGAGGAAAGCTGGAATGCCGCCGCCGCTGGATTTGAGCGGTCGTTGGGGTGCTGTTCGAGGATTTGCTCCCAGCGAGCGCTGGCTTCTGGCGAGCGTTGGGCGGAGTTTGTAACGCTCGTACGCGACTTTAAATCTCATTCAGCGAGGGTTTTCATCTGATTCATTCTTGGACAGCAAGAGAAGAGGGCAGAAACACACGAACAGTAGCAGCACACTTTCATCCGCTTCTTTTCTATTTCATTTCTTTTCTTTTGGATTGTCTTGAAATCGAAGGATCATCATCAAAGATTATATCCATTTTATTGTAAGGATTTCTTCATCGTTATTTCTTGCAATTCAATTGATGAATTCTTGTAATTGTTTTCGGATGAATTGTGCGATGTTGAGCTAATTCTTTAATTAGGGTTTAGATATTCGAATCGTATTCGAACCATGCTTGTTAATTATTAATTCCTCTGTTGATCGAATTGATTTTATTATATTGAATAATTATTCGTTATTTGATATTGCTAAGTGATAGATGAGATCGATAGATGATTCTATTGCTCGATCGTGATTCTTTCAACATTAGATTGACCGGAAACGCATGTCTAATAATTAGTCGTGATCGTGTAATTTAGTCTTTAGGGTTTAACGGATTGAAGCGAAAGTAATTGATGTTAACCCTATGTTGAAGTTGATTACGCGTGATTGATTAATGGAATTGATTAGAAACAAGCTAGGTGAGAATTCGAGGAGAAGATTCTAAATCCTAATATATTTATCCTATTTCATTGTCCAATTTATTTATTCGTTTATTGTTTTGATTTCATTTGATAATTTAATATTTAATCACTCGAAATCTTGGTTTAGAATGTTTAGGATTCTTTATTTCTTTTCCGTGTGAATAATACAAGTGGCATTAGCCCTGTTGAGCCTTCCTTGAGAATATGACTTGGGTCAGCTTGTCGCCCTACATTGACCTCGTTCTCTTGCGAGTCAATTCTAGGTGTTTAGAGTTGAAACAAAATTTGGCGCCATTGCCGGGGAAGGCTTTAGGCGAATTGTTTTCTTGTATTATTTTATTTTCCGTGTTTATTTTTGTTATTTGTTTTGTTTGTTGTTTTTATTTCTCCCACAGTTGCGTGTGATCTCCTTTTTGTGTTTTGTGTTTGTGTATGCAGGGAAGACGCAGTCTCAAAAGGAAATTGGCTCCGGTATTTGATAATATACACAGACCGAGAGGGTTAGAGTTGCCTGATTTGGAAGAAGAAAATTCAAGCAAAGCACATTCTTCGAGTGACGAGTCTCAAACTTTAGAGATGGCCACTGCCAATAATGTCAGAAATATGAGAGATTTTGCTCGTCCAGTGATTGGGGCAGCAATGTCTTGTATTGTTTTGGGGGAAGCAGCAAGAAATTACGAGTTGAAGAACATTCACTTTAACCAATTGCCATCGTTCTATGGGATGCCTGCTGAAGATGCCCTGAATTTTATCAGGGAGTTTTATGCTGTGGTTCAGACTTTTCCTTTACAAGGGCTGAACGAAGATCAGTTGAAGATGAGGTGTTTCCCTTACACTTTGAAGGATCGTGCCAAGACTTGGTTCATGTCTCTGCCGCCTAACTCATTGGCGAATTGGAATGCTGTGTATGAAAAGTTCATGGCCAAGTACTATTCGAATCAGAAGACTCAAGATCTGAGAGCTCAGATTGTCATTTTTGCTCAAACTTCAGGGGAGTCATTTCACGAGGCCTGGGACCGTTTTAGGAATCTGCAGCAGCAATGTCCTCATCACCATCTGCCTGCAGAATTATTGAACCAATTCTTTTATGATGGTTTGTTGCAGAACTTTCAGTACATGGTTGACAATGCCGCTGGAGGAGATATCGACAACCACACAGCTGAAGAAGTCTCTGACATTTTTGAGACTATGGCTACTAATTCCCAACAGAAGAGTGCTAGGGGAAAGGGAGCATCAGTTAATGAAGCCACTCCTAGCTATGATGCGACGAGACAGTTAGCCGAGCTTACTAGGAAAGTGGAGCTGTTGAGTTCCTCAGAGAGGCTGCCCAAACAAATTATGTCTGTGGAAACGTGCGGGATTTGTGGAGAGTTTGGGTATGATGCAAATTTGTGCACGAGATGGATCTTGCCGAATTCTTCGGAGCAAGTACAAGCACATGCCATGCAAGGTTTTCAACCTAATTGGAGAAATAATCCAAGTTTTGCGTGAAATCAAAATCCGAACCAGAGCTCCAATCAAGGTCCTCAGTACACTCAACCACAATACCAACAACCAGCCATGATTCGACCTCAGCATTATTCAAATCAATAGGCTCCACCTCCGAAGCCATCGTTGGAAGATGCATTGCAGGCTTTATTCAGTCGAGTCAGCAGAGATTTGAGTCAGTGGAGGCCTCAGTGAAACGCATCGAAACTCAAATGGAGCAGTTGAAAGGGACTGTTGGAGAATTGGTTCAGCAGAATCAAAACCAGAAAAAGCCGGTGCAACAAAAGCAAGTTCATGCTGTCACTGTTCTAGCAAGTGATGAAGGAGATGAGCCTATTGTGCAGGAGAAAAAGCTTCCCAGAGTTTATGTTCCGCCAGTTCCTTTTCTGAGTCGATTGATGAGGAAAACACAAAAGGATGAGAAGATCCTCAAGGATGGAGTGGAGGAGAAAAATACTCAGCACCAACCACCGTCGAAACAACATGATCCAGGTAGCTTTGTTTTAAATCTTGCTTTTGGTAATGGTAAACAAGTATCTGGTATGTTAGATTTGGGTGCTGGAGTTAATTTGATGTCATATGCTGTCTTTAGGCAACTTCAGTTAGGAGATCTTAAACCTACTCATTTGCACTTACAATTAACTGATGGAACCATCCGATATCCTAAGGGTATGATTGAGGATGTGTTGGTTAGAATGGGTAATTTGTTAGCCTCAATTGATTTTGTTGTGTTAGACATGGTGGATGGGAGGAAGGGAAGAGATGATCACACACTATTGTTAGGTAGACCATTCATGGCTACGACTAGTACCCTAATAGATGTTAAGAATGGAGCAATTAAAATGACTGTATTAGGGAAGACAGAATTTTTTCCGGCTTGAAATGTTAAGGCTCCATCTACTAGTGCTCACATTGCTAATTGCTCTTCAATAATAGCGTTTAATCCCTTGGTCGAGGATACTCTCTTACAGGAACAGAATCCAAGGAAAGATGTTGACGAAGGGAGTACGCATGAACGTGGCATTGAAATGATGGACGTAGCCGACAGTGATAACAAGGAGATACCGAGTCAACCGCCACCACCACATCCTCCAGAGAAAATGCAGCTTTTAGTTGAAGACTTGTGGATCATGAGAGCCGAGTCACTGTTGCTGGACCCGGCCTGGTTTGATTGAAATGTGGGAGGGTCGAGCTCAAGACCATAAAATGAGCGATGTATGGGAGGCAACCCATAGTTTTGTTATTCTTTGATTTTTGTTTTCATGTTTTTCAGGTTTGTCTTTCAGGCGTTGGAAGTCCACTGCGTTGCATCCTCCATATAAAATCAGGGACGTTCTCTCTTCTCTTTACTTTTTGTCTGATTTCAGTTTGCATTGAGGACAATGCTTATTTTAAGTGTGGGGGGGTCGTTCCAGTTATTTGAGCAGTTTTAGTGGATTTTGATTGTGTTTTGTGTTTTGTTGCATTTAGTAATTTGTTTCTGATAGTGAAGCCATATGATTTGAGGCGTCAATTTGTTGTAATCTCTATTGGTTGATCATGCTATGAATTGTTTCCCGTGGTTTTTGATCTTGAACTTGAGTCGTCTCGGGATTGAGTAGTTTTATGATTTGTGCTGTGGGGTCTCGTCGTTTGAGAGTTGGATTGATGAGAATAATCTTATTTGTTTTGACTTTTGTTCTCTCTGATGTTCTAAAAAAAATAATATAAAAAAAAACAAAAAACAAAGAAGAAAATGGGTAATTAGGATCTCTGCTCCTCTAGTATAAACTATGAGCATGGGAAGCCGCACAAGGATACTTGGGGACAACCCCTAAGGGCAAACCTTGTGAATTTTGATCCGTGTACCTCTAAATAAAAAAGAAGAGTAAAAAAAAATGGGGGCATAAATAAGGGGATGTAACATGGATTCTACTCCTATCGTGCGTAGTTTTTGTTTTGAAATTTTGCATGATGAGTATGGAAAACCGCATTAGGAGACTCGGTTATTTTGTCCGAAGGCTTTACCTAATGAATTTTATCCTATGTTTCATTCTCAAGTCCTATATTTCAGAAGAATAAGTGAATAAAATTGTGTTTTTGAATGTTAGAGAGAACATTTGTCATAACTTGTTTGGTCTTATTCTGATTGATGATTCTCATCGGACGAGCAACATGCCAAATTAGATTATTGCTTTAATTTTTTAGGTTGATAATTGTTCTAGTGATGAAACTTTGTGGAAGTGATTTAGTTGCATGATCTTTTGATATTGATTCCTTCACGATTCTCTCCTCAAATTATTGTTTTTGCTTGAGGACAAGCAAAGTGCTAAGTGTGGGGGGTTTGTTTAGTCGTTATTTGTGTCGTTTTTAGGTGTATAGTTCGTCGTATTTTTGTGCGTGCATTTGTGTTTCCCATCTATTTTTCTCGTATTTAAATGTATTTTGTTTTTTTTGGTTTTTCTTGTCGTTTGTGTTGGTTTTCGATGTTTGTAGTTGAAATGTGCTGCAAGAGAAGGGTTTTTAGAGCCGAGAAGAAAACCAACGGACGTAAGAACGTGAGCGCGCAGGAGCCGAGGAAAGCTGGAATGCCGCCGCCGCTGGATTTGAGCGGTCGCTGAGGTGCAGTTCGCAGATTTGCTCCCAGCGAGCGCTGGTTTCTGGCGAGCGTTGGGCGGAGTTTGTAACGCTCGTACGCGACTTTAAATCTCATTCAGCGAGGGTTTTCATCTGATTCATTCTTGGACAACAAGAGAAGAGGGTAGAAACACACGAACAGTAGCAGCACACTTTCATACGCTCCTTTTCTATTTCATTTCTTTTCTTTTGGATTGTCTTGAAATCGAAGGATCATCATCAAGGATTGTATCCATTTTATTGTAAGGATTTCTTCATCGTTATTTCTTGCAATTTAATTGATGAATTCTTGTAATTATTGTCGGATGAATTGTGCGATGTTGAGCTAATTCTTTAATCAGGGTTTAGATATTCGAATCGTATTCGAACCATGCTTGTTAATTATTAATTCCTCCGTTGATCGAATTGGTTTTATTATATTGAATAATTATTCGTTATTTGATATTGCTAAGTGATAGATGAGATCGATAGATGATTCTATTGCTCGATCGTGATTCTTTCAACATTAGATTGACCGGAAACGCATGTCTAATAATTAGTCATGATCGTGTAATTTAGTCTTTAGGGTTTAACGGATTGAAGCGAAAGTAATTGATGTTAACCCTATGTTGAAGTTGATTACACGTGATTGATTAATGGAATTGATTAGAAGCTAGGTGAGAATTCGAGGAGAAGATTCTAAATCCTAATATATTTATCCTATTTCATTGTCCAATTTATTTATTCGTTTATTGTTTTGATTTCATTTGATAATTTAATATTTAATCACTCGAAATCTTGGTTTAGAATGTTTAGGATTCTTTATTTCTTTTCCGTGTGAATAATACAAGTGGCATTAGCCCTGTTGAGCCTTCCTTGAGAATACGACTTGGGTCAGCTTGTCGCCCTACATTGACCTCGTTCTCTTGCGAGTCAATTCTAGGTGTTTAGAGTTGAAACAAATTACACGCTTCGAGCAAGCGTACCTTTTACCTAACCTTTATGGGTTTGGGTTTAGGTATGGGATTTCCAACTATGAACGAGTTCTTACAATGAAGAACAAGGAGTAAGATGAACTCGTTCAAACTAGGTTTAAGATATTTATTCTGATCTATTCTGCCTAAGACTGAATGTGTGAACAACTAAGAACACAGCTGACTGGCTGGGTGTTCTTGAAAGATATGGCTTTGAAGTTTGTTGTTCATCTTTTTGTTTTACTCTTTTATTTCTTCAGTCGTCTAGCCAGTTCCACTCTTCTTCAATGGTGGAGGAGGGATATATATAGGTGAAGATTCAAACTAGCCGTTGGAAGAGAGCCGTTTGAATCTTACCTACTCTTATTGACTTCTGGCCTTTAACCTACGAAGTAGGTCTGCATCTGCAGAGGCTAGTTATTCTCTGAATTGACTGCGTCAGATAAGATCTTCTGACATCGGGATCTTGTCTTGGAGAAGGTCTTCGTCTTCGAGCTGCTAAGCGTCTCTGCTGTGTCTTCAGCGGCTTGGAATCTGCTGCGTCTTGACTCTGAGCTGTGTCTTAGACCTGTGCTGTATCATTAACCTGAGCTGTGTCAATAACCTGAGCTGTGTTTTAGACCTGAGCTGTGTCATCGACACTAAGCTGGGTCTTTTATACTGAGCTGGGTCTTTGACACTGAGCTGGGTTTTCGTTACTGAGCTGGGTTTTGATACTGCTGGGTCTTTGACTCTGCTTGGTCTGCTCTGCTGATTACCTCAGCTGGGTCCAGCTTAGCTGTGTCTTCTGCCATGTCTTCTGCAATTTTCAACTGCTACCTGTAAACTAAGAAACTCTATAAGCTCAAACAGGTGAGCTAAAAAACGCTTAGGCTTGAGCAATCATCTACTCGGTTGGGGTCAGCTGGGTTTTGGTATCAAATCAAAACTCTATTAATTTTCCCAACACTTATCGTGAACGTACGCAAAAGAAAATTGTGTTACACTTATCGTGGACGAAGGGAGTACATCCGATAAATAATTGAATAAATCTAGGTGGCCATAATACCCTTATAATTTTAAAAAACCGGTCGGTTTAATTTGAACTGATTAGGAGAATTTTTTTTGTACTAATATGTCCATGGTATTATTTTTAGCATAAATTCTCCTACTTAAATTTAAAAATATTTTCCTTTGTATATTTCGTAACAAGATTATTAAATTGATATAAAAATATTATAAATATAAAATCCAAGAATAGAATATTACTTTTCTTTTTAAAAATTCAATAATTAATAAGTGGTCAGTCTTTCAATCAACCACGAAATAGGGAAAGTTTGCATCTCCTTAGCTGCTCACATTGAACCCTTCGGGATAATCCACGAAAAACTCATTAAATATTCACTAATTAATTGCATAAAAATTAGAATAGGTTCTTAAAAAAATATATATAGTAATTCGATTCTTGTAGCTCCAACCAAGTCTCATATGGATGAATATCACCGTCTTATGAGCCCAAGGCTCATCTACATGTTTGATTATTATTAGTTCGATGGATAATATTCACTTTTTTCATCCTAGCAATTTTGCTTCTTCATCTCTTTGATTTATTGCACCATATTTATTAAGTTCTATTATGTTAATTTGAACAATCGACTCAGTGAGCTTCTGCACAAATGGTGCTCGTCTTTCGTGGTCGATAATATTGCATAGTCTTTTTCCTTCATGTGTGTATTTCTTTTTCTGTTTTACATGTCCTACTTGAGGATTGCAGCAACATAATCTATACGATAGTTCATATGCATAAAACAGACTATTTATTGCAATAGAATTATCATTGAATTTATTGTGAGCTCGAGTTTTTTCTGGGGAGGAATCTGTAATCTTGTTATTGGTATTGATGTTGCATTGCTGAAGTAATCTTAATAGAATTCTGCTTAACTAAAATATTCTGAACTCGACTAAAATACGATCAAGTTTAACTTAATTCTATAGAGTTGTAGCCCCACATACACTTTGAAATTTTAGGATTTTCTAGTTCTTTGTTTTAGGATGAATTTCGAATTTTCATATACTTTTGGAACAAAAATAAACACACATATATTGTTTTAATATTAGAATTCATATTGTATATGACATGCATGTACAAATTCAAATTTAAATAGAAAGCATAATTTCATTAAGAAACAATAGAGGAAAATAACCATTTTTGAAAAGGAAAAATAAATTCTAACCATTGATTTTTAAAAGATAAATAAACACCAGCTTTACCAAAATACCCTTATTTACCTTGTTTTTTAATTAAAAAATAATGCAATAATAAAACTCAATGTAATTCTTATCAAAGTTACCGCATCTATTTTTACCTTTTCTCTCACCTGAACATATTCCTAATCCCAATTCTCTCTCATTGCCGCCGGAAACTCCATATTTGGCTTCATCTCGCCGTCGTTATTGCAGCATCCTGAGAGCACCGACGTCTCGCGTTGTTGCGTTTATAATTCTCAACTCTAGATTTGTGCCACTATTGTCGGAATATCCAGATCTGCATCGTCACCATCGCAATAGTTAATCTTCGCATCCGGTCACCGCAACAGTCAGATCTGTGCCTCCGATCATCACAACAATTAGATCTGTGGCTACGCTGCTGCTGGAAACCTATCATCTTCGATTCATCGCGTGTTTACACTCACGAAAGAATGGCGGCAGATCCTGTTTTAGAAACTCCGATTCTTCGGTCGTTGCCGTTATTCTCTCTGTTGGATGAAGATCCGGAGAAAGATTCGCCGGAAGCTGCTGTGACGGAGAAAGATCCGCCGGATGCCGTTATGACGGAGAAAGATCCAATTGATCGGTCGAAGCTAGTAGTTGATTTGTTGGATGGAGATCTCAATATTTGGTCATCGCTGGAATTCGCTTTGACGGGAAAATATCTGACTGATCGGTCGAAGAAAGTATCTGATCAGTTGGAAGGAGATCTGAATATTTGGTCGTTGCCTGAAGCCGTTCCGGCTGAGAAGAATCTGATTTCGCAATCGTCGCCGGCAGTTGCTCTGACGAAGAAGGTAACTTAGTTTAATTCAGTTTTAGAGTTCACATACATGAAATTACATTGTTGTATGTATAGGTATAATATCATGTATGCTTTGCTAGGAAGTTATCATGTGTGCTATTTTGTATACTAATTCATGTATGTATTCATGTATGAAATAAGACTCAAGTCTGCTTGTTACTGTCACGTACATGGAATTATACTCATGTATGCATAAGTTTTAATGTTATGTATGCTTTGCTACGACTTATACATGTATGTATTCAGATTCGTGTGTGTGCTTATTGTCATGTATGCTTTTTGTTTGATTTTATGCATGTATGCAGTCATGTATACTAATTTATGTATGTATTCATGTATGAAATCAGATTCATGTCTGCTTGTTACCTCACATACATAAAATTATACTCAAGTATACATAGTCTTTAATGTCATGTATGCTTTGATCCGACTTATACATGTATGCATTCATGTATGGAATAAGACTAATATATGTGCTTACTATCATGTATGCTTTTTGTTTGATTTTATTCATGTATGCAGTCAGGTATAATCATTTATGTATGTATTCATGTATGGAATACAATTCGTGTCTGGTTGTTACCTTGACATACATGTAATTATACTCATGTATGCATATTTTTTAATGTCCTGTATGCTTTGTTACGAACTTATACATGTACGTATTCATGTATAATAATTTGTGTATGTATTCATGTATGGAATAAGATTTGTGTCTTTGCTTACCATCGTGTATGCTTTTTGTTTGATCGTTTCATGTATGCATTCTTGTATGATTTCAATACTTGTTTGTATGCATTTTCTTTTGTTTTTATAATCTTGTATGTATTTTCTTTTTCCTTTATGGTTGTGTTTCTTTTATCTCTTTTTTATTTATGTATGAAATTGTGTGATTTGAATAGGAATATGTGTATGAACATTTATGTTTGTAATGTTGATTATTTTTGTGTTTAATGTGTTCTCTTCAATTTATTTTGTGCAATAAGTCTATCGATGAGAACTCCGAATGTGAAGAGTTATTTTGTGTGCAGAATGTGGCCCCTATGGTGACCAATGATTCCTGGTCCTATAAGAGGCCTGAAATGCGAGACGACCTTGGTGGAAAAGTCACATTAATCCTTCTTTGCAGGGAGTTTATTTTGAAAGAAATTCGTGTAAGGTTACAGGACCTTTCTGATGAGACGTTTGATATGTTTATAAATTCATGTTTTGGAAAATATTCATTACTGTCAGAGGTGTTCTTTAAGTCTGCTAGTGCAATCCATTTTGTACTAGCACATGAGATTGTTTTTGCTGATAAATCACGTGATCCGACTGAATTGTGGTTTTGCATAAACAATAAAAAATTACGCTTTAGTAGGGTTGAATTTGGTTTAGTGACGAGGCTTAAGTTTGGTAGTTCTTTCTTATACCAGATGAGTCTTTGTATGCTCGAGCTTTCAATAGAAAATCAATCACACAAATTGAGCTTTATAATCGATTTGTTGATTTAGACAATTCATTCAGTACGGATATCTCTGATTACTTGAAAGTTGCAAAGATATTATTTGTCTATTATATTTTGTATGGTGGAGATGCAAGAATCGTCAAGGTTGCAGATTGGGTCGGGGTTCTTGTGATAAATACTGAAGAATGGAAATCTTGCCCTTGGGGAAGTTTAGCGCACATGCTTAAAGAGTTAAAACTTATCAAAACAAGAGCTTCTCAGTCTGACCGGGAGTCTTATACCGTTTATGGTCATTCAACAACTTTTATGGTTTGTTTCTTCTTGATATTATGGTGCTCTCTGCATTTGCAACTTTCTCTCTTCTTCATATAATGATGAATTTTGAGTGAGATTATTTTCTTTTGGATCTTGGAGCTGACAAATATTCTCCATGTATTTGCAGTTTGTTATAAAAAGAATCAAGTACGGGCCTGCTCATTACTGGGCAATCTTGTTTGTGTTATGGTTTCTCGTGTTTGGGATATGTGCATCACGAACACACGGTGCTCATGCAACATGATTCTTTCCTTTTGTCCCCCTTCCCTCTCACTAGTGAATATGTTTCAATATTTGTCTATTTATTCATCTATATGTAGTTAATATATGATCTGTGATGATGATTGTTTTTTTTGTGATTTTTTCCTTCTTTCTGGAGGATGTAATTTACAGCAGAACCATGTTTTTGAATGAAGATTTTGTTCAGTGAAATCACTCACAAAGTTACAAATATTCGTCTGAGACGTCTCAACGACAACCATGCCATGTCTGCATAATTTGAATTTGAAATCACAAGGTCAAAAGATATACAACTCAATGCAATAACGTGAGGAAAGAAATGAAAATAAAATTGAATTAAAATGCTATTTATATCTACATCTGCAAATAGCTGCAACAGCAGCAACAATTTATGGTTACAATGACACTCAATTCTACAAAGTAGATAATGTCATGAACATCAATATGATCCTACATAAGGAAATCATTAAAGAAACTTGAGAGAAACGCGACAATTATTTGACAAGAAACTGGAAAGAGTGAAAAATATATACAACAACTTATTATGAGACTGAACTGCATAATATACAATTTCACGGAAGTAATCTTCTCATTTCCATCTTGTGTTGCAGCAATGTACATTATTTCCTTATACTTCCCTTTTGGATGGGCGTCATCAACAACAATCACTGGACGTCCAGAAGATAAGAAACCATGTATAGATGCATGAATTGCCATAAAAGTACATTGAAAAGCTCCAGAACTGTCAGTTTTTAAATCAACTACAGAACATGGATTGGCTTGTTGAAGCATATGCAAATATGCTAGCAGTCTTTTAAAGGACTGGTCCGTGTCACCATATATCATTCTGATTTCACAATTTCTCCCAGCTAGCGCAAGACAATACTGAATATGGATACCAAATTCTCTCCGTAATTGCGATGCCATCTCAACTAGCTTCAAAACAACACCGTCGTTCAATAAATGAGGAGCAAAATAGGCATCTATTACCTTTGACGAAATATTTCTATTAGCTTGATGTCTTAAATCTGGTTGACATGTATGAGGAACGACCCATTTGATAACTCTCCAAATATTACTCCCACACTTAGACATAGCACGCATACAGAATTTGCAATCGTCTCTATTGTACTTGCATAGAACTGAATACCTGTCTTTGGCGGAACGTTCAACTGAGTATTCAACACGGTTCATTAAATGGTATAGGCCAAGAGCAATCTGCATGCTATTTTTATTTGGAAAAATGGCTCCTTTATACAGTGCATCGCGACTGTATTGCTCGCTCGGTGCAGTATCATTAAATGGGAGTGATGCTTGGTACAGTGCACCTACAATTATTTATTCGTCAGTCATGTATGAAACTAATCTATTATATTCATTTATATATTTGAGTACTAACCTGGAATTACCCATTGCGATGACTGACTAGATCCATTTCTAGTCGTATTTGAATGAGCACCATCATTCATTTCTGAACTATGAAGTGTGTCATCCCCTTCATCCAAACTGTCTTCATCATCTCCTTCATCCAAACTGTCTTCATCATCCCTTTCATCATTTTGAAATCCCAATCCATAATTACCAATATTAGTAGACATATCTTCGTCACCATCACCAAACTCTTGTGATATTTCATTAGAGCCTTCATTTATACAAGCAACTACATTTACTCCACTTGAACTTGGAGCAACATCATGCAAACTAGGTGTGTTATTACCCTTATGAGCAATTTGTGCATTCAACAGACTCATAAAATTTTGTTGTTTGTAGGGTACGACATTTGTGTTGAATGATCAGTTTGAATAGGAGAAACTGTCACGTAAAATTTTGGAACTTTGGACATATCCATAACAAATTTTAAATCGATATCGTTCCTGATGTCCATCTTGACGCTTTCACCTTCAATGGATTTGACAATTGTAGTTATCATATAAGCAAAGATTTTCTGATTTGTACCAACCCTTCCTTGAATTTCATTTATCAAACTAGAGTATGTCATTCCAATTTCTGGAATGAGCACAAATCTTTTCTCCCCTCCAATGTAATTATCTTCTTCCCATTTTCCACCATAATGTATAATAATTGATGTATGAAGCATCTGCAATTAAAGAAAGAGTAGCATACATGAATCTTACTGTTAATATATGCACAACATTTATATTAATTTAACATGTATGGTACTCGTGTATATATTCATGTCTAGTATCCTAGTGAATCATACATGAATCCATATATCAATATATACATGATATACATGTTATGCATGAATGCTATTCGTGTATGCCATTTTTGTGTCAGTGACAACTCATGTATGGATTCATGTATGTCCTGAATTTCTCTTGAATTTATCATCGTACCAGAAAAATTGCCCAACTTCATAAATTGAAAGATCTTGTGAATTTAAATTGATTTTCCATCTATTGAAGGTCATGTATAACAGTTTATGCATTCATATTTGCAGTTCATATTCATAAATTAGATGCATCGTTCTTTCTTTTTCGTATTTACAGTTCGACGGAATATATGAAAGCAATAATTGTAGTTCTGTGGAAATTGTTCAATAGAAAAAGGTTTTGATGATTTCAGATCGAAAACACATCGTGAAGGATCAGATCTGTAAAAAAATTGCAGCAAGTTCTTAAAATTCAGAAAAGTTTCTGGAATTTCTTATCAGAAAATGATATAGAAATATGCCTGGAATTGTCATCGCCTGAATTTGCTATCGCCAGAAACCGCCGCCGCCGTTCTCGAAATCATCCAAGCCGCCAGGAATCGGAAAGAACATATTGTGAATTATGAGAGCGTAAATTATGAGAGAGACAGTATGAGAGATAAAATTGAGAGATGTAAGTATAAAATTTTACCAAAGTAAATATCAAATAGAAAAAGTCAAGGATAAGGGCAAGATAGTAAAGATGCAAAAATTTTGGTTAGTATTTATCTTTTAAAGATTAATGGTTAGAATTTATCTTTGCTTTTTCAAAATGGTTATTTTAACTTTCCTCCGTTTCATTAATTAACATGAAAAATGAATATAATTTGGAAAGATAATGATTGAAAAAGAAATCGAAAGTGTATAGATTTGCCAAGATTGATTTTTTTACATTAATTAATGAAAAATGTAATCTCTAATTAATGAAATTAATGATTTGATTTGGAATGTAATTTTAGGAATGATCTTGCATTGATTTTTTCTATAGATAATATCAAGGGTACACATGTAAATTAATAATTCAAATAAAATTTATTAATTATAATTATTATGCAATTACTTATGAAGCTATTATGCAATTATTTATCAAATAAAATAATAATTAAAATTTATCAAGCCATAATTTGGCCATTTAGTGAAGCTCTAAATAATTAATACTTGTTCGAAAACGAGATACAAATTTGAAAAGGAAAAAAAATATATATTGAACAAACAAATCCTGAAATTGAAAGTTGAATTTTTTAATCTCCAAAAAGAAACCCTCTTGTTAATGATTTTGCCCACCATTCAGAAAAGTGGGCCTTCATTTTAATTTTAATATTATGGCTCAAGGCCTAGATCTATGTATCTGGACTGGACTATTTGTGAAGTTGAATTATCATTGATAGAGGCTCAAACCACCCATAAAAGAAAAAATAAATAAAACGGTTGGTGTATCCAACAACTTACACTTGATGGGTTTATTTTCAAGTATTTAGTATCTGTGGTACAAATAATCTGAATAGGTGTGTATTATTCCACGCTCTAGAGTTGTCAAATGGACGGGGTAGACCCAACTCGGCAAGTCAATAGGTCAATTGTTTTCTATCGTAACTCTAACCTAGAGTGATAATTCATCCCAAAATTTGATAATTCAGGTATAACTTTTACACATTTAAATATTTAATCACACTCCAATCAGATACACACGTAATAAAAAAACATTAATAGAAATTTTATTTTTTAAGTTTTGATTTCAAAATTTTAAGAATGCAGTTTTCTTACGACTCGGTTTGGTAATAGTATAATAGGCCTAAGTTATCTCAAGCTTTCTATGTGATTAATAATTTATATTTATTTTAATATGTTCGGACTAAATATTCGGGAGCAAAGATAATGGCGATGATCTACACTACTAATTGAATTTATTGTAGACTTAGGTGTATATATATGTTTTAATGATGATGGCTGTAGGAGTTGGTATGATTTTGTTGAGGTTAATTAAATATTAATGAAATGACGAAATGTCAAAATTGCTCCGCTTTTCGCAGTCAGCGCGTATCAATCTCGATGGTATATAACCTTAGTTGAAGATTCATAATCCAATAATTCAAAGTTTTAAGATTTAGGATCCCAATTTTTTATTATTTTAGTATTTTTATTGAGATAAGGGGAACAAATTCCAACAGAATGAATGAATCCAGAGTGTGGCATAACAACTTCTCTGGAGCGCGTGGAGGTAACATGTGGATATCCAACCATCTCCGTGTCTACGGCAGCCTGAATATGCGCGAGGATTTCGACGCGTGTCAGCTTGGTTCCATCACTTGCTCCTGTCCAAAGTTTCCATTCCCGACGCGCAATCCCATTCTGCCTCTGTACACGCGCTTCCTGGATCTCCTATTTACGTGTCATTTTGTGACAGCACCACACCACCCACTTTTCTTTTCTTTTTTCTTTTTTTCCTTTTTCTTTTTCCTTTTCCTTTTTACTCCAAAAATACGTGAAAACGACTACTTTTTTCAAATTTTATTCAATTCTCGCGGATCACGTCATTCATGACACCACCAAATTACGACCACGAACTTGATGATAAGACAAATCTCTCTCTCTCTCTCTTTTTTTGTGAAAAAATAACAGAAACTAATTTTGAAAATGACTAATATTTGAGTTGGGGGAACGAGCAATTAGTATTGTTCTTTTTAACAAATTTTGTAATTAACTATAATTTAATGATGTGCTTCTATGGCGAACTTTTCATATGATAGTCAACAAAAAGAAATAAATTATATTTTATAGAAAACGTGAAATATATATATATATAGGGTATATATATATAGGGGTTGGTTCACATACAAAATACTTTTCCCGTAAAAAGTAATAATAATGCATTTTATGTATTAAAATAATGTATTTTATAATTTATTATAATGCATTGTCATATTAATGCATTTTTTATTTATAACAATGCATTGTTACGATAATGCATTTTATGTTCAATTATAATGCACCGGTCAATGACAATCGTAGATCTACGAAGATCAATGGTCCAGATCGTTTCTTATTTCTTACGGAAAAAGGCTTTTACATATGATCTCTTCCCTATATAGGAGAGAGTTCTAATGAGAACTATTACTCTAGGTGTTAACATAGAAACCAATTTAGGCCACTTATTTTTTTTAATCAATGGTTTACATTAAATGGTGTCTTGAAGTAAAAAAAATTTGTTTCACTATGCTAAAGGCTACATTTGTAAATTGCTAAAAATGTAACTGCCGCAATCCTTTAATTGTGTAACTTGATTAATTTTTTTTTTTTGTAAAATAACTTTGTTATTTGCCTTGCTGCAACTTTTTCTATTCGGTAATATCGCGTATCGATTTAGGGGCTTTTTTTTCTCATATTAATTTTTTTTGCACCATCTCTTTATAAAATATTTAGTGTTAATCCATAAAAATACACACTTTCATTTTACACAAATGAAAAATACACACCTCCTCCAAAATAAATGAATTTACACATTTTTCGTTTGAAGAGCCAACATGACCCTTGATTGTGATTTATTTTAATCAAAAAGTGATTAATGATTGCTAATCACTTACACATTGTAAGAAAAGTGTACTTGTGTCTTGCATGAAAGTTTGATAAAGTAGTTAATAATTGGTTATTAATATTCTTTTATATATATTATTAATAGTAATAAATATCTGCTGCATATTTAAATGAAGGCGAAAAATATAGAAATCATACCAAAAAAGACAATAACCCCATGAAGAGCCAAAAAATGAAGATCCCACTCGACAAAATGAATATCCCGCTCGAAAAATATAATATCCCGCCCGAGCGGGATATTCAATTCCCTGAGCGGGATTTTCATTTTGTTGAGCGGGATATCCATATACTCGAGCTGGATTTTCAGTTTTGTCGAGTGGGACTTCAATTCTCGAGAGGGATCTTCAATTTTTTGTCTGTGCACCGCGTGAATTACTTGCACAATGCAAGCACGCCACACCTATTCTTTTTGGACTGTAGTATAGCTGTAAATTAAATTGTACATTTTATGTACAATTTTCACGTGAATCCATATCAGTTTCACTTTTCACTTCTATATATTTCTTACAGTGAAGCGAAGATCAAAACACATCTACGAAGAATTAGAAAATTCACCACAAATATCTACGAAAAAATTAGAGAATTGACTTACAAATTCACTCATCTTCGGAGGTTGTTGATTGAGGTAATTTTTTACAGCATTATAGTTCATTTAATTTCTAATGTTCATATTTTATTAATCTATTTAGTAATTATACAAAATAAATCGGGATTCGTTACTAGATGAATCTATAATGATCGAAAATTACATTATAAGATATAAATTATGCAACGCATTAAATTGAACTATTTCCCTCTCGCATAACTCATTTCCCGCTCGGTACATCATAATCTCGCTCGAGCGGGAAATAGGTATACCGAGAGGGATTTTGGTGTTTTGTATTCTAATTCTGTTTATTAATCATTTTTCGTATAGATGGATGAATGGAAGTACTTCACTATCAAATACGGCGGACAATGGCATGATTGTACGTACGTGGGCGAATTTGAACATATTATTCAACTTATGGCGGCCTCTCAATCTCTCATAAATTTGAGATACAACATCGATATTATGTTGAATGGAAATTTGCTTAGTACACAGTACGAGCTGTATTATTTATCGAGGTCTCGTATAGGACGCACCATGAAAGCCCTCTTGCGCACCGATCACCAATTTGATCAGTTGTGCATGATAGAATCTTTCCCAACTGTATACGTGATTCACAACAACAAGGACGCATATATTCATTCTTTTGAAGAACCGCGCTCTTCATCCTTTGGATACGACTTCGGCGGAACATATTCGGATGAAATGGATCATATCCAAAGACAGATGGTTTTCTCAAATTGATTTGATAATCCATATTCCGCTGGAGGTAATTACGGATCGACATCCACACCTGAATATTCCTCTATCCCCCAAATGTCTGTTCCAGAGACCTCTTTTCCAAGGAGAGCAACTTCTCGCAATGATGAACAAGAAAGCAACGATGATGAAGATACAAATGAAGGAGATGATGAAAGTTATATTCTAGAATCTGAACCCTAATCTGATACTGAAGCGTCGGAGGATAACATGAATGAATCCACGATTGCGGAGCATGCAGCATGGATTCGTAGGGATGAAGGAGTGAATTCCGAGGATCTCGCCAGTTGGTTGGTTCCGGTGATTCCGCTTGATGCTACGATTTCACTCGTTGCACGCGAAAATGACCCGACAGATGATGCTGAGTTAAAGGTTGGTTATATTTTTGAAGCAAAGATGATCTAAATATTGCAGCCGGCTTGTGGCACATGGAGATTGGAGCTGAATACAAAGTTTTATCATCTGATACGAAGCGTCTCAGATGGATTTGCAGGCATTTGCAAAATTGCCCTTTCGATTTGCGAGCATTATCCCGCAGAAACTCTGATGCTTGGATAGTCCGCCAATTTAATGGCGATCATGCATGCACCCGTCATCTTGGACGTGTGGCGCCCAAAAAAGTCCACATGAATGTTATTGCAGCCTACGTTACCAGAAAAATACGGAGGGAGTGTGAAATCATGAAGCCGAAAGCCATTGTGGAGGAGGTGCTCCGCTAGTTCGGTATCACAATCTAATATGATTTGGCCCTGAGAGCACGACACACTGCGATATAGATGATATACGGAGGGTATGTTGAGTCCTTCCAGATGTTGCCTGACTATCTTCACGTGCTTATTAAATAAAATGCTTACCTGCCCAATACTCTGCCACAAGGTTTCATCACGACCACTGGGGATTTCCATCGAATGACGATATGGATCGTGCAGAAAACGAAGATCCAAGCTCAGGAAATGAATGACGGGCAGGAACCTCCGGCTGTACAAAGTGTGTCTCATGAACAGACGGCTGATGTGGACCAACAGGTTCATGAACAGACGGCTCTCGTGGAGGAACTTGTTCATGAACAGACGGCTGACGTCGAGCAGTGTCGTGTGCAGGTTCATGAACAGACGGCCGGCGTGATGCAGGAGTAGGCATTCCACGAAAAGTGGGCTCGTATACGGGGCTGCGACGCCGTGAAAATCCACATCGTATATTCACAAACAAATCTTCAAACCACTTTTGAAATCGAGGCAACCATCTCTTATCAATTTTCTCGAGCAAACGATCTTCTGATTTCTTCAACTCCTGTCTCATCCACCGACGGTCACTGTATCGACGGTGGTGATCCCCTCCGCTGCTCGAAGATGATGATCCCTTCTGACGAGTACGCTTCCCCTTATCTTGAGGAGGAGGTTGACGTTCCTCCTCAGAATGATCTTGATGCTCAACATAATTAGGCGTCTATCTCTGTGCTCCTCTCCTTCGAGGGACATGCTCCACTGCATCATCAACCTCCTCAGCAGCCTCCTAAAACTGCCTTGCCTGATGCTCATGACGGGGGAACTGTTTCCCGTACCGTAACGGATTGTGCGGCACCACAAAGTCCACTGCAAGGGCATTTGGGTACAAAGTGGACTGCATGTACAAACTCTGCGCCTCGTAGCCATATGCTTCCAACAGAGTGATACGAGAGACCTACAATAAATACAAAATAAATATTAAATACAGAATAAATGCCCATATAAATTTAATTAATTAAATAATTAAATACCTTTAGAGAAAATATAGGCTCAAGCTCCATTCCAGTTCTGCTCTTAAATTTCCATCTAAGGCATCTGGGTCGTGCATTCGGCGAAGCAAGACTCCCTACAGCGACGGCTAAATCTGGAAGTACTTCTAGGGACCAAACGTGGAAAGCCCACACTGAACCGTAGAAGTGGTACTTCGATGAGCTCTGTATGTTTTGAACGTAGTGCTTCAGATTCAGATAAGTGTAGGATCCCCAAGGAAATCTGTGAAACGCCTCTAAATCGTCGTTCAATTTCCACACCCACGCAGCAACAGACCTCTTCGGATCGTAAGCAAGTAATAACAGATATAATACTAACACATGAGCCACCCGGAGATACAGTTCACCAGTTTAATCTCTAACCAGTTCCCGCGTGTTGGTGAACCGATCCAATAGGGCTGCAACACTAATCGGCATCCCATTACAAAAACGCCGATATACCTCCACCCTTCGTACGTCATGGTTGTCCGAAGGTCTAAAGTCGGACGAGCCGAAGACCAAGCCAGTAATAAGGGCATACTCTGGATAGGAAAAACGGATGTTTGCCCCATTTATATGAAACCACATGTCGTACTCCTGAGCGCCCGGATAATTAATCTCACGTGACAACACGTGATGCACGGCCATACTGCACTTCTGCCCCGACTTCCAATAAATAAAGTGCCTAAAGCACCCTGCTATAAACCTATCCAGTAGCTCCTGCCCACCAACGAACAATAATGTCTTGCGTACATCTTCTAAAACCTTGGTCTTGTAGTATGTGCTAATCGTCGACTGACGATTAATCGTATCCGCCCTTTTGAACGTAATCTGAATCAACAGAAAATCAATCAAAATTTGACTAAGTGATTATTTATTTAAAATTTAAAAAATTAGATTCACGAAATTCACGTCAATTTTTTAACTAAAATTCACGTGAAATTAACTGCACAAATTAAAATTCGCCAAATTCAAACTAAAATTCACGAAAATCATACTAAAAATGACCAAATTAGTAGCATGCATTTAAGACTATTTCCCGCTCGAGAACAATATCCCGCTCGAGCGGGATATAGGTTCCGTCGAGCGGGAAATAGTTCAATTCGAGCGGGAAATAGTTCTATCTACATGAATCATGTCATTACCTACTGAATTCTAAAAATCACGAAACACAAAATAATTATACATACTTTAACGAAATAATACTAAAAATCACGAAATAATTATGCACGTAGTTTAAATTCACCTAATTAATACGGAAATTCCACCAAAATAATACTAAAAATGAGCATAATGCATTTAAGCCTATTTCCCTCTCGACAAACCTATATCCCGCTCAACTATATAATATACAGTCCGAGCGGAAAATAGGTATAATCGAGCGAGAAATAGGTTTAAGCGAGAGGGATATTGAAATGACAATCAACTTTACGAAAAATAATAAATATCAACAAAAAATTCAATACGCAATTAACTTTATGAAAATAATAATAAACATCACGAAATAATTAACTAAATAATTTAAAATTAACCTAATCAGTAACAAAATTCAAGAAATTAACCTAACCTAACCAATTTTCCTCTCGACTACGCTATATCCCGCTCGAGCGGAAAATTGTTGTAGACGAGAGGGAAATTGTTGTAGACGAGAGGGATTTCAATTATAGAGATATATTATCTAAAATTAATCTAGATCCCGCTAACCTCTTGTCCCGACATGATGATGTATGCACCAAACTTTGAAGATCCCTCTTGGTGCACTTTGGGACCACCGGCGTCGGGTTTTTTGGGGTGAAAGAGGGACCAGCGGGAGTTTGGGGTTGGGAAATTGGGAATTGGGTGGGGAGAGAGAGATGGGGGCTGTCGGGATTTCAAGGGGTGGGTAGGGTTTTTTTTTTTTTGAGATGGTGGGGTTATTTAAAGTAAAAAGTGGGTGAAAAAGTCGTTTTTTATTCAAAAACCTGTTGACCGAATCTTTGTCGCTTTCTTCCAATTCTGCCGCGCACAATCTTGTGTTTTTTTTTTCTTTCCCAAGGCATGGGCCTTGTTGTTTTGTAAAATGAAGTGATGTTTTGTGGGTCATTATAGGGTTACTTTTGTAGGGTTGTGTATTTTTCATTTGTTTCTAGTAGGGTGTGTATTTTTCATTTGTGTAAAGTGGAAGTGTGTAAAATAAATTTCCCCCCAAATATTTATATATTGCTTATTATATATTTTCGCATTGCTTATAAAATATAATAGTATTGTTTAGTATTGGTTTATGCATCGTTTATATTTTGTTTATGCTTTGCTTATTACAATTTTATATTATTTTTCATTATTGATTTTTCTATTGCTTATTTTATTTATGCATGGTTTATTACTCCCTCCGTCTGCGAAAAGTGTAACACATTTTTTAATTGTTGTGAGGTGTATATAAGCATTGCTTATTAAAATATTATGTTATTTATTGTTGGTTTATGCATTACGTATATTTTGTATGTGCGTTGCTTATTACTATATCAAATTGTTGCTTATTGTTGGTTCATGCATTGCTTATTAGTAAAATATTATGTTAATGCTTATTATTGATTTATGTTATGCTTGTATTTTTTTATTTGCTTATCATCAAATGGAAATATGCTTTTTTTAATTTTTGATTTGCTTATAATTAATATAGTGTTGCTTTTTCTAATTTTTTATTTTCTTATAATTAATATAGTGTTGTTTTTGTCTAATTTTTTATTTGCTTATTATCAATTGGATATATGCTTATTTATGTTTATTAAGTTACTTTTTCTTCCCTAAAAAAAAAATTGCTTTTTCTAATTTTTGATTTGCTTATAATTAATAGTGTTGTTTTTGTCTTATTTTTTATTTGCTTATTGTCGATTGGAGAGATATTTATTTATGTTTATTAAGTTGGCTTTTCTAATTTTTAATTTGCGTTTTTTTTTAATTTTTAATTTTTTTTTGAATTTTTTGATTTTTTTTGTAATTTTTAATTTGCTTATAATTAATATAGTATTGCTTTTGTCTACTTTTTTATTTGCTTATTATCATTTGGAGATATGCTTATTTATGTTTATTAAGTTGCTTTTTCTAATTTTTGCTTTGCTTATAATTAACTATAGAGATGTTTATTTATGTTTATGTATGTTTATTTTATTGCTTTAATATAATTTTCGATTTGCTTATTATTAATTGGATAGACATTTATTTATGTTTATTTATTTTCTAGTTTTTTGTTTAATTATTTAGGTTGTGTTTTATTGTGTAAATCTTCAATCAAATTAGAATAAAACATTATAAAACTTTTAAAAAAATATATAAAAAATATAAGTGAGATTATTAATATATAATGCTTAAATGTAAGTGATATATTGCTTGGATCTATATAGTACGATGATTATAATAGTACAATATCAATAAGCGTATTACTATGAGAAGCAAAAATATAAAACATTAAAAACAAATTACAACAAACATGTAATGATGAATCATCATTTATTATGGCCGGGAAATTTGCTAGTAATGATATATTGAGCAAATCCAATTACTTATGTGCCCTTATTTGGTTAAAATGTTAATTATATGATGTAATTTCTCAATCTTAACTCGAGCAATAATATTAGATCTCAGCCATTAAATTCACAAAATCAAGGGATTATATTGGTTCCTAGTTAACACCTAAGACATGGTTCCCATTAGATCCAACCCCTATATATATAATAATAATAATAATAATAATAATAATAATAATAATAATAATAATAATAACATTTCTTTACTGTATAATTTTCCAATAGGCATTCTACTTCCTTTTCCTTTATATTGAGATTCTCATTCGTATTTTAAACTAGAGGGAGTCCAATTTTCTCTGCCTATATTATCTGTTGAACATTGTCCTGTATGTGAAAATTCTATTTTTGGTCTTTTATATCCAGTTATAGTAGCTGTATCCATAAAATTTACGACAGCTTCTTTGCGCTTTTCTTCTAATTTATGAAAAACAAAAGACACTCTTGGCCCAATTCCTAAATTTATAGGTTTTGGATCAAGTTTTTTCCATTCTTCATGGAGACCTTTTCCTAAAACTCCCGGTAATTTTATAAAGTATTTATCACATAACTCATCTTCCATAGCCCTTCCGGTTTGTCATATTATTCTAGTAAAATCTGTACTAAATTCTTCTTCTTTTATTTCTTGTGGATTAATGTGTATCCCTAAAAAACACACCATACCCCCCTTTTTGGTATCAGAGCTTTTAAGATTTTGAGGCCTAAAAGGTCTGGACAGGCTTAGTCAAGGTTGCTATGTGTAGCATAAATATATATATATATATGGGATGAGTTACAATAAGAACTATTCTTCCCGTGAAAACTTGAGAACATGCTTAAATCTATTTATATATATTCATGTTTAAATCTATATATCATGATTCATGTTTTTTTGTATAAACAATTGTGCTTATATAAAACCATGCTTAATTCTATATATATTCATGCTTCGAATAATGACAACCATAGATCATACAAAGATCAACGGTTCAGATTGGTTCCTAGTTCCCACACTAGGAATAGTTTTTATATGAATCAATGCATATATATAGGGGTTGGTTCACGTATAAATCACTTTTCCCGTAAAAAATGAGAATAGTATATTTTATGTACTAAAATAATGCATTGTTATGATAATGCATTCCATGTTAAATTATAATGCATCGGTCAATGACAACCGTAGATCTACAAAGATCAATGATCCATATCGCTTCTCATTTCTTACGAGAAAATGATTTTATATACGATCTCTTCCCTATATATATATATATATATATGTAAAAGCCTTATCCCGTAAGAAATAAGAAGCGATCCGGACAATTGATCTTTGCAAATCAACGGTTGTCATTGATCGGTGCATTATAATTGAACATGGAATGCATTGTAGTAAATTAAAAATGCATTATTATGATATTGCATTGTAATAATGCATAAAATACATTATTTTAGTACATAAAATGCATTATTATTATTTTTTACGGGAAATATATTTTATATGTGAACCAACCCCGTATATATATATATATATATATATATATATATATATATATATATATATATATATATATATATATATATAAAGCACAAAAAGCCTATAACACACGATATTCATCGTGACCTAGATGTGAGGATTTACTTCAAACTTTAACCTCAAGCAAATAATATCATTTGCTAGATGACAATTATTTGAGGAATGATATAAAGTATGTCCTTGAAATCTCACATTTTTTTATTTTAGTCCTCAACTTTTCATTTGATTCAATTGGATAATTATACCTATATTATGTTATAACTACGTTCTTGGAGCTTCTCGAGTTCTTAAATTTAAATTGTAATATTCATGTTATAATTGGACTAATTGTGGGTGATCTCATCTCTATAAAAATGAGAAAATAATTAATAAGTATGTTGTAAGGACCTGAACAAAAGAAATTAAAGTTTGAGCATTTTATTACAATATTACCTGTAAAGTTTAAAAAAATATCTCAATTAAACCAACATTTTTTTTGAGAATGCAATTAAAAAAACATGAAGATTATAGTATCCATTTATATACATCACTAATTTCTTTATTTTATAACGTATCCCATATGAACCACATATACCTTGAAATATTCTAGTCACAAATTCTATTAGACTAATAAAAAAAATTATAGTAACAGTAAAGTTGTCCCATCATCTCATTTGTTGTATGATGTAAATATAATCCCGAAGATAAGTGCATAAATAAGCAAAAGCACATGACATGTCAAATTTATTTGTTTGCGATGTTTCATTCCTCTCAAAAAGTATCTCCATTTTTTCAATAAAAAGTATTTGAGTTTATTCGGATCGACTTTCGAAAATGGTCGAGAATAACACGCTAAAAGAATTACTGTTTCAATTTTCAATCCAACACTGGCTTTTAAGTTTTAACGTGAGGTTAAGAGATCATGACTTTTGGAAACAAGTAGACTAGCTAGTCATGCTTCCTCAAGAAATGACAACTCTATATTCATTATTATTCTGTAAATAAAAACATAATAATAATAATAATAATAATAATAATAATAATAATAACTCATGTTAGAGCGTAAGTTTGTCAAGATATATTATTTTTATGTAGAAAATAAGTTAGTATCTTATATTTATAGGCCTCTACAATATCAGAACACCTTGTTTGTTAAATAAAACTAGTCATCATCTATAAAAATCTTATAAATTGTTCTAAGCTCAATTAACAAATCTACCAATTATGACAGTATCAATTATGAATATATATATATATATATATATATATATATATATATGTACAACCAAAATAAAATATAAGAAGATACAAACAAACAAAGTTATAGAAAAAAAAATAGAAGAATGAAACTGCTTTTACATTCTCTTTCATTTTTATTTTTTTATTTTTCCTGTGGGTCGGGCAGCAGCTAGCCAAAACTATTATTAGTACCCCTCCGTCACTCAAAAGTGTGGTGCATATTTAATTTGTTGTAAGGTATAAAATATTAGTTGAACCACACTCATTTGGGACGGAAGAAATATTAGTTATTTTAATTAGGTGCATGTAAGTTAATTCGTATATATCACTTTCTTTTGTTGTGCATGTACATTGCTAATGATTGCGGCTTATTTATTCAACTCGCCCATATATTTTCTCTCCTCATGACCAAAGTCCACCCGCAGTTAAAGTACCCTCTCACTCTCTGCTCACAAAAAATATCTCTTTCACAATTCAACCATAGCTTTCTTTCTATCTCCCAATGCCCAATAATCTTTCATAACCATGGACCATTCACTCTCACTCTCTCTCTCTCTCACTCAAATTATGCCTTGTTCTTATCTTCATGAATAGTAATTGGATCCCTTCTCAAAGAGCGCACACCCACATATATTGATCCCCAAAAAGAAAAGTGCTTCCTTTTTCTTTAGTATCACTCAGTCTTCTTCTTCTTCCCCCCAAACAGCCCTTATATTTTCCTCAACTCATTTCAATAAATGGGCTAACTCTATTTTTTTTTTTTCAATTTTCAAGAAAAACTTTTTATAGAAATGAATCAATGCGTGCCAAGTTGGGATCTAGAAGATAATTCCACCCCCTCCAAGATCAAGTATCATTCCAATTCACCTCAAGATGTCCCCTCGTATTTCTTCTTTCTATTCTTATCATTTGATTCATAATAATAATATTTAATATTTTACAATACAAACACACATATATATTTACATATTTAATTATTGCAGGCTGGACTATGAAGTGGCGGAGCTAACATGGGAAAACGGCCAACTAGCCATGCATGGCCTCGGCGTTCCGCGCGTGGTCAATAAACCCACCGCGTCACCCTCGCCCGCCACGTGGGACAAGCCACGCGCCGGCGGCACCCTCGAGTCGATCGTCGACCAAGCCACCTACCACCACCTGCCGCCGAAACCCGCAGCGGCCGGCGATCTGGCACCGTGGTTCGACCCCCACCGCGGCGGCGGCAGCGCCTCCGTCCCCGTCACCATGGACGCGCTCGTGCCGTGCAACAACAACGTCCGCCAGCATGAGAATCAGGAGCAGTCGGCGCAAGTGCTGGACTCCGTCCCCGCGGTCGGTGTCAGCAGGGCCGCCGGGTGCTCCACGCGTGTGGGCTCGTGCAGCGGCGCCGTGGCCCCCTTGGACGGCGGCGGCCACCGCGTCGTGGGCGTCAATAGTTGCCGGACTAATGGGAGCGTGAGCGAGAGCGCCACGTGCGGCCGGAGGGACATGTCGATCGATACTTGGGAGAGAGAATTGGGTGGGCCCGGATTCACGTCGACGTCGCTGATCTCGCCGGAAAACACTATCTCCGGTCAGGAGTATACGAAGACCTCCGCCGACGACCGCGACTCCGTTTCTCTTCACAGCAGGTCGCACGCGTCTGATGTACGTCTTACTACTCATATACTTAAACGGTCAAATATTTTTTATTTATTTTTATTTTTCCTATTCTTTGTGGTCTTATTTTGGTGAAATTTAAATGTTCCTTTAAACTTATATATGATCACTTAATTGATGAAATGATGACGTCATGACCGATCATTTTTAAGTGGAATCCTACTTTATGCGCATTCATTTGGTAGAAAGAAATGACGATATAATAAAGGTTTGGTTTAAGAGTATTAATTAACATTAAACCAATGATCCTTTTCTTAAGGTCCGAGATAATATTTCGTTGCATGTCATTATAAAACTATTGTTTTTGTTCTTGCGTGAATTAATGTTATCCATGTTCATGTCTTTTAAAAGACTGCAGTACTACTCATGTAACGTTATCTTGTGCAAATATAGAAAGTATTATATTAGACTGATATATATATATATATAATATGTTTGTAATAATATTAATAAGTGTCTATATATATATTGCAGATCAGTAAGGCAGGTGAGGAAGAGGGCAGAAGAAGAGTGAATGGAAAATTCTCAGTTTGTACAAAAAGGAGTAGGGCGGCCGCAATTCATAACCAGTCTGAACGTGTAGGTTTCCTTGTCTCTCTGTGACTGTGTGTGTGTGTGTTTTGAAGCTTTTCGACTAAAACAAAAAGAATTCCGTTTAAAGGTGAAAAAATTCAAAGAAAAATAAAAAGGAATTTTATTCTTTTGTAGTAGTCCTTTGTACTTTGTAGTAAACTGGATCCCTTTTTCAAAGTTTTTCTATAGTCGTAAAGTCCCAAAAAGAATAAAAAAATATCTTTAGTATTTGAAACATGTGTTCTAACTTCTAATATCGAGTATATGAAAAAGAAATAAAACTTTTTCGTGAAAGATTAAAAGGTAAGAATTATAACAATTATATGCTTGTATTGTAGTCATAGATCATACATATATATGACATTTAATGCATATCTTTGTTTATCTATGAATCTTTTGGTACCTCAGAAACGAAGAGACAAAATTAATCAAAGAATGAAGACACTGCAGAAATTGGTCCCAAATTCCAGCAAGGTATGTTGAAGACTTTTCAAATTTAATTAATGGTGTTTGTATAGAATAAGACTATTCACTTCATCTACATCTATTTCACACATATGATGATGGACCATCATTCATTTTGCCTTCATAAACAAGTTAGCAGTGCTCCAAATGACATCTTAATAGTGAACATGTAAGCTAAAAGAATAATTCATTTTTACACAAATATTACCACATCGAGTCTCCTATTAGCCCAGTCAAAGTACCAGAATTTTAAATTTAGTAGTGTCTAAACGCGATAGTTCATGATAATTTGTGATATGCTTGGCCTTATACTATTTATTATTAATTAATGAGGGAAATCCGATGAGAAAAATTATTTGATTGCACGTAGTGAGTGTGCATTTAATTAAATGCATCGCATAATTAAGCCTCTTTAAAACCTAAAGGCCCCAACGAAAATAGGAAGACGTACAAGAATTTATTCAATCGGACCCAACTACATTTAATTGTTTTGACCTCATACCCTATCGTACATACATATTATATATTATTAAGTAAAATAAACATTTATTTTATGTTTTAAATTTTTATTGGGTCCTTTTTCTTCAAGGCAGAGAGATTTTTTTAGATGAATATGAAAGTACAATATTGGCTTGATGAACTTAAATATTGTAGGACATGCTGAAAAGACATGTAGTAAATAATATCATGTGATTTCTTGGCCATCCTTAACCACACATTTGACATACATATCAATATATATGAAAAAAGTGAACAATAAAACAACATGGAGCACTTGTTTTTATATATGGGAATCATAAACAGCATATATACTCCTATTTAATTTGCATGACTCATCAGAAATAATCTCTCATTGACCATGTACATACATACCTCTCTCTCTCTCTATATATATATATATATTCACACACTCTCTGACAAACTAAAATGAAATGTTAGAAAAGAAGGGCACTGCTAAGAAATCAATGATGAGAGGAGACTAAAAATTGTGGAGCAGACAATTGTGTCATGTAAAAGTGATCCAATAATTTAGACATGTATGTATGTATGTATGTATGTATGTATGTGAATTTCTATAATTATGGGAATAGTGTAGTGATCCTAGTCCACACATAAATCATCATCCTCAGACAACTAGACACACAGTTGCTTCTTGTCAAGACAATATCACTTACATTTAGTCTATGTAGGGACTTCAAATTTCTTCCCTACACATATCTACTTACATTCATATGCTTGTCTGCTTCTCTCAATCATTCATCTGCATATCCTACTTTCATCACCTTTCAACTTGCACACATTACTTATGGTCACAAATGTTTTTTCATATCTTCTATCTTTTATAGATATTTATGTATCTTGACCGGATCCTCTTTTATACAACATTGTATAACATCTCATATTGCATCTACGGATGATCGATACTTGTCAAGAGAAACGAAAAAATCTAACATATATATTTTGCTTATGAAAATTCACAAAAAATTATGAGGTTCTGCATGTATAAAAACAATTAAGAATTTCCATAAGCAAAATATATATGGTGGATTTTTAAATTCTCTTGACAGACGATCATTCAATTAAGAGATGCTACGCATTGCTGCACCGGATGATCAAAATTGTTCCCACCCGACGGATTGACATAAATATTTTTGTTTATCAATTAATCTTAAATTAATCTCTCTCTCTCTCTCGTGTTGTTTTAGAGTGACAAAGCCTCAATGTTGGATGAAGTAATAGAATACCTAAAACAATTGCAAGCTCAAGTGCACATGATGAGTAGGATGAACATCCCATCCATGATGTTGCCATTAGCCATGCAGCAACAGCTTCAAATGTCTATGATGGGGATGGGCATGGGTATGGGGATGGGAATGGGAGTCATGGACATGAACACCATCCCTCGCCCCGCCGTGCCGTCGGTCATTCCTCCTCCCGCCGCCTTCATGCCGGTTCCCGCGGCGTCCTGGGATAACGGAGGTGACTATTTGCCGCCGCCTCCACCGTCCGCCGCCGCAATGATGCCTGACCCTTTTGCAGCACTTCTTGCATGCCAATCCCAAGTTAGTCTAATTTATATTATAAAAAAATTAATTCCATTTCTTCAATTATAGTTGTGATTTGGTGCGTAAATCTAATTGATTTATATATATATATATATATATATATATATATATATATATTTAAAGTTTAATTTTATGGATGCAGCCGATGACAATGGATGCTTACAGCAGGATGGCAGCTTTGTACCAGCAATTGCAACAGCAACCAAAAAATTGAATTTGTAAAATTCATGTTTTATATATAGTTAAGGAAAAAAAAGTTTATATATGCACTTAATCAGAATTATCCTTTGGTTTCTGCATGAATTTATTTATTTTCTTCAATTAATTGGAGAATTAAATTAGTTTGAATTGCCTCTAGTATATCAGGTAAGAGCGTTGAGCAATTAAAGTACATGTATGTAAGATTTTCTTATTAGTTATTATACATATATATACTTTAGTTCGATCATTTTTTCAGTCCTGAAATTTGGTGAGTAATATAATTTTGTTATTTATTTATAGAAACCTTTCTGTGTTTTATATAATCTCTGGCATGAGTGACAAGTTTCTTGAGTTTATTCTATCCAATACATTATGTATTAAACAAAAGTACAATATTTAAATATTTTACATGACTTAATTAAAATTTGTAATATTTGTCGATAAATTAAATCACGGACTTCCCCTACCCCACCTCACTGTCAACTTTAATCAAGCGACCCAGTTTGACGATTTACGTAGTTTTTTTCTCTCTAACTCTAACGTGGAATGCTTAAAAATTGAATAGACATTTTCTAACGTGGAATGCTTGGTTACCCAACGACAAAATCACAAAATATTTTAACAGACATTTTCTTGCTAGTCCACTTAAATTAAATGATGTAATTACTAATTGAATTACGTAAATCTATAATACTTATATTCTTTCGCTGTTTGATTTATTATTATTATTATTATTTATTCATCATATCATATTATCATAAAGAAATGAAGAACGCATAAATTTAATCATACTGTACTATCATTCCAAGAATTTACCCATGTGTTTTTGAATCTCAATAATTTCACTATCATGTTGGTGCATCCAAGTAGGAAAGCAATATAATTATTCTCGAATTATACCATCTCGAAAAGCACCTTTGTTAGCCAAATTTATATACTCCATTTAGGCCATATGTCAATAATCACGAGACCAAAAAGGTGAACAATTCACAAATTAAGATACTTAATTAGACTCGCTTTCTGCAAGAACACGTAAATTTAATTATGTTATTTATGTTTACACACGAAAAACATTTAATTTTCCTTTCATTTTCGGTTTTGCTTTTTTTGTGGGGTCGATACCATACTAATTATTTTATTGGTATATACCAAAAAAAAGGAGGAATATGATATTTGATGGTACAAGTTGCAAGAGCAGCCCACTAAATGATTGGAAAATAAAGGAAACGCTTGGTTTCATAAACAACCACATCTTTTCTGTTCGAAACGACGAAATCTAACATCCTTTTTTCTTTTTTTCACTTAGAATCTTTCTATCCCTGTAATATTTAATGTTTATCACTATTTGAAATTAAATTGTATCCCTGAATGCTTGATTTAAGTTTATTGACTTGCTGAACCTAAAACGCGGCACAAAAAATGATCCTTTTTTCTAGAAGAACTAATTGAAGTTTTCGTGAAAACTTGAACCCTACATTTAATGGGTTATATTTCTTGGAATCAAACTAAATTTGTAAATTGTGGATTTAAAAACAAAAGAAAAATGGAGGGGGCATGTGGATGAAGATTGAAGAGTAACTGAATTTATCCTCTGCCGCTATTTCTGTTGGTATTTGCTACCTAAATAGCTTCCTATTTCTGCCCACATTCAAACAAATTATTTTCCAAAATGATTTTGAGACAAAAAATAATAGAATAAAATAATACAATGACAAATAATATGCCAAGATCCTCTATGACCTCTACCCAATTTATCCATACATGTTTATATATTTATTTAAAATCTAAAAGCCACAATTTTCTAGGTCGATTGTGAAAGCACTTTTGGAAATTTTTGGAACTATTTTTGCCACACCACTTAATTTCGGAACTAAGGAATGGGTAAAAGATTAGAATCACTAATAACGTTTGTAATGCATAATGCCTATCTCATACATCGTGACAAATCAAAATATTTAAAGTCAAAATAAGTAAATAAAACCCAATATTTAGAGGTGTGTACCCATGTACTATATTTTAAACCCATATACGTACTATCACAAAATTCCCATTGATGGTCAAGATGGGTGTGTACCAACTCATATACTTTCACAAAAATTCCCATCGACGGTCAAGATGGGCGCGTGCCCGCCAAAAATTTTTAGTATTTTTTATCTATTTTTCTTTTTTTTTAATTTTTGTTTTATTTCTTAATTCTCCCTAATTAGATTTTATTAATCTTAATTAAGGTTTATTTATTTTGAATTAAAATGTATTAATCCTCAATTAGAATTTATTAATCCACAATTGAGATTTATTAATTTCTCAATTATAGTTTATTAATCTTCAACTAAAATTTATTAATAATTATTTTATTTTTCAAAAATAAATAACAAAAAAGCAACCACACGACACAATTGACCGCACAAGAGTATGCCTCATATATTATTAGTAATTTTCAACAATTGCATCCTATTTGCCTCGTACGATCGTATCAACTACACCAATTGTATTGATTAAATCGATCTGTTCCATATACACACTTACCACTTACACTATTCCATACCATTAATAAGTAGGGCGCTGCTTCAATTTGGTGCAAATATTCAAATGTGGAGTAAAATCCTCCTTCAGCATTGCGCTATTAATTGTTCTATTTTTGTGTGTTTGAACATTATTACTCTATTTTTCTTCTTTGTTATATTTATTCTTTTCTCATTCTTTAGCTATTTTATCTCAAAATATTTTATTTTAGTTATGTTTCTAAATATATAACATCAACATTAAAATTATTCAGAAAATCTAATTACATAATATATAGGGAAAATTTTAAAAAAATTAAAAATAAAAACAATTACGCAAAAGAAGCATGAAAATGAAAGTCGATACAATGATTTTCCTACTCGTTTGAGGTGTTTTAAAATGAGGCTAGTTTTAGTCCCTTCTTATTTTTCCTCGATTCTTGGATTTGTAATTTTATTTATTTATAATATAATCTTATTTTATATACTAATGTAATGAATTTAGGTTATTATTTTTCATTAATACAATTACATCATGTTATTAATTAATCTTTATTAATTGACAAAAATTATTAAGATTAAACAAAAAAGAATATTCTTAGAATATTCTGTTTTTGTGTGAAATATAGAGCAGACCGCTGAAGATGACTTTTTTTTGCTGTAATTTTGTGCTTAAAATGCTGTATTTTTGTGCTAACTGCTGAAGATGGCCTAACCCAATCGATCATCAGCGCATAGCAGCTTCGGAGGATGATGCCCTTTTCTAATCTATGCAAATCTTTGTTTTTCCTTAAAAAACATACCAAAAAAAAAAAAAACCATTAATACGTAACCCATACGACTTTCATTATTTGCCCCATCCATACCATATCATCAAAAATCGCGTTGGTGTAGTTATATATTCTTGTGACAAAATACCATAAGTTTATCGATGTCTTAATGTATGATAGATTAAGCATATCGCACCAAATTTTTTTAATGTAATTTACTTTTGCAATGTAGTTAGCATGCTATTACAAATAATAGAGATTTACTCAATATGCACTTCGGATAGAGGCTGCACGTTACCTCATTAAAAAATAACAATCCACAAGCAAACGGTGAAGAGTAGAGCTGGCAAAATTCCGGGCCGGCCCAGCCCGAAAATCCTCCGGGCCAAAAAAAGTGAAGCCCAACCCGACCCGAAAAACCATTTTATAGTGTAAATTTACCGGGCCGGGCCGGGCCGTCCCAAACCCACCGTGCTTTTACCCATTTCGGGCAGGCCCGAAATTTCAGCGGCCCTGGATTTGTGGAGCCCAGCCCGGTCCGAAATCGGGCCGGACTGGGCCGGTTTTGACAGCTCTAGTGAAGAGTGAAGACCTGTTGTGTTAAGAGTAAGATTCTGAACATAAGTGAGAGTGGTATTCAATTTCTGTTTTGGAAAGTCCAGCTGGACCCAACGGAGACAAACCGGATCTCAAAAATCGATCCATCACATCCCGATCTACAAGTATACCTATAAATTATAATAATATATTGATTCTCACCTGCAAGTGTAACCACCGTCCAAATACCAAATTGAGACTTGATTTGACTGGACGCAAGACGTGGGCCCAATAAAATTATGGGCTCAATCGTCATCTAAAGGCCCAATAACATTGGGCCCAACTTAATGACCCATAAGCTAATTGGTTAAATTATTTGAATATTTGAAGGTTACCCAAACCCATTCCTATTTCTCATAGGATATGAGAGTTTTATTCGATTTTGGTTTATTTGAACATTTATCGATAACTTACTCGCATTCGTTACTTACAGGTGTGAATGTGTGATATGAGTAGCTCGCTCAATCTAAGGGCATTAACAAAATTCGAACCATGATAGTTCAGTTATAAGATTATCTACTTAGCCACTAGGTTATCCCAGTAAAGTTAAAGTTAACGGATATTCTTATGATCGTTTGATTTGATTAATAAGAATTGATTGATAAATAATCCAACATAATCATATGTTTAATTAGAATGATTTGACCCGTAATAGATAACTAGACCTTTGATTATATCCATCAATTGAGTTATAATTTGTTCTTTTAAATTTGGAGTGATTATAATTAATCAACAATATAGTTCTATCTTATCCTATCCTATACTATCACATTAACATATTATTAATCTCATCCTCTAAACCAAACGCTACCCGGGAACTTGTATGTTACCGCTTAACTTTATATAATATATATTGCAATCAAATTCTTTGATAAATAAACAGGTTCTATTTTTATTTTATTTTAGATAATCAATATTTTGAGGATTAACGTATAGGCTAATTATTTATAGTATGGACATGCGTAAATCACACAGACCGATCTCAATTAGTACGAAATTTACGAATATACATATATAGGAAATGCATAGTTGTCCAAAATATAAAATAATGAATTGGAAAAATGACCTTTTAAAAGTAGTTGATATAAAACAGAGTAAAATATAAAATTGTCCTTTTATAGTGAAATAATTAAAAATGATGATGGACTGGGAAAAAGAGAGTATCTCCACGAATAACCAAATGGGCTTTTGGTGCTAATAAAAAATATCCAAAATATTGGTCAGCCCATGAACAATGGTTCGCCCAATAATAGCGCAACGCGTTGGTAATAGCGCCAGATTTTTTTTTTCATTTTTTAATTACAAGTTGCACTTTTTCATAAAAAGAAAATAATACTATAATAATAATAATAAAAATAATACATTAGAAGTTGCATTTCTAGATTCAAGCTATTTTTATGAGAAAAATGTATTTATATTCTAATTAAGTTATTGAAAATCATTGGAAGGCACCTTTAAATTATCCGCGACTTATGTTTGATTTAAAGACGGATTAAGTTTTTTCTATTTACAGATCTGTAACTTTGTATGCTAGTCCATAATTTACGTTCACCGAATGTTTTAGAAAATTTATTATATATTTGACAGTATTAATTAGGGATTGTTGCTAAATAAATCTGGACTTTTACCCTATTTTGCAAATTAGAATTTGGTATTAACCTTTTTCAACAGTAAAATAATGTCATTTTAATGGTAAGATTAAGTACATTTTCGTGATAATTTTCACTTAAAAGTCAAAATGTTAAATTTGCTACAAATTAAAAGTGGAGGTATCACTGAAATGTGTAGTATGTCGAAATTGCAAAATAAGGTAGGAGTCATGGTTAGTTAAGCAATTTTCACTATTAATTACATGCATGCAGTCAACCAACATTCAATGTATTTTTAAATAAACAGGTTAAAATTCAATTAATTTGTTAAAAGTTTCATTTGAATTTGATAAGGAAAAAACGTAATTTGCTAAAAAACTTCCTTTGTCATGTTGCCAAACATCTAATAAATAGTGTCGTCCAAATATGTGAAATAGGTATTTTCAGAAATTTATTATGGTGGAACCCTAATCTGACAAGTAACTTTGCCATCAATAAAACGAACATGCATGATCTAACGGCAACTACCAACATCAAATGAATTTCATTTTTACTGTCAAATACTTTTGTACGTATGAAAAAAGAAAAAAAAATCAATTGTTTTTCACAGCAGAGACTTAGGGGCACCAAGGTGAAGTGCACAAGCACCTTGGATGTGCGACACTTGTAAAGTGTTTTAATTTAAAGTTAAATTTACAACACATTAAATTAAAACACTTCACAAGTGTCACACATCTAAGGTGCTCGTGCACTACACCTTGGTGCCCCTAAGTCTCTACTGTTTTTTACAAGATGAAAATTGTACTTTAGAGAAAGAAATAAAAACTGTACTTGTTCATAAAGAGGGGAAATATTACGCACCTGAAGGTGGCCCGCGGAGAGGTGCACCGCACATGCACTAATAAATTTTTGTTTGTTTTATATTCTTAAGCATAATATATTTGAGTCTGGCCAATTTTAAAATGGAGAGAAATTCTTTTGAATGTAAATACCAATAATGTTTGAAAATGAAATGTCATCAGTCTGGATAAATATTAAATACTCATCTTATTTGGTTTTGGTTCGATTTTGTAGTAATGTTAACAAACACTGCTATTTTGGGAATTATCACATACTCCATTTCCGTGGTAGTTATTACTTTAACGAAACGATCATTAATCTATGCTCCTATGTGATTAAAATTTATTTCTATAAAAATTGTTATAACGCGTGATGGTTCATGTGATATAGTCACGTCATGGCTAGAAGTACCAAGGCGTGTACACATGAATATTTGATAATCTTATGTTAATTGTAATTTTTATAAGATAATCACATGTTAATTGAAGATCTTGATCATACTCTTTTATTACGTGTGTATATATATATATATTAAACGACATAATTAATAAATTTAGAAAAAAAATAGTCAATAACCGACACAAAGTATATATTTTTGCGTACGTGCAATGAATGAACCAAGATAAATAAAAAATCATTAAGAAAAACTATTTGTTGGATATGTCGCTCAATTATTGTTCTTGGGTTGCAAAATATGCATGATTAATTCATATGAAACAAAAGGTGTTGACTGAGAAATAAATAAAAATGTAGGGGCCGAATAGAAAAGTATAATTGTGGCCATACATACACAACAAACACAGGCTGTATGGGAAGATTATATGGGACCCACCCTTTTCACGTCTACATTATGTTGGTACTCATGATATTGTACAAAATCGTACTTGATTTGATACCAGATCTTTAATTATTCATTTTTATTAATCCCACTAAATTTTATTGTCGTTTCTAAGGTACCATCACCATCTTTGATTTGATTGAAAATTTAATAATTTCACTTTCTTTTTAGAAACATGTTACCGTGATAGATTTATCTAGTAAAATTATACACATGTACAGTGTTATACTGTTACATTCGTTGAAATGGAAATCTGATCCCAACTAAATATATAAATACAAGTTGCATATTAATTATCAAATTCGAAACACTTAGTTGAAAGTGAAACTCAATTAACTGCAGTTTCCTTAATTAAGCAACTCAATTAATTGCATCCCTAATAAGTCTTCACTGGTAATACCTAATATAATTATTTAAGGTAAATGTTACATTGGCAAAACTTAAGTACATTCAACGGCACCGTGCTGTTTATAGTAATTAGAAAATAATTAAAGAGATTATAGGCAATTAAGAAGATTATGAGGTTACTTAATTTAAGTGTAGGATTTGTTAAGTCTTCAATTAGAATTTATTAAATCCCAATAAATATTAATTAAACATTAATTACTACATCCAGTTTCTAAATAAATAATACATGATGAATGTAGGGGACAAGTCCTACTATCCGGAAGACGTGAATGACGTGGATGATGGGGCACAAAGCAACCTGTCATAAGTAACACACGTAAGAGTCCGACGGAACACCGGTGGGGGTGTCGGCCGTAGGACCTCCTACGCTCAAGTTAGTTAACCGGAATAATCGGAGTAATATGACAAAATATAAAGTAAATGAATAATGAAAAGGATAGGAGATCCTGGATGTCCGGGACGTCCGGAATGTCCTGGAGATGGTGACAGAAATGAACAGAGAGTTTGAGTGTTAGGCCGGCGGGTGAGGTCGACGTGGAGGGTATATCGGATGAGGATGTTGAAGGGGCAAGTGATGTGGCGATGGAGGTAATAATAGTGGTACAGCGTCAGAAGGGCGTATAGAGCCGGCGCGGAAGGTACGTTCGGTGACGTGGCGATGGAGATAATAAGAGTGATAGAGCGTCAGAAAGACAGATAGTGCCGGTGTGACCGGTACGTCCGGTGACGTGGTATGATAGAGGTAGTAGGAGGGATGGAAGATGGAGGCAGATAGGTCAAGAGATTGAGTAGAGAGCTCAAGTGTGAATGATTCGATGGATTAGTCGGACGTAGTGGCCGCCTATTAATAGGACGATTTAGTTGATTAGGGTTTTCTCCATACCCTAACCGTCGGCCTTATCCGCTCGTCCTTTCCCTCTTGACGGTTTCGATTCTTGTGGGAGTCAAATTAACTAAATTTGTTAAGTTATTTGACTCGTTCTCCTATTAGTCATGCCAACGTGTCCGGCTAGACTGTTTGACACCCCTTATCCGGATATGGGCTCTTTGAGCCCAATATTTTTGTTGAATTTTACTGGGCAGATGCATCCAGTCTGACAAGCTAATTGGGCCAATTAATAGGCTTGGTAAGAAGACGAATTTTGTCCACTACAGTTTGTCCCCCACTCTTTAGTTAAAATAGTTTTTAACTGAAGAGTTGTAATAATCGGATATGCCGATGTTGACGAATATCTTTTCTCGACCATTGAAGACTTTCATTTTTTATTTATTTATACACGTGTGTGTATATGTAAATAAATATGCATATGAAATTAATTAGCCAATTAGCCATGACAAGCAATTAAAAGTTACCGGACTAAGTGGATTAAATAGAAATTGTTAGGCCGCATAGTTAATTGAGAACTCATTTGGCCTTGAAGGCTTCAAGGGTAGGTGCAGCCAATGCGTCCACTACTAAAAATTCGGCCATACATAACAGTGCATACATAACGGGTATTTTTAAAACCGTTATGTATATGCACTTTTTTTGGTAAAGATACGGTTGTGACAAAACCCGTTATCTTTTCTGAAATGGGCACGCTCATAGATAACGGGTTCTACCTCTACGTTATGTATAGTCATCCTATACATAACGGTTATAAACAAAACGTTATGTATTAAGTGTTATCTTATTATTTAATATTATTATAATTTTTATTTTAATTATTTATTGAAAGCAAACCATTTTCTCTCTCATCTCTCTATGAACCCAAACACAGTGTCGTCCCTTCTTCCCCAATTTCACAGGTCCCCACTTTTTCTATGCCCTAACTTCAGTTGTCAAATTTCTCCACCTCGTTCGATCGCCGTCTCCTCCTCTCTTCTTCCTTCTCCAGAGAAAATCGACCCTCGTTATCCCTTCTTCCCACATGTTCCTCTCATCTGCTCTTCTCTAATTTTCTCCTCCTCAATATAAAAAATGTGCCCAAATCCGGCGACCTCGCCGCCTCGCATTTGGAAGACAACGAACGACTGTTGCAGAGGAGCTGCCGCCGCCGTTGTCCACCCTTTGGATTGGCAACGGAAGCAGCGACAAAGGGGTCGCCACCGCCACCTCAGTTCACGTTCAGATGTAAGTTTCTCTTCTTTCTTTTTTTTTCCTCTGATCTCACATAACCGTCACTCTTCTCTCTTCTTTCTCTGATTTTCCGGCCAAGGTCGCCGTTTCTCCACCGACAGCGCGGTTGCCTGTTAGCAATGCAGATCACTCTTTCTCAACTCGGCAGCACACACACCACAACTCATGACGTCGACTTCTCAATCATCTAAGTATCTGTGAAATAGAGTTGATTTAAAAACCTTTCTTATTACTTTGTGCTTTAGTCTTTCAGTTCTAGCTGATTATCCCTCGAACTCTGTATCATGATTTCTGGGGTTTAATCAGCCCGAAAGCTTCAAATTTCTACAAATTGAGCCTATCCTTCTTAGCACTCCAACTGTTTGTGAATATACCGCTTAGTATTTGATTGATTTCTAGTGTGTGGATGAATTGGAATATTTGTGTGATTTGGGAGACAAGGCTTCAATTTGTGAAATTAAGATTAGTGTAGTATATATCATGTGCTCATTATATAAATTACAATTGTACCTAGGCTAGAATTGACACAAGCACTAACAAAGAGAGATAAAAATTCTATTTGGAGCAATTTGATTCTACTTGGAGCATAAACAAATCGACCTAAATTAGATAGTTTAGAGAACTATAGCCATCTAATTAAATCTTCTTAATATATCTGAAGTTGAGAAACAAGACATTAGTCAAAAAGGCAAGTTTACATGATGGCATAACCACAGAGACAGTGGGTTTGAACAGCGTATGACACTAGTGATGTATTTTGATAGAGCATGTTGGCCTAACATCCTTTATGCATTTGTACAATTTATGACTTATTAGCTTACTTGATTATATATATTATATTGATCATTAATTTTTGATTCATGTCACGTGGTTGTTGCATCGCATGATTTCCACATATGAAATTTGAGCTCTTTTTATCCGGTTAACTTTACAAAGGAGGTACAAAGCTTATATGTAATATGTTGTGTACCATGCTAATTTTATTCTAATGCTTGGTACTGATATCAATTGATTAACTATTTTCAGGTAAGCAGGTTTTCGCGAGTCCCTTATTAAGGAAATAACTATATTCAACAACCTAGATATAAAGCTCTGTAAGTATGGTCAGTACATCTGCTTATCTACACTACCTTAATATTTTCAAGTCTTACTTCTGTATATGGAATCTTTGTTGTTAATTACCCTAACAAGTATTGGATATAGGATAAATCAGTAACATCACCGTAGGATACACTCAACTTAAATCTGCAGCCAGTTTCGGTAATGGTATTCTCACTATTTGCAATTTCAAAATTGGAAATTTTTTATTTGTTTTAGTAAAACGGAGTAAACTAACTTGAGTTATAGTAACTCAAAAATTTGTCTTTTGAATGTAGTGAAAAATATAGAATGAACTTCTCCACTTAATCACATTTTACATCTTGGTGATCTGATTGTTTGTTGCTCTGTTGTTACTGCCATAAGACAAAGTTTTGTGCTATGGAAATAACCAAAGCTGCATATCTTACTTGAAAACTAATTTTTTTATGTTCTGATCTTGGAAGTATGGAAATTGTGTTTGTTTTCTAATCTTGGAAGAATTGCAAATGTGTTTATTTTTAATATTGGAAGTATGCTATGATATGTTGATGGTAACACTTGATAAGGTTGTCCCCCCGGAAGGGCAGGTGTATTCAACAATGGATGAATTTCACTACAAGTCTATTGCATTTTAAATTGGGATTTGGTCTAAACGTATAAATGATTTTTTTATAGTTTGTCAAACCATGTTTTGCTATTAAAGATGACAATGTTTATTTGTAAATTTATAGGAAAAAGCAAGAGAAGGGTGTTGTTGTCGTTGCTTCAAAGAGCATAAATTATGTTTCTCCTAAGTGGGTTATAGCTGGTGCACACGTAAGTATTGTTCCTCTACTCGGGTTTACCACTTGCATTATTTTCTATCAATTTATTAACTAAAAATTCGTGCGCTCATTTTATTTTCTAGCTTATTATCTTTTATCTTCATGGATTTCTTAGACTGTAAAGAGGTAAAGAGGCCAGGGCAGTGGGGTCTCTGTTAGTAGAACTAATTTTGTACGTGCCACATTATTTCTTGACTTATCATTTTAGCTGATTATGATAATCCTATCATGCTTTGTTTAACATATGATGTTAGAGCAAGTTTCTGGAGATCATAATGGAATACTATGTGCAGATTGTGTATTTTGTTATTGCGTGTTGTACTTGTCCATTTTATTTTTCATGATTGAATGACTGAGTCTGAAATCCCGATTTTTTTCTTTAATGGGTATTTTCTGCGTATAGTTTAAATTTTAAGAATGAAAGTTCCTTGGTTCTAACTTCAGTATTTTTGCAGTATGATTGCAATATTCAATATTCAAATTTACTGCAAAAGAAGCTAAGTGGCTAACCATGACACGAATGAACCGAGGCATGCTTCTGGTGAAGATGAGGCAGACGGAGTTGTTGAAGAAATTGATGAATATGAGTTTGAAACTAGCAAAGTTTAGTTACTTGTTTTGTGTTTGATGATATACTCACATAGATAGAACATTTTGTGAAAAATTGTGTATCATCTTTGACTATATTTGGATGATAATATATGTAAATTATATTTCAATGATAATATATGTATCATGTTGTGATTTTAAAGAATATTATTTATTTATTATTCGAAATTAAAAATTGGAAATTGAAAATGAAAAATAAAAAACAAAAAAATAGGTTGAAATCAAGTTTGAAAAATACATAACGGTTGCAAAAGCGTTATATAAGGCGAAAAAATCATTATCTAGAATAACAATACATTACGTAAGTAAATTTCATAACGGTTGAAAACCGTGATGTATAATGACTATAGATAATGGGGAAAAACCGTTATATATGTAGTCAAACCGTTATGTATAAGTACTATAGATAACGGTTATTAACCGTTATGTATGAGCGCACCTTTTATATCATAGGTTTATATATCGGTCTTTTGTGCTCATATACCCGTTATGTATGAGCGAATTTCTAGTAGTGGTCTAGCAGCGAAGGTGAGGTTAATTAATTACCGCTAGTGCCTGTACGGAAACCAGAAAAAAGAGATGGAGGTATGGTTGATTAAGCCAATGCGTCCGGTACGGCAGGTGAGGAAAGACTTTAGATTAGAGAGATATTGAAAGTTGGAGGTATCCAACAAACCCGTCGTTACCCCTCTCCATCACCTCCTATGGCCAATATGTCCAGCACATCCGATAAGCTTGACGGTGAGAAATAGCCTTGCCTAATAGAGCCGGTGAGGCCGATGAGTGAGCCATAGAGTTACATGGCTGCTGGCGTGTAAGATACAAAGATGTGGAGAGAGATGTTGCCGGCGATCGAGTCCGGCATGTCCGACGATGCCTGTAACGCCGACGAGAGCGGTGTGAGGCTCAGGGCTATCGCCTGGTAAGAGAGAGAGAAATCAAATAGCGCCATCAGCGAGTTCGGAGTGTCCGACTGCGTGGGCAACACCATGGCAGTGTGCATTGAAGGAGCAGAAACATGGTGGCAATTGTCTTTCTCTTTCTTTACAGTCATATACACTATATTCTGGTTTCACTTCATTTTTAAGGGAAGAAGTTCATTTATATTTTAACGGCATGGTTGCCATTATTGGAGAGTCGCAACATCCGTGGAAGGTATGGAAAAAGATGGGGAAATTGGGCACAGCCGCCGACGTATCCAGCTTGTTTGTCGATGCCTATGAAGGCGATGAGAGGGGGATAGAGACAGCAGACCGTCTTGTCCGTCAATACTGTCACATTCGGTGGATGTCGTCGTTGTGGCAATTGTGTGATGCCGACAAGCTCGTGAGTTTCAATAAAACTGGTATTTGACAATTCTTAGCATACTCTACTAGAGTAGCTGGTAATTAATTAGTGCCAAGTATATCATTAGATAAAGTAGAAAGGTTGTAGACGTTACTGGGAACAGCTGAGTTCCTCGGTCAATAGCAATTGTCGATCATCTCATTAATTCATTTGAAGATAAAATGGATAACGGTGTTGGCGTGCTCAATACTTGTTTGCACCCAAATCATGTGCTTTTGCTATTGCTACTGCTGACCATATGCTCCAAGATATAATACTCCACAACAATAAATTAATGCAATGGAGAAGAAATATCATATAATCACGTACTTGCATACATGTATGTTTAGAAAGGGTTATCGAACGTAATAATCCAAGTCGGAAGATTGACTTGGATTAGATGTTATATAATCAATGACGACTAGATTGTCGGGAATGTGCCCTTATTATTCACGGTGTTTCAATGACTTATTCGCACTTTTAAATTTAAGCAATTCAACATCGTCCAACGCGTCTGGAAGGCGTCCTTGATTTTATTAATACTTAGACATTATTGTATTTGACTTTGCACGTTTCGGCTTGTTCAGCTTGTCCGGCACATTTGGTGCAACTTTTATGTTTATTGACACTTAGTCATTTTTATTATGTTGTCGGACTTGCATATGCCAGCGTGCTCGGCACATCCGATTTGGCTTCTATGTATATTAGCATTTAGTTTTTTTTATTGTGCTGCCGGAGTTGAATATTTCAACTCGTTCAGCACGTTCGCTACGACCTTTAGGTCTTTTGACACTTAGTCATCATTTTTTTTATATTGATGGACTTGCATATTTCAACTTGTCCAACATGTTAGAGGTGGGCTCTTTATATAATTGACACTTGGTCATATATTTGCATTTTGCTAGACTTTGCATATATTCCAGTATGTCCATAGTGTTCGGTGCGGCATTTAGTTTTTATTGACACTTAGTCATTTTTTGTCTCACTTGTCCCCCATTCTTGGTAAAATAAGAAGGTTAAGCCAAAGGAGGGCTGCACTCTGGAGAGCTGCCTACATACTCCATTCGGAGATCAAGCCCATATGTAGTTCTGAGAATTTTCTGCATAAAATTGTCAGAACTAGTATGGGAAATAGTTGGTCTCATAAGACTAAATCAATGAATAAATTGACTAAATTATAAATGATACCGTCCAATAGGTCCGGTGTAGCGGATATTGGTGACTAAGCGTCTGTCACTTCCCGTCGTGCAGGTTTGTCCTGCAAATATAATTGGCTGGGCTCCGGAGAGCTGCCTACATACTCCTTTCGGAGATCAAGCCAGTATGTAGTTCTGGAATTATTCTGCAAGAGACCGTCAAAACTAGTATGGCTGAAAGTATGAGTCTTGTAGGACTTATTATAATCTACAGTAACCATATAAATTTACTCATTGGATTGGCAAAGTTGGAGTTGTTATCAAGGTTTTATCCCTTTATTCTTGTTGGAAGGCTTTCCTTTTTTTTTCCATCTCATGTGATTGGGTTTCTGAGGTCTGGCGGTAATCCCTCTTCCGATGTGCATGTCTGTAATGTGGCAAGTATGGCTCTGAATGCATATCGCTGGATCTTATTTCCACTCTAGCGTCCCTTCTGGAGCTCATGTGAGGGGATGATAAGCGGTAATTGTATTGGTCTTCCTCCCATTTTATTTGTGTCCATGCCTTAGCAAGCACATCCTCCATTGTCCTGCAAGGATACTTGGTGAGGTCCTTGTAGAGATCCGAGTCGGGCAGGAGGCCCTTTCGGAATACGGTGACTGCTGTTTGGGTATTGCAATTCGTTATGGACACTTTCTCCTTGTTGAAGCGTCCCATATAGTCTCGGAGAGATTCTCCACGCCGTTGTACCACGGCGTATAGGTCTTCCGATATCTTTTCAAGTTTCCTGCTACTTGCATACTGTTGCACAAAAATATCAGTTAGTTGAGCAAAACTTGAAATAGAATAATTTGGAAGGTTTGTGTACCACTGTAGGGCTGGTCCCGTCAGACTAGAACCAAACCCATTACACATGCAGGCCTGTCTCAATTCACGAGGAATTGCGTCAATGAACATTCTCTGCTTGTACTGAGCAATGTGATCGGTTGGATCCGTTGTGCCATCGAACATTTGCATGCTGGGGAACCTGAACTTAACGAGCATTTCGACCAAGGCAATTTCATCCACAAAAGGTGAGTCGGCGTAGTAGTTTTCTGAACTCTTATGAATCAGTGCCGGTACACCGGGGATTCGTTGAATCAGGGCCTCCATTTCAGCTAACTTTCGGGCCAAATCCTCATCTCTGAATGTGTGCTGGCTGGTGACGATCAGTAGGACAAGTTCATCGGCGAACAGTTGATCTTGAGTGATCTCTCTATGACCAGCTCCAGTTGTCTGTTGGTTAGCATTAGCCGTTGGAATCGCCCGATTGGCTACCGACATGGTCGACTGAGTGACTCCATTGGCAGCATTACTCATTGCTATGCCGGGGGTAGTTAAAATGTTTCTGCCATGTCGTTCCCCAGTAGTGACCGTTCCGTCTTGCCTGATGATCTGTCCGGTTCTGGCGTCTGGAGTAACTTGTTCTGGTGTGTGTGCTTGCTCCAGGGCGGTTGATGGCATGTTATTGCCTGCATTCAGAAGAGAGCAATCCAGATCAATTGGATTATTAATGATGCTACGGTTTCTTACCGAAGATGACGGGTCCATCAGGAGGATGTCAAATCCATCATTATGTATGACTGGAGCGTCTCCCAGCGGCTGCATGGGATTCACTCGAGCCCGAAAGCGAGAAGAGTCGATGGTCTCGATTGGCTCCAAAGCCTCGAGATGGACATACAAGTTGGCATTCTCCTTTTCCAACTTCTTGCATCTTTCTCGCTCTTGATTCATTTGCTCAGTGAGAGCTGCGATCTGAGCCGCCAAATCCGGATAAGTATTTGCTTCAGGTTGGGCAGTAGGTTCAGATCCATCACGTCCTTCAGACTTGATTGGTTTTTGAAGGACTCTTTGGTGGTCGTCGATTGACTCAGTTGCTAGGCCCCACGGTGGGCGCCAAATTGTAGGGGATAAGTCCTACTATCCGGAAGACGTGAATGACGTGGATGACGGGGCACAAAGCAACCTGTCATAAGTAACACACGTAAGAGTCCGACGGAACACCGGTGGGGGTGTCGGCCGTAGGACCTCTAACGCTCAAGTTAGTTAACCGGAATAATCGGAGTAATATGACAAAATATAAAGTAAATGAGTAATGAAAAGGATAGGAGATCCTGGATGTCCGGGACGTCCGGAATGTCCTGGAGATGGTGACAGAAATGAACAGAGAGTTTGAGCGTTAGGCCGGCGGGTGAGGTCGACGTGGAGGGTATATCGGATGAGGATGTTGAAGGGGCAAGTGATGTGGTGATGGAGGTAATAATAGTGGTACAGCGTCAGAAGGGCGTATAGAGCCGGCACGGAAGGTACGTTCGGTGACGTGGCGATGGAGATAATAAGAGTGATAGAGCGTCAGAAAGACAGATAGTGCCGGTGTGACCGGTACGTCCGGTGACGTGGTATGATAGAGATAGTAGGAGGGATGGAAGATGGAGGCGGATAGGTCAAGAGATTGAGTAGAGAGCTCAAGTGTGAATGATTCGATGGATTAGTCGGACGTAGTGGCCGCTTATTAATAGGACGATTTAGTTGATTAGGGTTTTCTCCATACCCTAACCGTCGACCTTATCCGCTCGTCCTTTCCCTCTTAACGGTTTCGATTCTTGTGGGAGTCAAATTAACTAAATTTGTTAAGTTATTTGACTCGTTCTCCCATTAGTCATGCCAACGTGTCCGGCTAGACCGTTTGACACCCCTTATCCGGATATGGGCTCTTTGAGCCCAATATTTTTGTTGAATTTTACTGGGCAGATGCATCCAGTCTGGCAGGCTAATTGGGCCAATTAATATGCTTGGTAAGAAGACGAATTTTGTCCACTACAATGAACAGTACTGACCTTACGGTGCGGTCCCATATATGTCTTTTTCATTCTGTCGAAAATCGATTTTACGGTATAGACACTTATGACCCCTCCTCTATACCTTGCAGTAATGATTCATCTGGCATTACGACCTTTATCATGCCTGAGTGTTGCTAAATATTAAATCTCGTAACATTTCTATCTACATTTTATTTCAACCTTTAAGTAACAAATTTAAAAGACAAAAGCAAAACACATCCCTAGGTTTTATTATATAATTTTTTTGTTTTTATAGATCTGTATACTTTTATTTTTTATTTCATACAATTCTTATTTAACGGATGTAATGGGTTGGTGAGAATTGATATGCTGAGCGACTAGATTGGGCACCTTCTGTGCGCGACGCTGACGTGGATGTCATATCAGCAATTTTTTTTTTGGCCCCTTATTTTCTTTCTTCGCTGCACTTTCCTCCTGTTCATCTGTAACATCTTCACCTTCACCTTCTCACTCTCACTCTCATACCTTTTCCGTCTCAATCTTCACGCCATTACAATTTTTTTTATGAAGCATTCACCCCATTACAATTGATGCACCTGACTACTATCTAATTTTCCGGAGACCCTGTCAGTCAATTATGTGCAAATCTTTTTATCATAGAAATAAAAAAATTTCAGATCTGCATCTACTCTTTCATCCCCATAAACGATTGATGGGAAAGCTTAGATCTGAAAAATAAGAAATGCATGAGATCATCTCATCCACCAATTACACGCGCAGTACGGAGTAGATCCAACCCAGATTTCATCTCTCTCTCTCTGCCTAAATTCAATTCTCGATTTGTATTGTTCCTCGAATAAGATCTGAATCTCTCTGGGTTTCTCCACAATTAATTTTGTTTAATTGCAATGATAATGCACAAATCAGAATGAACCTTTGGGCAAGTGATTCAATCACAAACCAATAGCCGATGAAGGTGAGAGAAAGAGAAGGGTGAGCGTTGGAGATGAAAGAATACTGACACGATTTGAAATTTTATTCTGCCATTGGAAGATTGGAAAAATTATGTATCAAAATTTTCATTTTCGAGCCGTGGGGGAAGAGCAGTTGAGCACAGTGATTGGTGAGACTGAAGGTGAAGTTGGAGATGAAGATGAAACAGACGCACAGAAGAAAGACAACAAAGAAAGAAAATAGGAAAAAAAAAATTGCTGATGTGGCATCCACGTCAGCATCGCGCACAGGAGGTGCCCAATCTAGTCGCTCAGCATATCAATTCACATGGGTTGGTTATTTTTTCTTTATTTTAATTACACATTAATAATTATTTAATGAAAACCTAATAGATTGGTTAACTTTGATTTCATGTTTAGAAGAAGGTGAAATATTATCATGATTTTTGTCACGTGAATATTATCATGATTTTTCAGGTGACAAAAATCTATTAACATGCGATGAAAATTGCAAGTCTTAAACATACTGTACCTAGATTGTTGTTAAACTTGGGTTTAAATTTGGGTAAGCCATTGCACGTGTAATATTGTACTATTGTATCTGTCCGAAATTAAATTTGACACACATCTCAAGACATAAGTCTACTCTTTTTTAAATCATATGGACCCAATCTCTGACCTAACATATTTCAATACTCATTTTCAGTCACAAAAAAAATACTACTATCATTTTCCCCAATTCTAACCTTCCACCCACTGTCGGCGGCACGTAACGACAGTTTCATTATTATAATAATATAATATTGAAGGGTAATTATTATTCTCCGTGGTTCAACTACACGTAATTTGGGCACACAATTAATCAATTCATAATTATTCCTAAACTTTTTTTTTTTTTACATTCACTTTGAACTTCGACACTATAGTATTTTTTAGTGGTGAAAATTCAAAATTCAAAATCAAAATTAGAAAGAAGAGTGTTAAACGAGCTCGAACGAGAAAATTTATAGTAATACCCATAAGATATAAATTTTTATCGCATAACGACACAATACATTAAATAAATTTAGCACCGTCCCTGGATGCATCTAGATATAAAGCATTCATTGATGATTATTTTCATAAAATTTTAGTTGGTAATAATATATATATGATACAGCATTTATTTAAGGCAAAATAACAGCTGTTGTGTCTGGAGGCTGCCTTTACAAGTAGGAGGCAAATATCTTGTAATTTGATATTCGCCTCCCTTCCTACCCACCTTCCAAAATAACCCCATCTCACTTCATAATAAACTCTCAAATCATTACTACATCCATTCCACTAAACATGTCTCGCTAATATTCGGTACATATATTAAAGCGAATAGTAAAAAAATAGAAAATAGTTAGGTTCTATCACTTTTGATGAGTTAATTTTCCTTTTATGAAAATAAGATAAATTCAAAGGAATAATCAAATAAAGAAAAATGAAACAAGTTGATAATAATATAATAATAATTTATAAACAAGAAGAAACTACTTTTCCCTTTCCTCTCACACTCACCAATTCTCTCACTCTCTCGCTCGCTCTTATATATATATTGGACCTCTCAAGTCTCAAACTTATTCTTTCCAACTCCATTTAAAATTTAATTTAAGAACTTTCTAATCCCATTTCAAATTTTCTCCTGCATCTCTATAACTCCCAAAAAAAAAAAAAAAAAAAGCCAGAGAGAGAGAGAGAGATGGCTTTAATTATATCACCAAGAAAATTGAGATATGATCTCTACTCATATTCTTACGATGAAGACTCAAACACCCCATTAGTGATCTCAGTTCTTGCTTCTCTCATCGAAAGAACCCTAGCCAGGAACAAGAGGATCGCCAAGAAGTGCAAATGGACGCCGCAGTCGAAAAGCCGAGTTTTCGACTGCGACGAAACGCCGGACATGACGGTCCAGTCGTATCTGGAGAGGATTTTCCGGTACACCAGAGCCGGACCGTCGGTCTACGTGGTGGCATACGTCTACATCGACCGCTTCTGCCAGCTGTACCCGGAGTTCCGGGTGGGGCCGAGGAATGTGCACAGGCTTCTCATCACAACAATCATGCTCGCATCCAAATACGTCGAGGATATGTAAGTCTTTCGCTCAGACATTTCGTCGAACACTTTGCGATCACGAATTTCTCGGACAGTTTTCTCACGTGTCTGTCTGTGTGATTTGTGCAGGAATTACAGAAACTCGTACTTCGCTCGAGTCGGGGGATTCACGACGAAAGAGATGAACGATTTGGAGCTGGAATTTCTCTTCTTGATGAAGTTCAAATTGCACGTCAATGTGAGCGTATATGAGAGTTATTGCAGCCATTTAGAGAGAGAAGTGAGCATCGGAGGAGGGTACCAAATAGAGAGAACATTGAGGTGTGCTGTGGAGATCAAATCTAAGCAGAGAGAAGAAACAAGATATAATGATCACCTTTTGCTCTAATTTAATTTTAAAAACTCTGCCTATTATTTCCTCTTCATATTGGGTAATATGCTGCCGAATTGTACAGAAATTTGTATAATGTAAATCATTTTATTTTGGGCCTTGATAATTATATAGATGAGAATCTTGAGATTTGACATTTCTTACCTCAAGATGATAATATTGTATCCAGATTACAATATTTAAATTTCTACAGCATTTTATTTTATTTTTGGTAAATAGTAAATGTATTTAACCAAAAGCGTGAATAACAGTTTACATCACAAATCTCAAAAACAAAGCAACATAACATAAGAATGGAATAAAGAAAATGTGGCAATAAAAATAAGAAATTGTTTGTGAAAAATGATTTTTTTTTTTAATGGTTGAACAATCAATATTTATTCTTTCACAAAATAAGATATGGACATTCTGTTATATATGTTATTTTCTAATTTAAAATAAAAAATTACATCGGGAATCATTCTTGTTTTTTGGTGATTTTATCATTTTCCTCTTATGTTCTTTGTAAGTACTATAGTAATATCTAGTGTAATAATTTTTGTGTGCCTATAATCAATTTATTACAATACACACATAAGAATGTGCTATATAATCAAGTTCGAGGCTCTCAGCTTAAATAATTGCTTCAAGCCTTTTAAAACGTGGAAAGTTTATGCTGATGATAGCTTTTCGTAATTAGAGACGATAAAATAACCCAAAAAATAATCGAGATTGAGCGGAAAAAAGTTATAATGTATAGGGGTGTTTGGTTTGATGGATGAGATAGATAGTGTTTGATAGAATAATGTAGAATGTGATTATTTAGATTATTAATCTTGTGTTTGGATTGCTTGATTGTGGTGTAGGATAATTGAAGAACTATGTGAGTGTGTGTGCTACTGTGTGTTGTGTGTGTGAGTGTGTGTGCTACTGTGTGCAGCGTGTGTGTGTGTTTATGTGTGGTTATTTTGAAATTTTGCATAATGGATTAGACAAAGATTAATAATCAACCCAAATTTGGGATGATAAGTTATCATCCATTTGAATGATTGGAGCACGAGCCTAGTTATTTATCACGGGTTTCATCATTCAAACCAAACATGTGATTAGGTGGGATTATATTATCAATCACTTTTTATCAAGCAAACCAAACGCATAATACTCCTTGGATAATTCCTGACAACAAATATAATTATTGAAATGGAGGTAAAATAAATTAAATAATTAAGATTGACATTACAAGAAAATGATCAGTTGTCACCCACCATCCCATCATTTTATTCAATGTTTAAGCGCACTTAATAATTACATTCTTAATTTAATCATAGGACAACTCAGCTTGTCACACTTTAAGTGCAATTTAGGAATAAATTAACAATATATCACTAAAAAAAATCTCATCGCCCATAAGAGAGGAGCAACTTCGTGTAAACTTCAAAATTATTTGTCTTCGTTCATGGTTGAGGACATATTGTCGTCTTGTACGAAACATTCACCAAAACTTGAACACTTAGGGGGTGTATTCAATTAAAACTATGTGGGAGTTTTAAAGAGTTTGAAAAGTCTGTGGAGTTTTGAAGTTGATTGACTCCGCGTGGAGTCTTGAGGAATTTCTGATGGAGTTCGCGTGGGATTTGGACGACTTTGTTGGAGTTGAAGTCGATGGAGTCCAGCGCTGGCTGGACCTCAGCGGTCACGAAACTTAATGCCAGCCAGCGCTGGCTCGCCGCCGTCGCTGGGCGACGACGGGATAAATACCCAATCAGTCCACGCCCAAATCAGAATTGCAATTAGGGCAAAACTTCGCCAGCGCAGCGGACCTTCCCACCCCTAATCCCTATTGCCGCGCCGCTGCCGACCTCGGCCATCCCCACTCCGTCACTCCATTCAATCATGAAGGAACTGCACCAAAGCAAAATGAAGGAAAAGAATGATAATACGTGAAGTTTGGAGAGTTATAACTTGGAGATCTTTCAAATGCCAGTCGGGGCTGGGTTCCAAATTCCAGTCGGGACTGGGTTCCAGCCGAGGGCCGAATATAGCCCAGCCGTTTCTGGGAAGGCGCCAGCGCTGGAGGATCATGGAATCTCAAATTCTCGTGGTTGAAGGTCGGAATTCGTTCAGTACAAAAAATGCTTGAAATCAAGATAAATTCCATCAAAGTCAACAACTTTAAAAAGTTAGTGGAGTTTTGAATACCACCAAATTTTTATGGAGTTCAGAAAGTTGTGATTGAATACCACCAGATTTTTAAGGAGTTTGAAAAGTCTGGATTGAATACACCCAGACTTTCAAACTCCTAAAAAATCCCACAGAGTCTTGATTGAATACACCCCCTTAATACTATTTCCTTTTCACCTAGCTAATTATAATTAGTTAAGGTTCATGTAAGGACAAATATTTTTTTAAACAAATTAGATTATGAATGTGAGATGGGGGCCATGGGGCACATACATTAGTAATTTTGTTTATCGCATGTCAAAACGACATTAAAACATCATTAATTGTAATAATTCAAGCTACTACTATAAAGTAAATAATCTTTGAATGGGCACAAAATAGAAAAGTGTCATAAAAATAAGATTGCACCATAAATTTTCATCTAATGCGTGCCGTGATGGGAGAGTTTTGAAGTATGAGGTCATATTAATTATTCCTAAATACAGCCACATTATTTTGGTAGAGTTCGAATAAAGTCCAATTAAATAATTTGGACAAGAACGCATAAATAGGACACGTAAAGCAATTAAAAATCTAATAAAATGAAACACATAGTTAGGATAGTCTTAAGTGGCGTTTGGTTTGGTGCATGAGATAAATAAGATTGATAGCATATGATAGGATTATAAGAGTGATTAATAATCCACCCAAGCTTGGGGTGATAAATTATCACTCATTTGAATGATTGGATCACGGCCGCTTATCCATCACGGGTCTTATCATTCAAACTAAACATGTAATTACGTGGGATTATTTTATTAATCACCCCTTAGATAAAAAATACAACATTTCGCACATATTAATGGTATCAATATATAAGGCAGATTAATAGGTAGAGTGACTTATTCGTAATTGAGAAATGATTTAAATTGAATTCCGTTAATATTTTTAGGTCACATCGTCCCTATGCATGCCCACAATCATGTAGATGGGTTGTGGATATCTAAAAAAATAATATGTGTATATATCTCACAAATATTGTACATGTATACAATCGACTAGTTCAGCCAAATTCCACGTCGCTAGTTCAGCATTTTAATGGTTCGGCCATGGGCCTTAGACAAGCTCAATAGAAAACCTACAAAAATAAATATAATTGAATAGCCCAATAGCCCAATCAAATTTTGAAACGAAACTAGTCCAACAATACTAAAGTCCGTTACAAATAAAAAATTGCATTTTCTGCTGATTAATTAAAAACATTTAAGTACACGAAAATTCAAAGTGTATCTTGGTAAATCTATATTAGATTATGACACCCATGTGAATTGGAGGCTAACATTGTTGCTTACTTGACCTTAATTAATCATATTTTGTCTATCTAAACCTTGTATAAACTACGACAGGATTAGAATTTAGTTTAATTTTTGCTTTCAAAGTTCAAACAATATTTTTTCTATGTTCTACTTTTTGAAAATGCATCTTTTTTTGTCACTTTTATCATGAGCATATTTAATTTGAATACTTAATGGATTATTTATTATTAGTACATCTTTCTATGCACCTACCGGTTAATCTCCTTACCTGCTCTCGTGTCACATTTTTCATACAAAAAAAATTAGTAAACGAATGCATATATACTTTCATTTATAAACTCATTATTTGCATTTTATTTCAAATTATTTGGTGGTTGCATTGTTAATTAATTTAGAACAAGACTCACAGACGCACGTGTATAATTTTATATAATGAATACAAAATAAAATGTATGCCAATTATAAGTTGTTTTGACCTTTTACACTAGAATTAAGAAATATTAATTAAAACAAAATTTAACAATTCATTGATTTAAACATAAAATACATTTGGGAGGACTGAGGAGACAACGACAAAGGAAATTAATTATACATTTGATAATGTAACTTCTGTCTAAAAAAAATATTAGAGTTTTAATGGGAGAGTGTTGGAAAGTAATTAATTTTAATGGAGATGAGAGACAATTAGTAAAAGATAACATAATATAAAAAAATAAAAAATAAAAATCAGAAAGACTAAAACATCTTATAGTTGAAATCAAAATGGAGAACGAAATAATATATAATCATTCATTATTGCTTGGATATCGAATTAAACATTTAAAACAAAAATAAAATAAAATAATTAGAGGAGAATCCTCTAAAATTACGGAATTAATTGAAAACGATGTCCCAAATCGTCGCCTCATATTATGTGAGATCTGTTGAGTCCGAGAGCGACCGCCACGTGGGTAGTTTGCTAGATTTTCAAACTGTAACCGTCACTCATGTTACATTCAACGGCCAACGGTCAATAACCACTATTAACGGCTATTTTGACGGCAGTTTTTCTTGCATGAAAACATTTTTTTTAGAGAATACATGAAAAAACATTTCAATTCTTGTTAATTCCTCTTTATAAAATGCATTACTTTTTTTTTCGATGCTAAGTATAAATTAAAACAAATACTTCCTCCATCCAGCTTTTAATGATTTATTACTATTCGGTACGCGAATTAAAAGGAATGTGTAAAAAATAGAAAAGTGATAGGATCTAAACTTTTTGGAGGGTTAATTTTTGTCAAATTGGATGAGAGCCATTAATAACGGAACAATCCAAAAAAAAAAAGTGAGTCATTAATAGCGGGACAGATGGAATAATATACTCCACCTCGTGGCTAGTAAATACTCCCTCCGTCCCTGATAAGTGTGGTCCGGAGGGAGGTGCACGGGTTTTAAGAAGGATGTTAGGTAGATGTGTAGTGAGTGGAGAATGAGACCCACTTTGTTGTAGTGTTAGTTACTTTTAAAGGGTAAAAGGGCAAAAATTTAAGTGGAGTTATATCCATTTAAGGAAAGACCACACTTATGGGGGACAGACGAAAAAGAAAAATGGACTACACTTATTAGGGACGGAGGGAGTAATAATTAGTTGAAACGCACGCACCCAAAATTATGCCTTCAAATTGTCAAATTTGGAGTTATTCATGACGGGATAATTTACTTAATGTATTTGTATTGATTTGATTTGAACACTTGATTTCGATGGTTATCCGATTACTTATGCGAAATTAAATCAGAGATTTCGTATGAAATGATTTTTATTTTATTTTAGTTTTATATTGCTATAGGCATGCATCCATAGAACTGCAATAATTAATTAAAAGTTCATTATTTGACATTGATAAGATTAAATAAAATTACAAAAATGCTAAATGTAGTGATTTTTTTTTTTACTATTAACCCTAAATGTAATTAATGAGTATAATATCATTAAAAGATATCTAATATTGTTATATTCGATCCTTACTTATATACTCCCTCCGTCGTCCTACTGAACTTGTCTTCCTATCTTTTTAGGTTGTCCCAATGAACTTGTTTTATTCTAAATAAGTAAACAATTAAGTCTTTAAAAATGGTGGGAGCTATTCACTTTCTATCTTTTTACTCTTCTCCTTAATATTCGTACCGAACAGTAACAAGACATGTTCAGTGGAACAGATGGAGTATAATATTTATAGATATTTTGTAGGTACTCTTTTATTACACAAGCCTAATCTCCATAGACCATCCATCTCAAAAGAAAAAGAAAAATCTCCATAAACCATAATCTACTAATGGACAATTGATGAAAATATATGTAACACTTTGAAATTTTTAGCGCACTCCTATCTACTTCTGATGTTCTGTAGTTTCGAATTTCGTTAACGATGACTGATGAATTGTAAGCTACTAAAGAAAACGGAGACTTACGGATTATGTTACTAAAAGCCTATGTATCTATAAATAGCTGATAGCTAATTAAGGAAACATACATATGAAAGTGGTATTCTTCAATATTGATGATTTTGTGTATATATTTAATTATGCATATGGGCTCAAAATTCATAAACAATATATATAACATTGTCTTCCTTATTTAAGTATTTGTGAAGAATAATGTAGTTTCGATTGGGAATATATAGGCCGTACTTAATATATTTCAAAATTTACCAAAATTTACCAAAATCACACAACCTCAAGACCTAAATATAATTGAATTTAACGACCAGTTTCCATATAACGAATTGAAAATCCCATTTGGCTAATATAGGTAGCGTGAAATCCAAATAAAAGTCAATAACTTGAATTTTTATTTCCTCAAATTATCTACATGCTTTAATTCAATTGGAACTAGTCCTCTCACTCAAATCCATAGCTCTCAAATTTGTTTAACGTCTCACCTTTGCTGTTAACCCCACGTAGACTTAAAGTGGATTTTGGTCATGTCTATAAATAAGGTTTTCCACATCCACAAAAATCACTCCACCATTTAGACTAAAGTGTCACAAAAAGAAAATTCATTCCAATTCTCTTGCATGCTCATGGCTTCTGTTTTCACTTATTTAGCTTTCTTTTCCCTTGTAGCAAACTTATGCTATGGCTTCAATCCTAGACTTCTAAACGTGTCCACACTTCAATCTGGATCGGGCAACTGGTCTCCGGCTCGAGCCAGTTGGTACGGAAATCCTTCCGGGGCAGGAAGTGACGGTGAGAAATTGAGATGCCAATATTGTACACGTATCGTATAACAATATATACAAGGAGATAATATATAAATTGAGATTATTTTAATTTACATTAATTCTTAATTATTTTGTGTTTTGATTAGGGGGTGCATGTGGATATCAAAATGCTGTTGAAGAAGCACCCTATTCTTCTCGAATCACAGCCGCTGCTTCTTCTCTTTATGACTCAGGCAAAGCTTGTGGAACTTGTTATCAGGTCATTTTAGTTTTAGCACAACATTACATGCATACATACATTAAATTAAACCTTCTCTCTCTATCTATATATGCTTGTGGTGGTATATACTTCAATTGATTGATTTTTTATATTGATCATATATAGGTAAAATGTACGAATACGGCAGCTTGCTCGGGTAAGGCGGTGACGGTGGTTATAACTGACGAGTGCCCCGGCTGTGACTCACAGTCAATTCTATTCGATTTAAGTGGGACTTCTTTTGGAACCATGGCTAGATCTGGCGAAGCTGATCAACTTAGGAACGTTGGAATTGAGGAAATTCAATATAAAAGGTCAATAATTCTTACTTTAATTTCAACGACAATATTTTACATTTTTTCACTTTAGGTGTGCCACTATTTTAGAAAAAAACAACAATAATAATAATTGTGTTCGTTGTATATATTTCAACAACATAAACCGTCGATTTGTGTAATTCTTTCGCAAATAGAATATTTTATTGTGCCACGTGTACAAGCGGCGACGCAATTAAATCATGTGATAACAAATCATAACAAATAATCTTGTGATTAGATTTTCATAGTAGCACGTGATTGTACAAACCTAGAAAACAAAAAATTAATTTTAGAGTCAAAAGTTAGTTTAAAGCACTACGAATTATTATAGTACTTATTTATGGTAAACAAATAAGTAGTATATTATACCACCATATATATGAATATATATAAAATTCTTGCGTGGATTGATATGGTTTCCCCAGAGTGGACTGCAACTTTCCAGGAGTATCCGTGGCATTCCGGGTCGACCCGGGTACCAACCCGAACTATTTCGCGGCCGCCGTTGAGTACGAAGACGGAGATGGAGTCGCCGGAGTTGAGATTAAAAGGGCGGCGGACTCGAGCGGCGCGTGGATCAAAATGCAGCCGTCGTGGGGGGCTGTTTGGAAGACGGATTTGCCGTCCAACTATCCGCCGCCCTTCTCAATTCGTCTGACCGGCGGCGGGAACTCCGGCAAGACCCTTGTCGCCAACAAAGTTATTCCTGCCAATTACTCGCCCGGCCAAACTTACAGATCCATTGTCAACTTTGAGGGCTAATTAATTATTATACTAGTATGTGTTTTTTTTTAATAAAATTAATATTAATAATATATATTATAGGAAAAGAAGAAAAGGCTGTACCGCTGTAGTAGGAAGTTATGCAAAGTGAACACTTTGTCGAGCAGACGGATCTTTTATCTGATCTTGTCTAGCGTTTTCTTTTTTATAGTTATGTATTGAATAAAATAAGTTTGGGATTAAGTAAAAAAAAAAAACTAGAAGGTTTGGGATTAGTATGTAATATGTATAATTTATTTTGATATATATATGAATCTATGATTGTCTTGTGTTTCAAAAAATGCACGCATATTTTTAACAAAATCCTTAACTGCAGATCTATATAGAGCTTATTATTTATTCATATTATGCGTGTAAATTACTTGGATAAAATACTTAATTGGCAAAGTTAATTGAATTGCATTCATGGAATCCATTTCTAGCATGCGGAGAACCTAATTGTATTTCATTCATTGAATAAAACTATAGTTTACAACCAAATATTTACATAAGTTGAAGATTCACAAGATATTAGAATTCTTGCCAACGACAATTACTCGAATTAGACAACTCTTTATTTGAATATAAAATAAATAAAGTAAACAAATATACCTGCAAATAACAAAAGACCAATAAATCTTTGCAAGAGAAGATATATAGATTAATTTAACTGAGTATGTTTCTACATGCATGCATAATTTTCAATTCTACATATGAGTTACCCAAGTCCATTGGGCCCTTTATGCGAAATATTCTTATTATTATTATTATTATAATTTTTGCACACATTGGGCCTTTCGCTAATCCATTTAAACATTAACAAACCGAAAAAAAAAAAAGTAACCCCGGGAGAGGGTACGGCATTCACAATCTAAAAATATACTCCCTCGTTCAAGTGGGGATGGCCTAGTGGTGGAGTGGTTGCCTGTTGACCAATAGGTCAGAGGTTCGAGTACTCTCGGCCACAAAAAAACCCTAGGTAGGGTGTGTAAGTATTAATATTTGTAATGATATTAAAATATATATATATATATATATATAATATATATATATATATATATACTCCCTCCATCTCGGATTAGTATGGTGTAACGAATATTATATCCTCAGAATAAATTAAAAGTACACTATACTAACCCGGAACTGAGGAAGTAATATATATTAAAACATATAATGAGTTGTTTATAATAAAGTTGGAAAGATAAAGTAGGTTTTTTGGGGATATTTATATCAAATCAAGTAGAAGAAAAAAAAGGAGAGAGTAGCTTTTTTTATGGCATATGGTGTTTATGAATTATAATGTATTACTCCCTCCGTCCCCCAAAAGAGTGGTGCATATTTGATTTGTAGTGAGATATAAAAAAATTGTTGAACCACATTATCTGGGACGGAGGGAGTATTGTATTTCTATTTTCAGATATGAGTATTAGGAAATGAGAGGAATGGAGTAGTTTTTAATGATGTGAATATTTACGAAATCTTAATTAGAAAAAAAAGAAGCATATTTATGAAAGCTAAACTCCATGCCACATGTTTAATATAAAAAAAATATCCTTCATTTGCAATTGAAATTATTATAAACTTTAACCAAAGACATTAGAAAACTAAAAAAAAGTTATTATGGTAAAACTAATTCAATTTTCAAAAATTAACGTCATTCCTTTTTTCGAAATATTAATTTAGAGGGGCAAAACGCAAAGATAAATTGTAGTGACAAACATATACTCCCTCCGTCCCATTTATACAGGCGGATTGAAATTTTTCTCAAAGATTAAGAAAAATTATTGGAAAAGTAAATTTTATAGTAAATTTCATAATATGCCCCTATTTATTATTTGACTATGTATTTTTTATGAGTTAATCAATGAATTAAATAGGGATATATTAGTAAATGAGTTAAAAATTATTATTTTTTTATGGAAACAAGCCTATATATTTAGGACATCCGAAAAAGAAAAACAAGCCTATATAAATGGGACGGAGGGAGTACTACATATCAAAAAAAAAAAAAAGTGGGAAAAAAGCTGAAATAAACGAAAAATACGGAAGGACGTAGGCTTATGTTTCATTAATTGGCGTAGAGTTGAAAGAGTCAAAAGAAAATATGAAAGAGTTATTGAAGTTTGAAGTGAGAGCCTCTCTCTCTCTCTCTCTCTCTCTCTCTCTCTCTCTCTTTATACTTAAACTGGACGGATGAGAGAAAAATACTCCCCCAGTCAACTCCACGCACTCATACATGCATATACTAAATTTTGAGTATCCAACCACCACTCTCCGCGGTAGATTTGGTTGATCCAGTGGCGGCGCCACCGCTAGAAAAAGTCCCTCCCTCCACTTGTCACACCCCCTCCACTTACACTATCCTATTTTTCTCTACCTCCCATAATAAAAACAGTTAGTCCAACTAAAAACTAGGAGTGACATTCTTTTCACCATTTATTCCCACAACAACTTCACCTACAAGAACTAACTCTCCCCCATTTCTTACACCTTCACATCTTCTTCCTCTCCCTCTCCTAATCCACTACTACGCGCGACCACGTTACGTTTCATGGCCTGCCTCGACGATGAACAGCCCAATTTCAAGCATTATTGCAGGGTCTGCAAGAAGGGTTTCATGTGCGGCAGAGCTCTCGGCGGCCACATGCGGGCCCACGGCATCGGCGACGAGAACGGTAATCTTGACGACGATGATAATGCCAGTGATTGGGAAGACAAATTCGGAGGTGAGAGAAACACTAGTAAGAGAATGTATCAATTGAGGACTAACCCTAATAGGCTCAAGAGCTGCAGAACTTGCGAGAATTGCGGCAAGGAATTCTTGTCGTGGAAATCGTTTCTCGAGCATGGGAATGGGAAATGCAGCTCCGACGACGCCTCCGACTCGCTCGTCTCCTCCCAGGAGTCGGAGGAAGACGACGGCGGAGGCGGGCGGCGCGGCGGTGCAGGTTGGTCCAAACGGAAGAGATCGCTCCGGTCGAAAGTCGGGTCTCTCAGCTCCACCTACACGACCACGAGCGAGGAGGACGACCTCCTCCTCGCCACATGCCTCGTGCAGCTGGCCAACACCACGGTGGATCTTCCCGTGGTGGAGCCGGAGGAGTCGTGTGCCTCCGCCAGCAAGGAGGAGGAGCGGCGGAACTTGGCAGCCGCCCCGCCTAAGAGCAGGGCGGCGTTGACCAAAGGGGCGTCAAACCCGAGAGGGGTGTTCGAATGCAAAGCATGCAAGAAGGTTTTCAATTCCCACCAAGCGTTGGGAGGGCATAGAGCAAGCCACAAAAAGGTCAAAGGTTGTTACGCGGCGAAACAAGACGACAATAACAACATCATTCTGCCTGCGGTTATTACAAACAACGATCAAGATTTCTTCCAGACGTCGAAATCGTACGAACAAGGGCAGCCGCCGCTGGTGGGGGCGGCGAGGCGGAAATCGAAGGTTCACGAATGTTCCATCTGCCACCGGGTGTTCAATTCGGGTCAGGCCCTGGGCGGGCACAAGAGATGCCATTGGATCATCTCGAATTCGCCGGAGACATCCTCTATGCCTAAATTCCAGTTTCAAGATCACAGCGTTGACCCCGTGGTCAACAAACCCAATGCAGACGTGTCCGACAAGCTGGACCTCAACGTCCCGGCGTGGGCCCACATGTCTGGGGTGAGGCGGGACCCGCGCAACCCGTTGAGCTTCGACGTGTCCACGGACATGCATCTGCAGCCGTGGATCGGCCACAACGTCAAAGACGACGACCACAACAACAACAGCAACCCACGTTCGAAATTAGGTGATGGTAACAACAACAACAATAACAATAACGAGGGTGAGAAAATAGCGAAGAAGGATTACGTGGAGGATGAAGCAGATAGCAAGTTGAAGTTGGCGAAATTGAGTGATTTGAACGAAACAAATGTTGGTTCGTCTCAATGGTTGCAAGTAGGGATTGGGTCCACAACTGAAGCTGCTGCTGCTGCCGCAGATGCTTGATCTTTAGAGGTTGAAATTTGTATATTTTTGTATTCACACTGTAAATTTATTATTTCGAGGTTCGATATTCTTTATTGGTTTTATATCTTGATTCTTGATAATTTAGAACAGCTTCGATCATCTGATGTATGTAAATGTAACTATATTTATATATATGTGTATGTGTGTGTACATGTGTTTCTATTCATTAAATCATCAGTTGCATCCTTGCCAATTTGGAGAGAATATGAAACATTAATTAGTAGGAAAATTACAGTACTCGTATCAGTTATAAGTTATACTAGTGTGTAACCCGTCGAAATTCGACGGGATGACTTAATATTATAGTTTCTGAGTATTATTTAAAAAATACAATTAAATAATTTATTTAAAGCGGAGGGGACAGGAACGAATCGAAACACACCCGAATGAGAGGGATTTCAAGAATATGTCGGAATGGGACGGCATATTCGAGAAGAGCTTAAAGGAATTGATTGGACTACTTATACCATCAAGATGCATCTTCTTTTCTGGGGCTTATGGGTGACCTCCTGGGAAGTTTTTCTAGGAAGTGTGAGAAGTGAGGAAGGGTGAGAGTGAGGACAAAGCACGCTAGAAAGGACTTGTGATGGTTTGTGGGGCCAACCGTCAGTTGGGAAGCCGGGTCGTTACAGAATCGTTAGTTGTTGTGTCATGCATTTTACCATCATCTTCACAAATTAAAATCGAGACTTTTTTTGCTAGTGACTCGTGAGATTGCAACATACAACTGACCATAGCTAAACACAGGTTCGATAGGTATAGTCTTACATTCGAAAAAGATTGTGCGTGACTCTTGTTTATAGTTATAGCAAAGCAAACAGTCGAGGAAAATTGCCTCCTTTGGAATAGAATTAGAAATTTAGTAAAATCCGAGGGGGCTCATGATCATTCTTGCAATTGGAAACTTTTTGTTCGCATTCTTTCTTGAAATTAATTTGACTTCAATTATGCAGTCCCCGAGTTTAGTTACTATCATCCTAGTACCTTTGCAAAGCTCATTCTACGGATAGATATTCCTAATAAGCATGATGATGCACCCCACTTCAATTTAATATCTAGTGTGTAATCCGTCGAAACTTGACGGAGAATCACTTTATATTTTTTTTATATAGAAGTATACATTTAAATTATAATTAAATAATTTATTTTGGGATGATAATATTTTTATAATTTATTAAAAAAACTGTTGTATAGAAGATAAATAAAATAATAAAATAAATAGAGGAGGTGATTTCTTCAATTTTATTTTAGAAGCTTTCTTCTAATCATGTCTTCCATACATATAATATAATATATCGAATAACACAAAAGAAAAAAAAAATCTAATTTCCGCAGCATTTGGGGAAAAAATTAAAAACAAAACAAAGCCTATAATCATACACAATAAATCAATAATCATAATCTAAATTTCAATAACAAATAAATAACAATAAATGTAATAGCAAAATGTCGAAATTACTTTAATGTTTTATTTCAATGCATTTACATCTCATTGGCTAAAGTCTACAAAATAATTATAAATTCCTCGATTTGATTGCAAATTCGATATCTGGAAGTATTTCTTGCCTTGTTTATGTTGGATTGCTATCTCTCATCTCTAATTAGAACTCGATTTATTAAGCTATATAGTAATGAATAATTCCTAAATAAAACTATTGAAATGAGACGGGTGGCATATATAGATTGTCAAATAGAAAGAGAACAAAAAATTGTAAACCTTATAAAGCAACAAAACAACTATGCATAAACTGTATTCAAGTATTCAAGTATAAGATTTGTCAACTATAATCGTTGTAAATATGTGTTTCATTCTTGTATAATACTTATAAGATCACAACATATGTAATTTAGAATACTCTAGTACTCCCTCCGTCAAAATAGCAAGGTCTCGCTTTCCTTTTCGTATGTCCCAATAGCAAGGTTTTATTCTAAAAATGAAAATAATTAACTCTTTAAAAGTGGTAGGACCTACCACTTTTTATCTTTTTACTCTTGTTTCTTAATAACAGTGCCTAAAGCAAGTGAGACCTTGCTATTGGAACGGCGGGAGTAATAGACTAAGCTAGAAATTTTAAATTGTTTCTCTAATATGCAACTGAAAACAATATAACTAAATTCAACTTATACATAAGATATGTTTTTAGCGTCAATTAGTCATTTAGAACCAATTCAATTTAGTTTTAGAAATAAATTAATTTATTTATGAATATTAAATCATTATATATATATATATATTATATAACTGACGCTAATATAAGCAATATATATATGTATAATGATTTATAATAAAGTTGTTCGGCCGCACTGTGACCAGCCACACGCACAAGAAAAAGAAAGTTAATTGTAAAAATTGAAATAATCACATTTTCTCTTAAGGTTTATGATTCTCCAATTAGGGTATATTTCTTTTTTCAAAACCTATATTACTATTTTAATAATATATTATTAAATATGTTATATAGAAGAGATATGTAGCTCATCAATTGTGATATTTAAGTTCTGAAAGGAGAAAGGAAAGGAAAATTAACTTGGTTCAATGCATGGTGCTCGCAGAGTGGTTGCTCACATTGATGAGCAGCATCTCAATTCTCGATAGCTATGTATATATATACGTACAAAAATAGTTGGTCTTATTAAGATTTTGGAAGACGCTTCTGGCTAGAAGAAAAGAATAAATCATGCAATTTCAAAACTAAACTGGTGTGTGTTTTCAGTTTAAAATGTACTTATCTTGTAGTTGACTTTGAAATGTATTTTGGGGTTGGACTAAAAATGAAATATTATTTACATTATCTCATGTCTGGTTTCATTTTCATATCCCAGTAGACGAAATGGTGAAAAAAGAAAAGAAAATTAAATACTAAAACTAATAAACATGGGCTATTATGATTATTTTTATTTATCATACTCAATGCACTGGGCTCATAGTGATGGGTCGAAGGTTGGCATTGGCCCAATAAGTAACTGACAGAAATAAGCTAGTGCATAGTATTAATTTTTTAAACACGAATTAGGGTAATTCTAAATATAGCCCCAAATTACCCTCTATAGCCACTTATAAAAAATAATAATTAAAATTATTATAATTTTACTATTTTTTCCCTATAGCCCCCAAAGAATTATAATTAATTAATAACTAAAAAAACCCTAAACTAATAACAATAATACATATATCCCCAAAATCATAGCCCAGATATGGAAGAACAAAATCAACGTGGAGAAAGAAATCCAAATCATGCTTCAGAGATGAAATAATGTATGTTCATGATCTATTGATCTTCACTATTCACTATATTAGGCAAAAACTCTTGTACATCATAATGTACCATACATCCGGTTCAACCTGACCCGACCCGTCCGGTCAACGTTGACCGCGTTGACTTTTTATTTTTTTTAATTTTTTTCAAGAGTCGAGCGAGGGGAGTCGAAAGCCTCGGAGCGAACTAAAAAATATTAATGTTGCCACAATCATTATCTATAAATTAAAAATCAGAGCCGAAGGCGAAAAAAAAAACAAAAAAGTCAACGGTCAGACGTTGATTGTTGACCGGTCAACACTAACCGGATTAGGGGATCGGGGCGGTTCGGGTCGGGTCACGGGTCGGGCTGAACCGGATGTTTGGGTACATCATGATGTACCCAAGTGCAACTCACTATATTATTATGTTCATGATTCCTTAATCTTTTTTTTTTGTCCTCGCGTATTATTCCCATATTCCCTGCCGCGCAAATTTCATGTTTTTAAAGAAAAGCAATTCAAAGCACACGCACGTCGGCACACTATTTATTTTCCACATTTCCTGATACCTGCCGCTGCCACTAACTGGAAAATGGAGAACTTTGAAAGAAAAATGGAGAAAATAAGAACTAAGTATATTGCTTCGATTTCCACTACTGCTCCCGCCGCCTGCCGCTCCGCCGCTACATTGATGGTAAAGAAGAAGGAAATTTGTGTGCGTGTGTTAGCCTAGTGGTAGAGTGATTAATGTTAGAGGCCAAAGGTCTCGGGTTCAAGTCCACCGTTATGCGGCCTTTAAAATTTCTTGTAGAACAATTCAAAAAAAAAAGGAGGAAATTTAAAGACATCGGTGAACAAACAACCTCCTTTATTTTATTTTTTTCTTATGTTTGTTCAATTATTTAGAATATTATTAGTTAATTATAGTTCTTTGGGCTATAAGGGTAAAATAGTGAAATTATAATAATTGTAATTATTTTTTTTATAGGGGGCTATAAAGAGTAATTTGAGGGCTATATTTAGAATCACCCGCGAATTAAACTGTAAAGTATTTATAGATTTTGTCCCCATAAAATAAGAACATATATCTATCAAAAAACACAATTCTTAAACTCGGTCTTGTTAGAAATAATATTCTAATAATGACCATAACTTCTTCTTTTTTTAATAAAATCGGAATAAATCAGACTCAAAATTAATGATATTGATCCGGAATATTAGCAACCAATTCTTAACTTGTGCTGGCTCAATGAATTAAATATGCTCCTATTGGTGAAAAATCAAAGTGCTAGAAAATAAAATTGTGAGCATGGACAAATATTGTCAACCAAGATGATTAGGGATGCATCAAATAAATGCGTAGACTTCCTCAGGAATCAAAATGTCTTGATGGAATTTATGGATACTACCCAACGCCGGAAACATCTTCCTTGACTTAATTAACCCCCCCCCCCCCCCACACCCCCGTCTCTCTCTCTCACTCACACACACACAAAAATACTTTTGTATGACAAGAGTAACCCGCACCTGCTTCCCGAAATAGCATTGTATAAATTTTATTCATATCCAATAGCTTGCAAAACACACTAAAGAAGTCAACTACAGTAAAAAAAAAAAGGATGTATGCTACAATCTTGTACGTGGTTGAATTCGAACTTGAGAAAACCCAATCAATGCACTAGTATTATTAATATATTAATAGAGAAGATTGAAATTGGGAATCCCCTCCCCACTTCTGATCACCTGTTGATCTTATGTGCATTATTGGGTTGGTTAGGTCAATAACCTCAAATGTAGAATGGGATTATAAGAAACATTTCCCAAAAAATATAAGTACATTTCCTCAAGTTTGGATAATTCTAATGAAGAGTGATAATTACTAAAATTCGATTAAAAAATATTATATATTAATTAATTATGCTACCAAATCTTAAGAGAAAGCCTTGAAGAATTTGTATCCCGCTTGTCACGCGGCTGATCCATAATTTTACCGAATTAAATTTCAATTTATTTTCTATTTTAGATTTTTTAACATATGGTTCCGCTCTCCTATCCACTGTGGCCACCATTAAAGTGGGGAGTCAACAATATAAATAATTATATAAATATGACAAAGCCTTGATGTGACAATGCCACGTGAAATGGGGAGTCAACAATATAAATATGCCTATTTTAAATTATCTATTTAAATAACTTCACAGTATATGAAAACAATATCTCTTAGTAATAATCATCATAAATTACTAATACAACCTAATTAATTTGTTAAACTAAACCACCCGCCGATCAAGAACCTTCTGCCAATTTTTTGCATTTTTATAAAAATAATAAAAGTACAAGAGATATACTCCTACAGATCTTTTATAAAGTAGAATATATGTAAGAAAAATTTTTCAATGGCGGATTACGGTAGCAACTATTATAATTTCTTATAATTTTCTTATTTGCAATTCAAATCCGAGTAAAGCTATCAAAACGGGCCAAAATCCATCAAATCATTCTAATTTTTAATACTCCATCCGTCCCATAAATAATGGCTCGTTATGTTTGGTACAATTATTATGGAAATGGTGATTGAAGAATAAAAGAGATGAAAATTGGTTTTGTCCTTTTATTTTGTTTCTTTTTAGATTTTGTGCGCGCTTCTCTCGGATAATATTGGTTCTGGTTATTTTCGAGTACCTCTAGTACTTTAGTAATGATAATTTCATATTTACTTAAAAAAATGATTTTTTTATTTGGATTGAACCATTAATAATGAGACAATCCAAAAAAAGAAAACGAGTATTAATAGCGGAATGGAAGGAGTACAATATTAAATTTTTGCTATATACGTACGTACATTTGATAGCTTTTCTTTTTTCTCCTTTTTCTGGTTGAAGCTACATACGCACTACAGTTTCTTACTACCATAAACACATCGTTTTAAGTCTACCAAAAGTCATTATCGATGAAAACTAGGCATCGAAGCGTAATTAAGAATCTAATTAATTTAGCACATGGTGTGTGACTGAAGAACTTACACTATTATTCAGATCTAAAATGTCAAAATTTTAGTCTCGGGGAAAAAGGAATATAGATTATATTCATTGTGTATACTGTCGTGATAAACTACAAGATTATCCTCGCACTTATATATTATAAGCAATTGGATTTTCCTGTTATAAATTGTAAATTATATTATTTTCTATCAATTCACGATAATTATATAAATCATAATGTTTTTTGATACACTTCTATGAATGTACAATAAGAACGAAACACTATTTATAGTATAGGATGTTGTAACATCTATAAGTACATAAATATTTATTAAAATATAAGTGAACCAAAAGAGTCGCTTATTTAATTACAATTTAAAGATTGTGAAACAATCAAAGTACTTTATATTTGATTCAAGGTTGCTTATTAATATTTCATTCGAGATCAACTATTAAATAAACAAATAATCAAAAATTTATCATAAATAATAGAGCAAGATTTTTTTTGATATGCATAATAAAGGTTATAAATACAAATTGTTTAATCCTGGTCAAGATTGTTCAAATTCAACTTGTGATGAATATAAAAGTGAAACATAATTCTAAAATTCAATTTCGTTGATTAAGATTATTGAGAAAATAATATATCCAACTTGAGTATATTAAGTTACATGCACGATTTAAACCAATTTGGATTCTCTATCCTACGTTTTAGTGTCTCACAATTAATTTTTTATTTTAATCTTCAATTTTAATTTCTCGTATTTTAGTTTAATTTTATAATTCTTTTACTTATATTTTAGTTATACCTTTATAAATAACTCCCTTTAATGAAAAGATAAACTTTCGTTAAAACGCGTTTAAACCAAAAGTTGATGTAATTCTGAAATCAACGAATGGAAATCAAAGAGATCAGGTCCACTTTTTTCCCTAACAAAACGGTAATTAATTACATTGCTACAAAACTCCGTTCTCGAAGGAATTAAAGCTTAGTTTCCCATCCATTTCCCCCACCCCTTTCTCACCAGAGATTTCAACCCAACGATCCACAAATAAAGCCAAATCCTCTCAAATAAAAGCAACTATTCATTGCCACAAATTTCATATTATTATTATTATTATTATTTATGACGGGATAATCTGTAGCCGATATTCGAAGTGTGAACTTGTATGAACTTCAATAATATTAAATTAATTATCGATTAAATGCGTAATCCCACTTCCGTCAAGTGGGCATGCCAAAACTAAATGCACTTAATTTTTTTTTCATCCCGCGGATCTCCTTCACATCAACAGAAATTGGGCAGATTAATACTGTTCTAAATTGAGGTCAATCACATTTAAATTTAACAAAGCCAAAGATCTTCACTTTCTGGGACTCTCTTTTTATTATTAGAATAAAAAAAATTAAGATAAAAAAATATTGGGATGTATTGGGACAAGTTGATTTATGTTTGTGTGAGTGAGTCAATTATCAATATTTAAGGAAAGCTTTATTTATTCTTGGAGTCTGGTCCAAGTGCTGCCCTCAATTCTCTTCTGTGGTTACAACTTACAAGCAACAAAATTCAGCAGTTTGCTTGACTTGCATAAAAGCAAATTATATTAATTAAATATTCTCGTAACCTCCTCCCAAATTCCAAGAATGTCCTCGTAATATTTCACATTATTCATCACAATATTACATGGTACTCGATTCTACTTCCGAAATCGCTCATTCATATTCGAGGGCTTTTAAGGAAACAAATAATAAATAAATTAAAAAGATCGAATTAGGAATTTAATGCAATGGTCGCATGTTACATGTTTGTGAACCTCTCTGCGCTTAAATTAGTTTTTGGTATTAATTGTCTCTTGCCGTTTTAAATAAAAATATAACCTCAAGAAAATCCATAATCTTACTTCTATAATTCCTTTTTTTTTTTAATTTCTATAATTCTAGCGAGAGAGAGTGAGTGAGAGAGAGAGAGAGAGAGAGAGCGCACTATTTCATGTGTATATATTCCCTGGGTGGAGGAATGCTTGTCACCTACTCCTTTTAGCTTCCACACTCTATGTACTTGTGTTAAAATCAGAGAGAGGAGCAAAAGCAACTCCAAGAACACACAGAAACACGCTCACTGCGCGAGAAAAGAAACTTCTTTTTTCCTCTGTTTCTCTCTCAGTCATGGAGAAGAAACACAGATGCAAACTCTGCTTCAGAAACTTCGCTAATGGCAGAGCTCTAGGCGGGCACATGAGATCTCACATGATGAAGTTTTATGCAGAAGAAAAAGCTTCCAAGCAAGAAAATGGCGAAGACGACGACGTCGACCACCCTTTCGATCATGATTTTCAATCACTCCATTCATATTCACTACCATCATCGTCTTCGTCTTCGTCTTCGTCGGAGGAGGAGGAAGAGGAAGAAGAAGAATATGAGGAGGAGGAAGAGGAGGAGAGAGAAGCAGTGAGAGGGCTATCGAGCTACGAGTTGAGAGAGAATCCTAAAAAAAGCGCAATCATGGCGGATCACGACTTCTCCGCCGTGGTGGTTCAGGGCGGAGAGAGCGAAACAGAGTACTCGTCGGAGAAGAACCCTATTTGCAGAAGATCGAAACGCGTGAGGGAATCGAGAATCTCCGACTTCGACGTGTTTAAGGTTAAGAAGAAATCGAAGGTGTTGGAAGAAGATGAAGGGAAGGGCAATATCGTCAACGAGCAATCGTCGCCGTTGAGCTCGATTTCCGACACCACGCCGGAGGAACACGTGGCACACTGTCTGATAATGCTGTCCAAGGACAAGTGGGAGATTAAGAAGAAAGAAGAGAGAGAATATCAAGAGGAAGATTCGAAGAAATTTGGAGATTATTACGATATTTCTCAAGATTCTGGCGTCGTCGCCAAAATGGTAAAGAATAAATTCAGAGGCAAATACAGATGTGAGGAATGCAACAAGTTGTTTCGTTCCTATCAAGCCCTCGGCGGCCACAGAGCCAGCCACAAAAAAATCAAAGTCAACACCGCGGCGGCGGCGCCGCAGTCGGTAGAGAAAAACGGTGGCGCGAAGGCGAAGGCGGAGGCAAAGATACACCAGTGCCCTTTCTGCGACAGGATTTTCTCATCTGGGCAGGCCCTTGGTGGGCACAAGAGGTCCCATTTTATCGGCGCAGGGGTAATTTCGACAAATTACAACTCCATTGAAAAGAATTCAAGAATTTCTCAAGTTTTGAGCATAGATCTGAATCTCCCAGCGCCGGTTGAAGATGATGAAATCGCGATTTCAGCGGTTTCTGATGCAGAATTCGTCTGCGCCATTAAGGAATGACGATTGAAATTAGAGGTAAATTAAAAAAAAGAGAAAAAAAAGAAAAAGTTTTGTTCTTTTGCCTATTAAATGGAACTCTTGCATTTTGAGAATGTGACTGTTATGTTACCGTAACAAGTAGCTGCATTTTGCATTAATACAGAAAACCACATAAATTTTGAATTTGATTTATTTTTGGAGTTTGCCTAATTTTATTACAGTTGTTCTCGGATTAATTCTTGTTACACTGTTTGTGGCTAACATAATTCTGCATTCTTTCTGGCAAAATGGGATTTGAAAATTATAGTACTGTTCATAGGTTCCACATGTTAGCATAATAGCATTAAACAGTTTTGTTGTTATTTATTTTGTTGAAGAAAGAAAATACAAATTTAATACGTACTTAAAATCACAGAAAAAGCAAAGCTTGGAGGTGTCAGTGGACAGTTGAGAAAGAGTTGATCGATTCCAAAACTCTTTTTCCTCTTTTTTGGTTATTCTCTTACACCAGTGTCTGAAAACTGTTGTTGAAGTAATTAATGTTGTAATTTTTGCATAATTCTTTCTTTGCATCAAACGACAGTTGATTTGGATTTTGGGCAGTGATAATTAATTTCGGAAATAAATAAATAAATAAATAAATATATATATATATATATATATCGCGGATCAAATAATAACACTTTCTTAGATGAGAAATAATAACAAATCTGGACCCTTGATCCTTGTTGATCTACGGTCCAGATTTAACTGTGCATTTAGTTACTCTAATTTATGCATTTAAATGTTAATGCATTAAGTTATTGTAGTTTATGCATTAAAATATTTATGCATTTAATTTCTGAATTTTATGCATTTACTCTAATTTATGCATTTAAATGTTAATGCATTAAGTTATTGTAGTTCATGCATAAAAAAATATTTATGCATTTAGTTTCTGCATTTTATGCATCTCCGATGTAATAAAAATGCATTGTTCTTACGTTCTCATATAAGATGTGTTCTTACCAGATCCGCTCCCTATATGTATATGTGTGTGTGTGTTTGTGTATGATTTTTTCTTTTTCTTTAAGAATATTGCTAGTTGGTTGGGGCATGAGCGAAGTATCCGGCTCATGCAGGCCCAGTGAGAAAAGTTAATGCCAATTTCATGCGTTTATAATTAATGGCTCGTACTTTCTAGATCGAGGGTTGAATATATTTTTTTTTCCCCTAATTTCTTTATTTTTGTTTTCCGAAAAAATAATTTTCTGGAAAAGTATCTTTTCAAGAAGTGCACTTTTTCATGTCATAAAGTCAAGGAGATTTGTGTTCGAATTCTTTATTTGTTAGTACTATTTTTATGTAGTTATTACGATATATATGTAAATAATAATTATAGGATATTTTGATGAAATAAGAGTAGAAAATATAAAATTAGAACACTATATAAAGTAGAAAATAATTTATGAAATGGTTTAATAAATCTTTATGGCTACTGAATAGCAACTTTACCTTTCCCACGATTGACCTGTAAGGCGTTCTGTTGGTTTATTATGGATAAGAGTTTTTATATACTAATAATCAATCTTATTTTTCTCTTATTTTACGAATATATAAAATATGTATATTGATGATACAGAATTATACGTGATATTTGTTAATGTCACACTTACTGATGCCGTATATTATGAAATAAAACATTTTACATCACATATATAAGAGGATCCAGAACATGTGACGCTATTAAGTTTATCCATGATTTATACAAAATAATAAGAACTAAGCAATGTCGATAAAATGAATTTAAAAGTAGATAAACTTTGGTAATACAGTATTTATTCGAAATTTTCATTTCAAGAAATTGTTGGTTTTGTGATCCTTTAAGAAAAAGTCACGATTGTTTCCTTTTTAGGGATTTTATTACTATAAATATAAGTTCTAGTGGGATATTTTACTTGGTAAAATTTAATAGGTCTGCTACACAAAATCATATATTTCCTATTAAGCTAAGGTTCAGTGTCTGTTTCATGTCACTATTATATATCTTATATAATATTTTCTTCCCCACCCAAAATTCAGAATTTTACATGAATAATTACCATTAAAAAATAACTAACTTATTTAGTTTCTGCTACTTTTTGAAAGTTAAACACGATTTCTCCTAAAACATTGAATGTTTTGGGATTACTATCATTTTTAGATTATAGTTTGTCCGTTTTTTAATATATAAATCATACTTATGATATTGACATAACAATACTTAATAAATTAAGTGTTAATCTATTTTTAAATGCCAAAGCATAAATGCCACAAGTTATATATCCTATTTATAAAAGTAGATGTTTTGTATACCAAAATCACTCAAAAGACAAAAATAACCCTTGGTCAATGCGGGACGGCAGTGGTCACACCGGAGTGCGACGATCGTGGTCACGATTGTCATCACAATCGTGATCACGATTGTCATCACAATCGTGATCACGATGGTGTGCCACGGTCGTGTCCACATCGTATCTCCGAAACCCTCCATTTATTGAACCTGCAAATTCAGATTTGGTGAAGATTTTCGGATGTACTAGGTATTTAATGAAGCTACTTTAATAAATTCCTGTAAGAGAGTTTGTTGGTGTAAAGAGCTATTATTTAAATCATAACATCAATGAAATCAACAATTATCAACCAATATTCTCTTCAAAATATAGATAAAATACACAAGAAAAAGAAACAGAAATCTTCATAAAAATCATTCGAAACATCGGCCAAAAGGGAAGATCAACTTCAAGGGGTTGCCTTCGTATTTCCATCTTATATAAAGGTACGCGTAATACATATAGTAGTCGAAAAATACATTTTTTAGGAACGTGATCTTAAGGTCATGATAGTAGTCACGACCGTGAACACGATGATGATCTAAACCCCACGATGGTGATTTATTGTCGGCTTTCATGATTGTTTGTTGGTTTTATTTCATGATGATATGTATGTTGAGCCTAAATATTGCTTATTTTATGTTAAATAGGTCGCACATGATTTAGATTTTAATGGCACGTTCTTAAGCTCACATTAGGGTTTTAGTACTAGGAATATTTTGCATGAAATATGTTTATTTGTTGATATAGAATTATAATTTCATGTTTATGCAAGGGTAAAATCAGTTCAAAAGGCTAAAAGTATCGTGCTCACGATCTAGGGTTTTTATTTTTTTTCTCTAGGGTTTCAGCGATGCTCACGACCGTGGCCTCGATCGTGAGCACGATAATGCACGGTCGTGGCAGCGGTCATGGGCACGGCAGGTGAAGCCCTAAAAATAAATTCAATTAATTGCTGACTATTTTTTATGTCTTTTGTTAACCACAGATGTCGTGGCAGCGTGTTTTGATACATCACGGCGGTTGTTGGGAGCGCTCGACGTATATAGATGGAGATTCATTTGCTACATTGATGTGGGCAAAGTTAGCCGAGCTAACCTCGTGGATGTTATTATAGATAGTTTGGGCGGTCGAAATGAGACTGAGTACATATTATGGTACTTGACACGCATGGCCAACGATAACAAAGTAAAAGTTTTATTGCGAGGCGATACCGAATTAATTCGATTGCTAGTGGAACACAAAGAGGATCCGGAGGTATATGTGATTGAGAACGGCGGATCATCCGTCCCCGAGGTTAATATGAGAGGTAACAACTCGGGAGTAGAGCACGACAACATAGATCATAACATGCCACAACATAGAATACCATCTGAAGATGAGAAAGACGAGGAATATGAAGACGAGGCAGTGTCTACATCCGAAGACGAAGAGAAAGATCTTCGCAAAATTTTGATTGATTCACTGATAGAAGAGTTTTTTACTTGGGTTCGACAACCGGCACAAATGGATAGAATTATCGGGCGACGACACTTCTCATCGGACCATCATCAATCTGGAACCGACGCCGAGAGTCAGCGTTCACTGCGTAATTGGATCATTCCATTTCCCGACTATGACAGCGCACTACCATTGGGTTAGGTTGGGTTCTAGCAAGTACCACTTTCAACTATTATCCTACTATTTAGACTTTTGAACTTTTAGATTTGATTAAACTAATGATGCAAATAATTAAATAAAAATAAAATAAACAAAGGCAAGGAAAAATATTTAGGAATAAAGATAGAGAAAGAGTATCCCAAGGTTTCGATTTCAGTGAACACTCAGATTCAAATTCAATTCAATCAATCAATTGGTTTGTCAGACTTGACTTTTATTAGGACGATCACAAAATTATCCTAAACCTACTGTCGTAGTGCATAGACCGTGGATTACATGCAAGAATTGTTGTGTCCAATCAATAACTAAACATGCAACTCCTGGAAGCTTCTTAGATCTATTGTCCTCACACAAATCTCAAGATCTTTTGACTATATTGAAGAGTATGTCCTATATTCTAGATCAAACATCAATTCTCATCTTTCGAATATTGAATTAACACATCAAATATGCACAATTGGTGATCAATCAATTAAACATGAGAAAGCACATGAATATAGAAAGCAAAAGAAGGTCTCAATTGATTAATTAAACCAAAATCGAATCCAAGTATTTACCTACTCTCTAACCCTAGGATAAAAGATAATTAGTTACTCATAGTCATAATAAACACAATAAAAATATTGAAAAACATAAAAAACCCCCAAGATGAATCTTGGTCTTGAATGCCTCCAATCTTCTCTTCCTTTTCTTCAATCTTCAAGAATTCTCCAAAGCATAAAAGTGTGTGAAAATAAAATCTAAAGTATCTCCTTAATGAACAATCCAAAACAATGTAATACAATGAGTATTTATAGATGGGAAAATACTACAATTCGACTAGGGTTAGGAATTGGGCCAAGAAAGGAAGCATAAACGAAGAAGGAAACATGTTGAAAAGTTCCGTCGGGCCATGCGGTCGCATGCCGTTTCGGGAGGTGGTCCATGCGGTTGGTCATGCGGCCGCATGCCCGACCGCATGCCACTGTTCACGTGCGCAACGTTTTTGTTTTGACTCGTTCTCCCTCGTTTCAACTCCGATTTTGGATTCGTTTTCGCCTACGAACTCCTATCGAACTCTACTTCCATCCTATCATGCTCATTTTGCATAATCTTTACTCTATTTTTCCTGAAAAATCAAAAAAACAACGAACGAGTATCATATTTCACAAAATAACAATACTTAAGCACAAAACTCATTCCAAACATGATTTCCCAATACAAATTAACTTCAAATAAGCTTATAAAGATGAGAAAATTCATGTTTATCAACCCCCTAAACTTAAGGGTTTGTTTGTCCTCAAACAACAAGAAGAAAAGAGAAATAAAAATAAACATGGATTAAGACGAATCGGTAACTTTAATGGCTTCAAATTTCCAACATAATAGCAACATGCAAGAATCCAATCACGATCAAATACAAACCAATAAATTAAACATTCTAGCCTTAATAAACTTTCGAGTCCTCACGACATGAAAAATTTTCAAGCAAACTCTCAACTCTCAAGTGTATAGCATGGGAAATATATACACTCAATTCAAAACAATACATGCAACCTACCATAAGCTTGCCAATTATCTTACCTCGCCATCGTTCAAATGTGTGCTTCGAAAAAGGATCAAAAAGAGCTTTCTTTAGGTTATAATGTTGGCTCTTTGGTAAGGAAAGAATAATTTAGGCTAAGTGACTTATAACCTCTCAAAATATTTTCACTTCACAAACATCACACTAACTTTTATCAAATCTCACCACATCCTACCCCTTTTCAATCTCAAAATCTCAACACAACCTTATTTTGCACCATTCTTTCTCTAGAACTTATACCCTCTTATGCTCCAATTTTTCTTTTTTCTTCTTATTTTTTTCTTTTTCTTATTCTTTTCAAACAAATTTTTTTTAAAGAAGCTTATAAGGGCTAATATCAAACTTCTCATTCAAGGTACACTTCATTTTTCTCATTGCATAAATTCTTCTCAACTCAACCAAACTCCTACAAAGTTTTACCCATTCACCTTTGGTTCATCAAAGAAAAGGCTCAAAAGCTCAAAGAGGTAAACTAGGATAGATTTAACAATTTGGACAATAAATAGGGAAAAATTGGCTAACAAGGATGGCCTTAAATCATCTCCTAACACAATCTTGAGAAAGATTCATGGCAAGTTCTAGAGATTAACATGCATGCTTGACAAATCACACAAGAATAAAATAGACTATGAGAATATGATAGTCTAGGCTCAAGTCTCACATAGGCTATTTCAAGTTCAAGGGGCCAAAATGATCAATCTATCGATCCATGCTCAATCTATCATAAAATACTCGCAATCATCACTTTTCAAACCAAAATAAAATCCTCAATTTCATCACAAGCCAAATCACACAAATCACCAAAATCATGTTCATACCTTTCAAAACCGAGGCAAACAAGACTTCATCAACTTTAAAAACATCAAACAAATAAAACTAAAAAAACTAGCTAAAAATTAGTAAACGATAGAATCAACCACCTTCTTCATCCCCCCAAACTTATTCAACGGTTAGGAAGAATAAGTTTGCAAGTAGAAGATGAGGTTGATTGGAAAAAAACTCGAACTCATCAAAGAGGTGGAGGTGTAGGCGGCGGCCACTTTTCATCAAACTTGAGTGTTCCATCCGTCGCATCCCAATGATAAGGTGGCCTGAAAATCATTGAAACATCTTGGGTATAATAGTCAATATGTGCATGATCTAAATACTACCAAACTCAAACAATTCCACATTAGAAAATCCAAACATAAAGTCAAAAGATGGAGATAAATAAAAATGGAAGAAGCAAGCCTTTGAAGTATCATCCATATCGAGGTAAGGATCGACCATATTTAGAATCTTGCACTCTTCAATATTTTTGACTTCTTCATCTTCATGGAATTGTAAAGGTTGGTGGATAGAAAAATCTTGGCTCTCATCTTGATAGAATTTGGAGACTTGATCATCTATGCACTTCTTTTTCTTTTCAACTTCATGCTCTTCATTGACTGTTTGAGGCTTTTCACTTGGCCTTGGTGGCTCTTCATATGAATTTTCGAATTCAGTTCTTGAGATCAATACATCAAGCTATTTTATGGAGAAATATACTTCATTCAACATATCATAATTTTTTGTTAGTAGGGGATTGTTAAATACTCTGTCTTTTTAATGGAGAATTGTAATTTCCTCTAACATTTTGTCTTTCATAACCTCAAATTTCCACCTTAGATTTCATCAATTCTGCCCATCGAGATGCCATCATTCACGCAATACACAACTCCCCATTGCAAGAAAACAAATAATAATAAAATTAGAAAATTAAACAATATATGTCTAAACTAGTATCAAACAATCTAATCGTAATATCACTAGAATAAAAACAATCCCCGGCAACGGCGCCAAAAACTTGTTCGCTATTTTCTTTCACACCGCAAGTGCACGAGTGCAATTGTGTACAGGGAAGCAAGGTCGTATTCCACAGAGATTGTGATTATTCTAGCAAGTACCACTTTAAACTATTATCCTACTATTTAGACTTTTGAACTTTTAGATTTGATTAAACTAATGATGTAAATAATTAAATAAAAATAAAATAAATAAAGGCAAGGAAAAATATTTAGGAATAAAGATAGAGAAAGAGTATCCCAAGGTTTCGATTTCAGTGAACACTCATATTCAAATTCAATTCAATCAATCAATTGGTTTGTCAGACTCGACTTTTATTAGGACGATCACAAATTAGCCTAAACCTACTGTCGTAACGCATAGACCGTGGATTACATGCAAGAATTATTGTGTCCAATCAATAACTAAACATGCAACTCCTGAAAGCTTCTTAGATCTATTGTCCTCACACAAATCTCAAGATCTTTCGACTATATTGAAGAGTATGTCCTATATTCTAGATCAAACATCAATTCTCATCTTTCGAATATTGAATTAACACATCAAATATGCACAATTGGTGATCAATCAATCAAACATGAGAAAGCACAGGAATATAGAAAGCACAGAAATATAGAAAGCAAAAGAAGGTCTCAATTGATTAATTAAACCAAAATCGAATCCAAGTATTCACCTACTCTCTAACCCTAGGATAAAAGATAATTAGCTACTCATAGTCATAATAAACACAATCAAAATATTGAAAAACATAAAAAACCCCAAGATGAATCTTGGTCTTGAATGCCTCCAATCTTCTCTTCATTCTCTTCAATCTTCAAGAATTCTCCAAAGCATAAAAGTGTGTGAAAATAAAATCTAAAGTATCTACTTAATGAACAACCCAAAACAATGTAATACAATGAGTATTTATAGATGGAAAAAGACTACAATTCGACTAGGGTTAGGAATTGGACCAAGAAAGGAAGCATAAACGAAGAAGGAAACATGTTGAAAAGTTCCGCCGGGCCATGTGGTCGCATGCCGGACCGCATGGCTGTTCTGCCCAGTTTTTGGGGGTGGTCCATGCGGTTGGTCATGCGGCCGCATGCCCGACCGCATGCCACTGTTCACGCGCGCATCGTTTTTGTTTTGACTCGTTCTCCCTCGTTTCAACTCTGATTTTGGATTCGTTTTTGCCTACAAACTCAACTCTACTTTCATCCTATCATGCTCATTTTGCATAAGGTTTACTCCATTTTTTCTGAAAAATCAAACAAACAACGAACGAGTATCATATTTCACAAAATAACAATACTTAAGCACAAAACTCATTCCAAACATGATTTCCCAATACAAATTAACTTCAAATAAGCTTATAAAGATGAGAACATTCATGTTTATCAGTACAGCGTTGAGATGCTATACAACTTCGCTCTTCGGACGAGGAACATAGCGATAGAGAAGACGTACGGCGACTTTGACAAGTCGTATCAAAGGCTCCCGTCGTATCTATTTTTGTTGAAGCAACGTAATCCAGGGACTATTTATGACTTGCAGATGACTAGTGAAGGAGTGTTCTGTCACATGTTCGTTGCCCTCGGACAGAGTATTCGAGCATTTGAGCATCTTCAGCCAGTGATTGTAGTTGATGGGACCCATCTTAAGGGAAAAAACAAAGGAGTTTTATTTGTCGTCGTCACGAAAGATGCGAACGAACAAATCTTTCCGCTTGCAGTTGGACTTGGTCGGATAGAGAACGATAAGTCGTGGAGTTATTTTCTCTACAACCTGCGTAGATACTTCAATCATACAGAAAATTTATTGATTGTGAGTGACCAATATAAGAGCATCGAGAATGCTGTTCAAGCCGTCTATCCGAATACAGTGCATGGGTTATGCTACTACCATCTACAGAAAAATCTAATAGGTTACGGCGCTACTATTGCCACACTCTTCAAACAAGCGACAAACTGTTATGGGGTTGAAGAGTTCGAAAATCTCTTTTCGAAGCTGCATGTTGAAAGCCCTAATGGAGCTCACAGACGACTTTCTCAAATTGGGCCGGAGAGGTGGGCTAGGTCGAAGTGTGCCATACGACGCTATGGCTTCCTTACCTCCAATGCAGTCGAAGTCTTGAACTCTCGTTTGTTGTGGGCCAGACGTTTACCAGTTTGCTCGTTACTTTACATATTTCATAGAATTCTGGAGAATTGGTTCGATAAGAGGCGGGAAGAAGCTGTATCGAGAGATCATGAGTTGACAAAGAATACTTTCGATAAGCTTTCTTTATCTGTGCAAGCTAGTGTCCATCTCACTCTTCGAGCTACCACCACACATGTTTATAAAGTCGAAGAAGATAACATTCCTTATCAAGTCGACCTTGAGAGTTGGACATGTGAGTGTCGGGAGTTTGATGAGGATCAGATTCCATATAAGCATGCCGTCGCCGCTATAAGGTAATTGTTTATCTTCTGCTATAATTTTTTTTTTAAATTTCATTCAATAATATTTTCGTTATTGTAACAGGTGCGCTAGCAATGGTTTGTCTGTGTACGATTTCGTTAGTCATTATTCAAACAACACAATTTCAGACAAACTTATGCGGAGCATATTCTTCCAATACCACATCCTGATGAGTGGAATGTGCCGCCGTTGATTTCATCAATCGTATGTCTCCCTCCAGATGAGGTGCGTCAGGCCGGCCGTCCAAGAATGAGTCGTACTCGGTAAGCAGTCGAATATAGGGTAACTATACGACGTAATCAGGTGTGCTATAGGTGTAAGGGACCCGGCCACAACAGAAAATCTTGCACAACATCTATCCCCATAGGTGGTGTCGATTTGAACGTCTCCCCTGAAGAAACATATAGAGAACAATCGAGGTAAAGACGGCGTAAGAAAAAAAGATGTAGCAATTGTCGTAGAGAAGATCATGATATAAGAGGATGTCATTTCCCCCGCCGAGAAGAAATTTAGCAATTATTGAACTTGTTGTATTTGAGAGCAATGTATATTGACATTTTGTGACCTTTTCCGTCAATGATATCTCTCTTTATATTTATTTATCTTTGAGTTTGGTTAGTTTTGTGATGTATGAGTATTTTTTGGTCGTTGTCTGCCCAAATCACGATGGACAAACTCAACCGTGACCACAGTCGTGGGCTAACTATCGTGATCACGATAGCAGCCCACGACCGTGATCACGATGGAATTCCCACCGTGATTACGATCGAAATCCCATCGTGATCACGGTCGTGGGCAGACCATCATGATCACGGTAGTTTGGCCACGACTGTGATCATAGTCGTATGCCCAACCATCGTGAGCTGAAGAACAATCTCCGATTCCGACTAAAAAACACTGATTAATGTCTTTTAGTATGTCTTATATCATGTTTAAAACATTGTTTTGCTAATAAAGTTAGAATTGTAATAATAAATAACACTAAAAAACCTAAAATTATTAATGTATTATGATATTCACATTCTCAGTATACATTATGTAACATTTCTCTAATGTTACCATCATATGACAAAAGTCCACACTAATATTAAATTATGTGTTCTAACATGTTATTGTTCGATCAATGATGTATTAACATTATACTAAGGACCTATATTACACATTCAAGGTAGAAAAAACAAAAAAAATCGTTAATTGGTTGATTTTGGAGAACCCCATGAATATATGGTGCATGACCGTGGGTGTCTATCGTGGAAAACGCACCGTGCCCACGACCGTGGCAACAATCGTGGGATCGGCAGCCCAATGTCTATTTAATTATGTACTCCATAAATATACACGGGTATTTAAAAATAGATTAACATATAGATTAACACTTAGATTAATACTTAAGAAAACATAATATAATGTAGGTAATGTTGGTACACGAAGCAAAATATTGTCTTACACCCTATCTATCGTGGATCTATGCTAAGCCAAAAAATCCTACACCCTACGAGCCATTGATATCTTTTAACGTACTTTTCGTCGATTTGACCCGAATGTCGGACTTTGGAAGTCCTACGGGCCACCAGACGATCCAAATACATGCAAGCGAAGGGATCGCAGATGTGGCTATCTGTTTGGGCCAACTGTACACTCATTGGCATCTTGACAAGCTCCATTTCATCGTCTCTCTTGATCCTTGATGAATTATTATGCCAATAACCCGAAAGAGCTAACATACGAGGCACGAGACGAGTAATGGACTTCATCTGGAAGTCAAGCTCTGGCACACGATCATTGTCATACTGGTGTGACATTGAGTCATACAACTCAACCTTCCAGTCAAGAAGACAAATCCTCACAGTGACCCAGTGATTCTCATTAATACAACAAATTGCAATAATCTGTTCAAGCAAAAACATATTCAAATGAATCAATGAAGTAACATGTTATTCAATATGTATAAATATTATTATAAACTTACATGATGAGCATTTGACCATGGAACCGCGGTCGGCGTATCTAGCCCTTTTACCAACTCATCTATTCCAACAGGCATTCTCAATTTGTTGTATGTTGGCTTTCCCTTCACTTGTCTAAATTGTGGATCCTTCAGATGCAGCTTTTCTAACTCGAAAACTAAAGCCGCCTAAAAAAGTAAACATGTACAAGATCAATATTATATATCAAAAATAATAATAACAAAAATAAATAAATTAAAACTTACATAAAATGCAGAGCCTACGACGATCGTGACAGTTGCACCAACATTTGACCGAGTACTGAGATTTCGCCGGATCCTCGCGCGAGTGGAAGACACGTACAAGTCTATTACCTAACAAACATAAAACTTATATTAGATGACAATATAAATACAATTTAATTTATGCTTTTGACACTATATAAACGATGTTACCTCAGCAGTGAAGTCCTGATGAATATCTTCCAGAGTATCGAATAACTTTTGAGTTAGCACGTGCTTTGTCTCATAAGTAATTGCAAAGGCCTCGGGTCCTGAATTTCTAAAGGCTCTGTACTCCTTCCTTAACATCTCGGCATTAAACGGAACATTGCCCTGGTAAGGGGTCTTAAGAGCAGCAGACGGTCTGGACTGTCGAAGACCCAAGCTCCTGTCACCCACCTCCTCATCATCCTCATTCTCAGCATCAACCTCATCATGGAGCTCGTGCGATGAATACTGATAGTTCGGATAAGATGGCCCTTCAGACTGAAAGTGCGGGTAAGTAGGTTACACGGGCCGAAAGAGCTCAGCAAAGAGCTCGTACTGAGAGTGGTGGGAAGGGTCCTGTTCATGCTGCGAGTGGTAGGAAGGGGCTTGCTTGTGCTGAGTGTGCTAGGAAGGAGCCTGGCCGTACTGCTGAGAGTGGTGGGAAGGGGCACGGTCGTGCTGAGAGTGGTGGGAAGGAGCCTGCTCATGCTAAGAGTGGTGGGAAGGGGCACCCTGCTGAGAGTGGTGGGAAGGGCGCCCCTGCAGACTGACACCTGCAGCAAAATAGTGACGAGGACGATCTTGAGTGGGCTCCTGCGCACTAGACTGTCTGTGTCTGTCAACGACTGACGTAGAGTGACGGTGTGGCTCTCTGCTCATTCTGTGGCTCCCAACCGAGTGCTGTGGAGGACTGATAGACCGCCTAGCAATGAAGTAGTCCTTCATCTGAGCAAACATCCTTCGAGTAAGTCGAGCAAGGAAGCCTGTATCAGACTCGTCGTTCAAAACTGCCCTCAACCGGCGCTCTATGTCATCCCCGCCGCTAGTGCCCTCCTCGTGGTCTGGACAAGGTCGTCCGTGCACACAACAGACTCTGTCTGGCTGCCCTGAGTGTAGCAGCTCGTCTGTAGCATCTAGTGGAGTACTCTCACGGCGACGCTTGGTGTTGGTCCCAAGACGGATACCTTGGTGTAGAGGGGGGGTGAATACACCAAGGTTTAAAAACTTTTCAACTAAAAACTCTTTTGAGAGAGCCTGCTGTGTTCGATCCAGCTGGATGGTAGCTTGATCGACACAGCTGGCTGTGTGAGTATGTGTACGGAAGTTGGTGGGTTTGGAAAGTCCGTCTGTTACTTCAAATATATTGCAAAGCTTTGTTTCTCTTTTCAGTTAGTCAGTTTATGCAGCTTGAGATGTATGCGTGAGAGGTTAGCAGAATGCATAAAACAAAGCAGTAAAGAACAAAGCAATTTTAACGTGGTTCGGAGTAACACCTCCTACGTCCACGACCAGATTCACTGGTAATTCACTACCACTTGGTTTCCAAGTACCAAGCAACTTCACAACTCTAACCTGAGTTGTGTTCCAACAGTTTACGGGCACTGTCAAGCCTACACTTCTCAGTTTGCGGGTACTGAGAAAACCTGACCACTCGAATTACACGCTTCGAGCAGGCGTACCTTGACCTAACCTTTCTGGGTTTGGGTTTGGGTATGGGTTTTCCAACTTTGAACGAGTTCTTACAATGAAGAACAAGGAGTATGATGAACTCGTTCAAACTAGGCTTAAGATATTTCTATTCTAATCTATTCTGCCTATGACTGAATATGTGAACAACTAAGAACACAGCTGACTGGCTGGGTGTTCTTAAAAGATTTGGTTTTGAAGATCGTTGTTCATTTTTTCTGTTTGCTCTTTTATTTCTTCAGTCGTCTCGCCGGTCTCTCTTCTTCAATGGTAAGGAGATATATATAGGTGGAGATTCAAACTAGCCATTGGAAGAGAGCCGTTTGAATCTTACCTACTCTCATTGACTTCTGGCCTTTTGCCTACGAAGTAGGTTTGCATCTGCAGAAGCTATTTCTTCTCTAATTTGACTGCGTCAGATAAAATCTTCTGACATCGGGATCTTGTCTTGGAGAAGGTCTTCGTCTTCGAGCTGCTAAGCGTTTCTGCTGTGTCTTCAGCGTCTTGGACTCTGCTGCGTCTCGACTCTGAGCTGTGTCTTAGACCTGTGTTGTATCATTAACCTGAGCTGTGTCTTCAACCTGAGCTGTGTCATTAACCTGAGCTGTCTTAGACCTGAGCTGTGTCATCGACACTAAGCTGGATCGTTTACACTGAGCTGGGTCTTTGACACTGAGCTGGGTTTCCGTCACTGAGCTGGGTCTTGATACTGCTGGGTCTTTGACTCTGCTTGGTCTGCTCTGCTGAGTCTGCTCTGCTGAGTCTGCTCTGCTAAATTCCTCAGTTGTGTCCGCTTAGCTGTGTCTTCTGCTGTCTTCAGCGACTCTACTAGTAAACTTAGAAACTCTATAAGCTCAAACAGGTGAGCTGAAAAATGCTTAGGCTTGTGCAATCATCTACTCGGTTGGGGTCAGCTGGGTTTTGGTATCAAATCAAAACTCTATTAATTTCCCAACAATTTCTCCCTTTTTGATGATGCCAAAACCTAACTGAGAAAAACAATTTACTTCCCCCTTAACAGGAAATCATAAAGAAATAAATATTCATAGCAAATAATCATTTTCAGAGCCTGGACAAAGAGTTATTGTCATTTGGGTGAGGTTGAGATCAAAAGCATTTTAGTTTTATTAATCCTCAAAGAAGATTACAAGAATTACAATATTAACAAACTGAAATTAGACAAAAACCTTTATAAACCCAGTTGGTTGGGTCTTCATTTCTGCTGCTGCTTCTTCTGTCTATCTTTTTTCTAGTTGCTCATCCGTTCTCAACATGTACCGGTTGAAGATTATCCGTTCCAGCTTCCTGTACTCTTCTTCATTATTTACCTTGGAAATTTTTCTCCTGATCGCCCATCTATTTACTTATGTGATAATTTGCGATTTGTCAGGAAGATGAGTTCCAGGTATCAGCGGAGGCTGGAGATGATACAGCTGGAGAACAGAGAACTGGATCTTCGCGGTCTTTGCGGCATTGAAGAATGCTTTAGCAGTCATCCTATCTTGATGAAAAAACTCATTAAGATGCATCTTGAAAGCAACATCTGGTGGCGTATTTGGGTATGCTCCCAGATAGTAGTAATCTTCAATGAACTCAAATTTTGTATGTTCCCAGTCGTCGTTTAACTCTTCTGGGATCCATTCATCCATTCTTCTCCAGTTCATTGGCATCTGAGACTTTTTCTACGATGCTCTGATGTTTGCTCTTTTCTTCTTTTGATTCTTTTCTTCTTTTGCTTCTTTTCTTCAGCATTGAGCAAGCTTTCTTTTTTCTTCTGCTGTTCTTGAAAGCTTTTCATCTCTTACTTTTGTTGATTTACAAAGTTGCAGAGCCATTGAGTATCATTTAATTGTTTTGGCGTGGCTCCGCTTGCTTTGGCAAGAGGAATGATCATTTTGCTCCATTTTCCTCTCCGTTCAGCTGGTTCTTCTGCTTCCAGCTCAGCAACAACTTCATCAATCTCAGACTGCAGCACTTGGATTTCATTTTCAGCTACAGCTTTCCTTTTGCCTGCCCTTGATGTTTTTCTCTTGTCATTATCTTCCCCCTTACCTTCCCCCTTTTTGGCATTATCAACAAGGGTGGAGGATAGGTTGACGACTGTCTCATTCAGCTGGGCCAGGGCTTTGTCAACATCAGCAATCTTGGTTGTGTTATCTGCTGTGACGAGGTTGAGCTGTGTTGTGCTGTTACTTCCAGCTTTGAACTGAGTGTCCAGCTCTTTGTAGAGGTTGAACAGCGTTTGAATGTCAGTTCTGTTGGAGAGCGTTTGCTTTTGGAGAGCTGCCATCTGGCTGGATAAGTCAGTAACGCTCTTTTCCAGTGGAGCTTGGTGTTTTGAAATGATCTCAGGGACTCTCTTCTCTAGATGAGTTGACTGATCAATGCGTTGAGAGACGAGAGATTGCTTGAGATCTTGACTGGTGCTTTCCTGTAGATTCTGGGCAAATCTGTGAACTTCATCAATGGACTGTCCATGACAATGGACTTGCCATTCAACAGTTGTGATGCGCAGAAGGGTGTCAACATTTGATTTGAGTCTATCCTGGAACAGGATTTCCTCAACTTGTTTGGCGATTTCGTCCTTCATTGCATCAGAAAACACATCAGGATCCGTCTGGATCCCGAATTCGACTTGGCTGGGTTTGTCTGCCTCGATCTCGACCAGTGAGCGAGTGTCATCGGTACTTGGACTTGGTGGGGCAGTTTCTGTGGGCTCAACTGTTGCGGTAGTTGGCTCATCTTCAATCACCATTACCTCAGCTGTGTCGGCAGGTGCAACTTCCTTGTCCGTCTCAACTGGAACAATCCAGCTGAGAGTGTGGAGATAAGAGTTGGCTCTTGCGATTACCTCCTCAGACGGCGGTATTTCATCTTGCTTAGCCTTCTGGATGAGAGTTTGGATCAGCTCGTCTTGATGCATGAAGGCATCCTGAAGACTTCCAAATCCAAAGATCTCTTGTAGAGCTGCTTCTTCATCTTTTAGCTTATTGAATGAGTAAAACTCCATAAGTTCCTCATTTGCATACCAAGTAGTCATCTTGATAGCAAGGTAAAATTTGAAGTCGCAGACGGCGACTAGTGCGGCGGGGAGTGAAGTGAGAGAAGGGTACTGTTGCAGTGCGCTCTTTACCCCTTGAAGCTTGAGGTCATCGAACCTCATGATAGTGGCAGCACGTGCAACGGCTCTGGGACTGAGGATTTCAAATTCCTCAGAAGGACTTGTAGATTCAGCTTGGTTTTCATCATCCAGCTGCAAAGGAGCGTCAGCTGGATGAGGTTCTTTGGGTGAGCTGGGATCAGAAGAGGGTTCAGCTTGGGTGTCAGCTGGCTGTGAAGGAGCTTCAGCCAGTTGAATATTTGCCTGCTCTTACAGGAGATAGTTCTTTTGTTGGAGAGCTGGGTGCTGAAATTTGGAGTTGAGCGGTTTCAGGTACCGAGCAAGTGGGTGGGGAATCTGAGAGATGTACCTGAGGATGAAGAGGAAGGAGAGGATAGTCTTGATGAGTGGTTCCAGCTGATGTGGGATTAGCTGGAGCGGGTTGTGAAGATGCTTGAAGAAATTGACGGAGGGGAATAGCATCCTCTGGGTCAGAACGGGAGACCACTATTTGTGGTTTTTCAGTTTCTCGTGAAGCAATCACGAACTCCCTTCCGTTGTCTGAGCTGGAGGAGGATTCCTGAGCTGTCTCCTCAGTGACTGGTCTCCACTCAGTTTTCTTCTTTTGGATTGGGGATGCTGTGGGAGTGGACTCAGATTCAGCTGGCTCATCAGCTGATTTCTCTGTTGCCTCCTTAGCTGGCTTGCTGGCTGCCTTGAATTTCAGCTTCTTTTTGGCAGGTGGAGATCCAGCTGGCTGTGTCTCCTCCGGTTACTTCCTTTTTCCTGTTTGAGAGGGAGAGGCAGTCTGCTGCTTTGCCTCTTGCACCTTCTTCTTCCCTTCAGGGGCTGCTTTCTTCAACAAGTCAGTGAGCTGACTTGGTTTCTCAAAAAGTATTATGGACACAGGAAATTCTTCTGTGTCATGCCACTTGATTTGCCTTCCGGTAGTGTAGCTTTCTATTATGCACGCCACTTTGGTGCATAGATATATTGTCTCCCTACAGCTGTACCGGGTGAAGCTGTCATCTTCAAAATGAATCTTTTTAGATTCTTTTTCCAATTTTCCCATGAAGTAGGAGAACCAATCCACAGGGTCATTCCTGAGGATGGCTATCATCGGTTTTAGCTTGGGTGTGTTGATCTCTCATTGAGATCCAGCGATACCGAGGATGCACTTCTGGGTGACATCCAGAAGTAGTCTGAACTTGGGCTTGAGCAGGAGCTTGGACATGCTCGCCCTGTAAGGTTCCAGTTTGAACAACATCTTATCCAGTTCGACCTGGATTTTTTCTCTGGTGTAATTTTCTGGGGAGTGGTCCCCAAGAGTCTTGAGGCCGAACAGCTTGTTCAACATCCGGTTGATGTTGATGTCGATATCCCACGGAGTTGTATGTCCAGTCTTCTCCTTGAGTTGCAGAGTGATGTTGGAGCGGAGACGTTCATCTCGGTTTGTCATCTCTAGGAAGAATTCTGCCACTTTCCGGCGGAAGATGTTCTTAGGTCTTGCAGTCGCCCATTGTAGCAGGCCGGCATTCTCGATGAGATCCAGCACCTCCTGGAACTCTGAGTTCTGGTAGTTCTTGAGAGTTAAACAATTCTCGAAATGAAGCTTTGACATCAAATTCTCAATCTGGCTTGCTCCTGGTGTCTTCTTCTTTGGGGCCATGATCTTCTTCTGTAGCAAGAGGTTAGAAAGACGAAGATACTAGGGGAGCGTATTTGCAAAGAGATAATTAAGAATCTGAGATATAAATTTCAGAGATAAGTATGAGCGATAGAAAATATGGCGAAGATTTGCATATTTTAGATGGATATATCAACTGTCCATTTTGATGGAAGGTTGAGATTTTGGCAAAAGAATTAAAGATCTGCGGCTGAGAGAGATTTGCGCAACACGTCACATGTCGTGCGTTTATAGAGTGTAGGTCACGCGCGCGTAAGGTAGTCGAACTGTTCTGACTTCTACCTCAGTTCTCCCGAGCTACAGTATTCTGCATGCTTTTCATTAAATGCGATGGGATTCGATGGGATGGATGGCTTACTGACTAATCCATTTAAGGAATGTCTGGGTATTTGAGTTAAATTCAAATATTTTTATCTTTAAATAGCATATTCTTCAGGAAAAAAAAATCTGCAAACCTGTCAGTTGATACCACTGCTGTGTTTTCTTTATGTTGAATGAGCTTTTCTTCAGTTTTATTATCCAGCTGAGCTTGATTCCCCCTCAGCTGGTTTCCTTTGTTAAACTGAATTGAAAAGATCCAACTGGGTTTGAATTCTTCTACCCTGATTTCCCATTAGCTTTTCATTATCCAGCTGAGTCTTGTTCCCCCTCAGCTGGATGAGGTTTCTTCATCTGCATCCTACTTCCTTTTATTAAGCGAAGTTTCTCAACATTGGCTCACTTCTTCTGATAAGGTCAGCTGTCCCAAATCCAGCTGATTCATCTGCTGCTTCTGAATTCTTTTCTTGAGACAAATGTACTCAGCAGGGAGACTGGCTGAGTTTTTAGTTTTGTATCCAGCTGTCTTTATTTCACAGCTGGTCCCAGTCAGCTAGCTGGGTTTCTTCATTTTTATCATCTTTTATCCTCTCTCCGGGAGGATGACTCAGCTGGGTTTCTCTTTGGATAGAGTTGCTTGTCGTGATGAACTTTCACGATATTCTTGTACCTTTCTTTGCTGTGTTTCAGCCTATTGATGTTCCGTACAAGCATAGCAACTTCTTCATGCAATTCTTCTCTGCTCAAATTTTTGTGCTCCTTGTTGGTCCTTCCAAGCTGAGCTGATTGAGCTTATCTTCTTGATTGTGCACTTAGAGTTGTCTCCTTTGCTTTAGAGGTCAGCTCTGTTTGAGACATCTGGCTGGATGATTCTCCGTTTGTGATCCCCAGATTAAATTCGTTGGCTTTCAGGATGGACAACAATTTTTCCGTCTCCATGCAGCCAAGATCAGTTCTGCTTTGGTGAACCACTGTGTGTACACCATTATGAGGATAGAGCTGCAAGAACTTTCAAGTTCTTATCTCGAACTGGATATTTTCTAGTTCGGATCGTCTCGATCTTCGATGACGAGGTTGGAGAATCTGAGCTCCATTTGATCAATGGACTCGTAAGGTAGTTGCTTGATGTTGTCGAACTTCTGGCATGCAACTGAGAATTAGTTTTCTTGAATTTCCTCTGAGCCTTCACACAGCTTGGCTAGAGTGTCCCACATCCCCTTAGCTATCTCGCAGTTGATGATCTTGCTGAGATAAGCGTCCGTCACCGTTGAGGAGATGACGTTGCGAGCGTAGCTGTCCAAACCAACTTATCTTCTTTCTTATGGAGAGTACTCCCTTTTGGCTTCACAACTTGCCGAAGTACTGGTTCAGCTCCAGGTGTGGTTTCTGCTTCTCTTTCTGACTTCATGATGATGATGGGTCCGTTAGTGATAACATCCCACATCATGTCGTATTGTGCGCTCAGATAGCTTTTGAGTCGGAACTTCCAGATTTGATAATCATCGACAAAGAATGTCGGAAGATTCCTGCACAAGGAAGATTCCATGACAGTATGCAATATAATAATTTTTTTTAAAAAGATTTTGAAACTTTGAAGGATCTGTTCAGGTGACCACTATCAGCAAAGAAGCTGACTTGACACAGATACAATGATCGTTTGAACCACTGCTCTGATACCAATTGTTGGTCCAAGACGGATACCTTGGTGTAGAGGGGGGTCAATACACCAAGGTTTAAAAACTTTTCCAATTAAAAACTCTTTCGAGAGAGCCTGCTGTGTTCGATCCAGCTGGATGGTAGCTTGATCGACACAGTTGGCTGTGTGAGTATGTGTGCGGAAGTTGGTGGGTTTGGAAAGTCCGTCTGTTACTTCAAATATATTGCAAAGCTTTGTTTCTCTTTTCAGTTAGTCAGTTTATGCAGCTTGAGATGTATGCGTGAGAGGTTAGCAGAATGCATAAAACAAAGCAGTAAAGAACAAAGCAATTTTAACGTGGTTCGGAGTAACACCTCCTACGTCCACGACCAGATTCACTGGTAATTCACTACCACTTGGTTTCCATGTACCAAGCAACTTCACAACTCTAACCTGAGTTGTGTTCCAACAGTTTACGGGCACTGTCAAGCCTACACTTCTCAATTTGCGGGTACTGAGAAAACCTGACCACTCGAATTACACGCTTCGAGCAGGCGTACCTTGACCTAACCTTTCTGGGTTTGGGTTTGGGTATGGGTTTTCCAACTTTGAACGAGTTCTTACAATGAAGAACAAGGAGTATGATGAACTCGTTCAAACTAGGCTTAAGATATTTCTATTCTAATCTATTCTGCCTATGACTGAATATGTGAACAACTAAGAACACAGCTGACTGGCTGGGTGTTCTTGAAAGATTTGACTTTGAAGATCGTTGTTCATTTTTTCTGTTTGCTCTTTTATTTCTTCAGTCGTCTCGCCAGTCTCTCTTCTTCAATGGTAAGGAGATATATATAGGTGGAGATTCAAACTAGCCGTTGGAAGAGAGCCGTTTGAATCTTACCTACTCTCATTGACTTCTGGCCTTTTGCCTACGAAGTAGGTCTGCATCTGCAGAAGCTATTTCTTCTCTAATTTGATTGTGTCAGATAAAATCTTCTGACATCGGTATCTTGTCTTGGAGAAGGTCTTCGTCTTCGAGCTGCTAAGCGTTTCTGCTGTGTCTTCAGCGTCTTGGACTCTGCTGCGTCTCGACTCTGAGCTGTGTCTTAGACCTGTGATGTATCATTAACCTGAGCTGTGTCTTCAACCTGAGCTGTGTCATTAACCTGAGCTGTCTTAGACCTGAGCTGTGTCATCGACACTGAGCTGGGTCTTTGACACTGAGCTGGGTCTTTGACACTAAGCTGAGTTTCCGTCACTGAGCTGGGTCTTGATACTGCTGGGTCTTTGACTCTGCTTGGTCTGCTCTGCTGAATTCCTCAGCTGTGTCCGCTTAGCTGTGTCTTCTGCTGTCTCAACGACTCTACCTGTAAACTTAGAAACTCTATAAGCTCAAACAGGTGAGCTGAAAAACGCTTAGGCTTGTGCAATCATCTACTCGGTTGGGGTCAGCTGGGTTTTGGTATCAAATCAAAACTCTATTAATTTTCCCAACACTTGGGCATTGGTCGCCTCGCCTCAGAAGTCAGCACATTTCCCACCATACTCTTCAATTTCCCCATCACCTTTGACTTTCCTTTCGGGTCCTTCCTTGTTGCAATTCGTACATGAGGCTTGTATCTCACATCAAACTCCTCTCCATTGTCAAAGCTCATCATGTAGCACATGTCTAGCTCTTCAACAATAGGTTCCAACGAGGGATATACTACAAGCTGCAAAAAATAATAAAAATATAATATTAGATCTTCAACATTGAATCATATAATCAAATTTTAAAAATATAATTAATAAATTGTACCCGTGGATTGTCTAAGAAACGACTAAAATCAACCATCTTCATCTGTCTTGTGCTCCACCTCAAACATCGGTGCAATCTGACTTGTGGGTCTCGAAATCCACACGTCTCCTAGTGTTGGAATAGCCTCATACGACCAAATCTGCAAAGCCCAAACTGGACTGTAGAAGTGGTAATCTCTTTCTGCTTGATTAGGGCGTATCGCCATGTTGTCTATATAGTAACACAACGTACCATAAGTGTACGAGCCCCATGGAAAACTATCCCAAGTCTCAAAGTCTTCAACTAATGTCCATGCCCAATCCTCTATCTCGGGATCGTCTCGACATAAGAGAAAGAGATAGTAAACTAACAAGTTAGTCGCCTTCAAATAGTTTTCAACGTTTCTGCCCAACTCTTTGCTTTTGAATTTCCTACGCAACTCACTTACTTTTGTAGGTTCGCCTTTAAAATATGTGTAGTAAATGCTGCCGCTAGGAATTTGATGACTTGAGTGTGGATCAAAGTCAGAGAGTCCGAAGTGAAGTCCAGTGATGAGGGCATAATCCTTCGCCGTAAAACGAATGGTCTCTCCACCAATCTGAAACCAACTCTCGATCTGAGGTATATCATCACCCTTCAACTGTCGGGCTAGAACGTGATGTAGGGCATTACTTGCACTGTGATTTCTTCTCACGTCAATCAAGCGCCCCACAATGCCGAATTTAAATATCTCCAATGCTTCATTACCGCCAACTTCATATAAAATCTTTGTAACCTCTCGGAATATTTCAACCCGTATGTAAAGATTGATTCCACGAGTGACATAGAGCAATGTAGGTCTCTTCCAAGAACAATTAACCTAGAAAATCAAAGTACAAAACATTAGGATCATCATCATGTATTGGAACCAACCAAAGCAACAAAACACAAGAAATTGGAGAGGGGTCTGTCGTTCCCACGATCGAAGGGCACGATCGTGCTCACGATCGAAGCTGCGATCGTGGGCACGGTGGTCACAACCATCGTGGGCAGGTCGCCCCCACGATCGTGGGTACGATTGCACCCCACGACCGTGGTCCCTTGATCGTCGGCTCGATGGAGTCGTCTTCCTCATCTCCATCGTGCCCATATGAACTCAAGAACACACTCAACCAACAATGTCGAACTATATACATCCAACCAACATAAATTTCGAACTAAACACCCAAGAATTTCGAACTATATACACAAGAACTATACACCCATCCAACAATATCGAGCTAAACATGATCCTCAAACACATTTGTAACACATAAACACGCATTTGACAGAGAATTTCAACAAAAAATTCAAATTAGGGTTGAATTTAGGGCACTAACCGGCGGTTGAGGAATTTCAAAATCCTCCTCGTCGGAGTCCGACGACGACGGCGCTAGTTGCCTCTCGTTTCTCCGGTTGCTCATTTATGCGGACACGACGAAGCGAAGATTGTGGGTAGGAGATGGTGGCTGTCGTGAGATCGGTTTCGTGAGAGAGAGAGGCGGTCGATCGAAGGGAGAGAGAGAAAAAGATGTGGGGTAGTGGGGTTGGGGGGGACCGCAAGTTTGACTCAAATGGGGGGACCAATTTTAATTTTTTTTTTTGCTTTTTAGTTGTATGAGGTGGGATTATTTTAGTCTTTTAACACTTTTTGGTATATAAAAGATCTAGTATTATAGATAGGATAGATAACTTCTCTCTCTCTTTTATTATGTGGTATTAAAAAAGATATCCCTCATAAATTAATTTCATTTTCAAATCTAGACTAGGCCCACTGTTATAGTATAGGGTAATTCTGTTGGCAACTATAATTTGTGGATAATTAATACTCGACTAAAAATATTGACACTAACTTTTTTTTTTTTTAAATTTCCACGTCAATTGAAAACAACATAACTTAGATTAACTCTACTAGAAAAATTTCGATTGCCGGCGTAAATATCCGGTATAGAAATCATGGACCTGATCTAGATCTGAAAATGAAATTAAAAATATTGAATATTAATATGCCAATATTGAAAGTGTAGTATCTTTCTAAAATATCTGTGACTTTATCCTACATATTCTACGAATTAAAAAAGAAACAAAAATTAGCAGCCATATTGAAAGTGATAGAACGTGTTGAGTAGTAGAGGATGATCGAATTTACAATTTGTCTTATGATATAAAAATATAGGTTAAGAATTCTTGTATGAACATTTTCCTGCGTACGAACTAAAAATCAATCTGAACTCTTTAATAGGGCGATCTGAACGGTTAATAATTGTCTTAATAGATAGAAAAATCGGTAGTATTATCATAAATTAAAATTGGTTTAGAGTAGTTCCTTTTTTTTTATCTTTGTATGTATAAATTTATATGCACATTTATAATGTTTTAAAAAAAATGTTCCTCCACCTTTTAAATTGATGGCTTTTCCGCTGAAAAGATATGGGCAAAAAAGAAAGTGTACCCAAAGTAGCCAATAAGAGTAAATTGGAGAATATACCATTTCTCTTTTCTTCCTGCCAAGCGTGTGTACTGTGTGTATATTTATAGATTTATCAGAGAAATTTCAAATATCATAATAGTCTAAAAATTAAATCATCATTGAACTTTTGTCCATTCCAGTAATTTATCTAAACCTAATTAAAAAGAAAATGAAGAGTAAGCAAGAAAAAGAAGAGAAGAAATTCAAGATTTGGGCTTGATTCTTTGACCCTTTTTTGTGAATTTTATCTGCTAATGCTGATCTAATCAGCAAAAACGCCACACACACACACACATATATATATATATATATATATATTATGAAGGTGCTAAGTATAAATGGTTGTGCGACAGACGGCAATTGTGTGGCTGCTCACGAGTCGGCTGTCGGTTTGATTTATTACTTTTTTTTTAAATATAATATGATTAACTTGCAACCGCTATCCGACATGCGTATTGAACAAATCGCGTTCATGTATAATTGTTTGTATTTTTGCAAGAAAAGAGTTAACCATACTTAAAAAATTAATAAAATGCGACAGACTCCACTTATAAAATATTAACGAATTTGTTTTTATTACTGTTGTTATTATTATTGCTATAAAATTAGGGAAAAAGTTTATAGAAAGCTAAGCCCATCCCTTATCTTTCTTTCATGTACTATACCACCTCAAAATGTGGTGGAGTAACTATTAGATGAATTTTCTTTTTCTAAATCAAAACTCAACATTTTGATCCATCTCACAGAAAGGAAGTTAAATCGAAGCCTTTCAATGAGCGGGTTTCGACTAAAAAAATCACGAGTCCAAATTTTATCATTACTAATATTGCACATGTACGTTGCACGGTATAATCTATGCCTATTATAAAATAGTCTTATTTACAAAATTTGATTTGCCTATTATACCCATATTATAGTTTTTTTTTAATTACTATCTATTATCATATGATTATTTTATGTTTGACATATATATTATTAAAATCTATCAATATTACCTGCATCGTAGGTAACACTATACTAGTACATTATAAAAGTATGTAATATTAAATAATCAAATCACACGAATAAGAAGTTTATGTAATAATAATTATTTAGATCGAATACGCTTCACAACATTTATGTACTTTGTGGAGTAATGCACTAGTAAAGCCCACCCGAAATACATCTAGGGAGGCGTTTGGTTGGACAGACTACACTGTACTTAGTCTTGTGAAAGGCTTTTGATACATATGGTATTTCTTTATTATTTATAATATTTATATTTAATTGATTATTAATTATTGTGAAGGGGTATTGCAATGTTTATTATTGGCCGGTAGTTTCGAGTGTGAGCCTACTAGGACGCGTCTATGTTTTATTATTCCTATAAATATGATTGTATTCTAAGGTTCTAATCAATTAATGAAATATGAATTAGTATCCACTTGAAAGTCGAGAGAAAAGGAGTAGGCACAAGGTCGAAATTGTGCGACGATACGATTCTTGAAGCAAGGTCGTATCTGTATTTGATTAGATGGACTCGACTCCATATTTAATTTTATAATATTGCTACGTAGGATTAATTTTGCTCAATCTTAGCTTTTATATAATTTTTCCAGTCTTGCTTTAATAGTCGGCCTAGCATTTTTCCACTCGTCAGTCGTCACGCAAAAAAGTTTAAAATTTCATAGTGGTATTTGTAATTAATGAAACCTCATAATACGTTGAACCCAATCCAACTAGCAATTTCTTTCTATCTTTTTCTTTTGGGGCGCTAGGGATAACTTTGCCCGTAGTCAACGAGTATAGAATGGGTTTGGAATTAATGATATCTGCAAACTAAATGACAACAACTATTATTTTTCATCTAATTTGTTTGCCTATGAAATTGCCATGAAATTTGCCAAACCATGACATAAGGTCTTCAAGGGGAGACATTTCTCTCTTCTCGAAGTTTGAAATTTTAAAAGGGAAAAAAGACAAACAGAAAAGACTTTACTTATGATCTATGACTATTAAATCACCACAAATTAAAGAATGAGTGAACAACTTTTTGGCCTATTTTCGGATTCTAACTTCTTTAATTTCTCATGGTTCCCCCCTCCCCCCCAAAAAAAAAAACTTAAAATTTGTCCACAATTTTCAATGTATGTTATATTTTGGTATATCACAAAACAAAAAAATTATGACGAAGATAATCCACAAATTGGATAAACATAAACTCTGTTCTTGTGCAATAGTCTGCAAACCACACATGAGAGTTAAAAATTCTTTTTGAAAAATGAAGTGCGATATACTCATATATCACAAAAATCTCTACTCTGCGATTTAATATAACCGATCATATACACCGCCGTAGTCATCTAGACATGTACATTTTCCTCATCCACCTTCCAAAGTCTATATTTTTATAGTATCTATCTATATATAAAAATTGGTTAGCCCTTTTGGCACTTGGTGCAATACAAGTGCATTTATGTTTAGAGTAGAAAGCTTGAAAATTTCAATGTGAAAATAACCAATCGTACTAATTGGGCATTCTATTTTAAGTCCATCGATAGTGGCATCACCATCACTATGGATGATTTTTAGGGCTTTTTCTTGTAAGAAAGTAAGATAGAATTGTATGACTTTTTTATGTTTCTTTTAGACCAACTGTTGCTTCTTCTATTTATTTTTATTTTTTTTAAATCTAGGAAAAGTTTATAGTGTAATTTATCGCTAAAATTGCTCTGCAAAAATTATTTATTATCGTAGTCTGGTTTTCAAGTCCATTCATTTATTAGGTCGAGTCTCATCCATCAAATAAGTACAAATCTTAAGTTTTTTTCCAATTTCTGCCCCCACCCCCACCACCCGACCTCAGTTCTACTTTTCCTTTATCTTTGCTCCCTTTCTGGTTAAATAGGTCGGTATCAAAATAAATTGTCATTTTCAATAATTAATCAAATTTATAATTTGGTGTTTTTATTTATAATAATATTAATTATGTATCGAGTATATTAGTATTATACTCCTTTGACTTGGGCTAGGCAGTCCGGCTAGAGTCTAGACAGCTCCATTCATATTTTTTTTATATATATAATTTTTTTTTATAAAACATTATAGCGAGAGATTTGTTATATTCCTTAATTGAGTTTATTTATATAATTTGAATTTTGACAACATTGATATTAAAAAATAATGTAAAGGCAAAGATAAAGAACTATATATATCAAAATATCAAGATATGATAAATTGTTTAAACGTTGTTGTTCTTTAGCGGATTTTGCTTAAGCTTTCTCAAATTTGTGTTTGGAACTTTGACTTTCCATCTTTGAATATTAGAGATTAGGAGGAACGAGGATTTATAATTTATAATATGGTATCTCCGATTTTTTTTTTTTTAAATTGTTAAAAAAAATTGTCGTGAACTTAACATCATAAGCAATAGACTCAGTCCAACAGCTAATTAAAGTTAGATTGTTGGTACTAAATATTGTATTAATCAATCACATATACAGTATTTGTATAACCTCACTCAAATTACTTTCTGAAAGGAATGAGAAAAACAAAAATGTCAATTATTAACAAAAGAAAAAAAATAGAGAATACTGAAAGTTAATGTTACATGGAATATCAATCGTACTAGCATTATTACGCAAGAATGTACTATTGACCAACTTACAAAAGTAGGAGCCAATTATGATTTCTTATTATCATTATTTTTCAAGTGGTATAGAGGTAGAGTTAGAGTTCAATTATCTGGTGTAAAAACAGCAGTAGAGTCACGAAGCAGATCTAGAATTAATTAACAACACAATTATTGCTTATATATAACCCATCATGAAATCACACCTAACGAATAAAATTTGAAAGTAATCTCTTACCAGTCGAGATATCTAACACATAATACAATCCACTTTGCCTCCTTATTAACTGGCTTATTTCCTAATTTGCACAAGTTTTTTAATGAAAGAATGACGTTTCAAAATGTGTCGAAAATAATTTTTTTTTAATCTTTAGATCATGATGCACATATATATTATATATTCATAAAAACTAGTGATAAAGGTTACAATGGATTAAGACATGAGTCATGAGAGACGGCATAGATCATATTTGGTGGCATATTTATAATATTAGCTGGTGTTTGGTTGTGTTTGGATCCAGATTTCGACCCATTGGACGTCTTGACACAAGACTCTCCTTTGTGTATTTATACCTATACTATTTTATTTTCGAAATATTGACTCAGTTACACAAATTTACTTTATCTAATTTAGACAAGAGAGCACCAAAAAAAAATGAAACTTTATTGCAGAAAATTACCTAATCTTCCATGCTTATTCAATTATAAACACACAGATAACATAAGAGGGTTTAGCTTAGCAACTCTAATTATGACTGGTAAAAAGCTAATTAGAAAGACCAAAATTTAGTTGAGGTTGGTTTACTAGCATTGATATTACACACATTCACTTTTTCAGCATGCTCTAAACTATAAACTAACAAAATCATAAACAACGCAAAACAAAAAAAAAAGAAAAAAAAATACATTCTAATTAGTACATTGAGATTAATGTCAAAAACCTAATAATTAAATTGTACCCAAATGATTAAATTAACCCATTCTTTCTCAAATATGAACATGATAACTTCTTTGATAATATTTCCTCGAAAAAAAATAATATTTCTTAGAAGAGAATTTATTCTTGTAAATTATAATGCATGTAGGAAAAATATGAACTTATATGAAATAAGGAATTTTCTCTCTTTTGCGTTAAATGTGCAAAACAAATGTGAAAGATTTTGTACTCATATAACTTAATTACAAGTAATTAAGTAAATAAAAATAATATTTTTTTAGATCACAATCACACATCCTATATCTTATATATCTTGCTTTGGGTTGCATTGCATCTCCATATAGTTTTGTCTCTTTTTGTTACCCAATTTGAGCAATCTTAAAAATTATATTTATTGCTTCCAATGTATGCTTTTGATGCAAGATCTAGTTGTACTAGTCAACATTCCCTTTGATTTACGCCACAAACACCATGATTCCATTTCCATGCCCCCTTGTCAATTTACATCATAGTAAATCGTGGAATTGTTATTGTAAGTGTCGATCAATAGATGCTACATCAAATGAATTATACTGAAAATAACATAATATCAATTATCTATTTATACTTATATTTGTACATATGAGTTTGCATTTTCTTCCTCTACTCCGACAGTCTGGAGTAAAAGTGTTTTTGCTGTTTGGGTTTATTTCATTATATTTATATTTATATCTGCGGATATTATTTTTTATTGAATAAAATACTTTCTTTCCTTTCCCTAAAAGAAAAAGAAAAAAAAAACGATTTTGATGAGTTAGCAAAATGGTTCTACAAATCGGGCTTGGCCCATTTTGAAGCTTAAAAAGGATTTTATTGGTTAAATTAATTGGATTATTACTCAAAGCCCAAATCAGCTCCGAAGTTGGGTTTTCAAGGGCTGTGGCCCAAGATGAAGTTTTCTTCATAAGTTCTTTATTCTTTTAAATGATGAATGGATATGACAATTCGCAAAACTTTTATATGGGTAAAAACCATTTTTTGAGGAGAGTAATTCTTATTTTGTAATTAATTCATTTTAATTAAAGCTTAACTAATTTTAAATAGAAATTAATAAATCTTAATTGGAGATTAATAAATTCTAAAAGGGATTCATAAACTGTAATTAAGGATTAATAAAATTTAGTTGGGGATTAATAAATTCTAATTACCTCTTAATTATCCCTAATTACTCATAACTGCCCTCCTTAATCCCCTAATTAAACCTTACTTTTTAATACACATTTTTTTTAAATAAATTTTCTCGAGAATACCCAAAGGCCTTTGAACTAGGCATTCCTTGTGTTTCTTGGTTGGGAAAAGAAGAAAAAAAAAATAAAAAATTTTCATTTTTTTATTTAAATATTTTATTTTGAAGGAATAACAAAGTAGTGTTAGACTTAGATACCTATGATGATACATTAAGGCCGGCCGAAGGCATACAAAATTTAATTCCTTCATTTAATTAATGCATTATTTATGTAGTGATGTTGTTATATTGTACACAATCAATATACGCAATAAATCAGATAACACACAATTAAGATAAATGGAAAAAAAGAGTCCTAATCCACAAAAGGGGACCATCACCATGGTTCAATTCCTTGCATTGTATGCAGTTGGTGCCAAAAATTAAAAGGCTCTCTAAACAAACTTTAACAACTCTTTTATTCCACATTCAAATCACAATCATTATTCTCTAGCCCCTTTTACTTCAAAATTTAACCATATTATATTAAACAAAATTAAATTCTTAGTATTATTCCCCCTCCACCAACTCACCCTCAATTCTTTCAATAATTACCCCAAAAATCCTTTTCCCCAAGGGTAAACTCGTCTTTCTGTACCTAGTAGCTTTAAATGAGAGGCGGTAGCGTTTTATGAGTCGTGAGCTGTGGGTCAGCAAATATAGCCGTTACACTACCAGCTATTTGAAAAAAGTTGAAGAACAAATCTTTTAAAAATTCCGAAACGACCGTTAAGTTCTCTTATCTTCAATTCTCCACCTCATAAAATCACTCTGTTTTTCGCCTACTGAGAGTTGCAGATTTTTCAAATGGCAAACGATTTCGTGTTCACAGAGGAAGAAATGGCGGTAGACGAAGGCCTCGGCTACCCGAAAGCCTTCGCCAAGCTGTGTCGAGATCGGAGCTTCGGGCCCTTCAGCCATGGCCCGCCGTACGCCTTCACGCCGTATGCTTTGGTTCAGCAAGAGGTAATGTATTGCTTGGAATGAAATTATCGATTAATTCCACTCGAAATTAAGAAACGCTGTCGTTTTGTGATTATTATGATCGTTGTTGGTTTGAGGAACTGTATTGGGGATTATGTTTCTTATGATTGAAGGAAAAAAAATTGTGCATATTGTCGTATTATTGGTTCAATTCTATCGAGTTTTTGTTTGCTGTGTGTTTTTCTCTTTAAATTCTTGATTTTACAACATGAACGTACGAGTATTATGTAAGAACAGGGAAGGGTTTCATTAAAAAAACTGTGTTTTTTCAGGCCTTAAAAATAAAAGGTGGATGTGGAGGTGAAAATTGCTTAGGGCTTTTACATTAGTAACTATTCTTGAAATTCAGTGACTATAGAATGAATTGGAGCTTTGAACTCTGCGAATGCGAATGAGTTTAAACTGCAATTTATTCTTTGGAAATTATCTACTATTCTTTATTTAAGCTCGAATTCTTTAAATTCTAATTTTGAGTGGAAATTTGTGCTGTTTGTTAGACCTCTTTCACTAGCCAAATGTTCAGTCATAAGTTTACAAGGACTTATTTTCTTTTATGTATTTTGGGGATGCAGGAAGCAAGAGCAAAGGAATTGGATGAGATGTTTCCGTTGATTGATCCGAAAGCAAAACCTACGACGAAGCCTAAGATCTTCTTGAGTCTCCTATGGAAACAGCTCAATCATCTTGGGTAATGCTATGACTGCAGTTGTTCCATATCATGTCTTTATATTTTCTTGAAGCACCAAATTTATCGAGTTTCTTGTTATTTATCACTATCCTAATATCTTCAGGAATGCTGGTTTCGACCCAGAAATGATCCGTGTAGATCCGTATGGCAATGTTCTGTACTATCATGCTGATGCTGCTTCCCCTCTTGCATGGGAGATTGATCATTGGTTTCCTTGCTCAAGTAAATTTCTTTTTATTTATACCTATTTTAGATTGTAGAATTAGGATCAGTTTAGATGTAAGGATTCTAAAACTGTGATACTGCTAAAAATGTAGGAGGAGGATTGACTGTTCCAAGCAACCTCAGAATATTGCAATGGCAAGTCTGCAGAAGAAAACATAACAAGCTAGAATTTCTGATTCCTTGGTGGGATTTGCAAGTAGGCATATCCATTAACCAGTTCTTGTCTATCTTCGCCTCGTCTAACTCAGATTTCAAGTCAGTAGTAGTGCATTAGTTCTAGTAATGTTATCATAAGGAAGCTAAAACCCGGTGATGATTTTTACTAGGTTTGTTGTTTTGTATTACAGGCGCAGGGCGTTTTCATGGTTGTTTTCTGAAGGTGAATGTGAGGAACTGAATGATTCACAGACAGTTGAATCTCACACTTTCCCCCAACATTTCTTAGAATCAGAAGGTAGATTAGGCCTGGCTCCAGCTGCAGTTGTTCAAACCCGACGAGAATCTTTCGATGCTCCGTTGAAATCACTGGATTTCAACAGAAGGCCTAGATCCAACACTCCTATAGTAGGTTAGTTTTAATGAATTAGTAAATTGAGCATCATCAACCATTGTATTCCTCTTTTAACTTTTGTATTTGATTGCAGCAGCTGTAAAGAAAGGCAAACTACTTTCTAAAGAAAATGAAAGCGCGTTGATGGTGACCAACCCGTACCAAGCCATTGTCATGGCGAGAGATTCTTTAAAACAGAGAGAAGAGGCATCAAAGATGCAAACAGAAATACATAGATTAGATAATGAAGTGTGTGAATTGCAGCAAAAGACTGAGGAAGATAAACTCTCTATTCAAGAACTGGAGTTGGTGCTGATCAAGAAAAGAAGGAGGGCAGAAAAGTGTCGAAGGCTGGCAGAGTCGCAATGCTCCTACAGGACAATGCTGGAGAAGATGATTAGAGACGCCATGCACCAGTAAGATCAAAAACCAAACTGTGTCCATGTGAAAGCATATTAATCAACTTCTTTAACTCGATTGGTTCGTTTTATTTTCTTCTTGCAGAAGTGTTGTCTATAAGGAACAAGTGAGGCTGAATCAAGCGGCAGCTAGTGCTCTTTTGGCTAGACTTGAAGCTCAGAAATCAATTTGTGATTCTGCTGAGAGGGAACTTCATAGGAAGTATAAACAGAGAGACGAGCTGGAGAAACAGATAAGACCCGAATGGGAGCAGGCGAGGAAAAGATCGAGAATGGATGATAACATTGAAGAGAATGATGACAACATTCCTCTGTGTTTGCCAGGAAATGAGCCTGAAATGCCGCAAGAAATGGAAGAGAATGATACTTTACGTGCAGAAACTCCAAAGAACACTCTTTTGTGTTTGCCCGACATCAAGTCTGCTGCTCATTCACACAAGGAACTGAGGAAGTTCCTGGAAGAGGAACAGAGAGCTTCAATGCCAAATGAGGAAGGAGAGGAGGAAGAAGAAATTGAAGGTGAGAAAGAAACTACTAAAATTAAAATCTTGAAGCCTGATCTAGATAAAACTAGAGACGATGTTGCTGGAGAGAATGGGTACATAGTTGAAGAAAGGCTTGAAAAGTTGGAGATTGAAGATGGAGGTAAAGTGTACAATATTCAGTTCCCATTTCCCCATGAACCCGAGGAAGAGGAGGACGAAGAAAGCAGAAGGCGACGTGGGAAAGGAAATATAGAGAAATGGATGCAATTTCTGCTTGAAAACACGGACGAGGATACAGAAGTAAACACACAAGTCTGCAAAGGAAAAGAAGCCACCAGGACAGATGATTTAATCGAGAAGATGAACATGATATATCCCCACAGAGATATCAAAGATTCAAGTGCTCAGAAAACACAATGCACAGAGACTGCAAAACTGGTTGAAGAACAGATAAATGATCAGCAAGTCGCCTCGGATATAAATGACGAGAACACAGAAGGGATTGCTGTAATGAAAGCCAAGAAGTCATTCTCATATAGGGATAAAGAGAATGACAAAAGTATGGCAAATATGAATACTCCCTTCAAGAACCCCCCTTACAGAATTGTGCCACAGAAAATGACAGCAAAGGAGTTGGTTTCAGCTGGTAAAGGAGCAGGAAGAATGAGTAGCCCTGATGAGAAAGTTAGAAGAGAGAAAATGGGGAAGGAGAGAGAACTTGAAAGGTCAGAGAGTGCCCGGGCGTTTCGACGTATACCTTCTTCTCCCTCCCTTATATTGGAAGGCATGAAAAAGAGAGTGGACTGCATAGGAAGAAAGCCCTTGGTACTTGATGATAATGATGAAGATGAGAAACTTGCAGCCAGAAACAGCTTTATCAGATCATCCATCAAAACAATTAAGAAAGCAGTGAGGATATAGGTGTTGTGTATGTGGTAGGTTATATGAGTGTTATTTGTTGAGAGGCAAACTCTCCTGAGTCCTGACAAAATAATGGTGATCTTTTCTTTTCTTTTCTTTTATTTTTTTCATTCATTGGCTTGTTTGCTATATTGGTTTGTGAAAATATGTGTATCAGTGTATGTAATAACAGCTTGTTGTTTGGTATATTTTATCCAGTTTCCACCATTAAGTTCAAAGGCAACAAGAAGTTGTGTTCTTGATTCCACAAATTTGTACTTTTATGTGTATTTCTTGAAGTATAACATATTCAACAAGATGGTGCAAGATGTATAAAGTGAAATCTGTCTGTGTATATCATGTGATTCTGGTGGCACTACAAGATATTTTACAGAAATGACTACTGGAATTCAAAGGAAGATAGAAATCCTTCACAAGAGATTATTTCAACATCTTCCATATCTACATGTATCTCGCTTCATAGTTCTACAGATACAAATATACAAGCTGAGCATTTGAATCCACTTACAGAATTTAGCATCTTCGTGTGTTCGACTTCTTTTCTTGACCTCGTATGGCTAGTATTTCTGTTCGCGTCTTTTCACCAGTGTATTAAGAGGCAGACGAATCTGAAAGTGCCCGAATCAAGGGTTTTATGCTTTTACTTGCACTCAGTATCAGTTAATTCAAGAATGTCCCCAATATCCCTCATCTCCACAAGAGCAGCTCCCATCCTTGAAATGGTGGAAATTCTCAGTATCTCGAACAGAAATCTCTCTCCGGACAGCCTTGGTGATGAACTTCATTGTGTTATGGCAGCTCTCACACATGTAGAGATTTTTGGTTACCCAAATAGGCATCCCAGGAGAAGTGTTTATGAGCCCGAACGCAACAGCCATCCTCTCGCTATGGCCACAGAAAACGTCAGCTTTTGAAGCTTCGACTTCATTTACAAAACTTCTTTCTGGATCACTATGGCCTGCTGCCTTCATTTTCTCATAAATTCCTTGCAGAATACCTGTTATCTCTCTTATTTGGGGGTGGGAACTGTCACCACTGAGGAATGCATGGACTGTTCCTTTCACCTCTACCCAACTGCAACCGGGATCAATGGTGAGCCCCATCTCTCTCATTGTTTTCCTTAATTTAGCAACTTCGTTCCACTTACCACTGTCGGAATACAAATCACATAACATAATATAATATCCAACGCTGCGGTTATCCATCCCAAAGATATGCTTAGCAGCTATCTCACCAAGTTCGACTCGTTTGTGAATCCTACACGCATTTAACAAGGCTCCCCATATAGCTTGATCTGGTGTCATGGGCATTTTCTCAATGAACTTATATGCGTTGTCCAGCTTTCCAGCACGGCCCAGCAAATCCACTACACAAGCATAATGCTTCATATTTGGAGTGACAAAATACTGAGTTTCCATGCTGTAGAAATACTGCATCCCTTCCCTTACCATCCCTGACCGACTACAAGCACATAATAGCGCAATAAATGTGATCTTGTCCGGCTTTACTTCTGATTCTATCATTTTGTTAAATAACTCGATGGCGAGTGCACCTTCACCCCTCTCAGCATGACCAGTCAGCAAAGTGTTCCAAGAAGCAACATCCCGTTTCTGTGTCTTAAACTGGTTTCTTGCAGGCACCATCCTCCCGCAACGGACATACATGTCGAGGAGTGCATTGGGTAGAAAACCCTCGAATGCTAATCCACTCCTCAACACGTGTGCATGGATTTCCTTGCCACACATCAATGCTCCTATCCTAGCACACGCAGAAAGCACCGAGAGCAAGGTTACTTCATTCGGCTCTTGACTTATTTTCATCTGCCGAAAATAAATCAATGCTTCAAAGCTTCTGTTATTGATCCGAAGCCCGAGTATAATCGATGTCCAAGATACTACATTTTTATCAGGAATCTGATGAAAGACTTCTATAGCTTTATCAACGCATTTACACTTGGAATAAAAGTCGATTAAAACATTAGCAACCATAAGATAACCGATAAGTCCTGTCTTTTTCGCCAAATCATGAAGCTTAATTCCCATATCTAGACGACCAAGGGAAGCACAGGCAGATAAAACACCGGCAATAGTGATCTCATCGGGGGAAACACCTTCAAGCTCCATCAGTTTATAAGTCTTGATAGCCTTGCTGGCAAAACCATTGTTGTTATAACCCGTAATCATTGATGTCCAAGATACCACATTTTTACACTCAATTCTATTAAAAACCTTTTCTGCCTCACTCAGCCTCCCAAAACTCGAATGCATCTGAATCAACGAGTTACCTACCGAGTCATCATCACCAAACTCCATCTTTGCAACGTATCCATGAACCGCCTTCCCAAGCCTCTCGTCACCAAAGACCTCACATGCTGAAATCACACTAGTCATGGTCATCAAGTCCGGGTGAAAGCAACATTCCCTCATGGAAAAGAACAAACGCAAACCTTCCAAACACTCATTATTTTCAAAGTACCCCGCGATCATAGCATTCCACGAGATCCTATCTCTCCTATACATTTTATCAAACACCATCCGCGCATTACACAGATCACCACACTTGACATACATAGTGATCAAAGAGTTCACAACATCGACATCAGCCTCAAACCCGAAACGCAACACGTGGCCGTGAATCTCCCTACCCCATTTCCAATTGCCCAAACCACCACAAGCTCTCAACACACAAGGGAAAGTATACACATCAGGACTAACACCAACACCACCAAGCCACATCATCCTCCCATACAACTCAATCGCCTCTTCGAGAAACCCGTTCTTCGCATACCCACCAATCAAGACATTCCAAGAAAACAAATCCCTTTCCTCCATTTTCCCAAAAACATACCACGCATCACTCAGATTACCCAACCTCACAAACATGCTCAAGAGCGCATTTCCTAGTCTCAAACTCAAATGGGTAATCGAATTAGACACCAAAGAGTAAATGAACGAACCTTCATTAGACGCCCTCTTGTATTCGCACAACCTTACTAAAGATACGAAGGTTTCTTCCTCTATATCAGTTGGAAGCTCCTTCCCGACAGCAGCAAGAACATTTACGGCTTGATTCAGCTCATTTTGAGTGCAGAGCTGAGCTAAAAACGAGTTGGGGTCGGCAGTGAAGGATGAACTCGAGTTCATAAGAGAATTCTGCTGCCTTTTTCTGAGGGAAAATTTGTTGTTTTTAGAGATTATCTGAACGAAATTCTGACTTCTGGGATTTGGCAATCTGGAGAATTGGCGGTTCGAGCTTTCAGAAGTGAGAGAAATTCGTGGGGATTTCGTTGAGACAGACATTCTTGCTCAGGCATTGCAAGAATGGAGTGAGGGTTTTAGTTGAGGTTTAAGTGCGTAAATTTCTGCCTGAAAGACAACTTCGGATAACGTAAGGAAGCCTCACAAACGGCGTCGTTCTCGTTGAAATCTGTTCATCCAATTAGTTATCGTTTAAATTCATTTACCATAATTTGCTCAAAAAAAAATAAAATTCATTTACCATAAAATACATGCTAATATATATTTCAATATTTGACTGACTTGCGCTACTATTTAATTTAGGGACAAAATTCTTTATATACACTTTGCCAAATCAAAAATGAATTTTACATCAATGAAAAATACACACTATAACCATTATACCCTTTTGCTGAATTTCTTTATTTATTCTGTTTATTCCAATCCAATTTTCAATTATGGAAATAAAATCATGCAACACTATCAGACCCATCACACTTCCGTATAAAATTCTAAGCATACCAACTTCATACTTTTTTTACCGTAATGTTGTCGGGTATTTCCATCGAAAGTTTTAGGGACCTCGTCCAACCACACGATCGCAACCGATGGTTCCCAGACGTAGACTCCTTCAGCAACACTCAGCACAGCCCTCGTTCGTTTCCTACCCGGGGCGTATGGTATTTAGTTGGTATTTAGAGAATAATCAGACACTGGAAGGGATGAACAAAAGCCCAAACTTTATTTAGGAATTATATAATATTTATCACAACATAAGTATATCTCCTTTAGGGAGGAGACAAACTTGTTGAGCTACCTATGGTAGCGGAAATGAAATACATAAACTAAACTATACTAGAATAGGAACTATAACAAATTTTATTTTGAGAGAGCAGAGAATATGAAGTGTAGATTTTTAGATGATCTTCTGCTCTCCAGACTCTTGGTTTATATAGAGGTCTCAATTATCAACCTCCTTCATCCATCATTGCCTCGGATGCCTTTGTTCCGCAGCCAGCCTGTATTTCACTAAGAGTAGGACCACTGCTGTCATCCATTATTGAATAAGGATGCAAGACTTTCGGTGCAACCTCCTTTGTGAATCATACCGCATTATCTTTAATTGATAATGCTCCTCCTGTGCCTTTACCCATTTGGATTCTTATGGAAAATTCATGTTCATCCACCCACTGCTGTCGTTTTCTTTTTAGTGGGTGTTTTTCCAACTCAGAGTCGCATGACTTCACCTTCCTGTGTCGGGAATCTACTTTTTCTGGGTGCTCGTTGGATCGAGCCTTATCTTTGCCTCTTCTGGGTAAGAAGCCTTTCCCGAACTCTGGTTCTTTCTTATTCTGGCAATCTGAACAAACGCGCTCAGACCAGTTTCCAAAGTGAGCCATGTTGCAGTAATTGCGATGAGTTTCTTTGCTCGTCGCAATCTTGTTTTCCCAAAGCAAAATCCTCTTTCTTTCGAAGGCTTCATCTGCAAATCTTGTTGATTTTCCTATCATAGTATTTAACAGGAATGATCCGTTTACGGAATTCTGAAAAAACTTAAACGGAAACTTGACTTTGTCCATCTCTGTAAGACAGACCCATAATCTCCATGCTCTTCTAGTTTAGATGAGGTCTTCTGGTAATGTAAAGACTAGTGTAGTCTCTTTTTCTGTAGGCGCCTTGATTTTTTCAAGGGCGCGTCCATCTGGTCTTCGAAGCCTAATATAGTGGAAGGCTTTATGGTTTCCTTTTCATGCTGGTTCTGGGGCTGCACTAATGAAATACAACTCCAAAATATCACCTCTGCTAAGCTGTGGATTGTTAGCCCATGTATCATACACCGCTTTTTGAATCCATTTGGGTAGATTCTTGATTTCGGTGAATGATGGTGACGTTGTATAAACCGAGGCCAGCACCCCAAATTCATACCATCTCTTAACTTCGTGTGGATCTTAATTTGGCATCATCCACACTCGAGGATATTTCCCCGAAACATCAACCCTTATTTTTTCTGGGTTGATTCCCGTCCTTGTATGGAGCTTCTCCCAGTTAGCTTGATAAATCTGCCAAAAGGAGGAAACTTCAATTTTATCAGTATTAATCTTAGAAGTGCTAGTTATTGGCCTAAGATTAATCTCTCCCTCTTTTACCCCAGAGGTGCCGAGTTGACATGATGGTTCAGAGTGTGACCTCTGAATATCATCTTCTTCTTGGGGCAATGGTTCCGAAGAGACCACCACCTTAGAACTTGGGCAAGAGGTATTAGAATCCTCTGCTACAGGTTTAGAGCCCTGTACTCGAAACTCTTCTTTCACCAAATGATCTTTGGCCACCCGAAGGATTGGTGTTTGACATGCTGCCTAGAGTTGACCCTGAGACCGTATGCAAGCTCGTATTCTCTAGGTGACTTTCGTCTTGTCGAGAATCTGCAATCTTCCTGCTTGTTCAACATTCAGAATGCATTCGTCCCACTCTCCCGTTAACATCTCCAGATTTTCTCTAAATGTCTATGGGCCAGTAGAATGGAGTTCACATCAGTTGGCTCCATCTCTTGTTAAGAAATCTGCAAGAACATTTTCGTGAGATTTCACAATGACAATATCCAAAATATAATATTGACATTCAGCTTGTCATCTAATTAATCTAGCCTTTTCAGGCTTAGATTACATCTTGTTTCTTAAGAAAGCCTTAACCTGCGTGTTATCGACTTTCAAAGTAAATTTCTTTGCTAATAAAAATAAAGGCCATTTTTTAAACGCCTTTCGAACTGCAAAGAATTCTTTCTCGTTGATGTGCCATCGCACAGCTTCATCTTCTGAGAATAAACCACTACAGTATCTGCATGGTTTTTCTCCATTATGAGTGATTTTGGTCAAGACCGATGCCCACCAATAATCACTTGCATCTGTGTACAAGACCAAGTCATCTTCGTCCTGCGGTATTGAGAGTTTTGGGAGATTTCTGCAAACCTCTTTTAACTCCTTCATTCCTTGTCGATGTTCTTCAGTCTAGATGAACGGAACATTCTTTTTCAGTAATGAACTAAAAACTTTTCTATATTTCGCGAGATTCTTAGTGAATGATCCCGTAAAATTAACAACTCCCGAAAGCTCTGAAGTTGTTTCTTCTCTTTCAGATCTTCAGAAAAATTCTGGACCTTCTGAACAATATGGTCCTGTAGAATAATTCCTGCTTCATCTATCTCGATACCCAGAAATTCCATTTTCCGAGTTGCAACGACTGCCTTCTTTTCGGACAGTACTAAACCTTCTTTATAACAAACATCTGCAAAGATCTCAAGATGTTTGATATATTCTTCCATAGTTTTTGATGCAATTAAAATGTCATCAATATAGACGAACATAAAAGAAAAATAATCTTTAAACAGATTATCCATCTTTCTCTGAAATATTTGAGGCACATTAGCTAACCCCATTGGCATCACGATCCAAACATAATGTCCCTGTGGAGTAGAGAAGGCTGTAAACTTTTTACTCTCTTCCTCTATGTGAATCTTGTAGAAACCTGACTTGCAATCAAACTTAGAGAATACCTTAGCATTTCTAATGCAGTTAATAAGGTGTTCCCTACTAGGGATAAAATATCCATCAAACTTCAGAATATCATTAATTCCTTTGTAATTAATAACTAATCTGGGTTTACCTCGTTTGATCTCTCCATGATTTCTTATAAGAAATCTGGGACTACTGTAAGGCGAGTTCCCTGGTTCGATCAACTTTAAATCAAAGTGTTCCTTGATTATCTCCTTCATATCCTGTTGATCTTTGAGGTTCATCAGGATTGACATGTATCTAACAAACTCATACTCCTTATTTGGCTTTACCTTCAAGGTTGCTTTGAGCTTGTTTTTATCCCACCATGCCAAAGAATTCTCATTGTAACTCCTTTTAATCTTCCTTTTGACATCTTCTAGGGACACTTGCATTTCTTCCCTAATATCTTGATGAGATATTAAGGATGCCTTGAGGATCTGGATCTCTTCATCTTTGAGATCCTTTTCTCTGATACAGCTTAGTACTGCTTCACTAAATCTCCTTTGATCCTTCATTTTTGGGTGTCGAAGTTTTCCTTTATCACCACGCTTGTTGCGAAAACTCAATGGTATTTGGCGATTAAAAGCCCTATTCAGTCTCTGGACAATGATTTTGTGATCGCAAATGGTTGTGAACACCAATTGCATTCTTTTATTATCCTGCATGTATCTTTTGAACATCTGCACATGTATCATGGAAATAAATTGGTAGATTTTTAACCTTATACCATGGTGTACCTCTAGCTCCGCCAATTAGAATTTCCGTCTCTTTTACTCCTTTAGCCAAGAGCAAAATCTTATTTAAAAAATCTCTTCCTGCAATTCGGGGTAGATCTTCTTCTACCTCTTCTGGAAAGACTCCTCGTTTTGCAGTACAAATTCCTGCACCTGAATCAATATAAGCAGCAAAATATTCTGCCTTATATTTTTCATATAACATCGCTATAGAGATGTATATAGAGAATGGACTTGTCATTCGATTAATAGTTTTCTCCCATTAATCGTGATTTCCATTCCATCTTCTTTATTTGCCCAAGGTTTGCGATCCTCGAGAAAATCCAAACCCAATAGCAAGAATGCTTCCCTTCCAGCTCTGTCTTTGATCTCCATCACTTTTTCCCCAATCTCCAAGGTACCCTTGTAATGATTGATCTCCGGCTGCTGTAAATAGTAAAGAACATTACAAGGGAAGTTGGTTTCCCACCTTGTAGTGTCGAATTTTACTATCACTTCTCTTCAACCCTCGGGACATTTCAGATTTACTGGAATTTTGTTACTCTGAGATGTTTGGGGTTGAGCTTCTCGAATGAGACTTGGACTCCTCCCATATGGCAAAGACATAATTCTGTCTCCTTGGAAGGATAATCTTCCTGAAGTTATTCTGAGACTTTGATCGTGTCTCATGACTTCTCTACCTCGGATTTGAATATCAACGTTTCTTAACCGAGCAATTTTCACTCTATCGGGACAAACAGTTGTTGTCACCTTGTTGAAGATATCTGGTATCTCAATGAACTTCTTTCCCAGAAATAACTCAGTGTGATGTGAGTTGGAAAGTGCATATAATACCTGATAAGTGATGGAGTAAGGCCTATTTCCTTCCTCCAATAGATCATTGCGTTTAAAGTCCTGATAAAGCGTCAGGGCTTTACTGAAATGGGTATCATTAAGATTGTAGGCAATCTTTGGATAGATGATTCTTACTACTTGTCCTGCTCAAAGATCTCCCGCAATTGTTCCTAATACGGAATCTTTTAGGTTTTTAACTCTTTTAACGCAAATTGCGATATCAATCGGCGCATGTACTCTTGTAAAGAGAGCCGATTTTAACATCAACTGGATTGCTCCAATATGGATCCAGTTCATCTTTTCAGCGACTTCGGGCTTCATCTTTGATAGATCTTCCCTGATGTCACTAGCTGGAATCAACTACATCTCTACTTGATTCCATGTAAGCTCTATAGGAAACGACATTTCACGTCTAGTAATTCCATAGACGATTTATTGTTTCCTGCTCCTTAGATTAAAGTTCCTCAGAACTTGATCTATGTTACTTGCTGAAAAGCCTTGCTACTTTTGTATATTCAGACTCTTTTTCATAATTTTGTCAATCAGATTTTGAGAGAGAGTTGTGTGACTGGAGAATCTCATCCTGTCCTCTTTCTCTTGATGAACAATTTATGGATCAGTCTGACTCCGATCTAGTTCCATCAGACCATTCTGAATCTTCTTCGCTGAAGACTTCTTCTTGTTCATATATACTCTCATCCAAGGGTATATCTTCGAACTGATATACTTGTATCAGTTCTTGGTAGTAGATGGCATCTTTAATATCCGGAGTGGATTCGAATTTATTGATGCATCTTCTTTCGTTGTCTGGGCAATTTGTGGAAATATGCCCCTTTGCACCGCACGTCCAGCAGTTGCAATCCTTGAAACTTTCATTAACTCTAGTGTGAGTTCTCCTGAAAGTTTTCTTGGCAGGTGTCCTTCCTTGGGATTTATTAGCTCCTTGGAATGAATACCTATTTCTTGATGGTCCGCTTCTTTGGCCTGATTTGTAAGATCTGGCCTTCTATCTTGACCATCTGGTTCTTGGTTTCCAAGAATTTTTTTTTGGATCTCCACCTTTATAATAGGGCTGAAACCTATTTTTCTTGCTTCTTTCCAGCCTCGGTGGTTCTTCCCCAATGATCGTTGGTAGATCATCGTTATCATAGTTTAGAGGAGCGTATTTGCCAATTCTCCTCAATTTCTTCATGTTCCTCAGAGCTGTAGCCTGTTGACACCATTCTGAGAGCTTCTGATGTACATATGACATCCTTCTTGCAACATTTTCAGGATCTCCTGGTTCGTAATCTCGAATCAGCATCTCCTTCCATGGACTTGGAAATTTCGTAAAGAAAATTTCCAATGCAACTCTATCATCAACTTTAGATTGATGTTGATAGAGAGAAAAAAGCTGTAGAAACTTGTTAAGCGATTGTTGGTCCAAGACTGCAAGTCTTAGATTATACAATGCCATTAAGTATTTCTTTCTTTTCTCTTCATCAGATCCTTCAAAATATCCTTCTCCCAGAAAATGACTTTTAATAATGACAGCCATATTCTTAACATGTTCGGTGAAATTTTTACCTTCAAAACATGAATTTTTTATGTCAAGAGACATGTTTTCCCATGCTATCTTGACAACTCCTGCAAGGCTCATCTCGAGGATCCTTACAAAAGCAATCTTGTTTAAATCGAGAGTTGCTGCTGCAATTCTCATAGCTGACGTCCATTCATTAATTACGGACTCACGATCCTTGAAATTAACTTCATCAATATCAAGCATAACTCCGTATGGATGGATTGGATCCAATGTAGCTTTACCAACATGGGTATCCTGTATTCTGGGTTGGGGCCTTCTTGCCCTGATCCGTCTTTCTGCCATGTATGCATCGTTCGGAGTATGTTGGTCGTACCTTACTCCGGTTTGAAACTCCTGGTTTAAACCCATGGCTCCTGGTGCATTTTGAAAATCCTGTTGATTTCCAATTATAGTTCCTAGTGGAAATTGATTTACCGGTTGTGGTCTGGGGATCACATCCTGGTTCATCTTTAGATTCACTACTGACATGTTAGTAAAAGATTATGCTAACTCCTGAAGATCATTCAGATTTATTCTTTCGAGGTTACTCATTTTTTTCTTTTCTCCTCGAATCATTCTCTTCAATGCCTCAACATTTGGATCCTTCTTGATTTCCCCCACTGGTAATGGATAAGGGGGCTCGTTGGAAAAATGATTCCTTCTTTGATTGGAACGAGGTTGTTGTTCCAGCTTCTCTATTCGGTCTCAAATATCCTTCAGAAGGTTGTAAATTTCCTCCTATTTCTTCTCGATTCCGTATACACTCCTTGGTACACTATATAGGCTTCCGCCATAATGTTGTACCATTTTTTGTATTTCTCTCAGATCCATTGAGATTTTGGATGAATCTGGAGTAATTTCTTGATATGAAGAAGTAGATGATACTCCTTTATCTTTCTTTGGTTCCATCAAAGGTGATTCCAGTTATTCCAATTTACTCATCCAATGATTTCTTCTCATGGCATGTTCTATCTCCCATTCGAGGCAGATATAACTATGGAGAAGATCTTCTTTTCTTTTGATTCCTTGGAGGCAAGAATCAATTAATTCTTTCTCCTGGTTATGTTGAACTAAGAGATTCAACATATTTCTCCAGTGTGTTAAAACACTCTAGTATCTTGTCCTTCTTTTCTCCAAGATTTGGAGACGTTCCTGGAAATGTCCACACCTTGGACATTCTTCTAGATCCATCAGTCCGTATGGTTCTGATGGTTTTCTATCATCACGTTCTCCGTCCTTAGATGGAGATACTTCAATTCTTCAATGAAGTTTTCTCTCATTCTCATCTCTTGGTGGCAAAAGATAATGAATTCACAATCCACTCTTGTTGTTGCAGAGTGGAATTCTCTCTTCCATATTGCCAGAGCAGTCTGGGTTCTTGTTTTCTGTACCTCAAAATCATGGAGATAGTTCCTGTAACATTCGCATCTCGGACAATCGTCCGGATCCATGTTTTTCTTAATGTCTCCTCCGTTAGGATAATACTTAAAGCAATAAATAAAATATAATTCCTTAATAAACCTAGGGCTCTGATACCATTTTGAAAGCGTGGGTTAGGAACAACAGAATGTACGAAAAATGGTTCGTATAATAAAGAAATACATAGCTATTTCTGTCCATAGCAATTCTGAACTGTCAATAGTTTAAATAGAGGGGTATAATCGTCATCTTGTGTATATTTCATTTGTCTTGGTGATGGTGTGTAATTTTCATTTTGCAAAAGGAATAGTGTGTATTTTACTAGATTAACATTTTAATTTAAACACTTATCCAGCTTTGAATTTAATAAAGAGAGAAAATTCATTCTAACCAGTACAAAGATAGTGTGTACCTCCCACGACCACTTTTGGTAGTATGTATAAGCATCACCCACTGACCCACCCATAAGATTATTATATCCATTTTTGTGTATAAAATAAGGGGAAATATTGATATATCCTAGTCAACCTTATAATCATACAATATGCGTAAAATTCTTTTATCATTCTACTGAATTTCTTCATTACATACTCTGATTTATCAATTCAATTTTTCAATTTGGAGATAAATCATGCAAAACTATCAGGCCCATCACACTTCCGTATAACTAAAATCAACGTGTACCAACTTCATACATTTTTTACCGTAATGTTGCCGGGTATTTCCATCAGAAGTTTTAGGGACCCCGTCCAACCACACGATCGCAACCGATAGTTTCCAGACGCAGACTCCTTCAGCAACATACAACACAACCCTCGTTCATTTCCTATCCGGGGCGTAGGGTTTTCGGTCGGTACACAAAGAAAATATTATACTGGAAGGGATGAACAAAAGCCTAAACTTTATTTAGAAATTATATAATATTTATTACAACATAAGTTTATCTCCTTTAGGGAGGAGACAGACTTATTTAGCTACCTATGGTAGCGGAATTGAAATACATAAACTAAACTATACTAGAATAAGAACTATAACAATTTTATTTTGGAGAGAGCAGAAAAGATGGTGTGGAGGATTTTTGATATTCAGTGCTCTCTTCAATCCTTGTATATATAGAGGTCTTCAGTGAAAGACCTCTTTCCCCGTATTATTGCCTTGGATGCTCTTATCCTTGGCCATCTTGTTTCCACGTGAATGGGGTCCTCCCTTGTCTTCCATTATTGAATGAAGACAACTAACTTTCGGTGTGAAGTCCCTTTCTTGTGACTAATGGACCACTTTTCTATTAGTAGTGGTTCTCCTGTTGCTTTACCCATCTATTGTTTAGTGGGTAATCTATATTCATCCACCCACTATTGTCATTTTCTTTTTAGTGGGTGGTTCTCCAGCTCAGAGTCACATGACTCCACCAACTTGTGGGTGGTTCTTCTTGCTTTTGGCAGCACATTGTGCTCTAGATGCTCGTTGGACCGAGCCTTCTCTTTTCCCCTTCTGGGCAAGAATCCTTTCCCAAACTCTGGTTCATTCTGGTTCTGGCAATCCGAACAAACGCGCTCAGACCAGTTTCCAAAATGAGCCATGTTGCAGTATTTGCGATGAGTTTCTTTGCTCGTCGCAATCTTGTTTTCCCAAAGCAAAGTCCTCTTTCTTTCGAAAGCTTCCTCTGCAAATCTTGTTGATTTTTCTGTCATAGTATTTAACAGGAATGATCTGTTTACTGAATTCTGGAAGAATTTAAACGGAAACTTGACTTTGTCCATCTCTGTGAGACAGACCCATAATCCTCATGCTCTTCTGGTAGAGATGAGGTCTTCTTGTAATGTAGAGACTAGAGTAGTCTCTTTCTCTATAGGCGCCTTGATTTTTTCGAGGGCGCGTGCATCTGGTCTTCGAAACCTAATATAGTGGAAGGCTTCATGGTTTCCTTTTCCCGCTGGTTCCGGGGCTGCACTAATAAAATACAGCTCCAAAATGTCACCTCGGCTAAGCTACGGATTGTTAGCCCAGGCATCATACACCGCTTCTTGAATCCATTTAGGTAGATTCTTGATTTTGGTGAATGACGGAGATGTTGTATAAACCGAAGCAAGTGCTTCAAATTCATACCATCTTTTGACTTCGTGTGGATCTGAATTTTGCATCATCCACACCCGAGGATATTTCCCCGAAACATCAACCCTTATTTTTTCTGGGTTGATTCCCGTCCTTGTATTGAGCTTTTTCCAATTAGCTTGATAAATCTGCCAAGAAGAATAAACTTCAATCTTATCAGTATTAATCTTAGAAGTGCCCGTCCCAGGCCTAAGATTAATCTCTCCCTCTTTTTCCCCGGAGGTGCTGGGTTGACATGATGGTTCAGAGTGTGACCCCTGAATATCATCTTTTTCTTGGGGCAATGGTTCCGAATATACCACCACCTTAGAACTCGGGCAAGAGGTATTGGAATCCTCTGCTACAGGTTTAGAGCCCTGTACTCGAAACTCTTCTTTTACCAAAGGATCTTTGGCCACCCGAAGGATTGGTGTTTTGACATGCAGCCCAGAGTTGACCCTGAGACCATATGCAAGCTCGTATTCTCTCGGTGACTTTCGTCTTGTCGAGAGTCTGCAATCTTCCTGCTTGTTCAGCATTCAGAACGCACTCGTCCCACTCTCCCGTTAACATCTCCAGATTTTCTCTAAGATGTCTATGGGCCAGTAGAATGGAGTTCACATCAGTTGGCTCCATCTCTTGTTAAGAAATCTGCAAGAATATTTTCGTGAGATTTCACAATGACAATATCAAAAATATAATATTGACATTCAGCCTGCCATCTAATTAATCTAGCCTTTTCAGGCTTAGATTCCATCTTGTTTCTTAAGAAAGCCTTAACCTGTGTATTATCGACTTTCAAAGTAAATTTCTTTGCTAATAAAAATAAAGGCCATTTTTTAAACGCCTTTCGGACTGCAAAGAATTCTTTCTCATTGATGTGCCATCGCACGGCCTCATCTTCTGAGAATAAACCACTACAGTATCTACAGGGTTCTTCTCCATTAGGAGTGATCTTGGTTAAGACTGCTGCCCACCAATAATCACTTGCATCTGTATACAGGACCAAGTCGTCTTCGTTCTGAGGTATCGAGAGTTTTGGGAGGTTTCTGCAAACCTCTTTTAACTCTTTCATTCCCTGTCGATGTTCTTCCGTCCAGATGAACGGAACATCCTTTTTCAGTAATGTACTGAAAACTTTTCTGTGTTTTGCGAGATACTTAATAAATGGTCCCGAAAAATTAACAACTCCCAAAAAGCTCTGAAGTTATTTCTTTTCTTTCAGATCTTCAGGAAAATTCTGGACCTTCTGAACAATATGGTCCTGTAGAATAATTCCTGCTTCATCGATCTCGATACCCAGAAATTCCATTTTCCGAGTTGTAACGACTGCCTTCTTTTCAGACAGTACTAAACCTTCTTAATAACAAACATCTGCAAAGATTTCAAGATGTTTGATATGTTCCTCTATATTTTTTTGATGCAATTAAAATGTCATCAATATAGACAAACATAAAAGAAAAATAATCTTTGAACAGACTATCCATCTTCCTCTGAAATATTTGGGGCGCATTAGCCAACCCCATTGACATTACTTTCCAAACATAATGCCCTTGTGGAGTAGAGAAGGCTGTAAACTTCTTACTACCTTCCTCCATGCGAATCTGGTAGAAACCTGACTTGCAATCAAACTTAGAGAATACCTTAACATTTCTAATGCAGTTAATAAGGTGTTCCCTACTAGGGATAAAATATCTATCAAACTCCAGAATATCATTAATTCCTTTGTAATTAATAACTAATCTGGGTTTACCTCGTTTGATCTCACCATGATTCCTTACCAGAAATCCGGGACTGCTGTAAGGCGAGTTCCCTGGTTCGATCAACTTTAAATCAAGGTGTTCCTTGATTATCTCCTTCATATCATGTTCATCTGTATCTAACAAACTAATACTCCTTATCTGGCTTCACCTTCAAGGTAGCTTTGAGCTTGTTTCTATCCCACCATGCCAAAGGATTCTCATTGTAATTCCTTTTAATGTTCATTTGACATCTTCTAGGGACACCTGCATCTCTTCCTTAATATCTTGATGAGATATTAAAGATAAATTGAGGATCTGGACCTCTTCATCTTTGAGATCATCTTCCCTAATACAGCTTAGCACTGCTTTACTGAATCTCCTTTGATCCTTCATTTTTTGGTGTCGAAGTTTTCCTTCATCACCACGCTTACTGCGAAAACTCAATGGTATCTAGCGATTAAAAGCTCATTTGAGCCTCTGGACAATGATTTTGTGATCGCAAATGGTTGTGAACACCAATTGCCTTCTTTCATTATCCTGCATGTATCTTTTGAACATTTGTAGAAAATTGTTTCCTAACAGAATATCTGCTCCTGTATCATGGAAATAAATTGGTGGAGTTTTAACCTTATACCAAGGTGTACTTCTGGCTCCGCTAATTAGAATTTCCGTCTCTTTTACTCCTTTAGCCAAGAGCAAAATCTTATTTGAAAAAACTCTTCCTGCAATTCGGGGTAGATCTTCTGCTATCTCTGCTGGAAAGACTCCTCGTTTTGCAGTACAAATTCCTGCACCTGAATCAATATAAGCAGCAAAATATTGTGCCTTATATTTTTCATATAACATCCCTATAGAGATGTATATGGAGAATGGACTTGTCATTCGATTAATAGTTTTCTTCCATTAATCGTGATTTCCATTCCATCTTCTTTATTTGCCCAAGGTTTGTGATTCTCAAGAAAATCCAAACCCAATAGCAAGACTGTTTCTCTTCCAGCTCTGCCCTTGATCTCCATCACTTTTCCCCCAATCTCCAGGGTACCTTTGTAATGATTGATCTCCGGCTGCTGTAGATAGTAAAGAACATTACAAGGGAAGTTGGTTTCCCACCTTGTAGTGTCGAATTTTACTATCACTTCTCTCCATCGCTCGGGACATTTCAGATTCACTGGAACTTTGTTACTCTGAGATGTTTGAGGTTGGGCTTCTCGAATGAGACTCCGACTCCTCCCATATGGCAAAGACATAATTCTATCTCCTTGGAAGAATAATCTACCTGAAGTTATCCTGAGACTTTGATCGTGTCTCATGACTTCTCTATCTCGGATTTGAATATCAATGTTTCTTAACCGAGCAATTTCCACTCTATCGGGACAAACAGCTGTTGTCACATTGTTGAAGATATCTGGTATCTCAATAAACTTCTTTTCCAGAAACAACTCAGTGTGATGTGAGTTGGAAAGAGCATATGATAAGGCCTATTTCCTCCAATAAATCCTTGCGCTTAAAGTCCTGATAAAGCGTCAGAGCTTTGCTGAAATGGATATCATTAAGATTGTAGGCAATCTTTGGATAGATGATTCCCACCCCTTGTCCTGCACAAAGATCTCCCGCAATTGTTCCCAATACGGAATCTTTCAGATTTCTCACTCTTTTATCGCATATAGCGATATCGATCGACGTGTGAACTCCGGTAAAGATAGCCGATTTTAACATCAACTGGATTGCTCCAATATGGATCTAGTTCATCTTTTCAGCGACTTCGGGCTTCATCTTTGATAGATCCTCCCTGATGTCACTAGCTGGAATCAACTGCATCTCCACTTAATTTTCTGTAAGCTCTATAGGAAGCGATATTTCTCGTCTAGTAATTCCATAGACGATTTGTGGTTCCCTGCTTCGTAGATTAAAGTTCCTCAGAACTTGATCTATGTTACTTGCTGAAAAGCCTTGATACTTTTGTATATTCAGACTTTTCTTCATAATCTTGTCAATCAGATTTTGAGAGAGAGTTGTGTGACTGGAGAATCCCGTCATGTCCTCTTTCTCCTGATGAACAATCTCTGGATCAGTCTGACTCCGATCTAGTTCCATCAGACCATTCTGAATCTTCTTCGCTGAAGACTTCTTCTTGTTCATATATACTCTCATCCGAGGGTACATCTTCGAACTGATATACTTGTATCAGTTCTTGGTAGTATATGGCATCTTCGATATCCGGAGTGGATTCAAATTTATTGATACCTTTTCTCTCGTTGTCAGGACAATTTGTGGAAATATGCCCTTTCGCACCGCACGTCCAGCAGTTGCAATCCTTGAAACTTTCATTAACCCTAGTGTGAGTTCTTCTGAAAGTTTTCTTGGCAGGTGTCCTTCCTTGGGATTTATTACCTCCTTGGAATGGATACCTATTCCTTGATGGTCCACTTCTTTGGCCTGATTTGTAAGATCTGACCTTCTGTCTTGACCATCTGGTTCTTGATTTCCAAGAATTTCTTTTTGGATCTCCACCTTTATGATAGGGCTGAAACCTATTTTTCTTGCTTCTTTTCAGCCTTGGTGGTTCTCCTCCAATGATCGTTGGCAGATCATTATCATCACAGTTTAGAGGAGCGTATTTGTTAATCCTTCTCAATTTCTTCATGTTCCTCAGAGCTGTTGCTTGTTGACACCACTCTGAGAGCTTTCGATGTACATAAGACATCCTCCTTGCGACATTTTCAGGATCTCCTGGTTCGTAATCCCGAATCAGCATCTCCTTCCATGGGCTTGGAAATTTTAGAAAAAAAAATTCCAGTGCAACTCTATCATCAACTTTAGATTGATGTTGATAAAGAGTAAAGAGCTGTAAAAACTTGTTAAGCGATTGTTGATCCAAGACTGCAAGTCTTAGATTATACAATGCCATCAAGTATTTCTTTCTCTTTTCTTGATCAAATCCTTCGAAATATCCTTCTCCCAGAAAATGGCTTTTAAATATCGTTGCCATATTCTGAACATGTTTAGTGAAGTTTTCACTCTCAAAACATGCATTCTTGATATCCAGATGGAAGAATTCCCATGCAATCTTGGCAATTCCTGCAAGGCTCATTTTGAGGATTTTCACGAATCCCTCCTTGTTTAAATCGAGAGTTGCTGCCGTAATTTTCAAAGCTGACGTCCACTCATCAATTACAGATTCTCGATCTTTGAAATTTACTTCATCGAGATCGAGCATCACTCCGTAGGGATGAATTGGATCCAGGGTCGCCTTACCATAAGGTGTATCCTGCACCTTTGGTTGTGGCCTTCTTGCCCTTGTCCTTCTTGCTGCCATATATGCATCATTTGGGGTATGTTGATCATACCTTGCTCCAGTCTGAAAATCCTGGACAGCATTAATGGCTCCGGGTGCATTTTGAAAATCTTGTGGATTTCCAATGATGGCTCATTGTGGAAGTTGATTTACCGGTTGTGGGTTTTGGACCACATTCTGGTTCATTTTTAAATCAACCATCGCCATGTTAGCAAAAGATTCTGCTAACTCTTGGAGGTCGTCAAGATTGATTCTTTCGAGATTATTCATATTTTTTTTTCTCGAATCATTCTTTTCAAGGCCTCCATGTTTGGATCCTTCTTGGTTTCTCCCACTGGAAATGGATAAGTGGGTTCATTACCAAAATGATTCATCCTTTGACTGGAACGAGGTTGTTGCTCCAGTTTTTCGATCCGTGATTGGATCTCTTTCAGGATACTATAAATTTCATCATGTTTCATAGCAATCTTGTAAAGATCGTGTGGTACCCCATACAGGCTATCACCATAATATTGTACCGTTTTTTGTATTTCTCTCAGATCCTCCGAAATCCTGGATGAATCTGGAGTAATCTCTTGATATAAAAGAGTGGATGATACTCCTTTATCTTTCTTTGGTTCCATCAGAGATGATTCCAATTCATTCCCAAATGGATCCAATGGTCTCTTCTCATAGCATGTTCTATCTCCCATTCAAGGCAGATACAACTATGGAGAAGATCTTCTTTTCTTTTGATTCCTTGGAGGCAAGAATCAATTAATTCTTTCTCCTAGTTATGTTGAATTAAGAGATTCAACATATTCCTCCAGTGTGTCAGAACACTCTGGTATCTTATCCTTCTTTTCTCCAAAATTTGGAGACGTTCCTGGAAATGTCCACACCTTGGACATCCTTCTAGATCCATCAGATATGATTGTTCTGATGGTTTCTCCTCATGGTGTTTATCACCTCGAACTGGAGAGTGCTTATATTTGCATCAAATCTCTCACTTGCCTCAATTTCTTGAATGAAAGGCTCCATGTATTCAAGCCTTCTTTCACGTACGACTCGGGAGTCGAACAATTCTCTCCAAAATGTCCATAACATCTGGTTTCTTTCTCTTTTTATCTCCAGATCTTGGAGATAATTCCTGTAACACTCGCATCTCGGACAATTGTCCGGATCCATATTTTCCTTGATGTCTCCTCCGTTAGGATATATAATACTTAAAGCAATAAATAAAATATAATTCCTTAATAAGCCTTAGGCTCTGATACTATTTAGAAAACGTTGGATCGATTAGCAAAATATGTAATAAAGAAATACGTAGCTATCATTTAAATAGCTAAAATAGGAGGGTAAATACATGATTTTATATGATTTTGATTAAGTAGTCAATTTTTCCCCATTTCCACACAAATAAGACATATTTTAGAAAATGTCTCAATAGAATAATTAGGAAAGTCAAAAAATCTTAGTGGTTATGTGTTATACATATCCTCAAAACTGGTTATGGGTGGTATACACTATCACCATACTAGATATACCTAAATAATCCTCTTTAATAAAATCGTACTATGAATGGATTTCGGAAGAGGGATGATAGATTTCCCATTATACCCTCGTGATTTATTGAATTACCCAAATAGTCGAATTGAAAAAGCGACGTGGCATAAAGAAAAAGAATTCCCACTTGTGAATTCCATATCCATGCCATATGATATCATATTTTTAGTAATTTTCCATTCCCGTGGGAGATTCTAAGCAGATTCCTAGGAATAATTCTGTCCTAAATCATTTTTCTAATGACCAATTTCAAACCTAATTAAAAATATTATTATCCCAATAACCACTTCTGGCCAGCATAAAGATCCAGATATTTCCACAAGTGATTTTAGAAGTAATTAAGAAATAATTAGGGTAATAAATTAATGGCACAAAAAGTCATTAAGTGGGGGTTATAAATGGAGTAAGACGAATATGCTGAGAATTCTGAGACTTCAACTGTCCTTCTATACCTTTTGTAAACGCCACTTCATCACGCCAAGCATATGCTCTCTAGATATTCTATCTTTTACCAATAATAAAGCCACCTAATTCCCCTTCCTCACATTTCAAACACGCAGAGATCTAGAGAGAGAGAGATTTGGATTGGACTTGACATTGTTGCGTACATATCGATCGGAGAGGCGAACATGAAGTTTGGGAAGAAATTGAAGCAGCAAATCGAGGAGAGTCTGCCGGAGTGGCGGGATAATTACTTGTCGTATAAGAAGCTGAAGAAGCTGGTCAAATTGATCTCGTCGGCGCCGCCGCGGATGAACAGATCGCTGCACTGCGGCAAGGCGGAGGCGGAGTTTATGTATTTGCTCAATGCTGAGATCGACAAGTTCAATGTCTTCTTTATGGAACAAGAAGAGGATTTTGTCATTCGCCATAAGGTTAGCTTTCTTCTTCTTCAAAATTCACATTCCTATGTAGATTTACAATTTTGAGCTCCTAAAATATTAATTAATTTCAAGTAGAAATTTGTCATTTCATTTCTAAGAGATCAAAGTATATTACCGTATATATAGGCACGGAACAGAGGATGATGGAAGAAAAATTGTGTATGGATTTAGCAATTTTTTGAAATATTCTGTTTTAGAAAGGCAGCAGCTAAAAGACCTAAATTGAAAGAAAAAAATAAAAGATAATAGTCACTTCTTTCTCATTGCACAAGTGGATTAACAAGAAGACTTGTAAGACTTAAAAAATTGAGTTAGTGTATTTTACTAGTACTAGTATTTTTTTTATTTTTAAGTTAATCTCTGAGACTGAACTTTTGTTTGTAAAAAATAAAGGTGTGTATGTACTTTCATTTACTTCTGAAAGGAAGAATCTAAATTTTGAGATATAATTAAAAATACTGAAACTCCGAATTTTGCATGGGTTTAATGTTTAAAAGTAAAAATGCTCAATTTAAGCATGAAATTATATATGTAATTTAATTTGAAAAAAAAATGAAAAAATAGTACCTAACTAAATATACAATTTTTTTCTTTGTTAATTCCAGATGAAAATATAGGACCCTATAAGACTGTGTTCCTCAAATTAATACTACAATTTGTTGTTTTGCAATATCATTCCGGCAGTTAACTAGACCAATTTTCAATGAAAATATTACGCAATTATCTTAACAGAATATGAGAATATCCGAACATAAATTAAAACATACTCGTATTGGGTTTAGACAGAATAAATACAATCATATATACGGAATCAATGTATTGTCCAAAAAGATACTAAGTAGTATATAAAAAATTAAAAAAGGCAGAAATAAATAATTAATCTGAAAGAAAAGAAACTGTATTGGGATGCAGGAATTGCCGCAGAGAATAAAGAAAGTGATGGATATATGGGGACCTAACGGCAGTCAGGCTTCAGAGACGGAATACAAAGAGCAAATGGCCAAAATTAGGAAAGACATCGTTAATTTTCACGGCGAAATGGTTCTCTTAATGAACTACAGCAACATCAACTACACAGGTATATCATCAATTTTCAAACTCAAGAACATACATTATGTATATTCTAATGAGAAAAATTAAATTAAATTAATTAAACAATTTGTCCGTCCAGGGCTGGCGAAAATCCTGAAGAAGTACGACAAGAGAACCGGCGGAGTTCTGCGGCTGCCGTTCATCCAGAAAGTTCTGCAGCAGCCCTTCTTCACGACGGACTTGATCTCCAAGCTCGTCAAGGAGTGCGAGACCACCATAGAATCGGTGTTTCCGCCGTCGGAAGCAACCAGAAGGTTCTGGGCGGACGAAGCGGCGGCGGCGGTGCCCGGAGAAGGAATATTCCGGAACACGGTGGCTGCTCTTCTGAGCATGCAGGAGATGAGGAGAGGGAGCTCCACGTACAGCCATTTCTCTCTGCCGCCGCTCAACATGCCGGATTTTGATGTCATTCAGTCGTTGCAGCTTCTTTCTCCCATACAAATTCCGTGATGGAAAATAATTTAATTGTTTTAGGTTAGTTCATCCAATTAATTAATTCCTTCCCATTTTCATGATTCTAGTGGTGGAATTTATGTTACGACGTTGGTATAAATAAAGGATACGTAATTTTTTAGGGCGGTCAAAGTATATAGTGTTGAAAGAAAAGGATGGTTGGTTTTTGGATAGTTGGAATCAGGGATGATGAGTCCAGTTATCTTGACTTCAATATATGAGTATCATTTTTAGGCTTTGTTCAGAAACCTCTAAAATCAGAATTTTTAAAATCGCATTCTCAAAAAAAAAAAAAAAAAAATTGTTAAAATTGTGTCGATACGTAATTGGATTATGCCCACTATTATATAAAAGACTAAAGTTAATGGGCACATACATTTAAAAGAAGCCCAATGCATCAATGATCTTGGGCCAATCAATCCGGCTTGGGTTTAGTCGGCCCGATCATTGGTTTACCGGTGAAATGAAGGTGCTCGGAGCTAAAAAATTTCGAGTTGGGACTTCACCCAATTCTTACAGGTTGACCTCATTGAATTATGTTTTTCTAGCGTGGTTTATATGTTTTGTACATTATGAGGGAGATTGCATATGATCAATCCAGGTTTACATAGAGCATGTACACCGTTGGTAACGATTATAGGTTTGTGGTTGTACAAGTTTTCCTAGATGAGAAAAGTTTGTATGAGCTTGTAAATATATATGTTTCAGGTTTTCTCGACACTTCTTGATTTATTATTTTATAAACAAGCTAGCTTGAAAATATAAAATTATTATTTTAATATTATTTATATTTTATATTATAATTAGCAGTAAGTATTATTGAATTAACAATAAGCGTCAATCTCATTATTTGGATCAGCGGGTGGGATGTACGTGGCTAGCTCAAAAATCATACCCAAAATTTTGCATCTTAATCTTTTATCGAAATCCATTTCACATTCGAACTAACCTGAATCCGAATCTTGCAACTAACTCCAACAAGAATCTATAATTGCAGATCAGTCCCTGTGCTGTGCTCTAATAAGAATAGATTCATGCACTCATCTATACTTATCTGAAAAGAGTCTTATTTTACAAAATTTGAATTGTCTATTATGTCTCTATTATATACTCTCTCCTTCCCGCAATAAGTGGCCACATTTCCTTTTTGGGTTGTTCCGGGATAACTGGCCACTTTCCTTATAAGGAAATATATCTCTCTCACAAAAAGTTGTGGATTCCACCACTTTCTATCTTTTTACCCTTTAAACATCATTCTCCTTAATACCCGTGCCGAAAAGAATGTGACCACTTATCATGGGACGGAGGTAGTATTTAATTTAAGAATAATAATATAATATAGTATTTTATATTTATAAGGAGTACACAAATTTATTATGAATTTATTTTGACAATATAAAATTTAAAGTTATGATAGTGTAATATAAGTGTCATCCCATCATAGTAAGAATAAAAAGACAAAATAAATTACACAAAAAATTCAAGTTTTAGAAACTATATTTAAATTACTCTTATGAATATTTCTATTTATACATATCTAAAATATATATTTATTTATGTTTTATGGTTAGCTAATTATTGTTATTTGATCAAATATGTGTTTGAAAGATTTTAATCATTGATTTAAGTATTTTTAAGTATAAATATGGGTGCATGTTTGACCTCATTTAACAATGTGTCCGAAATAAATATAAAGATCAAGTTCATTCATATGAAATATTTTTAAAAAAAAAATCAACAATTTAAATAAGATTCAAAATTGAAATAAAATATGAAATAGTAATCTTTATCTTTTATGTGCAAACGTAGTAACTTATACTAGTAATTATAAATAAAGTAACCTACAATAGATCTAGTCTAGAAAACCAACTCTCTCACTCTCTCTCCCACTCATGTCAGATTAAACTTACGACATACTGGCCATAAATCGCGATCGTCTCATTCTTCTTTTCCCTCCCCCTCTCCTCTCCTCTCCACTTTATCTCTCCCACTTGTCACAAAATGCGGTATGTTGACAGCTCTAAAAATCGTTTGTGTAGCCATATTGTTTGTCATATAGAATTCGCTGTAGAGAATCTAGGTTGGTAGGATTCTATATGGTGAACGCTGCTGTAATCACCATATATGTCGTGGACATCTGTTACCGGCGTATTCAAGGTCGGCCTGTTCTTAGCGCGAGAATGTGGATTTCCGGCATCAATGTCGTCATCGTCATTCTTAATTTTTATCTACTCAAGATAATGGAATTCTTCCCACCGATTCTTGCTGGTTCGCTGCTCCTAATCCACGTTGCCGAATTCGGTTGGGCACATTATCAAGCGGCGGGGCTGTTATTAATACCTGCAGTCCAGTAATTATTGTGCTTTATGAATATAATTATAGAATAGTCAATGTTAAATAAAATGCTAAATGGAAATCTAAAACTTAACAAAACTAATAGCCAACGATGGATTAAATAAAATTGTTAATTGAAAAACAAATATTTATAAAACATAATCATGATAGAATTAATTACAACTACAAATTAACAATTATCAACTACAAACTAAAATTATGAATTATAAAAAAACAGAGATATAATCACAATAAAAGGTAAAAAATTAGACGCCGAGAAATGTCATAAGTTGTAAAAATATAAATTAACAAATACGGAAATATAAAACAAACATAGAAGAAAAAAAAATCAAAACAAAAATCAACAAAAAAAAAGAAGAAATGAAAAAAATTTGCAAAACGTGGTCGTTTGGGGGCACACCATGTGCTGTTTTTTCTCCCCGCAGTAGATGAGAAATTCGTACATGTCAACACTCACCTCTTAAATGGAAATATTTTATTATTCAAATATTCTAATTTAAGATATTGATGTAATACATATACACTTTTAATAGAATTTTCTCATATGATCTAATTTAATAGTCATAACTAAATTCCATCGCATCCAATTGGATAACAGTTAATTATAATAGTAACTCTCCCTATTCTTCGTTAACAGAAACCCCAACTCCATATTTTTCTCTCTATCTCCAAATCCGGATCGGATCCTCGATTAGACTTGATAATAAAATAATAAAATTTGACTTTGGCAAACGCTCAGTTCTTCATCTAAAAGAAAGTTGCTTGAACACACGTAACTTTATGCTCCCTCAATCTTTTAAAAGTGTGGTTAGTTTGCTATTTTGGGCGTCCCTCATAAGTGTGGTTCATTTATTTTAGTACATGATTTTTATCCTTATACCCTTAAAAGCTCTAAATATTTACCCTTATTCCTCACTAACACTAACAATTGTAGATCTCTTTCTCCACTAAAAATACCCTTACCAAACATTTACTTACCTTTTTATTGCCGCACTCCTTGAACCACACTAATGCGGGACGGAGGGAGTATCTCTTTTCCTTCTAAAAAAAACTATATATCTCTTTTAACAATTTATCAAAATAAAAGGATGAGACATTTTAATAAATATTTGTAACTCAATTTATAAATATTATATTATTAAAACTATGTTTTTTTAATGATAATCGTTAATTAGTTATATCAGCATCCATCGACTATTTTAGTGATCGACTGTTCAAGATTGAATGAAATACCTTTCTTAGGACTCTTCGTATCGATTTTGCTTAGGCTACTGTATCTGAATTATTAATCGTTTTTATAAAAAAAATACTTTTTTTCTTTTTGAGGACATTAATCTATTTAAAAAGGGAAAATGCTTTAATATATTAAGTAGAGTCGGTCATTAATCATCTTTATAAACTATAATAGCAAGGCCGGCTTGCCATTTTTAGAAACTTTTATTTTCAATTTTTGACTTTCCGATTCTGAATATCATAAGTAAAAATGGTACATTACAATTATTCGTTAATAATTTACAATCATGCAATTAATAAAAGACGTTACAAAACCAAAATTAATGGTATTAATGGTACAAATTAATTTATTTCCTATTTTTATTGATTTTGTGCCTATATAACTAGAATTCTACAAGTAAAAATACTCACACACTTCATCTTCTTTGTATAGTTGTATTCTTTTGCTAGCAATTGATTTATAGATCGTCTCTCCTGCTTCTCAATTATTGTAATTCTAATAACCTCAGTCGTTTTGTCCGCCTTCATTTCGCCTTTCTAGACGAAAGAAAGCACGATTGATATGAAAAAGCTTCTTCGTCGTTTCGTCCGCCTCCATTTCGCCTTTCAAGACCAAAGAAAGCATAATTGATATGAAAGAAACTACCGTACAAGAGCATTGCAATTGGTTTTCGTGCTTCCTTACGAAGTTCATGCTCAGGGAAAAAGTTTAGAGAATTCTGGTTTGATCAATAATGTATAGTTTTCAAAGTTGTACTAGCTTATACATTGATTATTATTTTTGTTACTGCTTTGTTTTATATTTGAAATAATTTTGCCAATAAGAAATTTATAAAATTTATATTTGAAATATTTTTCTTAATTATATAAAAGTTGAACAGTTTCAATTGAATTGAATTCTATCTCTCTCTACAAGCTTTTTTTTCCGATTGATTATAATGTGTACGTGTGTTTGTTTATATATTTTGCTTATAAAATATACCTTTGAGTCAATAAACTCATTTACATTATTATGCTTTTAACATATATATAGATTTATAAATGTATTAATTTGAATGAAATTTTAATTTATATTGTTTGATACTCATATATATATATATATATTCCTTACTCATGCTTAATTATATTGTTTTACAAAAAAAAAAATTAAAATTCAACTTATCCCATGCATAGCATGGGTGTAGTACTAGTTATACAAAATTCAAGAGCCGCAAAGGCCCATCCTCAAATCAACAAATAGCATCATCTAAACTTTTACTAAAACGAGATAATTCGTTATTCGTGTGATAAAGTACATGTATAGAAAATTACTTATACTAATGTCCTTTGTAATAAAGTACATGTATTAGTCCAAAACTTCACAATTTATATAACACGGGGTAATTTTTTCGGTGATAGATTTGCTAAAACTTATATGTAAAAAAATCAAATGCTCCTTTTACTTTTGGTTTTTCTAAGTCCAAACATTATTGAAAAATATAAAATTGGGATTGAAACTTGAAAAAATAAAAAAAGGATCAATTGTTTTACATTAGTTGGAAATTTCATGCCTACCGCTGAGTGCGGACGGTTCTTCTATTTCATCGACGGGGGTTTGAGTTTTTAAGATTAAAAGATCAATTGTTTTACGATTTTAAAAGTAGAAGCAGCTTAAAATTATCAATTTTTTTTAGTTTTTTTTTTCATTTCTAGACTATTGTGTATTAGTTTAATTATGATAATTGTTAATTAGAATTTATTGATTTAATTACAGTTATAATTATTTTTTTACATTAATCTGTAATTTTTTATTTATAATTAATCATTAAAATTGTTATTCCATTGAGTATGTAATTTTTTAAGCTTAAAATAATATATTATTTTTATTTTCATAATAAATATTATTAAAATTGGAAAATTAATAGTGAGACAGAATGTGATAAAGACAATTGTGGACATATGATTAGAATCGTGTTTTCTTTCCGAATAATACCTATAGCGATTATCAAAATAAGTATATAATACCAGTCACATTCTTTATTTTAAGGAAATAGTGAATGCGACTGTTTTCCAATGAATAAATAAATAAATTGGTTTCAACAATTTGTATTACTTCTTTCCATCCCATTGATAACGTTTCATTTTCCTTTCTCGTCTGTCCATTGATAACATCCCACTTCAAATAATTAAGAAAATAATTAGATCTTCAAAAATGGTGGGATTTATTTATTTTCTACTTTTTTATCTTTTTCCTTAATAATCGTGTCCAAAAATTATGAGATGTTATCAATAGGACGGAGAGAATATAATCTAACAAAAATTATATCCTACATGTACATGTATTATATCACTTCTCACATAAAAATATTTTAAAATATTCGTGTAGTACATATACATATACATGTAAAATAGAATTTCTTACTCCCTCCGTCCCGCCATAAGTGGCCACATTTCCTTATTGGGCTGTCCCATCATAAGTGGCCACTTTCCTAATATGGAAACACCCTCTCTCACACAAAAGATGTGGGCTCCACCACTTTTTATCTTTTTACCTTTCAAACACTTTTCTCCTAAATACCCGTGCCCAAAATAAAGTAGCCACTTATCATGGGACGGAGGGAGTATAATATAGGGCACCACCCCCACCGGACCGGTGGACCCAATCAATAAGACTTGGAAATTTCATCAATCATTACCTGTGGTAGGGGTAAAATTGTATATTCCTCGATGGTACAACTATAAAGTCAAAATCCACAAAATTAAAGACCGCAACGCAACCTTATATTTGTAATTTGTCGACGTTTTCAATGTCATCAAAAACCCTTTTACCTTGGCACCCGGTTTCCCGTTGGGGTGGTGTGGGATCTGGATAGATTTTTCTAATTATACTAGTATTGTAACCGTGCTATGCATGGGATAAGTTAAATTTTGTTATTTTATATAAAATAATATATGTATGAGTAAGAAAATATAAAAAAACGAAAGTATCAATAAATATAAATTAGAATTTTATTCAAAATTCATGTCTATAAATTCTGAAAATTTTTCTTGTAAACAACGTTTGTTGTATATGCACTATTGTTATTATCTTTGTCTCGCATATCAGGATTTTCAAACCACTTCAACTTTGTACTCTCAATACAACGATGTATTATTGTCCATGAAAGAACGCTGATTTCTTAAGAAAAAGTCACATGTAGTGATATGATCCTCGCCGGAGTTGCAGACGCAGACGTGAATAGTATTCATCTTAAGATCGAATCTGAATTGAACCTGATAAATATGGTATTGCTAACACCCCTGATAAGGACCCCCAGAGAACCGTAGGCAAGAATTAACCCCTACAACCCAAAGAGCAAGTCGTTCAACAACGATAGCCTATGGTGGAAGACGCCAAAAACGGGGATGGAGAATCGTTTGATAAGTCGATAAGAACATCACGGTGGCATTCCGCTATTCCGCTAAGCTCGGTGACGAATTGAAAGAGAGATAAACTCACAAAATATTATTCTTCAAATCGTAATTTTAATTCATGCCCTTCTAAACCTATATATATATAGGGGTGGAATACAATAGAATTCTAATCTAATAAGGAAAATAATTCCTAGAACAATAAGAAACTTAATCCTAGTCTGATAAGAAAACAAATCCTTATTCTAATAAAATATAAAACTTCCAAAATAACTAAAATAAAGCCTTCTTTTTTGCCTACACTAATAAGAAACGAAAATAAATAATAAAAACTAATAAAAATCTTCATTCCACCTTAGATTGCATCATTCAACTCCCGTGAGGATCGTATCATGTAGAGTCATTGAGTTAATTGTCATGGCATATGAAACAATTAGGGAAAATTTTATTCGTTTAAACTTGAATGGAAGACGTGGATGTGTTGGTGTTAGTAACATACTCGGAATCAACATATACCATATGACTGAAATTATTTCCTGTTAATATTTTAGCCTGGAAGACATGAATTTCAAGTCTCATGACTGTCAAACGCATGATATCAGTTCAAGAGAATGATCAATGTTCACTAACAACATAGCTAGTGTTCCGATCTTTAAATTCAGCTTGTGATTAGGCAATTTTAAATCCTTCAGACCATTTAGTAATAATTGGATCTCCATGCCACCATATTTTACAGACCTATCCAAATCTTAATTCTTACATTTTCATTGAGTTCTTGAAACCTACAAATTGCTCTAAATTTTGGTTTCTAGTTGGAAACATTTTCAGCATGGCCGCTCCTTCCAAATCCACTGGTAATGTTATGCTAGCTTCTTTTCAGACCATGGTAATACTGATCACGGTTACAAACAATGTCATAATTACAAAGATCGGTTTCCCTGTCTAGAGCGAGAGAGTAATTGATTTGATATAAAAAAAATAAAAACTAACATTGACTTTAAAGAAAGAGAGACGACGCGGAGGGAATGCTTATATTTTACGTTATTCTTTTAAAATCCACCCATAGAGTCCGTCCTTAAAATTATGATATTTATTTCCCTTTAAACAAAAAATTACGATATTTATCAACATATATTCTTTCTTTCAATAATTCCCATAATTTAATATTTAGGTAAATTAACTTCAGAAATATAAAAACTATTATGAAATATAAGAAAATAAACAGCCATATATTCCCACAAACATTAAAAAAAATCAAATCAACATATATATATATATATACACACACACATTGCAAATAAAAAATAAAAAATAAAGTTGTGCAACTCAGTGAAATAAATGGTTGGACAATCTAATAAGACTTAAATATATGTATTTGGAGTGATTACATGATTACTTTTGTAAATAGAAAATTATGAAACAACATTCAATAAATTTCAATATTGTATAACAAATTTGTGAGTTTAATACTAATAATTTAAAATCATACAAACACTAAAGTGTGAGTTGATCCAATTATATTGATAGTAACATCATATTGTTCTCTAAAGTGACATATATAGTAAGAATATATTTCTATGGATGTCACTGTATTCATTGACAAAGAATTTGATGAAGTTATTGCTCCCAAATCTGGCCATTGATGCTTAGGAGATTTGATCTTTCCCCAAGATGTCGTTTCTGCTAGGAGCTGATGTGCGCGTTGTTTATTTAAAAAAAAACTTTACATCAAATGCTCTTTGTGCGGTAACCTCTATCTCATCAATCATGTTTTTTCTCTAATCGAAAAAGTTGGAATGAATGAGTATAAAAAATATGAATTATGAATGAAATTGTTTGCAGAATTGTAGAATTTATAGGTAGAAAATAGTATAAAAATAAAAAATTTATTATTATAATTAATTTTTTTTTCACACATTATGCCTTCGTAACGTTCAACATTAATTAGTTGATTGATAAATATTAATAAATAATTAAGGTAATAATAATTAAATATATTATTTCTAAAAATGAAATAAAAATAACTTAAATGAAAGTTACTATTAATAGGAAGCCGGACTTGCTTTTATATATTATAAAGATTATGGTAGGCGTTTTATTCACAGAGGTTTTTTTGTCATTTTATATTTTTTTATAATGGTTATTTCCTTAATTGATGAGATCTCTCTTTCCGTTATCACATTAATCTTCACTTGAAATCTTGTCATCATTGATCATCTTTTTTGTTAACTCCATTCTGCTGGTGATTAGTGATGACTACTAACCAGTGAAGATATTTTTATATAAAAAAAGGGATAATTTGGTATAAAGCCATAAAGAATTCCTAAATTTTGGTTTTTCCCACAAACTTTTAATTTTGTTTCTAAAACCATAAACTTTCAATTTTTCCGGAATTTCCCCCAAAATCAAATTCCGGTCAAATCGAAATGATGTGGCACCGGAAATTGCTGACGTGTACTTTTTATTAAAGAGTTAATTTGGTATAAATCCATAAAGAATTCAAAAATTCTGGTTTTTCCCATGAACTTTTTAATTTTGTTTCTAAATCCATAAATTTTCGGTTATTTCGGAATTTTTAAAATAAATAGATTTTGCATGTTAATTACTAAACAAACGTGTATTGATTTAGCCATATTAATTTGTATCGTATACACGTACAATAATTGTATGCATAAATATTGTCCTTATTTGTATGAACATGTTCTTTGAATAAATGAATAATTGTATCTTAGGACGACAAAAAGAAGCAAATCAACGACATTCATTCATATAATTATTGTACGTGTATAAAATACAAATTAACATGACTAAATCAATACACGTTTGTTTAGAATTAACATGACAAAATCTATTTATTTTAAAAATTTTGAAAAAACTGAAAGTTTATCGATTTAGAAACAAAATTAAAAAGTTCATGGGAAAAACCGGAATTTTGGAATTCTTTATGGATTTATACCAAATTAACTCTTTAATAAAAAGTACACGTCAGCAATTTCCGGCGACACATCATTTCGATTTGGTCGAAATCCGATTTTGGGGGGAATTCCGGAAATATTGAAAGTTTATGGTTTTAGAAACAAAATTAAAAGTTTGTGGGAAAAACCAGAATTTGGGAATTCTTTATGGTTTTATACCAAATTAACCCTATAAAAAATTATGCTTTTCTTCTTCTTTAATTTTAGATAAATATTTACGTTCAGAATATTTTAGGATTTTGTTTGTTTTATGTGTCTTTTTTTCTTTTCTTATGTGAATATTTAACCATTTGATTCTTTTCTTATATGAATCAATATTGCATAAAATATGAATTAAAGATAAAAAGGAATAGAAGATTCAGGGGATGCCACGTAGAACCTTGAAATTACGAGGAGATCTCGAATCAACATCACTATTAACAATAGTTACGTGTAAAATTAATATCCAAAATGAATTATTAACCTCCTGCATTACATTTATTATTTTAAATTTAAAATTTGTTACTCACCAATGACGGCATTATTATTTATTTAATTTGGTGATGTGAAAAAAGAAAAAATTATGTCGTTCACTTAAGGAAAATAAGAAGGAAAAAAAATACTCCCTCCGTCCCGCTAACTCTAAGCATGTCCCATTTTCATTTTTTGGGTGTCCCATGTAATGTCTTCTACTAAAAAAGAAAACATTTAATTATTCAAAAGTGGTAGGATTTATTCATTTTTCATCTTTTTACTTTTACTCTTAATCTATGTGTTCAATAAGTTTGAGACATGCTTACTGAGACGGAAAGAGTATCAATGGTCACAGATTCATGTGTGTGTGTGTGTGTTAGCCTAGTGGTAGAGTGGTTAATGTTCGGATCAATGGTCACAGATTCATGCCCACCGTCACGCGGTCTTTAAAATTTCTTATAATGTTTATTAAAAAAAAAAAACTGTTGGCAACTAATTTAACTACTGCCACAAAATATACTAGGCATACATGGCCCCACCTACCAAAATTTCGTTTCCGCCCCTGCCCTTAACCCAAAATCTACAAAAACTTCACCTGCAAAAAAATTAAAAAAATACTCCCTCCGTCCCAATAACAAGGTCTCACTTGCTTTGGGCACGGTTATTAAGAAACAAGAGTAAGATGAGAAAATGTGGAGAAAAAGTGGTAGGTCATACAGCTTTTGAAGAGTTAATTATTTCTATTTTTGGAATGAGACCTTGCTATTGGGACAGAAAAAAAAAAAAGGAAAGCGAGACCTTGCTATTGGAACGGAGGGAGTAATAAATTGGTCGACATTTTCAAATGTAAAAAAGAAGGGACAATATTTGTCGACGTTTCAGTGTCACGAGACTCATTACCTTGGCACCCGGTTTCCGGTTTGCGTGTGCATGTGGCATAAATGGCATTTCCTGCGTTCGTATTTTTTACTCCCTCCGTCCCATCGAATATGGCATGTTTTCCATTTTGGGCCGTCCCATCGAATATGGCATGTTTCCTTTTGGGGAAATAATTAGAGCTTACTTTAAGCTAAAAAAGCACTTTAGTAGTACATTGTTGACCAAAAAAGCACTTTATTAACTAAAAAGTTACTTTATTAACACTTATTACACATAATTCTCTTTTTCTTAATCTCCGTGTCGAAAATAAATAGGCCATATTCGGTGGGACTGAGGGAGTATTTTTTTTAAAGGATATGCAGAAAATCAATTCGAAAATGGGAAAGAAGATTTACTCGCAACATGTGGGTCCCATTGTTTCAATGGCAATTACGCGATCAGTTCCTCTGTTCTAATGACAAATTACTAGGGCTGTGCAATCGGTTCGGACCGACCTGAACCGACCCGAACCGCAAAAACCGAAAACCGAATAAGGAAAAAAAAAGAGACCGACCCGGGCCGAATCTGGGCTTCAAACCGGGCCGAAACCGACCGAAACCGACTGTCGGTTTCGGGTCGGTTTCGGCCCAAACCGCCAGAAAATGGACAGTAGCTAAATCTCTCCTGTTTGCGGTAACTTTGCACTTGTTTTTCAGATTTTAAAGAACCATAATTTTACTACTCTTCAACACAAAACTCTAAAATCAACAAAAATCCACAAAAATCAACAATCGTGAGACAGCCTGCTAGGGCCTAGGCTGTGGCAAGCGACAGACAGCCGAGTAGGAGTAGCCGTCATCGTCTAGGACTTTGGAGCGGTGGCGAGCGCTGGAGCAAGGCGGTGAGCCGGTGACGAGCAACGGAGAATGATAGAGGGAGAGAAGTGATTGGTGGTGACTGGTGAGAAAGGGAGGGATGGGTGATTGGTGAGAGAGACACGGGTAGGCAGTGGCCCATGGTGGTGATGGACGGCCGCCGGCTGGTCGGGTGGTGGCGATTGACGGAGGAAGGGGGGAGCAGTAGTAGAGAGAGGTTGAGAGGGAAAGAGGAGGCACCGTGTTGTTGAGTGTAGTGAATTAGGAATTTAGGGTTGGGTGGGAAGGGTTTAGTTTTGTGGAAAAATAATAAAATTAATTAAAATATATAAATTTAATTTTCGGGTCGGTTCGGTCCTTAGCGGTTTTGAATGATCCAAAACCGAAACCGACCCGACGAAAATTCGGCCCCAACTCTAGAAACCGATCCGACCCGCCATGCCTATACACACCGACCCGAACCGACCGAACCGACCGGTTCGGCCCGGTTCGTCGGTTTCGGCCCGGTTCTGCTCACCCCTACAAATTACATAGTGGGAAATGGGAATGTGGGTTTTCACGGAGGTTGAAAATTCGTTATTCGTGAGATAAAGTACATTTGAATTATTATTGAATAATAATTCCCTGTTAATTTTCGAGTTAACTGATTAAACATAAGTTTTAAGGAAACTAGATGACATGCTGTCATTCTATCTTGATTTCTTAGGATGTCTCCAGTGGTGAAAACCAGTTTCAGCTTCCAAACCGTCACATCAGCGCCACATCAGCTTTTGGAACCCACCTACTTTTTTATCTAAACATCTTCCACAACAATGAAACCAGTTTCTACTATTTAAAGGGTCCCACTATAATACACATTATCTTTATATATTTATACATAAATTATTAGTTTTGAACTTTAAAATATCATCATTTGCTCGTTTCAAATCGGATTTTTACGATTTTTATGTCGAATAAAAGCTCTCGTCGTGATCTTTAATATAAGATATATGTTCGATATGTTTTAGACGAGCTAATAGGTCCGTATTTAAGAAAAAGTAAATTAAAAACCGAAAAAAAAAATTAAAAACAAAACAGGTGGGAAGAAAAGGAAAAAAAAAAAGTCAAAACTGGCGGCCACCCCACGCGCGCGTGTACTGCACGCGCCAACCAGCGCGCGCGTGTGGTGCACGCGCCGTGGGTGACGCGCCCAGCCGCCCCTGTTTCTGCTCCCAGCCGCTACCTTTCTTCCCTTTTCTCCCCTTGCACCCAGTTTCAAAACTGAAACTGGTTTCCAGTTTCAAAACTGAAAACCAGTTTCTTTTCTCCACAATGATGGATTTTGTGGGTTCCAAATTTTGGAACCCACCGTTGGAGATACCCTTAGTGCAGTCATACATCGTATTTATTGTGCTGGCCGACCCCATAATGCGTCCTTTATTCGTACATTTATATAAATAATAAAGAAATAAAATTTGAATTACAAAAATTTGTGTGCAGTTGGCCTTACAGTAAAAAATATTGTGAATAAAATCGATAATAATTTTTAAAAATAATTATTATTTTTACCCTTTAACTAGTTAAAATACCAAGTGACGATTATCTTGAAGAAAATTAATAATTTGGATTCAATTTCACGGTAAAATCAATTTCACCGAAGTTCGCCTCAATGTGAATTTGGCAATGTTCAGCTCAACCGCACCCCGAAATTTCTATCATCTAAAAGAAAGTTGCTTGAACATTATGTAGTATCTTTTTCCTTTTTAAAAAAGAGTATATACCTCTTTCAATAATTTATCAAAATAAAAGGACGAGACATTTAAAAAAAGATATATTGTAACTTAAATTAAAAATACTATATTATTAAAATATAAAAATATACTCATGTTAAAAAAATATATATATAAAAATATACTTCATTCATTCTACTGAACTTGTCTTCCTTTTCTTTTTGGGTTGTTCCAGTGAAATTATTTTGTTCCAAATAAGGAAATAATAATTAGTAAATCTTTAAAAATGGTGGGACCTACATATTGAATAGTAATAGAACATGTTTAGTGGGATGGAGCAAGTAGTTAGTGATATCAGTATCCATTGATTATTTTATTGATCAAGTGCACAAGAACTTTGAATATGTAATGTCTGTACAAGAACTTTTAAAAATTACGTTTCTTATGACTTTTCGCTCCGATTCTGTTTAGGCATTTACTTACATCGATTACGACTTTACGTATCTATTCTTTTTTTCTTCTCTATTTTTTTTTATAGACATTTACTTAAAATAATGTCGTTTGTAACAAAGTACGTGTATTAGTCCAAAACTTTACGATTATTGATAGGGGGGAATTTTTTCGGTGATGGCTTTGTTAAAACTTAAAAGTAAAAACAAATATTTAATTTAATTTGATTTTTCTAAGCCCAAACATAATTGAAACACAAGAATTTGGGTGCGGTTGAATAAAAATTAATAATTATATTTTTACCATCTAATTAGTTAAAATATGAAGTGATAATTATCTTTAAAAAAATTGACAATTGAGATCAAACTAAGCGCAGCGCACGATAACCCAAAGTCCACCAATATAATGACACCAAAGATTGGCATTAATTTGCAATAACCCAAAATAAAAATATAGTATAAAAAATAAAATGGTATAATGATATTACAAAAAGTTACAAGTTACAGACAGAGGTGAATAACAATTAAATAAGTGAAAATGAATTTAAGAAAATGATATGGATGATGCATGATTGTATACATAGTTGGTGTAAGTAATTTAGTTGTGCGAGAGCGGCAAAATATGTGGGTCGTGTGGCGATGGCGAAGCAGCATTAGCATAGGTTGTATTTTGTGGATAAGAATTATTATTGGTGGAGGAATGGAAGCGTAGGCGAAACAATCCATATTGGAACAAGGCAGCACGTCTTAACATCGCATCAATATTGATAGAAAGAGCTCGGCCCTGTTTGTCAGCAACGGGGAGGTAGTGACAATAAATAATAATACCGGGCTCTTAGAGTCTGGTAATTGGAATGAGTACAATCTAAATTCCTTAACGAGGATCCATTGGAGGGCAAGTCTGGTGCCGGCGGCCGCGGTAATTCCAGCTCCAATAGCGTATATTTAAGTTGTTGCGGTTAAAAAGCTCGTAGTTGGACTTTGGGTTGGGTCGGCCGGTCCGCCTTTGGTGTGCACCGGTTGTCTCGTCCCTTCTGCCGGCGATGCGCTCCTGGTCTTAGCGGGTCGGGTCGTGCCTCCGCGCCGTTACTTTGAAGAAATTAGAGTGCTCAAAGCAAGCCTACGCTCCGGATACATTAGCATAGGATAACATTATAGGATTTCGGTCCTATTACGTTGGCCTTCGGGATCGGAGTAATGATTAACGAGGGACGGCCGTGGGCATTCGAATTTCATAGTCGGAGGTGAAATTCTTGGATTTATGAAGGACGAACAACGCGAAAGCATTTGCCAAGAATGTTTTCATTAATCAAGAACGAAAGTTGGGGGCTCAAAGACGATCGGTATACCGTTCTAGTCTCAACCATAAACGATGCCGACCGGGGATCGGCGGATGTTGCTTATAGGACTCCGCCGGCACCTTATGAGAAATCAAAGTATTTGGGTTCGGGGGAGTATGGTCGTTTTAAGGCCGAAACTTAAAGGAATTGACGGAAGGGCACCACCGGGAGTGGAGCACTGAGGCTTAATTTGACTCAACACGGGGAAACTTACCAGTCCGGACATAGTAAGGATTGACGGAGCGAGAGCTCTTTCTAGATTCTATGGGTGGTGGTGCATGGCCGTTCTTAGTTGGTGGAGCGATTTGTAGTTAATTCCGTTAATGAACGAGACCTCAGCCTGCCAACTAGCTATGCGGAGGTATCCCTCCGCGGCCAGTCCTTAAAGGAATAGCAAGAGCAGCACGTCTCAACATTGCATCAATATTGATAGAATATAATTTGTATTAATCCTTAAAGATTGCTACATCCAATCCTTCTAATTAATGCCATCACTCAAAGGGATCGTGGTTGCCTTAAGCCTCCCACCGCCATAAAGCTCGAATTTTCCAATAGGGTTTGTAATTAATTATTTTTTCTTTTTTCTGTTCGAATTGGAACACTTACTAAAGGGAAGGAAGGAGTATTCCTTAGCCGTAGAAAAACAATAGAATGTCATTATTTGTGAACGTACGTATCGCCCCAACCAGCAGACTTGGCATCCTTTGATTTTGAAGAGGGCCGACAAGGCTTGGTTTCTAGATGTCCATCCGACTTTAAAGTAACTCATAAAATTATCTTGGGGAAAAAAACAAAAGAAAAGACAAAACCTCTGTGTAATTCCCGAATTTTTCACTTCATATATTTTATTCAAACATAATTATTCGAATGTGCAATAGAAAAGTTGTCCATGGTAAGTTTGAATTTTGTTTATATATTGAGTTTTTTTTTAATATATAAAAACTGAACCAAAATAGGAGTATATATATTTACTCATAATTAATTGGAGTGAACCACTACATGTAACATCATGGACAAGTTACAAACAATGTTTTAAAAATCGGATCGGACTGACCGGTTCAACCGGACCTAGTACCAGTCGTAATAGCATCTCAAATGGCCGGAGGTAAGCCCAAACTAGTTACATTTAATGTAGCACCATTTTCAGCTCTCCATAAAATAAAAATAAAAATGCATCTTATATATAAAACACACCGCTTACATAATTCAATAACAAATACTCAAACTCAGGTTAATTAAGAAAATCATTTATATATATATATATTTAGTTGTGCGAGAGCGGCAAAATATGTGGTTGGTTGGTGAAGCTGAGTCCCGTGTGTGTGTGGCGATGGCGAAGCAGCATTAGCATAGGTTGTATTAATTTGTTGATGGGAGTTAATAATGGTGGATAGGCCAAAAACAGAGCAAAAGGCAGCATGGAGATGAGGATGAGGGCGGGGCAGAAACATTGATAGCAGATTGAATTCCAGATGCAAGAGCAGCACGTCGTCATTGCTCCTACACTCACCCAGTAAACTCCGGTGGCGGCAACGCCGGATTTTCCCCAAATAGGGCGTCTGGTTTGGGTTACAAGGGCGTATTTCATCAATGCCTCTTCCCGAATCCTGCACACACATTAACTATTTATTAATTTTCATATTAAGATTAATCACCTGACCATGGCGACCACAACTCGTAGTCGTAACCTTATGCTAACAAAGTCAAAAATTAAAGACGGTGGATCCCCATGACTCATGTCAACGGGGATAATTCATTACCTTGGCACCCGGTTACCACTTGGGGTGTGCTGCTGCATGCGTCTTAGCTACCCACCACACATGACATTTAGTTTTTCTTAAATGAGCTCGTCTTTTGGGTGTATGGAATTTTCTACCTACGCATGACTTCAACTACCAACAATTTTAATAACTCACACTTACAACTTTCAACAATAATTTTTTTATTATAAAATACATCACATTATTTCAAAATTAATATAAATAATAATCACCAATCAATTTATTTTCTATGCTCTAATATTCACGTGTATACGAAAAATTAAATGTCCATCAATAAATAAGTTAATTAGTACAAAAGCCTTATAATATATTAAGAAAAACTAACATGACACTTAATTAACCCGAGTTCTAGCAATAACTTCACCTTCAAAAAATGAAAAAATAAAAATAAAAAATGTCGACGTTCAATGTCAAATAAAATTAAGGATTAAGTAATGTGAGTTGCCAATGTCATCAGACTCATTATTACCTTGGCACCCGGTTCCCGGTTTGCGTGTGCATGTGGCATAAATGGCATTTCCCGCGTTCGTTTTTTTTTTCTTTTTTTCTTTAAAGGATAAGTAGAAAATTCGAAAATGGGAAGATTTTCCCGCAACATGTGGGCCCCACCCCACCCACTGTTTCAATGGCAATTACTCGATCAGTTCCTCTGTTCCATTGACACTATCGTACCAATACTAAAAATAATTACACAGTGGGAATGTGGGTTAATTTCTAGGGAGGTTGAAAATTATATTGCTAGCTATGAAATATAAAAAAGTTTTTTTAGTATTTTTAGGCAATTTTTTAGTTAAGGTTTTTCTTTTCTTGTTTTTTGGCATTGCATCTACTAATTTAGCTATTTATTCTCTCATCATTGAATTTTGAAGATGGTGGTGTGCCTTCTGAGTCAATTCAGATTTGTCTCTTTCCATAAAATACTTTCGTAAGTTAGCTAGAAAAGTGGAATAAACATCCTTCATGCCATAGCCTTCTGGTTTGGAAGTTAATTGCTACCATAGCAGCATCGATCATACTTGCCAAGGGGCAAAATTGTATATTCCTCAACAAGACAAAAACTTAAAAAGTTTTTTTTTTTTTTAATCTACAAAAACTTTAAAGCTAAAACCTTGTTACTTCCATGCAATTTCGAATATAAATTGTCATGACGTGGGGGAGAAAAATTATACAAGAACAAAAAATAGCCGGTCATTATTTGTACATACAAGGTCATTATTTGTCAACATATCATCTTAAAATTATATAAGAAGAAAAACTAAACAAGCTCATTATTTGTCAAACATTAACGCCTTCTTTTTTAAGATCGTTATTTGTCAACATATCATCTTAAAATTATATAAGAAATAAAAACTAAAGAAGCTCATTATTTGTCAACATACCGCCTTCTTTTTTTTAAGGTCATCATTTGTCAACATATCCGCTTCTTATGACTTTATTCAAGCATAATTATTCGATTAATGTATAACAGATTTTCTGGAGTTAGGAAAAAGGTCCTGACATGTTTGAACTTTTCAAACCTTTTAAGTTTATAATAAGCATTACGATGTGACGCTAATTATGTAGCTGGTCTAGCTAGAGCTTCTACAAAAAAAAAATTCGCCTTTTGTCTGGGATGAACCTCCAACATTTGTGGAGGATCTTCTTTCTTATCCTTGCTCTTGTGGATAATGAATTTCTTATTTCTATAAAAAATAAATAAGAAAAAATAAAACATTATCTTTTTTTTTATCTTGGTTAATTAACTGATTAAACATAAGTTTTCAAGAAAAATAAATGACATGCTCTCAATATATCTTGATTTCTTTGGGCAATCATAAATCTTATTATTGTGCTTGCCAGGCCAGCGCGGCGCCATAACTGGACCTTTATTTGTACATTTATATAAATTATAAAGAAATAAAATTTGAATTAAAAAAACTTTGGTGGGATTCGCCTTAACGTGAGATTTCATAAAATGTAACAGTTATGCTAATGAAAAACGATAATTATTCTAAAAAAAATGATAATTATACTTTCACCAAGTGACAATTATATTAGTTATAATACCAAATGACAATTATCATTAACAAAAAGTAACAATTATTTTGAAAAAAGTGATAATTTGAATCCAACCACACGTTAATACAACCTCACCCAAATCCACTTCAATTTGAATTTGGCAATGCTCAGCTCCACCGCAACCCCAAATTTCTATCACCTAAAAGAAAGTGCATGAACATCTAACTTTATATCTCTCTCCCTTCTAAAAAAGACTATATATCTCTTTCAATAATTTATCAAAATAAAAAGATAAGACATATTAATAAAGATATATTTGTAACTCAAATTAAAAATATTATATTATTATATCTCCATTGATTATTTTGTTGATCGAGTGCACGAGAACTTTAAATAAGTAGTACTGTTTAGTACAAGAACTTTAAAATTTTACTTTTCTAATCTTATGACTTTTCGCTCCGGCCGGTTTTGTTTAGGCTACTGTATCTAAATTATACAATTCTTTTTTATAGAAAATTACTCATACTAATGTCGTTTGTATGTATGATGCATTAGTCCAATACTTTACGATTATTACAAAACAATTAAATCCAGATTGAGATCGAGATATCAAGCCAACACTTCAAAAACAAAACCTCTCACGCACAGCCACATATATAATATTTTAGGTCGGTTTTAAGTATAGTTTGTAGAAACAAAGGATGATTTTTGGATAGTAATCAGGGATGATGAATCCAGTTATCTTGCTTCAATTGAGTATCGTTTATAACTTTATCTTCCAAACCTCTGTAACTCCGTCGTTTTTTGCCAAAAAGTTGTTAAAACTATAATTTAACTAGGCCAAGTATTTCTCAAAAAAAAAAAAAAAAGTTAGGCTAATTATTTTAAAAAATCCATTTTGACAAAATACTCCATTCTAAGCTTTTTTTTTAAACTATAACAAATTCATTCGAATCTATTAAAACTTAACTTTTTTTAAACCAAAAATTAACTCATTTAATAACATATACTCCTATTATGATTGAACAATATATATATATATATATATATATATAGAGAGAGAGAGAGAGAGAGAGAGACCAAAAAAAATTAAAGCGAGGTTTACTGGATTACAGCCTTCCAGGCATTGGAAAAATTAATAAGTTGATGCTAAAGACCAAAAAAAAGTCAATTATAACTTAAGATTGAAAAAAAATTATTTTGCGCGCACAGAAGTTTTTTAGAGTGTATTTATATATTTGACACAATTTTATAGTAGATCAAATCAACAGTGGTATGCTACAGCTATTCAACATCCTGTAGATGCGTGTCGAATCGGATCCCATTTGAAGCAAATTTTTCATTTTTTATTTTTTTTCCTCTCTTTTTTGGTTTTAATTTTTAATAAATTTCAATTAAGGTTTATTAATCCTAATTAGGGTTTATTTTTTGTGATAATTTTTAATAAATTCCAATTAGAATTTATTTAATTCCCAATTAAGGTTTATTAATCTTAATTTCATTTTTTATTTTTTTTCTCTCTTTGTTGTTGTTTTAATTTTTAATAAAATTCAATTAGGGTTTATTAATCCTAATTAGGGTTTATGTTTTGTTATAATTTTTAATAAATTCCAATTAGGATTTATTTAATCCTCAATTAAGATTTATTAATCTCAATTAGGATTTATTGGGCCCAGATAAGGGTTTATTAATCCAAATTGGGATTTATATTTTATTTTAAGTTTTAATAAATTTCAATTAGAATTTATTAATCTTCAATTTAAATTATTAGTCTCAATTAAGGTTTATTAATTCCAATTAGGATTTATTAAGCCCAAATAAGGGTTTATTAATCTCCAATTATGGTTTATCAATCTCAATTAGAGTTTATTAATATTCAATTACGATTTATAAATCCCCATTTTATTAATTCTCAATTAAAATTTATTAATTCCAAATAGGGTTTATTAATTCCAATTAGAATTAATTAAATATAAATTAAAGATTAATTTATTTAATTTATTTAAAAAATAAAACATAAGAAATGCGCAACATTTGCGCACTGCGCCATTAAGATTTTGCGCTGAAAAGATAAAATCAACACATCCTACTAGAAACCTATTTTAAACCCAATTTAAAAATGGGCCTAATCCGGACTAGGCTCAGTACACAAAAATGGGTCAAGTGACGCCCATATTTTGAAAAGAGAAAACTCGGTCGATGAACTTCTTCTATTTTTTCTTTTATTGTTGATCCGACAATCATAGATGTGCATAGAATATCGACCAAAAGACTTTGGTAAAATTAGAACTCATGAACTTTGTAATTGTCCATACTTGTGATTTGTAATTCAAACATCCTGAATATGTGAAATAGGGAAGAAAGATTGCCCCATAGTCGTCAATTGTGATTCTCTAACAAATGTGATATGGCCGCTTGCTTCTGCTTGAGAATTTTGCTTTATAATAATACTAGTATGTTGCCCGTCGAACATCGACGGGATTATCATATTTTATATTATTTGTAGAAAAATGAGTCGTGTAATTATCCGATTTGTTCTAAAATTCGTATAGTAATAAATATCAGTAAATTATTAACCGAACTCATTTATTTAATATTTATATAAATAAACTATTCATATCCGATTGAAAAAAAATCAACTTGTCCACATCTTGAGCTCGTATATATCTCACAAAGTAAACATTAATAATATATTATCAAAGAGACATAGTTCAAGTGGCTAGTTGAGGTACATAAGTCTCTATATTGTCAAAGAGACATAGGTCAAGTAGCTAGCTCATATTCTATACTCTCGCTTCTCATTAATAATCGCTCATATTGTTTTTTGATTGTCTCATTGATAATGACCCAATCTAAATAAGGAAACATCTTTCTCTCACAAAAACTTGTATAACTATCTGATTTATTTGTAAAAAAAATTAATCGTATAACTATCTGATTTATTTTAAAATTCGTATAGTAATTATCGAACCCGTTTATTTATACACATACCCATTCATATCCAATCAAAAAATTCAGCTTGTTCATATCTTATGTTCATCTAGTAGAATATCACAAACTAAACATTAATAATATATTGTATAAATATCCGTTTTATTTATATATATATACTCGTTACCCGTCTCAAATCTGATTAAAACATAATCTTACATATTGTTATCATCCCAAATTCGCATAGTAATACGCGATAAAATCCTGAATATTACTCCCTACGTCCATGATAAACCTTCATAGTTTTCCTTTTAGGGTTGTTTACGAATACCTTCACTTTCTATTTTGGGACACTATCCCACAACAAATTTCTTTCCTCCACTCACAACACTACACTACACTAAATGTGAAACTCTTACTCCACTTACAACACATTCAACCAACTTTTTATTAAAACCAGTGCTACTTTCTATTGAGAAGCTTTATCATAGACGAAAGGAGTATAAAGGTTATATTAACAATATATTAAAAAATAAGTATCAAGTTTATATTTAAAGATGAGGAAATGTGGTGATATGACATTATCCCTCTTAAAAACACAATAATTGTCACAAAGTTGAAAAACACACAAAATATAGCACTTTTGAAATATTTTGGACTCTTTTACCCTTACTTTCTATCAAAACCATCTTTTACTCTCTCTCCTCTCTCCTCCACACCTACCGCATGTTTTATCCCTCTATTCTATTTTCTCTCTCCTACCACTTTTTTTCTCTGTATTCTCTCTTATCCTCTCTCAACTAATATCTTTTCCATTTTTTTCTTTCTTTTTCCCGTCGTGAACTTTCGCTCTATATCGGTCAATTTTTTTTTCTTTTGCTCTTCAGTGTTCTACAGATCTCGGCGATGTTGGTGTAGTTTTTCCGACGATGTTGATGTAATTTTTTTCCGACAAAATTTGCTAATATTTCTTGTACATTGATTGTGATGTAGGTAATTGCCTTGTTTTTGTAGTTTATTATCTTTCTTTCACGATCTGTAGGATGAATAATTGAATTGATGATAAATTTAGATCTAGTTTTCCGTCTGAAATTTTTGATTGGTATAATATACAGTTGGTACGATCATACATATTTTTGTACCGCGTACCAATTGCGGCATACTCCGATATGAATATGTAATTTCTTACCTTTTATTGAGAAGAATATGTATATTCTTACCGTGTAACTGGTACGAATATACATTTTCGTACCGCATACCAATTAACCAATTGTGCCATACGCATGTACGAATATATATTTTTGTACCGAGTAACAGTATAACTTGGCGCTATATGCGGGACGAATATGCATATTCAGACTGCTTACCTCGGTCAATTGCACCAGTTGACCATACTACGATACAGATATGTAATTTCGTACCTCTTGTAGGTACGAATATGTATATTCGTACCTCGTACTTGTGCAAGACGGAGCTATATGTGGGTATGAATATGTATATTCGTATCGCTTATAGGTACGAATTAGGTCATTTCGTACCTAGATTAGCAATCTTCGTACCGCGTACTCGTGCACCATGGCGTTATACGTGGGTATGAATATATATATTTGTACCGCTTGTAGGTACAAATTAGGTCATTTCGTACATCGATTACAAATATTGCCAAACTTGACTGTCTCGTACTTATTTAATGCAGCCGAGGCCATCATCTCTAGTTGTTATCCATGGAGAAGAATGGAATAACAACATGTACGAGGGTAGGAGAAAAGAGTACATTCATATACCGCCTAGTGGAATAACATTCGATGATTTATTAAGTAAGCTTGAAGTGCGACTGAAGAAGGATAAGAGCATGATTTTGTGGGCTATTTACTTTGAATTGATTTTGAATATTTACACTCGAACTTGGTACGAATATGATATACTGATCATTTGTACCAGTTGTACAAACTATTGGTAATAATTTGACACATTGCATATCTAAATTAGACAAATTGCAAAATATAGACAATTTGGGCAAATCGATAAATTAAAGCATATGTACTAATAATCTAATATTGTAACAAATTATTTACAAACCAGAAATTGTAGCAAATTATACATTCACTAATATCTAAACCAACTCAATCTCTACTGTAAGTGTTCTTTCATCTGTGTTGAAAGAATAGGTTCTCTCAGCCAAAATATTTGATTTCTTGAGTTCTTGTAGGACATCATGACCGATTTCTTGAGTTCTTTCATACCTCTTGTAGATCCATTGTACCATGGAAAAAAAAGACAAAAAACAGTTAGGATATGGTACTAATATAAACCATTCGTACCAACATATCTAGTACGACTGGTACAAACACACAATATTCGTATTGACGTACCAACGTTAGGCGCCGCAATGTGATGAGACGCTAGTAAGAACTCACTATATTCATACTATAGTGCCAGATAATGCAATGTATCCACATGGTATGCTATGATAATCTAACCATTTTCGTCTCAACGTATCAAGTTTGCGTGGTACTCTGGTACGAATATTGTATTTTAGCACCAGCTTACCATGATCTAACGTGATACTCTGGTATAAATATGGTATCTTCGTATCGGCGTACCATGTCTTAACGTGGCCACGACACAGAAAATAAAATAAAAAATAGTGATATGAACACACTAATTCGTACCAATGTACCACGACAGCGTGCTACCAACATGCCAATTCGTATGGGAGCACCACGTTAGGGCGTGGTAAACTGGTAAGAAAATATCATATTCGTACCGGAGACCTACGTTAGAGCGTGGTATGCTAGTACGAAAATAGGATATTCACACCGAAGTTTGCGTGGTACTCTAGTACGAATATGGTATCTTCGTACCGGCTACCACGCTATAACATGGTCATCAATTCAAAGATTCGGCACTTCGGTACAAAATATCATATTTTCGTACTAGCGTACCACGCCTTAACTTGGTACTCCGGTACGAATATGGTATTTTCGCACCAGCACACCACACCCTAACGTGGTACTCCGGTACGAATAAACCATGTTTGTTCCAACTTACCAATGAATGGCACAATGGTACGAATACATCCGAACATACCAACAATCAAGTACGAAACACCCAAAATTACCCAGAAATACAACCAAATCAACAATATATTTGAACACCCAAAAATCAAGCATGAAAATAACCAAATTACCCAAAAATGAACTATGCAAACATCCAAAGCACCTATAAATCAAGAACGAAAATAACCAAAGCACGAAATAAATAAAAAAAAAGTATCAATGCATGGTACGCCGGTACAAATAAACTATTTTCGTTCGAACAAGCCAAGAATGGGTTGCGCGCTACTGGTACGAATTCACTCATTTCGTACCAATGTGTTTTGACAGCTGATGAACCCATATATTGTATTCATTTTGTGTGTGTTTAGGTAGTCTAGATCGAGTCTTTTGTTGTCTTTTTGTATTGTTTCAGTGCCTGGGAGGGCACTATTTAGGCAACAGGTCTATCTGGACAGGTAAAGAGCATTAGAGGGAAAGACAGGACTGAAATCTGCTGAAATGGTACGAGAATCGATACGAGGCAATGAGCAACCGATGAATCTCCAGCTTGGGCAAGAATGATAATATCAGACGCGTAGCTGTGAGGAGGATTTGCTAGCTCAATCTTAATACCAGGAGCAGTGTTGGCCTTGTCTGGCATGTTGGGCAGGAAGCAGAGCAGAAGATGTGCTGACAAGAGAAAGCAAGATAGCGGGGGCAACTGGCGTGTTTCTCTCCGAAGCCTATTAGGAAAAGGAAAAGAAGATCTAACCTAAGTTTCTTTCCTAATACGATTAGGTGGAGGATCCGTAAGGGATCTTGAAGATCGACGTGATATGCCATGTTGGGGTCGTGCTTATCAAGTAATTACTTGCACTCCAAGGTAGCTCATGGACTTACCATGCAAAGGTTCGAGGGCCCAAACCCTAGCGCATCTCAGCCTATAAATATGGTGCATGGCCGCAGCCATCACCATATACTTTTTGCGATTTAATTTCCTAATCTTTAACTTCTGCTTTGCTTTTATTTTCGAGAGTTTGTGAGGAAGAAACAAGTCCCATAGGGCAATTTAGTTTGTGTTTTCTAATTTCCAGTAATTACTTCCCGATCGGCACTTTTGGTCGATCATTACTTTGATATTTCGTAAGTTTACTTTTAATATAGATTTTATGTTTTTCCCCCAGATCTGTGTTTGCATGATTTATTTTATGTCTAGCTAATTTTCTATACTTGATCTGGGCAACTACTAGTTGAATAAGAACCGAAGCTCGTGAGGTCGAATTGGATGAATTAATTGCATGTTGCATTCTAGATCTGTTTATGTGCATGTTCCAATATGGTTTAATTTGTCAAGGTAGTTAATAGGCCGTTAATTACTTAGGTAATATTAGATCACTAAATTGACTAAGAGGTTTAGGGAGAATTTTCTCAACTTATCTTGGTCTGGATTAATAAGCAGTGAGTGAAGGTGTCTGTCTCGGGCGAGACAGGCGCGATTATTCTTTGTTGGGCCTTTCTAGTGATTAATGCTCTCTGGAAGTGGTCATCTGAACAGATCCTCTTTGTGAAAAACTCATAATATTACATACTGCATATTTCCATGGATTCTTATCTTAACAGGAATTTTCCTACCTTCTCGGTAGACGATTATGCAATATGGAAGTTCAGACTGAAGAGTTTTCTCTGTGCGCATCACGATATGATGTGGGACGTCATCACAGACGGACCCATCATCATCTACAAACAAGGGAACGAGCTTGTTCCAACTCAAGATGGTGGACAACCAATATATCAACTCATTCCCAAGCCAAAGGGTGAGCACACCTCAGAAGAAAGGAAGCAGGCTGGACTAGACAGCTTCGCGAGGAACACCATATCCTCAACGGTCTCCAACGCCTACCTCAGCAAAATCATCAACTGCGAAACAGCAAAGGAGATTTGGGAAACCCTAGCAAAGCTATGCGAAGGGTCGGAGGAGATAAAGGAAAATAAATTCACGATTGCATGCCAGAAGTTTGATAACTTCAAGCAGCTGGTCAACGAGTCCATCGAAGGGATGGAACTCAGATTCTCCAATATAGTGGTGGAAATAGAAACCATTAGAACTGGGAAATACACCCAGCGAGAAAAGAATCTAAAAGTTCTTTCAGCGCTCACCGCTGAATGGAACACTTATAAGGTGGTACACCAAAGTCGAAGTGACTTAGGTGATCTTTCAACTGAAAGATTATACTCCCTGCTCAAAGCCAATGAATACAACTTGAAGATTACCATGAAAGAATCTTCAAGCAATCAGAATGATGGACCTGCAACAAAGGAGATTGCGTTCAGAGCCAACTCTGAAAAATCCGCATACATACAGTCAGCTGAGTCATCGAAGAAGGATAAGAAGGACATGAGCAAGGAAGAGCTACTTGAAGAAATAGCTATGCTGGTCAAAAACTACAATAGACTCAACACCAGCAAGGGCAAATACAAGAAGTTCGCAAGAACTTACAGAGACAAGTACGCAAAGAAATTGAGAAGTCAGCTGACAAACGAACAGAAGAATGTTGCTTCAACTGCAAGGAACCAGGACACTACCGGCTAGATTGTCCAAAGCTGTCCAAGAAAGATAAAGACCAACTGAAAGCTAAGGCAGCTGACAGAAGGAGAGCTTACATCGCCGATGAAGAATCAGAGTGCAACAAAATGGATGACAACATGCCATTTTCAGACTCGGAAGAAGAAGCACTGATGGCCCATGATGAACTTGATTGGGATACATGCTTCATGGGACAAACAGACGGTATCGATGAAGATGAGGTAATGTCTCGAACTCAAAATCTATCTAACCTCTCACCATCACACGAACACTCTACACAGGTTTCAGAATCAGAGCTACTTGATTGGAGTCTAGTAGAGAAAGTAATGAACGATTCCAAGGAGCTTTAAGAGATCCTTGACGTCATTATGTGTGAGAATGCCGAGCTGAAAGCGGAACTGGAAAAGACAAAGGTATCGAGCTAACCGATACAACACAGCTCCAACAGGAAGTTGTTTCACTAAAAGACAAAATAGTAAAACAAGATCAGCTGATGAAGGAATTCTACTATGAGAAGAAACAACTGATGGAAGACTTGGAAAAGGTCACAGCTGAATCGAAAAAGAAGTCAACTGAGATCATTGAGCTGAAAAGCACCGAAGAGGTACTATCTAAGAAGATAGTAGCTCTCATCAAAGCCACATCAACAATGGACGAGATCATTAGTGCACAACATCCAGCAGCACTCAAAGCATGACTGGGATACAATGAATCAAAGGATGCCTCAAACATTGCCTCCACAAGTGGAACAAAGGTAATGTTTGTACGAGCAAAAGAACATCCAATCCCAGCAACTCAGCATCAACAGTTGAGGACACAACATGCGTCAGGAAGACCAGTTGTGAAACATCCTCAAGCTCCGTCAAGGACACATCAGGCATCAAAAAGACCAGCTGTGAGACAACCTCAAGCCCAACTCAGACAGCAACGTACTCAACCTCAACAAAGACAACAGGCCGGACTTTACAGATATCAGCAACAGCAACAACACGTTGAACGATATCAATCGAGATATCAGAGATACCCAGCTGGATATCACTCGCATGAGTACCAGCTGGACAATCATTTCCAGCCACAGCATCACATGAGACAGCAGAGACAAAGAAACGTCTCAGCTAGGTACACAGCTGGAAACCGAAAGAAATCAAGACATCAAGACGGAAAGACACTGAGATCAAGATCCCGCCAGCAACAACCGAAGAACACAAAGAATGTGTATATCGACTCAGCTGGGAGAATTATCAGATCAAATGACCCAATTCGAGTCATCAAGCAGATTTGGGTCGTCAAAGGATCTCTGTCTAACCCACAAGGATCCAATAAAACTGGGTACCTAAATCTTGATCTTTTGTATAGGTTGCAAGGAATCGACGCATCACTGAGGAGTCGATGAGAACGCTATGGTACTTGGACAGTGGATGTTCCAAGCACATGACGCACTTAAAGCATCTACTTCAGAAGTATATCGAGCGTCCAGGCCCACAAGTAATATTTGGTGACAACTCCAAAGGCCTAACCAAAGGTTATGGTACATTTAAAACTAAAAATGTTATAATCCCAAATGTTTCTTATGTACAAGGATTGCAACACAACTTGCTTTCCATTAGCCAATTATGCGACAACGGTTTTTCTGTCAAGTTTGATGCACAGGGATGCACAGTGAAGAACATGGAAACCAAGAAAATACTCCTAAGAGGGAAAAGAGAAGGAAATATGTATTTTGCTGACTGGAACAGCAGCCCTCTAGAGACTTGTCTTGTATCGAAAAGCAGTAATGAAGTCAGCTGGCTGTGGTACAGACGGCTGAATCATCTCAACTTCAAGACAATCAACAAACTGGCTAGGAACCAGCTCGCTAATGGAATTCTAGATCAAGTATATGACAAAAGTCATATGTGCAGCGCGTGTCAACAAGGAAAACAGACAATAATTTCATTCTCTCTTAAGCCAGTTCAGTCAACTGATCGAGTACTTCAACTCCTTCACATGAATCTTTTTGGTCCAGTTACTCCAGCAAGCTTCAATGGCAGAAAATATACTCTGGTCGTAGTGGATGATTTCTCAATATTCACATGGATATCATTCATGTACCAGAAGAGCGAAACCAGGACTAAGCTGCATATCCTGCTGGAAAGATTGTCAACACAGAAGGAGTGCAAGATAATGTCAATAAGATCAGATCGAGGAACGGAGTTTCTGAATGAAACTATTTATGATTACTGCGAGAAGAACGGAGTTCAACATCAAACATCTGCAGCACGCACACCTCAGCAGAATGGTGTAGCAAAGAGAAGAAACAGAACACTCAAAGAAGCAGCTACCTCAATGCTAGCCAGTTCTGCCATTCCAAAGAAGTTCTGGGCCGAAGCAATCAACACAGCTTGCTTCACTGAGAATCGATCCCTACTCACATCAAGGTAAGGAAAGACACCGTATGAGCTATGGAACAACAGAATACCATATATTGGATATTTCAAGGTATTCGGATCCAAATGTCATATCCTAAACAATGGAAAGACACAGCTCAAGACGTTCGACGAGAAGACAGACCGAGGAGTATTCCTTGGTTATTCTGCTGTGAGTAAAGCATACAGAGTCTTCAACAGAAGAACTCAAACAGTCGAAGTAACTCCACATGTTACCTTTGACGAATCATCTTTCGAATATAGAGATTCTATCAAACGAAGAAACGAAGGAGAATCTTCAAGACAGATTCAGACAAGAGCTCAAGAAAATCGAATCAGGAATCTGGCCGAACCATTAATTTGGGATGATGAGCCAGAGGAGGAACTTCAAATCAACCGGGAAGCTCCACCAGCTGGAAATCAAGAAGAACCTTCAACGCCAAATCAAGGGGGAACGCCATCAGCTGGAAATCCAGACACAGCTGAATCCCCAGCTCCATCTCCAGCAGAGACTCTACAGAAGTCACCTCAAAATCCAAATCAAGGAGAATCAATCTCTCAAGACTTAACTCCAGAGCAACTCCAAGACAGACGAAATTTAGCCACTTCAAGCATCAATCAACTGGAAGAAGAAATTCCTAAAAGGAGAAGATGGATTGAAGATCATCCATCATCAGCAATCATTTGAGAACCATCCGACCAAGTCAAAACAGAAGCTCAGCTGCTCAAGCTTCATCGGATCATCAAGAAGCAGCTGACACAGCTCAACTCTCAGTAGAGCTAGAACTGACGGTCTATAATGAATATACAGCTCTAATGGCATGTTACGTAGCTCAAGTGCCAGAGCTTCAATCAATTCTCGAAGCTTTGAAGAGTGTGCCTTGGACTAACGTCATGCAAGAAGAGCTGAACGAATTCCTCAGAAATTATGTCTGGGAATTGGTCGACAGACCTGAAGGAGTCAAAGTCATAGGACTCAAATGGATATTCAAGAACAAATTGGATACCCTGGGAATCATCATCAGAAACAAAGCTCGACTGGTTGCCAAGGGCTACACTCAGCAGGAAGGAATTGACTTCGAAGAATCATTTGCTCCAGTAGCGCGATTGGAAGTAATCAGACTCTTTTTCGCTTATGCAGCACATCACAAATTCAAGGTCTATCAAATGGATGTGAAGTGTGCATTCTTAAATGGAGAAATCAAAGAAGATGTCTACGTCGAACAACCTCCAGGATTTGAAGTAGAAGGAAACAAAGTCTACAAGCTAAAGAAGACGCTTTATGGATTGAAGCAAGCACCTCGAGCTTGGTATGACACTTTGTCAAATTTCCTTGTATCCAAAGGATTCAAGAAGGACTCAGTAGACAGAACTCTCTTCACCATCAAGTCAGGAGAAGACATCCTGGTTGTTCAAAGTTTTGTAGACGACATCATCTTTGGATCAAGATCAAACTTCTTATGCCAAAGATTTGGAGAAATGATGTCAGAGCAGTTCCAAATGTCCATGATGGGAGAAATGAGTTTCTTCCTAGGACTTCAAGTCAAGCAATCAGCAGAAGGGATTTTCATAAATCAATCCAAATACGTGAAAGACTTGATCGTCAAGTATGGAGTTCAATCCAGCAGAACTGTAAAGATTCCGATGAACACCAACTGGAAGATTGAACCAGGAACTAAAGGGAAGACAGTTGATTACAGCAAATACAGAGGGATAATAGGTTCCCTGCTGTATCTAACAGCAAGTCGTCCAGACATCTCATTCGCAGTCGGAGTATGTGCCAGATTTCAAGTTGATCCAAAGGAAGCACACATGCAAGCAGCCAAGAACATTCTCAAATATCTCAAAGGAACTCAGAATGTTGGGGTACATGGTACCCAGTGAAGACAATCTACAAATTTGGATATTCAGACTCAGATTTCGCTGGAGATCGGTTGGACAGAAAATCAACTTCAGGAACTTGTCAGTTTTTAGGAAGTAAGTTGATTTCATGGTTTTCAAATAAGCAAACGTACGTCGCAACTTCCACAACAGAAGCAGAATATATGGCCGCTGGAAGCTGCTGCTCATAAATTCTCTGGCTGAAACATCAGCTGGATGACTATGAAGTGAAAACTGGACAAGTTCCAATTTTCTGTGATAGCTCAAGTGCGATTGCTATTTCAGAGAATCCAGTACTTCACACAAGATGCAAGCATGTGGACGTACGCCATCATTTCATCAGAGATCACGTGGAAAAGAAGGATGTGATTGTTGAGAAAATTCACACAGACATACAGCGGGATGATATACTCACAAAGCCGCTGATAGAAGCAAGATTCAAAAGGTTGTGCGGATTACTTGGATTACTCAACCCAGACGATGCTTCACCCAGCTGAATGGAAGTAGACCCAGCTGAATGGAACGAAAGAATGAAAACGGAACCAAATTGAATGGAAGCAGACCCAGCTGAATGGAAGCAGACGGCTTGAATTCAGAATCAACGTCACTGGTATCAGCTGAGAAAGAATCCAGCTAAACCAGATGCTGAAATTGAAGGATTATTCAGCTGAGGGGGAACCAGCTGGAACAACGATCACCCAGCACACCCACTCAACCGAGGTATCAGCTGACTACAATGATCAGCTGAGAGGTTTGCAACAACATTAACTACACCTACTCAATCTGTTTTCAGTCAAATCATATCTTGTCATATCTAATCAAATTACATTAAAAGTCTTCAAAGAACTGAATCATGGGAGTTTCGAGGCAAAAGTCAAAGTGCCCCAACCATCCTCTCTCACGCATTAACTCGCAATGTCTGAACAAGAAATTGACATGATGCGAGAATCACTCCCAGTCGTAGATCTTCTTATCAATCGATAAATCTTGATCGACCATTCATCAAATCAGCTATATAAATATGCTAGAAGAGATACGTAAAACATTGCATCAACCCTAAAAAGTTTTTCGGCATTCTTTCTTATTTCCATCAATTGGTATTATCTGTTTCTACTAACCAAAGTTGCAGAAGTAGAACATGGAATCTAGAAAGATATCTCCCGAAGCCGATCAAACTTGAAGAATCTGTCAAAGCTTCAAGATAAGAGTTGCTTAACTCTCAGGAACCTCAAGAAGACAGAGTTCCAGGAGAAGGTGAAGCCCATCGACAGATCCGGTCCAACGCAGTGGAAGACTACAAAGCTCAAGAACGTCATTCACCAGGAAGGTGTAGAAATCTTTCTGGGAATGTCAAAGGAAAAAGACCTCCTCCGCCCCACTGTTTCTCTCAAAATAAAAGAGAGCACGGGACATACAACTCCCTGGGATGCAAAAATCAACGTCAACAGAACTGGACCAGATGTTGATAAAGCCGGAGTCTTCAAGAGCAGTCATGTCAAAGCTCTTGCTCCGTCACAGGAAGCACAGAAAAAGATGCAGGAGACAAAGCAGCATGCATCTATTTCTGTCCCAGCTGGGAATCGGAAACAACTTGAGGAGACAAAACATGCTGAAGCACCGTCTTCAAACAGAAGACTCAAGTCAAAGGTGCTCAGTCAGTCAGCCGAGAAGTCAGCTTACAGTATGAGAGAATTCGTAATTACTCTCCGAGGAGCAGAAGGCCCACAAGCGGTGGTTTCTCACGATGGAGAAGAAGTTCATGCACCTGCGTGAACATCGTCATCATCAACGCCGCAACGAAGTATTCCAGCTGGTCAACTAAGCTTAAACCCCACGACATGGAATACTTCAACCGGCCTCTCCTCAATTTCCTTCAGCTCAACAGGGACACCAGCTTCGAGATCTTCCGATGAAAGTTGCTCAAGCCCCTGCACCATGCTCAAGTGGAAAACATCACCCAGCCGATGATCACTTGCAGCTGGATGATGATGATATGAGCTGAACCCTTTACCCACCACTTCGAAGTGGAAGGGGAATACTCAAGTCCCTCAAGTACCGAATCAGACTTTCTCATTCAATCTAATGAAGTCTGAAGAAGCAAAATTGCAAGGAATGAAGTTGTGCCCGACTCAGAAGGTGTTATCTCCAGTGCCAACTCATCCCTCCAAGTACTCAGCTGGACCGCCCCAGCTGAATCAGGCCAAAGGACGTTGTGTACGCAATCACGGGGAGGCTAATGCTACTGAAGAAGAGCCAGCTAATACAACAGCTGAGCCACCTAGACTCCAGACCTCGCTGCTCAGAGCTGAAAACCACAGTTTCGCCAAACTAAAACATCGCAACAGCCGATGGTGTATCTCTCCCACCTTGTTTGATCATGCCAAAAAGGGGGAAGTAAGGGGGAAGTGAATGAGACAAAGAAGAGGCAAACTGTTGAGCTAGAGGAACCAGCTGAATCAGAATCAGCTGCAGAAGAGACGAGTCAAAAGAAAGAAGACTGGATGCAGAAGAGAAGACCAAGCCAACTGGGATTGAAGAAATGAAGAATTGAAGATTTTTTTCTTTCTTTCTTTTTCCTGTGTTATAATGTATTTGCTTATATTAATAAAACACAAGTTTTTCTGCATCATAAGTTGTCTCAGTTAGGTTTTGGCATCATCAAAAATGGGGAAATTGTTGGGAAAATTATAAGGTTTTGATTTGATACCAAAACCCAACTGATTCTCCAACCGAATAGATGATTGCGTCAACCTAAATAGTGTTTTCCAGCTCGCCTATTTGAGCTTTAGATTTTCTAGGTTTACAGGTTAAGGAAGCGGAAGACCGCAGTCGACCCAGCTGTGTCTACAGCAGGAGTCAGCAAGCGAAAGACAAGACGGTCGACCCGTGTCTACGGCGGGGAGTCGGTAGCGGAAGACAGCAGGAGTTAACCTTCAGCTGAGTCCTCCAGCAGAGCATGATCACAATTGTGTCAAGTGCTAACGTCGGCCTCGTCAAAATTGAGGGATGGTTTGGTTGTTTAAGGGATTTTAAGCGTCAGGTTGAGGTCTCTGTGGGGTGTCTGCCAAAAGTTTTTTTTAATAAAGTTGAGTTGTGTTGACCAGTATGCCTTGAGTATGTCAAGATCATGATTGTTGTACTTGAATGAATGCATGTCGAACAGAGTTGGATTTATGCTAGCTAGACGATGACTTGTATGATGGAATGAATTGTGAGCAAAACCCTGTGAGGATTTGAGCTTAAATGATGTATTGACCAATACATGATTTCAATTCTTGTGTGTGAATATGACCTCTCGATTAGGAATAACTAGAACTTGCTTGTACTTTGGTTGATGAATTTCTGGGTTAGAATCAGGAACTTGAGATGATTTAGGCAATTTCTTTCATTAGCTCAATGAGCCAAACTATCTTACCCAAATCATTGATCCTTTGATTAACCCCTTTTTGAGCTAAATTAATTCTTTCTATCACTTAAATTTTGCCTTGATAAACATAACCTTATCCGGTCATGGAAACTCAATGCAAAAGAAGAAGAAAAAGGAAGGAATGAAATAGTGGGGTATATTCTGGGGAAAGATGGAAAGAGAACAGTGGACAGAAAAAAGAGAGAAGAAAAAAAGAGGAAAAAAATGTGTAAAAAATAAGTTCCCCATTGTAGTTGGTGAATTAGGGCCCTGGAAACTGCGGCAAGGAATCAAAGAAGGAGTTGGGATGTGTCTGTTGCCCAGCATGAGTTCAAATGACCTTAGCCCAGATCTAAATACTTCCTACCTGTAGCCTTAAGCCAAGTTACAACCCAATAAATACCTGATGATGAGTTCTAAAATTTGACTTAGGAAGTTAAAACATAAAGGGCAGGCAAGCCAATGGTGAAACCAAAGTTGAGATGGTCAAGAGAGTTGCATGATAAACCTAAACATAAGAGTGATGAGTGTGGTGAGGAATCCTAATTGCTCACGATTCTATCTTGACTAGTTTGATAGATGCGCATGATTTCTTCCCTTCACTTGCTGATTTTGAGAATGAGAACTGTGTATCTTGATTAACTCTGTTGGCTGCTGGTTATCTGTTGAGTCTTTTGTTTTGTTTTCTGTCTGAAGTCTTGGGCAAGTCACCTGTGCACACTTGAGGACAAGTGTGAGTTAAGTGTGTGCGTGTGATGAACCCATATTTTGTATTTATTTTGTGTGTGTTTAGGTAGTCTAGATCGAGTCTTTTGTTGTTTTTTTGTATTGTTTCAGTGCCTGGGAGGGTACTATTTGGGCAACAGGTCTATCTGGGCAGGTAAAGAGCATTAGAGGGAAAGACAGGGCTGAAATCTGCTGAAATGGTACGAGAATCGATACGAGGCAATGAGCAACCGATGAATCTCTAGCTTGGGCAAGAATGATAGCATCAGACGCGTAGCTGTGAGGAGGATTTGCTAGCTCAATCTTAATACCAGGAGCAGTGTTAGCCTTGTCTGGCATGTTGGGCAGGAAGCAGAGCAGAAGATGTGCTGACAAGAGAAGGCAAGATGGCGGGGGCAACTGGCGTGTTTCTCTCCGAAGCCTATTAGGAAAAGGAAAAGAAGATCTAACCTAAGTTTCTTTCCTAATCCGATTAGGTGGAGGATCCGTAAGGGATCTTGAAGATCGAAGTGATATGCCATGTTGGGGTCGTACTTATCAAGTAATTACTTGCACTCCAAGATAGCTCATGGACTTACCATGCAAAGGACCGAGGGCCCAAACCCTAGCGCATCTCAGCCTATAAATATGGTGCATGGCCGCAGCCATCACCATATACTTTTTGCGATTTAATTTCCTAATCTTTAACTTCTGATTTGCTTTTATTTTTGAGAGTTTGTGAGGAAGAAACAAGTCCCCTAGGGCAATTTAGTTTGTGTTTTCTAGTTTCCAGTAATTACTTCCCGATCGGCACTTTTGGTCGATCATTACTTTGATATTTCGTAAGTTTACTTTTAATATAGATTTTATGTTTTCCCCCAGATCTGTGTTTGCATGATTTATTTTATGTCTAGCTAATTTTCTATACTTGATCTGGGCAACTACTAGTTGAATAAGAACCTAAGCTCGTGAGGTCGAATTGGATGAATTAATTGCATGTTGCATTCTAGATCTGTTTATGTGCATGTTCCAATATGGTTTAATTTGTCAAGGTAGTTAATAGGCCGTTAATTACTTAGGTAATATTAGATCATTAAATTGACTAAGAGGTTTAGGGAGAATTTTCTCAACTTATCTTGGTCTGGATTAATAAGCAGTGAGTGAAGGTGTCTGTCTCGGGCGAGACAGGTGTGATTATTCCTTGTTGGGCCTTTCTAGTGATTAATGCTCTCTGGGCAAGAAACTGGACGATGACTCGGGGACAAAGGTATTGCCCAGAGTAGGGAGCCGGCGGTGCGTCGCCAACTAAGTAAGGATAGGTAAGGGAAGGGTTTGTAGAGAGCGTGACGATTAAAAAGGGATCTCGGCATTCAAGTCCTATAACCAACGATGCATGCATGTAATGAAGATTAATGCACCAATGATCGAGCTAGTATTTTTATTTAATTAGTTTGTCCAGGTCAAGTCCTTTTATTATTAATCAAGTTACGTGTTTATTTTCAGTATTAGTTTTGTTTGCGTATTGGGCAAGATAGACCCAGTGACCAGTACCAACCCCAAGTTTGAACCAGGTTATGGAGGATTCAAGAGATAGTGGCAGTCAACTCCCTGAATGATCGACCCTGTACTTCCAAGCACTGTCTACAGTATTGTGAGCATAGGACAATATAATTATTTTGCCTAGTGTCAGCGACAGCGCTCGTCCACAACGAACATCAACTTCCTACAAAAATACAAACGAACCATAAATCACACAAATACATCCAAATCACCCAAAAATTAACCCAAATACACCAAAAATTACCAAAAACTATATGAAAAACATATAAATCATAAAAAATACGAACGAAAAAACCATAAATTAACAAAAATTCAAAAAAAAAACTAGTAATCACCAATTTCAAATTTATTCGTGGATCTCGAACATGATGATGTCATGGATTCCGATAAGAAGCTTACGAGCAGCGTGGTGGTTTGTGCGGGGCGGCGGCGGTGGTTTTTGACGAGGTCTAAGATTTTCTAAAGAGAGAAAGGGAGAAATTGAGAGAGAGTGAAAGAGAAAAGAGATATCTACAGTTTTCGACGATAGTGGGGACTGGGCTGTGGTGCGATATTTCTGGAGATTGCAGACGGCGGCGAGGATTGGCAGAGATTTGAGCAGAGACGGAAGAAGGTGTTGCGAGAGAGAAGAGAGGAGATGAGAGAGAAGATTTGCAAAATCTGAAATTCAAAATGGGTGAAATATTTGGTCAAATGTGGTATATAGTGGAAATTGACTCCCCACCTTTAAGAAGGGTAGAAGGGTCCAAAATTTTTGAAAAGTGCCATATTTTGTATTTTTTCAACTTTGTGACAACTATTGTGTTTTTAAGAAGGATAATGCCATATCATGAGTTGCCTCTTTAAAGATTATACTATAATTTAAGAATTCTGTCTCAACCCCGATTAATAAATAATTTTACTACTTGTTCCTGCCACCATATGTATATTAATAAATAAATTTATATTATTTTTGTTTATATAAAATCAATTAACTGAATTTGTTATTGAAAATCATGATTACTAAAGATATATTACTATTATACATCAAATAAATACATTGATTTTTTGAAGGATAATTATTTACGTTGTAATTCATAAGCAGAAATTTTAAAAAAATAATAATTTAAACTTTTGAGTTCAGGACAGCCACCCATAGTCGTTGAAAAAAATTGTTCGTTAACGTTTTTTTTCTAAACGTAGAAATTAATAAAAATATTTTTGGATATCTTTGATCAATGTGAAGCATGATAATGAACCGAAATTATGAGGCTAGAGTTTGGCATCCAAAACTATTGATCGCAATATAGCACAATGATTAAGTGAAAGATCTGAAATAATGAGTCTAGGATTGCTCAGACAGACAAACACTTTTGAAATTTCTATACTCATACACGTTTCAAATTCATATGTAGTAATACCCGCTAATCTTCTTACTTAAATTTATAAAATACCAAGATAATCATATATAATTCATTACAATAATTGGCTATTCGTCTCAATGAAAATCCAAATATTATGAAAAAAATTATTAATAAATGGTATAAATAATAAAAAAAAATTAAACATTGAATTCAAGTTATAAATTATACGATCTGTGAATCTCATTCAGAATTTATATACTTGTACATATGCCAAATTCGATTAAAAAGTAAAGTTAATTCTACATGTTCTCGACCCAAGCTTATATAGTAATACCCGCTAATTATCCTAATATAATTAAATTTATAAAAATATAAAGATATTATAAAATAAATTTGTTAAAATACTTGATTATCCGTCTTAATATAAACATCGAGCATTATAAAGTTTGTTAACATAATCTTCTATCATTGATTTAAATAACTAAATATGTAAATCACATTAATTAATGTAGTATCATATAAAAAATTGTATTCAAAATATAAAAAATTCAGCAACAATTCAAAGTTTTTGTTCTACCATTACTTAAAATGCATGTTGAACGGAGGCAGAGTTTCTTGCTTTAAGGACACAAGTCCATCAAGTAAAAAAATTCATCTTTGCTATTACGATCGATTCAATCCAAACATAATTTGTTTCCATATGTTTTGCACTACAATATAGCAGTTTGGTATAATATTGACATTTCTCATTTTTAATTCAAACAATATGCATTAATTAACGCGTCGATCCGAGCTCGATGACATGTAGTTTTACTTAAAACATGAATATACACGCTAGGTTTGCCAAGCACTTCTAATTGTCTTTTGTTTAGTATGAATCCCCAAATTATGTGGAGATTTCCTTAATCTTTCATGTTCTTAATATTACTTCTGAAACTACAAAAAGAAAAAAAGATACTAATATGAAGTGAGAAAATATCAATCAAGTATGACAACTAAGATAAATTATGCACCTATTAATATTAATTAATGAAAGTATGATGAAAATTATCTAAATTAAAGCGATCCATCTGAAATATACTTATATTTTTTCTAAAAATATGATTAAAATATTACATTTTTACTGTTCAAATAATTTCTTTAGTCATATATAGATTGAAAAACCTAATATAACAAAAAAATTGTCACCAAAAATTAAGAGAATATATTTATCAATATTTTTTTAAGAGAATATAATTATCGGTGTTACGGTCCATATACAAATTATATATTCTTCGTAAAACTGCATATACAAGAATTTATGTAATTAGATGTATGCAAGTGTAGTGTACTATTATACCACCTACTAGAGCTGTCAATTTAGGCCCGGCCCGATTTTGGGCCGGGCTGGGCTCACCATTTCCAGGCCCAGCGAAATTTCGGAGGCCCGGTAAAAATTACACTACAAATTAGTTTTCGGGTCGGGCCGGCCCAATTTTTCCAAAAAGCCTGACGGGCTCGGGCCAGCACAGCCCGACCTGGTAATTTGACAGCTCTACCACCGACTAGTAAATTTAGAGTTTCAAAATCCGAGAGTTAAATTGCTTAGTTGTATTTTTTACCTTTCTATATAATTTATAACTTTACCTTCCACAACAAAATCACACACCACCATCATAAGAATCGACAAAGAGAAATTTTGATAAATTTATTAACATAAATACGTTGCTAAATAAATAAATTGTGGGTTTTTAGTTGCAGAATATATAGGCATGAAACCCAATAAAAAACCATAGACTATTTACGTTAACAAAATGCAATATAAGATTAAAATCCAATTCAGAAAATATGTATATTAAATATTGATCTTTGATTATGTTATAAACAGTAGAAACAATGAAGAAGAATTTTTCATTATTCTACAAAAATCTATCACATGGCTGCTGCTTCATGAAAAACTCTATTCATGTCGATCATTTTGTGTCTTGCGCCAATGATAAGCATGCCGATTTTACCATTTCGGTGAACCCGCATGTTCCAGAAAAATTCCTTTATCCAAATTCTCCGGGACAGTGAAGTCTAATGCAAAAGGTGATATTCTTCGTCTCCAAGATCGGCATGAAATTAGACAATTTCCGACTTAGCAATATTGTTTAGTGAAAGTCTGAATGAAAGAGCAAAGCAAGTGAAATATGTGATGAACTTGATTGTGAAGTTTTGAATTATATAGGCACAAAATATAGTACGAAATGGAAATATTGTAATTATAATTAATACGTTTACCATGAATTATGCATTTGTAACTTCCTTTACTTAATATTAATTGAATAATATTAATAAATAATTAAAAATAGTACCATTTTTAATAGGAAAAACTGATGTAATTAAAATAAAACGCATTAATTATGCATTTGCAACTTTCACTATTTAATAATAATTGGATAATATTAATAGAAAATTAAAATATACCATTTAAAATGTTGTAACCGCCAAACACTTATTTGATACATACTTAAAAATAGAGATTTTAGATAATTAAAAAAGAAGAATTCTAAAAATGTCACATCATCATGAAAATGAATATGATAGCTCTAATATGTTTTGCTATTAGGAATTGATTCCAATATGACGTTTACATGGAGGGGCAAAATTGTATATTCCTCAGAGCAAAAAATGGAATTAATAAAAAAAGTCATCGTACGTACCCACCGCTTATGGAATTTGTTTTGTAAATGGGACTATACTTAGATAAATAAATCCATATGCGTCTGCTATGACGAAATGTCATCACTCGTCGGAGTCTTTTAGAGTTGATGAAGATTTGAGGAAAAAGAAAAAAATGCCAGTCTTAAAAAAAATAAAAATAAATAAATAAAGGGGATGAGTGGGACTTATATTCGTACTTCATGCCATAGCCTCTTCTGGTTTGGAAGTAATTGCTACCATAACAGCATCATCATACCAACAGTTATGTATCCAACTATCCAGGATCATGGGCAGAGCTAGAATTTTTTAATGTAGACACACGAGATTACGTTTATGCATTTATGAACAAGATTATATTTATTTATTAAAAAGTGAACGAAAAATACAAAATGCAACCTAAATATATAGCAAACAATAAGTTGCCGGAACGGTCGCCGAGGTTGTCTAGGCCTTGGCTCGGCCACGGTTCGGGATTCCAAATACTACAATGGGCAGGGGATGTATGATGTATCATTTGAACCCTTTTAGCAATAAAACAAAACTTCCACTGCATCATTAAAAGACCCTGTTATACAAAAGAGGAATCATATATATATCCATTTATTAATAAAAAAATTACACATTATAGAATTCTCAACATTCAAATTAATGTAGTCAAGAAACATGTGCACTTAAACCTAACTCACCACTCATATATTGCACTCGTACGTGTTACACCGGCAAAATAGGTGGTTGGTTGGTGGAGACGAGCCCTCTTGCCCTAACTAGCAGTGCTTGTATTTTTGTGACGATCACAATCGTTATTCGCCGGCGAATCCAAAGGCAGGCGGTTGGCCACGTCAGCAGCAGAGCAAGAGGCATCCAAACGAGCAGAGGCAGTAGCGAAGCAGGGTAGGGCAGAAACATCGACAGCAAAGATAGTGCAGACAGAATTCCGCATGCAAGAGCAGCTCGCCTCAGTTTCTCATACCATTTCCGGCCCATGTTTTGCTTCGTGGCTCCCACCATCAGCCAGTAGACGCATGTGGCAGCGACGAAGCACCACGTGGGCGCCGGATTCTCCCGAAAGAGGGCCTCCGGATTGTTTTGGTATTGGAGTATGAGGAGAGCAAGCACGACAGGCACCGCGTATTTCATGATCAACTGCATCAGTGGAGGCGTTGGTATCACTCGTCCCTTTTGCAGCTTCCTGCACCAAACCAATTTGGCAAGGAATTAAAGACACGTGCGTGCGGACTCTCGAGAAATGGCTGCAGATCGTCTAGTAAAGAACGTACAGTACTGTATTGGACTATTCACCTGGAGGGTAGACGGCGAGGAAGATGGCCATAACCTGCAATCACGATTTTCCTTCTCTTCACGTGTAACGGACTTGTAACGATTTCCATACTTCAAAATTAAATTACTATACATCATACTTAATTAACATCCTACTGCCTACTGCCTAGTTTCTTCAGCAGCTGCTAATTAAACCTTCGTTCAATTGACATTTCTTTTGTCAAAACTGAAAACGATTGATAAAGTCATACACATATATACATATATATATATATATATGTGTGGTGATGCATAATGAGTGTGTGATTAATTACTCTGCCACGAGTCCTGCTCGAGCCTCCCATTATCAAGTGAGGATGACTATTGTCACGCCTTGACGTTTTCGTCAAGTCAAAATTAAATAAATTAATAATTAGCATGGCCGCCCGCCCTTAATTTCATACATATATCGCGCTTACATGATATTGATAGAGATTTTATCCTACACATATTATATCCAACAAATTACTAATTTATTCCATGTCACATGTCAATAAAATGCGCATCAAATACCTTTTGTGTGTGTGTAACTCCATATGGCATGCACTCCATAGGTTTCTTTTTAATACAAATTTATGTTAGTATTATATTGTTGGATTTCATGAAATATGGTATTTATGAAACTTGGAAAGTCTTTTGAAACCCACAAATTAAATATTCTATTACACGTTACGTGTTGTAATTCATACTATTTAGCGACTCTATTCTTAGTTCAGGAAAATCCAACCTCCAATCCACCTTTTTTTTTTTTTAATAATGAGTCTCGGAACCTATATATATAGATCGATATTCTTTATCCAATTCAAACGAAATTTTGGTCATACAACAAACACGACACTCTAATTGTAATCCGTTCAAATTCAAATAAAACCTGTTGTCTTGTTCATATTAGTTTCTAGAAATGCTTTGAAATATATTCTCAATTAAAAAAAGTAATGTTGTGGAAATCAAAGTTAAGTGGCACAAAACATGCTGGAAAATTAATGTGTAAAACCTGTGTCGCAAAATGACAGCTAGGTCAAGATGATGACGGTGGTTATTATTATTTTTTTTTTTTGGGATTATAGAGAATTCTTTCTACGATATTTAAATGCCCCCCTTCTTACTGTTTATAATTGTTATCTAATTGATTAAGCATAAGTTTTGAAGTAAAAATAGATTAATTACTTGCAGTCAAATATCTAATTTCTTTCGCCGATGAGGCATAGCTCAAATGGCTAGCTGAGGTACCATAAGTCTCTCATTAATGAGAGGTTTTGGGTTCAATCTCGCCTTATTTGGTGGTGTAGTGTTTTCCCATATTGTTTGGTGGTGCAGTGGTCCCGCCTGCATGCGATGTAGTAGTCTTACCTTTGTGTGGTGTAGATGTCCCACCTATATGGTACTGTAATGCTTTATTTGACATTATATATATACCTTTTTAATTCTCTTAAAAAAATCTAATTTCTTTTACAACCGACTGAATAACATAATATTATTTTCTTTTCATAAAAATTCAATCAAATAATATAAAATACTTTTCAACCTAAGATTTTTTAATACACGCACAATTAGGAATGGCAATGGGTCGGGTACCCACCCATTAAGCATTTCCCAAACCCAAACCCATTAAAATTTCTTCAACCCATACCCGTCCCAAATCCGATTAAAAAATCATTTTAAAACCCGTACCCGACCCAAACCCATTGGGTAATAACCACTAAAAACCCGCTAAAAACCCGAATGTACTAGAACATAAACATTAATATTAAATTTAGTAGAAATAACAAAATGTTATAAACATAATTTTAACATAAGTATAAATAGAAAATTTCATTAAATTAAATTATATGTGGGTTAAAGAATAATAAGAAATCCTAAAATTATTAATATTTATACTAATATAAATTATATATAACACAAATATTTAATTACTGAAATTATTAATTTTTTGTATGCGGGTTAAAAAGAATAATATAAAATCCTAAAATTAATAATATTTATACTAATATTTATAATTATATTATAAAATATATATACATGTATATAATATTTTGTTATCTTACATATATATATAAATGGGTTTGGGTAGCGGGTACCCGTAGGTAATTTCCCAAACCCGACCCAAACCCGTTACGGGTTTGAATGTTTCTACCCAAACCCGTCCCAAAACCATTTAATAATTTCCAAACCCGTCCCATTAGGGTTTGGGAGAGCCGGGTACCCATAAAAATCTGACCCATTGCCATCCCTACGCAGAATAAATCAAACACGCATAATTTCCAATAAATGTATATTTCTTAATTTGTCATCAATTATTTACCCCGCTCCTTATTTATCGTTACTACTTACTATTCGTATTTGGAATAATCTCAAGGGTGATAATATTTCTATTGATAAGCATACAATAATCTGTCCTGATATGGGGAAGGAAATTGTTATTTCTTATTTTTTCGTCAATCTGTTTTTCTGTTAAAAAATGAAAAAAAGTTTGTTTGTAATTCCATTTTCTTTTTGTATGTGAGAGTTTCTTTTTTTTTTTCAATGATAAATTCAAATTCTTACCTGAATAGTTCAAATCGATATCATCGAGTTTATGAGCTATTAATTAATAGCTCGAACTCAAGTTATTAAGAGAATTGATTAATGTTCTAAAAAAACAGGAGAATTGATTAATTTCTAATAGCTCTACATATAATTGTTGAACTACTGACTCTCATCTACTATTCCCTTTTTTTTTTTTTTGAGATGGAACTCTCATCTACTATTCTAATTCAGAAAAGAGAAAAAAAAAAAAAAAACACACTCTCACCTACAATTCTAATTTTCTAATTTCTATGTGACTTAATTAGCCTCATATTTTATTTGACCATCTATTGTTTATTTCTCCAAACAAAACCTAATTGCCTCTTTCATTTTTCTCATTTCGATCTTATTCCTAATCTCATAAATCTTGTAAGTTAATTAGAATAACGTAAATTCTATTGTTCGGTCCACCACATAGAAGACTCGCCTTTAGAGTACGTAAACTTATTCATTCTATTCGTGTATACATATCCTGAGTTATTTTTAGTATTTTGTTAAGGTTATTTGCAAAATGATTCACAACCTTTCACTAAATTTACAATTTTAATACGACTTTAGAATTGTTATAATTTAAATCCCACTTTTACCTTTTGTTGCAATTTAAACACCCCCAATTTTTCCGAACACTATAATCCTATGTGGTAATTACCATTTAATGACGTTGATATATTTTTACGCATAGATATGTCACATCATTTTTATAAGTGAATTGAAATCAATTAATGCACAACCTTTCAATCAAATTGCAATTTAAACATAACTTTTGAAATATTTAATAATTAAAATTTGATTCTATCGATGTAATGAACGTGACAAGACTTTTTAATTGTCATTGTGACAACACCTAAAATTTCATTACATGCCAATCCAGATATTAGTTCAAGCAAATACATTGAGCAATAATTGATACTAAAACATATTATTTTTTTTTGAAAAGATACTAAAACATATTATTATTTAGGGTTATTTGCAATTTGGTTGAAAGGTTGTGCATTATTTGACTTCATTTAAATTATAAATATGATGTGACATATCTAAGCGTGAAAATATATCCACGTCATTAAACGTAACTGCCACATAGAATTTCAGTGATCGAAAAAATTGGAGGTGTATAAATTGCAACAAAAGATAAAAGTGAGGTTTAAATTGCAACAAAGTCGTGTTAAAATTGCAAATTTAGTGAAAGGTTGTGCATTATTTTTCAAATATGTTATTATATGTCTTTTTATTTGTAGTTTCTTAATTACTTCATTATATCTCCCAAGGTGCGCAATTCCTCACTTATTTCTTGGATACTTTAATTTTCACTGACATTAAAAAAAATGCCATAGTCTAGTGTACTTGTAAATATGTATAAGCAACACGTAGTTTCTTTGTCATTTAGTTAATTTAAGAGTAACTAATCTCTGTTGTTCATTAGGTACTTTAACTTCAGTTGAATATATATGTATTTATGTAATAGAAGAAAATTAATTGTCCGCATTCATTTTTCATACTACATTTTGCTTTAGTAGTACTTGTTTTAATAAAAAATTGTCCAAACAAAAAAAAAAATGATTCGGTCATGAAATATGATTTTTGTGGGAATCGAATAAATAGATCATAAACGATACACTTATTGAAAAATACAACTAAAAAAATTAAGAAACATAAAAATGTAGGTTTCTCTTTCATATTAGGGTACAAAAATTAAAAAAAATAAAATATTAGAGATTATTCATCCGATTGAAACACATATAATTTCCGTATATAATATAAGTATTATATATATAAACATAAAAAAGCAAAAACAATTACGTTGCCTCTCTGGCGTGAACACAGAGTCGCATTAATGCGCCTCTCCTTATTAAATTAAATTAAATATTTTATAATTTCGCTGAACTGCACTTTCCTCTTTCCCATTATTTAATTATTTTCTGCTCTCTATTTTCCTCCCTAAACTGAAAAACCGTATATACAGATTTTCCGAAATTTCGAAAACCCCAGATCTCTTTCCCTTCACCTTTTGCTACCTCAATCAGCCGTGCAATCTGCTTCCGCCGTCCTTCAATTCGGTCACCGCCGCCGGTGATAACTTTCTGATTCTGCGATTGTCTCAATTCTCCGGCGGATAGATCGGCGATCTGCTCAGAAATGAGTAACGGCGACCTTCTCCAAATCGAACCACTTGAACTTCAATTCCCATGTAATTGACAATTTTCTTACTCTGTTTTGTTTTGTGAGTGTGTTTTGCGCGGGGTTCTGCTTCTATCTTCGATGATTATTTCTAGAATATTCTATTACTGTGAGGAAATTGGGAAGATGTCTACTTGATTTCGTGATTTTAGATCTATCGTTTGAGTTTCTATTATTTCTTCAATATTTGTCGTTAATTATTTCTTTTTCTCGTGCTTTGTTTTTTAACAGTCGAGTTGAAGAAGCAGATCAACTCTTCCATGCAATTGACCAATAAAACCGATAACTTCGTGGCTTTCAAGGTAAAATTTTGTTCTTTTTTTTGTCATTCGTCTTTTCTTTTTTGTAGTTTGGAAAATATCTGCTAACAGAAAGAGAAAATAGTGTGCCCGTGGAAATATCTGGTTCTTATATGCACATACGATTTTCGTTAAATATTCAGGTGAAGACTACAAATCCAAAGAAGTATTGTGTGAGGCCAAACACTGGGGTCGTGGCTCCGCGCTCTTCTTGTGATGTCATAGGTCTCTTTCTATCTATTTGTATACATATTTGCTTACATTTGTATCTCGTTTATTCAATACTTGGTCAATTATAGTTGTTGATGGTTGGAAATTGTTATTCAGAATTATGATTAATGCGTATAACCTTACACTTAGTTACTGATTTCATAAATTGTTTGGCCATTAAGTTACGATGCAAGCCCAAAAAGAGGCTCCTATGGACATGATATGCAGGGATAAATTTCTCCTCCAGAGCGTAGTTGTGAGCCCTGGATCTACTGCAAAGGATATTACTGCTGAAATGGTACATGAGTTTTCATTTTTTACCATAGTTTTAGTTGAGATGTGAGAGTTTAGTCAGAAATGGTAATCTATTTTACTTCTGCTATGTTTTCCAGTTCAGCAAAGACTCGGGGAATAATGTTGATGAATGCAAGTTGAGAGTTTCCTATGTTCCACCCCCACAACCACCTTCTCCTGTGCGAGAGGGATCAGAGGAAGGTTCTTCTCCGAGGGCCTCAGTGTCAGACAACGGGACTGTGAATCAGACCTCTGAATTCAACAATGTAAGTAAAGATTGCTGGATTATACTGCAATATGTGCCATTTACCATATCATTCAAGACGTCCATGATTATTCTGCTTCTTTATTGCTGCAGATGTCTAAAGGGTTGTTTGAGCAACAGGAGAGCTCATTAGAGGTTATACCTGAATTCACACTAATACTCTTCTCTTGGTTATTTTGTTCATATCTTCATCCATTTTGCATAATACTGGTGTGGCCAACTTTTGTCTGTTTTGTCATGAGTTGTTGGAGATATAGTTACAAGGTATAGATATAGATTATTCCTTTACAACCTCGGGTATGAGGTTGGCAATTCTGATGAGTACAGACTGAGTGATTTATATTCTCCTGTTTTTAATAGGTACTTATAAGATTAAGCATGAAAAATAGACAAGAGTACAAATAGTTTGAATTTCTTCCCCGGTTTACTGTAGTTTGATATTATCTCTAAACTTAAGTAATAAAAAATTTAACTTTCCCATAATTGGAAAAATGATGTCTTCCTATAGGGTTAAATTGCTTGGTTCTTCACAAAAATATTAAAGCTTTTATTCTCCACTTTTGCTTAATTTCATTTATTATTGTAGGTGAAGGCCATGATTTCAAGGCTGACTGAGGAGAAACGCTCTGCAATTCAGCAAAATAACAAGCTTCAGCAAGAACTGGTAATCTATTGTTTCAGATTTTCTATCGTTGGTTTCCGTGGACCTCTTCTCCTAGAGAGTAATTGCATCAGCAAACCAAACAAACATGTTACTTTTATGTTCTGTACCATCCTTGAAACTGGTCTGTTGAAGAAGATGACAGATTTTGAGCTTCCTTTACACGAACTTGGTTTTCATGACCTGTCTCATTTGGGAGATCTTGAGTTAAATATGTGGCCTAATGAATTCATGCTTTTTACTTGTTTTAATTATGGGCACCAAGGAGGTGCTTCCATTTATGTTGAAATACTTGCATATGAAAGTGAAAGCTTTCGCATGACATTGTGTTCATCCATATGAAAAGCTTTAGGAGCAAGTAGATAGCTTAATTATCACTCACCCCTTGCATGAGCAAGGCTTGAGGTTTAATTCTGTCTCCCCTTTCAGTAGTCAAAAATACTGTTGTCCAATTTGATCGAGAATCTTTTATAAGATATCCTTTTCTTTTAACCCTTTTATAAATTAAACATCGTATTACTATATATGTCAAATCAAACTAGCAACGAGCAGTTGCAGTATTCTAGTTTGTGCCGTCAAGAGTTTTTTAGCTGTTGGGGTGCATTTGCTGTGCATATTTTTGTACAAGAAGCAGTTAGATTTCTCTTGCTAATTCAAACAAAACTTCTTCATACCAAGCCGTCTCTCTCTCTTTCCTTTGTTTGAGTAATACATTGGTAAAAAGCTAACTTGGCTAGGTTTTCCCTCTTTTTTCTTTATCTTTTCTTCTCTCTCTGTTTTTTTTGGGGAGGGGGGGTTGGGGTTGTGTCGTTATAATTCGGTTATAATCTTGATGGTCGGGGAGGAGATCTTGTTGAAGTTTCTAACTAAATTGGATGACATTTGGGTGAAATGGTTTGATTGTGCCACACTGCTGGGTAAGTTATTCATTTGCCTATGATGTTCCACAGGAGCTGTTGAGGCGGAAAAGCCGTGGTGGGGGCATCCCAATCACATATGTTATAATCATTTGCTTGATAGGCATCCTATTGGGGTATCTCTTGAAGAGAACATGATTGAAGAAAGAGAGTCCGTACATGTGCCAAGTTTATCTCTGGCAGCTGCTTGCTTGTTCAAATTTTTAGGATTTGAAGTGCTGCTTTGTATTCAAATTAGCCGTCTGTTTGAATGTAGAAAACATGCCTAAATTGGTTTGGTGTTGTTTTTGTAATTTTGCTCAAATTGCATTCATTGTCTTAATAGTTGCTTAACCTCCTCTCATCATGTAACTTAAGCATATACTTTTACATCATCCTTTTTTTTTTAATTTCCTATTTAGCAGTATTTTTGTCTCCTCGTCTTTGATTAACTTTTATAATGTGATTTTTTCATTGTTTTTCTTTATTCCAGATCCATTTCTGGAAGTCTGAAATTATGGTGTTCAGGCATTATATATATAACTTGAAAATCGGTTATGGGTGTTAAACCTTTCTACAATTATAGCAGGTTTGGGTGAAAACGAAATCGTTGGTCTACTAATTGGTTCTGAATTTTATTCTTAATTATGTGATTCATAATGAATTTAAAATTACGGTTCAAGATTTTTTATTAGGACCGTAATGAGTAGCTATTTGTGAGTTATTCGGAATTTTGTTCAATAATAGCTCGTTTGAGATTGTTCAGTGAAGCTCGGAAATCAAATGAGGCAAGTGTCGCATTTTCCATATGCACTAACACTATCAAAACTATCGTGAAATTGGCAGGCTGTTGGTGTTGTAATTTTTTATTTATATAAATAATTTATTATAATTAACAAGAAAAACCAAAGTAAGAGTAGTAGTTTTTGATATGGGTGAACATTTGGTTATTTGGTTTGGTTTTGGTCTAAATCAAACCAAACCGAATAAATTAAATTTTTGAAAATCAAAATCAAACCAAACCAAACTAATCGGATAACCGAACCGAATAAACCAAATTTTTAAAAGTTAAAATCAAACCAAACCGAACGGTTATGTTCTAAATATTTCATCCAAAATCAACAAAAATATACTTAATACAATAAGACAATAATAGTATTTTAATTTAAAAAATTAACATAACATATATATATACACACACATATTATAGGAAAAGCCAAATATGTTAAACAAGCAACAAAAATATCGGTCCATTACCTTGTTGCATGATGTTGATATCCGTGCTTTATTTCAAGTTCTATTGGGTCCAACAAGCTCTTGAGCTAAATTCTTTCAAATTATTTTTCATTATTGAGAAAATTAGTTATATATAAATATAATTAATCTATATATATTATATAAAAAATTAATATATATATATATATATATATATATATAACACCCTATTTCATAATTAACTATAGTATTACAATAAAGCTTATAACATTAACTTTAAGCGGAACTAAAGACATGCAAATATATATTTATGTATAAGACGAATGTTTTAACAAAAATAGTGTTTATTCTTCTCACCTTTATTTATTTACTTATCAAAAGTTAAATACTAAGCAAACAAAATTCAAAACTTAACTTTACAGATCATTTTTGAAGTAATTTTTGAAGTAGTAAGTCAAGCATTATAAATTTTAAGGAAAAAGAAATCATTACAGAACCACTAATGGAAATGACATATGTATATACATATTAACTGAATATTAATTAAATACTTGAAAACATACAAGTTTAACTTTTCCTTTTCAGTAAAAGAGTCTAATCTAGTTAATTGATAATAACAAAAGAATCTCATTATTTATCAAAATAACTAGACGTTATAAAGAATATATATATATATATATATATATATATATATATATATATATATAAATAACATCTCCGAAAAATAAGAGGAATAAATTAACTATTTGAATTGTATGTAACCCCATTTAAAATTTCAAACCAATACCCTACTGAATGAAACGAAAACTAAACTTAAGTTTATACTAATTTATACTAATTGACTAAAACATGAAACCAATGTACGAGCAAATAAATTAATATAACTAATCTTTCAACATAACTAATATACTCAATGTTTGATGAAAATAAATCCTATAACTTTAAAATAAGTTATAACTGATTTTCTTTAAATCTTGCTCTAGTCATTCTCGGCCTCACGTCTGCTTCGGCTCCAAATCCTGATAACTGAAAATCTATAAGAGGGTGAGCATATCGAAATATACTCAGTGAGAAAACACGCAATTATCCATATACATTTAAACATGTAAATAAAACATATAATCATAAACATATGAAACTTTATGCATGAGATTTGAATTTCAACTTGAACATATAGGGTTGTATCCCTTTAACTTGACATGTAGGGTTGTATCCATTTAACTTGACATATAGGGCCGTATCCCTTTCACTTGACATGTAGGGCTGTATCCATTTAACTTGACATATAGGGCTGTATCCCTTTCACTTGAACATGAACATATGTTAATCAAACATGAGATATAAACACATTAAAACATACATAGATAATTAATTAACGTGCATAAATTCCCTCACCTTAACCTTGTCTTGAAAAAAAAACTTGATAACAACAGCTTAACGAGAACCTGAAAAACCACACCTAAAATCTACTCGTTTTATTGATCGAAAGCTAGAGTTTCTCAGTGCTCAACTATGGGACATTAATCCCCTCTTTATACATGCAAAAACGTGTGATTTGGATAGATATAAACATTAGTGAAGTCTATCACTAAGAATTGATAAAAGTTATATTAAATCAAAACAATATGTTATTTCCATGTAAATCCATTTACTTGATGCCTAGAAGTATATCAAAATATACGAGATTTCATGTTTAAAGAAAATTCATGGTTTAAAGAGATAAACTTTGGTTAAATAAAAGATAAAATTATAGGGACTTGATTATTTTAATAAATAAATATAAGGAATCCTAATTGTTTTAAAATTTATGGACGAAAAATTTAACCTATTTACTTTTAACTTTCTTCTTGATGAATACAAATAATATTATATAAAACCAAAAGTTCTTATAAAATTCTCGATTGGAAAATTAGCTTTTCAATAAGATAACCTTTAAATTTAACTAATAAAAATTTAAAGGGATAAAATCTTTCTGAATAACTTTCAAGAAACCCTTTTATATTAAAAATACTAGTTAGAGATAACTTTTTCTATTTACAAACTAAAAGTAAAATTTAATTAAGAATTTCTTTCTTAAACTTAACACTCTCGACTTATATATCAAATATATATATATATATATATATATATATTTTACTAAAAAGACTTTTACATGAAAATAACTTGGGCTAATAATAAAATATTTTGGGCCAACTAATTTATTTTCTTATTAATAATATTATTTGAACATGCATGATAAACCGGGATGTTACAATATATATATAAATTCGGTTTTCGATTTGGTTTGGTTGCCAAAGCATCAAACCAAACAAATTAAATTTAAAAAAAATAAAATCAAACAAACCGTACAAACTAAACCAAATTTTATTTTTGATTTGATTTTCGATTATTTTTGTTGGCCCCTACTTTTTTGACATCTATCGGTTATGGCTTTGAATGTTGGTAACTAAACTAAGAGATCAAGTACGCTCGGCCGCCCTTGCCCTTGCCCTTGTTTTAATGTCATCCAACTCGTTGAAATTCCCGAGGTGCACTTACGCCAAAATCACCGCCGTTAAGTCTTGACAGAAGCGGCGCCTCCGCCCTCCGCCGTACATCACAAGCTGCGGCTATGCTGCCTAATTTCGTATAGTGTCTTTCCGCCCGAAACAATTTTCACTTCGCAATGGCTCTGAAAATTGTAGAATTCGATAGAATTGCATTAACTCCACTCTCCGTCACCTCCCTCTGCTCCAGCCGCTCTCACTCTGACTTTGCGCATCGGTCAACCCTCCCAAGATTTGCCGCCAAGTCGGATTTCCAGAAAATTAGGTTCAAGTTAGATGCAAACGGTAGTGGCGTGCGAGGGATTTTTAGTATTCCTGGGGGTGTTTTGGTTAATCAACGCCGGCGGGTGATACCGGGAGTGGCTAGAGCAGAGCAGCCGGAGCGAATCGACAACGATGAAGTAGCTAATGAGGTAATCTATTATAGGCTTTACGTACAAAAATGGTGGTGAACTGTTCTTTTCCCTATGTTTTTTAAGTTTGCCAACTCCTTTCTATTTATTTATAGTATTTTAGTATTTTGCAAATTTGGGTGTTTTAAATTCTGAAATATGGAATTATGGATGGATGGAATTGGGTAAATCTAAAGAACATGATAAGAAGAATTCCTACTCTATTTTTGCTTGAAATGGAAGTCGTCCCCCGTTCAAGTTGCATTTGAACGAATAGCGGTTCATTAAGTAACGTTCTCCGGGCTTCGTGTGCTCCCCGGACTAGTTAGATCATTCTTCAATGGTAGGGGAACTGATTGATATAAGAAGACATTGTTGTATGCCTTATATTTGATGCACCTTATATTTATTTATTTTTTAAATTTTGTCGACTGGTTTTTGCCTTAATGTAAGCTTTTGAGTTATTAATAACATGTCACCGAAGATGTAAATGATCTATGAGAGTTGCATGATAGATTGAAAGTTCAAACATTTGTTGTGCCATCAAATTGCCCCTACCACTATTTCCACTCCGACCTGTCTGTAGAACTAATGTTCGTCCCGGTATCCTCGTGTGCCCCTTCACAATAAGGGTTAACTTCCATTAAAAACATCATTTTTCTCACACTCGGATCATTTTACACAAACACACTTTTTAGAGACATGTATGCGCGTAAAAACATGTTTTTAATCTGTATGTGTGTAAAAAGTGTTTTAGTGTGTGACAAGGTTCGAGTATGTGAGAAACCATGTACATTAGTGTGTGGTTTATGGACGTTAACCCTTGTTACTGACAGCGTTAACAGAAAGGGAAAAGTAAGATGAGTTTTAAAGTCGTAGAACCTAACTGGGACGACAGTTAGTTTGCTGCTCATTAAATTGTTGTGGGGACAATTTGGATCTTATCCCATAGAATTATCAATATTCTTTTATGAAAAACTTTTGATTGCTGCAGCTGCTGGAAGGAACTCAAGAAAGCAAATCTTTTAAGTAAGGGGTGTGGATCGTATTTAACTTTAGGAGTAAGATATGAAAAATATTTTTTAAACTGAACATAACCTGATATCGGGTATGCATTTTTATTTATTTTTCACTGGTATAATCTTTGATACTGTTTGTATCATCTTAACTGGACCATTGGCATGGCTATGTTGTAGGAAGTTCAAAATGGCAATCAGTCATTGGGGGAGGATGATTTAGAAGTGGAACACCAAAAACAAACAAGCCAGTTAAAGAAAAGGATTATTTTTGGACTAGGTATTGGAATTTTAGTTGGTGGAGTGGTATTCGCTGGCGAGTGGGTTTTCACGGTGGCCCTTGCTGCAGCAGTGTTTGCTGGTTCTAGGGAGTACTTTGATCTGGTAAGAAGTCGAGGCATAGCTTCTGGAATGACTCCTCCTCCTCGATATGTTTCACGAGCTTGTTCTGTTATCTGTTGTCTTATGCCTCTACTCACACTGTAAGAGTTTTTGGCTATCTTCATTTGTTCTGCTAAATTTATTTAGTTGTGCACATGGATCTTAGCTTTCAATTTACTGTAAATGAAAACAAATCACTTTGATTATGTGCTGTTACTATTTGTTTTATTTGTTGCTGAAAAATACGAGTTTCTACAAAGATCGCTTTGTTCCTCTGCATAAGTCACTACTGCTTCTGTTAAGCTAAGTATTTGGTATTTTGGAAGAAAATTGACTCCCTAGAAATGATGATTGTGCCTTCTTGAGGGCAAGAAAATAAATGATTTAATCAGAAGAATTTAGTTTATAATACTTGTAGAGGTATCAAGATTCGTTAGGTATTTATTACTGGTTTGCATGTTAAATATGTTTGCCCCTCCAATTTGCTAGTTGGTGAAGAATTTTGGATGGTATTTTTTAGATAGATTCATTTTGTTGACCATTATTTACGTTTTTTAGATACTTTGGGCATATTGATGTATCTGTGACATCTGCGGCCTTCTTCGTTGTTATGGCGCTCCTTTTTCAGAGGGGAAATCCTCGTTTTGCTCAACTTAGTAGTACCATGTTTGGACTTTTCTACTGCGGCTACCTTCCTTGTTTCTGGGTTAAGCTGCGGTGTGGTTTAGCAGCCCCTTCACTAAATACGAGTAAGGCAGTTTTCTATTTGGCTTTTGATTGGAGAATCATAAGGGCATTGTATTATATTCACATTGTCAATATATAGTTTTGGAGTAGCTACATGATTAATGATTTTAGTCTTTGCCCTGTTCTCTGCTGAAATTTATGCACGCAATTGGCTACATGTTCTCTTCTTGTCTCAATCTTTATGTTATGTACATTATCATTCATGTATTCTTTGCTATTTTTTTTTAAAGAGAGCGAGATGTTTACATGGTAGGGCAGCTGGGCAAGGCTGTGACAGATTTTTTGGGTACCGTGACGTATAAGAGTCTGCATTTATGCATGTATTTCTTTTTAGGCAGTGAGGAAGTGGATTCTGCAGTTCCCTGAAAGACTGACCATTAGGGGTTGGAGGGCAAGCCATTCTGAGTTGTAGGTCCCATAGTGATAGTGAGTTTTTACTTCCTGAGATTTAACGGATTTGGGCTTGGTACCTATGCTAACCCATAGTCCTCTGGCCTTGGAACATATCAATATTGACAACCCTTTTTGGTCTGTCTCAAATTGGACCATCTGAAAGCTGTGTGTCTTAGAACTATTTTAATCATTCAGTTTATGCAGTTAGATTAATACTTTTGGATTCTGAATGTCGTGAGATCGGTATTGAGTAGAGGTTTTGATAAAGGAGGCTAAGTTAATTTATTTGAATATGGAGCTGATGGTAGAATTTGATTTACTAAAAGATCTTGCCTAAATCTCCTGAATTTCTGCAGTATACTACACTATACCATAGTATATACTATACTTACACTGATCTCTTTTCTGTCAGATACTCTTACATACAGACCATTTCTAGAAAATAGCTAGTGAGCAGATATCCATGTTCTTAGGCCATGCATTTTGAAAAATTCTTTCTCCTTTCTTTTTGGATCTCTGGTCTTATTGCCATTTTATTGAATCAATAGTGGTTAGAACTATCATTCTGAACTATGCCTATGTTTGGCAGGATTTGCAGCATCTTGGCCTCTTCTTCTTGGTGGCAACACTATGTGGACAGTGGGTCTTGTGGCCACCTTGATCTCATTTAGTAGTATTATTGCAGCAGATACATATGCTTTTATTGGTGGCAAGGTACTCGTTATTTCTCCTTGGACGAGTTTTCTGCACTATCTTCCCTACAAGTTTATCTTGGCAAGTAAATGTTCTCATAGAGGTCTTGGTGGAATTTCATGCAGGCATTTGGCCGGACACCACTTACTGCAGTAAGTCCGAAAAAGACATGGGAGGGAGCTCTTGTTGGATTAGGTGGCTGTATAGCAACTTCTGTTTTATTGGCCAAGGTCTTCTCCTGGCCTACTTCTACTCTGAGGTGCTTGATTATTTTTTATGTTTCAACACTCAAACATTTCCGTCTTGTTGGTCCATTCTTTCTATTTTAGAATCCTGCTCCATTGTATGATTTATGATGTCACATATGAACATGGATAAACTCTATTCCTTTATTTTCAGTGCTGTAGCTTTTGGGTTTCTGAACTTCTTTGGATCACTTTTTGGTGATCTTACTGAGTCCATGATTAAGCGAGATGCAGGTGTCAAGGATTCAGGATCACTCATACCGGGACATGGTAAGGCCCATATATTTAGTTTGTCTTTCATTGTTGCATGTCTGTCTTGCCTAACTTCAGTTAAGTAGCCATTTTACTGTGGTCTCTTTGCGATGTTGCTTATAATTGTCTATAACTGACCATCTTTAGACCACTCAAAGTGGCCAGTAATCTATATCTATACTTATATAAAAAGAGCCTTGCTTTACAAAATTTGGATTGCCTATTATGTCCCCATTATGTATTTAATCCTATTGTGTATTTAATCTTATATTTATAAGGAGTATACAGATTCATTAGGAATTTATTTTGCCATAAATATAAAAAATTAAAATTTTTATCGTTGATCAAAAATTTGGTCATGTACTCTTTCAGCTGATGGTTAATTTATACTGCAACAAGAATTGCTTTAACTCCTGCAGATTTTCCATTTCCTTTCTCGAGATTTTCTTGTAGTGCAGATGACTTTAGGTGGTTCCATAATTCTGATATAATCCAGCTCACTAAAATCAGTTTATTTAATGTTTTTTTAAAGATGATTCAGCTGCATAATTAGAAGCTATTCAACACGTTCCACTAGTTAGTCATCTCTATTACACACCTGCAATGTGATTGAAGTAATTACTTTAGGACAATCAGAAGCTCTAGTTTGGTTGAGTAATGTTGTGAAGGAAAGTTCTTCAGCAGTTCAGCATCCTCTCCCTCATCCCTGTGTGTTTGTGTGAGTGCAATATGTCTTAAATTAATATTGACATCATTTGAGCCCATGTCATTTTGTAGCAGAGCCCTTAAATTGTTATAGAGAGTCATTGTAGAGAACTCATTTCTGTTGAAATCCCTATCCTGAGAACAGTCCATGTGTGTGCACTCTGTGTATGCATTGCTCGATCTCCTCATCTTTTCCCTTATAACAGTCTGTTTTGGGTAAGCAGGAGGGATACTAGATAGGGTCGATAGCTACATTTTCACAGGAGCACTTGCTTACTCTTTCGTCAAAGCATTTCTACCACTCTATGGAATTTGATGAAGTGCAAGACGAATAAATGTCCTCCGTTTTGAGCTAGTCGTATCTGTTGGTAACTTCTGATGTCAAAGGTGCTCGACTTCATAATATCGGTAGATCTGTAGCTTTTGAAGCAGGAAAGGGGGATGCGTCTCAAATCCACCCGGATAGTGTAATTGCCTTCCAACATATTTCATTTTGACATAACATGGATCATTAGGGGTTCTGTAATTAATGGTTAATGAGCAAAATTTATACCATAATTTATTAATTTCTCATTAGATAGTGTATTCCATTGTATACTGAATTTTCAGCTGGGTTGCTGCATTTAATAATTGAAACTAAATCTTTATCAAGAGAAATTTATTTAGTCAATTAAATGGACCCAACTGGTTTCTGCAAAATAGATTTAAGCCAGAGTTTCAGTTTGGCAGAAAATCATTTTCCATCCTTAAATTCTTTATTAGTTGCTATCTACTACAGTTGACAACGATGTCAACCTATGGCTATCTAGAGAGAGAAAGTTGGTCTGAGTGGGCATAGTTGATGTCTGAAAGCCTTTCTTCTGTAATTAGACACCACGAATCATAGTCGGTTCTAATCTCTCTTGAGAAAGAAAAGAAGAGACATTTGTCAACGTGTTATCTATAAAAAAAACTGATCTCAACCAAAGAAAGAATTAAACCAAATATTTCTCAAAAAGAGCAGCAGACATGGCAGCTTCCAAACAAAGGTTTTTGCCAAAAATGTATCTACTTTCATGTGAATTTGTCTCTTCAACCACTCTTCAACACATGCACTGTCTCCATCTCTAAACTAATTAATTTTTAGCCATTAATTATTTGTTTCTTTAATCTATTGAGCAGCTAATTTTTCAACTAGCTAGTTTAAACTTTCGACTATATAAGTGAAAGAAAAGGTAAAAAGAGTGTAATTAATGTTCATTTGACTTTCGTAGATATTTTGTTAGACAAGTTGGATGGAAAAAAAATGTTTTTCAAGATATATATGCATACATAAATTTCGGCTGCAAATTTAGCCATTTTCTGGGCCTACAGATAATGAAGACCTATCCTTCCTTCCTAAGTGGAGAATCCACTTTTCAAGACGAAAATGTTTTAGTTAAAAGAAAAGGAACAAGTCCCACTATTTGATGTGTTTAGATGTTGAGAGTTTTAAGTACTCAATTGGGAGAGTGAAATTGGGGTTCAACAAGTATTTGTGTGTTGTGTTGTTAACGTATTGATAACAATATAATTTGTACAAATACGAATATATAATACAATTTTGCTCTTGTTGATACGATATGAGAATGATACAATACGATAAATTCATATTCTAATTAAAGAAAAATTAATAATTATAATAATAAAAAAAATTATCGTGTTATACGAAAATGATATGAAATATATATGACATGATTTTTTTTTTAAATTTCTTATCGTGTTGACACTATAATGACATGAACACGATAAGCACTATACTAGTCCATTAATTTCGTACGTATGAGTGTCGTGTTAAAAATCGTCATTAGTAATAGAAACTAAAACAAAGACAACCACTATATTGTCACTTGTCACACAATGCACATTTGGGTTTGACCTTGATAAGTCACCGAGATGCTGATATACACAGAATACATCTATTAATATATATACATATGTATTCATGACAAGTCATCACAAATCAAGAATAGTAAGAGAGAGAAAAGTTGTTGGGGATAGCAAACAAAGAAAGCAAGAGCACCATGCAAATGGAAGGCAAATCCCATCTCGTCCATGCAAAGAAGCTGTAGAAAAAAAAATTAGAAAAAAAGAGAGTAACTGAGTCTTGAGATAGAAGAGATAAAGAGGCATGATAGAAATGTTGCATAGTTATCAAGGGCCCTACCACAATTTGCTTTTGGACAAACATGAGTGCTTACTTTTGGGTTTTGGTATATAACCAAACAAAAATATGTGTGGGGGAAGGAAAGAATGCGTTGTTTTAAAGCAGACCATGGGGCAAAAAAAAGGGGAAAAAACTAAGAAATGGAGAGAGAGAGAGAGAGGGAGAGAGAGAGAGAGAGTAGTAACGATGGAGAAGAGTAAAAGAGGAGTGGGAAGAGATGTGGTGCCCCAAGCATCTATGAATTGGCTTTAAGATTGAGAGAGAGATAAGCTTTGCTTGATGACAACCCTTACTTTTTCTTGGCACACGCACACTCCCATGTAACTTTCATATACATCTTCATATATTATTTATACATACAATACATACATATCATCCTTTTTCACTTTACCTTTTTCCTTACTTTTCTCTCTCTTTTTCCCCTTTGCCTCGGATGCTCTTGTGGTTAATCTTGTTTAATTTTACTTTTGTGAATCAGTTTTCAACAATCTTGTTTTTTTTACGAGGATAGCCTAAAGCAGCTATCTGACATGTGCATTGAGTGAAAAATCGCACTAGATTAATCTGATGTAACAAACTCGACCTATAACGATATTGGTGAGATTCATATTCGAATTTGAGACTTTTGGTCAAAAATATATCCACTCCATCAGTAGGTCAACCTATATTGATCGTATTTTGAATCTTGTTATCGTTGTTCTTTTGTTAACTCTTCTCCTTAATTATTTTCGATTTTATCTTGTATAAAAATTAATATATCTTATTTCACTAGTATACTTGTAAGTTATCACGGTCATAAATTAGATATATATATAAAAGTTTAGATGAAATGCATTTTGTGACAAAAATCAAATTGATGGTGACACATTAATGACATTCCATCGTATTGAATTTACAAACTAAATATTATCTTGATTTATCATCAATTATAGCTTGCTAACAGATAAACAATTGCATCATGCAAATAATTGTATATCATTTTCTCTTCTATTTTGGAATCTTGAAAGAATTGCTAACCATAAACGTGTGGATTTGTAATTTAAATATATAATGTAGTACATGATTGAAAACCGAATTGATGACTAGTCACATATTTTTTGTGGCTTAAACTGATCGGGAATATCGGCATAAATTATATGATGGTAGAAGAGAAATTGATCATCAAATCAGCTGACAATAATTTTGATTCTTGAAATAAACAAGAAATCAAATGATAACATAATAAGCAACATATTACTAACGAATTACACAACATGGTAGCATTATTATTTTTTTCTTTTTCTTTTTTTTTTGTGCAAGATTTGAAATAATTTTTACATATATGTGTCATATTCCAGAACTCGTTTACTTTTACGAAGACAAGATTTTGGCTTTAAATGATGGAAGAAAGCTGAATTTTGGATATTAGGGTTTTGATTAGTGACCCCATCAAATATATGGTCCTTTAAAAGCATAGTGTAATTATTAAGATTATATGTATATATGTTAAATTTTTGCATGAACGAGACAAAAGCTGGCAAAACAAATATGTAATGTAGTAATTTACGATCATTGTCTGAATGATGTTTGATCAAATTAAAAAAGCCCAAATCCCTGACTCCAAGAAGAGGCTTCTGAGTGACAAAAGTGCCCACTTCAAATTCCTATATCAAAAGTTGCATATCATTATACTTTTCATCAAAGGGTGTTTTTTATGTTCTCTCTTTTTTCTTTTTTCTTTTTTCTTTTTTCTTTTTAATTCTCCCTCTCTAAGAAAAAGTGTTTTGCTTTTTGGTGCGATTTTATACATCTAACTTATGGTTATATTTGGTGACTTTTCTCTGTTTTTTTTTCATCTCCCTTTAGAATCTGCTTTCCGATTTTATTTCTTGTGGCGACCAAAGGCATCGAAGATCGGCTGGTCCATGCATGCGTATGTTATTTTGGCTTTGTGTGAGAGCCTTTCTCATTTCGTCTCGTTCTTTTTTGTGGGGAATAAACTCTAGACCTCATCGGAGGGACAATTCATTCCGTCCGGTTTTGGGCATAAATTTGATAACATTTTGGGACATTTGTCGCCAATCAAGATAGTAGTGTTAGTTTGATGCATGCATATTGCTACAACTTTTGTTGCAATCAGAACAAAATGTTGGTTGTTAGGTTTTGTTCGTGTGGATTACTTTGTTGAATCCTCCCTTTTCCACATATATATAGATTACATATATAGTTACAAATTTGTTTATTTGGACTCATCTTATTGTTTTCTTCATTCTACACGAGTTGAATCATGAAAACAATGATAATTACTTTGAGTATTACTTAATATAAAATGGATATGAAGATAGAAAAGATAAATAGTTAAAAGACAATTTTGAAACCTAAGAGAATTGGGATGGAAATTTAAAGAGTGAAGTTTTGAGAAAATTAGTTAGAGAAAGTAGAAAATTATAGCTTTAATTTTTACATGTAATTCAATGACATCAATATAATTATCTTGAAAATAGATTGGATGCAATTAAGATAAAAAAAATAAATAATACCCATAATTAGTTTATATTGAAAATAAGTGCCTAATGGATCACGTACGGGTGCCTAACAAAGCCTTAATGGCCCAACACAAACAGATTTTGATTTCCATATGTAAAGTTCACGTGAATCACACTAATTAGAGTACTACTTTGATCTTTTGGAATCCTCTGTCAAATCGATACATCTAATAAAATTCAGCTCATACAAGATTCACTGCAAAAAAAACCTACCGAGAACCGACGGAAAATATTCCGTCTCTATCTCTAGACAGAATAACGACTTCATATAAAGGAAATAGAGACGGATTTAATGATGATGTTTCGCGCGAGACATTTGCGCCAAATCTAACGACGGAATTGCGACGGATCGGAGATGAATTTATTAGTGACGGATTAGTTCAAAATTATTTCACGCAAGCGCAAGTTCTAAATTTCAAAATTTGTGATAGAGACCTGAAATTATGGAACTTTATTAGGAGTAGGCTCTTTGTCTTTGAGTACCAACTAATAAAGTGAGAATTAAACCTAAGTTCTGTTATATCTATTTCAAGAAAGCAACGCTAGAATTAATTCAGGTGGGTTATATATGCATATATCAAATTTGTGGATGGAATACATGTCGTCGGAGATGGGAAAGACGGATCGAACGCGTTATCCGATGAATGGTATGAGGCTATAATGGCTGCAAAGCATACTATTGTTATCGACTTCTTGCATGTTCATCGGGAGGCAAATATGGCAGCTCATAGTTTAGCAAACTTTGCTTTTAAACATCAAAATGTAATGATTTGGAAGTCGGATTTGGCCTAGTTTTATGAAAGCTACTTCCTTTTCAAAAAAAAAAAATTTGTGGATGGAGAGTTTTCTAGACTTTTTATTAGAAGATAACCCCTTTTTTAATATCTTTAAATTTCCTTTTCTATAAAGCTATTCTGATAAAGAAATTCCTTTCATTTTCAGTTTTAGGGCTGCATGCATTATATTTCATGCCCCACCATATTTCCACGTACTTTTGGTGTAGAAATTAAAAAAAAAATTGTGTAGAATAATGGTCCAATCCTTAATTATTACGAGGGGCCAATCAGCAATTGGCAAAAAGTTTTGACTTGAAAAGGTTTTCGATCGCCATCAAAATTTCATGCTAAATGTCAATATCATTTTTATTTTTATTTTTGTCTCGATAAGTACATTGACCGTAAATGTTTTTCTTTTTTCTTTTTCTTTGAAGAAAGACGTAAATATAAATTTATTTTGTATCTTTTATTTATTATATGAAAAAATAGTTAATATAACATATATCCGATTGCAGGCCATGAGGCACAATGTTGTTGGAAAAATGAATTTTTATAATATAAGGTACCTAAATAGATTTTTATTATTATTTTGAAAGGTCTCTAATTAATTAAGTCCTCTATTCAAAGAGGTCACTAAACTATCGTAAAATTATCTCATGTAATCTCTCTTCAACTGAACTATTGAAACAAAGAAGATATAGTTTAAGATAAATGAAAGTTCAATGATTTACTAAAACTAATACGAGTGAACGGACCTACATAAATAAAATTTGAGTTGCATTGTAATTTTAACATATGACATTTTCAAATAACATATGACATATTTGTAAATCTAATATAAAATCACAAATATGTTTATCATTGATTAAATAATCGACACGGTTGCTAATTTTGTTAATAGTTCCGTCGATGACAAACATTTACACCAATTTCTTCTTGAAATTAAAATTAAAAAACCGACAATACCAATACATATTTTTCGGGCATAAATTTAGGTGCGGTCAATCGCACCATGCAATTAACCATAATCAAGGAATAATTAGAGTGATAAGGGGGTAATTGAGAGTAGGTAATTAGAGGATAAATAAGGTTTATTATATTATCCATTAGAATGTATTAAGTCTTAATTATAGTTTATTAATTTCAATTAGAATTTTATTAATCTTAATTAGAGTTCACTAATAATCCTATAGAATTTATTAGACCCTAATTAAAATTAATTAAACAGTAAACATTATAAGAATAAAAAACAAAATGGACTCCACCAATCAATCGTAGGTACGGTGCAGTCCACGGCATTTTATATACTTGCAGTTGTTAAAATCCTGAACAAATCAACCATTCCTTTGTATTGCAAAAATTAAATTTGAAAAGTTGGCGACAAGAATCTCATCATCATCGTCATATAATTCGTTTTGTAGATATATAGATATGGAAAAGCATGAATCCCCACCATTTTAGCTGCTTTTTGCAGAACTTCTGTAAAATTTTTGTGGCCAGAATGTTTAGTTCTACAGTATTACATTTGTTTTTTTGCAGGTATACGTGCAAACGCCTCTCTCTCTCTCTCTCTCTCTCTAAGATTTATACGTGTAGACAGCATCTCTAGTACATTAATATATGGAAATTCGAAATTAAAATTAAACTAAAAGATTATAATATATCAATAATTTCGACAATCGGGTTTCGGGAGGGTGTCTAACTATTATGGCCGTTAGAAAATAAAGCATCCCATGAGAATATATCACCTTATTTACTCACTCCGTCCTATTTATATAGACTTGTTTTCCTTTTTCGGATGTCTCAAATATATAGGTTTGTTTCCATAAAAAGTAATGTTTTTAGCTCATTTATTAATATATCCCTATTTAATTTTTTGATTAACTCATAAAAAATACATAATCAAATAATAAATAGGAGCATATTAAAAAATGTACTATATAATTTACTTCTCCAATAATTTTTTTTAATCCTTGTGAAAATTTCAATCCGCCTATATAAATGGGACGGAGGGAGTATTAAGGATTAAAAATTTTCATCTAGATGTTTTAGTTCAAGTGCAAACTAACATATGTTAGATTAGAGTAATTAAAAGATTAAAAATGATGACGTGTGGAGTAATAAATTGGGGTAAAACTGAATGATTGAATAAAATCATGTGTTTTCAAAAAAATTAAATATATTTTTTTAATTTGTGTGAAAATAGACGGGGATTATTTTTGTAGCACGGAGTGAGTATAATATATGCAAAGTTCAAATACTCAATTAAATACATTAGTTCAAATCAATTCGTGGTGTGTGATAATAACTCAACTCCAAATCAAAAAACGAATTCGAACCAATTTTTTTTGCAAAACCTATATATCAAAATCGATCACATTGAAACCAAAAAAAAAAAGAAAAGAAAACTAAAAAAAAAAGTTAGTCGAGATGAAGTTGTGATATAATGAGATGGATCAAATCATGAATAGGAATTGGAGGCATTAATAATACTAGGTGTAATATGAGAATAGCATAAGTGGCAATGTGGCATATGGAGATTGAGTGAGACAAATGATGGTAAAATGTGGGCTACCCTTATCCTACATATTTTTCAAAAAGAACATTTCTCAACTAAAAATTGTATTTCTCATTTAAATAAAAATATTGAACTTTCTTCATCGACTGATGAAGGAAGAAGGTATTTTGTTCTAAAATTCTGTAATTATCATACGTACTACATATAAAATTTATGAAAATCGTAAATGAGTTATATAAGTATGCATATTTTTTATGCACGTATGTATTAAATTTAACTAATAAGGGATTTTTTTTTTCAACTTTTGAGTTTCAAGATATCGTAAATTTGATATGTTCCATTTTTTTTTTCTTAATACGTGATAAAATAATATTCTATTTCATACTATATACACGATGATGGCTAAAAAAATGAAATTATAAATTACATTAGTATGTAATGTAACATATTTCTATTACTTTCTTGGAATCAACATTTATAAATCTCATTTGTTGCCACTATTATCTCATCATTTAAACGGTTAGTGAGTGAAAATAACGAACGGTCATAAACAAATTGTTATATAAGAACATTTTCTTAGGTGAGAAATAAGAACAAATCTGGACCCTTGAATTTTGTTGATCTACGGTCTAGATTTAACCGTGCATTTAGTTACCTTAATTTATGCATTTAAATGTCAATGCATTAAGTTATTGTAATTTATGCATTTAAATATTTATGCATTTAGTTTCTGCATTTTATGCATTTCCAATGTAATAAAATTGCATTGTTCTTACGTTCTTATATAAGATGTGTTCTTACCAGATTCACTCCATATATATATATATATATATATATATATATATATATATGTATATATAGGGGTTGGTTCACATATAAAATATTTTTCCCGTAAAAAAATAATAATAATGCATTTTATGTAATAAAATAATGTATTTTATGTATTATTACAATGCACTGTCATAATAATGCATTTTTAATTTACTACAATGCATTGTTACGATAATGCATTCTATGTTTAATTATAATACACCGATCAATGACAATCGTAGATCTACAAAGATCAATGGTCCAGATCGCTTCTTATTTTTTACGGGAAAAAGCTTTTACATATGATCTATTTCCTATATATATATATATATATATATATATATATATATATATATATATATATGAGGTAATCATGTTGACTAGCAAATTAAGTTAGTGGAAATTAATAGTTGGCCACCAACTTTATTCTAATAAATTGTGGCCAACTTTGGGCTGAAGTGACAAAAATACCCTCCATATCACTTTACAGCTCTCTCACTTTCTCTCTCCCCCTCCCCCGTACTCTCTCTTTCATAATTCATTTTCAGATTCAAAAATTTTCTCTTTCATCTCCATCATTCTTCTCCCTTCCGTCGAGCCGTCTACAACTTCCGGCGCCGTCTGCATCTTCCGTCGTCGTCTTCCTTACAAAGTGGTGTCGTCTACAACTTTCGGATCTGTTTCGTCTCACCCTTTCAGATCTACAGTTTCTGTCATTTTGGAATTCAGATCTACAGATCTACAACTTCTGTCATCTGAAAATTTGTTCTTTGATGGTATATTGTAGGTTGTTGGTTTTATGGTTGTCATGTATATTGTATTTTGGAATTTGGCTTGTTTGATGGTTGTATTGTAGGTTGATGGTTTTTAATCTAAGATATCAGTTTTGAATTTAGTGTATTAATTTTAATTGAGTTTTCTAGATCTAGTCTGTCATGTTCTTGTCGTATTTTCCAGATCTTGATGTCATCTTCGTGCATATGTGTTCTTTCTGCATTTTTCACGTCACTGCGCGTCGCGACTTGGCACACCTAATACGAATGCAACATATTCGTACCAGGTGTGCCAAGGCATACCGCGCCTAGACTTGGAACACCTGGTACGAATGGTGTATTCGTACCAGGTGTTCCAAGTCTAGGCGAGGTATGCCTTGGCACACACAGTACGAATGCAACGTATTCGTACCAGTGTGCCGAGCATACCGCGCCTAGACTTGGAACACACAGTACGAATGGTGTATTCGTACCAGGTGTTCCAAGTCTAGGCGTGGTATGCCCTGGCACACCTGGTACGAATGGTGTATTCGTACCAGGTGTTTCAAGTCTAGACGAGGTATACCTTGGCACACCTGGTACGAAGCAACGTATTCGTACCAGGTGTGTCAGGGCATACCGCGCTTAGACTTGGCACACCTGGTACACCATTCGTACCAGGTGTGCCAAGGCATACCGGGATGCGGTTGACCAAAGACGAACATCATCCATGACATTAGATCTGGAATGTGACGTCATGGATTCCGGATAGAAAGCTGTCCATATGGCCGGATCTGGTGCGGCGGCAGATCTGGAATATGGCCGGCATAATGTGAAAGTTCAAGGCGGCGCGAGGACTGGACTGGAAGTACGAAGGAGGTGCGGCGGAAGGGAATGGAAGTACGACGACGCGGCGGCGGAATGAAAGTACGACGGCGGCGACGACAAAATGAAAGTACAACGGCGGCGATGGAGAAATGGAGAAAAATATGATTTCTAGAGAGAGAATATTTTGCAGAAATAGAGAATATGAAATTTGAAAAATGAAAAATGAAAAATGAAATGAGTAGATGGATGGTTAATAGTGGTTCTAAGGGCAAATTGGTCCAAATTTCCAAAAGTTGGCCAGAATTTCTACAAATAAAGTTGGTGGCCAACTATTAATTTCCACTATCTATATTGGTTATCCCAAATTTTCCTCTATATATATATATATATATAGAAATTAATATTTAACTTCATCTTATATATATGGCATATATTTATTACCCGAGAATATAGGATACAAGTTATTTATAGTAAATCAATGTACATTGTATCTGATACTTATAATAAGGAAAGAAAATCAATTAATTTATAATTATAACACTCTTAGATTCTTCATATCTACATTTGTTAGAAATAGATATGGTAGTTGCTGATAAATATTATTTTCTTTATTTTCCAAAATAAAACTTAGTTTTAGGGGGAAGAACCCATATAACGTTAGGTAGCCATTCATCTTTGCATGGTTAATTTTTTGAAGGGAATCCAACTTAAAATATGCTTGAAAAGAAAATCAATGTTAAAAAATATTGGACTTTTAGTTCTACGAATATATTAATATTTTGTGGAGGCTAGGTACATTTAATTCCAGTTCTTTAAACAAAAGCTTCTAGAAATTGTGACCCATCTGTTTATTATTCAAGAGATTTTGATCAACTCTTTTTATTAACCACTTTAATGTAATTAGTCCTAATCAAGAACTCATTGTTAGCTGGAAATTGGCCGGTTTAGTTAGTTAACATGAACCTAATTGATTGTTATTATAGAAAATCTCCTACTTGTAATGTTCTCCTTGCAAAATCATATTTGAAAACCACTTTAAAATAATTTGTAAGAGAAAAATTGTTTGAGGCGAGATATCTAGTACGATTTACCTCTGCTGTAAAATTTGTATATTATTGCATACGAATAGAGTTTACTAATAGCATATCTCAAATAGTAGCCGCCGGATTTCCCTCATCATACTAAGAAGTAAGAATAGAGAGGGCTTCATAAATGCGCGCATTTAATAAGCGAATGAAATGTCTATTTCCAAAAGTGGAGTTATGTGTTGATGAACAAAATAATGTAAATGACTGCTACAACCATTAAAACCTGTAACCTCTATGTCTCCATAAAAAATACTTTGTATTAGTATCATATTATAAAATATTATGATAGAAATAAAATAAAGAATTAAAAATTGTAGTGTAACATTCAGATGGTAACTAAACAAAGCTTTACCTAAAAATAAAATAGTGTTAATCCATAAAAATACACACTTTCACTTTACACAAATGAAAAATACACACCTCCTCCAAAACAAATGAATTTTACACACTTTTCATTTGAAGAGCCGATATGACACTTGATTGTGAGTTATTTTAATCAAAAAGTGACTAATGATTGCTAATAAATACTTGCTGCATATTAAGCCTATTTTCCTCTCGAGTACCATATCCCGCTCGAGAGTGAAATACTTATAAATTTAATTAACCAATTTCCCTCTCGTGTATACCTATTTCCCGCTCGAGCGAGAAATATGTACACGAGAGGGAAATAGTTTTACCCGAGAGGGATTTCAAGAAAATATGACTAAAAATCGACTAAATTATTATAAGTTTAATTAACCAATTTCCCTCTCGTGTATACCTATTTCCCGCTATTTTTTTCATCGAGCGGGAAATAGGTATACACGAGAGGGAAATAGTTTTACCCGAGAGGGATTTCAATTTATGAAAAAAATATCGTAACAAAATAAAATTAATCAAGATCCCACTAACTAACCTTTTATCCCGACATGATTTTGTACTTGTCGCAGCTTTTCTTCTTTTTTTTCTCCCCCCAAAGTCACAGACCTTGTTTTTTGTGCTATGAGTTGATGTTTTGTGGGCCATTCTAGGGTTGGTGTAGTAGGTGTATGTATTTTTCATTTATTTTGCATGTGGTGTGTATTTTTCATTTGTTTCAATTCAAAGTATGTAAAATAAATTTTTCCCAATAAAATATCTGATTAATATTCTTTATAAAATATGAATGGCTGGACGGAGAACACTTGAGTGAGATGAGAGACAAAGACTAAAAGAAGACACATTGTAGTGTGTCAGCAAAGAGGAAAAAAAAAAAAGGAAAAAAAAAAGAGTTGTTTAATCACGCCTAATTTTCTTTAACAAAGCTCTGCTATTTTCTTAATCAACTACCTTAAACCACATATCCGCAGGGCTATTACTGACTTTTTACTAGTATTAGGAAGAAAGAAAAGAGCTTTACGCAATACTTGGATTAACTGTGGCAATATATTTTATGGTGGTGGTGGGGGGGGGGAGCTTACATGTAAAAAGTTTTCTCAAAAAAATTATTTTGTGAAATTATATCGAAATATTGCCTTATTTTCCACAATGTTGAATCTAAATAGCTAGAAATCTAAACATTTGCACAGGTTTGTTATTTTAGTCAAGTATTTAAAAATCATCACATTATCTACATGTACATCCTTAATAGAATTTCCCCAATTATGTGTTATTTTGTCAATTTATAAATCTGATCAAAGTAATGTAATTGTTATATAACATACCTTTTCTTTTTCCTTGGCTACAAAACCATATCTTGATATCAAGGTTCAAACTTGAAGACGAACTTTTTTTTTTTGAATTTGATTGCTTAAACAGTCTTTATATACTTTTATTAACTTAAATCCAAAATGTAACAAATTAATTGCATTGAAAGAAAAGTAGTACTTTGTTATTGATCCTGACTTATTTCACATACATTATAGCACTTTTATTCTCCTTCTTATTTCAATCTTATATTTGTAATATTACATGCATAATAGTAATCAAACAATGCCCATGTATTTAAAACTGAAAAAGTAAATAAATTATTAAGATAAAAGAAAGGGGTAGGACATGGGGCAGTTATCAAACAAAATCATTTAATATGCTCGTGAGCACTTGCAAGATAATAGCGACAATCAAAACAATTAAAATCAAAAACCACATCATTAAGCCCTAATCATCTCCCAAAAACAATAGATTAGTCCAAATCACTTAACTAAAACTCGACATCAACACAACTACAGTCCAAACCATTTCATTAAGGAATAGAGAAATAGTTAAAAAGGGCAAATATGAATCATCCATGAGAAAAAGCAAAAAAAAAAAAAAAGTTGCTAATTATTGTTAGCGCGTAAAGCATATACAGCCCTTCTGTTAGCCCCTTAGTTCTGCTAGGTGTCATGGTGCGAGCCATCACAGTCCCATGACACGGGAGCGTCGGGTCGCCGACTACCGTCGGGACGACACGACGAGGTTTTGATGATGGCGTGTCCGGATGAGCTGGATATTGAATATTACTCGACAAAGTGTGGGTTTGGAAGAGTTTGTCTAGGGTGGATTTTGGTTGTCTCGTGGATGACTCGGTTCAAGTGTCGGGAGCGTGTCGGGAGCGAGTCAGGCCGACACGGCGTGGTGCGAGGCTTGAGGCGTGATGACCCAACTTGGAGTTGGGACTATTTTATGGTGCTATGGAATGAGGTTTACGTGGGGGAGAAACTTGGTGTGGGAGAAAGTGTCTTGTTGCGAAGATGACTCGGTGGTGGCACTATGGTGCGTGTCAGGACAGTGCCAGCCTAGTGCCAGCCCAGTGCCAGGAAAAGTTTACCTTCCTCAGCCCTTCTATATCCAGTGCTGTCACTGGCGGTTTTTGGCAGTTATGCCCTATAGGTGGGTGTGAGCGGTTCCAACCGTGCACAACCACCCCGGACGTGGTGTTGCCTCGATGCCTATGGAATGTTGCCACGTGGACCCGATCCGACCCGAATAGCCCATTTGACCCGGTTGCCGACCCGTATTCGTATTCCTAGTGATGGGGGATTTGTCCATCACATATAAAGGGCGTGAGCAGCCCTAGAACTCGATAAGAGAGTTGTGCGAGTTCTTGTATGGTTCCTTTGTACGAATTGTGAGCAATACAAAGGTTGGGAGTGAGTTTTCCCGTATATGCTTGTGTGCTTTACATTGTGTTCCGTTGTGCGTGTGTACGTTATTTACTTGATGCTTGTACAACGAAATTCTCACGAGAGATCAAACACGAGCGTTGGTGAGGATTGAGGGCTGATCGAGCGTGCGTGTTCGGTGCCGCACAAGGCGAAAAATTCTAGTTCGGAAGAAAACCTTGTGACACCTTCCATAGCTCACACCATTCTTGGAATGAAATACGGGATGAAACATTAATTTACGATAATTAATCCAACCCGAACGTCACTCATCTCTCTCTCTCACACACACACACACAAAGAAGGGGAAGGCGCAACATGGCTTAATTGTTATAAAATTATGATTAGGTGTAATAAAAGAATGGTAGGGATTAAAAAAAAGGAAAGAAAAACTTGCAAGGAGATGAAAAGACAGGAATTAAACTAATGATGTGAGGGTCCAATAGTACAAGTCCCATGTGAGTTTGATTAGGACAGCAATTATTTAAAGAGTAATTAGCCCTTAACAGCACCAACTTCGATGGATTAAAATATCAAATGTTGGCATGCAAAGTAACGTGATGATAGACTACGAGAGCAAAAAACATAACAGAACAATTAACTAACACGAAATCCCATACTATATATAATGCACTCATTATTATAACTAATCACATTATTAAATAATATATATATATATATATATACATATTCAAAGGGACATACCAATCATAGAGATGATGCATGTACTAAATAGAATTTCAGGCCAACATCATTCCTAAATTTGTTAGAGCCATACAACACCCGAAATGTACGCCGCCTGTGCCAATCACACCTTCCAAATAACATGACTCTTAACATCACAGCATCCAGAGAGAGAGAGAGAGAGAAGCATTCATTCCATTCCATTGATTCAAAGGAGCAAATAAGTGATGATCACATCAAACAGCAGTTACAACAAGCTGAGGCAGAGGAGTTCATTAACATTCATTTGCGAAATGAATTTTCACATCTAGTACAAGAAAATAATAATGTGTCTGTTCTAGTTTTTTTTTCATGTACGAGCAACGGTGGATGAGAATCATATCAGCAAAATGCAGCTATCCGCAGCAAAAGTTAAATCACCTACAAAAATCGTATACCATGAACATGCTTCCATCTAATGGTAAAATGCAGTAATTACCGAAAAGGCGAAAACAAAGCAAGACTAGTGACAATGGTATCTTCATGCACAGCACAGGGAACAAAATGATGGGAAAAAAAAAACACAACAGATTCTACTTTCAATTGGATGGAATCCGATTAGAAATCACAAAAATTTGGATTTATTCAAGGAATATCATAGAATATGAACATCTCATTAATCATCATAACAAGAATTCTTTTTGACAAACTCATAATCAAAATCAAAAGAATTTTATCATGTCACAATCATGATCATGAAATTTAAACTAGGGTATGTAAAAAAATTTGATCTTTTCCTACTAAATATCAAGCACAGCCCACAATCAAAGAATATCAGTTGAGATGCTACTAAATTCTTCCTTTCTTTTTTTTTTCTTCCCATTCCTGGTTTTGCAGTGTATGGGTTACAAACACAATAAGATGCCTTTGAGCAGAAAAGCAAGGCAGCAGCCAAGAGAGTAAGATCCAAGATTAAAGATTAACATACGACATCGAATAACATTAACTATATTAGAACATCATCCAGTACTAAAATGTGCCTGGTTCTTTAGAAAGTCGGAAACAATCTGCCCGAGTTACCAAGAAAATTAGCAGAAGAAACTCAGGCATGAATATTCATAAAATTTTAACGCAATTGAGTTGTGAAATTCATGGCACCTTCTCGATGAGAATTCAGCGAGCTTTAGCATCTCCAAGCCGTAGCAGAGATGAGCTCCTTCCTCTGCCAACAAAGAACGAGAGAAGACTGCCTCTTCTCAACCTGAAAACCTCGAACAGGAGTCCTCTTTATCACACATTCGGCTTGTGATTCCGTGAAATTGCTAAACGTTACTGGGGAGAATCCCGATGACAAAAAGAGAGCCCTCCAATGCTGCGTCTTCTCAGGTGAATGCAGACGTCCCCTTACAATTTTCTCAATCCCCGGCTGGAGCAAGAATCTCTCAATCTTCTGCAGCGCGTCCATATTCACATTAACAGCATCAAGAGACTCGAGCAGGTTGGAATACGACTGGAGGGCATGAACTATATGGCTGGCAAACGGAAGATCAGTTCTATCACACCCTCTGTCAACAGAGACAACAATTCTCGGTGACAGCTGCTTCACAAAGCGCAGAATCAATGGCACCGACATTTGGTGATTGGCAAGAGAACCAACGGGCAGATTAACTGCAATTGCCTCATTCTCTTGCAAGTGAAAAGGCAGAGACCACGAAGCAGAATTCAAGGAATCAATACTGATAGCCTCAAACTCGAATCCAATGTTAATCTCACTAGCAAACTGAATCAAGTTCTCTCGGGTGAGGCCGAGCTCCAGCTGATCATGGGTGGAGGTAGAGGCAAGCGCAGTGATTTTAACGGAGGGGGCGCCCCCGCCACGCAGTGCAAGCTCCTGCATGAGAGAAGCCCACTGCCCGCCATATCCAATATCAAAATCAACAATATGAATCCTATCAAAGCCTTGAAGAACTTCAAGAATGGCTTGATTGCAAGTAAAATTGGCGAACTGGATGAGGGGAGAGATCTCGGAGAAAGACTTATAAGCACCAATCTTGAAAACGAGACTAAAAGGCGAACACGAAGAGGGGTTGTGGTTGTTGTTGAGATCGTTGTTGTTAGTATTAGTGTGGAGGAGGAGTTGCTGCAAAGCCTCCTTGCAATAAAAAGCAGCCCTATTGAAAGGCTTACCAATGGGGGAGAGCTGGTGATTGAGCCGCGCCAATATCCCTTGCGCGAGTACTGGATTTCCCGTCTGGACCAGCTCTGCAGCCTTGTATAGCTGGTCGACTATCGCTTGCTGCTGCTGCTGCTGCTGGTGCCCTAATTCTTCTATTTTAGGCTTCTGCCCGGCCCCCATTGGCCTCTGCTGGAGGTAATGAGGGAGCAAGTGAAGCTGATGCGCGAGTCCCGGGCCGCCCTGCCCGGTGTCGGTGAACGGACCTTTCGAGATCTGGTTACCGGGGTCGAGGCCTCCTCCTCCTCCGTCTGCGGGGACGCCCGGGTGGTGGCGTTTGGGGTGAGGCGGGCCGAAGAGGCTCTGCTCTTGCTGCTGCTGGGCGAAGGGTAGTGGGAAGAAGAAGGAGGCGTGCGGAGGAGGTTGGTGCTGGTTCATGAGCAGCTGCGAATTGAAAATAGGGGGCTTCATTTCTGCAGAAGAATCAAATGGAGTGGGATGATGAAGAGCTATTGCTTCCAGATTGTTAGAAACTGAAGATGGATGCATCAAATTCTGAGAGATTTTGAAATTAGTGGGATTGGGAGCCAAACCAATCTTGTCTGCAGCGTTAGATCTGTTGTTGTTGGGAAAATTCGGGAGTGTGGGCATGAAACCAGACCCAAATTGGTCTCCGCCGCCGAAGCCTTGATCCACAACCCCAAAACCGCCGCTGAAATCGAACTCCGCCGCGGCCGAGCCGCCGCCGATATGGAGGGCTTTATTCATATTCCCCATTGCAGGGTCCTCCACATCTCCCATGACCCAGCGGAGAAAGGCCTGTTCTTGGCTGGGCGAGACGGCAGCGGACTCCGACAGCACGCTCTCCCAGTCCTCCATGGCGAATTTCTCCGGGTTCCCACCGCCGGCGGCTCCGATCTCGAGAGACGGTGGAACAGGGAGCAGGTCCGAGTCAGCTCCTCCAGCATTGGAGCTGGTGGCAGTAGTGGAGTCTTGCTGCCATTTGGGAGTGTCCGAAACAGCCGCCACACCGGCCGTATCGGTAGAAGCAGCACCACCCCCGCCGCCGCCGCCGCCGGTGCTTCCGCCGCCGCCGCCGAGAGATGAAGACAGGGTTGAGGAAGATGTGGGTCTGCTCGGAATTCTTGCAGAATCCAGGACAGATGTAGGCTCGCCGAAACTGCTGCTTAGGAAACAACTCTTCTTGACGAAATCTGTGATGAAATCTTTGTTCTTCACTACGAAATCTAAGTCTAACACCCCCTTCCCCTCAAAATCAAAGGGTAAGGGCATCCCCTTCATCTAAATACCAAATCCCCAAATTCCACCACCTTTAATACTTCCAGCTCCAGCTCTCAACAAGGAAAAAGAAAAAACAAAAAAAGATTGAACACAATAATCAAAGCCTACAATCTGGAGCACCAAACACCCGCTTCCGAAAATGCAGTGAAATCAAGAATATGTACACAAGTATATACATGCATGTATGTATATACCCGGGAGAGAGCGCGATTCTTTCCTAAATCTCTGCGATTATTTTAGCTGTGAATAATCAAGCTAGAGATGATAGCCTTAGTCAAGAAAATGGTGTTTTTGTGTGGAGATTAAAATGGTGTATTGGAGGAATTGTTCTTGTGTTTTATTTTCTCTCCTCTCCTCTGGTCGATGAAGGAGTAGTACTCTGTCTGCCTTCTGTTTTCTGCCATGGATGCGTGCAACATAAAAAAGTAGTAAAGTGCCCCCCTTCATTCATCCTCTCTCTCTCTCTCTCTCTCTCCTCACTCTAGTCTATTGTTTTCTTTCTTTTCTATTTTATTTTTCCTTTTCTTTTTTTGTTTTTTCACCCCTTTTTTAGTTAATTTATGTGGCTTGTCTAGTTATCTTTCTTGCTAGGGTTTCTTTCCTTCCCCAGTAAACCACGCGCGCAAACCTTGAGTGTTCTCGCTCCAAATTTTAAATCCGATATATTTTTTTTAGGAAATTTCACGATGCGTATAATACTATATATTATCAAATAAATTGTTATACAACGGAATTGAACCCAAATTTTTTTATTAAAGATAGACTTGTGGTGCCTCAGCTATCCAGCCATTTAAGTTGGGCATCATTAGCTCTAAATCCGACATTATTTGCCAAGTTTTAATTTTTAAGCCCCCTAAACAAACTAACAAAAGCTTTTGTTAAACTTTCTCATGGAGTAAAATATGCAATTTGGATTTCCTACTCTAATTTGTGTTCATTTTATATTCATTTACATTGGTTGAATGACATTTGATATTATTAGAGTTTATCCCATCAATTAGGATATATAATTATTTTCAAATCGTCAAATATCAATAATCCAACTAATAAAATAGAGGATGAAACATAATAGAGAGTATAGGATCCGAATTGATAAAATATGATAGACCACGATACACATATACAGAATGAACATTATATCTAATTATAAATTTATTACTCATTTTTATTTTGCTTGGGTCCATGTATAGATAACTAGATAATAGTGTATAATCTCTATAAGATAATTTTCTCTAATCTCGTTGTATTAATTTATAGAGGTTCTACTGTATTTCATTATCTAGATATTATTATATTTTTCGTCTTTTGTTTTAAAATCTAGATAATTATTGGCATGTTGACATGTAAATCATTTGTGCAGATGTGTCTCAGTTATTATCTAATGAATAATTAATTTTTACTTCACATTAGGGACTTTTCCTATCCCTCATGTTTGGGTCGAGCCCCCAGCATCTGTGGTTGGCCTTCCCAACTTTCCTTGTTCTTGTTCTTAATCTATAAATTTATTTTATACCTCAAAAAAAAAAATACTCCCTCCCATCCTTTTTAACGTCGTTTTGGGTTTTCAATTTAATTGCATGTTATTTGATGTTTCAAATTTTTTTGACAAAAGTTACCCTAATTTAATCCTCTTTTATTGATCACTCAAAATATGATTATTATTATTATTGTTGTTTTTTTTTTGAAATGATAAAAAAAATTATTGTTATTGTTGCCTCTCTTTTCCACCAAATAAGGCTTGTTTTAAGAGTAATTGTCATTAAATAAGATTATGTTGGGTGAAAATTTTATTATTATTAATAAACGTGTTTGAGCTTAGAACGACATATAAAATGAATTGGAGGAGTACTACTTTTAAGAGAATTGTCTAAAACTCTTAACATTTTATTTTCAAAAGTATTATCTGAATCTTCCACCTCAAATTTCAAAAAGAATAATATTGTACGTAGCATCATAGTAATTGATTCTTATAAATTTATAATTTTCAATGAAGTCAGTAATTTAAGCAATAGAGTATTAATAAATCTCAATGTCATGGTAAAATGCATGCATATCAAAATCTTAAAAGTTAAGGCTGAGAGCCTTAGACACGTGGCGGCCTCATATAAAAAAATTGAGCTGTTAACAAACTAATTAATGAGGCGCAATTAACTCATTCAATCCCTTCACATAGTAGGCAACATTAGATGTGGTAGGAGTAGACTGTAATTAAACTGCTTAAGCACTAGTAGACTAATAGTTATGCTATAATTATCACAAATTACTCACTAATTCAAAACTTCCGAGTGCTAAATAACCATTAATTAATCAGCCTATTATTAGTACAATAATAGTAGTCACCCTCACGGAACAATTGAATGCAAGTAACATTTTTTATTATTAAAGAAGAAGTTGAACAGCACGCGCTGGGGAAGAGCGTGGAGGAGGGGAATTTAGTGCTCTCCTTCTGTAGTTTTGTACAGGGACCAACAACGCAGTGGAGGGATGAACTGGCAGAAGTGGCGCCCTTTTTATACCGGAAATGCCCCTCCTCGGTCGTGGCCACAACAACGTCGCCTCGTATATCAATGTCGGGGCAGTCTCGTCTTTTCCGTGCAGCAGCTTCTGCTGTCCTGGTTTTCGAAACTGCATCTGACGACACGAGATAATGAAAAAAGGCTATTGTTTTTGCTCTGAGCTGAGTTTTGAAAATATCGAGACCGAATCGACGGACGGGATCTCTCCAAGGGATTGGGATCGGACGGTGGAGATTAGGATCTTCGTTTTCTTCTATTGGTTTAAGGGCTTGTTTGGTTGTGCATGGTTATTAAATAGCGGTTAAAGGAGTGGGTTTTATTGTGTGAACCTATGGGTTCTAATTGATTGACTGTCAATTTCAAGTGTTGGCAGAAGGTAACAAAGTAAAAAAGGCAAAAAAAAGTAAAAGCAGGGATTTTTATTTATTTATTTTTTCTTTTCTTTAGAGGAAGTAAAAGCAAGAATTGACAAGGGAAAGAAGTGGTAAAAGTGGTGGCTTGTGGTGTTTGAGGACTCTTTGGTCAATTCGCCCCGCCTGGTTGCTTGTGGTTTGATGCAATTTGGTATACTTTTGAAGGGTATAAATGTCATTTAAATATCCATATATTTTAAGTTTAATCCCACATATTTGGTGGAGTTCCATCGACTTATGTTATCTATCAATAATATAAATAAATAAATAAAATCTGACAACAGTCTAGTTGGTAAGACGCTTCCTCCAACTTATATTCGACGATTCGAGTTATGTGTGCGAGTATTGTGAAACGAATTTGAATCCATCATATGTCACAAAATTCTAATTGAATATGGATCTGGATGAATTTTAAATATATTACTGAATATGAGTTTGAATTTAAATTTGTGATCCGTCCGATTTTCTAACTGTCTTACAAAAGTTTTTGCGTTGAAAATTTATGGCTTAAAAATCACAAATTCTGAGTTTTAATTTTCAGCGAAATTATTGCATGGATTGAGAAATGACTTTGTTGAAAATAATTATATGCTAAATAGTGATACAAAATATATGATTTTTGAACCTTATATTGATAGTTCAAGTTATGTATCCTAATTCGATAAGAAAAAAAATATTTCAAGAAATTCTAAAATACCCCGGCAATTTCTTCCTTTTTAAGTTCCTAACTCTTAAATTTCTCTTTGAGTAGGGGTTTTATTGACAATCCTCTTCTCGTTTAATTCAAGTATCTTCTACTCAAGGTTATGTCAACACAGCTTCTCTTGTCTATTTCTTCTTTGTTCTCTCTCTAAAGTCATCTACCTCCACCACAACAAACATTTGCATGTCGTCGTTGACATTCTTCCGCGATTTGCAAAATTTCGTCCCAAATATATATACATTTAGTAAAACTGTAATAACCAAATTTTAATATTTGGTTGACTTCATATAACCTATATACTATATTAGTATATTTGACGAATACCAAATGTTAGTATATAGTGTAAATTAAAGTTCGTCTTAATCAAATACTATATGTTAATCATTAAAATGTTCTCTCTCCTTAATTCTTATATTATCGTACTTCATGAATATTTGAATGCCCTTGTTGGTGGAAGAAAGAAAAGAGAAGAGGATCGATGGCTCCACTGATTTTTTAAAATTGTGAGAATATTGCAAAAAAAAATCCAATATCCTTTAATATAAATTCATATAATTTTTCCCACCACAAATTGTGCACATTAGATTTATATCTAGCCATGCTTGTGTTAAGTTACAAAAATTTGTGTCAAACGGGTTAAAATTTTGGATCAATTTATAATTAATACTAATATATTATATAAATTGCAAAATATGCTATTGGATTTATATTTTTGACAAATCTCATTGTAAAACTTTTGACACAAGACTTCCCCATATTATACAATGTTTGTGTACGTATCATTCAATAATTAATTGACTAGCTGAATTTTTACACTTGATCCGTACGATAGCATATTTCAAGATTATCCGGGTACAGAGTTTTCTAATAAAAATTGACTTGTATGATATACTCTCATCGTCCATGATATAAAGCCCCATTTGGGTGGCTGGCACGGAGACTAAAAAAAGCTGGTAAAGTTATTTTTAGTAGGTAAAAGTTGAATTGTAGGGATAGTGTTAATGACTTCATTAAGTTTGTTAATCTTTGTTGCTTTTTACTGCTCATCTCACATGGGATAAGTGTGGGTGAATAACAAATTCATTGAATTAATACCAAACAAATTGGGTGTAAATGTTGCTCATTTCACACGCACACACCATAATTAATCATGTTCATTTTTTCCTTATTAAATTTTTGTCAAGTAAATAAAAAACATTAAAATATAGAAGAAACACACACGCACAAACATTAAATAAAAATACACACAAGCTGTCCAAATTTTTGGAGGGAAACAAAAACTCTTCATTAAATAAAATATGCATTCCAGTACAGTGATGTGATTAAAAATTTTGGGGGAAGTTTAAACATCACCTAACCCTCTAAAACCTCAATAAATACAGCTTTGATGGCAGATTCACCTCATTACAATCTCTCAGCAATAACTACAGCAATAACTACATATAGAAGGAAATTATGGTAGATCTATGGAGTAAGCCAAAATTAACTGATGACGAGCGAAACACCGTTGCACAGTGGCTGCTGCAGCACAACAGAAATGGGAAACTCAACTGGGGAGCAAAAAAGAAGGCATCGGAGTTGTACAAGCTAGATGTGAAGACCATTTGGAAAATATGGAAAGCAACAGCAACACAGCAAAGTCAGAGAATCCCTGTCCATATAAAATCAATGAAAAAAGGATCAACACATGCAGACAAATGGAGAATTGATGAAAATAAAGTCAGAAATCTCTCAGTCCTACAGAGGTCATCATTAAGAGTAATGGCAGGTAATCTTAGTGTTAGTACAAGCTTGATTCATGTGTGGGTGAAAGAGAAAAGGTTGCAGCCACATACCAATGCCATAAAACCTTTTCTTACCCCCCCAAAATAAGCTGTCCAGACTTAATTGGAGTCTAAGTCAGCTAGGTCACATAATTGAAGATGGTAAGATAAAGTTTCAGAACATGTACAACATCATCCACATAGATGATAAGTGATTTTACCTCAGCAAAACAAAAGATAGATACTACCTACTGCCAGGAGAGACTCAACCACATAGAACATGCAAATCAAAGAGATTAATCCCCAAAATTATGTTTAATTCTGTTGTTTCAAGGCCAATTATAGATATGGAGGGCAATGTAATATTTGATGGAAATTTTGGCATTTTTTTCATTCATCATAGAAGAGGCAGCTCAAAGGGATTCAAAAAATAGAAGCAAGGGCGCAATGTAGATTCATCCAATACCAGCAATCACAAAACCAGTTATGAGGAATTGCCTAATCAATGAGGTCAGTTTTTTATTCTTTCAACAATTCACTATCAGAATTCTGGACATAATTCATCATTTAGTCTAATAAATGCAGATGATACCAGTATTCAAGGCCAAGTGGCCATCATGTCTCAGCAAGAATATATTTATTCAACAAGACAATGCAAAACCACACATTCAAGACAATGATCCAGAATTCATGTCAGTTGCAAGATCTGATGGATTTAATATCCATCTAGTCTGTCAACCTGCTAATTCTCCAGACACAAATGTGAATGATCTAGGCTTCTTTAGATCCATACAATCACTGAAAGATCATAAACCAGCAAATGGGGTTCAAGAATTACTAGAAAATATAAAACATGCATATGCAGATTACCCACCAAGTAAGAGAAACAATGTCTTTCTTACTTTACAAGGTTGTTACACAAAAATCATGAAGGTGAAAGGGTGCAACAATTACAAGATTTCTCATATGGGAAAGGAAAGACTTGCAAGGCTAGGAAAGCTACCAGAATGTCTGGAAGTTGAAGAACAACTTGTGAGGGATAGCTTGGACTTCTTAAATCAGCATGGAACTGGTGAGGACAGGTTCTACAACTTAGACAATCTAATTGAGGGAATGAAGAAGGTTGCTGTAGAAGAGTAGATTAGGGCAGTTTCTTTTTGCAGATCATGGTTTACAGGTACAAACAATGTAATGGCAGAAATCATGAATTGTTTGGAATGTAATCTACCCTTATTTTGGTTGCAATAAAGGATCTTTTAGTCTCAGCAAGTCCATTTTGCATCATTGACATCATATTTCACACTTTTAGCATCTCAATTCAACCTCTAAAACTAGGGTAAACTACACCTAGTGGTGGCATCACAGAGATAGCATCAAGTGCAACATTTATTTCTAACAGTTTAATGCATGAATATCACATAACCAAGGCATCATATAATTCACAACTGAAGACATCAAGGCATCAAGGCACCAAATTCAGAAAACATAGGCATCAAATGCTACTATATCATTTCTTTTGCAGCAAGTAAATCAACAGTGAAGGCATCAAGGCATCAAGCCACCAAATTCATAAAATATAGGCATCAAATGCTACTATATCCTTTTTTACAGCAGCAAGTAAATCAACACCGAAGGCATCAAGCCACCAAATTCAGAAAATATAGGCAGCAATACAGATAGGGACAAATGCAGATGTAGGGACAGCAGAAGACCAAGTGCAGAAATCTGTTCTCAACATGATAGCCAACAAATAATTCGGCCATCAAAGACCAAGTGCAGAATTTGTTTCATATAAGAAAATTAACAAAAACGAGAGACTCATCTTATTTTTCACAGATCACATAATCAAATCACATATAATGGCATCACCAGTCCCCAAAACCAACAGATCAAGAGTAGTATCAGATCATAAAAAGGGACAAATCGAGTGCATCACATATTTTTCACAGATCGCAGCATCAAATCACAGATAATGGCATCACCAGCCCCCAAAACCAAAAGTAGCATAAGAATAAGAGTAGCATCATCTTATCAAAATGCAATCACCTGATTATATGAGAGATAGCACACTAGAGAAAAATATCCCAAGGCACTGCAGATACTGAATTCTTGCTTCTTCGCTAGCATACACGTTTGGAATAAAATGAGGCATCTCCCTTTCAGCACCAAGGTCGTGGATCTCCAAATCAGATAGCGATGTTTCTGGCACCATAGTTTCAATGTCAACGGTGTAATCGCAGATCGGAAGACATCTACCCTCGGCCGCCGTCGCATCGGAGAGATCGATCATCTCCGAATCAGAGAGAGAAACGACTTGGGATTTACTCTCTGCGACAGTGAACAAGGTTTCCGGTACCATTTGGACGGAATCACTCTCTAAATATGGATATTCCCACGAATAGTTGGGAATAAGAGAGAAATGAGTTGCAATCGGGATCAATAGATCCTCCAAGAACACGAAATCATCAAATAGATTAGGGCCATGAGAGAGCGATGGTGATTTGGACATTCTCAGTAGAGAGTGTCGGCGAGAGAGGATGAGATATTAGAGTTGCAGAGAGAGAGGAATGCAAGAAATTGGGATGGAGATCGACAAATTAGGGTTCGAGAGAGAGAGTGCAGACTTGTTAATTTGGGCTACAATGCAATAAATGGGTTGGATAATTAGAGTAGAGATGTTTTGGGCTGGGTAGGTGGATTGGGTAATTAGTGGGGTAATTAGTGGGTTAATAGGTTCTGCTAATTTAATTGGGGTGAGTCCATAATGGCAAAGGGTAGTAAATAAGGGAAAAGTAGGAGGGTATAATTGTACGAAAAGGTAAATGAGGCTTTATTTCGTGGACAGATTTTTTGTGGTAAGTATGGCTTTATATCGTGGACGGAAGGAGTATTCTCTTTTTATTTTTATTTTCAATCGTGATAAATAGATGCATTAGGATCTCTTTTGGTTTAGAGGATGTGATTGATAAAATAAGATATAAAAGAGTATGATAGGATTGCATTGTTTGGATTATTTTAATTTTATGTTTGGATTTATTGATTATGATTAGGATCATGGTACTTTTGGATGGATTGCATGTATGGTTGATAATCACGAAATTTGAAAGGATAAATCTGTTAGTTGTAATTCATGTAATTACTAAACTCTATGACGATAATCCGAGAATCTACGAAAGCGGAAGCACTAACCTGTAGCCATGATTGAAATCTTGTTTGAAGGTTTGATCTTCCAGAGAAACACGGTATTCTTCTTATTGTTGTCAACTCTGATGGGAATGAGAAAACTGAAAACTTACCGTTCTCTGGGGACCAAACCAATTAATATAACTATTAAGTTATACATATTTATTATTTGGTCCCTCAACAAATAATAAATATAACATTTAATATATATATAATATAATAGCATTTATTTATTTCCATTAATTAAGTAAATATATTTGCCCACAATTAGAATTAATCCAACAATCTCCCACTTGGGCAACATATATATAACATAATTAATGTACTACTTTATGAGCTCTAAATTTGCTATCAAAAAAAATATATATCCTTAACAATCACGTCCATCAACTACATACATATAGGATCAAAACGAGTTTTACGTCATATTAATCATGACTAAACTCATCAATGGTCACATATACAAATATAGCCAAATGACATAGATCAATGGCAACACGAAAATAACATGCAATGTTAACCAAACATGTGTATTCTCGATTGGTCCTCTTTAAACTAAAGTGAGGTCACAAAATAAAGTGAAAATATTTGAATACTTTATTTCGAGAAAATACTTCAATATATAAGTGTTCGAAACCAATATAAAGCATCTAGGATACAATCTCCCACTAAACCATGACATCATCAAATGATACAACACCCATACGAGCGACATGCTCATGAAAGACCTTAGGTGGTAAACCTTTAGTGAAAGGATCCGCAATCATGGAGTTTGTCCCAATGTGCTCTATAGATATTTGCTTATTTTGCACTCTTTCTCTCTGACAAGGAACTTTATGTCAATGTGTTTTGACTTTGACGAGCTCTTGTTATGGTTGGAATACATTGCTTTGATTTATTGTCACGAGAATAATTTGAGTGGTCTTTCAACATTATCCAAAATGCGCGGCCAATTGACAAAGTTTCGCAACCATATTCCATGGTTCGATGCCTCAAAGCAAGCTACGAAACTCTCGCTTCCATTGTTGAAGAAGTTACAAGTGTACGCTTGACACTTTTCCAAGATATAGCTCATAAAGCTAATAGATAAATATAGCACGATGTAGATCTCTTGCTATCTTGGCATCCAAGATAATCAGAATACGAATATCCTACGACCTCAAAATTATACGATTTCTTTGTATGTGAGCATGTATTCTTTTGTTCTACGAAGATACCTTAAAACTCTTGTTTGCTATCCAATGATCCATACAGTTCTTAAATATCTTCACTAACATTCCGACAATGTACGCAATGTCCAGGACGCGTACATACTTGAGCATACATTAGACTCACCTTGATGCATAAGGAATCTTCTTCATTTCTTGAATTTCAAGGTTACTTTTCGGGCATTGTTTGAGACTAAACTTGTCACCTTTAGAAACGGGGGTATTACGGTCTACAATCTTGCATGCCAAATCTTTTAAGTACTTTATTGATATAGCTCTTTTGTGATAATCCAAGAGTACCTCGAGAACGGTCTCGATGTATACGAATCCACAAAACAAAGAGGCGTCACCAAGATCTTTCATCTCAAATTTGTTTGATAGAAATCTCTTGGTTTCGTGCAATAAGCCTATATCATTTGTGGCAAGCAATATGTCATCGACATATAGAACCGAAATATGCACTTACTCCCACTTGAACTTGTGATATACACAATCATCGGCAACATTCATCTCGAAACCGAATGATAGAATAACTTGATGAAATTTGTGGTACCATTGACGAAGCTTGTTTGAGTCCATAGATAGATTTCGTAGTTTGCAAACCATTTTCTTTGGGTCTCCTACCTCAAAGTGTTGCAGTTGCTCCATATAAATCGTTTCTTCAATATCTCCATTGAGAAACGCGGTCTTAACATCCATCGATGTAACTCAAGATCAAGATAAGCAACAAGCGCCATGATTATCCTAAAAGAGTCTTTTGATGAAACGGAGAGAAAGTCTACGTATAATCAATGCGCTTCTTTACGAGTATAGCCTTTGGCTACAAGTCGTGCTTTATACCTTTCCACATTACCATTTGCATCCCTCTTGGTTTTAAACAACCATTTACAACCAATTGGTTTGACACCTTCTGTGTAATGGGACGATTTTCCAAGCGGTATTGAATTGCGTGACTTGTACTCTTCTTGCGTGGCACTGGTCAATTTTGAGAGTTAGAACTTTTCAATGCTTGATGGGAATTGATTGGATCATCGTCCATCATTCCATTATCCTCATTTTCAAGAAGATATACAACATAATCATCTCGGAATCGCATTTTCTTCTTTCTGCATGGACCTCCTTGCTGGCACTTGTTCTTGAGGTTGTTGAGGTTGTACCTCTGGATCGGGGATTTCAACATTGTCTTGTTGAGGTTCTGGATTCACTTCTTGATCAATGGTAGGAGAAGACACCTGAACATCGTCTAAAGTGATAGTAGGAACAGTAGTAGAACTCAGTTCCTCCTCGCAAAAACAATGTCTCTAACTTTATTTCTCCCCCTGAAACTCAACATCCTCAAAGAACAACTGCCGGTTCCGTCTCAAAAAATATTTCCTGGATGTGGGATCATAAAACTTATAGCCCTAGATCGTTCGAATAACCAATAAAATAGCTAGCTCGCCGTTTTGGAGTCCAATTTCTTTTCATGTGGCCTATAAGGCTTTGCCTCGGTGGACATCCCCGAATATGAAAGTGCTTTAGACTAGGCTTTCGACCGGTCAAAGTTCATAAGGTGTTTTCACGGCTACTTTAGTTGGTACTCTATTTAGAATGTAATTTCTTTTCTTTAATGCTTCTCCCCCGGAGGACTCGGGTAAGGTAGAATGAGCAATCATGCTCCTTACCATATCCCAAGAGTCCTATTTCGTCTCTCGGATACACCATTCATGTTGGGCGACCACGGCATGGTGTATTGTGGGACGATACCACACTCCTCTAGGAATTTAGCAAACGGTCCGGACGTTGTTCACCCTGAACCGTCATATCGACCATAGTATTCACCACCGCGATCAGATCGACGATCTTTATTCTTTTGTTGAGTTGATTCTCGGCTTCGGCTTTATAAGCTTTGAACACGTCCAAAGACCGAGATTTTTCATGAATTAGATATAGGTAGCCATAACGTGAGTAGTCGTCGTAAATGTAATGAAGTATTGTTGACCATTCCAAGATCTTGTAGGGAATGGTCCGAATATATCCGTATGAATTAACTCACAGGACGTACGTACACGTTGCACCCCAATCTTTTAATTTTGGTCTGTTTTCCCTTAATGCAATTTACACAGACATTAAAGTCTGTGAAGTCGAGTGATTCCAAAATCCCATCATGCACAAGACGCTCAACTCTACCTTTTGAGATATGACCTAAGCGTTTGTGCCATAATGAGGCCGAATTTTCCTTATTTAATTTGCGTTTAGTACCACGTGATTCCACGTGCAAGGTTTCATTATAGGATGCAATTGTTTCCAACAAATAAAGGCTGTCATAAGCATTTAAATAACCAGTTCCAACAATATTTGAATTCAAAGACAACGTAAACTGATTGTTTCCAAATGTAGAACAATAACCTAACTTGTCCAACAAACAAACAGAAATCAAATTCCGTCGAAAAAACGGTACAACAAATGTGTCTTTCAAAATCCAAATAGAAACCAGTTTCTAATAACAACCTAAAATGCCCAATTGCTTCCACTTCCACCGAGTTTCCATCACCCATAAAGATGCGTCTTTCATCATCACTTGGCTTTCGGTGGCTCAGGCAACCCTGCATAGAAATACTTATGTGAGTAGTAGCACCAGTATCTATCCACCAAGTATTTCTAGGTACTGAAGTTAAATTCACCTCAGAACAGACCAAAGTAAGAATGTTACCTTTCTTTGCACGCCAAGCGCGATATTTGGGACATTCTTTCTTCATGTGGTCAGACTTGTTACAAAAGAAACAAGCTTTGTGCTTTGTTGTTGTGCCTTTTGAGTACGAACCTTAGCAGCTTCATTCGAAAACTTTCTTTTCTTGCCCCTATCTTTGGAGGTACTAGCAAAGTGAGCACTTTCTGTCTTATCACGCTTCAACCTTTCTTCCTCTTGCACACAATGAGAAATGAGCTCGTTTAGAGACCATTTCTCCTTTTAACGATTGTAACTAATTTTAAATTGGTTAAAGCTGGAGGAAGTGAAACCAAGACCATAAGAACAAGCAATTCTTCCGAAAGCTCAACCTTAAGTGCCTTGAGTTTTGAAGCAAGATGAAACATCTCCATAATGTACTCCCTTTACGTTTCCTTGACCACCTATACTTCATCGACATCAAAGAAGTCAGAAGTGATGTCATTTCAACCTTATCATTTTTCGCAAAACGTTGCTCAATTTCGTCAAGGAAACCTTTAGCACTAGTAATCTCCTCAGAATCTGGACCCCTAAAGGCATCCGGAATGCTGTGTTTCATGATCATTAGACTCGTACGGTTAGAACGGTCCCACCTCTCAAAATCCCTTTTATCATCGGGGTGCTTGTCTTTGCAGTGAGAGGTGCAGGTTGTTCTTCCCTAAGTGCAAGGTCTAACCTACACATTGCGCACTATCATCAAGTGCCTTTTCCATTCCTTGAAATTAGTCCCATTAAGCATGGGCACGGAATTGATGTTAGAAGATATTGTTGCAGCGGAAGACGAAGTAGCTGAATATATAACAAAAGAAATAAACAAGTTCACATCAATATCCATAATTGGAAAATAAACTCAAAATAATGGTTTATCCCATCTCAAGATACCAAACACATCATTAATATCATATCTTTGGACAGTAATATTAACTGTAAACGGTACTCTTGTTGCAGTAATCAAACATTGACAATAAGATATGTCGAACAACAAATTAATCTTTGGATCAATATATTGCACACATATAAAACATATAATTGTCAGACATTTATCACCACAAGTGCGTATATAATTCTGCCAAATATCAATTAATCTTTGGATCAATTAATAAACGCATGAATTATAGACTCACAACCATACCAAATGTATTAAATAAATTGATCTACATAAAAGAGGTCACTTTGGCGACATTTTACTTCAATCAATCCATTTAATATACAACAATCAATAGATATTTTCACTGGGAGACGATCCTTAAGATATATTAATTTCTATCCCATAGGGAGACGATCCTTAAGAAATTAATATATCTATCCCAATATTATATTCAATATCTATGAAAGGATTCAAAATAAAATTGGCAGACCCAAATGAATTGACTACTTAAGTTTTATGGCATTGAATAAATACCAAGTAATCATGCGATTTCCTAGTATATCATTCGCCATATATATGATCAGTCAATCAAATTAAAATTCCAAAATTGATCAAAAATGATCAATTGGAAACTGGAAACATACGACAAAACCGACTAGAAACATACAACTTTGTCTCTAAACCAACCTAAGCCACACAAACAAATTAAAAAAAACAAACAGAAATTAATGACGGCGAAGTTAATGGCGGCGGAAATTGAAAAATCCAAACGAAAATCTCATAACATGCGCCACTCAAACCAAAACATTATAATGGAAATCGCATAATATTCCTTCGTCGACGCATTCAAAACCAAAACAAAATCATGATTGTATTTAAGAGTTGCAAACTTAATCATCAGGCATGACATTCGCCAGTAAATTCAATTTTTAATTCATCGAAGAGGAAAATTGCAAATCAATTTTTAATTCATCGAAGCAGAATTGCAATTGCCAAATCAATTCTTTTCAATTCTCAGAGAACCATCAATAGAGTGGCTCTGATACCACTTGTTAGTTGTAATTCATGTAATTACTAAACTCTATGACGATAATCCGAGAATCTACGAAAGCGGAAGCACTAACCTGTAGCCATGATTGAAATCTTGTTTGAAGGTTTGATCTTCCAGAGAAACACGGTATTCTTCTTTTGTTGTCAACTCTGATGGGAATGAGAAAACTGAAAAACTTACCGTTCTCTGGGGACCAAACCAATTAATATAACTATTAAGTTATACATATTTATTATTTGGTCCCTCAACAAATAATAAATATAACATTTAATATATATATAATATAATAGCATTTATTTATTTCCATTAATTAAGTAAATATATTTGCCCACAGTTAGAATTAATCCAACAAAATCATCATTCAATTAGTGGATAAGGTCACGGGCCAGTTATTCAGCAAATGTTAAATTATTCAAACAAAGTATTTGATTAGGTTTGAATTATTTTATTAATTAAATTAAATGAGGCCTAGATTAGTAATAATCCAACAAATTTTAATAACATTATAAAATTCTTGTATGCAGAACTAATATTAAGAGGTTATTTCCAATTTCGACTGCAGTAATACGTATCCCGATTTACATTTCACCCCAAGTCACAAGAGCAAATTAATTATGAAAAATAATGTCAATGTGTGGCGTGTTGAGTCTGTTGACCATTCTGCCCCTTATTGAATAGTTTACTGTAAAACATAAACAATAATGTGCGTGTATATATAACACATTATATACTAAATGATAAAATATATTTATATATTATTTATGTAGAGATCATGTATTCTTGTGAATGATATGTTGCCAAGTGCGCCATATTGTTTTCTTCAATTTATTTAGCACCCAAGAATAATGTTGCCAAGTTCAGTGCACTATATGGAGTAGGAAATTTTTTTTTGTCGATCATGTCATGATATTTGTACTTCGAAAGGTAAAATATACTTTTTTCACACCTCATCTACCAAAAAAATTTATTTAAATAGGGATTTCTTTTTTTTTTTTGGACTTGGGGATATACTGAAGTTTGCGCCGCTTGGATGTCCACTTGGAACACTTCAATTTTTATTATGTTATTTATATAATTTTGAGTTTTATTTGGATGTATCAAGTCTTTGAATTTTTATATTGTTGCATTGAAAATTCAAGTATTTATTTTGCAACTTACTGATAGATCATAAATGTTTGTAACAAGCTCTTAGCTCCATGCATCGCTGTTGTTAAAAATTAATAAAAAATATAAATCTCATTAGATCTCGTTCCAACTATTAATAATGCAAAAATGACGTTTGCCAAAAATTGTTTAATATGTTAATTTGGTCGATGGTTTAATACAACAAAAATAATTCAAGACTTTAATGCAACAATATAAAAGTAGTACCAGAATAAAACAAAATTTGGTGATTTGGGGGCGAAAAAATTCCAATTTCAAAATTAGTAGTAACATTAACAAAAACATACACATATTAGGTTCATTTCTATTACTAATACGAAAATAAAGTTGTTCCATCCACGGTGCTCTGTTCAGATTTTCCTTTATTCTGGTAATTTGTCTAATTTTAATTCATATATATTCTAATTTTTTTTTTATTAATTTCATATTCTTGAAATATCACATGGTTATCTATTAATCACATCTCATATTTATCTTTCCCTCTATTTAATTAATTTCTTCTAATATGCATATTACAAATCTTAATTTCGGAATGCATTCTTATAAATCATTATTTTATACATTCTTAATTCGTATATAATAATCAATAGAAAATTTATAAATGAAAATCCCTATGAACATTAAATAAATATATTTAATCAACATGTCTATATGGAATCCTTTTTATTTTTCATTCATATTTTTCTAAAAATTCGATTAGTGCTTTCTATAAAATATATACATTGAATCAAATGTGGGATAGGTAGAAAAATAAAGTTGCCCCCTCCACGGTGCTCCGTTCATATTTCCTTTATTCTGGTAATTTGTCTAATTTTAATTCATATATACTCTAATTTTGATTAATTAAAATTTTATTAATTTCATATTCTTGAAATATCACATGTTTATCTATTAATCACATCTCATATTTATCTTTCCCTCTATTTAATTAATTTCTTCTATTACACATATTAAAATAATAACAATTTCGGAATACATTCTTATAAATCCTTATTTTATACATTCTTAATTCATATATAATAATCTATATATATATATATTTAATATTATAAAATTGACAAAGATTAAATATATCGATTTAATTAGCATGAAACAACGAGACGGTTCAAATATACTTAAAAAGAAGAATTTCTACTAATTTTAATTAATATTAACTTTGTTTAGATTTTTATTGAATAATTTAGCATAAACCAACGAGACGGTTCAAATAATATAGAAAGAAGGATTTTTACTAATTTTAATTAATATTACTTTGAATTTGTAAACATATTTTTTTTTCACATTTTGGCAAAGATTAGAGATATCGATTTAACATAAACTAACGAGACGGTTCAAATATACTTATAAAGGAAGGATTTTTACTAATTTTAATTAATATTAACTTTGTTTATATTTTTATCGAGTAATTTAGAATAAACCAACGAGACGGTTCAAATAACATAGAAAGAAGGATTTTTACTAATTTTAATTAATATTACTTGGAGTGTTCATATTTTTATCGAGTATTACTCAACGGATTTAAGACGAGTATGTACAGTAAAGTCACTATTTTAACCGAGATTAGGACGAATATGTAGAAAAATTCTAAACAAATTTAGATTTAGAAAATACATAATAAATGAGTATACTCGATTCATTGTCATTTCTAATTATAAATTTAAATACGTAAAATAAAATTAATTTGTTAAGTTTTATTAATAATTTACGCGAATAATATCACAACTTTTAAATAAGATATAAAATTATTTTTAAAATATATACATATAAATTAAAACATAAAGTTATTTCCCGTCGAATTTCGACGGGCTACTTACTAGTTTTAACAAAAAAGAAAAGAGAAAAGGAAAAAAAGAGAAAGTTATTTCAGCTCAAGATTAATAATGGTCCAAATTGGATTAGTATTGACTTGGCTTTTAGGTCTGGATTTGATAACAATTCTGTTTGGAACAAAGAAGGATTGATTTTAAACTCGTATATCGATTTTAAGATATGAATTTTAAATTTAATTCTAAAGTTTTATAAAGTAAGCCGTAAAGTAATTACAATTTCATAAAAGGAAAAAGGGAGAGAGAAAAGATATTGAGAGAAACAATGAGCTCAAAAGTGATAGGATAGGAGAATAGCTTGCCCAAAATATGTTTGGACTGCGTACCCATTTTATATATGTGTAGAAAATTAACAAAAAAATTTATGTATAACTCAATTTATAGAATATACTCCATGCCATGTTGATGTATTTAGTTGGATGTACAAGTTTTTATGTTATTTTTTATAATATATACTAGTTAAATAGTATGCACATCGCATGTAAAATTATTTATAAAAAGAGATGAATTTTATCACAATTTTACAGAATTTAGACAAAAAGAAATTCTAGATATCTATATACATATATCTTTATTAAATTACTAAATTATTCTTAAAAATTAAAATTAGTAAGACTATTATAGATATTTATAATGACACTCTATTACTATTATGTACTATAATAGATATGTACTCATACTTATGTATGTGATTGAACAACTTTATTCACATCACAACGTATATATAATTTGAAAATTCATCATTCCCTTTAGAAAGATAAAAATTGTCAATTTTCAATCACAAACAGCAAATATTTTAAGAATTCACCAGGCAACATGATCCTACATCAAAAAAGTAAATAAAAAAAGAAAGTATATAAATAAACAAAACATGATCCTACATATATAATCCCTCCATCCTTTCAAAATAGTGTAGCTTTTTAAAATTAGATTATGAGAACGTATCTAGAAAGGTAAAATGGAGAAAATAATAGAATTCTTACCATACATTCATTCACAAATTTACAAAGAAAAAATGTTAATTAATTACTATTTCTATTTATTCTCCTAACGATTTGTAACTAATATTCCCTCATTGCATGGTCAACTTATTTCTATTTATTCTCCTAACGATTTGTAACTACAGTTGAATCAATTCAACAACATTTAAAATAAATTACTGAATCGAAATCAATTTAGAGCCAAAATAAATTGAAAGGCCCGATGAAAACTGCAGTCTGTGTCAAAAGTGGAAAAGGATCGACCAAAAGAATGAAAAGAGTCTTGAAAAGCCCAAATCTTCAAATTTTAGGTTGTCGAGATCTTCATGCAAAAGCTGTCCGCCCCTAATGGTAATTACCCCCATGTAATATTACAGTAATGCTACGCATTTAGCCGTTAATCAAATCTCGTTACACACGGGGAAATTTGTCATGACCGTGTAGAAGATGATCTCTGAGTACAATAACAACACCAACTGTACAAAAATGAATATTATATGAGAAGGATTCAGGAAAATGATTTTAGAGACGTGATCGTAGTTAAATTAATTTATATGTTACAAATAAGTGCGGGGGAATAAAGAAATATAAAGATGCAAAATATAATTTAATTAAATGGAAGATATATAATCATAGGGGGAGAAGCAGAGAGCATAAAGGGGTCTGTTCTATTGTCCAGACAAGGTTGAAAATTGTGTGAAGGAAGAGAGGACATGCTTAGGTTTCAAAGTAATAGTTTAGTTTAGTTGAATATAAATAAAATTAATCGACACAGCCATGATTTGGATTTGGGTGCAATAAAAACCTTAATTTATTACATCCTTCCATGTGATGCCTTACAAACTTCTACCTTCAATGAAGTGGAAAGTGCATCCAACTCAACTCCCTCTTTACTTGCCCCCCCGTTTCACAATCTCTTGTCTTTCTTTATGCATATATTATTCTTATTATTATTTATTAATCACCTCTCTCTCTCTCTCTCTCTCTCTCTCATGGCTAAAAGGGGTGATTTTATGTTCTTTACTCTCTTCTCAAGGAACCAACATCTCAAGCAAACACATATTAATCCAAGAAACCCCTCTTCCTCAACTTGGTAGACAACAAGCCTTGGACAAAATCACCTTTTTTTTCTTTCTTTTCCGCTACAAAATATTTGTAACAATTGCTTTATTTTTCGGTCAGATTAGTATTCCATTCGATCATTTTTTTATAGTCGATGACGAGGATAAACCGAAGCTGCTACTAAAAGTGCACACATTCAATACGACAGACACACAAACATATATATATATATATATACACACTATGATACTTAATTGAACAGTAGATATAATTGTATATATTAAAAATATATAAACTCTATTTTATGAGAACCGCCCCTATGATTAGGGGACACTAAAAAATTCCAGCTAAAATGGTTGTCTTATTACAACACCACCACCACTTCAGCCTTACTTAGCCTTTGAATTAATTATAAAAATGAGAAGTAATACATTTCCATTAATCATACATGCATGCACATGTTTATCAACTATCTCTATATTTTGAAGGTCAATTTATATTAGTAGTAAACTATATATCTAAAAATAAAGAAATAAAATAGAAGTTGAATTAAGGCAGCCTACAGCTCTCTCTCTATATATATATACAGAAAATAAGTAAATAAAACAAAAGAAATCTTGCAAATTCGGTGACCGCCGCATCCATTTAAGATCACGGGATCAATTAATTGTAGCTGCTACGAAATAAGATAACCAAAATTTAAGGAATAAATCATGTCTATAATCTTACAATTTCACATAGATTTCTGATATAAATTCGATGGGTTTTGATATTTCACATGCAATGTATGAAAATCCATGGGCGGTTTCCATTTCTTCTTTATTAATTCTCGATCTAATTTGTCCTTTTTATGACCATATATATTTCTTACCTTAATTAAAGACCTGAGACAAAAACCATGTCTTGAAATTAAACTATTCGAGTTCGTATAAGCAGGACGATTAAGAAGACTAGATACTTACATTATGCATAATCGGAGCACAATATGCATAATGAGAATATTATGCTTAATTAATAAATATATTATACATAATCGGAGCACAATATGCATAAATCAGTATAATGAGAATATTATGCATAATTAATACTTGCATTATGCATAATTGGAGCACAATATGTCCAACAATATGTCATAATTAATATCATTTTCCTTTTTATATACATTTGATGAGATATATTTAATAAAGTGCAATACAGTCTTTAATTTTCATGTATTATGTAATATATTCATTATATTGGTTTCAATTTGCCAAAAAATGGATTAACAGATTCCTATTAATTGAATATAAAATAAAATTTGTAAACGTAATAAATTAAAATAAATCGGACATCTTTAATTTCTGAAATGGTGAAGGATAAAGATGACAACAAAATAAAAGAAAAAATGAAAATTGTCGTGTCATAATTAATGAACTTATAAATGCAAATATTTAGCATTCCTTAATTTAAGGAAGTGACGGTCATATCTCAATTACTAAAGACATAATTATCCTTTTAACCATATAATATGCAATTAAATAGAAAAATAATTTTATAAATCTACAACCATTGATCTATTAAGATCTACAGTATAAAAAAGTTTTTAAATTCTACGGGGGAATTAGTTTCTATTTGATCTCCCCCCTATATATATATTGTATGTATTTTTGTATGTAATCATATAAGGAGAATTCCTTATATATCTTTTTTTTTATTAATATATACTAGAACTAGTATTGCCCTTCGTGCGATGCACGGATAAGAGATATGTCATAAATTTGAATAATAAAATATTTTATTTAAAGATAAAATAAGTTAATATGCTAAAAATCTAAAGAGAATAATAAAATAATTCAATAAGAACCAAAATAATAATAAATCAAAACACACATATTCAATCATCTCAAAAAACCCACACATTCAAAATTATAAAATATTTTTAGATTTATTTCAAAAAAATATACTCTATTTTAAATTGCCTCAATTCTATTTAATTATATGTTTTATACATAATATTGTGTAGAATTTGTTATCTTCAACTTTATATAATTAATAAAATTGCCATCAAAATTGAATTGCAATTGATTTGCAATTCTACTATTTTATTTTTTATATATATAGGGGTTGGTTCACATACAAAATATTTTTCCCGTAAAAAATAATAATAATAATAATAATAATACATTTTATGTACTAAAATAATGTATTTTATGTATTATTACAATGCACTGTCATAAAATGTCTTTTTGATTTATTACAATATGCATTGTTACGATAATGTATTTCATGTTCAATTATAATGCACCGGTCAATGACAACCGTAAATCTACGAAGATCAATGGCCCAGATCACTTCTTATTTCTTATGGGAAAAGAGTTGTACATATGATCTCTTCCCGTATATGTGTGTATGTGTGAATAATAAGCACAGTTTCTCCAATCAGCACTCATCAACATTCTCATGAAAACTCTCTAGTTAAGTGGTCTTTAGTCATCTCCAATTTTTATTGTTATTTTGAGTTGATTATTTAGCAACGACAATAATTTTTTTTATGATGATGATCACTCGCATCCACTATTTAAGGTGATGTGATCACACGAGAGAGGTAAGTTGTATTTGACAAATCTAATGTGACATGCTCAATTTTTTTATGAGGATGGTAATTCACATCCAGTATTTGATGTACACATACCTACAAATCATACGAAAGAAGTAAGTTATGTTTGACAAATTTGATGGTAATTCTAAACATAGCCTTTATTTTGGTAATAATTATATTTAATTAATAATTAAAATTTCTAATAATGAACATTAAAGAAAATTGAATGGAATACGTAGCCACAGCAAAACACACAAAATTTGTCGATTTGAAAAACATAACCCCAAAATCAATAACCACCAAACCTAGATATTTGAAGAACATAAAATTAGAATTTCGTTCTTCTTCGACTGGTAAAAGCCAGCAAAACACCGTGGGTCAACTTAATGTCGTTGTAGAAGACGTTAATTACGTTGCTACCTACTTTGCCGTGAGGATTCTCCATCCTGATTGTGACGTCGAATTCTGGCGAGTGGCGCAGTCGACGTCACATTCATCCCCTTAATCGCGATGTTCGTCACTAGGGAAGATGAGGTAGAGCACTACGACGAAGATGTCGGCGGCAACTACGAGGAAAACAAGTAGGCGGATAGTGCAGAAGAACATCGACGGAAACATCTTCTCTTGCTCTTTCCATAATTATTGGGGCAAAATTCGTGTGTTTGATGTGTAGATTGGTTAATGATTTTCATTGAATATTTTGTTAGTTAATTGACTACCTTGAAGTATATTTCACAATATTTACTCCATTAAGTTATTGTATCGAGCAGTTGATGACTATGAAATCTTTGAATATCGGAAGAGAAAGAGAACAATATGAAATTATATTCTCTTAAGAATAATTTTAGTTATCAATTAATTAAAATTGTTGGGGGCTACAGGGTAGAATTGTACATTTAGTATAATTTTAATTATTTTTTTAATTAAGGGATTATAAGGAGTAAAATAATCGCTATGTTTAAAATTATCCAATTTGTTGTCACAAGCTCGATTTTTTATAAAATGTTGATGGCTGTCATTCCCATCTTATATATCTGTGAATATTTATGTAAGCTGTAGCCCGGGCTATGGGCCCAATTACCAGAGGTATATTAGGGCTTAAATGATCAGGCCATGGGCCCAAAACATTCGCCAAACACAACCTATGTTGTTTGTGTAGGCCCAAAAGTTGTTCGTGCAATCGTTTTCATTATTTATTATTATTATTTTTTTCCTTAAACCCGTTTTCAAGATTTCTAACGAGCGTCAATGATATTTAAATTTCGCTTCACGTCTATAAGAAAAAAGAAAATCGCTTCATGTTTTGTAACATGATCGTCTATGACTATGACTATAAATAATTGTTCTTATCCGCAAAAGATAATCATTTATTTTATTTTATTCTTTTGCTTACGAATATCAATGGACTTATTGTGTCATAATGAATGCTAATTTTGTTGATATTATTCAAAAGACTAGTAAGTAGCCCGTCGAAATTTGACGGGAAATAACTTTATGTTTTAATTTATATGTATACATTTTAAAAATAATTTTATATTTTATTTAGAAGTTATGATATTGTTCTCGTTAATTATTAATCAAACTTGACAAATTAATTTTATTTCACGTATCTAAATTTATAATTAGGAATGACAATGAATTGAGTATACCATTTATTATGTATTTTCTAAATCTAAATTTGTTTAGAATTTTTCTACATGTTCGTTCTAATCTCGGTTAAAATAGTGATTTTACTGTACATACTCGTCTCAAATCCGTTGAGTAATACTCGATAAAAATATGAACACTCCAAGTAATATTAATTGAAATTAGTAAAAATACTTCTTTCTATGTTATTTGAACCGTCTCGTTGGTTTATTCTAAATTACTCGATAAAAATATAAACAAAGTTAATATTCATTAAAATTAATAAAAATCCTTACTTTTTAAGTATATTTGAACCGTCTCGTTGGTTCATGTTAAATCGATATCTCTAATCTTTGCCAAAATGCGAAAAAAATATATATTTACATCTTCAAAATAATATTAATTAAAATTAGTAAAAATCCTTCTTTCTATGTTATTTGAACCTTCTCGTTGGTTTATGCTAAATTATTCAATGAAAATATAAACAAAGTTATTATTAATTAAAAATTAGTAGAAATTCTTCTTTTTAAGTATATTTGAACCGTCTCGTTGGTTCATGCTAATTAAATCGATATCTCTAATCTTTGCCAATTTTATAATATTAAATATATATATATATATATATAGATTATTATATATGAATTAAGAATGTATAAAATACAGATTTATAAGAATGTATTCCAAAATTATTATTATTTTAATATGTGTAATAGAATAAATTAATTAAATAGAGGGAAAGATAAATATGAGATGTGATTAATAGATAAACATGTGATATTTCAAGAATATGAAATTAATAAAAATTAGAATATGTATAAATTAAAATTAGACAAAATACCAGAATATAAAGAAAAATTTGAACGGAGCACCGTGGATGGACACCTTTATTTTCGTATTAGTAATAGATAAGGACGTTGCATAATACGGACAACACTTCTCATGGGTAAATATCAATCCTATCCTGACTTTTTAAATTATTTGGGAACACAAGCTTACATGGAAATTGATGATGAACTTTATAATTTTGGATACAAAATTATACCGTTTTCTAACGAGGTCGTGTTTTAAATTTTTTTTTCATTTACTAACATATTTTGCATGTATTAGAATATTTAACCAATGACACTTTTAAAATTAAAAATTATGTCAGAAAAATGGATCTTTTTTTCAGAAGAAAACTGTCAAAATACACCTAATATTTCATGATTTCATCTCACGATCAAGTAATCCTAAAAATAGTTTTAGGTACAAAATCTGTACAAAAGGTGGCCTTTACCATTTTCTCATTCAACAAAGTAAGTTTTGTAGTATGTGCTACACAAGGGTGCACTAAAATCAGATTTAGTCTTTATAGTACTCTCTCCGTCTCAATAGCAAGGTCTCCTTTACTTTGGGCACGGTTATTAAGAATTAAGAGTAAAAAAAAAAGTGCTAGGTCCCACAACTTTTGAAGAGTTAATTGTTTCCATTTTTGAAATGAGACATTGCTATTGGGACAGACGAAAATGAAAACGAGACCTTGCTATCGGGACAGATGGAGTAGTATAAATTTTTCTTGGAAAACGAGACCTTGCTATCCATGAGATTAAATCTTTACTTTTATAAAAAATAAAAATAAAACTACTCTAAGATTCTTGGATGTGTAATTCGAGTAACCTCGAAAACTTTAATATTCCATCAGTTTCACTATAAGTGATTTTGGATTGTCCCATTATAAGTGGCACATATCCAAAATGAAAATAATTTGCCCTTTACAATTAAATAGGTCATCACATTTTATACACTTTAACACATATTCCTAATGTCCGTGCCAAAAATTTTGTATCACTTATAATGAGATAGAGAGAATAATATATAAATTTTAAAAGAGACATGATAATAAAAATTCAAAAGATAGATGATTGAATGGAATTGCTTCGTTAACAACCATATCAATTATAGTAGTATATTTATAATGTCCTACACGACAAACAAATTTATTGTTCAATAAAATAAAAAATAGAGTAATAAGTTTCGAATTTTGTATACTTAAGTTGACTAGTGCAATTATTGGCTGCAAAAGTTCGTATACAAATTCAAAGTCCTAACCCGACCCGATTAAAAGTTGCGGCTACTGTGGCCCATCTTTTATCTTTCACGCACTTTCTCTTAATTACACACTGAAATTTTCCTCCTAAAAACTGAGCCTTTTTTCCGCAACCTCGAATCTAACAGGCGTCGTATCTCATCATTAATTTGGAGGAATTTTGGCGTCGAAGCATTTCTTGGCGAGATCCCCTCGCCCAATTCCGAGTTAATTCTTGATGTAGGTATAATTTATCTCTCAAGTAGATAAATTTCTTAGGGTTTTTGCTTTTGATTGTGCTGAAACTCAGCATATTTTGTGATTTCATTCCTTATGTTTTTGCGGCTTGAGGTGGAATTTCTAGCTGCATTTTGCTTTCTTACCCTCCTCTCTCTATATAGAGATTTTGAGCTGGTTTAATCTGATTTCCTTTGCTTTAATTGTTACTCTTAGTTTTAATTTTATGTAATTGAATTGATGATTTGGAGACGTCCGATCCGATCAATATCGTTTTGCCATATGTTCAATCGGGAAATGCTGCAGTTTATTTCCAGGAATAGAATTATAGAGTGTTCGGAATTTGAATTGTTGTTTGAGTCCTATATTTGTCGATCTCGGGAAGATGCATTAGTGAACTAAAGCACATGGTTTTCTTGAGAACACATGCGCCAGCTGGTAATTGAAGCTGAAAGATTTTTTGGTTGGAGAGGAAAGACAGGCTCCGTTTGGGTAAAGTTTGGTTTGTTTTGTTGTTGCAGTCAAACCAACATCTTTTAACTTGTCATTTAAATTTTCCCTAAATCAAACCAAACATAATCTACGTGTTGAATATCATGTGCATTATTAACTTTATATTGTTTATAATGATACCTCATGCAATAATAAATCTGGATACTGATTGCTAATCCATGCATGCAGCCTGGGCATTGTTTTTTTCTCCTATTACTTCTTGTTTGTTGTAGACATACTCCATTTTGACTGTGATACTCGATCTCCCTTATCTTCTCACTTTTTTTACGAAATATCAATCCTGTAGTCCTGTCAGTGCTATTTATTCAGTCACATCCTAAGTTGATTACTCTGATGTAGCTCGATCTCTTCATGCAGCAAAGCCGGTGGCTGAAAATGGACCTGAAATCTGGTCTGCTGATGATCTTATTTCAATAAATTGTAACATTGAGCAGCTATCACAACGTCCAGCATGGCCGAACCACTAATGAAAGCTTGTAGGAAAACATCAAAGACACATGAAATCAAGAGAGCATCTTCAAGTCCCAAGGATCAAATTCAGCTATCTAAAAAACAAAGGAAGGGGGAAAATCCTGTTCGAATTCCACCAAGTCCTGACTCATGTCTTGATTTCAAATCTTCTAACTCGTGGACCTGCAAAAATTCTGCATGTCGAGCCACTCTTTCCATAGATGATACATTTTGCAGGAGGTGCTCTTGTTGCATTTGCCATTTATTTGATGACAACAAGGACCCGAGTCTTTGGTTGGAATGTGTATCCGATTCTGGTCTAGGAGACTCATGTGGTTTATCTTGCCACATTGAATGTGCACTCCAACGTGGTAAAGTTGGGGTTGTTGACCTGGGGCTGTTGATGCAGTTGGATGGAAGCTATTGCTGTGCTTCGTGTGGTAAAGTTTCAGGGGTACTTGGGTAAGTTGTTTGCCTCTGCCATTGTTATCTCCTAGGCTGACCTCCACAAGAACCATTCCTTTTCTTTCCCCCTTAATTCCACTGTCTTTTGATGAGTGGTCCTGCATGTAGCCAGAAATTAGTACTCCCTCCGTCAACGATAAGTGTAACACTTTGGGTTCGGTACGGGTTTTAGGAAATGGTTGGTAGATTAATTTTGAGTGGAGAAAGGGACCCACCATAATGAATTGTTGTGAAGTTTAAAATAAGGCTAGTGGGTGGGGTCATTTCCCAAAATGAAAAGTGCTACACTTATCGTGCACGGAGGGAGTACATAATAAATTTATTGGGGAAGTTGAAGTTCTTCTGACATTCCACCCAGAATTTGCACTTTTAGTTCTTTGAAGTTCTTGTTCTTGAGACATTACTTTTAAATTTGGATCCTATCCTTAAATTCTGTTAATTTTGCTAATGAAATCACCATTATCAGTTTTTGGAAAACCTTAAATTCCATAATTCATGAATGATACAACTTTTTGCTTCAATATGACTGGCAGTAAGTCACCTGTTTTTAAGGGTTTACAAAAGAGAGCGATCATAGATTTGTATTTTTAGGTGAAATTTTAGGCTTTCTAACTTAGCCTTATTTTGACAGGTGCTGGAAGAAGCAGTTAAGTATAGCTAAGGATGCTCGTCGTGTTGATATCCTGTGCTATCGCATATTTTTGAGTTTCAGGCTCCTGGATGGGACTTCTAGATTCAGTGAACTCCATGAGATTGTTAGAGATGCCAAAGCCAAGTTGGAAACAGAGGTGGGTCCAGTCAATGGAGTCTCAGCAAAAATGGCTAGGGGCATTGTAAGTAGACTCTCTGTAGCTGCTGAGGTGCAGAGGCTCTGCTCTCTTGCGGTTGAAAAGGCTGACGAGTTGATGGCCTCAAAGTCCACTGCAACCATCAATTTCGTTGGTAATACTTTAACCTTTTGGTACATCATGTATGAGATCATGTGCAAAGTGCTTACATGCTTTTACTTCCCCTCTTTGGCAGAGGGTTCACTTCCTGCAGCTTGCAAATTCCTGTTTGAGGAAGTGACATGCTCTTCAGTTGTACTTCTGTTGATCGAATTGTCAACTTCATCAATCAATGATATTAAGGGCTACAAACTCTGGTATTGCAAGACAAGAGAAGAGGTTTACTGTAAAGAGCCTGTTTTTGTCTTTCCAAGAGAGCAGAGGAGGATCTGGATATCTAATCTGCAGCCTTGCACAGAGTACTCATTCCGGATCATATCTTATACAGAAGCTGATGATTTTGGGCACTCTGAAGCAAAATGCTTCACAAAGAGTATCGAAATTATTCACAAGAACCAAGACTCTACTGCCGAAAGACCTGAAGTGGATACTTCTAATGGAGGGAGCTCCAGTACTAAGCGAAATCACATGACTGAAGAAATAGAACTAGACTCAGGATTCAAGGTTCGAGATCTTGGAAGAATCTTAAAGCTTGCTTGGCTGCGACAGGAAGGTTATTTGGAGTCATTTTGTAGCTCACATGCGAGTAAATGCTTTCACGGTCATGATACAGTTAAGGTAGAAACTCAGCAAGAAAGGCCGGCTTCTGTTTCTCGTCAACTTGACTTGAATGTGGCTTCCGTGCCGGATCTGAATGAGGAGTTCACGCCTCCACTTGAGTCATCTAGAGATGAAGAAAACGGATGCACTTTAGGGCAAGCCATTGAGGCAGATGATGCTATTTCTCACGGCATACATAGAAAATCTGGAGAAGTACATGCTGATTCAAAGTTGGTTGCTTGCCAGAAAAGGCGACATGGTGGCAATAGAGAGACACAGGATTCTGACAGCACTCTGACGAATGGATCCCCGTTCCAAGTTCAGAACGATCTGTGCTTGGATGAAAACTTCGAATACTGTGTAAAGATCATCCGTTGGCTGGAATGTGAGGGTCATATCAAGAAGGATTTTAGAATGAAGCTGCTGACGTGGTTCAGTCTAAGATCAACGGAGCAGGAACGCAGAGTGTTGAACACCTTTATACAGACTTTAATTGATGATCCAAGTAGTTTGGCAGGACAATTGTGTGACTCATTTTCAGATGTATCCAGCAAAAGGCCACAAAATGGTTCATGCAGTGAGTTTTGGCCTTACATTTACTTGGCTAATAAACTTGTGATTTTCATTCTCGTGTTAGATTTTTTTCTGATCATCGCTTTGGTTTTTCTGTGCAGGTGTTTTTTGCTGAGTCAACTCGGAGCGATTCATTCGTTCGTTAGATTGACGGACTCTCGAGCTAGCAGATAAAAAGACCATCCCCGATTCCTTCTCTGACTGCCTATTGTTTAAGGAAGAATCTCACACATTGTGGGATGATTTTTTTTTTCAGTAGCTAAGCCTCCTGATTTAATATTGACTAGTGAAATTTAAGGATGTAAATTCCATTAATTCTAGGCATTTTTGTTTTCAAGACTTAAGGCCGCTGCTTATTTCAGGTCTATCTAATTTCTATTATCTCTAGGATCATCTGGCGCGACTGCTGCATTCCTCCAATTAATTTTCTTTACTTATATAATTGAAGGGCGCAGTTGTTGCCGTATTTTCGCCGCTTCTTGGGACCACCGTTGCCGGCGCCCTTGGACCTCCGGCTGGTATTTATCCGCCATTTTTTTAATAATCACGTTTTCTTAAGAGATCTCATAGTAGTAATACGGAGTAATTCAAAAAACAGATTATTGGATGGAATTAGTTGCTTCCTACACAAACACACGAATTTCTCTATTATGCTATTTATTTATGTCCAAGTCACTCGACAAAACTAAAATATGGTTCAAGAAACGGCCAAATTTTAAGCTTCTACTCATAAAAAAAGAAAGGGCAAAGAAAACTAAAAGAGTGAAAATTTTTTATACACACTTTCAAATTTAAAAAATTTGTTATACACACCTATTTTGAAACAAATTAGTTATGTTCAAGTTTACAAAAATACCCTTGGATTGTGACATATTTTATTGAAAAAGTTGTCAATGATTGAGAATCTCTTACATTGTGTCATAACTTTTGTCCTTGTGTACTTATCTTGCACAATCATTGTGAAATTATCTGCGAATTATTGTTTAAATTGTAGATTTTGCAGATTATTTATTTAGTAAATATTATTTTACATATTTATTTAGTATTAACGAGTACGTACAGATAAAGAAATATTGAAGGCCGAAAAATATGTAAATTATACCAAAAGCACAATAATATCATGAAGAACCAAAAAACTGAAGATCCCTCTCGGACAATGGCAAAAAAAATGAAGATCCCTCTCGGACGGGATCTTCTTAAAAAATGTAGATGTCCGAGAGGGAAATTAATTTTTTATGTCTAGATTTAATTATAAAAATTAACTATGAAATTTTATTGTGAATTAGTGCAACATATATTAATATTTGTAATTTTTCTTTGATTTATTCATGATTTCATATTTTTCGACGAATAATTTGATTAAATATATGATTTTTTTGAATTATAAATGCATTGAGAGGTTCCTAAATCAAATCCCTCTCGGTTTAACCAAGATCCCTCTCGACATACATGAAATCCCGCTCGAGCGGGATCTAGACACGTAGATGTCCGAGAGGGATCTTGGTTTGTTATGTCTGGATTTAAATATAAAAATTAACTATGTAATTTTTATGTGAATTAGTGCAAAATATATTAATATTTGTAATTTTTGTGTGATTTATTTATGATTTCGTATTTTGACTGTTATAATAATATAATCTTTATAATTCAAAAAAATAATATATTTAATCAAATTATGATTATTTGTCCAAAAATACGAAATCATGAATAAATCACACAAAAATTACAAATATTAATATATTTTGCACTAATTCACATAAAAATTACATAGTTAATTTTTATATTTAAATCCAGACATAAAAAACCAAGATCCCTCTCGGACATCTACAACGTGTCTAGATCCCGCTCGAGCGGGATTTCATGTATGTCGAGAGGGATCTTGGTTAAACCGAGAGGGATTTGATTTAGGAACCTCTCAATGCATTTATAATTCAAAAAAATTATATATTTAATCAAATTATTCGTCTAAAAATACGAAATCATGAATAAATCAAAGAAAAATTACAAATATTAATATATGTTGCACTAATTCACAATAAAATTTCATAGTTAATTTTTATAATTAAATCTAGACATAAAAAATTAATTTCCCTCTCGGACATCTACATTTTTTAAGAAGATCCCGCCCGAGAGGGATCTTCATTTTTTTTGCCATTGTCCGAGTGAGATCTTCAGTTTTTTGGTTCTTCATGATATTATTGTTCTTTTGGTATAATTTACATATTTTTCGGCCTTCAATATTTTTTTATCTGTACGTACTCGTTAATACTAAATAAATATGTAAAATAATATTTACTAAATAAATAATCTGCAAAATCTACAATTTAAACAATAATTCGCAGATAATTTCATAATGATTGTGCAAGATAAGTACACAAGGACAAAAGTTATGACACAATGTAAGAAATTCTCAATCATTGGCAACTTTTTCAATAAAATATGTCACAATCCAAGGGTATTTTTGTAAACTTGAGTATAACTAATTTGTTTCAAAATAGGTGTGTATAATAAATTTTTTAAATGCCAAAGTGAGTATATTGAGGTATTGAGACAAACTAAAATACGGTTCAAGAAACGGCCAAATTTTAAGCTTCTACTCTTAAAAAAAAGAAAGGGCAAAGAAAAGGACGCACTCTAAAGTTTCGAATTTTGGATTCAAAAATCTGTATTTCCAGTGTAATTATTGGCTGCAAAAATTTGTGTATGTATTTAAAGTGGTAGCCCGACCCGATTAAAAGTTGCGGCTACTGTGGCCCATCTTTTTTCTTTCACACACTCTCTCTTAAATACACCCTGAAAATTTCATCAAAATTGAGCGTTTTTCCGCAACCTCGAATCGAACAGGACCGTCGTTTCTCACCATCAATTTGGGGGAATTTTGGCGTCACAGCATTATTAGGCGAGATCCCCTCGCCCAATTCCGAGTTAATTCTGGCTGGAGGTATGATTTCTCTCTCAAGTAGATAAATCTCTTAGGGTTTCTGCTTTTGACAGTGTTGCAAAATTCAGCATTTTGATCATTCCTTGTGTTTCTGCGGCTTGAGGTCGAATTTCTAGCTGCATTTCTCTTTTTGACCCCCTCTCTCTTTAGAGTGATTTTGAGCTGGTTTAATCTAGCTTCCATTGCTTTAATTGTTACTACTATTGATTTATATTTATGTAATTGAATTGATGATTTGAAGTCATCCGATCAATATCGTTTTACTGTATGTTCAATCAGATAATGCTGCAGTTATTTCGTAGAATATAGTAGAATGCTCGATATTTGAATTGTTGGTTTGAGAGTCTTATATTTGTCGATCTCGGGAAAACCCATTAGTGGACTAATAAAGCTGAAAGATTTGTTGGTAGAGTTTTTGGTTGGAGAGGAAAGACGGACGCTGTTTGGGTAAACTTTTTTGGATATTTTGTTGTTGCAGTCAAACCAACATCTTTTAACTGGTAATTTCAATTTTTTCTCCTAAATCAATCCGAACATAGTCTCTGTGTTATATTTCATGTGAATTATTAACTTTATAATGTTTGTAATGATCCCTCATGCAATAATAAATCTGGATCCTGATCACTTATCCTCTTGTCAGTTTACTAAATGATGTGAAATGAGTGATAGCCATGCATGCAGATGTAATTACTTGGGCATTGGTTTTTTCTCCTATTTCTTCTTGATTGTTGTATCTATCCTCCATTTGGGTTCTGTTACTCGACCTCCCTTTTTCTTCTCACTTTTTGTACAAAATATGAATCCTCTATCTCTGTCAGTGCCATTTATTTTGTCACATCCAAAGTTGATTACTCTGATGTAACTCAATCTCTTCGTGCAGCAAGGCAAGTGGCTGAAAACAGACACTTTGAATATGCTTCTAGATTCAAAAAATATTTGAGGATCTCATGATCTTGTTCGAATAACTTACAACATTGAGCGGCTATCAGATTCACAGAGTGCAGCATGACTGAACCGCTAATGAAATCTTGTAGGAAAACATCAAAGACACATGAACTCAAGAGAGCATGTTCAAGTCCCAAGGATCAAATTCAACAATCTAAAAAACAGAGGAAGGGGGAAAACCCTGTTCGAATTCCACCAAGTCCTGACCCATGTCTTGATTTCAAATCTTCTAAATCGTGGACCTGCAAAAATTCTGCATGTCAAGCCACGCTTTCAATAGATGATACATTTTGCAGGAGGTGCTCTTGTTGCATTTGCCATTTATTTGATGACAACAAGGATCCGAGTCTTTGGTTGGAATGTGTATCTGATTCTGGTTTAGGAGACTCATGTGGTTTATCGTGCCACATTGAATGTGCACTTCAACGTGGTAAAGTTGGGGTTGTTGACCTGGGGCTGTTGATGCAGTTAGATGGAAGCTATTGTTGTGCTTCATGTGGCAAAGTTTCAGGGGTACTTGGGTAAGTTGTTTGCCTCTGCCATCGTTCTCTCAGTGGGTGGTTTCCTCATGCACCATTCCTTTTGCTTTTCCTCCTTATTTCCACTGTCTTACTTTGATGAGCGGTCCTGCATATAGCCAGAAATTAGTGCATAATACTTATTGGGGGAGTTGAAGTTCTTCTGACATTTTACCCGGAATTTGCTCTTTTGGTTCTTTGATTTGTTCATGAGATAGTTGCATGCTACTTTTAAATTTGGATCCAATCTATAACTTCTGGTATTTGCCAATCAAATCACCATTATCAGCTGTTGAAAAACTTTAAATGCCCGAAATTATGAATGACACTCCTTTTTGCTTCAATATGACAGGTAGTAAGTTCACCAGTTTTTTACTTAATTTTAACGGTTGAATGAGTTTACAAAAGAGAGCGAGCATAGATTTGTTATTTTTGGAAGAACTCTGTAGGCTTTCTAACATCGCATTATTTTGACAGATGTTGGAAGAAGCAGCTGAGTATAGCTAAGGATGCTCGCCGCGTTGATGTCCTATGCTATCGGTTATTTTTGAGTTTCAGGCTCCTGGATGGGTCTTCTAGATTCAGTGAACTCCATGAGATTGTTAAAGATGCCAAAGCCAAGTTAGAAACAGAGGCGGGCCCAGTAAATGGAGTCTCAGCAAAAATGGCTCGGGGAATTGTAAGTAGACTCTCTGTAGCTGCTGAGGTGCAGAGGCTCTGCTCTCTTGCGGTTGAAAAGGCTGACGAGTTGATGGCCTCAAAGTCCACTGCAACCATCAATTTCGTTGGTAATACTTTAACCTTTTGGTACTTCATGTATGAGATCATGTTGCAAAGTGCTTACATGCTTTTACATCCCCTCTTTGGCAGAGGGTTCACTTCCTGCAGCTTGCAAATTCCTGTTTGAGGAAGTGACATGCTCTTCAGTTGTACTTCTGTTGATCGAATTGTCAACTTCATCAATCAATGATATTAAGGGCTACAAACTCTGGTATTGCAAGACAAGAGAAGAGGTTTACTCTAAAGAGCCTGTTTTTATCTTTCCGAGAGAGCAGAGGAGGATCTGGATACCCAATCTGCAGCCTTGCATGGAGTACTCATTCCGGATCATATCTTATACAGAAGCTGGTGACTTTGGGCACTCTGAAGTGAAGTGCTTCACAAGGAGTGTCGAAATTGTTCACAGGAACCAAGACTCTACTGCTGAAAGACCTGATGTGGATGCATCACATATAGGGAGCTCTAGTGTCAAGCAAAATCACAGAACTGAAGAAATAGAACTAGACTCAGGATTCAAGGTTCGAGATCTTGGAAGGATCTTAAAGTTCGCTTGTGTGCAACATCAAGGCTATTTTGAGTCATTTTGTGGTTCACATGTGAATAAATGCTTTCACGACCATGATATAGTTAAGGTAGAACAGCAAGAAAGGCCGGCTTCTGTTTCTCGTCAACTTGACTTGAATGTGGCTTCCGTGCCGGATCTGAATGAGGAGTTCACGCCTCCTGTTGAGTCATCTAGAGATGAAGAAAACGGGTGCGCTTTCGGGCAAGCTGTTGAGGCAGATGATGCTATTTCTCAGGGCATACACAGAAAATATAGAGAAGTACTTGCTGATTCTCAGATGGTTGCTTGCCAGAAAAGGCGACATAGTGGCAATAGGGAGACGCAGGATTCTGACAGCACGCTGACAAATGGGTCCCCGTTCCACATTCAGAATGATCTTTGCTTGGATGAGAATTTCGAATACTGTGTAAAGATCATCCGTTGGCTGGAATGCGAGGGTCATATCAAGAAGGATTTTAGAATGAAACTGCTGACGTGGTTCAGTCTAAGATCAACGGAGCAGGAACGCAGAGTGTTGAACACCTTTATACAGACTTTAATTGATGATCCAAGTAGTTTGGCAGGACAATTGGTTGACTCATTTTCAGACATATCCAGCAAAAGGCCACAAAATGGTTCTTGTAGTGAGTTTTGGCATTACATTTTCTTGGTTTATAGACTTTGTGATTATCGTTCTTGTGTTAGATTAATCCTGAACATGGCGTTGGTTTTTCTCTTCTCTACAGGCATTTTTTGCTGAGTCAACTCGGAGTGATTCGTTCGTTAGATCTACGACGGATCACTCTGAAGCTAGCAGATAATGAAGACCATCACTGACTGCCTATTGTTTAAGGAAGAATCTCACACATTGTGGGATGATTTTTTCCAGTAACTAAGCCTCCTGATTGCATATTGACTAGTGAAATTTAAGGCTTTAGATTCCATTAATTCTAGGCATTATTTTTGTTCTAGACCTAAGACCTTTGCTTATTTTAGGTCTTTCTAATTTTTATTTATCTCTAGGATAATCTGCTGCTGCATTCCTCCAATTATTTTTCTTATATATATAATTGAAGGGCTTGCCACCTGGCCTATTATTATTATTATTATTATTATTATTATTATTATTATTATTATTATTATTATTATTATTATTATTATTATTATTATTATTATTATTATTATTATTATTATTATTATTATTATTATTATTATTATTATTATTATTATTATTATTATTATTATTATTATTATTATTATTATTATTATTATTATTATTATTATTATTATTATTATTATTATTATTATTCTTGCATTTTTATCTGTTGTATCTCTGGAAGGCTTGATATGTGCTTACCTCAAAATTCTAATAGTCATGATTTTCTCTGTGTATTTACGAGGGCAGCATATGAACAAATATAGGCATGGGAATGAAATAAAGTGGACTCTTAGAAGATTTAACATTTTCATCTAAATTCAAACATTATGTTTTGTGCTTTGTAGTAATGTTAAATTTGGCGATTCGAGTCGGATATATGTAGAATTTTCTGGACATAGACTGAGAGAGAGATAGAGAGAGAGAGGGAGCATCATGCATGGATATAAGACGACAATGTGGGTGGGAAATGGGATGATCACACAAATCCCATAGCTAAGCCACCTCGGTATTCTACCATCACTTTTATCATCTTAATCTAGCTATGTCAACATAAGATTGACTAACACCCCTTCAAAAAAAAAAAACAAATAAAAATTTGACAAATACACTTCATTTTTTCAGATGGTAAGAAACAATTTCGTTTAATTAATGAATATGCTCGCTATAGTTCATCAACGCATGACTGATGAAAAATGGATTTGTTTCACATTTTTATTTTATTTTGAATCGAACCGACTATTTGCACTCCTAATTAACTTGGCAAATATATAATCATATTTTTTATATATATAATTATGCTTAATGGTGTTTTTTAATTCATGCCTTTTTGTATAAACAATTATGGTTTTATAAAATAATGCTCTTTATGTACTACGTTTATGCTTTGATTAATAAAAACCATAGACCATATAATTTAAGATTAACAATTCAGATTAGTTCCTAGTATCCAAATTAATGAAGACTAGGTTCTATATGAATCAATTCCATCAAGGTTAATTATATGGAGTATTATATACTCACACCAAAATATTTGCTATCTATCTTATTTTATTGGGTCCCCAAATTTGAATTGTTACGTTCAGTTATTCTAGTGGATCTCCTTAATCGACCCACACACACATAATGTATATGTAGTACTTTTGTACAAATAAAATATTTTACTCATTCAGAGTATTAATTTATATAATGTACTGTATAACAATTGATTGGCTAAATATTTCCAATAAAATATTACTCCACATAATAGTCTCTAATCTTCGGCCAATCTATTACTAATACGAAAATAAAGCTGCCCCCTCCACGGTGCTCCGTTCAGATTTTCCTTTATTCTGGTAATTTGTCTAATTTTAATTCATATATATTCTATTTTTTATTTTTATTAATTTCATATTCTTGAAATATCACATGTTTATCTATTAATCACATCTCATATTTATCTTTCCCTCTATTTAATTAATTTCTTCTATTATCCATATTAAAATAATAACAATTTCGGAATGCATTCTTATAAACCCTTATTTTATACATTCTTAATTCATATATAATAATCTATAGAAAATTTGTATATGAAAATCTCTATGAAGACTAAATAAATATATTTAATCAACGTGTTTGTATGGAATCCTTTTTATTTTTCATTCATGTTTTTCTAAAACTTCGATTAGTGCTTTCTATAAAATATATACATTGAATCAAATGTGGGATAGGTATGTAAAGAAAAGAACAAAAAAACTAGAAGATGTAAACATATTTTTTTCCGTATTTTGACAAAGATTAGAGATATCGATTTAACATGAACTAACGAGACGGTTCAAATATACTTAAAAAGAATGATTTTTACTAATTTTAATTAATATTAACTTTATTTATATTTTTATCGAGTAATTTAGCATAAACCAACGAGACGGTTCAAATAACATAGAAAGAATGATTTTTACTAATTTTACTATTATTCATTTTAAAATAATAACAATTTCGGAATGCATTCTTATAAACCCTTATTTTATACATTCTTAATTCATATATAACAATCTATAGAAAATTTATAAATGAAAATCCCTATGAAGACTAAATATAACATGTCTATATGGAATCCTTTTTTATTTTTCATTCATGTTTTTCTAAAAATTCGACTATAAAATATATACATTGAATCAAATATGGGATAGGTATCTAAAGAAAAAAACAAAAAAAAACTTGAAGGTGTAAACATATTTTTTTCCGCATTTTGGCAAAGATTAGAGATATCGATTTAACATGAACTAACGAGACGATTCAAAAATACTTAAAAAGAAGGATTTTTACAAATTTTAACTAAAATTAACTTTGTTTATATTTTTATCGAGTAATTTAGCATAAACCAACGAGACAGTTCAAATAACATAGAAAGAATGATTTTTACTAATTTTAATTAATATTATTTTGAAGATGTAAATATTTTTTTCCCGCATTTTGGCAAAAATTAGATATATCGATTTAATATGAACCAACGAGACGGTTCAAATAAACTTAAAAAAGGTTTTTTACTAATTTTAATTAATATTAACTTTGTTTAGATTTTTATCGAGTAATTTAGAATAAACCAACGAGACGGTTCAAATAACATAGAAAGAATAATTTTTACTAATTTTAATTAATTTTACTTGGAGTGTTCATATTTTTATCGAGTATTACTCAACGGATTTGAGACGAGTATGTACAGTAAAGTCACTATTTTAACCGAGATTAGGACGAACATGTAGAAAAATTAATAACAAATTTAGATATAGAAAATACATAATGATTGAGTATACCCGATCCATTGTCATTCCTAATTATAAATTTAGATACGTGAAATAAATTAATTTTATAAGTTTGATTAATATTTAACGCCAACAATATCACAACTTCTAAATAAGATATAAAATTATTTTTAAAATATATATATATACAAATTAAACATAAAATTATTTTCCGTCGAATTTCGACGGGCTACTTACTAGTTTTTCCAATACGAAAAATAATAAGGGAACCCGCTTGTTGCGTCTTTTCCCACTAAGAAAAATAATTAATAAAACCACGTCTAATTTTAATTTATCAATCACGAGTTTTACAGATAATTAATGAAATTGGTTCGCAATTTTTCATCATATATAATAAATTTGATAAACACCAAAATAAAAGTTTTCAAGCTCCCGAGTCCCGACATTTGAAGCATGCATGTTATGGATCTCAAAAAAAAAAAAGAATAAGAAAAAAAAGAGCATGCATGTTATACATTTTAAAATCTTTGACTTACCATTAATTAATTAATTTAATTAATTCACCCCTTTAACCAAGACAAGGCCATCGGGGGGCGTCTTAATTGGGAAAGAGTTCCCACTTTTTGCCCAAATCTTAAAACAATGAAAAATTAAAAAATATACTCCCTCCGTTCTCGAATATTTGGAAAAAAATTGTTTTCGAATAAGAGTTGTATTATATATTTCTATGCAAAAATTATGTCAAATTTTCATGTTTATCTTTGACTAAGACAAAAAGATTATTTTTTCAGTTTTCCATACGATTATTAGGGGTATATGAAATCATTTTGATAATTATTTTGATATATGCATTTTGGAAAAATATAACACTTATTTGAGGAAGGAGGAAGTAGTATATAATAGGTGTTTTGAGAAAAGCTGGAGGCACATCACATGCCCTTTAACACAAAGACAAGGAAATAAGTGTTCCTCGTTTTAACCAAATCAGACAGGCTCTTGCTTTAGTGTTTCTCTTGTTCTCTATGCCTCAAATCTTCTCTCTCTCTCTTCATAAAACAAAACGAAACAAAACAAAGCAAAAGAAATCAAACGCAACCCTATTACATTCACTTTTAATGTTGTTAATTTGATTTAGTTCATCAACAATCCATATCTTTAATTATCTTCCATTATTTCTTAAAAATCTAGGTAGCTAGGTACAGATACTAACAGCAGGTGGAAGTACAACATCCATCAAATGTCAGTTGTATTTGGTGTGCTACTGCTACTGTTGCTACTTGTTCTAGGGTTTTCTTCCCATGCATGTGGTGGAACTGGAATCGTTGTTGATCATCACTCAATCAGCAAGGTTAAAATTGCTAGCTCGATCGACTTTAATTTCAGCTAGCTAGCTTGATTTGTTATTAATTGATGAAAGTTTATATATTAATTAATTGAAGTCGTATATATATATACTAATCTTAATTTTGTACGTACGTATTATTAATAATTTTGCAGGAAAGTGATGAGAAGTTGAATCCGGAGGCTAGGGTTTCTATAGCTCCATTGCCTAATGATGCGACTAGAGATGAAGATGATGATGATCTGACGGTGGAGAATGAATATTCAGACGATGAGCGGGTGAAGGCATCGGGAAGGTCAGAGAGTGAGAGCGTAGATTTGGTGAGGCGGGGGCGGGGGCGGGGGCGGGGGCGGGTGCCTCACCGGAAGAAAGCAGGGGAGGCCGAGCCAGTGTTTAACTTGGATTATCTGCCGCCCAAAACGCATCCTCCGGTCCACAATTGAGGCCTAGGCCACGTTTTCATCAACATATATATATGAATTTGAACAAAGGGTGTTCATGTTTCTGCATCGTTATATATATTCGGAGAAATTAATTAATGTGGATTATCGATCATCACTTATGAAGATTGTGCTGCTCAAGCATTATATTTGATTAATTGCCCTAGCTCTAGCTAGATTATATTAATTATACTACAAATATTAAGGCGCATGTGTCTTCATCATTGATGGATTCCATCGAGCGAGCTACTAGAATATTGTAAGGATTTATCTGTCCTACCTATATTATATTATCACATATATATAGTAAAAGTATATATACTAGAAATTAACATGATAATATTGTCTTAATTATGATCATGCCTAGATATATAGCTACTTATATGTATATCGGAGAACGTTTTCTTGAAGGAATTCATGAGAATATTTGCATCCTGTAATAATTAATTGTAGTATATATATAGTGTATGCGGGTATCATACCTTATTATTTGAAGATCATATTTGCTCGCATGCGTTCATCTTCAACAAGAATAAATCTAAAACACTTTATTTATTTATTGACGACATTTTTGGTCGGTTTCTCTTCATATATATATATATATAGGAAAATGATCATATAAGAATGGATCTTAACATAAGAAATAGGAATAGATCTCCACCATACATCTACAAGGGATAAAGGGTAAGATCTGACCCAGGTCAAACCGGGTCGGATCCGGGTCAAACCGGGTCGGATCCGGGTCAAACCAGGTCGGATTCGGGTCAACGGGTCGGATCGGGTCAACCCGTTGACTTTCGGTTTTTATTTATTTTTTCGAATTTTTTTAAGAGTCAGATGATATGCACCACACTGTGCAATGAGATGCACCACTAAGTGTATTGGTATGCACCATTTTTAATTTTTTAATATTCTTTTTCACTATTTTTATTTTTTATTTTTTATTTTTTATTTTTTTTCAAGAGTCGAGCGAGGGGAGCCGAAGGCCTCGGAGCGAGCTAAAAAATATATAATGTTGCCACAATCATTATCTATAAATTAAAATCGGAGCCGAAAGCGGAGACAAAAAAAAAACCCAAACACTTGCTTATTGATATGGTATGAATACAATGATTTGAAAAGTAGTTTGATTTCATCATACCAAATCACCCCAAGATTTTCCTTCGTTTTGATATAGTTATACACATACACACATAGTGTATGAGATAAATCTCCATGTATTATGAGATGCACCACAATGCATTTTGAGATGCAACACACTGTGTAATGAGATGCACCACCATGTATAATGAGATGCATCACAATGTGTAGATGCAACACACTGTGTAATGAGATGCACCACATAGTGTATTGAGATGCACCACTTTATTAAAAAAACGGAAAAAAAAATTTCGAAATTTTTTTTTCCGAACCATAAAAAAATAAAAATTAAGTCAACGGGTTGACCCGGGTCCGACCTGGTTTGACCCGGATCCGACCCGCTTCAAATCTAGCCATCCATCTATTGTGGATCAAGGGTTGAGATTTATTCCTATTTCTTAGTTTAAATTAAAGTCTCTTTTTACAAGAAGCACTCCATATATATATATATATACTACCTCCGTCCCATGATAAGTGGCTACTTTCTTTTGGGCACGGGTATTTAGGAGAAGAGTGTTTAAAGGGTAAAAAGATAAAAAGTGGTGGAGCCCACATCTTTTGTGTGAGAGAGGGTATTTCCATATTAGGAAAGTGACCACTTATGATGGGACAGCCCAATAAGGAAATGTGGCCACTTATGACGGGACGGAGGGAGTATATAAGATAGAACAAATGTTGAAAAACGGGCGTTTGTACATGTGGAATATTCCTTTTCATTCGAGTAGGAGTAATAACGAAATGTAACGAAATTAGTTATTATATATACCTATATAAAAAGTTTATTGTTTATATAAAATTTAATTTGCTTATTATATCCCTATTAATATATCTAATATAGGGACATGAATTGTATAATAATATATTTTATCATCACTGGATATATATTAATATTGTATATTCTCATTTGACAATAAATATAATTCCGTACATTGTATCTTCTACAAGGAAACTCTTATATTTATATTAGAATGAATTATAAAGAATAATGGAATTTGTTATACATGCAACACACACCTATGCAGTATTTATAAATGGGTCTTTAAACTCTCAATATATTTTAGTGATGAATCTCTCAAAATTTAATTTGATTCAGTTTGATGGTCCCTGAGCTGGGTACTTGGTGTAGAGGGGGGGTGAATACACCAAGTAGATTTTTCGAAACTTTTTCAAGTTAAAACACAGAGTTGGTGAGCTCAGTTATTGATCCAAATTTGGGGAGGGTCAGGTAAATAACTCGGTGGCGGTGCGGAAAGTGGTGGTTTGAAAACTTAGCTCAGTTACTTAGAAAAACTCAGTTTGAAAATATTAACTTAACGTTTTCAGCTTAGTCAGGTTGTGCAACTTTTCGAGAGACACAGCTGTCTTTGGAGAGCAGCTGTGTGTGCAGTTTTGAACAAGTATGCAATGATATGAAGGAGTTAGTACACAGCTGAATATAAAGCAATAGTAAAGAGAAAGAGTTAGAAGCACGCGAGTTTTTACGTGGTTCGGAGTAACACCTCCTACGTCCACGACCAGGTTCACTGGTAATCCACTACCACTTGGTTTCCAAGTACCAAGCAACTTCACAACTCTAACCCGAGCTGTGTTCCAACAGTTTGCGGGCACTGTCAAGCCTATACACCTTCGCTTCCGGCATCGAAGAACCTAACCACTCGAATTACGCGCTTCGAGCAAGCGTACCTTTACCTAACCTTTCTGGGTTTGGGTTTGGGTATGGGGTTCCAACTATGAACGAGTTCTTACAATTAAGAACTTCAGAGTATGATAAACTCGTTCGAAATCTAGGCTTAAGATATACAATGAGTTTGGCCTAGGAACGTACGAAAAACTAAGCGGCTTAACTAGAAACACTTTAAGATAAAGTGTTCTTTGATCTATGTAGAACTGCTTGAGAGCTTTTGAAAGAATGATGATTTCAGATAATGAAAGCTTGTAGAGAGTTTTTCGTATATGATCCTGAGGTTGAAGACGGGTTTATATAGGTAGAGATTCAAGACTAGCCGTTGGAGGAGCCGTTTGAATCTTACCTACTCTTCTTAAATACAAGATCTGCCGTTGGGCGTATCTGCATCTGTCTTCATTTGTGTCACATCCTAGGTTCGAAGTCTAGGATGCGATCCGGCAATCCCTCATTGGTCGAGGTAGGTTGACTTCCTCTCGATTCCGGATTTTCTCCGCCTTTAGAGCCGGCTTTTGAATTCGAGCCGGATCGTCTCAAAGTGGAGTCTTCGCAGATAGTTCCTTTGTTCTCGTATACCGACTACCGTGTTTTGAACTCGCCTCGAATTCTCTTCGCCTTGATCAGCTCTCGGATCACTCACCGAAGGTTGACGCTCGCTTTCTTTTGCTAGCCGACTCGAGAACACAAACTCGGGTCGACCGTCGTCTTCCGCTAGCCGACTCACGCCGTAGACACACTGGTCGACCGTCGTCTTCCGCTTCCTTAACTCCGTAATCCTAGAACATCTAAGGCTCAAATGTGCGAGCTGGAAAACACTATTTAGGTTGACGCGATCATCTATTCGGTTGGAGAATCAGTTGGGTTTTGGTATCAAATCGAAACCTTATAATTTTCCCAACAATTTTCCCCTTTTTGATGATGCCAAAACCTAACTGAGACAACTTATGACGCAGAAAAACTTGTGTTTTATTAATGTAAGAAAATACATTATAACACAGGAAAAAGAAAGAAGGAAAAAAAATCTTCAAATCTTCAGTCTTCAATCCTTCATTTCGGTCCCTTGGTCGGGTCTTCTCTTCTGCATCCGTTGTTTCTTTCTTTTGACTCGTCTCTTCTTCAGCTGATTCTGATTCAGCTGGTTCCTCTAGCTCAACAGTTTGCCTCTTCATTGACTTGTCTCTCTTCTCCCTTACTTCCCCTTTTTGGCATGATCAAAACAGGGTGGGAGATATACACCATCGGCTGTTGCGATGTTTTAGTTTGGCGAAACTGTGGTTTTCAGCTCTGAGCAGCGAGGTTTAGAGTCTAAGTGGCTCAGCTGTTGTGTTAGCTGGCTCTTCTTCTGTTGCATTAGCCTCAGCTGTGATTACAGACACAACGTCCTTGGCGATTCGGTAGGGCGGTCCGGTGAGTGCTTGGAGGATGAGTTAGCACGGGAGATAGCATCTTCTGAGTCGGGCATAACTTCATTCCTTGCAATTTTGCTTCTTCAGACTTCTTAGATTGAATGAGAAAGTCCGATTCAGCACTTCGAGGACTTGTATTCAGCTCATATCATCATCATCCAATTGCAGAGTGATCGTTGGCGTGATGTTTCTCATTTGAGCTTGGTGCAGGGACTTGAGCATCTTTTATTGAAAGATCTCGAAGAAGGTGTCCCTGTGGAGCTGAAGGAAACTGAGGAGAAGGCGGTTGAAGTATCCCATCTGTCTTGGGGTTTAAGCTTGGTTGTTCAGCTGGAATACTCCGTTGCGGTGTTGGTGATGATTATGTTCACGCAGGGATGTGAACTTTTCTTCCACCGAAAGAAACGACCGCTTGTGGGCCTTCTGCTCCTCGGAGAGTGATTACGAATTCTCTCATAATGTCAGCTGGCTTCTCTGTGGCGACCGAGCACCTTTGACTTGAGTCTTCGGTTTGAAGACGGTGCTTGATATATTTTGTCTCCTCAAGTTGTCTCCGATTCCCACTGACGGAGTTAGATGCATGCTGCTTTGTCTCCTGCATCTTTTTCTGTGCCTCCTGTGGCGGAGCAAGAGCTTTGACATGACTGCTCTTGAATACTCCGGTTTTATCAACATCTGGTCCAGGTCTGTTGACGTTGATTTTTGCATCCCAGGGAGTTGTGTGTCCCGTTCTCTCTTTTATGTTGAGAGAAACAGTGGGGCTGAGGAGGTCTTTTTCCTTTGTCATTCCCAGAAATTTTTCTGCACCTTCCTGGTGGATGACGTTCTTGAGCTTTGCAGTCTCCTACTGCGTTGGCCTAGTTCTGTCGATGGGCTTCACCTTCTTCTGGACTTCCGTCTTCTTTGAGGTTCCTGAGAGTTAAGCAACTCTTATCTTGAAGCTTTGACAGATTCTTCAAGTTTGATCGGCTTCGGGAGATATCTTTCTGGATTCCATGTTCTTTTTCTGCATCTTTTGTTAGTAGAAACAAACAATACCAATTTATGGAAATAAGAAAGAATGCCGAAAAAAAAACTTTCTAGGGTTGATGCGTATATCTTCTAGCATATTTAAAGAGTTTTCTTGATGAATGGACGATCAAGATTTGTCTATTGATAAGAAGATCTACGACTGATAGTGATTCTCGCGTCATGTCAATTTAATGCGCGAGAGAGAACGGTTGAGGCGTTTTGACTTTTGCCTCGAAACTCCCATTATTCAATTCTTTGCAGACTTTTAATTAAGATTGATTAGAAATGACAAGATATGAGTTGACAGAAAACAGATTGAGTAGGAGTAATTAATGTTGTTGCAAACCTCTCAGCTGATCATTGTAGTCAGCTGATACCTCGGTTGAGTGGGTGTGCTGGGTCATCGTGGTTCCAATTTAGTTCCCACAATAATCCTTTCCTTTCAAAGATCTGGTTTAGCTGAATTCTTTCTCACCGATATCGGTGACATTGATTCGAATTTCGGTTGATCGCTTGTATTCATTTGCCTTCCATTCACTGCTTCTTCGTTCACTGGTTCGTCCTGTTCACTGGGTCTGCTTCCTCGTTCACTGGTCTCTTCGTTCACTGAGTCTGCTTCCATTCAGCTGGGTGAAGCATCGTCTGGGTTGAGAAGTCCAAGTAATCCGCACAGCATTTTGAATCTTGCTTCTATCAGCGGTTTTGTGAGAATATCAGCCCGCTGTATGTCTGTGTGAATTTTCTCAACAATCACATCCTTCTTTTCTACGTGATCTCTGATGAAATGATGTCGTACGTCTACATGCTTGCATCTTGTGTGAAGTACTGGATTCTCTGAAATGGCAATTGCACTAGAGCTATCACAGTAAAATTGGAACTCCGTCCAGTTTTTACTTCATAGTCATCCAGCTGATGTTTCAGCCAGAGAATTTGCGAGCAGCAGCTTCCAGCGGCCATATATTCTGCTTATGTCGTGGAAGTTGCGACGCACGTTTGTTTCTTTGAAAACCATGAAATCAACTTACTTCCTAAGAACTGACAAGTTCCTGAAGTTGATTTTCTGTCCAATCGATCTCCGAAGTCTAAATCGAGTATCCAATACCGTAGATTGTCTTCACTGGGTACCACAAACCAACATTCGAGTTCCTTTGAGGTATTTGAGAATGTTCTTGGCTGCTTGCATGTGTGCTTCCTTTGGATCAACTTGAAATCTGGCACACACTCGATCGCGAAAGAGATGTCCGGACGACTTCTTTGTTAGATACAAGCAGGATCCTATTATCCCTCCGTATTTGCCGGAATCAATCGACTTTCCTTCGCTTCGGTTCAATCTTCCAAGCTTGGTGTTCATTGGAATCTTTACGCTTCTGTCGGATTGAACTCCATACTTGGCGATCAAATCTTTCACGTATTTGGATTGATTTATGAAGATCCCTTCGAAGATTGCTTGACTTGAAGTCCTAGGAAGAAACTCATTTCTCCCATCATGGACATTTGGAACTTCTCGACATCATCTCTCCAAATCTTTGGCATAAGAAGCTTGATCTTGATCCAAAGATGATGTCGTCTACGTAGATTTGAACAACCGGGATATCTTTTCCCGACTTGATGGTGAAGAGAGTTCGTCTACGAGCCCTTCTTGAATCCTTTGGATATGAGAAAATTTGACAGAGTGTCATACCAAGCTCGAGGTGCTTGCTTTAATCCATAAAGAGCCTTCTTTAGTTTGTAGACTTTATTTCCTTCTACTTCGAATCCGGAGGTTGTTCAACGTAGACATCTTCTTTGATTTCTCCATTTAGGAATGCACACTTCACATCCATTTGATAGACCTTGAATTTGTGATGTGCTTTGCAAAGGCGAGAAATAGTGCGATTGCTTCCAATCGTGCTACCGGAGCAAAAGATTCTTCGAAGTCAATTCCTTCCCGCTCGAGTGTAGCCCTTGGCAACGAGTCGAGCTTTGTTTCGATGACGACTCCTGTGGTATCCATCTTGTTCTTGAATATCCATTTGAGTCCTATAACTTTGACTTCTTGAGGTCTGTCGACTAATTCCCAAACACAATTTCTGAGGAATTCGTTCAGCTCTTCTTGCATGGCATTTGTCCAAGGCACACTCTTCAAAGCTTCGAGAATTGATTGAGGCTCTGGCACTTGAGCTACGTAACACGCCATTAGAGCTGTGTCTTCATCATAGACCGTCAGTTCTAGCTCTACTGAGAGTTGAGCTGTGTCAGCTGCTTCTTGATGATCCGATGAAGCTTGAGCAGCTGAGCTTCTGGTTTTGACTTGGTCAGAAGGTTCTCCAATGATTGCTGATGATGGATGATCTTCAATCCATCTTCTCCTCTTACGAATTTCTTCTTCCAATTGATTGATGCTTGACGTGGCTGAATTTCGTCTGACTTGTAGTTGCTCAGGAGTTAAATCTTGAGAGTTTGGCTCTCTTTGATTTAGATTTTGAGGAGACTTCTGTAGAGGCTCAGCTGGAGATGGAGCTTGACTCGGTCGTGTTTGGATTCCACCGATGATGTTCCCCCTTGATTTGGCGTTGAAGCTTCTTCTCGATTTCCAGCTGGTGGAGCTTCTTGGTTGATTTGGATTTCCTCCTCTGGCTCATTGTCCCAAATTAATGGTTCGGCCAGATTCCTGATTCTATTCTCTTGAGCCCTTGTCTGAATCAATCTTGAAGATTCTTCTTCGCTTCTTCGTTTGATAGAATCTCTATATTCGAATGAGGATTCGTCAAAGGTAACATGTGGAGTTACTTCGACTATTTGAGTTCTTCTGTTGAAGACTCTGTATGCTTTACTCACAGCGGAGTAACCAAGAAATACTCATCGGTCTGTCTTTTCGTCGAACGTCTTGAGCTGTGTCTTCCCATTATTGAGAATGTGACATTTGGATCCGAATACCTTGAAATATCCAATGTATGGTATTCTGTTGTTCCATAGCTCATACGGTGTCTTTCCTTGCCTTGATGTGAGTAGGGAGCGATTCTGAGTGAAACAAGCTGTGTTGATTGCTTCAGCCCAGAACTTCTTTGGAATGGCAGAGCTAGCTAGCATTGAGGTAGCTGCTTCCTTGAGAGTTCTGTTTCTTCTTTCTGCTACACCATTCTGGGAGGTGTGCGAGCTGCAGATGTTTGGTGTTGAACTCCGTTCTTCTCGCAAAAATCATAAATAGTTTCATTTAGAAACTCCGTTCCACGATCTGATCTTATTGCCATTATCTTGCACTCCTTCTGTGTTGATAGTCTTTCCAGCAGGATAGGCAGCTTAGTTCTGGTTTCGCTCTTCTGGTACAAGAATGATACCCATGTGAATCTTGAGAAATCATCCACAACGACCAGAGTATATTTTCTGCCATTGAAGCTTGCTTTTAGTAACTGGACCAAAAAGATCCATGTGAAGAAGTTGAAGAACTCGATCAGTTGACTGAGCTGGCTTGAGAGAGAATGAAATTCTTGTTTGCTTTCCTTGTTGACACGCGCTGCACATATGACTTTTGTCATATACTTGATCTGGAATTCCATTAGCGAGCTGGTTCCTAGCCAGTTTGTTGACTGTCTTGAAGTTGAGATGATTCTGCCGTACGCGCTGACTACCGACTTCATTGTCGCTTTTTGATACAAGACAAGTCTCCGGAGGGCCGCCGTTCCGCCGCCGAAGTACATATTTCCTTCTCTTTTCCCTCTTAGGAGTATCTGTTTGGTTTCCCTGTGCTTCACTGTGCATCCCTGTGCATCAAACTTGACAGAAAAACCGTTGTCGCAGAATTGGCTAATGGAAAGCAAGTTATGTTGCAATCCTTGTACATAAGAAACATTTGGGATTATAACATTTCTAGTTTTAAATGTACCATAACCTTTGGTTAGGCCTTTGGAGTTGTCACCAAATGTTACTTGTGGACCTGTACGCTCAATATACTCCTGGAGTAGATGCTTTAGGTGCGTCATGTGCTTGGAACATCCACTGTCCAAGTACCAAAGCGTTCTCATCGACTCCTCAGAGATGCGTCGATTCCTTGCAACCTAAACAAAAAGTTAAAATTCAGGTACCCGCTTAATTGGGTCCTTGTGGGTTAGACATAGATCCTTTGACGACCCAGATCTGCTTGATGACTCGAATTGGGTCATTTGATCTGATAATTCTCCCAGCTGAGTCGATATACACATTCTTTGTGTTCTTCTGATGTTGCTGGCGGGGTCTTGATCTTCGTGTCTTCTTATTTTGTTGTCTGGATTTCTTTTGGTTTCCAGCTGTGTGCCTAGCTGAGACGTTCCTTAGTCTCTGCTGTCTCATGTGATACTGTGGCTGGAAATGATTATCCAGCTGATACTCGTATGAGTGGTATCCAGCTGGGTATCTACGATATCTTGGTTGATATCGATCAACGTCTTTGCCGTCTTGTGGTATCCTGTAAAATCCAGCCTGTGGTCTTCGTTGAGGTTGAGCACGTTGCTGTCTGAGTTGGGCTTGAGGTTGTCGCACAGCTGACCTTCTTGATGTCTGTTGTGTTCTTGACGGAGTTTGAGACTGTTTCACAGTTGTTCTTCTTGACGTCTGCTGTGTCCTCGACGGAGCTTGAGAATGTTTCACAGCTATTCTTCCCGACGCCTGCTGTGTTCTCAACTGTTGATGCTGAGCTGCTGGGATTGAAGGTTCATTTGCACGTACAAACATAACCTTTGTTCCACTTGTGGAGGCAATGTTTGAGGCATCCTTTGATTCGTTGTATCCCGGTCCCGCTTTGAGTCTTTCGGACGCCGAGCACCGATGATCTCGTCCATTGTTGACGTGGCTTTGATGAGAGCTACTATCTTTTTAGATAGTACCTCTTCGGTGTTTTTCAATGATCTCACCGACTTCCTTTCCGATTCAATTGCGACCTTTTCCACATCTTCTATCAGCTGTTTCTTCTCAGTGTTGACTTTCTTCATCGGTCGATCTTGTTTCACTATTTTGTCTTTTAGTGAAACGACTTCCGTCGGAGCCGAGTTGTATCGTTGTATCGATACTTTTGTCTTTTCCAGTTCCGCCTTCAGCTCGGCATTCTCACACATAATGACGTCAAGGATCTCTTGAAGCTCATTGGAATCGTTCATTACTTTCTCTACTAGACTCCAATCAGGTAGTCCAGATTCTGAGTCCTGTGTAGAGTGATCGTGTGATGGTGAGATGTTAGATAGATTTAGAGTTCGAGACGTTACCTCATCTTCATCGATGCCGTCTGTTTGTCCCATGAAGCATGTATCCCAATCAGGTTCATCATGGGCCATCAGGGCTTCTTCTTCCGAGTCTGAAAATGGCATGTCATCCATTTTCTTGCACTCTGATTCTTCATCAGCGATATAAGCTCTCCTTTTGTCTGCTGCCTTAGCTTTTAATTGGTCTTTGTCTTTCTTGGACAGCTTTGGACAATCTTGTCGGTAGTGTCCTGGTTCCTTGCAGTTGAAGCAACCTTCACCTGTTCGTTGGTCAGCTGACTTCTCATCAGCTGCTGCGTACTTATCTCTGTAAGTCCTAAAGAACTTCTTGTATTTGCCCTTGCTGGTGTTGAGTCTGTTATAATTTTTCACCATCATGGCAATTTCTTCGAGTAGCTCCTCTTTGCTCATATTCTTTTTGTTCTTCTTCATCTTGGAGGACTCAGCTGACTTGACATGAGTTGACTTTTCTGAGTTGGCTCTGAAAGCTATTTCTTTTGGAGCTGGGGTGAGTTCTCCATCATTCTGTCTGCTTGAAGATTCTTCTTGAGTGATCTTCAAGTTGTATTCGTTGGCTTTTAAGAGTGAGAACAACCTTTCTGTAGATAGATCACCCAAGTCACTTCGACTTTGGTGAACTACCTTGTAAGTGTTCCATTCAGCTGAAAGAGCTGAAAGAACCTTTAGATTCTTTTCCCGCTGGGTATACTTCCTAGTTCTGATTGTCTCTATCTCAATGACTATGTTTGAGAACCTTAGCTCCATCGCTTCGATGGACTCGTTGGCTAGCTGCTTGAAGTTGTCGAATTTTTGGCAAGCTATTGTGAATTTGTTTTCTTTGATTTCTTCAGATCCTTCACATAGCTTGGCAAGTATTTCCCACATCTCTTTGGCTGTCTCGCACTTGATGATCTTACTCAGGTAGGCGTTTGAGACTGTTGATGAGATGGTGTTTCTTGCGAAGCTGTCCAGACCAGCTTGCTTTCGTTCTTCTGACGAGTAATCCTTCTTTGGCTTGAGAATTGGCCGGTATTCTGGTTGTCCTCCATCATGAGCAGGTACGAGTTCATTTCCTTGTTTATAGATAAGGATGGGTCCGTCTGTGATGACGTCTCACATCATGTCGTGATGTGCACAAAGGAAGCTTTTCAATCTGAATTTCCAGATTGCATAGTCGTCTACCGAGAAGGTGGGGAGATTCCTGTTAAGATAAGAATCCATAGACATGTGCAGTATGTAATAAGATGAGTTTTTCTGAAAAACGGAGTGTCAAGAGAGATCTCTTGATACAGAAACGGTGGTCTTTTGAACCACTGCTCTGATACCAATTGATGGTCCCTGAGCTGGGTACTTGGTGTAGAGGGGGGGGTGAATACACCAAGTAGATTTTTCGAAACTTTTTCAAGTTAAAACACAGAGTTGGTGAGCTCAGTTATTGATCCAATGGGAGGGTCGGTGGGTAAATAACTCGGTGGCGGTGCGGAAAGTGGTGGTTTGAAAACTTAGCTCGATTACTTAGAAAAACTCGGTTTGAAAATATTAACTTAACGTTTTCGGCTTAGTCGGGTTGTGCAACTTTTCGAGAGACACAATTTGTCTTTGGAGAAAGTGTGTGCGATTTTGAACAAGTATGCAATGATATGAAGGAGTTAGTACACGGTGAATATAAAGCAATAGTAAAGAGAAAGAGTTAGAAGCACGCGAGTTTTTACGTGGTTCGGAGTAACACCTCCTACGTCCACGACCAGGTTCACTGGTAATCCACTACCACTTGGTTTTCAAGTACCAAGTAACTTCACAACTCTAACCCGAGCTGTGTTCCAACAGTTTGCGGGCACTGTCAAGCCTATACACCTTCGCTCGGCACCGAAGAACCTAACCACTCGAATTACGCGCTTCGAGCAAGCGTACCTTTACCTAACCTTTCTGGGTTTGGGTTTGGGTATGGGGTTCCAACTATGAACGAGTTCTTACAATTAAGAACTTCAGAGTATGATAAACTCGTTCGAAATCTAGGCTTAAGATATACAATGAGTTTGGCCTAGGGAACAGACGAAAAACTAAGCAGTTTCTTAACTAGAAACACTTTAAGATAAAGTGTTCTTTGATCTATGTAGAACTGCTTGAGAGCTTTTGAAAGAATGATGATTTCAGATAATGAAAGCTTGTAGAGAGTTTTTCGTATATGATCCTGAGGTTGAAGACGGGTTTATATAGGTAGAGATTCAAGACTAGCCGTTGGAGGAGCCGTTTGAATCTTACCTACTCTTCTTAAATACAAGATCTGCCGTTGGGCGTATCTGCATCTGTCTTCATTTGTGTCACATCCTAGGTTCTGAAGTCTAGGATGCTGATCTGGCAATCCCTCATTGGTCGAGGTAGGTTGACTTCCTCTGATTCCGGGATTTTCTGCCTTTAGAGCTGGCTTTTGAATTCAGAGCTGGACTGTCTCAAAGTGGAGTCTTCAGAGATAGTTCCTTTGTTCTGTCTGTTGGACATTTGTGTTTTGAACTCGGCTCGAATTCTCTTCGACTTGATCGAGCTCTTTGGATCACTCAGCTGAAGGTTGACGTCTGCTTTCTTTTGCTAGCTGACTCCAGCTGAGAACACAGCTGGGTCGACTGCTGTCTTCCGCTTCCTTAACCTGTAATCCTAGAACATCTAAGGCTCAAACAGGCGAGCTGGAAAACACTATTTAGGTTGACGCGATCATCTATTCGGTTGGAGAATCAGTTGGGTTTTGGTATCAAATCGAAACCTTATAATTTTCCCAACACAGTTACATCCTCAAATTTTGTACTATTGTCTATGAGACCTTCACATTAATTTCCCTCGTGTACGGCTCCTACATAATAAGACTAAATAATTTTGAAGCAAGATATTGCTAGTGTTTTTTCATTTTCATTTTTTATTTTTATTTTTCAAATATCAAGCGGTTTCTATTTCAAATACTACAGACCTTCAAAGTTTGAGCGCGCTCTCCTCTCTCTCTCTCTCTCTCTCTCTCTCACACACACACACACAGGATGGATGTGAAAGAAGCGGGGGCGTCTCTCGATGCGCTGATTTCCTCATTTAACTCCCGAGTAGCGGAGCTCCAGCAGCTCGTTATTGCTCGCAACAGTTGAGAATACTAATTTTGCTACTTTAATTATCAAATTGCCTTTCCCATTTACGCAATTCTCATTCATACCATGAAATTTTTTTCAACAATTTCTTCTGGTATCCCTAGTGTACCCGGCGGGCAGCATCAGCGATTTATCGGCGGTAGATGCGGCGTTAAAGGGAATGGAGCTCCAGGTTCAAAATATCAAAAATCGCGTACGCGACGAGACTCGAGCTATTCCTAAAGCCAAAGTAATAATTGTTGATTGTTTTTTGCTGATTTTTCTCCTTCTGCTCTCAACATTGGAATATGGGTGATGCATTTTGATTTAAGCATATATGTTTAAATATACATTTATTGAAAAAGGTCTATTTTCGATTGGATGTGCTGAGATTCTAAGATAGGTGATAACTTTTGGTGATTGCTTTCGTAATGATTTTCTTAATTAGTCGACGTAAGATAACCACATGATCCGTCGGAAGTCAGTCTTGTAAAAAGGGAAAGAGATGATTGGGGCACTGGAAAAAGGATCATGAGATTTCTTAGGGGGCGTTTACTTTGCGTGATAGGATAGATTGATAAAACATAGGATTGACTATATGAAGGATTAGATGATCAAACAAGCTCAAAAGTAATCAATCCATCAAAGTAAACGGTGGATTGACTTATACTATTTTTATCTATCTATCTCATCACCCAATGTAAACACTCCCTTAATGTTTTCAATTTAATGTGATTGCAGAAGTTAATAGATGCAGCACTGCAACAGCAAAAGAAATTGGAGAGCATTTCTGCTTGTGTTCCATCTTGCATCCCTGAAAGAATTACTAACTTGAATCAGGATAACAACAAATGGTAATGTTATCTCTAGATGCTAATATAATTTAAGGTTCATAAGATTATGATCTTCAATCTATTTTAATAGGTTTGTTTCTATTGGTTTAAGGACCCAAAAAGAAGACTATAGACAAGATCTTGGATTTGAGTCTCTAAAGCTTGAAGAGCCTGCACCTAGAGTAAGCAATCTCCTACATTGTTTTGCATTCTTTTGTATGTGCGCTTCACAGGTCCATTTTCTCTAAATCTTTGAATGTTTTGAGCTGCATAAGTAGCAGTATTGCACTTTTTTCAGCCTCCAGCATGCCTGCCTTTAAGCATTTTAAGAGAATGAGAAACACCCAGTGACCATGCATATGAAAATTTGAGTTAGGACTTCAGTATCACCTTTATACAAGTTTCACAAAGGCAGAGCACAAGTGAAAAAAAAAGGTTGAATTGAGGCTTAATAAATCACTTTGTTATAGAACATATAATATTATTTGTGTGTTAATAGATTTAGCCTTGTTCTTGAATCCTTGGTTGATTTATTAGGCTCATTGGTGATTTGTGTTGGATACGAGCCCTGCATTACTTACTTTTGTGAAATGATAGAGAACCAACCAAGTGATTTTTAAAATTTGATGGAAAGTTGTTGATAGGTGATCTCTCATACTTAAGTAAAATTAAGATTCCCTCAATATTTTAAACTGTTTTAGCTGGATGGTGCTTGTTGGAGAACTTATGTATTCTACCTTGATAGCTTGTCTTTCACTTGCCTGAAATGAACTCTAAAGCTTCTAACGTGCTGTGCAGAGGTTTGTATACATGAACGGTTTGCATTTTTATATTTTCACTTTCTATGCCAGGAGAAGAAAGGTCGAGCGCCCCCACCAATGTGGTATATTACTGCCGAAGAACTGAATTCAGTGCCATCGTAAGTGAATTCTGTTTTAGGCAGTGATCTGGAATAAATGAACTTTAAAATCACTTTAAGGCTATTCCCAGATTTCATCCTTTTATTTGCTTTTTAGTTTAGACTAGTAGTCTAAGATTTAGCAACTTGTAGGTACATGAAGCAAAGGCTCACTTTGGATAAGGTGAATGCTGCAATTGGTGACATGGCAAATTATGCTGAAGCAAATGCGCACCTTATCACAGCACCAAGGAAAAAGGTGTTATTGCTTGTCATATTCCCAGAATCTTACAATATCCATTTAGACTGATCCTTATTTCTTTTGTTTTCTTTCAATTTGTGAAGCTGGCAGACAACAACTTGGACAAGGCTCTGGTAAGTTTTTTTATCTCAGACAGGTTTACTTGCATGTTATAAGAAAGAATTCAGAGAGTTTTACTTTGATGCTTTTGTAGTTATTTGTCTACCTGTATATCCTGATTTTGGGAAAAGATATTGAAATGCTGGTTCTCCCAGTTACTCAGGGATTAATGCAGCTCAAATTTCTAACAGTAGCTTTAAAAAAGAAAATTTTGGCAGATTGTGTAAATAAGTTACTAAATTAGGTATCAAATGTGACTGTTGAAATTTTAACAGGGGTATCATGTGATTGTTCTGTTTTCTTTCTTGTTAGAGTATAGCTTATGGACAATATTTTAATGTGTATTTTATAACTTTTGCAGGAACTAAGAGATATTTCAGCGGCAGATTTGGTAAGAGGAAAACACTTTTTCCTAGAGTCGGATATAAAAGGACCTTCCCTAAAACTTGATAACACTGGAAGAGCACTATTGACGGTTAGTGTTTCTTATTTATATAAACTGTCTTGTCGGACTTTACGGGAGAAAGTGATATATATGCAAGTATGGCCTGCCTAGAAATTTTGGTGCCTAAATCAGCGTAGCAAATTTTCATCGAATTCTAGTATCAGTTGAAGATATGACTGATATGAGCACTTGTTATGTTATCGTCTTGCATGAGACTCCAATCTGTGAAGCATTTATCGTTTTGGGGAAGCAAACTTGAAAATTTAAACTGTGTTCGCCATTATTTCTGGCTGTATGATTGATTTGTTCTGCAAGTCAAGGTTTAGTATTGGGTGTGGTAGCATTGTCCCTCTGTTTGTATTACTTTTTCTCAGTGCAAGGTGTAAAGATAGAAGAGTCAGCTTTGATCCGTGCATGATTTTGTATCATGAGATGAACAATGGGTTGTTGAAGGATCTAATTTGCATTGCTTTTTTGACCTTGCTAGGTGCTCAGGCATCTCGGACGGATAACTGAAACTCGAATTGGTCATCACCGTGTCATCATCCTGTTGAGGCCTTAGCCAATTATGTATCTTCAAACAAAAGTACAGTCATTGTTGGATCAATGTTCCTATGTTTAAATAAGTGACATTGTATTCTTCACTTATAGCTGCCTTGTAGGATTCATTAATGACTCTCCTTATGTTTTGGTTCTTTCATTCTACACCTGTCAATATACTTTCTACAGTGAAGCATTCCTTTATGTATGTCTACTTTTTTCATAACTGTGCTTCTCAGTTTCAATTACCTAGATTCATTACATCATGCTGGAGTATTACAAGCTTCTGTCGTTGTGTGTGTGTCTCTGTGTGTGTGTGAGAGAGAGAGAGAGAGAGAGAGAGAGAGAGAGTCTCTTTCATTCATAGCAACAAGTACAGAGCAGGCAGCAAAATTAAAGTGAAACTACCACAACCAGGTACAATCAAGAAACAGATGGTGAAGAACAATCCTTTTCAGCAAACAAAGCCTTCTGGAACCTTCTTTCCGCAGGAGTTGAAGACCAGACTTATGGCAACAGGTATTTTAAATTTCAGAATGCCCAACACATTCCCCTTAATTGCAGTACACAGACACAATGCAGCTTCAAGATCAGCCAATCCCTTCAAAACTGCACAACACTCACTGCTAGGCTTCGTCCCTATAACTTCATGCACAATTCCAAGCCAATCGCCACAGATTCCGAACTTAAGGGTGTCTTTCGGGCACTTCACAGGAGTTGAAGGCGGCACCGGAGCCGGTTTTGGGGTCGGAGGCGGCACTGGAACCGGTTTTGGTGGGCATGCAACATAGTTTGATGAAACACAGGTGAAAAATGCTATGTTGAGTATAATAAGAGCACCAATTAGATTTGGAGCTGCCATTTTTCCTCAGCTTAAGAAGTTGTGTTGTGTGCATCAGAATTATGTATATGGGCGTTATATATAGAAATTGTAGCAAATTCTTGGCCATCGATCTGATATAGTGGTTGGTCTGGATTGAATCAGAATAAGATGTTCATTTTCATCTCTAGTGGTCACACATCTTTATGAGCAGTGTGTTTTTTTTGGTCCATTATGGAATGTTGCATGTGAGGATTTGGCTTCTGCTTCTGCTTCATGTCATGTGGGATCCCAATTTTGTTGTGATTCAATTTTGTATTTCATTTTACGGTTGGTGATTATGTACACCATAAAGTTGCATGGCCAATAAGCTTTGGTTTCTTGTTTGATCAGTTAGCTTACGTGGAAATTTGACAGTTTCTTTCACCTATTAAATAATACTATACTTCCTCATATTTAAAATGTAAGTCTTTTTAGAGTTGTGCACACAAATTAAGGAAATTTATCTTTATCAAATTTAACCTTGATAAATTATGAATTGAAATTAGTGAATAGTGAAAATGTGAGTTTGGAGATGAGTTAATTAGGGGTAATTATGGATTTTGAAGGTGAAAAAAAATGCTAGAATGACATATAATTTGCAAAAGTTATAAAAACCTAAAAAGACTTACATTTTGAATAGGATGGAGTATTAAATTGACCCATTTTCTTGGGAAGGGGGAAATTTTCTTGAATAACACGACACAAAATAGCAATATAAATACCAAAAAAATGCATAAGCTGTGATGACAGTTGGCTCATATTGTGATGAGATTAGAAAACATGGGATTTTTTCAGATAATGTTAGGGATGATTGGAGGAGTATACATTTCACAGAATTACAATATACCCAATATCAAAAACATTTTGACCAAGACAGTGCTGGAACTGGAAGAGATCGCCCGGAAGAAGCCCAAAGGTCGACGGCTCCACCAACCCTAAAGAAACGAATCAAGATTCTTAGTGTTGTGTGGACGACATGGGTTTTTTTTTTTCTTTCAATTTTTACTTTTTTTTAATGTTTTGTATGTTGCATTGATTTGATGTGATGAATTGATATTATTTTGATTTCAGGGGTTATAAAGTCGTATTTTCTTCTTTTCTTTAATCCAATATTACTTGTGTTAATCGGACCCGGCTGACTCAGCCTGAGCTCACATGCCAGTTACTAAAATCGAGTCAGATTGGATCGGTTAGAAAATCAGTACATAACTAGGTCTTAAGATGGTATCTACTCATAAATTGTGAAATGAAATGCGTTTTGTACATAATTTCAAATTTATAAAATTATAGCGTACTAGTTTTGTTGATTATTTAGTTTAAATTTAGTATTGTGGACCAATTTTGTAATATTATTATCTCAGTATACAAATTTTAGACTGATTTTGTACCTAATTTAAAATTTGAATTCAAGTATATCAGTTTTATTTTTATCACGATGAACAATTCCGAGCATGTGGCATACAAGGCAAACGACATCATTAATATAAATACGTATATATAGAGTGGTTCTAGTGAAAAAAAAAAACGAATGAATCTAGACTACACATTTATAAAGAGAATTTGTTAACTATTAGTCAACTATTTCGACAACTCTCATCCTCTCCATTCGGTCTATCTCTTTCTCCCCCTCTCTCTTCCATCTCTCTCTTCACCACCACCACTACCCACCATCACTGCCACCGTTACCGCCACCGTCGGAGAATCGCCGCCGCCGCCACCACCACCAACCGCAGCTTCTTCTTCTTCTTCTTCTTCTTCTTCTCTCTTTGATATATCTCTCTCTACAATGACCTCCACCACTACCCACTATCACTGTCACCATTACAGCCATTGTCGGAAAAATGCCGCCGCCACCACCACCACCACCACCAACTGTTGCTGCTGCTAGGGCTGAGCATTCGGGCGGTTCGGGCCCAACTCGAATCAAACCAGAATTAACTGAAAACCGAATTATAATTTTTTTCTTCAAATCAAACCGAACAGTATTAGATGTGTAACCAAACCAAATCCAAACAGTAATTTGCGGTTCGGTTCGGTTTTATTTGATTTTAACCGAAATATTTAACACACTTTTAAGTGCATATTTTTCACCATGTTTGCACCTATTTTATTTCATGTTTTCTAACACTTTTGCACAAAAAATAGCAATTTACTATTAGTTCAACCAAAGCAAAGCAACATTGGTGATAATTTCACATTTGAATTACTTTTAAATATAAAATATAGATATAATAAAAATTATAAAATAACATATAAAAATATTTGGTTTTTCGGGTTGAAGTCGAAATTTTTTGGCTTAACCCGAACCGAACCGAACCGAAATAATTCCGGTTTTCTTTTTCTTAAACCGAACCGCACCGTTAGGTTAAAAAACCGACCGAACTGTAAATTTCAATTTGGTGCGGTTCGAATTTTCAGTTTGTTTCGGGTTTTGCTCACCCCTAGCTGTCGCTTCTTTTTTTCTTCTACTTCTTCTTCTTCCTTCTCTCTCTCTCTCTCTCTCTTAACAATCACTGCCACTCATAATCATCATCGTCGCAATCACCATTATCGGACATCACATTCGCCGGATTCCGTCATCACCGCCGCTATTTTATTCTCTTCCTCAATCACCATCGCGTGGGACATAACCACTGATGCATTGACTGTTGCATCTCAGTACACAGTGTGATGCATCTCGTAACACAGTGTGATGCATCTGATTACACTGTGTGGTGCATCTCAATACTTGTGAATCATCTAACCTCACATTCAATCTATCTTTACCCATCTCCCATCAACGACATTCAATAATTTGATTTAGAGCAAGTTATTAAAGGCAAGTTATTAATTTGATGGAAAAAGGAATTGTTTAATGCTTTATATATTGTGATTTAAGGACTTAGTTGATTAAATTAAGATTTTAGATACAAACTTACATATTGAAACACCATCAACCTCGTCGCCTCATCGATGTCAGACATTGTCGTCGCCTCCACCACTGTCAGACTCCGCCATCACCGCCTTCTATTATTCTCTTCCACCATTGATGCACTTACACTGTATGGTGCATCTCATTATACTATTTGGTGCATTTCGTTACAAAATTCTTGTTTGACTTGTTGACTATATAAGTGACTAAGATTCATTCTTATTTCTTAAGTTAAGATATATTCTTATATAATCTCTCCCCTATATATATATATATATATATATATATATATATATATATATATATATATACCTAATCTGCCACCTCATCTTCCCTCTCTTCCAATTTTATTTTCTGCTCGGCAGAAAGAGAACAAAAACCACCACCACCAACCATGAAAGCACAATTGAAACACAATCTAAAATTATCTCTTTTCTCACATATTCTCTATCATTTGAAAGAGTTGGTCTCCCGTGAGACCGGTCTCTAATAAGAGACCGGATTCAGGTCTACCCGCTTCGAAAACGATATATATATATATTAATAATACTGGAACATTTCAAGAATATGGTGCTAGCCTAGTGATTGGTGGAAATGCTTGTTGCTCTCTTGATGACCTAGGATCAATTCCCATGAAGTGCAGTGTTTCATTTTTTTTTTCCCTTTCTTTCACTATTATTTCTTTTTTTAGTTTTCACCTGTATTTATTTATTTTTCCTTTCTTTTACTATTATTTTTTTTAGTTTTCGCTTTTTTTTCAATCATTTTAAAATATAAATCGTCTTCCCTTTCTTTTACTTTTATTTCTTTTTTTAGTTTTCACTTTTTATTTTTTTTTTATTTTTTTAAAAAAATCTTAAAATATAATTCATGTAAAAGTAACAATTGTGGTTAACAAAAATAATATTTTGAAATGTAACAATTGTTATAAATAAAAGTAATATTTTTCAAAATTACATTTGTCGAGATAAAAAATAACAATTGTAGTAAATAAAAGTAATATTTTTCAATGTAAGAATTATCATAAAACAAAAGTAATAATTTTTAAATTAATATTTATCGAGATAAAAAGTAATAATTTACGAGAAGAAAGGTCATATTTTTTCAATGTAATATCTGTCGAGATAAAAAGTAATAATTAATAAGAATAAAAGTAACATTTTCAAAGAAACAATTTTCGTAAATAAAAGTAATATTTTTTAAAAGTAACATTTGTCGGGATAAAGGGTAGCAATTGTCGTAAAGAAAAGTAACATATATTCAATGTAACAATTATCGTAAACAAAAGTAATATTTTTCAAAAGTAACTTTTGTCGGGATAAAAGGTAGTAACAATTGTAGTAATAAAAAATAACATTTTTTCAAAGTAATAATTATCGTAAACAAAAGTAATACTTTTCAAAATTAATATTTGTCGGGATAAAAATTAATAATTTACGAGAAGAAAAGTAATCATTTATTTCAATATAACAATTATCGTAAACAAAAGTAATATTTATCGTGATAAAAAATAATAATTCACGAGAAGAAAAATAATATTTTTTTCAATGTAATAATTATCGTAAACATAATATTTTTCAAAGGTAATATTTATCGAGATAAAAAGTAACAATTCACGAGAAGAAAAATAATATTTTTTCAATGTAACAATTTTCATAAAGAAAAATAATATTTTTCAAAAGTAATATTTGTCGGGATAAAAAAGTAATAATTCACAAGAAAAAAGTAATAATTCATTTAATATAACAATTGTCATAAGCAAAAGTAATATTTGTCAGGATAAAAAGTAATAATTCACGAGAAGAAAAGTAATAATTTATTTCAATGAGTAATATTTTTCAAAAGTAATATTTATCGGGGTAAAAAGTAATAATTCACGAGAAAAAAATAATATTTTTTCAATGTAATAATCGTCGTAAACAAAAGTAATATTTTTCAAAGGTAATATTTATCGAGATAAAAAGTAATAATTCACTAGAAGAAAAGTAATATTTTTTCAATGTAACAATTTTCATAAACAAAAGTAATATTTTTCAAAAGTAATATTTATCGGTATAAAAAGTAATAATTCACAAGAAAGAAAAGTAACAATTCATTTAATATAACAATTGTCATAAGCAAAAGTAATATTTGTATAAAAAATAATCATTCATGAGAAGAAAAGTAATAATTTATTTCAATGTAACAATTGTCGGTAAACAAAAGTAATATTTGTCGGGATAAAAAGTACTCCCTCCGTCCCAATAGCAAGGTCTCACTTCTTTAATGGATGAGAGTATTAATTAATAGAAGTGAGACCTTGCTATTGGGACGGAGGGAGTAATAATTTACAAGAAAAAAAAAGTAATATTTTTTTTCAATGTATCAATTGTCGTAAACAAATGAATATTTGACGAGGTAAAAGGTTATAATTAACAAGAGGAATAGTAATATTTAGGGATTAATAAATTCTAATTGGAGATTAACAAATATTATTGGAATAAATTATTTTTTTTTAAATCGAAAAAACTGAAAAATAAACTAAACAGATAATAAGACACATAAAATGTCCTATCATATAGCTATTAGGACACTTCAAAGTGTCTTAATAGATCAAACATTGCAAAAACAAAAACAAAAGAAAAGAAAAGGTTTACACTATGGGATTCGAACACATGACATGAAGTATGGTAGGCAGAGCGGAGACCACTAGGCTAGCGGGTCATTTTGCAAAGAATTCGGATACATTTTATATATACAAATCCGGGTCAGATTCCTAAAATTAGCCAAACTTTCAATCTTATTAAATAAAATAAAAAATGATTATAGATAATATGTAATCTATTACTAATACGAAAATAAAGCTGCCCCATCCACGGTGCTCCGTTCAGATTTTTCTTTATTCTCGTAATTTGTCTAATTTTAATTCATATATATTCTAATTTTTATTTTTATTAATTAAAATTTTATTAGTTTCATATTCTTGAAATATCACATGTTTATCTATTAATCACATCTCATATTTATCTTTCCCTCTATTTAATTAATTTCTTCTATGGGAGAAATGAGATTTTAGCACTTTTTAGATTTAAAATACTAATAATAGTACTACTTTTTAAAATATAAAAATTCTAGCACTTTTGTACATTTTTACCCCTCCTCTTTCTTTTCTATTTTTTCATTTTTCGTTTTGTTTTTTTTCTCTCACTCGAATTCACATGAAAAAAATGGGAATTCACGTGAAAAAATGGGAATTCAAATGAAAAAAGTGAAAAACTCGAATTCACATGAAAAATAATGTGAATTCACGTGAAAAAATGGGAATTCACATGAAAAAAATAGGAATTCACATGGGAAATCAAATGAAAAAAGTGAAAAACTCGAATTCACATGAAAAAAATGGGAATTCACATAAAAAAAACATGTGAAAGCAATTGTTCATCTCTATCTACTTCACCTCCTCGCCGGTAGCAGCCTTCAGCTTCTTCACCCGCTCCGCCGCCAGACGTTGAATCTTCATCACCGCCTCCTGGAGTTCATCAAGTTCCGTCATCCCTAAATCCTTCATCACTACATCCCACTCCGGCTCGTCAGACTCCAGTGCCTCGATAAACCTCCTCTCCACTTCCGTCAACGGCGGATCCGACGCCGCCTTTTCCATCTGGATCGCACCGCCATCGACGGCGCCGCTACCCGCTTCGATCTTGCCAGAGGTAGACGGCAATTGGTAGAGACAGTGGTGGAGGTGGCGGAGGTGGGGATCTGGATGGTGGAAGATGAGCAGAGAGAGAGCTCAGATATGCGATAGGTCTTCGTCGACGGCGTGGAGCTCACCGCGCAGGAACGGGCGGGCCGATTCGAGTAGTGCTTCGAGGTTGTGATGATTGGCGATGCCGGTGGGGCCTTTATGGTCGTGGTCATCGGAGGGTTTGAGAGAGTTGGAAGATGGCGCCATGGGTGGTGTGGAGGGTGAGAGAGAATGTGTGGAGAGAGACGATTGTTTTTTGGAACGGAAATATATTGTTCGTTGATATGTTTTTATTTGGTATCGATTTATTGTTTTAATTCATTTACAATAAAAAATATTTTATTAAAAGAATGAGGGGTAAAAAAGTCAATAAGTGCTAGAATTTATATATTTTAAAAAGTAGTACTATTATTAATGTTTTTTTTCCCTAAAAGTGCTATAATCATATATTATCTCTTCTTCTATTATGCATATTAAAATAATAATAATTTCGGAATGCATTTTTATAAATCCTTATTTTATACATTCTTAATTCATATATAATAATCTATAGAAAATTTGTAAATGAAAATCCCCATGAAGACTAAATAAATATATTTAATCAATATGTCTATATGGAATCCTTTTCATTTTTCATTCATGTTTTTCTAAAAACTTCGATTTGTGCTTTCTAGAAAATATATACATTGAATCAAATGTGGGATAGGTAGCTAAAAAAAAGAAAAACTTGAAGATGTAAACATATTTTTTTTCCGCATTTTGGCAAAGATTAGAGATATCGATTTAACATGAACTAACGAGACGGTTCAAATATACTTAAAAAGAAGGATTTTTACTAATTTTAATTAATATTAAATTATTTAGATTTTTATCAAGTAATTTAGCATGAACCAACAAGACGGTTCAAATAACATAGAAAGAAGGATTTTTACTAATTTTAATTAATATTACTTTGAAGATGTAACATTTTTTTCGCATTTTGGAAAAGATTAGAGATATCGATTTAGCATGAACCAACGAGACGGTTCAAATATACTTAAAAAGAAGAATTTTTACAAATTTTAATTAATACTCCCTCCGTCCCTGATAAGTGTACTCCACTTTTCTTTTTCGTCCATCCCCCATAAGTGTGGTCCTTCCTTAAATGGATATGACCTCACTTAAAATTTTACACTTTTACCCTTTAAAAGTAACTTACACTACAACAAAAGTGGGTCCCATTCTCCACTCACTACATATCTATCTAACATCCTTCTTAAAATCCGTGCCCCTCCCTCCGGACCACACTTATCAGGGACGGGGGAAGTATTAACTTTGTTTAGATTTTTATCGAGTAATTTAGCATAAACCAACGAGACGGTTCAAATAACATAGAAAGAAGGATTTTTACTAATTTTAATTAATTTTACTTGGAGTGTTCATATTTTTATCGAGTATTACTCAACGGATTTGAGAAGCGTATGTACAGTAAAGTCACTATTTTAACCAAGATTAGGACGAACATGTAGAAAAATTCCAAACAAATTTAGATTTAGAAAATACATAATGAATGAGTATTGGTGGGCGTCGTATACCACCAAATAATTCCTGCAATTCGCTCAGAATTAAATTAGTATAACAATAAGCAGGGTCGAACCACAGAGAACGGGAATTCACCTATTTTTCCTATAAATCTAATTTTGGTGTAGCCACCACGCCTTAAATTGAGATAAATTAATTAAATACTAAGAAGACAAAGAAATTAACTAAAATAGCAAACGACAATAGAATCAAAAGAAAAGCAATCCGGCTTCGAATAAATCCACACTAGTCTAGACTCTGATCATCGATGCAAAGATTAATTAATTCCCAAGAACCAACCAGTTATAGGGTACCGTGAACGCAGCGGACATACCCCAATTCCTACGTGCTTTATCGATAGTTAGCTGTAGACGCCAGACCTAACTATTTCCCTTATTAAAACACAACCTAGCTGGAGACGCTAGACCTAGATTTAATGTTCTAATAGCTTTTAGATTTGAAGGAACCCAATTTAGACGAATTACTCAAGAACGCAAGTAATAACCCGTCTACCAATTTATTCCTACTACGAACATGGTAGCTTTATCACTAATTAGCCTTATTCCAATAATTACGGATTGAGGGAACTAATTGACTGTAATCCAATTTAATCTAAGTTGATCAGGCTTAAACAAAATCGGAATTAACTTTAAACACAAGGAATAAATCGAAACCCTAGGAAATTATTTATAAGAACAATTAGATCTCACAGATTATTAAACTAGTGCTTCAATATTCTCGCCGAATTAAAGAATTAGCTACGCATAATATTAAAACTAAACATAATCATATAATAAAGAGAAAGCATAAACTAATCTATTAAATTAAAAGAAGTAAAGAAAGTCACCGAAATTAATCTCAATTGCAATCCAAAGTATCGAACTCTAGAACTAAGAATAACAAATAAAAATAAACTAAACTATCAAAAATCTTCTCCGTGTTCTTCTATGCTGCTGGAAAATAAATCTCAACTATGAAAAGTACTCCTGCTCCCCAAAAGTTGGCGGCCGGACAAAAATTAAATAAGGTAAAAGTCTATCCCTAATTAATCTCCTAATCCTAGACTAAATAGATAACAACTGATCCACAAAAAATAAGGGCTTGGGCTTAATTAGGACACTTTTAATTAGCCCAATAAAATACTAACTATATGTCCAATAAAAATTAACATCCAAAATTAATTACAGCCCATCTCTTCCTTGCATTTTTAATCCACAGCAAAATCATGCAAAATATACTTCTTTTCCGATTTATCTCGTCCAAATCCTTGCACTCATAATTTCTCCAAAATCCTGCACAAGACACACTAAAACGTGCATTATACTCGCATAAAATGATAGAAAATCCCAACTTCTGAACAACCAAAAACATACACATCAAATCTCCTCACACTTGAATCATACTTGCCCTCAAGTATGAAGAGAAGATAAAACTAAATCATCAAGCATGGTTGTTCATAAGCATCAAACCCCCCAAGACTCAAAACAACGACTCAATAAAAAAGAAAAGAAGAATGGAAGGTATGAAATGAGACACGAACAACTAACTAGACACACAAAACAGCCAAGTAAATACCAACATGTCCGACTGCAAACTACTTCTGCAAGCAAGAATCAAGCAACAAACAAGAGGTTCTCAACCATCAAATGAACGAAATGTAATCTTAAGTATGCCTTATTATCATCAACTTAGTCAAAATCGGGCAACAATCAAATATAGCTCACAGATTTCACTCATTCACTCCCTACACTACTCCAGGACAGCCACTCATAAACAAATTTCACTCGATCGCGATATAAAGCAGTCAACATGTAACTCAAGAAGGACTTTTCTCATTTGGCGTAATGAGGCTAGGGACCATTCAAAATTTGGAAGGATCTAACAGGATTCCTAGGCTTCAGAAAATAAGAACAAGTATCATGCATATCCAAACCGAATCATCATCCATGCAAATTAGGCATCATAAGGAAAACAAACTAACTCATCTCAACAAACTAACCATCAAACTGTATGCTCAACTCAACTTTAGGTGCATATTTTCATTTTTTTCTGTTTCTTTTTTCTTTTTTTTCTTCTTTTTTCAGCACCTCTTTTTTTCTTCAAATTTCGAACAAATATACAATTCATCACTTCAGAATACATTCCAATGATAAGCAACACAACACATGAGTTACAGCTCCTCTCCGTTTGGACAAACAGAACCAAATATCAACTTTTTCATAACAGAAACTTCAGCATAAGGTTCTGTCTGGGCAGACTGAATGTACAAAAATTGCCTTCTCACTAAAATCACACATGGATGAATTCCCGAATTTGAAAATGCACAATAGGGCCAAGAGAAAGTAAAAAACAGACCTTGGTTAAATATTTAGTAGCTCAAGTCAAAGAAATGGTCAAGGCTTCAAAATGGCTCACTAGGGGTTAATGTAAAGGTTAGGCAATGAAACTCAGGCCAAAAGTGGTTCACCCTAATGCCTTCTATCATGCATTACAAAATGGCACACTCGATATTGCAACCTTGTGAATTAAATTCTCTCAGAAAGAACAAAGTAGAGAGTGCTCTACTATAATAGGCTCAAATCTCATTTAGTGTGGGTTTAAAAATTCAATTATTGCCCTTTTTCGTCATCCCAAGTATCATTCAATAATTCTTTAAAAATTAATTACATTCCACCATTTTACAGCATATTGAATCACAAGTTCATCACACAACTCAAACAAGCAGAATGCGTTTACAAAGTCAAACAAATCTGGTAATACTTGGCTTTACTTGACACAAAAACTTGACTCAAGAAAAAAAAAATATAACAAACGAACTAACGTAAACACACAGACAACCTCCTCACACTTAAGCTTTGCTTGCCCTCAAGCAAACAAAGAAAAAGCATAAAAAGGAGAACAAACACATAAACGCAAACACAAAACTAAAAGAAAGATAAAATAAAATAAAAACAAAAGGAAAAAAAACAAAATAAAAAAAAATAAAGAAAGGAAAAGAAATCACCCAAGCCTTCTTCTTGGAAATTTAGGTGGCTTAAGCTCCAACTTGGGTAGCTTCACATCTAATGGTACTGATCTGTCGCAGGGATCCTGTTTGGGCAAACTGGACCTATTTCCAGAATCTTGAGCATCAAAATCAGTTGCCCCTTTCATCGAAGTTAGATCTAGCTTTTCCTGCATTAATTCAGTCTCAAGGTATTCTTGGACAGGATGGTCAATCACATCAATGGCGTATGCATTCTTAACATCGAGAGGATTACTCATGGTATCATCAATATTGAAAATGAATTTCTCTCCATGATAATCCAAGCAGATAGTACCATTAAAGACATCAATGACCGACTTAGCAGTCCTTAAGAAAGGACGACCTAACAGAACACTAGTGGAATCATTCGACTGCATATTACTCATTTTCACCACATAGAAATCAGCAGGATAAACAAAGTTATGAACTTTCACAAGGACATTCTCCAACAGACCCTCAGGATAAACACATGATCCATTAGCCAACTTCATCACAACTTTAGTATCTACCAACTCCACACCAGTTAAGCTATTATAAATAGATAATGGCATGACGTTAACAGATGCTCCTAAATCACACATAGCATGCTTAAGCTTTGTACCTCCAATATAGCAAGGCAAAGAGAACATACCTGGGTCCTTGCATTTGGGTGGCAATTTCTTTTGTATCACAGCTGATACGTTCCCACTCATCAAAATCTTTCCAGAATCCTTTGATTTTCCAGCAATGAAATCCTTTATGAATTTGCTCAATGGAGGAAGCTTGATCGCTTGTAGAAATGGAAGGTTAATTTCTAACTTTCCAAATATTGACATAAAATCCATAGGATCTACCTCCGGCTTCTTCTTCGCTAATATTCAAGGAAAAGGTGCTGGAATCACAATGTTAGGATCATATAAGCTCAAAGGTTTATGTACCTCAATTGGCTCCTCAAATTCGGTTTCCTTTTCAGCTTCCTTTCCCTTTAGCACAACTGTCGGATCAGTGTTCTGTTTGGACAAACAGAACGTATTTTCAGCTTCATCTTCTGCTGGAACATCAGAATCGTCCCGTTTGGCCAAATTGCTTCTCTCTTCAGATCCGTTTATCGGAATCTTATCCGTCTTTTCGATTGGTGGCTCACCCAACTCCTTGCCACTTCTCAACGTGATAAAGTTCACATGTTCTCGAGGATTCACTTGAACTTGTGATGGTAACCGACCTTGATTCCCCTTGAGTTCATTCATGGAAGTCGAGAGTTGAGAAATTTGACGAGCTAATCCGTCCATACACACTTTTTGCTCAGCTTGAGTTTGTTGAAGTTGCTGCATATTGTTTTGCAAAAATTGCTGCGAGCCAATCAAATCAGCCATCATCTCTTCAAGGGACTTTTCTTTCTTTTCTTGCGAATGAGATGGTGGTTGCTGAAATCCTCTTTGATGAGGTGGTCGGTAGTTCTGTTGATGCTGCACTTGTTGAGGTTGTTGCTGCAATTGATTGCTCTGATCGCTCCAACGAAAATTAGGATGGTCTCTCAAACCTGGATTATAAGTGTTCGAGAAAGGATCTCTCTTTGGTAGTGGATGATCATACCAACTTTCAAATGAATTTGCTTGAGCAATGTGATTCTCTTCGTTCAATTTGCACTGCACCGTTAAGTGGCCCAAATTACCACACATACCACATGGTTTCTCCGTCGGTGCAGCGCTTGCAACTTTCTCAACCATAGTATTCAACATTCTTTCCATCCTTCTCATTCTCTCATCGAACTTCTCTTCAAAATTGGAGGAACTTTCTTGTGCAGCTCTCTTAAGCAAACAAGGGCTAGGCTCCTCGTATTCTCTTGTTGCTTCTACAAAGTATTGAATCAACTTCTTAGCTTCGCTCACTCTGCAATGTGAAAATTCTCCTCCACTTGATGAGTTGACAAGATTCTTTGTGTCAACGGTCATTCCTTGATAGAAATACTGCAACAATTCACCCTCAGAATATCTATGGTTCGGGCAACTATCCACCAATCTCTTAAATCTCGTCCAGTAAGTGCACAACGATTCATCATATTCTTGCTTCACTCCGCTAATCTCCTTCTTCAATGCATTAGTCTTAGTCGGAGGAAAGAAGTGCTCCAAAAATAGTTTCTTCATTTCAGCCCATGTAGATATGGAGTTTGGCGGGAGGCTTGTGAACCAGGCGTTCGCCTCTGCCGTTTGAGTGAAAGGAAACGCAGCTAACTTGAATTGTTCCTCAGTAACTCCAGCTGGTCGTTTCTGCACCTTGCATATTTTGACGAACTCACTCAAAAAGTTGTATGGATCCTCTCCTTTTTTACCATAGAACTTAGGTAAAACATTCAGCAACCCCAACTTGATCTCAATCGACGCCTCCAAGTCTGGTATATATATCGGTGTTGGAGGATCATCTTCTAGATGGCTCGAAAGTTCATTCAATCTCAGATCTTCATCTGCCATTTCGCCTTCAGTAATCGCGACGGAAGTCGACTCAACTTCTTCCTCGGTTTCTGTTTCTTCTTCAGAAATACCTTCCGTTTGGGAAAACGGAACACTTTCAGCTTCTGGAACACTACTGTCAGACTCGTAAACAGCTTCCGTCTAGGCAGACGGATCACCTTGCGGTTCCAACAGATTCTGCTGCTTCTTAAGCTTGGTCTCTTTCTTCAACCTTTTCGCGAGCTTCTCAATTTCAGGATGATATATAAGATCTGGTTTAGAGGCCCTGCTCATAAACAACAGAAAAGTAACCAAAGATCAATAGGAAAAATAAATTAAATAACACCGTTCCCCGGCAACGGCGCCAATTTGGTGGGCGTCGTATACCACCAAATAATTCCTGCAATTCGCTCAGAATTAAATTAGTATAACAATAAGCAGGGTCGAACCACAGAGAACGGGAATTCACCTATTTTTCCTATAAATCTAATTTTGGTGTAGCCACCACGCCTTAAATTGAGATAAATTAATTAAATACTAAGAAGACAAAGAAATTAACTAAAATAGCAAACGACAATTGAATCAAAAGAAAAGCAATCCGGCTTCGAATAAATTTACACTAGTCTAGACTCTGATCATCGATGCAAAGATTAATTAATTCCCAAGAACCAACCAGTTATAGGGTACCGTGAACGCAGTGGACATACCCCAATTCCTACGTACTTTATCGATAGTTAGCTGTAGACGCCAGACCTAACTATTTCCCTTATTAAAACACAACCTAGCTGGAGACGCCAGACCTAGATTTAATGTTCTAATAGCTTTTAGATTTGAAGGAACCCAATTTAGACGAATTACTCAAGAACGCAAGTAATAACCCGTCTACCAATTTATTCCTACTACGAACATGGTAGCTTTATCACTAATTAGCCTTATTCCAATAATTACGGATTGGGGGAACTAATTGACTGTAATCCAATTTAATCTAAGTTGATCAGGCTTAAACAAAATCGGAATTAACTTTAAACACAAGGAATAAATCGAAACCCTAGGAAATTAATTATAAGAACAATTAGATCTCACAGATTATTAAACTAGTGCTTCAATATTCTCGCCGAATTAAAGAATTAGCTACGCATAATATTAAAACTAAACATAATCATATAATAAAGAGAAAGCATAAACTAATCTATTAAATTAAAAGAAGTAAAGAAAGTCACCGAAATTAATCTCAATTGCAATCCAAAGTATCGAACTCTAGAACTAAGAATAACAAATAAAAATAAACTAAACTATCAAAAATCTTCTCCGTGTTCTTCTATGCTGCTGGAAAATAAATCTCAACTATGAAAAGTACTCCTGCTCCCCAAAAGTTGGCGGCCGGACAAAAATTAAATAAGGTAAAAGTCTATCCCTAATTAATCTCCTAATTCTAGACTAAATAGATAACAACTGCTCCACCAAAAATAAGGGCTTGGGCTTAATTAGGACACTTTTAATTAGCCCAATAAAATACTAACTATATGTCCAATAAAAATTAACAACCAAAATTAATTACAGCCCATCTCTTCCTTGCATTTTTAATCCACAGCAAAATCATGCAAAATATACTTCTTTTCCGATTTATCTCATCCAAATCCTTGCACTCATATTTTCTCCAAAATCCTGCACAAGACACACTAAAACGTGCATTATACTCGCATAAAATGATAGAAAATCCCAACTTCTGAACAACCAAAAACATACACATCAGTATACCCGATCCATTGTCATTCCTAATAATAAATTTAGATACGTGAGATAAAATTAATTTTCTAAGTTTGATTAATAATTAACGCGAACAATATCACAACTTTTAAGTAAGATATAAAATTATTTTTAAAATGTATACACGTAAATTAAAACATAAAGTTATTTCCCGTCGAGTCTCGACGGACTACTTACTAGTCAATATTTAATAGAAAATAAAAATATTATTGATTGATGTCATTCATAAAATATACAAAAGTTAAGAAATTGGATTGGATTGATTGAATTATAGGCTATGTATGTGGAAGGGAGTGAAATGAATTGTTTTTTTTTTTATTAAATGGTTGGGTCATGTTGAATCATTGATAAACATAGTCTAATTGTACATCAATCCTTCTTCGTCGCCGCCGTTCCTCATCACTGCCGGCTGCCTCTGTCCGTTCGTCGTCGCCGGCTGCCCTCATCTGTTTTCACAGCTTCTCATCCATCCCAAATCCTAATTCCCTTCCCAAATTAACTAATCTCTTAGTTGAGGACATGATTGTTGGCTGAGAGTGTTTGGATTAGAAATTCTTGTTGAAATCTAGGTCATTGTTTTTAATAATCCACTTCGTTTTCTTAAGAATCAAATTACAATATCAATGGAAAAACTGGTTAAAATGGCATCATTATTTATTTTTTTTGGTAAAATAGAATTTTTATTATACCAAATGGGACAAAAGAAAGTACAAACTCAGAACCATTACATCTCAAAACCACAAACGGATGAAACTAGTTAATTATGTAAAAAACTAGCTAATATCTTATCTTTCCTACAGACTGTAGCTGCATGAATTTGACACTGTCTATTAACAGCTTCCTCTGTATTCTCCTTGCCTTGAAACTTCCTCAGATTCCTTTCTTTCCACACAAAATAACCAGCAATGGAAATTAGAGTTATGTACATAGCTTGCTTACCAGAGTTGGATTTGCACTGAGTTAGAAGATAGTTCATCTCCTGATTCCAACCTTGGACTCTGTCTGACAGCCTGCTCCAGTTGGTTAAAGCTTTCCATATCTTGGCTGAGTATTCACACTCAAAAAACAGATGATTGATGTTCTCATCTTTCTGTTTGCACAGAACACACAGAGGATCACAACTAATACCAATTTTTTGTAAGTTGTCACATGTAACAAGCTTACCAAGAAGGGTTAGCCAAACAATAAATGTGCATTTAGGGGGAGCTCTATTGTTGCAGATCATTTTCAACCAAGGCACCCTTTGCACCTCTCCTCTCAATGCATTATAGAGTCTTCTGATAGAAAATGTATGATCTTGCAGCACTCTCATTCCATCAACAAGATTTCTCAAATATTCTCTTGCTTCAATGATTTTCCTCACTACCCATGAGGCCTGTTTAGGGATGCTCATGCTAGTGATGTTTTGCCCCTTAATGTAGTACTCATGTATCCATTTTATCCAAATTGTATCTTGTTTTTTAGCCAAGCTCCAAAGAAGCTTACAAATTGCTGCCTTGTTCCACAACTGAATTTGGGTAATATTCCAGCCACCTGCAATTTTGGGTTGGCAAAGATATTCCCATGCAACCAACGTTCTTTTTGTGACTCCAGATGATCCTGATCATAGAAATGATCTGCAAGCTGTCTGTAGAAGTTTAATCACCTTCTGAGGGAGCACAAACACTTGGCACCAATATGTTTGAATGCCAAACAGCACAGATTTTATAAGTTGAATCCTGACTGCATAAGAGAGAAGTTTGGAAGTCCAACAGTCAATTTTAGCTAAGATTTTCTTAATTAGGGGCTGACATTGTACCACATTCAGTTTCTTGGATGAGAGCGGCACTCCAAGATATTTGAAAGGTAACTCCCCTCTCACCATGCTAAATTCTGATAGAATATCTTCCTGAATTCCAGCACTGACCCCTCCAAAATACACACAACTTTTTGATGGATTAGCTTGTAATCCTGAGGCACTTGAGAACTTTTGGAAAGCCAGCATTAGCTTCCTAACTGAGACAACATCACCTCGAGTAAACATGAGTAAATCATCAGCAAAACAAACATGGATTAAGCCAAACTTCCTACATCTTGGATGGAAGTTAAAATCTCCATCTGTGTAAAGCTCCATCAAGCATCTATTCAAATATTCCATGCATAGAACAAAAAGATAAGGGGATATGGGATCTCCTTGTCTCAGCCCTTTCTTAGCCTGAAAAGGAGTTGTCAGTTCTCCATTAACATTCACAGTGTAAGAAACTGTGGAGATGCAAGCCATAATGAGCTGAACAAATTTAAATGGAAAACCAAGCTCCAACATGAGATGTTTAATGAAAGGCCATTCCACAGAGTCGTATGCTTTCTGGATATCTATCTTAACCATACATCTGGGTGAGATAGCCTTCCTGGTGTACCCTTTGATCAACTTGTGACTAACAATAATGTTGTCAAATATCAATCGACCTTTGACAAAAGTAGATTGAGTATTGCTTATAATGCCATCAAGAACAGCTTGCATCCTGTTGGTAAGCACTTTGGATATCAACTTGTACAATACACTGCAACAGGCAATAGGTCTATAGTCTCTTGTGGTGCTTGGATTTCCAACTTTTGGCAGAAGAGTGACAAGAGTGTTGTTGATTGTTTTTGGGAGAAATCCAGTCTCAAAAAACTCCTTCACAGCAGCAATAATATCAGCACCAATGACATCCCAGGAATGTTTGTAGAAATAAACATTGAAGCCATCTATTCCTGGAGATTTGTTAGAATCCATTCTAAAAATTGCAGTTTTGATCTCTATCTCAGAAATAGGAGCACAAAGAGCTGTTTGTTGTGTGAGTGAAAGCACAGGGCCTCGGTGGATGATGTTCTTATCAACCATTGGAAGTGTTGAGGCTGCACTTCCCATTAAACTCAGGTAGAAAGATCTTACTTCTTCTTTTATCTGGTTTTGATCAGTACATCTAGTCCCATCTGTTTTTATCAGCAGCTTTATGGCTTGATTACTTCTTCTAGCCTTGGCATAGGAATGGAAGAATTTTGTATTGGAATCACCCAATTTAATCCAATCAATCCTAGCTTTCTGTTGCCAAATTCTTTCCTGTATGCTGCTCCATTTTTCAAGATCATCCAGGGCTTGCTTTTCTTCTGCAATATAAGTTTCATTCCTGAAGTCCATAGCAAGTTTGGATTGAATGTCTTTGAGAATCAACCTGGCTTTTTGACTTTCTCAGCAGTATGTTTGAAGTGTGTCAAATTCAGTAGCTTAAGAGGTGGTTTGAGCTGTTTCAGTTTATACCAAATATCCAGCAGCTTGTTTCCATGATAACGAGCTTCCCAACCTTCCTTCAGAATGGTTTTAAAGTCTTGATGTTCAGTGAGGATGTTCAGAAATCTGAATGGAGTGTTCCTGGTAGAAGGCTCAGTCTCCATTCTCAAAAATAGAGGGCAATGATCAGAGATATTCCTTTCTAGAATCTCAACTACCACTTCTGTATTATCTCTATGCCAAGCAAGATTTGCAACACACCTGTCTATGAGAGAATAAATTCTCCGGTCTCCATCTTGTTGATTACACCAGGTGAAAGAGTTTCCAACCATACGGACATTAGAGAGCTCATTAGATTGCAAACACTCTGAGAAATCTCTTGTATTGTTTTCAGTAACTGGATTACCTTGGCATCTCTCATCAGGACTTAAGATAGTATTAAAATCTCCACCTATGAGCATTGGTCCCGTTGAGGTTTGACACACTTTACTTATAAAATTCCATAGATCCTTCCTCAGCTCAATGGTATTATAAGCATACACAGCTACCAGAGTGAACGTTCTTCCAGTCTGAATTTCAGACAATTCACAATGTATGCCTTGTGCATGAGTATCAATAACTTCGATCTCAATTTTCCTAGGATTCCATCCAAGCCACACTCTTCCATTTTCTGCTTTATCATAATTATTGCAGAAATCCCAGTTACTATTTATTCTTCCAGCAATTTTCTTGGACTTGGGAAGTTTAACTCTAGTTTCAAACAGACAAGCAATATCCACTTTATTTCTTTGCAGAAAGGTTTTAAGTTCTTTCTGCTTAAAGGGTTTATTACAACCCCTGATGTTCCAAAAAAGAAGATTCATATTGTCACCAAGGGGAAAAGGTCCCCGCCCTCTTCAGTTGCTGCAATTTCTTTTCCTGTAAATAAGTTATAAGTGTTGCCAGTTACTACCTCATGGTTTCCTGCAGTTCTTGGAGTTTTAGTGCTAACTTTCTTTGGAACTGTCCATTCTTCCTTTTCCTTATCTTTGTTTTTATCCAAATCAGCCATTGCTTTCTCATTCTGCACCTCAGGGATGATCTGTTGAACAAGTTTAGGTTTCCACTGTTTCTTTATCTGATCTGGTTGAGGTTGCTTTATTTGGTTTCCTTTCCTATCACAATCATGCCCTGCTTGTTTGCATTTCTTGCAAAAAGGTGGGATCCAATCATATTGCACTTTCTGCTCAACTTGCTTGCCATTCATCCCTTCAATCATAACCATATGCTTGATTGGTTGTGTGACATCTATTTCCACCAACAACCTAGCATAGGTAATTCTACTCTGGTTTGTTATGCATTCATCAGCTAGTAAAGGCTTTCCCAACACACTCCCTATTCTGCTAAGAGAATCAACACCCCAGCAATTTAGCGGAAGATTGGGAAGTTGTACCCATAACGGTATAACCTTCAAGATCTCCTTCTCAAAGCTAAATGTTGGATCCCAAGCTTTCACAATAACTGCTCTACTACCTATTGTGTGAGGGCCAGTCAGTAAAACAGCATCTCTATCATCCTCACTGCCAATTCTAACCATAAAATACCCTTCTCCATGATAAAAAAATCTCTGGTTCTGTCTCTTTGCACTGTCTTATGAGAAAAGTTCGCACAAAACTTATCGTGGGAGAGTCACCGATCACATACAAAATAATAGCATGCTTCCACTTTGAGGCTTCAATTTCTAGTGCAGAATTATCAAGACAAGCAGTTGGAGTCCCATTTTTCAAAGTTGGAGCTATAAAGTTTAGTGGCATACCTTTTGTAGCACGTTTTTGTTCTGGTGATTGGTCCATATCCAATCGTCTTTTTATCTCCCTAGCACTGGCCATCTGCGAAGACTCCGGGATGTCCTTTCCTTTAGAAACCACTGTTACATAGGATGTGTCTTTGTTCATACTCAAAATCTCCATGGCTGGCGATATTTCCTTCTTCGATTCGCTAGATCTAACGTCTACGCTAACCGGAGTAGCTCGCGACGTCATTCCGGCAACAAGAATCTTCTTCGGTCGTCCTCTCTTGCCCATCGACGGCAGACAGCGCACGTTAATCAGATCACGCTAACATGCGCCGAGAGAGAAACTGGAAGCATCCTAAATTTGGTTTAACTCAGGTAATAGCTCATAGACCCCTAAAGGGCATCATTATTATCATTATTATTATTCCATCAAATAAAACTGCAATAATTATACACATAAATTGGTAAAAATAAATCAAGTACAAATTCATTCAACATTCTATCGCCTTGGCTCATTTCATTAAGGTCAGGCTAAAAGAATCGAGACATGAACATGAAGTACGTCCATGTTTCTGAAATAGTCAGATTCCAATATTTCGAACTACATAATAGAAACCCAAAATCTTCCCGTGAAAAAAAAAAAAATAATACTATGACCTATGTCTCTACGAGTGACAAGATTAAAAGAAATTCTGATGAGCAATTTTTTACGACATCCGAACAAAGAATCAGATCTTTGTGCACTCAAGGATCTTAATTCCTGATGAAGTACCCCACCAATATTCCAAGAAATAGGCCAAATAAAAGCACGAAAAATGATCCAAATCGCCCTTGTCCAGTTTGTTTCCGCATGAATTCCTGCCAGCAAAAGGAACCAAGCATGTAAACGTAGAAAAGCAAAGCAAGCGCATATATGAAAAGTTCACTGCGTGTAATATGTGAAGTAGGCTAGGCTGAATTCAGCGGATAAAACAATAACAAAGCTACAGAATCGTGCATAAACAGAGCAGCCCTAAAGATGATACGTCTGTTGTAGAGCTAGAAAACCATTATTCTTTTCTTTTACTACAATGATAGAGGAAGGATATATAGTCTGATTTCTCAACTGATCTAGTCAGAATGTTTAAGTATCAAATACTGCTATTGAAAGATCAAGTAAGCGGATCCAGAGTCTCGAAACAAACAAAAACACAAATATATTAACAAAGAATTTCTGGAAACCAGAGCATATATTACATTTTACATGGTTACCTCAAACCTAACAGAGAATATCAACCTCCCATATAAATTACAGCATGCATACTTTTGGTATAGACTCTTCACTCTCAACAAAGGACTAGGACATACGTAAGCAAAATGAAATAGGCTCTTTATAAAGTTTCTTATCTTTAAATTGACTCTAAGTGATTCTGTGAAACTTGTAAAATATGTCATACTGAATTATCCTTGCAGATGATCAACAACTCCAGCATTAATCAGAGTTATGTCTTGTGCTAAGGTCAAATGAGATCTGTATTTTTTTTTTTTTTTTATCTCTTTCCAACTAAGAGTTTGCAGAAACTACAAAAGCCTCTGCTGTGGCCATGCCTGAATACAAAGACATACTGGTTTTTCTAATTACAGTAATCACCCTTTGGCAAATCAAATCACCCTGTCTTTCAGTTTAGAATACCGTCTTGCACTTCATTAAGATTTAGAGATATCGCTTTATGTTTGTCCAAAATAACCGGACTTCCTCAATGTATGTCAATTTAAAATACCCTCGCCTCAGATGAGGTTTCTGTTTTTTACAGTGAAAATACACTAAATAGTGAAACACATGGTTATCAGTAAATAGTAGTCCATGAGATTGCTATTAGAACATAGACTCGTAAGATGAGAATAGACAGGAATACCAATTACAAAGCACATAGAAACCAAAGCGTACCAATTCGCCAAGGAGCTTTTCATTTTGCATAATAACAAGAGCTTTGTCTTCTTTCAACTTTGAGACGACAAACCCTCCCTGAAGATTAAAATTACATATCAAACAGAATTCGAGAAGAGAAAATTAGACACATTTGGATAAGAAATTATAAATAATTTAAAATTCAAAAGAAAGCAGCTACACAAATCATGAAACAAAAGACTAAGGAATCGGTCAGACCAAAAGGCAGAAAGGCCCCGATAGACAAAGCAAGTAAAACATAACGCTCTTTACACAGGCCCAAGTTCCAAATAAAAGCAAACTAGTGTCCTCGATTATAGCATTTGAATATTTGGCACTTAAACATATAAATAAACTTTAGACACCTCGAAACCTAGGCAAGCAAAAGAAAACATGATGTGAGCAGCTCTCCCATTAGTATGTATTTGCATATTACTTACTTAGAAAAACATAGAGAACAAGGCATTAATATGTTTCAAAGCTTACTCCAAATAGTCTGATCAAGTTTTCATGAAATGTATGAAGATGCATATTTTCAATAATTAAATTTCTCCCAAAAGATTTTCAACTAGTAACATAGTGCAAGGCGATTAACTGGTGAGTCTAAACTGATTGTATATATTTTGAACAATACCCTTGTTCTAGGAGAGTAACATAAAAGAATAGAGAGGGGAACTCAATTATGCAGCAACATACATTTTTCATGATCAATCTATACTTTTAGAAGCATTTCTTAACCTGAAGATGCATTTGCACCTAAAAGAAAATGCATATACCGCAAAATTTATGATTTTGGACCATTAATTAGACGGTTCTTTCTAATATGACTGGCAGGGAAAGGGTCATCACCTCAGAATCTGATGCATTTCTCATTGTTTGCTTTAACGGTCCGGCTACCTGCAATTTGTTAATATCAGATTAATAACTTTGATTGTTCTTGAGGTAAGAAAAGCAAATGAAATAGATTAATGATTGACTGCACTCACATCATCATTTGAAGATGTTCCAGGTGAACTCCCTTCTTCATCTTCTTCAGGAACTGGGGAAGGAGGGTTAGCAGGAATAAAAATAACCCTTAATCTGAACTCATCGACAAACTTCGCAGTATCTCTGTTGAACTACAAAAAAGATTGAAAGAAGTGCTGCAAACATAAGCTTCAAATTTCTTTTTAACTGCTATCACGATATAGCAAACTTTACTCACAATTTCTTGGTTTAAATCCTTATTTGTCGTGCCATTCGGAACAATAACGCTCTGAATCAGAAACTTATCCCTACATTGCATATCAGGAGGAGCCTCTTTCTGTGCTTGCATAGTAACTACAAACAAAATCCCAAACAAGAACATAATTAAACTAGAATATACCAGAATCTTTAGATTGATCATAGTGTTTTTCACCTGTGATATCGCAAACAGAATAGGGCAAAACAACGCCAGCATTCGGTCGAACACAGTACCTTTTTGGATTGGTTGTCTTAACCTATTCCATTAAGATGAAATCAAAATTAAGAAACTGCACAATTTCAATCATACACCTCATCAAACAAACAGACATTACTAACTAAATTATGATAATTAATTACCTTAAATGCAACAAACTGATCTGTCTTATTAGCCAACTGCATAGCACATGAACTCTGCTTCCTCACTTCAACTGAATCAAACCCCACATCAACCATCACATATCAAAATAAACTAATCACGTTTATATAATTTATTAAAAAGGACAAAAGTATCTTTTCCCTGATTCACGTCAAATAGGAAAAGGTTAAACAGTCAAATAAAAAATTCTCAATTTGATTAAAACCTAAAAAATAAAATTAGTAAAATGAACCCCAAAAAGAGCATCTTAAAACAGCACCCAAAAGAACATATAAAGTAAACAGGATTCCTCCTTTTCTCTTTATCTATATTCCTCATTGGAAATCGAACAAAAAGGTAAAAATTTCCGAAATTCGCTTACATGGGAATTTTAGCTCTGAAGGCTGAATACGAAGAAGCTCCCCCATTGTCATCTTTCCGAATTTTTATCTTCAAGCCCGAGATTTTACGCGAGAATAATCCGAAATTTCCAAGAATAATGAAATCGGAGAAGGGAAGAAATTTAAAATTCTAAAAAAAAAAGAAAAAATTTGCTTAACCCTTGGAGATCAAGAACGAGGGGAACAGCGTTTTTGTTTTGGTTTTTTCTCCCACTTAATTGTGTTTGGTTTCAATCGAAAGTTCAACGTTGAATTTTCATACAAATTGTTGAACCTAATTTCTTAAGTTTTATGTGAATGTTATTTTTGGTATAGTAGACAAAAATATATTGACGAATTTCTATCCAAATTAATATTTTATTCCATTTAAATTTGAATCTTTTATTCGGATGACCAATGTTAGACAATTTGACATGATATTTTTAGTTTTAACTTTTATGAATGCTAGTAATTTTTTGTATAGAATCTACTCTTATCATATAAATTTATATCATTTTCAAAAAAATAAATGATTTTGTATGAAATGTAACAATTTGGATGGAGAGAATGAGTTCAGTTATCCTTTATATATTACGAATTCATGTCCACTATTAATAGATTACAAGTTATAGATAATTGTGTTATTATATGTATGTATTTTACATTTCTTTGTACACATATACCTGATATTTGTTATTTCTTGTTCTTGCAAATACATAAACTAAGATATATTGCTAATTTTTTGTTTGAAATCCTCAAAGTCTACCTGTAAAATGAATGTAGAATGTTGAAAACATTTTACATAATACTAATGTTTTATTATGTACTACTTCCTCCGTCCCACTAGACTTGTCTGATTTTTTTTTGCACGGATATTAAGGAAAAATGAATTAGGAATAGAAAGTGTGTTAGTGGAGTTTTTAATTAAATAATTAATATGGTACAAAAAGTCAAATAAAATGGGTAGAGAGAGTGAATAGTAGGTGGGTAGGATTTTATGTTGAAAGGTGTAAAGTGGGTGTGATTAACAAACTAATTGAGCCTAATTATTTCCAAAAAAGGAAACAGAACAAGAATAACGGGACATCCCAAAAAGAAATACAAGACAAAAGTAACGGGATAGATGGAGTACATTACAATGATTTACACAATGTAAGATGGTGTTAATGTGAGATATGTCAAATATCAGAACTCCTCCGACGATTAGAATTTATTTTATTTAAATTAAAAACCATTATAGATTAATTGTTGTCTAATCAAGTAATCCAACTTATTTTATTTCCTGCGAGTCCGCCCCAAACTTCAGCACAACTTCGAATATTTAAGGATTATTACACTGCACACAGGCGTGACCATTACACCATTAAATAATGTGGAAAATACTATACCGTACGCATGTGAGATTGAACTCAAGACCTCTCATTAAATAGAGACTTGTAATACCTCATCTAGTCACTTGAAGCTATGGCTCGTTGGCAACATTATGACTTGCTACCTTAGCCTACCTTCAAACTTTTTTATTTAGTTCGCATACCCAATTCTGTAATAAATGTAAATACATAATTTCGGAATATATATTGATATCTTATTTCAACTTTTGAGAAAGAATTAAATGCAGACAATACATTCATTGTCCATTGACCAACTACTCTTTTTAAAGTAGTAATTTAATATCAATAATTTAAGAAACCATCATACTTACTCTTTCCCGTTTTGAGTTTTCCATTTCTACATTATCAATTATATACAATTATTCAAGTGTGTGTCAAACGTGAGTATACATTTTTTTTGTTTGTTCTCCCGCAAGTATTGGGAACTTGGTAAGAGTCGTGTTGGTCCCAAGACGGATATCTTGGTGTAGAGGGGGTGAATACACCAATGTTTAAAAACTTTTACAATTTAAAATTCTTTTGAGTGAGCTGGCTGTGTTCGATACAGCTGGGAGACAGCTTGATCGACACAGCTGGCTGTGTGCGGAATGTGGTGGATTTTGGAAAGTCCGTCTGTTACTTCAAATTATATTGCAAAGCTCTGTTTCTCTTTTCAGTTAGTCAGTTTTATGCAGCTTGAAATGTATGCGTGAGAGGAGTTAGCAGAATGCATAAAACAAAACAGTAAAGAACAAAGCAATTTTAACGTGGGTCGGAGTAACACCTCCTACGTCCACGATCAGATTCACTGGTAATTCAATACCACTTGGTTTCTAAGTACCAAGCAACTTCACAACTCTAACCTGAGTTGTGTTCCAACAGTTTACGGGCACTGTCAAGCCTACACCTTTCAGTTTACGGGTACTGAAAAAACCTGACTTACAGTTTCCGGGTACTGTAAAACCTGACCACTCGAATTACACGCTTCGAGCAGGCGTACCTTGACCTAACTTTTCTGGGTTTGGGTTTGGGTTTGGGTTTGGGTTTTCCAACTATGAACGAGTTCATACAATGAAGAACAAGGAGTATGATGAACTCGTTCAAACTAGGCTTTAGATATTTCTATTCTAATCTATTTTGCCTATGACTGAATATGTGAACAACTAAGAACACAGCTGACTGGCTGGGTGTTCTTGAAAGATTTGGCTTTGAAGATCGTTGTTCATTTTTCTGTTTGCTCTTTTATTTCTTCAGTCGTCTCGCCAGCCTCACCAGTCTCTTTTCTTCAATGGTGAGGAGATATATATAGGTGGAGATTCAAACTAGCCGTTGGAAGAGAGCCGTTTGAATCTTACCTACTCTCATTGATTTCTGGCCTTTAACCTACGAAGTAGGTCTGCATCTGCAGAAGCTATTTCTTCTCTGATTTGACTGCGTCAGATAAGATCTTCTGACATCGGGATCTTGTCTTGGAGAAGGTCTTCGTCTTTGAGCTGCTAAGCGTCTCTGTTGTGTCTTCAGCGTCTTGGACTCTGCTGCGTCTTGACTCTGAGCTATGTCTTAGACCTGTGATGTATCATTAACCTGAGTTGTGTCTTCAACCTGAGCTGTCTTAGACCTGAGATGTGTCATTGACACTAAGATGGGTCTTTTACACTGAGCTGGGTCTTTGACACTGAGCTGGGTTTCCGTCACTGAGCTGGGTCTTGATACTGCTGGGTCTTTGACTCTGCTTGGTCTGCTCTGCTGAGTTCCTCAGCTGTGACCGCTTTAGCTGTGTCTTCTGCTATGTCTTCTGCTGTCTTCAGCGACTCTACCTGTAAACTTAGAAACTCTATAAGCTCAAACATGTGAGCTGAAAAACGCTTAGGCTTGTGCAATCATCTACTCGGTTGGGGTCAGCTGGGTTTTGGAATCAAATCAAAACTCTATTAATTTTCCCAACAATTTTCCCCTTTTTGATGATGCCAAAACCTAACTGAGAAAAATAATTTACTTCCCCCTTAACAGAAAACGGGGTTTCAAAAAGAAATAAACATTCATAGCAGATAATCATTTTCAGAGTCTGGACAAAGAGAGATTGTCTTCAGGTTGATTTTGATAAAACGAACTTTTCATTAATACGAAATTTTACAGCTTTAAAATTACAAAAGTTCAAAAGAAAAGATTCCCAGTTGGATGGGTCTTCAGCTGTGCTACTTCCTCTGTTCGTCCATTTGATGGTCAGTCTTGAGACCATATCTGTTGAAGATGAATTCTTCCAAGTTCTTCCATTCATCTTGATTTTTAGACTTGGAGATTCCTCTTTCTCCAGCCCAGTGATGAACTTCTTTGATAATCTGGGCCTTGTCGGGAAGGTTCGTTCCAGCTAGAGTGGGAGACTTCAATTGCTTGACGTTTGGAGCTTTTAGCTGGATGTCGTTTCTCTTGGCCGCTAGGGCTAATGATCTTGCCATCATTGGATCTTCTTCATGAAGTTCGAGCAAGTATTCTTTGAACGCAGTTTCATGATCCATACCTTTGTATTGATTCAGGTAGTAGAATTCTTTGATGAATTCTGTTTTGCATTGTTCCCAGTTTTCATTGATTGCATCTGGGTTCCTCTTGTTAGATCTTGGAAAGCTTGAAGCTGCTTGTTTCTTCCTAGCTTGCCTGTAGCTTAGTCTTTTCTTCTTCAACTTTTTCTCAGCAGGCTTGAGCGATTCGGCTTTCTTCTTGATAATTTTGTCCAGCTCCTGTATTTCTCTTCTTTGCTCGTTGTGAAAGTTACACAGCCAGTGATAGTCCTTGTATTCTTCTGGCTTATGTCCACAAGCTTTGGCAAGAGCGACCATTTTCTCTCTCCATGTCTCTTTGACTGCTTTGGCTGCTGCAGTTGGTTCATCCTCATCCAGCTCTTTGGCAAAGTCATCGATTTCCGACTGATTTGGCTGCATCGGTTCCCCCTGAGCTGCAACTTTCCTCTCCATTATTTTTCCAGCTTCATTCTTTTCTTCTCCCTTTTTGGCATTATCAATAAGTGAGGTAGAGAGGTTAGCGACTGTTGCGTTGAGCTTGGCGAGAGTAGCTTCAACATCAGCAATCTTGGCTGAGTTGTCAGCTGTGGCGATGTTCAGTTGAGCATTGTTGCTGCTTCCAGCTCTGAACTGAGCATCCAGATCTTTATATAGGTTGAAAAGTTGGCGGATGTCAGAGCTGTCGGAGAGAGTAGACTTCTTGATGCCTTCCAGCTGGCTTGAAATATTTGCTATGTCGTCGACCAGTGGAGCTTGAAGTCTTGTTACTATCTCAGGAACTCTCTTCTCTAGATGAATTGACTGATCAATGCTTTGAGAGACAAGAGATTACTTGAGATCTAGACTTGTACTTTCTTGTAAATTTTGAACAAATTTATGAACTTCATCAATTGCCCGCTATTGTTCTCGAACTTGACAGTCTAGAGCTGTGAATCACAAGATGACATCGACTTGAGACTTCAGTCTGTCCTGAAAAAGAATTTCTTCAACCTCTTTAGAGATTGTTTCTTTCATAGTGGTTGAAAGCTCGACAGCTGAGTCCGTTTGGGTTCCAGATTCAACATGACTGGGTTTGTCTGCCTCGAACTCGACCAGTGCGTGAGTGTCATCGGCAATTGGACTTGGTGGGGCTACTGGCTCTGGTTCAGCTGTTGCATCAGCTGTTTCTTCAATGATCATTACCTCAGCTGTGTTTTCTGGTACAGCTTCCTTGGTAATATCAGCTGAGACTTCTTTGGAGTTGTCAGCTCCAGAAGGTGTTTCCCATCCCGCTACTGTTAGAAGCTTGTTGGCTGACTCCCAGACGTCTACTGGGTACGGCTTGGGGTACTGCTGAGATACTTCGATGATACCTCTAATGAGATCATCTTGATGCAAGTATGCATCTTCCAGACTTCCAAAGCCAAAAGTGTGCTGGAGGCATGCTTCATCCGTCTTCAACTTCTCGTAGGAGAAGGTCTCTATCAGCTGCTCATTCTGGTACCAAGTTGCCATCTTGGTGGCCAGATAGAATTTGAGATCTTCAACTTTGACGAGGGCGATAGGCAGGTGCGCCAAGATTGGATACTGAGTTAGAACACTCTTGATCCCTGCAATGCGCAAGTTCTCGTACATGGCTTCCATGAAGGCTGAGCCAGAGGAGTTGAATGATAGAGAGGCAGTGGAATCACTCTCCTCTGATTCTGTAGAGATTTGAGGAATTGGATCAATTGGGTTCACAGTAGGCTGTGAAGAAGCATCAGCCAACTACGTGGGAGATTGAACTTTGGGTGATGGCTGTTTTGGGGGTAAGCTGGGATTGGTGGAAGAGGGTTCAGCTTGGGTGTCAGCTGGCTGTGAAGGAGCTTCAGCCAGTTGAATATCTGTCTGCTCTCTTACAGGAGATAGCTCTTTGGTTGGAGAGTTGGGTGGAGGAGAATGTTGTTTCGGCGGAGAGCTGTGAGGCGGTGAGGGCTGGGGTGAGCTGGGAAGAGGTGTCTGAATCCTTGGATTATCCAGCTCGTCCTCTGAGCTGGATGACGATCCATCATTCAATCCCATATCAGCCAGGATGTTTGATCCGAATTGATTGAAGGGCCGATGCGGCGTGGGGAGAGAATCACCATTGCTTGACTAAGCTTGCTTGGTGAGAATGTTGGAGTAGCCTCTGAAGATTCCTGAGTCTGTGGAACGACAGTTGTTTTCTTCTTTTCGGTGGGCCTCCAATTTGGTTTAAATCATTTGTCTTCCTTTTTCTCTGTTTCTTCTCAGCTGGAACGTCTGCCTCTGTTTCTTCCAGCTGCTTCTTGCCTTTGCTCACAGCAGGCTGTTTCCTCAGGAGATCATTGATTTGACTAATTCTCTGGAAGAGAATCTTCTTTTCTGGAAACGGTTCTGAATCAGCCCACTTTACTATGTGCCCTTTCACAGCTTGTTCTATCAAGAACGAAATCTTAGAGCATAGATACAGAGGCTCTGAGGTTGAATATGTCGTCCTGGTGGAGTCGAACTTGATGTTCTCTGACTCCTTGACCAGTCGGTTGAGTAAGAAATCAAACCAGTTGACATTTGTGCCTTTGATCATGGCAATCATTGGTTGAGCTTTGGAATACTGATCTCTCCTTGAGATCCAGCTATCCCAAGAATACACTTCTGTGTAATATCCAGCAGCAGCCTGTACTTTGGCTTAAGTAGGAGCTTTGACATGCTCGCTCTGTACGGATCTGGAGAGATAAGCATCTCTTGACTGAGGAATTCATCTACTTCCTCACGGCTGTAGTCGTCTGGAATGAATTCTCCTTTACTGGGCAGATCGAATACTTTTCACAGCATTCTGTTGAGCTTGATGTTGACGGTTGCCGAATCAAATTTTCCGTCAGCGCCCTTGACGATCATATCGAATGAAGATGAGTAGAAGCCGTCTTCATCAATGATGTTTAGGTAGAAGATGGCAACATCTTTCTTCAGCATAAGTTCGGGCATGGAGGTTGCCCACAGCAATAGACCGGAGTCTACAACGAGATCCACCATCTCTTTGAGTTCTGAGATATGAAGGTTGGAGGTGGACAGAACACTCTCAAATGATAACTTTGTCATTAAAGCTTCAAACTGGTTCATCCATGCGGTTGATTTCTTGGGTGCAATTTCTGCAATCTGTTGATTTTGATCGTGCGAAGAACTTGCAGAAAATAGATAGGGGTTTTGAAGATTTGAATTTCGCTGAGATAATGATGGAAGAATTCTGCGTATATTTTCCATATATATCAACTGCACATAATGGATCAATGGTTGAGATTGAAACAGCTGATATTCTGATCAACGACTGGGAGAGATTCACTCATCACGTTTTGCTGACGTGCTTACGGCGAGTGTATTACAACCGCGCGTGAGGCAGTTCAAACGTTTGGCGTTCTGCCTCGATACTACCGTGCTACAGTACTCTGCAATTTATAATTAATACGATGGGAAAGGAAACTTATCAAGCAATTTAACTAAGGAATATATTTCCGCTTAAAATAAGAATTCAAAATAATTGGACTTAAATAGCATATTCCTTAGTAATACATGAGACGCAAACCGGTCAGCTTGGACAAAGTATCCAGCTGATACCACGTCAGTCTTCTCCTTTGCTTGATTGAAAGTTCTCCTCAGCTGAGTATCTGGTGATTGACTTGATTTTCCATCAGCTGAGTTCCCTTGAGCTCTGCGACTGACGTCTTGATTAGCCTTCATCTGGGCAATCCTTCTGAATCTGAGCTTTGAGATCCAGCTGGGTTTGTTTCCCCTCAGCTGGATGATTTTTCTTCATCCGGATTGAGCAGTCCAAGTAATTCACACATCATTTTGATTTAGATTTCAGCATGTGGTGCTTCTGTGTGAATTTTCCCAACGGTGTCCTTCAGATGTTGAGAAATCTCTTGGGTGCTTTTCATGTCGTCAGCTGGGTTAGAGAATCAGCTTGATTGCTTCGCTGGATCAAGTTTCTCTTCAGCTGAGTCTGTCTTTGTGAATGCATCCTGCTGGGTATTCTTCTTGATTTTGCTGATTCTTTCCAGCTATGCAGAGTTTCCCATTGAATTGATAAATTCATTTAGAAATCCTTGGGGGTTTCTGCTGAGTAAGTCCAGTCGTGTCTGATTCATTTTTGATGAAACACGGTGATCCAGCTGAGTATTTCCTGCTGGATACTCTTCTTGATAATTCTGCTGGACTGGGATGAGATCAATTATTGATACCAATTGATGGTGAATCTGCTGAACTGAGTTCCCCCTAAGTTTGATTCATCTTCTTGATAATTCGGCGATTTACGCTTGATCCAGCTTTGTTTGATATCCAGAGGATCACATTTGATAGTTCAGCTGGATTTCTCTCTTGATTCTTCACTTGAATATTCTGCTGGATTGACTTTGCACTCGGCTGATATTACAGCTGTGTCGATTTCCAGCTTGGTGGAGTTCCCCTTGAATTGCTTCCTACTTGAGCCAGTGATTTTCTCAATAATTACGTTCATCTGTCAACTTGATATCTGATCTTGAGAAGACAGTCAGTTGTTTCATGATCAGCTAAGTTCACTGCTGCTTTGTGGGGTAGAATCTTCGATTTCCTGTTCTTTGCAATGCATTCCTGTGCATTGAACTCACCAGGAAAACCGTAATCACAACAATTGGCTGGGACCAGTACGCTTGACATATTCTTTGAAGAGCTTTGAGGTGAGTCATGAGCTTTGATCACCAGCTGTCTTTCTTTCACAGCATGCTTGATGACTCCTCAAAAACGCATGTCCCTCCTTGACCTGTTATCACTCCTTCGGCACCCAGTTGTGATTGGGTCCGGCTTTGTTGTTGAGGGTTCCAATGATAACCCAGATTTGTCCTTATCTTTTGTGAGTGATACTTCTGGTTAGTCCTTGAAAGGGTCTTTTCTTCTTTGGACCTTGTTGACTCCATTTTGATGAGGTCCATTTCATAGCTGGAGTCTGTCAGCTTGATATCTAGCTTGATATCTCGTCTGCTAGAATCTTGATGTGAAGCTCGGTTGATTTTCAGCTTTATAACCAGCTGAGATCCTTCTCAGCTGTCTTTTTAGTTGACCTTGATGTCTGTGCTGGATGACATTCTGTCTTTGATTTTGATTCCAGTTAGCTGGATTTATCTGTTGCATTTGAGCTCTGTGATCAGCTGGGAGTTGCTGCTTTTCTTGGGCTTGGAGTTGCCGCTTTTCTTGGGCTTGGAGTTGCCGAGCAGTTTTCTTCTTTGATAGAACTGAGCTTGGAGAGCAGACTTGATTATGTACGACCTCTTTGGTACATCCTTGGCTTGGTTCCAGCTGTGTTTGCATTGGCTGGAGCCATTCTTTGATCTGATTCACCTTTGGCCATCTTCAGCTTCTTGATCAGTCATTCTTCTGCTTGTCTTTATGATGATGATGGGTCCGTCAGTGATAACATCCGACATCATGTCGTGACGCGCGCTCAGAAAGCTTTTGTGTCGGAACTTCCAGATCTGATAATCATCGACAGAGAATGTTGGCAGTTTCCTACACAAGGAAGATTCCATGACAGTATGCAATATAATGATTTTTAAAAAGATTTTGAAACTTTGAATGATCTGTTCAGGTGACCACTATCAGCAAAGAAGCTGACTTGACACAGATACAGTGATCTTTTGAACCACTGCTCTGATACTATTTATTGGTCCCAAGATGGATACCTTGGTGTAGAGGGGGGTGAATACACCAAGGTTTAAAAACTTTTCCAATTTAAAACTCTTTTGAGTGAGCTGGTTGTGTTCGATCCAGCTGGGAGACAGCTTGATCGACACAGCTGGCTGTGTGCGGAATGTGCGGAATGTGGTGGATTTTAGAAAGTCCGTCTGTTACTTCAAATTATATTGCAAAGCTCTGTTTCTCTTTTCAGTTAGTCAGTTTATGCAGCTTGAAATGTATGCGTGAGAGGAGTTAGCAGAATGCATAAAACAAAACAGTAAAGAACAAAGCAATTTTAACGTGGTTCGGAGTAACACCTCCTACGTCCACGACCAGATTCACTGGTAATTCACTACCACTTGGTTTCCAAGTACCAAGCAACTTCACAACTCTAACCTGAGTTGTGTTCCAACAGTTTACGGGCACTGTCAAGCCTACACCTTTCGCCACGGCGAAAACCCGACTTACGGTTTCGGCATCGTAAAACCTGACCACTCGAATTACACGCTTCGAACAGGCGTACCTTGACCTAACCTTTCTGGGTTTGGGTTTGGGTATGGGTTTTCCAACTATGAACGAGTTCTTACAATAAAGAACAAGGAGTATGGTGAATTCGTTCAAACTAGTCTTTAGATATTTCTATTATAATCTATTCTGCCTATGACTGAATATGTGAACAACTAAGAACACAGCTGACTGGCTGGGTGTTCTTGAAAGATTTGGCTTTGAAGATCGTTGTTCATTTTTCTGTTTGCTCTTTTATTTCTTCAGTCGTCTCGCCAGCCTCACCAGTCTCTTTTCTTCAATGGTGAGAAGATATATATAGGTGGAGATTCAAACTAGCCGTTGGAAGAGAGGCGTTTGAATCTTACCTACTCTCATTGACTTCTGGCCTTTAACCTATGAAGTAGGTCTGCATCTGCAGAAGCTATTTCTTCGCTTATTTGACTGCGTCAGATAAGATTTTTTTACATCGGGATCTTGTCTTGGAGAAGGTCTTCGTCTTTGAGCTGCTAAGCGTCTCTGCTGTGTCTTCAGCGTCTTGGACTCTGTTGCATCTTGACTCTGAGCTATGTCTTAGACCTGTGTTGTATCATTAACCTGAGCTGTGTCTTTAACCTGAGCTGTGTAATTAACCTGAGTTGTCTTAGACCTGAGCTGTGTCATTGACACTAAGCTGGGTCTTTTACACTGAGCTGGGTCTTTGACACTGAGCTGGGTTTCCGTCACTGAGCTGGGTCTTGATATTGCTGGATCTTTGACTCTGCTTGGTCTGTCTGCTGAATTCCTCAGTTGTGTCCGCTTAGCTGTGTCTTCTGCTATGTCTTCTGCTGTCTTCAGCGACTCTACCTGTAAACTTAGAAACTCTATAAGCTCAAACAGGTGAGCTGAAAAACGCTTAGGCTTGTGCAATCATCTACTCGGTTGGGGTCAGCTGGGTTTTGGAATCAAATCAAAACTCTATTAATTTTCCCAACAAGTCGTATCAAATATACTCCCTCCGGTCCTCAATTGTGTATCACAATATATGCACGAGTCTTAACAAATGTTTGGTAGATAGTTTATTGAGTGGAGAAAGCGACCCACCACTTTGAATTATTGTTAGCTAGGTATAAAATATAAGAAAGTGATTGGGGTCATGGCAAAAAATGGACACGATACATTTTTTAAGGATGAAAGAAAATGGCCTTAATGGTACAGTTTTTAGGGATGGATGGAACAGTATTTTGCGGTATGCATGCTGTCTTTATAAATTTGATTTTGTAAACCTAAACATTATTTGAATTTTTGAGTGTGACGTGTTGATTTATAAATTTATGTAAAGTCCTAATTACTTATTCATGATAAATTTGGAAACATCATCAAATAGCTGATTTTAAAAGAATGCCAAAAAAATTATACTATATAAAATAAAGCTTAACAAACATGACCTTAGTCTAAAGTTTGAAACTCAAATTGAGATTTTCATGGATTTCAACATATGATATACGACATGACATGAATGGACGATGAAATTTTCAGCCTACAAACCCTAATCACAAAAAATTATCTGAACCATACCTCATAAAAGTTTTAAAAGTGCTTTCTTTAAACTTTTTTTTCTTTAATTGTAATTCTACTACGTTGAAGTTTAATTTATTTATTTATTCAGAATGAAGGAAATCCGCATTTTCAGGTATGGTGTTGTTAAACTAGATTGAGAAAATCTTGAACGTATCTTTTATTGATGTAAATATTAATTTTCAATCTGCACATTATAACTGTTACTAAAAGCTTATATAGCTTAGTACAAACTAGCCCAACCTAACTTCTACTTGAAAATGATTGCGAACCTATGTAATTAAATGTGTACAAGTATATAATTTGTGATGAAGGGGCCGTGCCCGCACGGTGAGCGCCGCTCCCTAATAAATTTCTTTTTATTTTTAACTTATAATTAATTAAATTAATTTATTTTAAATTAAATATAATTAAAATTTAATATTTAATTATTTTTATTTAAGCGTTAATTAATTTTAAATGAGATTTAAACTCTAATTGTATTTTTTAGATGAAATCATAATACAAATAAATCTATATAAAATTAATTACAATACTAACCGATGATATTCAAATTAATCGCAATATAATCATAATACAAACCAAATTAGTATATAAGCTATAAGCATACCTATATAAAATGGAAAGACAAACTATACTTCAGTGGAATTTGAACCGCTTATATCGTGTTTAATGAGACACTTATGATGTTTCAGCTTAACCCTTTGTAATTAATAAACTTTAATTGAAATTGAAAATTCTAATTACCCTTCATCTCCCTCTTAACATTTGCTCTCGCACATGAGTTTTAGTGTATGTTGAATATAATCCAAATGTATTGTTATTAAATAATAAATTTTTAATTCTCATTTTTTTTCCTTACTCTTATTAAAAACTTAACAATTTTCCACCCAAAAAAAACTTAACAATTCCATATATGTATTATAATAGGGTAGTGAAAGAATGAGTATTTTTTTACAACCAAAATTACTATACTAGAGTAATATTAATATATTATTTGTATTAATATAATACTCTACCAATAACTAATATGGAGTAATATTATTATATTTGTATGATTTGAAATCAATTTATGATTTGAAAGAAATATTGGCTATTAATCTAGAATTAGAAAGATAAAAAATACTAGTCTAAGAATTGAAACCGCCAATCTAAGACATAAAAATATATATATTTATTGATTCATTTTTATTTTTTATATATTTTTAATAAATTATTTATTGGATTGAATATATAATTCAAGTTGAAATTTTCATTGAAAATGAATATAAAAATAATTTTAAACCAAAATCAAAATGCATTATTTTTAGTTTTAGATTGATAGTTTGAATCCTCTCACGTGTTGAATTGACAATATTTGTCTTCCGGATTCGGAAATCGATAAAACTCCTTGATGCATTATCATTTCTCTAACTTTATATGTTAATAACTATATTATCATATTTCCATATAATATATAAATATATAAATATATATATATATATAACATTATTATACCACCTCATAGATGGTATAATAACAACAACAAGTATAACTCATACGGGCCCGAATTTTATAAAGAGCCGCATATTTTGTACCAAACAAGATATTAGGGTGTATAATATATATTATACACCCTAATTACCCATGACAAACATAAGTATGTGACCCTATATAAAATTCGGTTCCGTATGAGTTATACCTATTGTTGTTATTATGTTATACTCCCTCCCATTTTTAATATAAGTCTTTTTAGACTTGTGTACACAAATTAAGAAAATTTTATTTTGTCAAATTTATCCTTAATAAATGATGAATTGAAATTAGTGAATAGTGAAAAATGTGAATTTGAGGTGAATTAATTAGGGGCAATTATGGATTTAGGAGCTTAAAAAAAGCTAGAAAGACATATATTTTACAAAAGTTATAAAAGTCTAAAAAGACTTATATTAAAAATGGGAGGGAGTACCATCTATGAGGTGATATAAATAATACTGCAACTAAATATAAGAATAAATTATTATAATTTCATCTCATTACCATAATTAATATGTTTTACAGAGAATTTAATACATCATACCAAACACAATATTAATTCTTTATATGTTGATTTAGTAATTCCATGGTGGATTTTCTCGCTTGATCAAGGGTAAATCGTGACAAAACAATTCATTACATAAATCCAATCAAGTAAATTTGATTTTTTTTTATAATTTTTTTTGTTTAGCATTCAATTTGATAATGAAAGAGCTAAAATATTATTTATGAACCATTAATTCAAATAATTTTTGTAATAATTGAAGTTACTTTATGTGTATCAAATGAATTAGTTTTATTTGTAAGTACTCAATTAATTTATTTTATCTCGACAGTCACACGCAACAAGGAAAATAGAAAAGAAACGACTGAATATTTATTCATTAGGTTTTGCCATTCCGATGTATATCTAATCTAATAATTCCGTAATTATTTCCTCTATCAACTAAAAGTAGCAATATAGTAATTACTCCTATTACATGACCAAGATCGTATAGTCACCTTCTACAAATAAAGAACAAAACGACCAAAACTTGGGACCATCAACAATTCATTCAATACATTGCCGCACCTGAGATATCATTTGCAAGTTGGACTTATCAATCATAAAATAAAATATTTTAGAGAAAACTACACTCTATTACTTAAATTATTGATTTTTTTTTTCATAGTAACATTCTGATCTAAAGAAAATAATTGTTAAATATCGGAATTATCGAAATTTTCATATTTGTATTTTTAACTTCAATTTCCGAAAACAGAAAACACAAGTGTCACACCGGAAGCTGAATTAGAGTTCAAAACAGAAAATTTAAAAGGTGTGCTGACAGCACTTTCATTTGATGTTATAAATTTCTTTTTTTTTTTCAAAATCAAAAGAACTAGATCATCCAACTAATTCAAAATTATTTCATCTATCAAATTTATAATGGATATCATTTTTGTTTATCAAAATTATATCTCAATATACATTAGGTTCCGAAACAAAAAGGACAAAAATGGATACTTGACCCGATATTTAGTTGAATTAAGGTCATAGCACAGAGTCGTTCAGTTGACCGTTGGACCATCCAAAATATTACAATAATTCAGAGGATCATATTCGTCTCCATTTTAATATTAACATAAATTAATTAAAGAGTGAATTATAAAATAATCCTTTTAGGATTTTCACTTAAATAATGTATCTATAGTTGCTTCTATAACTTAATTTTTTATCTTAGGACGAAAAAATATAAAGCAATACAAACTCAACCATTAATCCGATCAAGACGAACCCCAATGATAATCCAACCCAACCATTAATCCAATCAAGACCAACCCCAATGATAAACCAATCCAACCATTCATCCAATCCTAATCTAAATATAAGTTAAATAAATAACAATCTATTAAGGTCGAGCATCAGTAATTATCATATAAAGAACCAATAGTTACATAAAACATGAGAAGCAAACAAAGAATGAGATGACGACCATAATTAGGTAGTATTAAAACTCGTCCATCATTCTTAACGAGCTCTAATCATTGAATTAACCAATCCTAGTATACACAATTCAAAATTAATGGATCCACTAATTCCACGGTAATTTCACTATTACCAAGCTAAAAGCGCAGCATTCAAGTAAATAGGATCCCTAAAAACTCACTGTCAGTAGTCGAAAGAAGAAAGCAGATAGTGTAACCATATATAACTCCACAGCAAGAGAAAAGAGCCCAACCATCTTCCCAAAATACCCCTAGTACCCAAATCATAAATTACTAATTATACCCTCCTCCCCCACCAATCAAACACCCATATATCAATGACGTGGAGACCGGTGAGGTGTACCCTTCCTCCGGTTCCTCCGATAACTCGGAGAATTTTCTGAACCCGGTCCGGTACCAAACGCGCCGACCGGCGAATTATTGCATTCTTTTTGGACGACCTCTGTCGTCTCTGTAGAACTGAGGTACGGGCCGCCGCTGCTAGAGCCGGATTCCGTCAGCATCGAACCGGCCGGTTCGAGTACCGACTCGGGCGTCATTTGGACGTCGTCTGATGCGTCGGGCAAAACGGGAAATCCGCAGCTCTGGAGATTGATCGGCAGTTTTACTTTACCCCGGCTTCTGAGAGCACGCTTGAGCTGATGAGAGAGGGAGAAAGAGAGAGATTTTGAGTAAATTTTGAGCCGTGATTCAATTAATAAGTTAAGAAAGAAATTAAGAAATATTAATGAATTAAAGAAAATTATACGGTAAGGTTTTATTTTGAATGAATGCATGCACCTTGCAGGAGAGGCAGCAGTAGAGAGAAGATTGTTGCACAGTTCTGTCGCAGCTGCGGCAGATTCTGCCGGAATCTCTGGTCGACTGTTTCGGAGGCCTCTGGTTCAAGAACACTACTTTTGCGTGATTGGTGATATATGTCTGCACAAATAATTAATACTAACAATTAAATGTGAAGAAGAGAAAATAATACTCCATATATATATATATCAAGAATTAATTAGACGACTTTCGAATTCATAATGTATGTACAGATCATATTTTTAATTTGAGATTCATATTTTTTGTTGAATGCTTTAATTTATATAATCTGTTGGTCTTACTTGAATTCGATCACAGTTGATGATACCGGCGTCGTCGATCCTTATAACATCTTGATACATGTACCTTCTGATCTGAGAGAAATTAATGGACGAAATTAAGAAATCAAAATCAAAATTAAGAAATGGAAATGAAATAATTAATAGTCGTACCTGTAAGAGGCGGTGAGAGGGATGATCGATGAGACAATGAGGGCAAATTGGTTTGCAGCAATCCAAACAAAATACGTTCATTTCGTTCTTCTTGGCGTCTACGTGAATTCTGCAGGGATGGAAGAACTTCTTCTCCGACAAGAGGGCCGACAGCCATCCCGGAACTTCTGATGCTTCCGACTACACAAATTTTAAATAAACTCATTAATTAATTAATACCGCAACAGTAGATAGTTTTAAGAGAGAGAGAGAGAGACCCCACCATGTCCATATCGTATAGCAGAGTAGTATTTTGGAGGGCGGATTCGAGTAGTTTTTAGAAATGAAATGAATGAATGAATAATGGAGTATAAAGACAGGGCGGGCAGGCAGAGGTGGAAGGGCCCTTGATCAGAATATCAGGGAAAAAGATCTGTACGTGTATGCTGTGTATAGTGTATTCATGGTTCTCTTCTTTTTCTCTTTCTTTTTTTGTATTTCTAGAGAGAGAGAGAGAGGTGACGATAGATAGGGTGCAAGAAAAGAGAACGGCGCCTGCAAAACAGATACTGGTGGGTTACTGTTACCAATGAAGCAAACAGGAGTGGACGAGTTGCCCTGCCCCTCATTTAAACTTTCTTCATTTTTCTACTCCCTTAATTTCCCTATTTTTGCTATTTCCCCATCATTTGATTTACTCCAATCCATCAACTTATTAATGTCTTGTTTCTTTTAAACACAGTTACCAAGTAGAAGGTTAAAAAAATAGAAAATGATTAGGTCTTACTAAAGAGTTAATTATTTTCTTTTTTGAAACAAGATATTAATTCATGCTACTGTTACCCTGTTAAATTTGGAATTCCTGCTTCAAATTTATAAGGTGATTGAAATATATAATCTATTTTCAAAGTTTAAAGCCTAATCGACATAAGTGGAAAAAAAAGTCAATCTTTGACTACATTCTCAAGAAAATCCTAGAATTTTAAAGAGATAATATACGGTTGTACGTTGGCGCTCTCTCTCTCTCTCTAGAGAGAGATGGGTTATAAGCTAAATGACAAGACAAAGATGGTGACTTTTCTCAGGTCTCGGTGAAAATTGGAATAGTAAAACAAAACAAAACAAATGGGAGAAAACTGAAAAGGGGCCGGGATGATTCATCAGAAAAGAAAAGAGACCACATATATTTTTCTAGTGACAAATTAATTTCGGTATCATCTTTTTCGGATAGTGCTGCAAGAATTTTTCGGACGATAAATTATGTTAATTTTGTTTAACTGAACCAGGATTTCTATTTTGCAGCCCAATTTTTGTGAATATAAATAATGTCCGTAACTTTATATAATGACAAAACTTGGAACTATATTAAATTTTTAAAGGCGCGCAGGAGATAATTAATTAATTACTCCGGGATCAAGGTTGAAATGTGATTAAATTAATATACGTATAATAAATATGCAGTGTTGATAAACAAGACCAACAGGAATTATTATGAAATGGGGCTTCGGATTTAGGGCTTTTATTTTTAATTTGGGGTATTTGTTTTGGTAACATGAAAAAAGTGGAGTTTTTTTGGAAATGACCGAAATGTGAACTCATACTAGAAATCTGAAAAGGTAGAAAATAGAGAGCCACTTTTTGTTATTTTCTTTATCAGCTTTCTGGAGACGCTTCCTGCAGTCTATACTAATCTCACATTGGGAAATTATATGTTCTACACAATTTTTTAAGGATAATTTGCACATAAATAGCCAAACTATTTCACTTTCTACCATTGCATTCCAATCTAAAAAAATATATATATCAATGAAAGACCAAAGTATCAACATTTTAATAATTACATTCCAGACTCAATTTCCGGCCACCGAAATCCTAATGGCTCGCCGGAGATTATGTGGAATTTGATGTTGCTTCTGTTGTTTGGATTTGATGTTGGGTTGCCGGAAATTGGAAAAACAAGAAGAAGAACAACAACAATGATGCAGTCTGTTTGGTCATTTTTTCATTATATATATATATATATATATATATATATATATATTATTCTTTTCTTTAGGAATTCTATTGTCATAATTTGATTTAGATATTTATTTTAATTGATTATTCTGTTATTTATTTTCCCAAATTTTAATTTTCAGTATTATGAATTTTCTGATTTTCTTGTTTTATTATTGTTTTTTAAAATTCTAATGTGGAATAGATTTTTTTGGCATCACAACGACGCCGCTTTTATGTCACTTGTGTTTCTAGTTGCTAGAAAATTAAGGCTACACTGTAATTGTGAAAAATTTGATGGTTTGATCATTTAATCGAGATATCGTTTAAATTTGAATGTAACTTTGAAAAATCGAATAGCCTGACTATTTATGTGTAAATTAGCTTTGTAATGAAGGTAATCACCATTATTCATACAATTCGAATTTCAGGTTTTTGATTTCAAAAATATTACTTATATCACTTTATAGGTAGGGTACTCATCCAAGAAAAATTAATTTATTTCTTTAACATTTAATTTTTTTTTTACTAGTGGATATATACACGAGTTTCTATTTCATTTTTTCTTTACTAGTGGATATATACACGAGTTTCTATATAGTGTATTTATCAATTAAGTCTTATCAAATTTAATCAATCAAATCAAACATTACCTTAATTTATTAGTAATAATTTTAAGTCTAATCGAGACTGAGGACTCAATTAAATGTGTAGTGAGAGGTATTTGATTCGATTTTCCACCAAAGTGTGGATTATATACTCATTTATTGCGGGTTTGGTTCGATTCCCACCAAAATATGAATTATTTTCTCATTTATCACGTGTATAAGAAGTCTTTGTGTTCCATTTCCATGTGAAATTCTATAGGGGAAATGCCACCAAAGTGTGGGTTATTTTTTCAATGGATATAAGAGGTCTATACTTCAATTCTTTCTAAAGTGTGAACTGTATTTACATTATGTGTATAAAGAGTCTATGGTTCTTTTTTCTACAAAAGTTTTGGTTCTCTTCCCAATTAGTATAAGAATTTTTTTGTTCGATTTCCCTAAAAGTGTGGATTGTAATCCCACTTATAAGGGTGTGTATATATATATTTATTACTATAATTTATACTAGTTTGATTATGATAAGGAATATTGTATTTAAAAAAAAAAGATACTTAAAAGAAAAATAAGATTCTGAATAACTTTGCAATTATTTATGTCGCTAGTGATAAATAAATACAGAAGCCCATTTAATGCAGCATTCAAACTTTTGATTATGATCTGCTCAGACTCTGGATGACAAAATAAATAAAATAAATGGAGGAATCTTGTGGCTTTGTAATTAAAAATTAAAAAGAAAAAAGAACAACATTAGAATTTTTTTATAAAATACTGTGTTTTTATCTGTTCTAATTGCACGTGAAAGACAATTATTAATATTGATTGGAAGGGCAGTTGGTTGGTTGTACAACGAGTTAAATGTAAGCCTTTTTGCAGAACTTAAAGAAAGGAAAATGATTGACTTTTTTCTAATGATTATTATTATTAGGGCAAAATGCATTTAAATTCTCCACTTTTTTATTAAATTTTGGTTTATTTTCCAATTTTTTTAAAATTTGTTCGAATTCCTCAACTTTTAATTTTTCTTATTATTCTCCCAAAAGCAATTTGGGGAAAAAATCGAAAATGACATGTCCAATTCAAAGTGATGTGGCGTTCAAAACGACACCGTTTTAACCAAAACGACGTCATTTTGATTTCAATAATTAACAAAAAAAAATTCAACTTACGCATCAGTGCATGACATCAAGATTATGGCGAAGCAAAAGTTTTTTCCAATAGGGCAGATCCCAGAATATGCTTTTTTTCTTCCACCCAACAGAAGGATTCTTCGATATTCTATCGTTTGTCCCATCGAAGTCTTCTGTTACCTTGACAAAACCCAATGTTTCTATTTCATTCAATACTTCTTCTCCTGATTTCGGTACGGGTGGATGGGTTTTACACACTTTATTCATCGTGAATGCAGTTTTGTTTCTTCTCCATGTGTGATCAAGAGGTAAGAACTTGCGATGGTTGTCAAACCATGACTGTTTTCCACTCTTCTTTAGAGTGAACGCTTCTGTATCCTCCATGCAATGTGGACAAGCTAATCTTCCAGCAGTACTCCACCCAGACAACATAGCATATGCTGGAAAATCACTGATTGTCCACAGCAAGACTGCTCGCATCTGAAAATTTTGCTTCAGAGACACATCGTAAGTGCATACACCCACTTCCCATAAGTTACTGAGCTCTTGTATTAGCGGCTGTAGAAAAATATCCAACTTCATCTTTGGATTGCGTGGACCAGGCACCAAGATGGTGAGGAACATGAATTGTGACTTCATGCACAACCAAGGAGGCAAGTTATAAGGTGTAACAATAACTGGCCAAGATGAATACTTCCGTCCTAATTGGTCAAACGGAGCAAATCCATCTGTCGAAAGACCCAATCTTACATTCCGAGTCTCTAAAGCAAACCCAGGAAATTCAGTATTCACGTGCTTCCATGCGGGAGAGTCCGCAGGATGACGCATAATCCCATCATCGGAAGAAGTAGCATGCCAACGCATGTGTTCTGCTGTTGCTTGAGATGCGTACAACCTCTGCAGTCGAGGGGTAAGTGGAAATTAATGCATTTGCATGGCTGGTACCCGTTTCTTTCTACGACTTCCAGCAGCCCGATGACTCTCCTTGTAGCGTGATGTGTTGCAAAACTTACAGCTATCCAATTGACTATCAGCACCCCAATAAAGCATGCAATTCATGGGACAACAGTCAATTTTCTCTACTGGCAAACCCATGCCACGCAACAGTTTCTTTGTGCTATAATAGTTATCGGGAACTAAGTTTTCTTTGGGAAGAAGCTCTTTGATAAATGTTGTGATCTGGTTATAGCACCTCTCAGAAATGTGGTTCTCTGCCTTCATGCTCATAAGACGAACCACACATGACAACTGTGAATGATGTTCGCTACCAGACCACACTTTCCTATCTGCAGCATTCAACAAGTCATAAATTTTTTGAGCTTTAGCATTCGGCGGCTCTTCTGTACTCGGCGGTGCCTCGGTGTTATAATGAGGACCAGCATGATCAATCACCATTGTATGGTACGTACGGGATGTCTGCTCTTCAGTATCCATATTCGTATTCATAATCGGCCTTTGTATAACTCTTTCTCCGTGAAACCTCCAAGTTTGGTAGTGCAAGATGAACCCGTTGTGCATAAGGTCTTGCCTAACTTCATCAGAATCTTTGTAACATAAATTATCACATTTTCTACACGGGCATCTAATCTTGTCTCCATCCCTGCACTCTGACTGTCTAGTTGCTACTTCAATGAAACCATCAAGTCCTTTAAGAAATTCGGGGGTAATGACCCTAGTACCATCAACCCGACGTCGATACATCCACCCACGATCATCACCCATTCTACAAATTCTAACAATAAAATCAAGTAATGTTATATACATCAAATGCATTAACTACTTGAATCGAACAAAATTTCGGCAGCATAACCCCACTATCCTAACTACCAAGTGCTCGACTCTACCAGCAGCTATAGTAACCATAATGGTTCTAAAACGTCTACATCTACCCCCAATGTGAATGTCCTGGTGAAAGATGTAATTAATTTCTATCCCCAAGGGAGTAGATCCTTAAGAAATTAATTACATCTTTCATCAATAAAGTTCTAAGTATATCCCAAAATATGTTCAACAAATAAATAAAACCACAATAAACAACAACAGTTCAATCAACAATTATTCCCACAATTATAATCAATTAACAACAATTAACTTCAATTTTTCAACATACATTTGCTTACAAAAGGATCAAATTTTCAGCCCCTCATTTGTACAAACCATATCAAATTTTCAACTCTAGAATTTGCACAATATTAACACAAAACCAACAAAGTACCAATAGTCATATTGTTATAGCAAAATTGTGAACCACCAAAAAATAGACACCATCATCTCACCCGTAAAACACAACTACCATAGGCAATCAACAGACAAACATAAAATTAAAATATATATATATATATATTGTATAAAACTAACTAAACTAACTAAACTAACTAAACTTAACTTTGATATCTTCTGTTACTTTAAGTTTTATGTAAAGATATTTTTTTCTTGCTGCCTCAAATTAATGCTGCCACAGACAACGACAAGAAATGGCGGCTCTAAATACTTCTTATGCTGGCTTTTAATATATATATATATATATATATATATATATATATATCTGTTCGATCATAATAATTGTGCTTCTTAAACAATGGATACCCGAACATTACATAAACGTGCAAAAAAACATAATTTTTACGTTAGTAGTTCATAACATCTTTACGTATAAAATTACAGATGTAATATCTGATACTAATATATAAGAAAAATTGTAGTTTGTCTCGAATTTTGGCTCTAGTTACAAAAATAGTCCGACCTTGAAAATATGCGAAAAATTATATAATCTTGCAAAAATTGATTAATAAATATTACAATTTGAATATTTTTCGACAAGTGTAGCATCGACTATTTTCTTGGACTATTTTATAGTAATACTACTTTATCAATTTCGAATATTTCCATTGTTTAACAATCGACTCAACACTTTCTAACCTATCTTGAAATCTTCTGAGATTTCTTTCTTGCCAAATGTGATAAATGGCCACTACCATTCGATACATTTACTACTTTCCAGTCCTTGAGTGGCATTGAGAATTCAAATATTCAAGCTCTTGCTGTCAGTCCTTGACTGTGCTTGTAAACTTACATTACATGCTAACTATTAAATTAAAATTCCCTCTTATATTTTCATTTTTATCTAATACTTATACTGAATTTGAAGAACATGAGAAAGAAAAGTGACTGAGTCATGGAAAATATATTGAATCTGTATATTAAGAATGAGAATGGGGGAGAGAGAGACGGAGAGAATACCTGGACAAGAGAGGCGAGAATGGTGGCGGCGACGACAGACTGCGACTGGACGGCGGTCAGGGACTGCGGTGGTGACGGCGGAGACTATGAAAGAGAAAGAGAGAAGTAAAAGATCTAGGACAGAGAGAGCGAAGCAGAATGGGAGAAAGAGAGAGAGAATACCTGCACAAGAGAGGCGAGGATGGTGGCGGCGACAGGCGACTGGACGGCGGTCAAGGACGACGGCAGCTATGAAAGAGAAAGAGAGAAGTAAGAGATCTAGGACAAAGAGAGCGAAGGAGAATGGGAGAGAGAGGGAGAGAATACCTGGACGGCGGTGGAATCCGGTGAGGGCGGCGGCGGAAGGATTGAGGATTTTTTACAGTAGGGCGGAGAAGAGTCAGGGACGACGGCAGCTATGAAAGAGAAAGAGAGAAGTAAGAGATCTAGGACAGAGAGAGCGAAGGAGAATAGGAGAGAGAGGGAGAGAATACCTGGACGGCGATGGAATCCGGCGAGGGCGGCGGCGGAAGGATTGAGGATTTTTTACAGTAGGGCGGAGAAGAGAAATGAGAAAATATCGCGCAGATGTTAGATCTAATACAAGTTTACCGAGGGAAAATTTCCTCGGTAATCCCTCGGTACAATACCGACGGAAGATTCCCTCGGTAAATAATATGTATTTTCCAAATAAATTTTTTAAATTGCGGGCAACAATTTTACTGACGGAGATTGCCCTCGGTATATTTACCGAGGGATACATTCCGTCGGTAATCGAAATAATTTTTTTAAAATTAGTTTAAAAAATTTTACCGACGGAAAATGCCCTCGGTATATTTACCGAGGGATAAATTCCGTCGGTATAGTAAATATTTATCTTTTTATTGATTTAAAAGTATTTACTGAGGGATTTTTCCCTCGGTAAAATTACCGAGGGATTGATCCCTCGGTATTCCCTCGGTAATTTTGGCGCAAATAAACCCGCGAAGCAGCCGTCGGTATTCTGTCGGCAATCCGTCGGTATTTTATTTTCAGCCGACCCATATTTTATCCGTCGGTAATCCGTCGGAAATTACCGAGGGATATAGTGTCCGTCGGTAATTCCCTCGGTAAATACAGTATTTTTTGTAGTGATACACCTACACATATAAATGTGACAATATGCAGCTAATAAGACAAGTTTGGACGTAGTAACGTGTACTAATTTTAGAACGCATATTTCAGGTAACAGTTGACTTTCTTGGGTTTTCGTCTTATTTATATTATAGTGTGTTATTAAGTTGGGTATAGCATTTATTTAATTAGATTTATTGCATGTGTATACATAGAATCGATTGCAGTTATTTTACATTGTGGGTTTCCTTTAACTATCACTGTTTATGTAGAGAATTAGGAGTCAAATATTTTGTATTAGGACATAAACGAAATGGGCGACTCATTTGGTTTATGTTGAATAAATCAATAGATCTAGTAGCTAATTTCATGGAGTGCAAGAAGCTACTCTCATTCTAGTTTGCGCTTGACATGCTATTAGAGTTGTCAAAGGACTGAGTCAATCCAAAATTTTTCGGGTCATTACTCTATCCAATCTAATATGAAAAATATTTTTATACGCAAAAAAAATTGGGATGGGCCATTCTTTCTGGTCAAGGATTATGTGGCCTATCCTCATTCCTCACTACAAAAAAATTACATTTTTACCAACTGAAATTACCGACGGATCTATTTCCGTCAGTAATTACCGACGGAAAAAAGCGGGTTGTCTCTGGATAACTTACCGACGGATACGCCGTCGTTAATATTGCCGACAGACTTAGCCGTCGGTAAATTTTAATTAATCTAATTAAAAATAATAAAAAAACTACCGACGGACTGTAATCCGTCGGTAATTACCGACGGATATATCCGTTGGTAATATTAATCAGACAAAAAAATAATATTTAATCAAACATATTAATTAACGACGGATTTATCCGTCGTTAATTACCGACGGATTACCGTCCGTCAGTAGTTTTTTTATAAAGAAAAAAAAATAATAAATCAAATATATTTAATTAACGACGGATTGTGTTCCGTCAGTAATTACCGACGGATTTAATCCATCGGCAAATCTGTAATATACTCAGCAGCGCGATTCTTCTTCCTCATTCACTCAGCCCTAATTTCTCCCCCCAAATCCCACCCGCCGCCGTCTTACCCGTCCCACTCTGCCTCGCCGCCGCCTCGCCTTTGCTCTCCCCTGCCGGTATGTATCTCTCTATCTCTCTCTCGATCTTTCTCTCTTTCTCTTTCTCACTTCCCCTCTCTCTCTCAGCCCAGTTGCTACCGCTGCCGCCTCCTTGCCACCGTCGCCCTGCCTCGGCTCTCTCCTCGCTGGTATGTCTCTCTCTCTCTCGATCCTTCTCTCTCTCTTTCTCACTTCATCTCTCTCTCAATAGTTGCTACCGCCGCCGCCTCCTCCTCACCGCCTTCGTTTGTTGTGCAGCTGTCTTGGTAAGTCTCTCTCTCTGTCTCTCTTTCTGTCTCTCTTTGTCAGTCTCTCTCTCTCTCACTTCATCTCCCTCTCTTATCAGTCTTTCTCTCTCACTTCCTCTCTCTCTTGTGCAGTCTGCCTCGTCGCCGCATTGCTGCCGTCTGCTAAAGTTGAAGCTGTTGCCTTCTATTCATAACTACAAATTAGCTTCAATCTCTCGTTGTGTTTATTGTCCTTATGCATTCACTAGATTTATAGGGTATAATGAATTTTAGGAAGAAAAAACATGATTCTTGTACTCTTTGTTATACATGATTGATGAATGTGATTAGAGGTGTGTAGAGATCCCATGTGTCAAGTAAAATTCTTACCGTTTCAGTTTTGCATCGGTTTCTGCTCAATACATGTTCGATCATTTGTTTGATTATTGTGGTTGTGTGATTCGTATGATTCATTTTGTTGCTTGATTTTCTGTGAATTTTGAAATTGATTTTTGGTTAGATTTTTTTCTTTTTCGTTTATATAGGTCTTGGTTTGATTTGTTTTATTTTTTCACTACTTATAGAGATCTAGGTTTTCCTCTCCGATTTAGTTATTGTTGACTCTTCCATGACTTGGAATAATCTGTAGATAGTAGATACATGAAGAACAATTTGAATATCCAGATCCAAAGTTAAAAGGGACGTCCTATACTTAATATTAGTGGATAATCTGCATATTGTTTAATGTTGTGTGCTCCAATTTTAAGCTTTCCAACTTTATAAATTCATTATGTCTGTACAGATTGATGAATGTGAAACTTGGGCAGAATAAGGGACTATGTTTGAATGTTCTGAACAATTAGATAGCAAAATGACTATGTCTTGAATATTTGTAAGAATATATATATATATAAAATTCATTAAAAGCCAATCCTTGATTTTTTTATTTTTTTGTTCAAGTTGGAGCATTTATCTAAACTAATTGATTAAATTTTTTTGCAGGGCCTTTAAAGTTATGTGAGAACAATTCTTTCCACGAAAGGTTGATTTGTGGTTGAAAAGGGGCAAAGAATGAGAAAGCTGAAGAGATGAAAAACGATATGACTTTGATTGTTGCATAGAACAAATCATTTGCTTCATTATGAATCTATTGTCATCATGTAAAATTTTTGAAGACAAATTTATGAATACATCATGTATTGAATTACCAAATTTATATATTCAGGTTTTGATTATATCTTTTGAGTTTTGTTTACAGTTTCTGATTTATATCTTCCTACGTGAAAATGAAATTTAAGAAAAAAAAAACATAAAAAATAAAAAAAATAAAAAATATATATTTAAAAATCCGTCGGTAATTCGTTGGTATTTACCAACGGAAAATTCCGTCGGTAATTACCAACGGAAAATCCGTTGGTAAATTTTGGCAACTATTTTTCGTACGAAATCAATGGCGACGGACAATCTGTCGGTATTCCGTCGGTAACCGTCACCGACGGACGGAAATCCGTCGGTAAAAATTTAGCGTCGAACGATTTTCCGACAAACATGATCCGTCGGTAAATCTGTCGGTAACTGTTTTACCGACGGATTTTATGGATTTACCAACGGAAATTTCAGTCGGTAAAACGCGTTTTTTTTTGTGCCTGATCCGAAATCGTGTCAGTTCTATCAGATCGGACTACTTTTGACGGCTATTTTGCTATCGATTAATTTACATGGGCGTTTTTTAAATTAAATCATGTAGTCCATATTAGTGTCATTTTGTGTTACGTTGCGTGTTTAGGAATTTAGCAATTTTCCAAATGTTATGGAAAGAAATATGTGGATAGGAAGATTTCACTTCTATTTGTAATGATAGGTTCCAAATTTTATACTCTCACTGTCCAGGAAAATCATTTCCTGAAGCGGGTGACACGAGTTTTAATAAAAGTTAGGAGAGTGGATTGTGAGTAGAGAATGAGTCCCATATTTAATGTGGTGTAGTATTGTGAGTGGAGAAACGAGAATAATTTGTAATGGAATAATGTACAAAAATAAAAAGAAACAATTTTGTGGACGGACTAAAAAAGAAAGTAAAGAATAATCTTAGCGGACGGGGGAATATTATTAGGGCTCGTTTGGTACAAAGTATGGGATAAAACCTGATATGTTTGACTGAGATGTCTTATAAAAATAAAGAATTAATATTCCGTTTGGTATGATGTATTAAATTCTCTGCAACACATAGTAATTATTGTAATTTATTGCTATAATTAGTTGCAGTATTATTTATACCACCTCATAGGTAGTATACAACAACAAAAATAAGTATTATTCATACGGGCCCGAACTTTATAAAGGGCCGTATACTTCATACCAAACAAGATATTAGGGTGTCATAGACATATTATACATCCTAATCACCCCTACCAAACGACCCCTTATTATCACTGTTGTGGCATCACCAATTCCAGTTATAGAAATAAATGAAACAGAGATAATTGCGGGTCCAACTTTCATGAAAATGGCTCATAACATCTTGGGCCGAATCACAGCTGGGCTTAATCCAACTGAAAATTTATTATCAGCCTTTATAATTGGGCCGTTAATTCTGGCAACTGAAAATTTATTCTTTTGTTTTATATTCTCCCTGTACTTAATTTTAAAAATACATTTACCTAATTTTGAGAGGTATTTGCTTGCATATTTTGGATATTTGAGAGCTCTGAAACTGAGGGAATTGGTTCAGGAAGATTTTTTTATTTTTTTTAAAGCTACTGGGATAAATACTTATATGAGCAAGACAACTTAGAGTATTTTCTTTCGCAGAAATATCAGAGATACCATTAGCTACAAATATCGAATCATATTTTTTTTTTTTGGAAATGAACATGAAATCATATTTATAAATGGACATGCGTCTTTCTGTTTCGTTTTTTCGGAGATATAAGAGATATTATTATTCTCGTAAAAAAAGAAAATATTTGAAGAATACCATTGAAAGGGCAAAAATGTAATTGAAGAAAAATAGTTTAAGAAAATGGAATGCAGCCTCTTTCCCGAGCCCAACAAACTCGGAGCAACTTCATCTTTATGGTCCAATATTTTCATTTGATTGTACTTAATTAAAACGATGGCCACCTAAGTAGATAATATTAAAATCACAAAGTACTATTAAATAATTAACAACTGAGATAGAGGCTATAAATTATTATAAATATTTTTTAGGGTTTTTTTATTTAATCTGGTCCCCAAATTTTCCACTATTGACAACTTTTACTTCACATCACCAACAAACTCCAACCAACTACTTTTTTTTCTCAAAGAATCAAAAGTCATCATGCATTCAGACTAGCCCCATATGCTTCGTCACATCTAGTAAATTAAAAATATTATGTTCCATATAAAAACTCCACCCTTACACTACAAAATATTATTTTTTAAAGTCAATTTCTATATACTCATTTTTTTAGTTATTGAAACGGTTTGCCACATGTTTAAGGGCTTATTGTAAAAAAATTTACAAATTATGAACCAATTTTTATTTTAGACAGGACTTATAAAATGTTTCAATAAATCTGCTTGATTTTGAAAGACAAAAAAAAAACGAAAATGAAATTTGCCTCATCATTTTTTTAACTGACGGAATATTTTTGGCATGTCAACTTTGCTACCGCTAAAAAAACAATTATAATTTTTTTTTTATAAATCGGGCCTAAAACTAAGATTAAGTGAAAGTTTGTGATTTTTTCTTTGTTAATTAACTCATTCCTTTTGCATCTAAACATAGTACAAAGTAGGTGTGAAAATAGATTACCCCACCATTACAAAGTTATTTATTTTATTTTATTTTATTTTATTTATTTATTTATTTTAAGATAAACCCCACTTTTAAAAAATTGAAACATCTAATTTGTGAGTATTTTCTTATCCCATTTCCCTTAATTATCTATTAACAAACCCTTCGTTGTTACTCTTATCCCCTCTCTTGTTACCGTTAGGCAGTCGCCTTCCAAAAATCCACGAATAAAATTATTCTTAATATAAACTAATAAAAACACATTTTGTTCAGTATTATTTTAATAATATAGTTTTTTTCCAGAGATAAAATATTTTAACGATCGATACCTCAATATGTACTGTACTACTACTTTAATCGAAGTTTGTTCAGATTTTAGATTTGGTATAAAATATGATAATTGAATCAAGTTTGTACAATTACCTTTTTTTTTTTTTTTAGAACAGTTTGTACAATTACTTAAAGAATTAGAATGTGATTCTTTACTTATTTACTCCAAGTCTACAATGTCTATTTAAATTCTGAACTATCACATATCTTTGCATGGAATAAGACCGAATCCAAACCATATATGATTGTATTTATCCAATATATTGTCTAAACGTTGGGTATAAAAATAAAAAATATTACAATTATCTTTAAGATTTTCGACAAATGTTAGAATACTTTGAGAGTATTTTTTCGTCATAAAATTACCTCTAATAAGTAATTATTCAAAAATGAAAAAAAAAAAAGAGAAGAAAATGATAAAAGTCGAAATCCCACTAACTGCTCGCAATCATAGTATTTTTCGCAGAGAAAGAGACACTCACGCACGCATTCCTTCTAAGTCATTCAAAGCACAAAAATTGGGAAATTTCGCAAGAAAAGAATACATTTTTGGCACCCAAAATTCTTGAAACTTTTGTATGTATAGATTCCGAGAGATGGTGGAACTCGAGGGCGGTCCGTCGTCAAAGCAGCAGCCGCCGCCGCCGCCGATTTCCGACATGTTCCAGAAGTTCGCCCTTGCATTCAAGATCAAAACCTACGAGCTCTTCGCCGAAGAAGACGATTACGCCGCCGTTTCCGCCGCCGACTCCGATGGCGACATCACCTTCCTCCTCGACTCCGCCGAGGATTTCATCCCCGACCAGAAAGTCGTCGTCATCAAACGTGACTCGAGTTCGGGCCCGAACAATTCGGATGCGGACTTGATTCGGGTTTTGATTCCCTCTCTCTTCGCCACTCTCTCATCATTCGAAGCTTCCTACTTGCAATTTCAAGCGGCGCATGTGCCGGAAATTGACCAGAACGCCCTCGAGCAGGCTGATAAATCGATAGTTTCGATTCTGCATAAGTTGACCGAGATGAAGAATTTGTACAGGGAATCGAAGAGAAAGGGGCCGGGGTTGAGCAGCGGTTTCGACTTTCCGGCGGGATCGTTTTGGGAATTTCTGGTGCAGGAGAATCAGAGCAAGCTCAGGGTTCTGGAGACGATAGTGAATACGCTGCAATTGCAGATTGACGTCAAGGATGACGAAGCAATTGATTTGAGGAAAAAATTGGATAGAGTTAGGGCTGTGAATGGCGGTTTAATGCGAAAATTGGGTTTGAAAGAGGGGAATGCAGGTTTGGGGCTGGAGGTTATGTTGACAATTAGGGTTTTTGAGGCAATGCTGCGTGATTCAATCAAATCTATGCGCTGTTTTGTGAAGTTGTTGATCGATCTGATGCGAAGGGCAGGGTGGGATTTGGAGGAAGCTGCAAATTCTGTTTTTGCAGGGATGAATTACGCCAAAAAGGGCCATTTCCGGTATGCGTTTCTCTCTTATGTTTGTTTGGGGATGTTTCAGAATTTTGACAAGAATGATTTTGGATTATGCAATTCTGAAATTATCTGCAATGGAAATGGCACTAAACAAATCGAAAATGGTGTGATTGATGAAGATAACCATGGTTATCTGAGGCAGTTGATAGAACATGTTGCAAATAGCCCTATGGAGATGCTGAGTAAGAATCCAAAGTGCGATTTTTCGCGTTTCTGTGGGAGGAAGTATGAGGAACTCATTCATCCAACAATGGAGTCTTCGATTTTCAGCAATTTAGATAGGAAGGATAAGGTGTTGGATTCATGGAAGTCGTTGAACGTGTTCTACGAGTCGTTTGTCAGGACAGCAAGCTCAATATGGCTGCTTCACAAGCTGGCATACTCATTCAAGCCTGTGGTTGAGATATTTCAAGTGGAGAGAGGAGTAGAGTTTTCAATGGTGTACATGGAGGATGTTCTGGGGAGATGCAGTTTGGCCGGGAAGCCGAGGCCGCGAGTTGGATTCACGGTTGTGCCCGGATTCAGAGTTGGAAGAACAGTTATCCAGTCACAGGTTTATCTCACTGACTTGAAACATATTGAGTGATCTGTTTTATGTGTTAAATGGAAAGATATGTTTCATAACTGTGGGTTCTTAGAGGTGTTGGTGTTGGTGTTTTTTCTTTATATATATGTGCACATATTGTGTTAGAGTTGTTGGTGTTTTCTTGGTAATACTTGTATAAAGAAGAAAATATATATTAAATGTTTTCTCCTTTCTGGTTTGTGTTGTGTTGAGGGAGTTGGGGTTAAAGTGAGAAATAGAAATCAAATTGTATTTAGCTCAATGTTATTGAATCTATAATGGTCATTTGACTATTGAAATCGGTTAGTTTCTTGCTTTGTGAGATGATTTCATATCTAAGAGGATTTTGGAGAGAGGTCTCTGGCTCTTTGGTAAGTAAGTGGGAACATTGCAGAATCTCTTCTTCTCTCATCCCTTCATTCATATTCATATCATGCGGAAAATAAAGTGCTAAACTTGTGCAATTGGATCTTGTTTCTCCATCTCTATTCTTGCAAGAATTGGCTTCTTCCATCAGCATTTCTCTTACTGCTTTATCTGTTATCCCTCGGGCCCGAGTAAGCGTCTTCACAAGTCTCAAATCGTATGTGTAAATTTATTCCTTCGACATTTAGTTATTGTAGGGAATATAAATAATTTCGAAAGTCATAGTCAAATTGGAAAAACAATGACAAAATGGGAAGGTTTGACATGGTTTTCTGTGGAATTTAGAAACAAGACAATTTTTCGGGAATAATTTGAGTGTCAAATTGGCAAACTAATTAATTGTCCTAGTAGACGAAAATAAGTATATTATGCTGTCAAAAATTGTATATTAAGAAAATGGTCGAGGTTACTCTTTTTATTCTTAATTATTACATGAAAGTTTGAATAACTAAAATATTCACATTATGCATAAGGGTAAAAACTGTGAAGTTTGATACTGTCTCCGTTTCAATAGTCAGGTCTTATTTGTTTTGACCATGGTTATTAAGAAACAAGAGTAAAGAGATAAGAAGTGGTAAGTTTGATACTCTCTCCGTTTCAATAGTCAGGTCTTATTTGTTTTGACCATGGTTATTAAGAAACAAGAGTAAAGAGATAAGAAGTGGTAGGTCTCATAGCTTTTGAAGAGTTAATTGTTTTCATTTGAAGAGTTAATTATTTTTATTTTTGGAATGAGACTATGCTAATGGGACAGATAAAAAAGAAAAGATGACCTTGCTATTGGGACGGAGGGAGTATAATTTTTTTATAAAATTCTACAATATCGTATTTTATTAAATGACAAATTTTTATTATTTTCAAAGAAAAATGGCAAATTTTATTTCTAAATAGAACCGTGGACGGTAGATTTCGTCTCTCCACATAGAGCACAACGAATCCTAGATTTCGTTTTACAATATTAAATACTCTGATAAAATATAAATAAATGGACAAAACAAGAACATCAGGTTGCAATGCAGACTGCAATTTTTAATGATATAAGATTCAATTTTTTTTTTCTTTTTAAGAGGATAAGATTCAATTCTTTCACCAAAGCCTATGTCATTTTACACAAATTGGACCTTTTGGGCCTGGCCCAAATTGACTTCTTAATGATATGTACTAAATTTGAATTTGGGCCCCAGAGTTAGGTGAGAGCTGCAAATCTGTTAAATCGAGTAAGCTACTTCGTCATCTTGTAATTTCATACTAGTATTTCTTTAGATAACATGATAAAAAAAAAAAAAAAGGCTAACTACATTTTTTAAATCACAATCTCTTCTTAAATTGTAATTTTAACACAATCAAAGGCTTGAATTTTAAATTTAATTTTATATCTTTTCGATTCAAGAACACCGAGCAGGATTCTAGTCAAAACTTGCTTGAATTTTTTTTACAAAAAAAAAAAGAAGCTTGAGTTCGCAAGTTGCTTTTATCATTTTAAGGTATACGTTTCTTAATTGGTAATTTGTAACAAAAAAATAAAAAGATAAATAAATAAAATTGAAACGGCGCGTTATAAAGTATAATCTTAGTAAAATGTTGCGATCTAAATCCATAGTCAAGCCAAGAAAATAAATAAATAAATAAAAACAAAGTTGAAAACACGAACGTTTTCACATGTTATTGTTGCTCCATGCCTTTCTAATTAGCTCTATTGTTGAATGAATTTGATGCAGAAACACGTCACTTTATTATTTTGGAGGATTTCCATTTCAAGGGTTGAAAATAGCAACAGCTCAGAGAATTAATAATCTCTCTCTCTCTCTCTCACACACACACACACACATCCAAAAATCATGTCGTCTTCTCTCTTCACCTTTCTATTGCAAACAAAATTGTAATCAACAAATTAAGGGTAAACATGATTTGTGAAATAGAAGCGGCAATTAGCAAAATTCCGACAAAGGACAGTGAAGCCGACGTAAGTACGCTGATTAAATCTGGATGGTTCAAATTTGTTCTGACATGAATTGATGAGATATGTGTGTGAAGTTTGGCAGAGGATTTAGGGCGTGGAGGGTCCGAACGTCGTTCGTTTTTATTTATTTATTTATTTTATCATAAAGATAGGCAAAGAAAAGAGCAACAACAAATCAGTCTTGCTTTCTTCTCAACTGAAATTATATACCTCTTTCTATAAAGATCCTTAACCATGCGATGACACCTTTGTCTTTAATTTACGTGCATGTCCTTTTCATAATATGCTGCATATATATCATTTAATTAAGGGTTAAATCATATTTTATGGCCCGACCTTTCACTTGAATTTCAAAAATGACACAACATTTAAAAATACAAATAAAATTCTGATGTTTCATCAAATGTTCAAGAACGGCACGAGAGTGAATTTCTGGTACCAAAAGTTAATTTGTTCCCACCCTATTTCTGAAACATTGATATAACGTTAGCTGCTTTGTTCTTTTGTATTTTTAGTGGTCGGACCATTTTTGAGAGTTGAGCCAAATGTCAGATCATAAAGTATAATTAATCTTTTAATTAAGTACATCAATTAAAGTATAATTAACCTTTTAATTAAGTACATCAATTATATATGTTTAATAATTAGATTTTTTTTTTTAACTTGAGGAAATGGGAGCGGTGGGGTTTGAACCCTATACTTCACTGTTTACATATTAAAGCTTGTACCGTTTGGATATCCCATCGAGAATATGTTTATTAATATAATTAATTGTTGGAAATAACAAAATGTAAACGAAAATTTAGTATTTGCGCATAACTTTTAAGTTCATATGTTTTGAAAGAAACTCATTCTACAAGATAAACAAGGTTATAACGTGATCTCAAAAAAAAAAAAACATGGTTATAACGTGTGAAACAAAGTTGAAAGAAATTGCTAACATATTAATTAAATAACACTTCATATATATCTCTCTCTCTCATCAAATGTTATATATGGATCACAAATATGAACACTGAACACTGTCAATGCAGTGTATATGTTTTCCAGCTTTACTGAATGCTAGACGTACATGTACCAATCACCGCCTGTCGTTTGAAAATCAAATTTCACCAAAAAAAACAAGAAAACTCGAATTGATATTACATTAATATGATCTCATCTCTTTACATTATTTACGAAATTTTTTGAGTCTCAGGTTCCTTGTTTCGTGATTAAAAGTATAAAATGATCGCGACTTATGAACTATATACGCAGTATAATTGCTTGCAAACTTTAGTTTTAATTCGGACTTAGTTGTAATTACGTGCAATCTTCACTATCATCATCTCTAAACTTTTGTACTTCAATTCTTAACAAAAATAAGTACAAACAATTCACCATTTGCGTGGAATAAGATAGCATGAAAATGAGATAATTAAGTGCAAGAGCAATATATATACAAAACTAATAACCGAGCTTCAAATATTTTTTTGATGGGATTTATAAGAGTTTAATAGTTAGGATTAGCAAACAGTCCACATCAAAATCCTCTCCCACCACAGAAATTTGAAGCTAATTACGCGACGAAAACTGTTAAGACGCACAGCGTTCTTGAAGACGTACAGCATAATAATTAACGGATGAAGAACCCTAATGATAATTAAATTAAGACAAGACAACATTAACATAGAAATATTTGGAACAGCTGCATTTTCTTATATTAGTAGGGAGACACGCCCACGTTGGCAGCAGGAGCCAGAAACCCATCTTTCATCAGAACATCGTCACCTTCCTACAAAATTAGTAAATATTTCACCTCCACTGCGTGACAAAATGTGTGAAAATATATATATTTATTTTTTGTTCAAAAAACAATTTACATCTTTCTAGGGTTTTGATTATTAGGTATACCTGTTGGCACACATTTTGTTTCTTCACGGGTTGATCAGGCATGAGTCCGAAGTGAATATGAGGAAAGTGGGCCCACTGCGAGCAAGAAAACAAATTAATAAAAATAAAATTAAGTAGTAATTAAAAAAAATTGAATATTAATTCCCACACCATATGTGGCCTAATTTAACCAAATGGCACAAAATCAAACACTAGTCAACAAAGAAACCCTAGTTAAAAAGCAAGGAAAACCCTAGTATTAGGTAAAAGAAAGAGAGAGGGATCTAGAGAGAGAGAGTGCAGCAGTGCGTGTAGAGTGTGTGTTTTTTATAATACAACTTAGTATTCTTGATTCTTGGATCATACATTTTTTGCAGCGGCACTGAACGCCTCTCTGTGGCTAATATCAGGGTTTCCAGCTTTGATACGTTGGATCTCGTCCCTGCAAAATTCAACCCAAAAAATTCCCATCTCATTCTTTCATAAATTATAAAATACTATACACCAAGTTTGGATTTGGCAATAAATGTATAGTATAAATACCAAAAATGAAGCTCTTAAATCAATAATAAAGCTGCAACAACACATGCACATACATCTATACGAGACACACCTGGTGGGGAAGAGGGGGGGGGGGGGGGTAGGGTGGGGCTGCATGTATCTATATATATATATAATTGTGTTATAATTACTTACTTGATGAACCGGTTGTAAGCAGATGGCACTCTCTGCCTCTTCTCCGGGGCTGAAAATCAAGAGAAAAAAATACAAACAAACAATAAAACAAAACGTCGGCATTAATTCACTTTGGCTGACTTTCTTTGGATTTCTAAATCTTACTACTGTCACACTCTCTTTTCTCTCTCATAATTACTTCATCATTATCTAATGATTTTCCTATCTACCTTTTATCTCTTTCATGATTCCCGGGGGATATACTATCATATAATATGGAGTACTATACTATTAATTCTTCGAAAATACTATAATCAACTTTTACTCAAATTAACCAGACAGATGATATATTTATACAGAAAAAAAAAATTAAATCTAGGGTTTGGAAAAAGACCTTAAATATATTCGAAAATATTCTCACGCTGAAAGTCTTAATGAATTATTCCAACACATTTTGAATTGTCATGTCGGAGGAGGAGATAGAAGTGGAAATGCACGATGAGAAGAGGGTGGATGAGTATAAAATGTTTGCAATAAAAAAAGATTAATTACTGTTTAAGAGTAAACTTAGAAATTAATTAGATGAATAGTTTGGGCTGCTTATTTGGAGAGCAAAATACTGTATACTGAAAAGGTTAGTGTTGACGGGGACTCAAAACATTCTGCGCAGTCAAGAACACATGGGATAAAATTTAAGTTTAATGGACCCTCGAAACAGATAAATTGAAAAAAAAAAAAACAAACAAACAAACAAAATTAATTCTCAGTCTGTAAATTAAAAGTTTGTACAGTAAATTAGATTGATCTTTTATATATACTATAAAATAAAAAGAAATTAATCAAGACTTGGGTTTCATTATCTCACGTCTGTTAGCAACTGGAGGCTTAGGAAGTTCGTCCATTCCTCGAACCGGCATCATCGCCTCGTTCGGATTCGGCTGATTGATCAGCAAGTTGGAAGGTGAGCTTCGGATCTCCTCCTGTGTTTAGAGAGAGAGAGAGAGAGAGGGAGGAAGGGGGGGGGGGGGGGTTGAATTTAATTAATTAATGATTAATTAATCTTGAAAATGAAGAAATTAAAAACCCTAGGTAGCTAGAAAAGATTAGGTAGGTAGAGCAATTTTGAAGAGAAACCCTAATTGAAATTGTGTAGTGAAATGAATAAATTACGAGAAGATTCTGGGGAGAGAAGAAAGAATGGCCGAGATGGAGCTGATTAGCAGCTGGGAGGAGAAGGCCACGCATATCGACGGTCACAGACAGGAGATTGGAGCAATGCCCGCATCGGACGGTCACAGTCTTGAACAAGCTCGAGCACGGGACATTCACCTAATTAATTAATTAATCAGACCCAGTCAAAATTAATCAAACAAAGAAAGCCGTGAAATTAATTAATTATCTATAAATGAGTTATGATAATGTTAATTAGTACCGCGAGGACGGTGTCGCAATAGGTGCAATGGACATAACAGAGCTGCTCCGAGGGAGATGAGAGATGGTGGTGCTCCGGTGCGAAAGCAGATGCTGAAGAGGACATTTTTCTTCTTCTTCTTCTCTCTTCTTATTGTTGTTGTTGTTTGTGTGATGATGATGATGATGATTTGGTTCTGAGATTGATTTGATTGATTGATAGATTGACTGATGAAGATATGTGTGTGTATGGAGGTTCTTGGTTTTGACAGATTTATAACCACTTTGGATCTGATCTTCTGAATGTTTTCTTTTTTGGGGAGTTATCAAAGACAACAAGCAGCTAATTAAGCTGCAGGAAACGGTGTGGTGTGGTTTTCTAGAGAGAGAAAGAGAAAGGGTGAGCAGTGTGTTGGGAGAGAGAGAGAGAGAGTGGTGGAGGAATGGGTGGGGTGGGGTGCCCACTAATATAGTAGAGAATTTAACACTGCAAGAAATTAAGTTATAATGTAGCTAGCTAGCGTACACTCACGATATAATTCAATTCATTCCTCCACAGACTACAGTGCATATACGTAGCATATGCATGTGATGTGCTAGCTAGTATTCAATTAGTATTTAAGTATTTATGTAGTATTATATACGAACGTACTGTTGAATGTTGATGTATACATCATACGCATACATATATAAATACATATATACATAGTTGGGCTGGGGAAATGTATGGTTGGCATTCCCGATGGATTTGTGTGTGCGTTGTGTAGAGAGAGAGAGAGAGGAGAGAGAGAGAGGGGTTGCACTTGCAGAGGCGGCAGAGGTGGGGGAGAGGAGTGAGAAAAGGACGTGTGCATGGGGTGATTAGCTTTCGCTCATTCACCTGTAGTTTTCATAGTTAAGAGGGGTGTGTGAGACTGAGAGCCGAGCCTCTTTTCATTTCTCGTTTCCCAATTTTTCTTTTTAAAATTACTCTACTACTAATATTTATTACAATTAATTAATATTCCAATATATTTATATTTATATTTATATCTATATATTTATGTAACCCTAGGGTACGTAGGGAAGGTTAATAAAGCCTTAAATGGCGGGCACCTATCCTCTGCACTTACTATTATTGCCTTTGTAGTTGGAAGAACTTAATCTCGATCACAAATTAAATCCCAACTCTCTTCAACATCTTCTGTACATTTGCTCTTAAAAAATCCTACCTACAATCACACACTAATTTTGTTTTTAACCTAAGCTAGAAATAAGCATTAGGGTGGTTGTTGAGTATAGTTTATCAAACTTTTATAAGTGTATTTAAAAGCTCATCTCTACTGCCCATAAAATTCATTAACCCAATTAACTTGCATTCATACTCAATTAATTTTAAAAATCAAGCTTTGCACTTTATGAAATATGGAAGTTTGAGCTTGTTTAATACTCCCTTCGTCCACGAAAATTGTTCCCTGCTTTCCTTTTTAGTCCATTTACAAAAATTGTTCTCATTCCATTTTCGTACACTACCTCACAACAAAATATTCATTTTCCTCTAATCACAACTCACTACACCTAATTTTTATTAATCCCCATCCCTACGTCCCGAGAAATAATTATTCTCGTGGACAGAGGGAGTATGGTTTTCGAACCAAGTTCGAGAAAGTTTTAGTGAACCACCAACCACAAAAATAGGTACTCCCTCTGTCTCAAGAATTTAGTCTCAATTTCTTTATTTAGTTATCTCAACAAATTAGTCTCGTATTCAATATAGAAAATACAATGTCCACAACATAAATCCTAGATTACACACTATGTCATACACAAACATAACTTTGCTTTTATTAAATATCTCAAGTTCAAATTACACCACACTTGATCAAGCTTATAACACAATTTTTTTTAATGTAATTTGTTGGTTATTGCATGTAAACGATAATTTTATCCAGTAATCACATGCACCTTGTGGAGTAACCGTGGATTACTTTCACCTATGAAACAAGAAAAAAATGATCATGTCGGTTTGTTCTGACTTTCTACATATATAGTAGTAACGTTGTCGGTATAAGTTAATTAAATTAACATAAAGTTGATAAAAATATAAAAGGAAATACTATTTTATAGTAACCTAGAAAATAATTAAAATTATGTCATTTAATTTTATGTGTGTTTGGTACCCTATATGTATTAAGCAAGTCACATATACTGTGTGTGTATATATGTGCAGGACCTTAGAGAAATGTGAATTGACGGCGGAAACTACATCTGTTCTATCAACCGAGCTATTCTAATTAAACAAATATTATTACTTTTGTTTGTCTTTATTGTTTTATAAATAAAGTGCTTAAATAGAGAGAGAAGAATATATATATATATATAGGGATGGATTACTATAGAAATTATTCCTCCCGTGAGAACTTGAGAACATGCTTAAATCTATATATATTCATGCTTAAATCTACATATAGCCATGCTTAATGAAATTCATGCTTTTTTATATAAACAATTGTGTTTATATAAAATCATGCTTAAATCTATATATATTCATGATTATAATAATGACAACCATAGATTATACAAAAATTAACGGTTCTGATTAATTCCTAGTTCTCACATTATGAATAGTTTCTATATGATCCAATCCCTATATATATATATATATATATATATATATATATAGAGGAACTTGACAAAAACTCATCAACTAAATCTGAATTCAAACATTTATTATGCGTCTCCGTTTATGTGTTGCCCAGATCTAGGTAGATGGAGGTTACCCTCCATTGATTTTAATATTATATTCTTTTATATTATTTATTTATTATTATTATTATATAAAAAAAATAGGGAACCCTCATTAGGATTTTAATATAGTACTCCACCAAATTAAAATTAGAATCAAGAATTGCGATACCAGTTTTAAGAAAATTGATAGAGAGTTGTGTGAGTGGAGAAAATATCCCACGGTTAACGGTTAAGTTTTTTTTTTTTAACAAACATTACTAGAAATTTTAAAGGCCGCGTGACGGTGGACTTGAACCCGTGACCTTTGGCCCGGGCATTAACCACTCTACTACTAGGCTAACATACGCACACAATTAACGGTTAAGTTTGATGGTAGTATCATGTACAAAAATAAAATGTACAAATTTTTTGTGAACGTCCTAAAATAAAATTATATATGTAAACTTTTGGTGCACTGAGGGAGCATAATAATTCAGCAGAGTCCCTCAAGATCGTGGGGAGGATTATAGTAATTGGTATATGGGGAAGGAAACTATCAATTAATTTGTCTTAAATAATTTATGTCTAAGACTTAAATACCTTGAGAATCAATCATCTAAATGTATTAACTGTTGATTAATTACTTCCAGATAGCAGAGATTACGAATAACAAATTTTGATGTCTCTAAATTAATATATACATTTGGGAGCGTTTACTTTGCGTGATAGGATAGATTGATAAAACATAGGATTGACTATATGAAGGATTAGATGATCAAACAAGTTCAAAAGTAATCAATCCATCAAAGTAAACGATGGATTAACCCATACTATTTTTATATATCTATCATATCACCCAAAGTAAACACCCCCTTGATATACTAGTACTCAAAGAAAGAACAATTTATCGAAACTTATACATGGAAATTAAATTCAAGATATATATATATATATATATATATATATATATATTGAGTCGACATCATAATCTCATCTTTTAATTAATAAAAAAATATATATATCTTAGTCCTATGTATTTTATGGCCGAGACATAATTAGGTTAAACGTTGAAGAGATAATCTATATCTATATTCTATTATAAAAGAGCCTTGTTTACAAAATTTGATTTGTCTATTATACCCTTATTAATTATAGTATTTTATTATTAATATCTATTATCAGATGATTATTTTATGTTTGACATATATATATTATTAAAATCTATCAATATCACGTGTATCGCACGTACCACTCTACTAGTATACATAATCGGCCATCATCAAAATGTATTTGTGACCTCATCACCACGAGATCTATTGCCAGAATTGGAGAATTTTTATCCAACAAAAAAGCACGTCAACAATAGTGGAATGTACAAATTATTGAAAATAAGAATAATAACATATATAATGATAATATATCTTGACTCTAATATAAATTTAATCATATACTCTCATGTCAATTATAGAGTAAAAGTAATGAAAAAATGCAGCACACTGCGCGAGCGCGCACACATACGTATATAAAATGTATAATTACTATTTTTAGTACCATTAATACAGATATTAATGTATATAAAATTAGTGATTTTTTACAAAGATATTAATACAGATAGATTGTTTTATTATGAAGGTTTGGACCACTTCTTGAGGTGTTTAAGGTTGGTCGGATTTGTCAAATATAATAGGACAATGCAATTATATCTGTGACACTTCAACAAAAGTAACTAAATTTTATTTCATTTAAAAATATAATAAATTAATTACACCATCAAATGTTACTAAATTTTATGACATGCATTATAGATATTTCATAAGATGTCACAATTTTTTTTAATGACATAATTTTTGTAGAATTGATCAGATACCTATAAATCTCACTACCAAATTTTATTGTAGTGAGTATATAATACTAGTATAAGTTAAATATAATAATTGTAAAAGCCCTCCTAGCAGTTCTCTTAAAATCATCATTAATCCTATATTTAGGTTAAAATAATAAAAAATAAAATAAAAAGGTCATCCAGCAGATTTCTCAAATTGGGTAGGGCTCACAAAAATATTTATACCTTCCTAAATCTTTTCTCAATTTTACATCTCCCTAAATCTATCTTATCTCACAAATTGAGTTGGGCCCACAATTTTTATAGAATAATTAGTAGAGAATAAGAGAACTGTTGTATGCATTTGTAAAATATGGGATATAAATAGTATAGGGGAAACTTTAGGAGCAAATTTAATAGTAAAATTTTGAGAATTCTGCTGGGATTGCTTATGTATATAACAATTATAAAAAACTGATACTTAGTCCAGTCCTTTAATTTAGTGCTGGCAAAATTCCGGGTCGGGCCGGCCTGGCCCGAGCCCGCCGGGCTTTTTGGAAAAATCGGGCCGGGCCGGCCCGGTCCGAAAATACTTCATGCCAAAAAAAGTGAAGCCCAATCCGGCCCGAAAAACCATTTTAAAGTATAAATTTACCGGGTCGGGTCGAGCCGGCCCAAGCCCACCGGACTTTTACCCATTCTGGGCCGGGCCGGGCTGGCCCATAATTTCAGCGGGCCTGGATTTGTAGAGCCCAGCCCGGCCCGAAATCGGGCCTGGCCGGGCCGGTTTTGACAGCTCTACTTTAATTTATGTACATATCAATTAATAGTTAAGTTATAAAAATAACATAATACCTCCTCCGCTCACCATAAATGTAGTCCTATTAATATATTTGTCCGTCTATAAAGATTTTAGTTTTTTCTTTTTTTACACATAACCCCACACACTCAGTTATATTTTAAACATCACAATAAATCAAAAAAGATAGAGTACTCTTTTTCTCCACTCAACAAATATCTATCGAACATTTGTTAAAAGTCGTGCATGTCACACAAATTGCACCACATTTATCGTGGACGGAAGGAATAACAATAATAATAATAATAATAATAATAATAATAATAATAATAATAATAATAATAATAATAATAATAATAATAATAATAATAAGATTGATTAGTATATATAACGTGACAAGCTTTCCTAATTTAGAAATTCTGAACCATTAATTTCCCTTAATTATAGATTTGCCTTCGATGCCAATATTTTGTAGAAAGAAGGAATAAGAAAATCCTAAACAGTAAGAAATAATTGAAGTTTGAAAAACAAAGATAATTAATAATGAGAAGCAGATTACAACAAAAATAATAAAGGGTATTTTCAATTTTTTGGTTGTGATTTGACCGCTCGCACAGGCTCTTCTCTCTCCCTCACACACAGAGATCCGTTGTTGTCAGTGAAATCTGAAGACATATCTTCCAATTTTTTCATTCATGTAGCCTTTTGTCCTCACATTATTTTCTGCAACTCGCTTTCTACATTTTCTTATGCAAATTACTAAAAGCTACAAAATCCATTGTTTTTCTTCAATTTTACTTCTCTGGATTTGTCCCTATCTCTCTTTGTTTTCACACACACACTAGATCATTATTATCGAAATTACAAATTTACTGGAACAAATGAGTAAATAAAAATTCAAACAAATACATACACTAATAATTTAAAATTAGTAATTGATTAATAAATATCCATAATGTACTGAAATATAAAATTAATTTCCTTGAAAATATGACTGTCACTGTATCACTGGTTTAGTAATGTAATTAATGTATTTAAAAGTAAATATATATTCTTTTAAAAAAAAGGAAAAGTAAATATATATTCAATGTTAGGTTTCATTATTGCAATTTAGGCAGGAAAAAATAAACTAAGAAATTATGTACTTGACACTTGACAATATAAGAAATTTAGGCCAGAAATTTTTTTTGTACGTACCAAACATTGTGGTAGGCGCAATCTCTTTAAATACATGGTCAAAATTATATTTTCGCTGAATGAAAAGAGTAATCTGAATTTGTATTTTATATTGATTTTTGCATGCGTATAGTATTTATCTGTTGTAATGACACATATATAAATAATATAGGGAAAGTATGTAGGAACAATTAATAAAAGAAATTTAGATTTATACCCATTTAGGAAGTGGGTAGAAGAAGCGATAAGCCCTCGACCTGCTGAAAAAGATATCTGTCACTTCTCTAACATAATTGAAAACTATCACATCCAAAAAGTCCAACTATGTCTCTTAAATTAATTTCTTTTAAAAATGAATAAAGAAATTAATAAAGAAATGGTTTAGTATTTGCAGAATTTCTGAAAAAGGTGGTAATTACTTTTTTCTCCTATTTTTTGCACACACACATATATATATATATATATATATATATACATGGTTGTTGTGGTCCGTTGGAATTCACGTAAGGGAACTAAATCGGGTACAGCGCGCCTACAGATTGTCGGAATTGCACGCGCATAAAATGGATACCCTATGTTTTATCCCACTTCGATTCCTAAAAATTATCTCCATCCGTCTCATTCGAAGTGACATGTATTTTTTATTGAACCGTCTCATTCAAAGTGATACATTTCAATCAAAAAAACCACTATTTCTCACAAAAAGGTGTGGTTTCACCACTTTCTATCTCTTTATTTTTTAATAACTCTTTATGATTTCTAACAGAAAATATTACTAACTTTTAATTTTATTATTTAGATATCAAATATTTGAAAAAATTTATAATTTTGTTTTGTTCGAATACTTTGATATCCAAAACACATATAAACAACCGTCGGAATCTGATATGGAAATGTTTTTAATCTAGATAAATTCAAAATGACATTAAATTAAATGATCATTATATTATATCAATTGTGTCGTTAGATTAATACTTGATAAAAGTATGTCACATCATAAATAGAGTACTATATGTATATATAGATATTTCATTAGTGCAAACAATATTGGAAGAGCTCAATTCCTCCTTTATCCATTTTTCTTACTAGGAACCCTAGCTAGTTGTTTCAAATTTAGTTTATAGTACATAAACAAATATAACTAAAGTATAAAGCAATATTAGTGGCATTATGCATAGGTATATCTCACTTAATTATAAGTGAATGTTGTCTGTTTATCTAAAATGGGTTTCACAATATAGTAATTATATTTATCAAATAGAATGAAATAAAATAGAAGTTCAACTACTTGATCAGGGACATACAAGATTCAACATAAAAGCAATTTACTGCAATTTTTGTGTTTGTCAATTGTGAATGGGCCTCACCTTTATTTATTGATTAATAATTAATTAATTGGAATTGAATTTTATAGCACTGGGGACAATAACCAAATGTGTTGGTCCTTTGAAATTTCCTAACCTTTGAGACAACATCTCTGCAACAAATTGCTCAAATTTAGCAACATTTTTAAATTTAGCATTTCCTTTTAAGCCTACCTTGTTTAATTCTTGAACATGTAACTATGTCAACTGGTGCACTTTACAGACGCTCATTATTGATCTGTCCACTATAATTAATACATCTACGTAAAATGCATTTAAATCATGCATATGTAAACCACACTAGCTAGTTTTTAATTTCCACATGATTGTTTCTTTTAAATTCTCTTTGAATATATAGTTCTACAATTTATTCTCTAGATACTGAACGTGTTGCCAGTAGACCTTAAATTATTACTGGTAATTTAAAAAAAAATACATACTAATAGTTACTTTGTTGGTTAATGAAAATGACAATCTCATGTATTCAATTTCTCTCTTTTTTCTCCCAATTGCTCTAAGCTTTATCTTGCAGTATATATTAATTTTTAAGTGCTTATACCGAGTCGTGTTTTGTCAACGTATCGATCAGTTCGTTGCTAGACTGTCGTTATATATATTATTTTAGCGACGAAATTTTGAGTCGTGACGACGGATCGTTAATCATATATATTATAATAGTGATACCATGATTTAGAGTTGGCGTAAGCTCATTTTATTGGGAGTGTAATATATTTTCGTAGTTAAATTTTATTCCTTTTACATGCACATATATATACATAATAATTTATAAAGCACATAGTATCTGTAAGGCTATGTAGACCGACGGCGACTGTAGACTCTAGCATCTAATTAGTTCTAACGATTTAAAATTGTAGATCATAAAATTCTACTATAGTCTACAGTTAAAGGTTTTACTTGTATACGAACAAGGGGACAAAAGAAAAAGATTCTCCTCCTATCAATTCAGACCATTTACTTATCTATTTAATTTGGATTATATATGTTATATTTCATTAGTGCGAGAAAATTATAATGCAGATACTACGAAAGATCCAAATTAGGTTTTTCGGACTGAAATTGGGACTTTGGAAGTATACATTGGAATATACACTTGATACAGAAAATTAATCTATGCATAGCCAAAATGAAAAAACTAAATAAGAAAAATTATTGTTATAAATAAATTGAGGAGAAATTGTGTTTAATCCATTGGACATAAGTTGTTTCTATCTTTTTTGTCGTGTCATAAAAATTGAAGTTATTTAGCTGCAGACAGCATGGAGGAGGGATCGTACTGGACCCCTTAGAAGTTAGATCAATGTGACTACATTTATAAAATCTCTTACACTACATATCATTTTTTTTATTTAATATTTATGACCCTAAGTAAATAAACAAATTTTTAGCCTCTCATTTGAGAACTTTTTCCTTTTTTTTTTCTCTATTGGACCTGCAAAATTTCAAATTGAATTCTAAAAGGTTAGCTTAAACCTTTTTAATTGTTATTGTGAGGAGTGCATATTCTAATTTTCTCCTTTTCCTTTCTTGGTTTACTTTTTTGTTTCGAATTTTCTGAAATAGAGGTCTGGAAATATAATGAAAGACCAGAAAACAATAAATTAATTTTATGTCATGGATAATATATATTAACCAATACACTTTAAAAAAAAATCAAAAGCAACAGGAAAAAAAACTTCAATCAAAATAACAAGACAAAGGTTGAGTGATTCAAAATTTTCAAAATAAGTAAAGTCTGATTATTAAAAGGAATAATATAGTATTTTATCCTAATAATAATATGACACATTGTCAATTTTATCCAAATATATAAATAGATAATAACAATTTCATACCCAATAAACATAAAGTATTTTCAATTTTCCAGAGATCATTTTCCATAACCGAGAAATACAGTTGGCAACCGGAGGTCCGTTTCGGAAATTAAAAAGTTCGAGGAGGTGGTTCACATATTGGAAGCTAGTAGTTAAGTTCATTGAAGGTGTGTTTTGTAGGCACTAGAAAATTGTCTCAAGACAAAATTAAAAATGTTTTGTATTACTGGGTATGAAATTGGCATTATCTATTTACTAGGTCAAAATTAAATATCAAACCCTAGCTACTATTGCGATAGAATGGTGTATTATGATATCTTTGATAGTATAATATTATTCTTAAACTTGATATACTGATTTCACGACATATATTGTGTTTTTTTGAGGGAAACATATATTGTGTTTTAAATACCGGTGTTGGGAGCATCAAAGTATAAGTAAAGTAGCATGGAATTTTCCGGTAGTTAGAAAGGAGAGATGCTGCGGCCTTCCACGGTGGCGGAACCACATTACAGTCATGAATCAAACCCCCATTCAATTAATTGTTTTTGTTCATAGATTACGTTTCTTTCTTTGTCTGTCACCTACTGTGTTTGTGTCCTACATTACAATTTTCTTTATATGCTTTCTGGCTTTGCAAAATCCCATGTCCTTCGCACTCACTTCTGCGGTTTGCCATCATAGTACATATGCTTTCCTAGACTTGATAGATCTATATCTATGTATACGCATATACATACGACGTCTTGTTCACATTTAACATTTTTCTTTTTCTTACACCTCAGAAATTGAAACTAGTAACATTATCAGTTTGCTGGTGAAAAACAAAAAGTTTATTGTGTCGAGATACATGAAATAGTTATCGATGATTTTCAAAAGCAGATTATAAAAATTATGAAGGATAAGGGAAAATAATTTTAGAAATGGAAATTGCAAAGGGGAAAGGTATAAGAAAAAAAAAATTAATAAAAGAAAAGAATAATTGTAAACATGACCAACACGTCAACAATGATCACACCTGATGTAGGAACATGCCGATATATCAATTCTCTACATATAAATATATAAACCAAAGAGTGGACACCTAAATAGAGCATGTGCCCACCCAATTAATGTGTAAATATTGCAACGTGACTGATTAAGGTTGATTTCCCTAATTACACTTCATTGTTCTTATTTATAAAATGCAAGTTTTGTATGAGTCCAGTCAAAAATTTGGATTCAAACCATGTCCAATAGCGTATTAATTTGTAATTCATAATTATATATATGACCATAATTATACAGGTAATGAAAACTTATCACGTGTTTAATTATAGTACAATATGGTATATGTGACTAATGTGAAGAATATAATTTGGTATGTGTAACTATCTAAATTGAAAAAGAGAATCTAGGTTAAAATGGTCCTTCAATTAATATACAATCATACTAGGAAAAGTAGGTTAAAAAGGAGTCGGTAATCAATTTAGCCAACTGTATTCTTGTATCAGTCTTTTGTTCTCAAGGTAATATTTTCACAAGAGAAAATAAAAATAAAAAAATAAAGGTAATATTTTGTATTCTAGGCTTTCAGAAACTATAAACAAATTAAATGGTACCCGAATCAAATGACTTCTAATTTTTATTCTTTTATATTTTCCATCTCAAGTATGATTGTGTTATTCCAATAAATTTGATGATATAAAATATAATTAACAATCATTCTACACAAAGAACCTCCTAAAATCAGTTCACTGATCTGATTGGCATTTATTGATAGTGTTTATATCGGGATCCTCAAATTCACATTCTAATTTTTTGAAGTAAGGTATTTTGACCAATTAAGCAATCAGGCACAGAAACCTTTGCAAGACTTGCATATAATTGGATACCTTTTGAAATGATAAAGTAAAAATTAATCTTCGAGCTTGAAGAAAAACTTTGCCCAAATCTGTGTCTGGGAACCTATTTTACTTTCTTCCTCCCTTTCTTTATTTCTTGTTCTTATTATTGAATATTTTCCATCATAATTGAAGATGCTAATAATTTATGAGAAGGTAACATGAAATAAAAGAAAAGAATAAGAGAAAGGGAAATTGTTTTTTTTTTCTTTTTTCTTTTCATTGACCACACCAAAAAAAAAAAAAAGAAGAAGAGCACTAACACTGAATAGTGTGAAAATCGAGAAAGATGAAAGATGGTAGCGCAATTAATGAGCTGCGTCCACTGAATCATGTTTTTGGCATCTCAAGCTTAACAGTAGTAGGGCTGCCTATATAAATTACAGTCCTTTTCTCACTCTGTGTGTGTGTGCGTGCATATGTATATATCTGTGTGTGTATGTATGTGTGTATATATATATATATATATAAAAGAGAGAGAGAGAGAGAGAGAGAGAGAGAGAGAGACTATTATATAGTAGTAGGACACAGGCTAGCATAGCTACACAACAAGGCTAGAGAGAGTGATACCTTCAGTTGAAATTTTTGAAGTATAGGCTCTACCACTCATGTTTGTATAGGGCCTATTTAGTAAGAAAACATGTCCTGTATTTGTTTTGTTTTACCCATTCTTTCAGCAGATTCCCCCCATATAAGTGACAAGAAATCAGCAATTCCATCAAATCCAGGTTAAGTACTTTCTCTCTCGCCCTCTCTCCCTATATGAACACACACACACACACACACAGAGTGTGTGAAATGGAAAAGAAACTTTGATTGCTGTAGAGAGGTGGCGAAGTACCTATGGTTTTAGTGTGAATGCCATCAATTGAAGTGTCAGCTTAATTGCATTGCTTTGAGAGCTCATCAAATTCAAACAGCCTTTCACCTGCCATACCAAAATTTAAAGAAAGTTGGTACTTTTGTACTTCAAACATTAGATGCTAAGGTTGACTATATCTTTATTAAGCCCTCAATCAAGAATTTCCCACATAACTTCTCAACTACATAGAATTATCAAGATAAGAGCAGAACCACTAATGATCTAAAACTCTCCTTGGCTCATTAATATTTGAGATGATGCACCAAAGTCTTAAAACCTATATGCATTTGCAGGTAAAATTTGAAAAAGCAACTTACCTGGTGATCTCAAAGGTAACGTAATCCACACCGCGCATATCAAATTTCAGCATGAACGGTCAATCTCTATGGTCAAAGAAACTGCGATCAACTAAATCAGTCCGACAATGTAGAGCTTCATGGAATTATTCAATGAATACTCATCTTATTCACGTCATATACAATAACACAAAAATATCCAAGATTCTTTAGCTGGAGAATAAGATTCATGAAAACATGTTTGGAAGCTCCAAGAAAGTCCATTTACTGGAAGCAAGAGGAAAATTCGCACACTTCAGGAATCTTGGAGCCACTGAAGCTGATTAAATGACCCAAATACGACATCCTAAAATATTAAAGTGTGCTAAGTACAAGATACTGATATAACCATAATCATATTTTTTATGTACATGTAAAGATAAGGCATTGGATAAGACCATTGTGAACAGGCAGGTCAGAAACTATAATCTTGAAAGACTTTTCTACTAAAAAATTACATTTGGGAAACTCCAAAAAACTTTTTCCCATAAGTTGTAGGACTAAATAACTTCTCTTCTTTCTTTACTTAGAAAGCCAATATATGATAAGGAAAAGTGTACAAGAAGCAATAACTGCGGATAGAATGAGTGTGTCTCTTGATCGTTTTCTTCTGATTGAACCTGGGAACATCATGGAACAAAATAATTAACTAAGATTTTCACATAAAACATCTAGGAGTAACTACTCTTACAGAATCTTACCAATTACACCACGAATTACTGGGAATTTGTCACCGAGTAGCTTGACTTTTCCTTGAACATCTCCAAACAAGGTCCTCTGAGAGCCCAAGACAGCTCTAGCAGCTTGAGCTTGAATTATGACATCATCAATCTGTGAATAGATGGCGAAACGTTTAATATAGGCTTATATACTGCAGCTATTATGTATGCCAATCAGCGTCACCAATACCACAAAAGAAAACATTGGCAAAATTGATGCAATGATTAATCAGTTAATATAACACAGTAACTAAAACAACCTCAGCTCTGATCAATTAATCTACTCTACTCTAACTGCAGTAGTTCATGAATCTCAAAATAAAAACTTTGCAGGTATCATCCCAAGAGATATTCAGTCAGCAACTTATAAGTCTTACATGAGATATGCTTCCATGTATGGCAGCCCTTTCCCGCAACAACTGCATTCCTGGAGAGCTACTCGCAGAAGCCTGTACAAACTCAACTTGTTAGCAAACTAGGAATCATAAACAAATTTGTGCATAATAATAGCAAATAGTTAAATGCTCTTACCTTATACTCGCTGATATCATCTCGCACAGAACTAAGAAGTTCGGCATGTTCCCTCATCGAGTTGATATTTCCCTTGATAAGTCTGAATTCCTACAAAGTGCCTCAGGTCAATGTCACCAGAACTCTGATGAAAATTACGGGGGAGAAGGAAAGGGCGAAACAGCCCTGCTCGGGAATTTAATTCAAATGAAAGGTTAAGTTGCTTTAGAATCACAAACTTTACACGATTTTGCAATTAAAACAGGACATTTTAATTGTGGCAATAAGAAACAAACTCTCTATTTCTTGGGAGGAAGAAGGGAAGGAAGGGTTGCCAGGAAATGGTTCGGGAACATTTGGGGTGTTAGTCACATTAATTTGCGATAATCTGATAACTAGTCCCTATGCCTACTTAAAAAATGATCCAATCTCATCGTTTTGTAGCGAAAAACTTAAAGCCACAAAACCAATGTTATCGATGGCGGATGGCGGATTATGGCGGGCGGCTAAAAAACTGCCATAAGGTTATGGCGGTTGATATGGCGGGTTATGGCGGACGCATGGCAAAATAATTATAAAATATTATAAATAATTATATATACACAAATTATGACATTAAAGCATGCAAAATAGATAATATAATAAAAACTTAATAGCCTAAGTTCAAAAATATAACAAAATATCATAGGTTCAAACATAACCAAAGTACCAAACACAATAACTTAAGTTCAAGCATAAAACATAAATAGATAATAGTGTCTAAGGGTTAATAAGCAATAAAATGACTAGTCCTCCTCATCAAGCTCCATATAGTCATCTTCTTCTTTTTCATCGAAAGAAGCAAACTCGCCGGAGCGTGGGTCGCCGATGGGTGGGGTCGCCGGCGGGTGGGTGCCCGGAATTTGAAGAGAGAGAGAAAGGGGAGAGAGAGAGAGAAAAGCGGCAGCAGTTGTTATGTATGTTAAAACCCTAGTTCTAATTCCTTAAAGAAAAATCAAAAGGGTTTGGGTCGGGTCAACTGGGTTGACCCAGTATTTAACCGCCATATCCATGTAACGGCCGTAACGGCCGCCATGGCGCCATGATATGGCAGCCGCCATTTACCGCCATGAAAAAAGGCGATGTTACGCCATAAATTATGGCGGCCCATCAAAAACCCGCCACCGCCATCCGCCATCCGCCATAACGGCGCCATGGCAGATATTTAACAACATTGCACAAAACGATGCTGTTTTGTTTCACCAGATTTAACAGAAAATACGATCAATATATTGATTGCAAAGCTTTGAAAGTTTGTATTTTAATTGCAACACATAAGGAGTTATGTTGTAATTGAAAAATTATTTAAAGTTCTTGATTTTTAAGGGGAATAACTCTAAACAAAATGATGATTGTGTAGAATTTAAAACTAGTTCGCCATCAATATAATCACGAATAACTACCAAACCTAGAAGGTGCCAAAAAATTCTAAAAATAAGTATCAGCAAGTTAATGCACTAAGGCTTATTAGACCTAGCATTTAAATCTCCAGTTTATTAATCCACTAGCAATCAAAAGCCAATAACTGACATAAATTGAATAGAAATATATCAGTTGAGACAAGATAAAATCATAGACCATTTTAATTACTGTTGGCCCCTCCTCTGTCTTGGCCAGTGTAACTGCCATCAGATTCATAGATAAAATAAAACCCACAAACAAGAAATTTATAGCCGACAAGAAACTGTCGGATACCCCAGCCGGTGTGGTTTAACAGGACCAACCTTGTATCCCTACAGGTGAGCCCTGGAGTTCAAAGGTGTTCCCAGTTTAATGGGACCAACCTTGTATCCCTACAGGTGATCCCTGAAGTTCAAAGGTGTTCCCTTCCCCATATGTTGGGACTTGTCTCCGACAAACAATATACTAACACATGGTAGATGTATGCTAACTCTTACATCATTCTGAGACTCAATTGATCATATACTCAAATTTTCAATAGAGTTTTGGGCATGTTTGGGGGTATAGAAGAGCAAGAAAATGTGATGTAACAAAAAAACTGGAAAACAATTAAAAGACAGAAGAAAAATGGAGCTAAGGAAACTAGCAACTCCACAATGATTTGGCAAGTGACACGGCATGTTAGCACAAGTATTGCTTGGAATATATGCTGTCTGTTGGAGTTTATGTGTATAACAATGAGAATTACATAAGGAAATTAAGTGCAGTAATTCTGAATTTGATGCTACAGAGGATCGACCAAAATAATAATCTGTAGAAGTTCTCAAATGGATAGTTGGTGCTTTTAGTGTTAATCTAGAAATTAAAAGATAAAAATAAATAATACCACAATTTCCACAATTTTTATAATCACCTTCGAATACATTAAAAAGTATCATAGAGTAGTAACCACATAAGGTAGTAACTAACCTGGGTATACTCATGTAAAATGTCCCTATGCCTGGAAAGCTTTTGAGAAACGGAAGTGGTAGGCGCAGCTGATGCAGCACACCGACTCATTGAATCATTTATATCCAGTAGCTTCTCAAGCAATGACTGGATCTTAATTTCCGTAGATTTCCAGGAGATGGGTCCAGGAGTTGATGAAGCACCATCTGCAGGGCCTGGAAACACAATAAAATCACTATAAACAAAAGCACTAGGTCCAAGTCGTTGGAATAATAAAAAGGAGGGTTCTGGTGTCAAAGACTTGTCGCAGAAACTGTTTTCAGTGAAGCCTTTATACCTAGTAGCTTCTCAGCATTACCCATACATTATCCAAAGGTAAGAAGACTTTCCACTAGAGATACATGTTCCTTTGTTCAGAAACTAAATTATTATGTTCATAGATTTGTTTTGCTACTCAACATCAATGCCCAGCCACCTGAGGGAAATTTGAATTCCAGAACCAAAAGCAAATATTGACATAAAAATATTTTACATTAAAAAAATTGAAGTTACCAGAGTTGGTTTATGCTAAAACAATAAACACCATCTAGAACAGTTGGCAACTCCTTATTAAACTTAAATAATGACACTCTTTGTCAGAGTGAAATTCAAATTCATGCCCTTTTGGCCGAAACCTAGACTAGCACCTTAAATGAACTCAACCATCTCAACTGATTAATAGATAGTGACACTCTTTGTAGAACCAATATTTAATCTCCATGCACAAGAAAACCAAGTAGAGATGGATACAGAAAATGGATGTCCTCTTTATTCAAAAACAATTACAAAAAGGTGATGCCGCAGTTCACCCTCTGAGACAACTGCACGGTACTCGTTATTGCACATACTAACCTCATCACAAACTTAACAGTCAAATTTTGTTCCTCATAATAAAGAGAGACCAATAAAATGGGTTTCACCAGAATATTTTAAAGGCTCAAAATTGTATGCATCATGTTCATATATGACATGTTTCCTAAAGTTTATCAACTAATAGAAACGCAAATGTAAAATCCCACCCATGTACAATTACTGGAAAATGTCGCATCATTGAGTGAGCAAATCAATCACAGATCGCAGGCTCCTAAGGAAATCAGAATGTATAATCATTGCTTCACAATTGAAAGTTCATTATTCTAGGATTGCAAACTCTTCTTATTGCATCTTTGTAAGCCAGTCAGCCAGGTTCAAAACTCAAAATCATCACAAATTACATCTTCTCTCCACAATCAAATTGACCCTACGCGACTTACATCTTCCAAGCCCCCACGAGCAACCAACAAAATACACAATCCATCCATCAGTCATATATCCTTACTTAGAAACTCACATTCTTCAACGGATTAAGATTTAAAGCAGCCCAAAAAACATAATTAAAATGAAGAAACAGAGAAATTCTGCGCCAATTTCAGCAAGTTAAGAACATCCTTCACAATGCAGGATCTAGATGAGAACGACTTATTCAGGAATATCTAAAACCTACTGTAACTTAACCAAAATTTGCAGGATTTACCAAAAGAGCTTTCTAATTGTGCATAACAATTAGGTCACAAATTGAACACGTTATTGAATCTCCAATTGAACCAGCGTAAATATATATATATATATATATATATAATAAAAAAATAAAACATACGCGTGTATGTCTTACCCCCATGGGTGACGCGAGCACCGAGCTTAGCGTAGTTAGAGAGCTTGACATCGAGATCACCTTCAACTTTCCGAGCCTCTCTCCGGAGCTCCTCCCAACCCGACTCCTGCAAGCTCGCATCCATAATCGGATCCACGCGGATCCGACCTGTTTCCGTTAGGCTTCTCGCCGGCTCTTTGTATAGAGCAGGATCCGAATCCGAATCGTCCGGTTCTCGCTGTTGAAACAGGGTCGGATCTGTCCGTTGCCGGGTCCGGGCGAGCGCCTGTGTTCATATGTTATCACTGATGAGTTGCCTTCTTTAACACTAAAGTTTCCTTCTATATTTTCTTCTTCAGAATTCAGAACTCAGAAGTCAGAAGCGCGCGATAGATGTTGACGTGGAATTTCTTTTTTGAGCGAATAATACTTTATGATTGCTGGCTTTTCTTTCAGCCAAATTAATATCTACAACCGAAGCCCGAAAATGGAAATCTAAAGCCCAAAAATATTATGGGCCCCTTTAATATTTAGTCTTGTTTATATTGAGCTTGATCTAGGTCTATCAAAGTGAGTTCAAGGCTTCACGCTTGTATTAGATTATGTTTCAACTAAGATAAATTATTAAAATGATTTAGGCTTGACAGATTGACTCTAATAATGATCTGTAAATTAAGTAAGCAATATTGTATTGAAACTAATTTTATATTTTATGATGGACCAGATGCCAAAAAATTCACAAAATTTTTACATAATTTTTATTTTAGACATGACTCATAAAACACAGCTATAGCCATTTACCTCATCAAATTTACCAGTTTGCATGTATTTGGATGGTGTCAATATAATTACCAAACTTTTTCATTTATAACAAATGAGACGCGCTGTAAAATTTTCCGAACAACCGAAAAAAATTGTGCCATTTTCGTTGTTGGCAGTAAATTTGGAGGGAACAAAATGTTTTTCACCATGAAGAGAATCATACCCCGACATATATCCAATTGCCAAAAAAAACCTGGGCATGTCTAGCTGTTTTGCTACAAGTCAAAATGTGGAATCATTAAATTGTATAAAAAATAAAATTATATTAAAAAAATCCTTTTGAAAGAAAAATCATATAAGTATTAGTGGCTTTTACAATTAGCCCTTTTATAATTGGCAAAAAACTGAAAGGTGAGTAAATATTGGTGTTACAGGCATCCTAATAAAAATAGAATTTCTTAGAACTAAAAAAAAATTTAAATTTATTAATTATAATCTCAAAACCATCTAACTTTTATGTATACTTATCTCGAATGTGTCGAGTTTAGATTGGAGCGATTTGTTCGACGTTATTAATCGTGCGCGTGGAGATATAAATACTAAAAAAATATATCACTGATATAAGTAATATTTGGGTAGCTAGGGCGTATCAATCAGTTTTCAACGTCTATATATCTGTCCCTCAATCAGATAATAATAGTTGGAAAGACTGAAGTGAATATATAAACAAACAAATGATTGTTTAACTGATGTTGAATTTTTCTTCAATATATACTTGTCCACTTGACTTTAGTTTTCTTGATGACAATTCTATAATTAACTAGTTATATTTTATTAATACAAATTTGAGCAGAGAGGAGATCAGGTGATGACCTTAATTTGCATCAGATTGTAGCATCTCTTTTCTGCTAATTTGAGAGAGAGAGAGAGAGAGGGAGGGAGAGGGAGAGATAATTGGTTGTAAATGTTGGAAAATTGGTTTTGAATAATCAATTATTGGATAATATTTATTTTGTAGAAATAAATATTGGTTGTTAATTTACGTGTCGAGTAGATGAACATGGCATACTCGAAGTCTCAAAACCGATTTCCGGTGAGTGAGATATTGTATGTTGAAGATGGGTGTTGGTATAGGGAAATTAAACTTCCCAATTAGAATAAGCTGGAGTTCAATTCGTTTAGCCCAGTAGGTATGTGTGTTTCAGATAGAGCTATCCATTTGGCCAAACAGATAGTTCAGTTGTTCTGTAACAGCCACAATTAAGTTTCAAAAAAACGAAACTGACGAAATTGATGAGCCTTTATTGTGCTCAAAGTGTAACGCCCAAATTTAAATATATGGTTAATGGCTATTTATGTCGTAACCTATGTAACAACCATTTTTGGCTAGTTAATGCCTTAATTGGCTTTAATTCATGAAGATTGCCTATATAAAGCATCTCATATGCATGGTTTTGTATGTATAAGAAAATTTGCATACATTTCCTCAAGAAAATTCATAGCATTTCATTTGTCGGAGCTTAGTTCTTGTTCTCGTCTAGTTCGCCGAAGCTCGCCGGATTGTGGTGCTACATCCGTCGAGATGAAGTCGTTTTATCTTTGGGATGAACCGCCAATCCGAAAGCACTACCGAGGCGTTATTCATCTTGCGGAGAGAAGGATTCCTTCGACTCGACTTGTTCAAGAGTTTGATCTATATTTTCTGTATTTCAATACGTCTATTTCTTGTAATTCTTGTCTCTAATTTCTAGTCCAAATTTATGTTTGTGTTTATTCATATTTCTCTTGTAATTGTTCACGAGACGTGTACCCGGTTCTAACAATCGCAAGACTAAAAAATCTGATGTCTACACGTTCGTGAAAGAAGGCGAAATAATCTGCTAATGTTGCTTGTTTGAGTTTGGACAGGAAGATCAGATTCTGGACTTTAAATTTGACTAATAATTTTCGAAACTCTTAAACCTTTGCTTGAGGATGTCGTCCACCGTTCCGCCCAACAAATCAATCACCAATGGCTCCACTGTCTACCATCCGGTAGGACAAGCAGACAGTCCATCGTTGCCTTTGTGGTTGCCTCTACTATCTCTCATCTATTTGGGCAGACTGACGGATCCCATTTCGTGATGGCTCTCATCCATGCATCGAGGATGATGCCGATGCCGAGAAGCCTCTGAGCTTTTCAGAGACTAATTTGAAAAGGTGGTTCCAAAAGATGTTTTACATCACGACTTTGGGACTGGCCAATTACCTCTGTGATAACGAGGTGCCTCTGCCTAGTGAGGGCAAGACGGATGTCCATGTGCGTATGCGATACGATACTTGGAGAAAAAACAATTTCTTGTGTAGAATCGTTGTGTTGAACGGTATAGAGGATAATCTCTATTCCGTATATTTCGGGGTCAAGACCTCCAAGTTGCTTTGGGAGGCTTTGAACCGGAATTATCGGGTTGATAAGGCTAGCACGAAGATGTTCGTTGTAGTCAAGCGTCTTGATTTCAAGATAATTAATTCTCGTTCGATCATGCAACAAGTGAAAGAGTTCCAACTCTTGGTCCACGATGTTCATGCCGAGGGAATGTTCATATATACCCGATGCTTTCAACGTTGTGATGTTGATTGAAAAGTTACCTCCTAGTTGGAGGAAATTCAAGAGCTGCCTTAAGCTCAAGCGAAATTAAAGGAAATGTCTCTTGAAGACTTGGTTGTCAAGCTTCGTATTGAGGCTGATATAAGAAAGTTTTATTAACGAGTAGTTACATTCTGAATAAAATTTCTCTAAAAGTTAGAGATGCAACTCTTCACGAGATGTGAAAAGAATATAAATCATCGTATAAATACTTCAAAATGTGGGGGTATTTGAAGATAATATATGTTGAATAAAATCAATATCTTTAGTGATTTTTTCATTATGATAGCCAAACGACTATTGGTTGTACACAAAGTGACTTATAATTGTAAGCCGTGACTTATATATATATTCGACATAATACCCATGACATTTGATCTTTTAGCAAGGTTATCGTTATTGATTGTGTGAAGTCAATAGATAATTTAGCGGATCCGCTAACCAAAAGGTTAAATCAAGATCAAATGGTCAAAATTTAATTGCTTGTGGGAATGAGATTAAAATCCACATCTTAAGGATGATTGTATTGGAAACCCAACCATGATGACTGGAGGATCCCAAGAACTTGGTTCAATGGGACAACTAAGCTATATGACTCCGTGTGAAAATACTCAAAATCACCTATTCCCTAGAGAGCAATGAGTATTTGGAAACCTGCATGTGGTAAGGTTAAGTCTTTTGACTTTTAATGATTCTTGGATACCTCGATGAGGTTAAGTATAGCAGGATACATGGAAAAAGAATCACCTATGTAAGTGTGAAGTATGGGTCGCTTCGACGATGCACTTATGAATCCAAATGGTGTTCCAGAGCCTGTAATGGACACAAACGTGAGAACGGATAAGGATTGGGACGATATTGTGTCAATGTTATTGTCTCGGTATACACCAAGAAATACTAGTTCAAGGCATCGCGTTCACTAGGCCGCCAGTATACTCGATGATGTTGACTATGGAAGGTTCAAGGTCACAAGTCACCTATCCAAATGCAATAGTCTCTTGGAAACTGAGCTAAGTGTCTGCATACATTTGCATACGGCTTTCTCACTCATGTGGGGGATTGTTGGAAAGTTGGTTTTGAATAATCAATTATTGGTTGTTAATCTACTTGTCGAGTAGATGAACATGGCATACTCGAAGTCTCAAAACCGATTTCCGGTGAGTGAGATATTGTATGTTGAAGATGGGTGTTGGTATAGGGAAATTACACTTCCCAATTAGAATAAGCTGGAGTTCAATTTGTTTGGCCCAGTAGGTATGTGTGTTTCAGATAGAGCTATCAGTTTGGCCAAACAGATAGTTCAGTTGTTCTGTAACAACCACAATTAAGTTTCAAAAAAATGAAACTGACGAAATTGATGAGCCTTTATTATGTTCAAAGTGTAACGCCCAAATTTAAATATATGGTTAATGGCTATTTGTCGTAACCTATGTAACAGCCATTTTTAGCTAATTAATGCCTTAATTGGCTTTAATTCCTCACATGAAGATTGCCTATATAAAGCATCTCATATGCATGGTTTTGTATGTATAAGAAAATTTGCATACATTTCCTCAAGAAAATTCATAGCATTTCATTTGTCGGTGCTTAGTTCTCATTCTCGTCTAGTTTGCCGGAGCTCGCCGGATTGTGGTGCTACATCCGTCGAGACGAAGTCATTTTACCTTTGGGGACGAACCGCTAATCCGAGAGCACTACCGGGGCATTATTCGTCTTGCGGGGAGAAGGATCCTTCGATTCGACTTGTTCAAGAGTTTGATCTATATTTTATGTATTTCAATACGTCTATTTCTTGTAATTTGTCTCTAATTTCTAGTCCAAATTTATGTTTGTGTTTGTTCATATTTCCCTTGTAATTATTTACGAGACGTGTACCCGGTTCTAACAGTAAAATCCATATTCAAATGTTGGCCTTGTGACTTAACTCAATTTGCCGTTTGATACTTTACCAATTGTGTTTGTCAACTATTGAGTAATGTATTCCTTCGAAATGAAAGAAACACTTTAGAGTATTTGTAGTATGGATAAGAATCTTCCAATGCTACTAAGAGAGAAAATCATTTCGAAATTTAAAATAAAAAAATTCAAATTATTTATTTATCAGCACGGTGGACACGTTTTTTGTTAAAATAGTAGTATTACTTTTAATAGAATTCATTGAACATGACATGCAAAAAGTTACGTTTTTTGTTAAAATGGTAGTGTTAATTACTTTTAATAGAATTCATTGAATGTAACATACAAAAAGTTGTGTTAGATCATATAACAGGTCAAATATCCGGATAGCAAACGTGTTGATTAAAAAGTTGTCTTACGGTAGGTGGTTAATATTCAAGGCTAAATGTTTCGGGTTCGAGTCCACTTTAGCACGGTTTTTGAATTTAATTGTTAATTTATCAATATATATATATATATATAGGGGAAGATCAAATAGAAACTATTTTCCCCATAGAACCTAGAAACTTTTTTCTACCATTGATTTTGGTTGATCAACGGTTGTAGATTTATAATTTTATTTATTCATTTAGTTGAATGTTATGGATTAAAAAAGGGTAGTAATGTCTAGAAATATTGATGTGTAACCGTTTACCTCCTTAATATAAGGTATGTTAATTCTTTGCATTTATACGCTAATTAATCATTGATTTTTAGCTTACGACAATTTCTGTTTTATTGTTTCTTTCCTTTTTTTTCTTTTTCTCGTTTATTATGTTGTTGTTTTTTTCATAAGCTCATTTCATCTTTCTGATCAACTCAAAAATGGAAGAATTCCGATTTGTTTTAATTCAACTTGTTTAATGAGGTTCGTCATATTTTGAAAAATTGAACCAACATAATGAATATACTTCATTTTTTATAAATCTGAAAATTTTCATGTAATATATACATACTGTTGTAAATATATCTTTTAGATATATATGATAGGAGTGTTGACCAAGTAAACCTCTAAAACCCTAGCTCTCTGTACCACTATAAATAGAGGCCTTTGGTCCTCATATTGAATACACAGAACTCTTGTTCTCTCTACTTTATTCTCTGTTCTCTCTAGTTTATAACACGTTATCAGCACGATTGTTCTACCCCTCCTTCGATCCTAAAAGTCTTTCGATCATAGAAGCACGATTGTTCTATCCCTTCTCCGATCTAGAAGTTCTTCGATACTAGAAGGTACATTCTTCTAATTTTCTTTTTTTCGTTTAAGTTATATTGACGTCAATATATGAACCATATGTGTGAAGATATAGTTTGTTAAAGAAAAATATTATTTTATTGGTTGATTCTTCGAAATTTGGCCTGCCTTTCTGTCATCAATAACATTGAAATTTTTAAATCTTAAATTGTTATTTTGTTAATGTTGTCATACAAATAAATTTGAAATAGTTATTTCTCTTAGATTGTAAATCGCCATTTTTTTTTAACAAATCAAACCCATAGTATTACGTTTTATTTAATGTGTTATTAATCGGATTTTGATGAAAAATTATTTGCTCTGCTTTCAAGATTCTAATTGTTTATATATATGTGAGATATGTTTTGCTGCATAAATATATTGCGTATATTATGATTATCATCATGTTACAATTATCGTTGTTTATAAAGAAACACGAACTTCGAAAATAATCTGGAAAGATTATCTATTGATGCTAATTAAAGTAGCACAAGTAATATTCCTGAAGAATATTACATGTTCTGAAGAGCAAATAAATTAAATATTTGGATAATATATTTATCCTTGATCTCTTTTTGTGCAGAATTGCACAAATGACAAATATAGCCAAACTTGAGTTCATTGCTCTTGACATCTCTGGCAAGAACTATATGTCATGGACTCTTGATGCTGATTTTCACCTGATCTCAAGGGGTCTAGGGGAGACAATAAAAGAAGGAAATAACGCATCCGAACAGGATCGCGCTAAGGCATTAATTTTCCTTCGTCATCATCTTCATGATGATCTAAAGATTGAGTATCTGACTGTCAAAGATCCAAGTGAATTGTGGACAAACCTGAAAGAAAGGTTTGATCATCAAAGGACCGTTGTCCTTCCTAAAGCCCGTTACGAGTGGATGCATCTTAGACTGCAAGACTTTAAGTCTGTGAGTGCTTATAATTCTGAATTATTTAGAATTATTTCTAAATTGAAACTTTGTGGAGAAAATATCACTGATGCTGATATGCTTGAGAAAATATTCTCCACTTTTCATGCTTCAAATGTGCTCTTACAACAACAATATAGGGAGCGTGGTTTCACAAAGTACTCTGAACTAATATCTTGTTCATTGGTTGCCGAGCAAAATAATGAATTGCTCATGAAAAATAACGAACTTCGACCCACCGGTTCCACTGCATTGCCTGAAGCCAATGCAACTTTCAACCATGAAAATAGACGTGGTCGTGGAAACCAACGTGGATGTAGGCGTGGTCGTGGTCGTGGACGTGGATATGGTCGCGGTCGTGGACGCGGTAAACCAAATGATGCAACCTCTAGCAACAAAAGGCATAAATCATCCAATGACCACAATTCATCAAAAAATGAAGCTGCTTGCCATAGATGCGGAATGACAGGACATTGGACACGTACTTGCCGAACGGCAAAGCACCTTGCGGATTTATATCAAGATTCCATCAAGGGAAAAGACAAGAAGGAAACCAATGTCGTTGACTTTGACGGTCCAATTGATACTACTCACTTAGATGTCTCCGATTTCTTTGATGACCCAAAAGGCGACAATATTGATCAGTTGATTGGTGGTGGTGTGCTTGAAGACAATAATATGGATATTGTTTAGTCATTTTTATCCTTATTTCTAGTTATTTAGAAGACATTGCTTATTTCCGTTGTTTATTTTCAAATCGTTGTTTTTCAGTTCAAAACAATTGTTTATTTTTCTTTTAAATGTCTATTCAGTAATTGATCTTCTTTTAAAAATTTATCAGAAATTCGAATGGAATCTTGTGATATTTGTCTTGCCGATAGTGCCACTACACACACCATTCTCCAAAATAAGAAGTATTTTCTTAAGTTAACATTAGCTGCGGATAATGTTAACACGATATCAAGTGCATCAAATATCATTGAAGGCTCCGGAAGAGCTTGTATCAATTTGCCAAATGATACTAAATTAATTATTGAAAATGACATGTACTCTAGTAAGTCTAGAAGAAACTTACTAAGTTTCAAGGATATCCGCTATAATGGATACCACATCGAGACAATAGCAGAAGGTACTAATGAATATCTTTGCATAAATTCTTTTGTATCTGGCCATAAGCTAACAAAAGAAAAATTATCAACACTACCTTCTGGAATGTATTACACATTCATAAAGGCAATTGAGACAAACCATGTCATGAATTCGAAGTTCAATGACACAAAAAGCTTTATGCTTTGGCATGATAGGTTTGGACATCCTGGAGCAACTATGATGCGCCGAATAATTAATAATTCATATGGCACAATATAAAGAACCAGAAGATTCTTTTAACAAATGAATTCCCATGTGATGCTTGTGCGCAAGGCAAGTTAGTCATTAGACCTTCATATAAGAAGGTTGATGTTGAATCTCCATCTTTCTTAGAAAGAATTCAAGGAGATATTTGTGGACCTATACATCCACCGTGTGGACCTTTTCGATACTATATGGTATTGATTGATGCTTCTTCTAGATGGTCACATGTATGCTTGCTTTCTACTAGAAATGCAGCATTTGCTAGACTGCTTGCTCAAATTATAAAATTAAGAGCTCAATTTCCAGACAATTCGATCAAATGAATTCGTCTTGATAATGCTAGTGAGTTTACATCTCAAGCATTTGAAAATTATTGTATGGCTATTGGAATTGAGATTGAACATTCAGTTGCTCATGTCCATACTCAAAATGGTTTAGCAGAATCGTTTATTAAACGTCTTCAACTTATTGCTAGACCATTACTTATGAAATCAAAACTCCCAACTACTGCTTGGGGTCATGCCATATTACATGCAGCAACATCAGTTCGTATTAGGCCAACAGCCAACCATCAATACTCCCCAATGCAAATTATTTTTGGTCGAGAACCTGATGTTTCTAACTTACGAACTTTTAGTTGTGCGGTTCAAGTTCCAATTGCACCCCCACAACGAACAAAAATGGGCCCCCAACGAAGGCTTGGGATATATGTTGGATTTGATTCACCGTCGATTATACGGTATCTTGAACCTTTAACGGGTGATTTATTTACTGCACGTTTTGCAGACTGTCATTTTGATGAAATGACATTTCCAATATTAGGTGGAACAAATCTACATCCAGAAAAGTACAGGGAAATTTCTTGGAATGAAAAAAGTTTATCACATTTTGATTCCCGAACTAATCAATGTGAACAAGAAGTTGAAAAGATAATTCACTTGCAAAAGATTGCAAATCAACTTCCTGATGTTTTTGTAGATACAAGAAAAGTGACACAATCTTATATACATGCTGCAAATACTCCAGCTAAAATTGATGTCCCTGGGGGACAAATAGCTTTGGCAGCAAATGAATCTAAAGTTCGTCAAAAACGTGGTCGACCAATTGGTTCCAAAGATTCTGTGCCTACAAAAAGAAAGAGACAAGATGGAAACCAAACAATGACGAAAATGATTCATCAATCAAATGAAAGTGATGTAATTCCTGAAGAATTACAAGTGTCTGAAAATCATGAGATCTCAATAAATTATTTATCTTCTAATCAGATACTGGAGAGAGAAAATATCATTGTAGATGATATATTCGCCTTTAATATAGCACATCAAATTTTAAATGAGGATCCTGAACCATGCTCTGTTACAGAATGTAAACAGAGAGATGATTGGCCAATGTGGAATGGTACTATACAAAGGGAATTAAATTGCTTAGAAAACCGGAAAGTTTTTGGACCTATAGTTCAAACTCCGGAAACTGATATCCCTGTAGGATACAGATGGGTCTTTGTTAGAAAGAGAAATGAGAAAAATGAAGTTACGAGATATAGAACAAGACTCGTAGCTCAAGGTTTCTCTCAAAGACCAGGAATTGATTATAAGGAAACATACTCTCCAGTAATGGACGCAATTACTTTCAGATTTTTGATTAGTCTTGTTGTGTCACAAAGGCTTGATATGCGCCTTATGGATGTAGTAACTGCATATCTATATGGGTCATTAGATAGTGACATATATATGAAAATTCCCGAAGGATTTAAAATGCCTGAAGCATTTAAGTCAAAACCCAAAAGCATGTTTTCGATTAAACTGCAAAAGTCATTGTATGGGCTAAAACAGTCTGGACGTATGTGGTATAAGAGACTGAGCGAGTATCTATTGAAAGAAGGATACAAGAATGATGATATCTGCCCGTGTGTTTTCATAAAGAAAACAGAAAATGGATTTGCAATTATAGCAATTTATGTTGATGATTTGAATTTAATTGGGACTCCTGAGGAGCTCAATAAAACTGTTGAATATTTGAAGAAAGAATTTGAGATGAAAGATTTGGAAAAGACAAAATTTTGTCTTGGTTTGCAAATTGAACGTGTCCGTGAAGGAACGTTTATTCATCAATCGACATATACAGAAAAAGTGTTAAAACGCTTTTACATGGATAACGCACATCCATTAGCATCATCAATGGTCGTTAGATCTCTTGATACAAATAAAGATCCATTTCGACCTATTGAAGATGGTGAAACGATACTTGGTCCTGAAGTACCATATCTAAGTGCAATTGGAGCATTGACTTATTTGGCTAATAACACTAAACCAGATATAGCTTTTTCTGTAAATCTTCTTGCAAGATATAGCTCTGCTCACACTTTAAGCACATTCTACGTTATCTAAAAGGTACTGTTGACCTTGGGTTATATTATTCAGAGAATTCTAATAATTCTCTAGTGGGATATGCGGATGCAGGATATTTATCCGATCCACATAAAGCCAAGTCACAAACTGGCTACGTTTTTACATGTGGTGGAACTGCTATATCTTGGAAGTCTGTGGAGCAAACCTTGACTGCAACATCTTCAAATCATTCTGAAATTATTGCAATCCATGAAGCAAGTCGAGAGTGTGTATGGTTGAGAAATATGACAAGTCATATCCAAGAGTCGTGCGGATTAGCTTCATCAAAGGTCAATCCCACTGTTTTATATGAAGACAATGCTGCTTGCATCACGCAACTCAAGGAATGATACATCAAAGGTGATAGGACGAAGCATATCTCTCCCAAGTTTTTCTACGCACATGATCTCCAAAAGAATGACGATATCAACATTCAACAGATTCGCTCAAGTGACAATTTGGCGGACTTATTCACGAAGGCATTACCAACATCAACATTCAGAAAGTTGGTTCACAAGATCGGCATGCGCCGACTCAAAGATCTACAATGATCTTAAGTTCAGGAGGAGCAGTTGTACTCTTTTTCCTTCGACTAGGTTTTATCCCATTGGGTTTTTCTAGCAAGGTTTTAATGAGGCAACATTTGTTTTAGGGATTGGTCAATCAAGGGGGAGTGTTGTAAATATATCTTTTAGATATATATGATAGGAGTGTTGACCAAGTAAACCCCTAAAACCCTAGCTCTCTGTACCACTATAAATAGAGGCATTTGGTCCTCATATTGAATACACAGAACTCTTGTTCTCTCTACTTTATTCCCTGTTCTCTCTAGTTTATAACACATACTTATTTTCATTGACTGTTTTTATTTTATTTTGTTTTTCATTTCAATTCTACATAATGCATTATCATCATAAATGAAATGCATTATCATTTTTATCTCGTATTAACGATTTGTTGCATGATTTCTTATTATGATAATGCATATTCACCTAATAAGATAATGCATATCGCGTATTGCAATTATGCATAATTCTTATGATCATACAAAATCTAATGCATTTTTTTTTTTACAATAATAATGCATTTTATTTATGTTAATAATGCATTTCAAATGAAAGGAAAAAAAAAATACAAACCTGGTATCCAAAATTGAAAAGAAAAAAAAAATGATTTAGAAAAATAATTATTTGACTAACAAGGAAACACAAAAAACATTATTCAGAAACTCTAAAAAAACATTGTGATACGGCGATTTTTGTTGGTGAAATTACACCATGATGTTTTTTTGGGATAACATCAAAACATGAATGGGCTATAGATATCCCTAGATACAGACGGGATAATTAATAGTGGATTATTTTGAATAAAATCAATAATTTTAGATGAACAAAATAAATAAATATTTTAAGAAAAGGTTGATGAGATTGCAGATTCAGGGGAGATAATTTAGGAATGTGATCTCTACAGATTATAAATTTGCGCTTTTGCCCTTATTTACATTAAAAATTGAATTAAAATATATTATTTAATTCATCTCTCATCCACGTGTAAGAATCTTGACCGTATGTTTTTCTTAATCTATGGACTAGAAAAGTTTTTAGATTGTACACTAGAATTAATTTTCACATGAACTCATATATATATATATATATATATATATATATATCACATTGATTATCAATTTGAATATTGAAAAAATTAAAGTAAATGAATAAACGGGATATCATCGCAAAAGTCCGAGTCTTTGGCTGACAATTATTGTTTGACAATATAAATTGCACGTACAAGAAATGTACGTTCTCATTTAAATCCGTGGCAGAAGTCAAATCAAATGTATAGTTAATTACACCTAAATGACATAATTCTAACCCTAATAATAAATTACAATTCAAATTTGAATGAATTATTTAGACATACTAAACTTATAAGGAAAGAGGCACACTCTCATGCAACCAATCTCATGGAATGCGAGCGGATTCAGGTTGATTCGATCCGGTCAAATCGGGTCAACCCGTTGATTTTTCAGTTTTTTTTATTCGATTTTTTTAATTTTTTTTCTCCGCCTTCGGCTCCGATTTTAATTAATAGATAATGATTGTGATAATATTAATGTCTTTTAGCTCGCTCCGAGGCCTTCGGCTCCCCTCGCTCGATTCTTTAAAAAAAATGAATTAAAAAAACTGAAAAAAAAAATATTAAAAAGTCAGGCGCGTGTATTATACGCACCGAATTAAAAATAATAATAATAATTGTCAGGCGCGTGTGTTGCACACACATGACTTAATGGTCGATACAGGGCATGTGTCGTGCACGCATCTGCGCACGTGGGCTCGATCGCACAATATGCGACCGGACGCATATGAGATTTTGCGATAAGGAACCGTTCTAGAAAATTAATAAAATTTCTTTCAAAAAAGAAAAACAATAAAATGAATTCCATATGTGACGCTCTAGGACCATTAGATAATCAATTAAGGGTTAATCAATACTTAGGTCGAGCATGTCACACTTATACTTGGATGGTGTGGTTTACCTGCCTTGTGTGGTTTGCAGGTTATTGCGCAAGGCCGTGGGTTTACCCAGTGCGCACCAAAAGTAGCAGCTGCGGGTTCCCACGATATCAAAAAAATAAACGTTAATCAATACTTCAGCAAAATATCATGCATTAGTCGCCTACATCAATGTTTTAAAAAACGGACCGGACCGGCCGATTCAATCGAGAACCATTGTGTTTCCAATGAGATTTGAACCTTGGACCTCTAGGATGTTAGTCTAAGGTCTCAACCAACTCTCCCAACCCACACACTTGTTTAATATTCAACATTTATTATTATTATTATTATTAATTCAGAATACTATAAAAGTATGTCTAAATTTTAATTATAGTTTTTTTCGATTATCAATTATTTTAGATAACAAATATATTTTTAATGTATAAATTTTGAATATATTTATTAAGAATATCTACACATGAAAAATATAAATATATTTATGATGGATTTTAATATGTATTTCTTATAAAATCATGAATATTTAAACATTTTATTATTTATTTAATTATTATTTTTATTTATTTATTGAACGGTTCGATTAAAACGGTTCAAACACTGTTGAACCGGTTGAACCATGACCCGGAAGCCTCACCGGTTCGATCTCCGGTCCGGTTTTTAAAACATTGGCCTTGTTGGTCCCAAGACGGATACCTTGGTGTAGAGGGGGGGTGAATACACCAAGGTTTAAAAACTTTTCCAATTAAAAACTCTTTTGAGTGAGCTGGCTGTATCCGATCCAGCTGGAAGGCAGCTTGATCGACACAGCTGGCTGTGTGCGGAATGTGGTGGATTTGGAAAGTCCGTTTGTTACGTCAAATATATTGCAAAGCTTTGTTTCTCTTTTCAGTTAGTCAGTTTATGCAGCTTGAAATGTATGTGTGAGAGGAGTTAGCAGAATGCATAAAACAAAGCAGTAAAGAACAAAGCAATTTTAACGTGGTTCGGAGTAACACCTCCTACGTCCACGACCAGATTAACTGGTAATTCACTACCACTTGGTTTCCAAGTACCAAGCAACTTCACAACTCTAACCTGAGTTGTGTTCCAACAGTTTACGGGCACTGTCAAGCCTACATCTTTCGCCATGCGGTACCGAAAACCCGACTTACGCTTCCGGCACTGTAAAACCTGACCACTCGAATTACACGCCTCGAGCAGGCGTACCTTGACCTAACCTTTCTGGGTTTGGGTTTGGGTATGAATTTTCCAACTATGAACGAGTTCTTACAATGAAGAACAAGGAGTATGATGAACTCGTTCAAACTAGGCTTAAGATATTTCTATTCTAATATATTCTGCCTATGACTGAATATGTGAATAACTAAGAACACAGCTGACTGGCTGGGTGTTCTTGAAAGATTTGGCTTTGAAGATCGTTGTTCATTTTTCTGTTTGCTCTTTTATTTATTCAGTCGTCTCGCCAGCCCCTTTTCTTCAATGGTGAGGAGATATATATAGGAGGAGATTCAAACTAGTCGTTGGAAGAGAGCCGTTTGAATCTTATCTACTCTCATTGACTTCTGGCCTTTTGCCTACGAAGTAGGTCTGCATCTGCAGAAGCTAATTCTTCTCTGATTTGACCGCGTCGGACAAGATCTTCTGATATCGGGATCTTGTCTTGGAGAAGGTCTTCGTCTTTGAGCTGCTAAGCGTCTCTGCTGTGTCTTCAGCGTCTTGAACTCTGCTGCGTCTCGACTCTGAGTTGTGTCTTAGACCTGTGATGTATCATTAACCTGAGTTGTGTCTTCAACCTGAGCTGTGTCATTAACCTGAGCTGTCTTAGACCTGAGCTGTGTCATTGACACTAAGCTGTGTCTTTTACACTGAGTTGGGTCTTCGACACTGAGTCTGCTCTGCTGAGTCTGCTCTGCTGAATTCCTCAGCTGTGTCCGCTTAGTTGTGTGTTCTGCTATGTCTTCTGCTGTCTTCAGTGACTCTACCTGTAAACTTAGAAACTCTAATAGCTCTAAACACGTGAGCTGGAAACAACACAAAGTTTGTACATTCATCTACTCGGTTGGGGTCAGCTGGGTTTTGGTATCACTTCAAAACATGTTTATTATTATCCACTTTAATTAATATATTAATTTTTAATTTTTGGTGACGGAAGACCTCCCTAAATAATAATAATATGTCTCAAGTCAAAATAATAATAATATGTCCCAAGGTTTTGTTAAATGTCATGATACTATATATCGTATAATATTTATTTTTATTTTTACAAAATACTACAGTTTGATATGTGTTCAAAGTAATGCTAAAATAAATTAATAATTTATATAGCACCTAGTTTTTCAAGTGCAACTTATTTTTCAGGCTTAATGGTCTGTAAATTCCTCAACTTTCAACAATTTCTGATTTTGCTCTCCACCTAAAGATTCTGCCCGTAAATTCCTCAACTTTCAATTGTTTCTGATTTTGCATCCGAAGTTGAATTTTCCCCAAATTAATGTTGACATGGCCGCAAAAAAAAATTGAGTTGGCCAATTCGGCCGATGAACAAAATATCGTTTTGAAATTTATTTAATAACAAATAAAAAATTGGATTTCTTGTCAAATTTTCTCACTCTTTATCTCTCTCCTCTCTCTCTCTTCATTCTCGTCCAAGTTTCATTCGCCGTCATCACGTTGTGCCCCTTTCGTCACCGCCGCTATAATCGCCTTCTTCGACACCAAAACTGCCCCCAAACCCCTCACCAAGAACACCATCGTCAGGCCCCAGATCGAAGATGTCTTCTCCTCGCGACCACCTTGCAGTTCTAGCAGGCGAAGGAGCCTCGATCTGGTACTCCTCGTCGGGATTGGTGTACCAGATCGACCCACCCACTTTCTCTCTCTCTCTCTCTCTCTCTCTCTCTCTCTCTCCAAGATTAGATTGCTAGATTTGTCAGTGTTTTTCCTTCGTATGAATGTGAAAATTATTGTTCTGGCTATTTGGAGATTTGATGAATTCAAGATTGTATGGGTATGAGTAGGATTTAAAATTCTTGTGATTTTATGGGTGCTTTCTAGCGCATGATCTGTATTTTCTCGGTTGAATTATCTCTGCGAGAATGAAAGAAAGTAGGGGAGAACGAGACTGAGAGAGGGGTGGGGATGATGACATGAAATATTTTTTTATTTTTTTTAATTTACATATATGCCACGAGAGTGCCACATATATTAATTTAAGTCACGTCTATAAATTTCCAAAACTATTCTTGTCGGATCCTATCGCCGGAAGCAAAATCAGAAACAATTGAAAATTGAGGAATTTACAGGCAGAATCTTTAGGTGTAATTTGCATACTATTACATAAGAACGATGGTTTATTCAATGCTTACCAAAAGCAACGGTTGATATAAAAAAATTAAACAACAATAAACTACATAATATGACCTAACCAGCTAAAAAAATTACCGATTACACATGTATATTCGACAATTGACACAAAATAGTTAGACATCAATCTCCAAGTAATAAATTAAAAGAAAAATAAAAATATCTTCGTCAAAAAATCTAGAAGTGGAAAAAATTATTGCATATCATTTTCACCACTAAGATTTAAATAAAAAGTCCATGCAGAAAGGGGAATCGAAATTTCGCACACACTTTACAAAAGAAAGATTATCATAAAATATTAAAAGATAATTAAACCGGGATTTGTTTTAAAGTTGTAATCTTGACATAGATACTTGGTTCGTCTTTATCTGGCCTTTTCTCTTCTTTTTTTTACTTTTCTGCAGAAAAATTAAAATTGTTATCGTTTTCAGATAGAGATTGCGTGAAGATATAAAGCAAAATTGTGGACCATTAGGCCTAATTATCACTATAAAAACCGGCCCAGTATCTTAGATTATGGGATCTCTTCCGTTTAATTTTGTTAACGTGGCCCAAACTGGGCCCACCACTCCTAAAAAAATTAGTTAGTACTACAATTATTTAGTTCAACCGTATCCGTACATGAAAGTATAGACCGTATCCGTATGTACGGATGTGTACTAGTGTTTGTTACTCTTCGTTACGCCCAAGGGTTATAATCCCTTTTGCTAATTAATTATATAAACATTTGACTCATCAATGATTTTTTTATTTTTTCGCCGGCAACTTGTGCTTAACTAGTAGAGATGTCATTTTCTACTTAATACTAATATTTTTTTGTAATAGTAGTGTAAATGAGAAACATTCGTTATTCTTGTGATATTGCGTTGACTATAATTCGAAATACTGGACAATAATACCATATTATTCATATCACAATACAAAACATATATTTGAAATAGTATATGTAATATTAACGGACTGTTTCTCGATGTATATAATAATGTATATGTTATATTTTATCATGCAATAAATAAGTGACTAATTAAAATGTTATATTACCTCAAAATAAAATATTAAAATGTTATATGCTATTTGTTGCACGAGTTCTTGAATTAAAATAAGATTCTCGAGGTAAATTGTATGATTTCATTGACAATGCATGATTTTCTAGGAATTTAACATTTCTTAATCGTATTGAATACGAGTAAATAAATACTATTTACTCGTTTACTGTCGAGTGTATTTATGCAGAATTGGATTATAAAATATATACATGTGTACATGGATGTGATCGTGTAGAAATTTTTTTTCTCCAAAATAACCTATAGATTATGTTCTTTATATCTACAAGAATACATCTTTATGCACTGAATAATACTACTTTTTTATTAAACAAAAGAATAATACTTTTTTATATGATAATTCATTTTAAATATTACAAAAATGTTGTTTTTATAGTAATCATTGTTTATACAGAGATTAATGATCCATATCGTTTCCTAATTTCTATGTAAGGATGTCAATTCAGCGCAAAATTATCTGGTTGATCCAAAAAATAAAGTATAAAATTTAATAATCAAAATATACGTAAATAAATGTAATTACACTATTAAATAATTACATATAAATATCTAAATAATATTTATAAATTATAAATAATCCAAATATAAAATACAAAACAATTAATTACATTAATAATTTAAGAAACATTTAAAAAAAAAGATAACACTTACCTTCTAAGTATCTCTAAACAACTATTTTTTTTATATATTTGAAAATATAATTTCGATTAAAACTCATTTCAAAACGCTATTAGAATTAATGATGAACAATCATTATAAAAATTTCAATCAATTTTGGCATTTTTAATAATTCTTAATTTTTGATAACTTCCAAACATCTCGAAATATATATTTTTAATTTTTAATATTTTTCACTATTATATTTTTTAAATATACATATTTAAATAATAAAAATAATAAAATTATTTTGGTAACCATTCATTGTGCTATTTTTTTTTTTAAAGTTACATATCTTAGTCAAAATAGTATTAAATTAGAACATTTATTATATAAATAATAAATATAAAAGGTAGAAAATTCAATTACATAATCCCAAATAAGCCAAAATTCATAATCATTCAATTTTATTAAATAATTTGATTTTTTTAAAGCTCAAACATGGGTAACCAAGAAAGGAGATGTATAGTAATTAACCAACATATATTATTCATCATTCATGAAATAACTTAGAGGGCGTTTAATTTGCGTGATAGGGTAGATTGATAAAACATAGGATTGACTATATGAAGGATTAGATGATCAAACAAGTTCAAAAGTAATCAATCCATCAAAGTAAACGGTATTATTTTTATCTATCTATCATATCACCCAAATTAAACGCCCTCTTAAGGTCAAGACTTATTATCCACTAAATTGGTTTTGGAGGGAAAATGATAAACTTATTAATATAGCTACAACTCTCTTATTTAGTATTAATATAGATTTATTGACGTAAAAATTTTAAAAAAAAAATTAGAGGAAACGTATGGTTAGGTTTAGCTCTCAATTGAGTTACGTTTAGTTATAATGCAAGTTGTAGTTGGAATGATATCTATTTTTACATCTAATACGATGTTAAGTAATTTAGATTAAAATGAAGTAGTTTATTTTCTGTTATAAGAATAAGATTATAAACCTGTACATGTTGAATTGTTTTTATATATTTTTACGGTTCAGCTGTCTAGCTTGAAATCCAAAATTTAGAATTAGGATTGAAAATTTCAAACATAAAAATTATATTTAATTAACACGAACCAAATAGTATGACATTCCGATAGGAGGGACTCGATCGATACGTGTGTAGGGAGAGACCCTCATTTTTGGAAGTGGAAACTAAAACATATACGTGGCACATTGATAGTGGCTAAACTCCATTCTTGAATTGGTAAAATGATGCTACAAGGTGTGCAGTGTGGCCTCCGATTTGAATAATTTTGCCCAAATTTATTTTTTTGACTTGATTTAGCCCAAATTTATGAAAACAACATAACAAAATAAGAAAAATCAACGCCAAAACACTAAAATCTCAAGCCACCCAATCACAGCTCCACATCTTAATTTCCAGAATAATACGCGAAATTTTATTTGGATTTTTAGTACTCATTTTTCAGTAGACATTTTCAACCCTCTCTCTCTCTCTCTTATATATAACGCACACGCTCAAACCTTTCCGGAATTCGTGGTGTTTTTTCTTCCCTTATTTTCTCTGACTCCTTATATTTCTCATCCCTCCGCCACCTCCGCCGCCTGTAACTCACCTGAGTAGACAGTTTCCGGATGAAAATTTCTTCTCAACAAACTCAAGAAATAAACCATGTCAAACATACCAACTTCTCTCTCTGAAGTCTGTCTCACTCTTTTCCGTCTCGCCATGTCCGTCGCCGATCCTTGGCCCTTTTCATAAAATTCTCCCAAAACAAACCATCAAATCTTCACTTTTTTCTTAAGAAAAATAAATAAAGTCATCACTTTCCAGTTTTTTCTGTAAATTTCTTAACGAAAAAAGACAATCATGGGCAGAATACGAGGTTTCATGCTCAAACACCGCGTCACCACAATTTTTCGGCGTATATTCAGGCGGAGGCGCTCGCCGACTGCGTACCGCCGCCTCGGCTGCCGGTCGGCCCGGGTCGAACCGTGGTCTAGGCTGTTCAGCTGGACCGGCCGGCTCAAGACAAAAGCGAAGGCGATTCTGTGCAGGAATTTGGATCCGGGTCGGGGATACATTCAAGTCGGGAAAGAACCGTATTTGGAACGGGCGGGTGATATACCGAAAGGGCATATGGCGGTTTACGTGGGTCAAAAAGATGGCGATTTTCAGAGAATATTGGTGCCGATTGTGTATATTAATCACCCGTTGTTTGGGGATCTGCTGAAGGAGTCCGAAAAGGAATTCGGGTTTGATCATCCGGGCGGGCTAACCATACCCTGTCGGATCTCGGAGTTTGAGAGTATCCAGACCCGGATCAAGGCGGGTCAGTGTACCCGGAAGTTGCTGTCGTGGAAGAAAACGGATAGGAGTTTATGACGTCAGGAGTTTGATGATGACGACAAAAAGAGATAGAAGAAAACCGGTGTTGGTAATGCGTAATGGTATTTAATTATTTAATATATATACTTTTTACGATTCTAGTTTCTTTTTAGGGCCTTTCTTTGAAAGTGTTGGAGGTTTGATTCTTGGTATATGGTTGTATATAAATGGGAGAGTTATGAAATTAGAATATATTTTTTCCTATTAAATATTGTTTTTTGAGTAGGTAATTCTTTATATACATCATTGATTTATGTTACATTGCGTGTTTGTTTTTAGTTTTTTCTCCTTTAGTGCTATCTTCCTTTAGTGTGAAATGAGATTTCTCATTTTGAACATGATGCAGTAACATGATGCAGTAGTAAAATATAATTTTAATTTTGACTAGTTTGAATTGATGCTCAATTGCTAATTGGGGAAAATGTGATTTGGCTTGAAGAAATCTCTTAATTTGGGGAAAATGTGATTTGGTCATCTCCGATCATATTTTTATTTATAATTTTATTGTTGACACAGAATACTGTATTCGTACTCTACTTTGTAGTTTGTACCGGACTAGCAACTAATTAATTTATTTCATTCGATGTCTAATTAATTAGGTAGTACTATTTATTTGTCTTGTGTTCCTTTCTGAAAAATGAGAATGAAACAAAAATAAAATGTTTTAACAATATACAAATTAGGTTTTGTGACTGGAGATGATATCATTACTTATTTTTCTAAAAAATAAATGATTAGCAATCATCACTATATATTATTTAGTGCCTCGGTGGTCTACCCACTTTTCTCCTACTTTTTCAAGAATGCGTATTCACACGAGTCTTAATTTATATATGTAATTTTGTTTTTGAGTTGATATGTGTAAAAAAATTGCCTATAAATTATGAAGGTGTGCCACTGCCATCTCACTAGTGGGTATTCTATATACAATCCAAGTTATAATTAAATTTCAATAAATTATAAAGTGTTAATCCATAAAAATACACACTTTCACTTTACACAAATGAAAAATACACACCTCCTCCAAAAGAAATGAATTTTACATACTTTTCGTTTGAAGAGCCAACATGACCCTTGATTGTGATTTATTTTAATCAAAAAGTGACTAATGATTGCTAATCACTTACACATTGTAAGAAAAGTGTACTTGTGTCTTGCATGAAAGTTTGATAAAGTAGTTAATAATTGGTTATTAATATTCATTTATATATATTATTAATAGTAATGAATAGTTGCTGCATATTTAAATGAATGCGAAAAATATAGAAATCATACCAAAAAAGACAATAATCCCATGAAGAGCCAAAAAATGAAGATCTCACTCGACAAAATGAATATCCAGCTCGAAAAATGTAATATCCCGCCCAAGCGGGATATTCAATTCCCTGAGCGGGATCTTCATTTTGTCGAGCGGGATATCCATATACTCGAGCGGGATATTCAGTTTTGTCGAATGGGATCTTCAATTCTCGAGAGGGATCTTCAATTTTTTGTCTGTACACCGCGTGAATTACTTGCACAATGCAGGCACGCCACACCTATTCTTTTTGGACTGTAGTATAGCTGTAAATTAAATTGTACATTTTATGTACAATTTTCACGTGAATCCATACCAGTTTCACTTTTTACTTCTATATATTTCTTACAGTGAAGCGAAGATCAAAACACATCTACGAAGAATTAGAAAATTCAATACAAATATCTACGAAAAAATTAGAGAATTGACTTACAAATTCACTCATCTTCGGAGGTTGTTGATTGAGGTAATTTTTTACAACAGTATAGTTCATTTAATTTCTAATGTTCATCTTTTATTAATCTATTTAGTAATTATACAAAATAAATCGGGATTCGTTACTAGATCAATCTATAATTATCGAAAATTACATTTTAAGATATAAATTATGCAACGCATTAAATGAAACTATTTCCCTCTCGCATAACTCATTTCCCGCTCGGTACATCATAATCCCGCTCGAGTGGGAAATAGGTATACCGAGAGGGATTTTGGTATTTTGTATTCTAATTTTGTTTATTAATCATTTTTCGTTTTTAATTTTATATAGATGGATGAATGGAAGTACTTCACTATCAAATACGGCGGACAATGGCACGATTGTACGTACGTGGGCGGATTTGAACAGATTGTTCAACTTATGGCGGCCTCTCAATCTCTCATAAATTTGAGATACAATATCGATATTATGTTGAATGAAAATTCGATTAGTACACAGTACGAGCTGTATTATTTATCGCGGTTTCGTACGGGACGCACTATGAAAGCCCTCTTGCGCACCGATCACCAATTTGATCAGTTGTGCATGATGGAATCTTTCCCAACTGTATACGTGATTCACAACAACACGGACGTATATATTCCTTCTTTTGAAGAAGCGCGCTCTTCATCCTTTGGATACGACTTCGGCGGATCATATCCAAAGACAGATGATTTCCTCAAATTGGTTTGATAATCCATATTCCACTGGAGGTAATTACGGATCGACATCCACACCTGAATATTCCTCTATCCCCCAAAGACTCTGCCACAAGGCTTCATCACGACCACTGGGGATTTCTATCGAATGATGATATGGATCGTGCAGAAAACTACCATACTGCTCAATCAGGGCAAACGAAGATCCAAGCTCAGGCAATGAATGACGGGCAGGAACCTCCGGTTGTACAAAGTGTGTCTCATGAACAGACGACTGATGTGGACCAACAGGTTCATGAACAGACGGCTCTCGTGGAGGAACTTGTTCATGAACAGACGGCTGGCGTCGAGCAGTGTCGTGTGCAGGTTCATGAACAGACGGCCGGCGTGATGCAGGAGTAGGCATTCCATGAAAAGTGGGCTCGTATACGGGGCTACGATGCTGTGAAGATCCACATCGTATATTCTCAAACAAATCTTCAAACCACTTTTGAAATCGAGGAAACCATCTCTTATCCATTTTCTCAAGCAAACGATCTTCAGATTTCTCCAACTCCTGTCTCATCCACCGACGGTCACTGTATCGACGGTGGTGATCTCCTCCGCTGCTCGAAGATGATGATCCCTTCTGACGAGTACGCTTCCCCTTATCTTGAGGAGGAGGTTGACGTTCCTCCTCAGAATGATCTTCATGCTCAACATAATCAGGCGCCTCTCTCTGTGCTCCTCTCCTTCGAGGGACATGCTCCACTGCTTCATCAACCTCCTCAGCAGCCTCCTGAAACTGCCTTGCCTGATGCTCATGACGGGGGAACTGTTCCCCGTGCCGTAACGGATTGTGCGGTACCACAAAGTCCACTGCAAGGGCATTTGGGTACAAAGTGGACTGCATGTACAAACTCTGCGCCTCGTCGCCATATGGTTCCAACAGAGTGACACGAGGGACCTACAATAAATACAAAATAAATATTAAATACAAAATAAATGCCCATATAAATTTAATTAATTAAATAATTAAATACATGTAGAGAAAATATAGGCTCAAGCTCCATTCTAGTTCTGCTCTTAAATTTCCATCTAAGGCATCTAGGTCGTGCATTCGGCGAAGCAAGACTCCCTACAGCGGTAGCTAAATCTGGAAGTACTTCTAGGGACCAAACGTGGAAAGCCCACACTGAACCGTAGAAGTGGTACTTCGGCGAGCTCTGTATGTTTTGAACGTAGTGCTTCAGATTCAGATAAGTGTAGGATCCCCAAAGAAATCTGTGAAACGCCTCTAAATCGTCCACCAATTTCCATACCCACGCAGCAACAGACCTCTTCGGATCGTAAGCAAGTAATAACGGATATAATACTAACACATGAGCCACCCGGAGATACAGTTCACCAGTTTCATCTCTAACCAGTTCCCGCGTGTTGGTGAACCGATCCAGTAGGGCTGCGACACTAATCGGCATCCCATTACAAAAACGCCGATACACATCCACCCTTCGTATGTCATGGTTGTCCGAAGGTCTAAAGTCGGACGAGCCGAAGACCAAGCCAGTAATAAGGGCATACTCTGGATAGGAAAAACGGATGTTTGCCCCATTTATATGAAATCACATGTCGTACTCCTGAGCACCCGGATAATTAATCTCACGTGACAACACGTGATGCACGGCCATACTGCACTTCTACCCCGGCTTCCAATAAATAAAGTGCCCAAAGCACCCTGCTATAAACCTATCCAGTAGCTCCTGCCTACCAACGAACAACAATGTCTTACGAACATCTTCTAAAACCTTGGTCTTGTAGTACGTGCTAATCGTCGACTGACGATTAATCGTATCCGCTCTCTTGAACATAATCTGAATCAACAGAAAATCAATCAAATTTACGAACATTAGTAAATATTTATTTAAAATTTAGAAAATGAAATTCACGAAATTCACGTGAAATTAACTGCACAATTTAAAATTCGCCAAATTCAAACTAAAATTCACGAAAATAATACTAAAAATGACTGAATTAATAGCATGCATTTAAGACAAGTTCCCGCTCGAGATCTATATCCCGCTCGAGCGGGAAATAGGTTCTGTCGAGCGGGAAATAGTTCTATCTACATGAATCATGATATTACCTACTGAATTCTAAAAATCACGCAACACAAAATAATTATACCTACTTTAACGAAATAATACTAAAAATCACGAAACAATTATGCACGTAGTTTAAATTCACCTAATTAATACGCAAATTCCACGAAAATAATACTAAGAATGAGTATCATGCATTTAAGCCTATTTCTCTCTCGACAAACCTATATCCCGCTCAACTACGTAATATCCCGCTGGAGCGAAAAATAGGTAAAATCATGCGGCAAATAGTTAACTAAATAATTCAAAATTAACCTAATCAGTAATAAAATTCAAGAAATTAACATAACCTATATCCCGCTCGACCATACTATATCCCGCTCGACCATACTATATCCCGCTCGAGCGGGAATTGTGTGTTCTCGAGCGGGAAATTGTTGTATCCGAGAGAAAATAAAAATTAATATAGATCCCGCTAACCTGTTGTCCCGACATGATTTTGTATCCACCAAACTTTGAAGATTCCTCTCGGTGCTCTTCAAGATCCATCTCGGTGCAATTTGGGACCACCGACGTCGGGTTTTTTGGGGTGAAAGAGTGACCAGCACGAGTTAGGGGTCGGGAAATTGGGAATTGGGTGGGGAGAGAGAGATGGTGGTTGTCGGGATTTGAAGGGGTGGGTAGGGTTTGTCATTTTTTTTTTAGATGGTTTTTATTTTACACACGGTAGGGGTCGGGAAATTGGGAATTGGGTGGAGAGAGAGAGATGGTGGCTGTCGGGATTTGAAGGGGTGGGTAGGGTTTGTCGTTTTTTTTTTAGATGGTGGGGGTCCTGGGGGTTATTTAATGTGGAAAGTGGGTCAAAAAGTGATTTTTTATTCAAAATTCTGATGACCGAATCTTTGGTCGTTTTTTTGCTTCTCCTCCTTCTGCCGCTCACAGTGTTTTTTTCCTTTCCCAAGGCATGGGCCTTGTTTTTTGTGGAATTAAGTGATGTTTTGTGGGCCATTGTAGGGTTGTGTATTTTTCATTTGTTTCTAATGAGGTGTGTATTTTTCATTTGTGTAAAGTGAAAATGTGTAAAATAAATTTCCCCCAATTATAAATATGCTATAAATATGAGTTAAGAAATTTAAATATAAATACATTCTTACAAATTGTAACTTGGATATCGATCTTATACTAGTGTTTGTGATTATATAAATATTGTATATCAATGTATTGTACATCATGTATAATATTGTACACCTTGGTTATATCATGCACTTCACTATAGATTAAACCCGATTCGCTTTTAAAATTTTAGGCTACATATAACAATGATGCTTGATTTTCATATATAAACAACCAATTTCTAGCACCGGACCTCTCTTGTGCAAAAAGAGAGGTCTAGGATTTAATCATTTCTACTTCCCTTCTGTTCCCCCAACTCAAAGAGAGTAGAGAGGGAAAAAACCCCAATTTCCATATATATATATATATATATATATATATATATATATATATATATATTATCTTGATAAATTGCCTCCGGCTAATAGATCACCACATATGTCTCTCTCATGTAAAATGCCGTAAATGGTGGAAAATCTACGTTGAGGATAATGAATATCACATCTCATTATGTTATGTGACATTGTGATGATCAATTAACACACACACACACACACTTGATGAAGTATTCTCTGTTTCGCATTACAAAACTTGATTTCTTACTTTGTTGGGATACTTTACAAATTACAACAACAACAAAGGGGAGGATTATCCCATCCTTAACAGTGTTCATTTCATTGTCCCGTTTCTAGAGTTTCACGATAAAATAAATCGAGATGTATTAATTTGATTGATTTATAGTAAGAGACAGACTACGTAACATTATTGAGCTGTGTCCAAAGAATGACGAAGCAAGTTTTCGATATCTCAGTCCAAAAATTATCTTCAAAATTCAAATTCATAATCTTTTAGTTATATATAAATATATACATTTTGAATAATTATGCCAATATATATATAAGCTGTTTCTTGGAGATACCTTTGCTTATGGGGTTATAAAACTTGATGATTGGTCCCGAAAAAAGTCATAAAATCCCATGTCCCATCACATATATATATTTTGATGATCATGCATGTGTAAATTTACATGCCACAAAAATGTTTCAATGAAAATTTTGTAAAATTCTAAGTCCAATTTTGATTTTACGTGTACAAAATATCTATTTTGCATGACTTAATTAGATATATATGTCATACTTATTTATGTGATTTCACATTAGGCGAACATGATGTGCTTCTAGAAGCCAATAAGAAAATACGAAAGTATAAATGGAAAGATATATATAAGAATTTTCATATATACACCAACTATATAAAGTATTTTTAAACATGGAAATTTAAACTTCAATTCAAAAGACAAAATTCAAAAATATAAATACTTAAAATTGAAGTTATTATACATGGAAATTTGAATATGCATGAAATTTATTGGTGAAAGAAAATGAAGGTATTCATAATTGCAATTTTGGACTTTGCTTAAAAAGGCTTAAGAGCCTAGGCTGGTCCAAAATTACAATTTGGAAAAATTGAACCAAACTTTCACCAAAACAAAACATTGATTTTGAAGCAACAACTAAATATGGTAGCATGCTAACAAATCAGAATTGAATTTATTTGTTCGGTAGAAATCCCTCACTATCATAACATTTCAGATCATTAAAACTAAACTAATAATACATCATCTTTAAATATATTAATAGCAACATTTTTTTTAGTTAGGACGAGAGATAATTGACGATTCATTGGTTTATTTTAGCATTCATATAACTGAACTCTGAATCAAGAGGGTAGTAAAAAGGAGAAACTAGTATTGAAGTTGTTCTTAATTCTTATGTGATTATTTTTTTATTTCTTCAAAATTTGTAGCTGCGGGCTATAATGAATACTTGTACACCACTCGTATTGCACCTCTTATTAGTGTTAATAAATATAAATATCAAGTTCCCTTGGGAATTGCTTAGTGATAGAGTGAGCTGCCTGAGGCCAAAGGTTTCGGGTTCAAACTCCGCTGATGCCTCTATAAGTCGAGCCTGTCACATCAGTACTTGGAAAGTGTGGTTTACAGGCTATTACACAGTTTGGTTCACATGCTATTACATAGGGACGAGGGTTTACCCAGTGTGTACCGAAGATAGTAGCTACGGATTCCCATAATATATATATATATATATATATATATATATATATATATCAATTACAAAATATTAGTGTCATTCAATACACATGATATGCATAACTAACACGAGAATAAGAGATGTAACATGATTGATTATGACGAGAGTGATATGTGGAATATTTCAAGATTTTATTGTGTGTATCATATATATATGTACTTAAAACTTGAGGAATAATTGGGCGGGTTATCGTAGAATTATTTTGCAAATACGGATCGGCCCAATGTGATCTTCTCATAAATATTAGAAAAGAGTTGTTGGGCCATGGCTCAAAGAACCCATTTTGGCCCATGTAATCCACTAATCAATCGCTAACTATTTCCTTCTCAGAAATTAGCGATACCAGTGGAAAAAAGAAAAAGAGCTATTCCACACCTATTTGATAGAGGAAATAGGGAAAAATAATTATTTTTAAAAGATATATACAAAATCTAAAGGTAAAAGTTAATCAATTATTACCAATATACCCCCATTCTATTACTTCAATTTTTTGTCTCACATCGTACATGACTAGTATACATGAATATTTTTCCAGCAGCAACAGTCAACAGTCAATGCCGCCGGTCAACTTCGATGAGAATTTTTCGGTGAGTTTTTTTGATGAATTTTCTAACGGCATACATGAACTAGAATACATGACAATATGTCATGTATGCTAGTTATGTATGTTAGTCATGTATGTTAGTTATGTATGCTAGTCGTGTATGCTACTCATGTATGGGATAAACTTATGAAAATTATTCATGTCAGTCATGTATGGTCTGAAATGATACTCATGCATGTTTGAAAAAAGTCACCGAAAAATTCTTGTTGGAAAAAGTTATCGGGAAATTCTCGCCAGAGTTGATCGTCGCCGCCGGAGTGACCGTTGTCGCTGGAGTTGATTGCCTCATGTATACTAGTCATGAGAAGAAGGTTGAAGTAAGGGTATGAGAGTCATTTTGATAGTATTTTGGTTAGTTTTTATCTTTTAAAAAATTATGTAATTTTTATTTTTGCTTTATTGAAATGGCTATTTTAACTTTTGTCTCATGCACGTAATTCAAATAACAGCCATGGATTACTCTCGTCATGTATATTAATAATATCGTGTGAGTGTGTTGACCTAGCGGTAGAATGGTTAACTTCCAAGGTCAAAGGCTCGGATTCGAGTCCACCGTGGTGCGATCTTTAAATTTATTTTCTAATAATAATAATAATAATATCATTGAAGAATCAAAATACGAGATAAAATACAAAATTTCCCAGATCAGTACCAATTAAATTTATCAAATAAGAAAGTGAATATATTCAAACATCACACATATACAACAATTTGCACGGTTAACCCATCTAGAGAGAATGTATCCAAAATTCCATGTCAACTTTCCATGGAATATAATTTGATGCTCTATGTATGACTATCACATGCCATGTCCTTTTTATTTACTTTTAACAGTGTTTTATTTAGGAATTTTGCAGCCCCTTTGAATTCAATTCATTCTGTCTGAAGAGTCATATATATTAATTAATGTTTTATTTGTGTTCTGCAAAAGACTTTGTTCGAACCTATCTCTTGTACGTGATAAGGTTGTTTGTTTGTTCATCTCTCATGCTTGAAAAATAAAAAATAAAAATAAAAAACCAAACAAAGAAAAAATTAACCTTAAAGAATCCAAACTTAAACTAAAAGCAAACAAACAAAAAAAAGATTAAAAAAAAGCATCGGGAGCAAAACTCTTATTTCAATTTCACACAAATGGTAGCTCTCATCAATCTCTCACCTCTCACTATCACTATCACTCTCTCTCTCTACATATTCTTCTTCTTCACCTCCATCGACGCCCGCGTCTTCATCTATGGCGGTTGCTCCCAAGACAAATACCCTCCAAACTCACCTTACGAAGCCAACAAAAACTCCTTCCTCTCATCTATCGCCGCCTCCTCCTCCCAATCCCTCTACGACGCCTTCGCCGTCGGCAACGACACCACCGCGCCGCCCGACGCCGCCGTCTACGGCCTGTACCAGTGCCGCGGAGATCTCAGGATTCGCGACTGTGCGGCATGCATCGCCGGCTCGATCAACCAAATCGAGGTGCTCTGCCCCGACACCTACGGCGGCAGCCTGCAGCTCGACGGCTGCTTCCTGCGGTACGAGCGCGCCGATTTCTTGGGGAAGCCGGACACCAGTCTGAGGTACAAGAAGTGCGGCGGCGGCGGTAATGTTGACGCGGAGCTTTGGCGGCGGAGGGACGACGTGCTTTCTGATTTGGGAGGGGCGGCTGGGTTCCGAGTGAGCGCCACCGGAGCGGTGGAGGGGTACGCGCAGTGTCTGGGGGATTTGGAGGCGGCGGACTGCTCGGCGTGCCTGGCCGACGCGGTGGCGAAGGTGAAGACGCTGTGTGGAGCGGCGGCGGCGGCGGCGGATGTGTTCTTGGCGCAGTGTTATGTTCGGTATTGGGAGTCAGGCTACTATGATTCTTCTTCAGGTAATTTTTACTACTATAATTGTTTTTTTAAATTTACGTCCAGTTAATATTGTCTTGTTTATATTTGCATGTGTTTGCATATTGGTAATTTTGTATTTAGTCAATAGAGAATGATTAATTCAGCTGCTTTATTTTAGTAGTTTAATTGAAATTTAAATTGCTTCATATTTTTTGACGTTGTTTGGATTTGAGTTATTAATTTTGAAACAATTATATGCACACACTCATTAATTATAAAATTTTCAATAAATTATGACATGAGTAGCAACTTCAAATCAAAATAAGAAATTTATAAAGTGGCTAAACCTGCATGATATTAGTCTTAATTTATTTCTAATCTTTTATTTGACGAAGATAACCCACAATCGATACTCGATATATATGTTAAGTAAACTTTGATCCTTTGTAATTAGCTGTCCCGATGCATGCATATGCATACACAAAACATAAAAATCAGCTGTTGTTTCCAATAATAAAATAGAAGTTCAATACAAAACCCAATAGAAAATGTAACATTCCGATTCTCACCTCTAGAAAAATTGACACATTAAAACGTGTGATTCTTCTAAAATCGGATGAAATTCAATACCATCGATCATGCAAGATTATTTAGGGCAAGAATATTTGTTACAAATTGTTACATTTTTCATGTCATAATATATAGTTAATTTTGTAGAATCGGAATCAAAATCAAATCACATGAAGTGCAATACTACGAATCATATCGTCAGGATGAGAAAAAATGTGAAGTTTAAAAAAACGATTAGTGACGTATAGAGAATATAATACTATAAAACTAGTTAAAAAGAAAAGGAGAAAGATGAATGGAGTTATATAAATATTAAGTAAATAAATAAAGTGAGATCCGAAGTTGATTTGAGATATAGAACAAGTTGATCCCTTTAGTGGTAGCTAATAAAAGTAGACATATTTAATTTATTCTAATGCAGATAATTGCATCAACACCCCATCTTCTTCATAAAGTTTCAAATAAAGCTTGCAACAAATTTGCACTTTATTATATGCTTTTTCCTTAGTGACTTATTATATTTTCACCCCATTTTTTTAAAATCTTATCTTAAACAAGGTTTTGTGCTCCTCCCCCTAGATTGTCAGGATCATTGATGCAATTGCAGTATGATATCTCGATTTCGTATTTTATTTAAGTAAAGTTATTTGTGTAATTGTCATAACCAATATTTTGGATTTCTTATAAACCTGCTTGAATTTGGTGAAATTTTGTTTGCAATATTTTATAATCAATAAAAAAGTTCAAAGATTTTTGTGTTTTGCAATAATATACAGATTCCTCCAACCAAGATGACGTGGGAAAAACAGTAGCCATAATCGTGGGGTGTGTGGCCGGAGTCGCAGTTCTGGTTGTATTTCTGTCATTTTGCAAAAAAGCCCTTGGTAAAAATCTTATTTACTTTTTAATACTTTTACTTAAGAATGTCAATCAAGTCAATCCACTCAGTTTCGGACTAGTCCGTCCAATCAAGATGTAAGATTATTTGATTGTAATCCATTTAGCTTCAAACTGAATTGACATTTTTAAGATCAACCCACCAATTCCGGACCAATTCTATCAAGCTATTCGATTTGGGTCAATCGTACTGATTTTGTTAGAGCTAGAAATTGTTCGTCCTAACCATTCTCTGTTGGTCTATTAGAGTCAGATCGGTTTCAGAGTTAATTAACATCCCTACCGTTAATTACTTGCTCTCTCTATGCGTGTGTCTATATATTATATGCTCTTAAATAACATTTGCTCATGTTGGAAAAACACAGGTTGAATTCCGAAAAACCATATATTTGGACGAAATCGAAAGATTCTGGGACTGGATCGACATGACTAATATCTGTGGCAGAAACTTTTGTATGAAAGAAGAATTTATTCCATGTATTTTGTGTTGCTATTGTGTTTATCACGAATTATTGCAAAGAAGGTTCTTGGATTAATTTATATTTAATCAGTTACCTCCATATGTCTCTTTATTTCGGTTATAGTTCATTTTTATGAGCACTCCAATTTATTTAGGCAAATTATGCAATTTTAGCCCCATAAATTTACAAACTGATAATTTTAATTCGAACTTAGCATAATACAAATTTCACATTCTAACTTTAAACTTAAGAGACAATTTTAACTAATTATTATTAATTTCCGATGTTGGAAAGTCGCATTGGTAATCGGATTTTACACGTGTATGCCATGCTAGACAAAATGTGATCTCCATCAACCACCATTCACCGTTATATATGTATGAAGGCACTTTTTATATCATACCTTTATATGTCGGTCTTTTGTTATTATACATAACGGGGAATATCCGTTGTGTATCAGCGAATTTCTAGTATTGACAAGTGTATCTCATGTTAAATTTAATTGATTTTCCACCTCAGAAAATCGAAAAAAAAAATTGTGTTCTCTCTCTCTAGAAACGACGCTCTCCCCTTATTCTTCTCCGGCGAAAATTTTGCTGTTGCACCGCCGCCGCCGACAATCACCACCACCACCAATTGGACATTGAAAGAGAGAGAAGAAACTGAGGGCGATACGAAGAGAGATGGTGGAGCAGATTTACGAGACGATGCCTCTATCGCCGCCATGGATGTCGAGATTCCTGATGGTAATCAAACCACCAAATTCCTTAAGTCTTTGGAAAAGAAGCTGACGAAGAATATTAAGATTTCCCATGGGCGAAGAAACGGGTAGTCGCAATTTGTACTTTTGAAATTGAAAATCTTGAAGTTTTTGCTCTGAACATCTAGAATCTTGTGTGCTTTTGCTGTGTTCTAGGTTGTTTGGTGTTAAGATCAGAGGAGATGATAGAGGAGCTGGGGGTAAGTCGCGGTGGTGGCGGCGGTGGGTTGGCGGTTGGCCGGAGCTGCGAAGAAGATGAAGGGGGTGACGAGAGAGAGAGTTGGGGAGGGGAGAGAGAAGAAAGAAGAAAAATTATGTGGCTTTTAAATTTTTATTTTTTTTATTTTTTATTTTGGTTAATTGCTGTAAAAATTCCGACCTTTGCTCCAATTCTAGTTTTTCCTTTCACTTTCTAATTTTTGGGTTAATGTTTCTGATTTTTCCCCCGACGAATATTTCTGATCAAAATGATACTGATCTTTTAATTTCATTTGCAGACGTGGCCCAATATATATTACGTTCAGCTCAGCATCAATTTGGTGGAAAATCAATTACGGGGAAAAAATTAAAAACATTAAAAAGTGAGGAATTTTGTCGCAAAATTAAAAAGTGAGAGTAAAAATTAGAATTTAACCAAAAGTCAGAATTTTTACTGTAATTGACTTTTTTTTTTCCAATTGCTTTTTCCTCCTTCAGTCCTTTCTTTCTGGCAAAACTAGATTAATTTTTTTAGAGTCTCTAGGTAGACTTGGGATATTTTTTTCTCCTCTATAAATTAATAACTAGTACTATGATATTATTATTCTACTATGCAAATGTGGTTACTATGGACTTCCTTTCCGCAATGCTAATTAAAGTTATGTACTTCAATTTATTTATAAATTTTTTAATTCACCAGAATTCTGAACTACAAGCTAGGAACTCCAGAATTTAGCTAGCTAGGTAGTTTTTTTTCAGAGGTAAAAGAAAAAATTTATTTGTGATCAACCATAACACAAAAATCTATGTATAAATGCTTTTCCATTAATAAAATCCATTAAAAAAATCAGCTAGAAAAAAAATTACAAATTACAATAATCACGATATTCAACACAAGAAACAAATTCAACACGATATATAATTACAATTAATCCAATAAACACTAAAAAAAAAAAAATCAAAGTCCAGGAGTGAACGGCACATTCGTCGCCGGCAGCCAAGAATTCGCGGCGATGAAGTTCCCCGGAGTAAACTGCGCCGCGACGGAGGCGCTGGTGATGACCCGATATCCCTTCCACTTGACCCGATTCGCGGTGGACGACCCGGCGCCCGTATTCGCATACTCCCCATAATACAAAGTATCCAATGCAAAGTTGCCGCTCCACGGCATCCAACCCGCCGGGTTGATCAAACTATCCAAGCTAGTCTTCATGAAGACCGTGCGCGAGTACAGCTTCCACGGCCGGCCCAAGTAGGTCCGGACGGATCCCTGGACGGGTCGGAGGTCCGGGGCGGCCGTGACCCGGCAGTTATGGATGGAGATGCCCGTGTTCTGGTTCGGGTCGGTCCGGCCCTGCGCGGTGATGGTGTTGGTCTTATTGGGCGGGTTGCGCGGGTAGATGTTGCAGTTCTGCAGCACCACGGCGGCGTTGCCGAAGATGAAGTCGACGGTGCCGTAGATGTCGCAGTCGCGGTAGAACTGGCGTTGGGAGTGGACGTAGAGGGTGTCTTGGTACCCTTCGAAGCTGCATTGGTAGAAAACGGATAGATCCGACCCGGATCGCAGCGCGACGGCTTGGTGGTTTTGGGCCCCTGCCGTGTTCCGAAACGTGATGCCGCGGGCTATGAATCCGTCTCCGACGACAGCTGCAATGCCAATTTCGTCAAGATTTTTTTTTTCCAATTAATTAATTTACATGCAACAGAAGGGTTCCTTATTAGAATTTTGTGAATTTTGAAGTCTTATTTTGATTTTTAGTGTATTAAATATCTATTTTGCATAACTTAGATATGTCGTACTTATATATTTGTCTGTGTAATTTTACATTTGGGGAATATGATGTTCTACTAGAAGCCAATAAAATAGTGTAGAATTAGAAAATCAATTAAGATAGAGATGTTATAAACTAGGTTATCATATTGTTAATTTTTTATTTGGTTATAATTATTAAAGTCTTTGGGTCGTTATATTTACAAGCAACTTCAAGAATTTCGAGACAGACTTTATTTTAGTCAATTTAAGGATATGCTTAGATATATAAGTTGGTACAAAATTAAATTTGCTTCGTGCTTGCACACACATCACAAAAAGTCATTTTTACATTTAACTAGATATTCGATTTCTAATTATAATACTGTATCCACAACCTATAAAGAAGAATTATCAATTAAGTATAGTTTATGGCCTCAATTTTGATGTATTTTTCAAATATGATCGGGCCATTTATTTATTTTTTAAAAAGATTGACCTTTTACGAAAGTTTCAATTTTGACCCATGTTTAAAATTATGGTCTCAAAAAGTTTGAATCAACTCACAGAATTCGTGTGAAATATACCATCATTGGTTAGTGGTGGTAATCAAAATATTCACACCAACGATGGTATATTTCATGTGAGAATCCAGTAAACCGATTTAGCTTTTCGAGACCTAAACTCGACGCGAGCCAAAATTAAACTTTATGAAAAATGTCAAATTTCTAAAAAAGTAATGGAAGGTCGGACCATATTTGAAAAAGGCACCAAAGTTAGAATAAAAAATTAGACTTACCAACTGTGGCTGATTTGAAGGTGGTGGAGCCGCCGTCGACACTTCTGCTGCCGGTGATGATAGTCTTCCCAATACCATCTCCCAACAACATAATATTCTTCAAATTTTTCCCGATATCCACATTCTCCCTATAAGTCCCTTGCTTCACGTAAATAACGTACCTCCCGCTCCCCGATCTCTTTCCGGCGGCCGCCACCGCCGCACTCACCGTTCTAAAGTTGCCGGAGCCATCCTGAGCCACCACGACGTTCGCCCTCGGGCTGGAAGACTGCAGCAACTTCCGGTCACCGGGCCGGACCCAACTCGGAAACCCTCCTTTATAACTTGTGGACTTACTAGAATTAGAAACCCCCTCTTTATTCAAGGCTAGGGTATTACTTAGCAACAAACTCACGTTATTCGACATCATGGGGAAAACAGTGTGATAGTCTCCGATCCCAAAATCGACGAACCCCGCCACGCACGTGTCAAGATTCGTAAGAGCAGTACTGAGCCACGTCTGTACGTCGGCCGGCGTACAGTCGGAGGTGGGGTCCACCGTCTGGTTGATACGATGGATGGTCTCCTCGTACAGCCCGATGCAGTCGGCCCAAGCCGCCTTCTCGCGGTCGGTCCGGCACTTGGGGCCAAGCCCGTATAAGTTGTTTTGAGCGTGCATGCAGCGGTCTAGGGCTAATTCCGACGATAGTTTCAAGAAATCGGACTTTCCTTTTATGGAAACGTTGTACTTAGGGTTGTGAGTGAGGAAATACTCGCAGGGTTTAGGGTTTGGGGTTTGGCTGCACCATGCTTTTATTTCTGCATGGGAGTGGTTGCAAATGGCGGGAGAAGCCAACAAAAACGACATCGTAAGGAGGACTAGGATTCTTGTCGTCGCCATTGTTGGTGTTTTTGAGGTTTTGTGTGTGGAGTTCTTGTCTTGATTTGGGTTTGTCTTAAATAGGGCGAGGGAAGAGCAATTATTCATGGTGGTTTATGTATTTTTTAATTCGTATTTGTGGGCGCAACTACTAGAATTATGAGGTTGATGAATAAAATATAAACAATTGTTCGTGTATATGGATAGAATAGTACCTACCTTAATCATGGATTTGATCACTATGTTAATCCGGATGTATCAGTATTTGTATGAAAGTTGACCTGAGAAATTTAAATTGAGATGAAATAAGTTGGTCAGGCATGTAACGCGTACACGGAATATCTAATTAAATTAGCTATAATTTTAGATTATTTATGGATTTAAGTTGATGTAGATTGACGGAAATTAAATGATCATTGCGTGTTAGCATGGAAATTGCTTCTTCTACTCTTACAAATGGTTTTATAGAGAGGGACGGGGCCGGTTGTTTGCGAAAACTATATAGTATATAACTTGAGAAGCATAATTTATAATTATAATCAGCATAAACCCCAATCCAAATACAAAATAATATCTTATATGTCCTACTGAATTTGTCTTTCTTTTATTTTTGGGTTGTACTATTGAATTTGTTTTGTTCCAAATAAGAAAAAAAAGTAACTCTTCAAAAATGGTAGGACCTACCTACTTTAAATCTTTTTAATTATCCTTCTTTTAAATACTCATGCTGAACAACTATATGACATGTTCGGTGGGACGGAGGGAGTATCACTTATTTTCATAACATTTGGTACGGTCGAGAATCATCAAAACCAGATATTGCTAAGGGGGAGGGGAAATATGTACAAGAAAAAGTTTAAATTGAAAAAAAGTGTTAAATGTGGTCTACAGATTAGCAAAATTAGTTCTTACAAAATATACACTTCTTCACGCATATCAGTTCTTTTGCTTTCTATGTAGTACTAATACTTTGTTTGAACATATATAGATATATGGTAGATGAGCCTCGGCCTAACCAATATGCTATGGTATATCTTTTTAATAATTAAGTTGAACAAAAGTAAAGGGAAAAGGTTCAAGTACATGAAAAAAGGAACAAAGTCATATGAAAACCATTATTAGAAGACTTGAGTATAAAATAAAACTTAATAACCATATATATGAGAAATAAAAAGAAGACATCAACATTCTCACCTCAAAGTTGATTGTACTAAACTTCCATTAATATTCCATCCATACCTATTTAAATCATTAAATGTCCTATGGTTATTTTATAACTTTATAATAATTAAACTTTATATTGATTAATGGCCATCTAGACTTTTCAATTTACAAATTGTACTTTAGGGCTCGTTTGGTTGAAGTGATTGAGGTGCATAATATATATATGATATCCTAATATCTTGTTTAGTATAAAGTATACGACCCTTTTATAAAGTCGAACTCATATATATTATACTAATTTTGGTTGTTATGCATACCACTACTTATGAGGTGGTATACATAATACTGCAACTAATTATACCAATAAATTACTATAATTTTACTATCCTACTATAATTATTATGTGTTGCAGAAAATTTAATAATACATTATACCAAACAAAATATTAATTTTTTATGAATATAAGACATTTCAGTCAAATTTTATCCATACTGATAGCGGTAGCAAACGAGCTATGTGTAGAGACCCTTGATATTTCTCCTTATAAAACCGGCTAATTATAAATTAAATTTGCTTACTCAGTTCAACGAAAATAACCGAGAAAACTATGACATAGAATATTGCAATCAGTACAGGAGATAAATTTTTAGAATGACCACTAGCTTTACCACTGTGGCAAAACCAGGACACTTTCTTTCGGGCTCTCAAAAGGAGGACTTTAAATTTTAAGTTCGTCAATAAATGACCAAAAATTGATTTATTCGGGCTTTTTCTCACATGATATGCTGACTGTTGCCCGAATCCTACATGATTGCCAGCTAAATAATTAAATTAATTAAATATTAATTAAAAAAAGGAGTAAAATATTGAAAATTCCACCTCATCCCCATCTTTGTCTCTCTCCTCCTCCTCCTCCTTTCTCCCGTCTGCAAAACAACAACACAACTCTTCTCCCTCTCATTTCCTTCTAGCTCCGGCGAAAATACAACCTCCGGCCGCCACCGCCTCTGCAACAGAAGAAGAATGTTCTTTCGAAGGGAGCTTGAGAAATCGCCATCTGAAAGCCGCAGAGAGGCCGGGCAGCCCAACAGAGGGGGCAGAAGGTCGTCATCTCTGCCTAAATCCCCACTGCGAATCGCCCGTGCGTTGTCAGAATTTACGATTATTCTTTCGGTTGGATTGAATCTGGCGGCCGGGAGAGAGGGTCGGAGACGGAGCGCAGCCGCTGCATCTGCCGGCGGCGGCCATTGCGGAGGAGCAGTGCATCAAGGTGAACACGTCGGAGATGAGTGAGTGAGTAACTAGTCTTTCTTTGCGCGTTTATTTAATTGACTAGTTAATTGTTGAGTATCAGTGGATTTTTGGTAAATTGGTTACGTTGATGAGTAGATCGGAGATGAAGGAGTGAGTGACGATGACGATGACGATGCCGAGGCCGCCGTTTTTGTCCAACATTGCCGACAACAAAACCTTTGCCGGAATGGGGTTACGTTGAGGAATCCGGCGACGGCGAATTTTTGGTGGAGGATAACGAGGGACGAGAGAGAGAAAAGAGACGGAGAAAGAGGGACGAGTAAAAGAAGATGTGGAATTTTTAATTAATTTAATTGTTTAGGTGACAGCCATGTAGGATTCGGGTTACAGTCAGCACGTCACGTGTGCATCACGTGAGAAAAAGCCCGAATAAATTCATTTTTGGCCATTTCTTGAGGAACTTAAAATTTAATGTCCTCTTTTTTAGAGCCCGAAAAGAAAGTGTCCTTGTTTTGCCACAGGGGTAAAGCTAGTGGTCATTCTAAAAATTTATCTCATCAGTACAGCCTTCACATTATAATTAATTTATTTAATTTGCTTCTTTCTTTCTTCTTTTTTAGATATGCTATTTTTCGACACGATTCTCAATCGTTTTATTTCATTAATTAATTTTTAATAAATAAGTAAGAAATTTAAATACAACGAAAAGTAGACAATTTCGAGATTTAATATGTACCGCGCAGCCCCCATATGGAGATTACTTTTAGCTATTAACGCTTTAATTATAACATTAATTACTTTGATTCTGTTATTCAGCAAAAAAATAATAAAGCTAAATTAGCACGGAGAAATTGTCAAATAACATTGCTTTCACCACTGTAGTATATTTGACTTACCGTTATCGAAAACAGACGATTGTGACAATAATAAAGAAAAATTACGTAGAGATGATGATGGAATTTGCAACCTTTTCTGAAATAAAAACTTTATTTTAGTCAAACTATACATCAATTTGAATTCTCATGATGCAATTCAATAGACTAGTATACCCACGCTAAATTTATTGCAAAGCAACACATAAAGAAACACATGCGGAACTATTTGATCAGGACTCAATTTTTTTTTTAACTAGCTAGCTAGGATAACCCGTATGCGCAGTTGCTACACAATGTGCAAGATTTCATTACTTTTGAAAATTTGCGATGGAGATGATTGCACGATAAAAATTGACGAATTCCAATATTAATTTGCAATAATTGTCCACCACGAGTAGAGACTTCGGCGGTTCGCCTAAATAATAACCCGATCTGTGTCCACTATAGTATATTACTAGAGATATTATATCATTATGTTGGTATTTATGTCGAAATGATTCATAATATGTACTTATTTTTTGTTGTCGCGCGATAGCTCAAGATATTTTTGAAAAAGATCAATAATTTAGGATTTGAAGTCATATTTATTTTTATATATAATGTGATTATAAATATATATATCACCTCTATATATCATCCCTTATAAAGAGTATTCAATTGGCCTCATCCATCGATATATAAAGTATTTTGTATTAATGCAATCACACAGTTATTAAATAATTAATAAAGTCAACTAGGGTTTATGGCGATCCTTTCTCTCTCTCTCTCTCTCTCTCTCTCTCTATATATATATATATATCCATTTATAATTTTCTTATTTTGAATATTTTTTTTCTTGAAATGACAGCGCAAGTTAAATTTCAACGGACCCGAAGGAGGAATGCTTCAACGCATAAAACTCGAACCGCTACATAAATTATTGCTAGTATTAATCATGCAAACTGATGATAAGTCAAATATTGGTCTCAAATTTCATCACGATTTGTGTATTTTGTCTTGTAAGTTGAAATATTTTTGAACGCAGACGTACTTGATAATTAACTGATACGTTAAATTCAAAAATCTAGATCTATGTTCAAATTTGTGGTGAAAATTGCTGCCTAACATTAATCGAAGTATTTTGTGTATGTGTGTTCCCGAAGAGGAGTCCACGTTCTAGTAATCAATTAATGTTATCTGCGTTTGATGCATGTAATACAGCATGGCTTCTTGCATCAACTGCAAAATCCTAATCAAGATATGTACCACCAACTCATACAACTCTTGAGAAAATTAATAGTATTAAAAAATCCCATACCAATAAATTAGGTAAATTAATTTATTATATTTATCCTTAATTATTGTATGGAAGTTGTCTTTTTTTTTTTTTTTTAATAGGAGTATAGGACCCAGCTTATTGAAGGACACGTTTAATTTTCAAATTGAATACTTATTCGGGGCATGATAGTACCGGCCTCATCCTGGGCTCGACCTAAGGCTATTTGGGCCTATATATTAAAGCTCGGCCCACAGAGTTCGGCCCAAACAAAGTCCACATCTGCCTTGAAGACCAAGTAACGAAACCCTACTTTGGAAGAAGATAGAATTCTACTACGAATGGGAATCGGATATACATGTATCAAGCAACCAGATATGTATAAGGAGTCCGATCTCTAGAAGGATTAGGGCTTAACCCAATGCTTATAAATAGATGCAAGATTAGAGGTGTAAGGGACATTCAATACTCATTGTACTCTCAAGTATAATAAAAGCTCTCTACATTCTCTCCCGTGGACGTAGATCACATCGATCGAACCACGTAAATTACTGTGTCATCGTGTTATTATTTCTTTTAGCTACTTTCGCAAACCCTAGATCTATCATTGGCGCCGTCTGTGGGAACCTCATCAACGGTTCTTACGTAGCTGATTTACGATGGTAACGCGATCACAAAGCATGCGGGAGGCCCAAAGCCAACGAGGGAATCCTAACGAAGCAGAAAGCTGCCCCATAAGCCAAGAGAATCGCCAGAAAGGCAGTTCGGTCCCAAAGGAGAGGCACGCCAGGGACCCAATAGAAGGAAATCCCTCCGAAAGGATGCCCGCGCTAGAGATCAACGACGAGTCGGAGCCGAAGGGATCCGAGTTGAAGGAGGATGATCTCTCCAGAGACTTTGACCTTGCCACCACCTACGCCGCGGCCGAATTCGCTAAAGCGAACAAGGAGCGTTTCAAACGCTTTCTTGCGACAACCCGGATGTCTCCCATACTTGAAGCCAGGGAGAGTTCCACGCAAAAATCTCTGCCTAAAGCTCCTCACTACACCGAGAGACCGGAACCGGAGCTAAAGGAGAGGCGCGATCCCCGGCGGGGTTCAGATCGGCGTCGGAGTCCAAGCTCGCAGAGTAGCCCCAGGCGACATCATACCCAAAGGCGACCTCGGAGCCCCAGAAGGTATCGAAGTCCGAGCTATAGCGAGAGTCGCAGTCCGAGGAATCGACACCGACATGAAAAGGAACCAGCTCGGCTTGTCAGCCCGTTCACCGACGAGCTGCTTGACACCAAACTCCCCACGGTGTACAAATTGCCAAACATACCGGCCTACAATGGGCTGAACGACCCCCTTAACTTCCTAACGCATTTCCGGTACAGCATGCACAACCAGGGTCTCAGGGAGGAACACATGTGCAAGCTATTCCCCGAGATGCTGATCGATTATGCCCGAGCTTGGTTTGACAGCCTTCCAACTGGCAGCGTGGGGTCCTGGACCTATTTGGAAAAAATATTCAAGCAAAGATTCCATACGAAGGTTCAGGCTCGCCGAGACATAGCATACCTCCTATCGGTGAAGCAAAAGGACAAAGAATCTATAAGGGAGTACGCTTCCAGGTTCATGCAGGAAAGCTTGAAGGTCGATAAAATCGACGACGTCTTCCTCATCTCGGCCTTCCGAAATGGAGTGGCCCCCGGGTCCCTGAACCAAGAGCTCGCTGCGAAGCACGAGACGACCCGAGAAGATGTGAAAGATTGTATACCGGTTCGCCGATGGCCGTGATGCGGACCGATTGAAGCGGGAGGAGACCGAGAAGAAGAGAACCGGGCGGATCGAGGTCGGAGCGATCGTGATCGGAAAAGTGCCCACGAGCGCCTCCAAAGAGGACCTATCCAGTCCCGGCTCGGATCCGGACCAATCCAGTCCCGGCTTGGACCTCGGATGGGACCAGAGTCGTCCCAACGACCTCCTTTTATGAAAACGAATGCCGAGATCTTCGCACTCCACGAGGACTGGTTCGCTAAACCACGTCCCATGTCAAAATCTAAACCTCGGGACCAAAACAAGCACTGCTCCTTCCATGATGACCATGGGCACCACACGGAGGATTGCCGAGACCTCGAGGAACAGATAGAGAGGTTAGCCCAAGAGGGAGCTCTGAAGAGATACGAAGCCAGGGGGAAGAAAAACACAAAAGGAAAACGGAAAGGAGGACAAGGTCGCTGTGCTCCCCACAATAAGCGAGCTAAGGTCGATCACGATGAGGAGGATGACGACCCTCCGTACGACGCACCACAGTACGACGGAGTGGTCTCCACCATCACCGGGCTATCCCCAGGCAAGACAAAAACTAGGTTGAAGGCAGAAGCTCGCAGACCACCGGTCCCATCGGGTGAGGAGCAAACGAAAAAGAGGTTCAAGAAGGGAGAAACCGTCACATTCTCCGAGGATGACCCTGTGCCTACCGCTACACCACACAACGACACCCTGGTTATACAGGTCGGAGTGGCCAACAAGATGGTCCACCGCGTATTCATCGATGGTGGAGCCAGCGTGAGCATCATCTTCCAACACTGCTTGGATAGGATGGGCCTCGACCCAGCTCGGGTGAATTCCACACCCCTGCCTCTCAAGAGCTTTACGCAGCAAGAGACGCGACCTGAAGGGACCATCGCGCTCGACGTTGCCATTGGCAGCCCGCCGACCAGCGTCAATAAGCTGGTTCAGTTCTATCTGGTTAAAGCGAACTCCCCCTACAACATCATACTAGGTCGGGATTGGCTGAATGCAGTCAGGGCCATCATTTCGCCCTACCACCTGCTGTTGAAGATCCCGACCTCGGCTGGAACCCTTACAGTCCGAGGTGACCAGATAAAGGCCAAGGAGTGCATGCAGGTTGCTCTACGAGGTCAACCCCAAGCATAGCAATCAAAGTATCCCAAGGAGCCGGACGAAATGACGTCAATCCCAGACACCCCGGCGGAACAGGTTCCCCTGTCCGAAGCAGATCCAGCGAAGGTTGTCAAGGTCGGCTTTGCCGGGGGACCTCAAACACGCATGCAAGTAATCCAGCTCCTAAGGGAATATCAAGACGTCTTCGCACAGTCTCCAACGGACATGACGGGGGTGTCGTCGGAAATCATTACGCACAAGCTTAACATTAACCCGAACTCGACCCCGGTCAAGCAGAAACGGCGATCATTTGCTGCCGAACGAAATCAAGTTATCTACAACGAGGTGCAGCAATGGTTGAGGGCAGGGCTTCTGTTTGAAGTCAGGTACCCGATTTGGCTATCTAATCCGGTAGTGGTAAAGAAATAAGGAGGAGAGTGGAGGATGTGTGTAGATTACACCGACCTCAACAAAGCTTGCCCGAAGGACTGCTATCCTCTTCCCAACATCGATGAAAAGATCGAATCCTTGGTGGGACACGAAGTATTCTGCTTTCTCGATCTCTACAAAGGATACTATCAGGTTCTAATGGATGAGGGAGATGCAATCATGACAGCTTTCGCAACAAGCTTCGGGATCTTTGCATTCAAGTATATGCCTTTCGGGTTAAAGAATGCCGGGCGACCTACCGCCGAATGGTCGATTTCCTCTTCCGAGATCACATCGGCAAGATTGTCAAAGTATACGTAGACGACATTGTCGTCAAGAGTAAAGAAGAGGCCTCGGCGGTGAGCGACCCGCGAACCACGCTCCACATACTAAGGCGTGGCGAACCTCAAGCCGAACCCGAAGAAGTGCACTTTCAACGTGCGATCCGGAAAATTCTTAGGGCCGGATCTCGCCGAAGGTCTCAAAGCCAATCCACCGAAGATTAGAGCCGTGCAGAGATGAAGGTATCTCGGACTATCCGCGACGTGCATAGGTTGACGGGGCGCATAACCGCGCTAAGTCGTTTCTCTCCAAGGCCGCCGAGAGGCAGCCCCATTCTTCAAAATTCTCAAGAAGGCCCGGAATTTGGATGGGGACGAGAGCACGAGCTAGCTTTTGAGGAGCTCAAGCGCCACCTCGAGGACTTACCAACCTTGTCGGTCCCCTGCATGAAGAACCTCTCTCTCTATACCTCGCAACATCTGAGGAGGCAATAAGTGCAGTGTTGGTCCGAGACGAAGGAGATCGGCAGCTACCGGTGTACTTTGTCAGCCGAGTTCTAAAAGGCCCAGAGACGAGGTATCAGCCTCTCGAGAAGGTTGCTCTAGCCCTCATAAACGCAGCTCGGCGCCTAAAGCCCTACTTCCAAGCTCACCCGATACAAATTCTGACCGATCTACCACTTCGGCAAGTTCTCACTAAGCCAGAAGCTTCAGGAAGGATCGCGAAATGAGCAATCGAGCTAGGAGAACATTCTATATCGTACGGTCCCCGTCGAGCTATAAAAGGACAGGCTCTGACAGACTTCCTTGTAGAAGCTACGTATAAGGACCTCGTGGAGCCAAAAGAAATCAAAGCCAAAACCAGGCTCCATGAAGTCCCAGAGAAGACACCCCCGGACTGCTGGGAGATGTACGTGGATGGAGCTTCAGGAAAGAAAGGAAGTGGAGCCGGCATACTCCTCGTCGGCCCGTAGAAAAGGAACTAACATATTCGCCGCGATTCGAGTTCTCCACTACGAATAACGAGGCGGAATATGAAGCTCTCATTGCCGGACCGCGTCTCGCCCAAACCCTCCAGTACGAGAGCCGTCCAAGCCCATTGTGATTCCCAAGTCGTGGTCAACCATGTGTTAGGGAAATACGAAGTGAAAAGTGAGAAGCTGAAGAAGTACCTAGAGAAGGTCAAGCTCCTTGGACAGTCTTTCCAATTCTTCAAAATAGTCCGCATTCCCAGAAGCCAAAATACCCGAGTCGATGAGCTAAGTAAGGCCGACCTCCCCATCCGGCTCGACGCTAGTGGAAGAAGTCCGCAACGGAGTATAGAAGAGGCGGAAGTCAATGCAATCATAGAGGACGACCCAAATTGGACGACCCCGAATCGGATGTTTGGGAAACGGGGAAGTGCCCGAGACAAGACGGAGGCTAGAAAAATTCTAGCTAGATCCACGCAAGATGCCCTCGAGGAGGGGTCCTCTATCGAAAGTCTTACTTACGGCCTCTCCTCGGATGTGTTGGACCAAAGGAAGCGGACTACATATTAAATGAAGTGCACACGGGATCGTGTGGAAGCCGCGTGGAGCTCGGGTGCTAGCTCGGAAAATCATGCGGTGGGGGTACTATTGGCCAACAATGGCAAAAGATGCGGAAGAGTTCGTGAAGAAGTGCCTAAAATGCCAGCTGCATGCCAGAGTGACGAGACTACCCCAAACCGACCTCTCTACTATTCAAAGTCCGTGGCCATTTATGGAGTGGGGCATTGACATCGTAGGGCCTTTCTACCCGGCACCTAAGCAAAAACGGTTTCTAATAGTCGCCGTCGACTACTTCACCAAGTGGGTAGAAGCTGAACCTTCCACAAAAGTCACAAGTGATAAAGCCGTTGACTTCGTCTGGAAAAACATCGTGTGCCGGTTCGGGGTACCAAGAGTCCTCATCTCGGATAATGGAACGCAATTTACGAGCAGGGAATTCGAAGAATTCATGAAGGACTCAATATCCGGCAAAGTTCACCTCGGTCAACCGACCTCAAACTAATGGCCAGACTGAAGTCACCAACATGACGATAGTGAACGGACTCAAGGCCCGCCTAGAGAAGGAGAAAACAGAGTGGATCCACAATCTCCAAAATGTCCTGTGGTCGTACCGGACTACGCCCCGAACTCCAACGGGAGAAACCCCGTACCGTTTAGTATACGGGTCAGAAGCGGTCATACTCGTCGAGATCGGAGCACCCGGTCCCGAACTATCAATTTCTCTCGCCGAAGCTAACGAAGAGCGATGCCGAACCGACCTAGACTTATTGGAGGAAAAAAGGGAACTAGCCGGCATAAAAGAAGCTCGGTACAAACGGCGGATGGCTCGGTATTACAACCAAAGGGTCAAACCCCAACGAGTTCCTGGGTCGGTGATCTTGTGCTTCGAAACAATGAGATCAGCCTCTCAGAGAAGCTCGGCAAGCTCGAAGCTACGTGGGAAGGGCCCTACAGAGTACACGAAGTCCTCGGCAAAGGAGCTTACAAAATCGCCTATCTTTCGGGCGAACTAATACCCAGAACATGGCACATCGCCCATCTAAAGAGATTCTTCGTATAAGCAACAAAATCTTGCATATAGAGTCTTAGGTTTTCTTTTTTGTCTTTTTTGTCCTTAATGTTTTGTTTTTAACGAGCTCGTCAAAACTCTTTTTACTTTGTTTTTGGTCATTTTTAATAAAATTTCCTTTTTGTCTTGCATCTCGTGTCTTTTGATTTGCTTATACGAAGTATCCATCATATCAAAATCCCCTCATAAGGTCGAACTACGGTTCCCTTGCGTGGTCAGTAATGACCCGACATGGGGTAACAAATTCCTATAATGCGCAAAGGAAACCCTTTCCGAGGTCCGAGCTCATCTCCCTCCAAAAAGGAAGATCCCACGAGGTCCGAGTCAAACTCCCTCCTAAGGATAAGTAGTTCTCAACTGGGGTCGGAACCAAGTTCCCCCGGGAGGATGAAATACAAGGTCCGAACCATGGTTCCCTTGTCAACACAGAGAGGTCTGAGTCCAACTCCCTCAAAGATGCAACATGCAAAAAACCAAGGAAGCAATCTTCACGAAGAACAGGAAAGTTCAAAAACTCAATATATATATTTACTTCTAACTATTTGGAACAATTGGGTGTACATAATTACAGGCAGAAGCGAGCTAATCTAGGGGGAAGGATGTTTCTTGCTGAAGCTAAGCCAATCTTCCTCAAAGGAGGAAGGCCCTAGGAGATCATCAATTGAGATTCGACCTCGTCCCCGACCTCGACTTCTTCCAGCAGGAAAACTTCGACCTCGCGGGGTAGCCGAACCGCGACAAACAGCTCGCCTACCCTGGCTCGGACCGACCTGATGTCCCCGCGAAGCCGTTTTCACCTCGCGAGCAGGCATTGTCCGAACAGAAGAAGAAGGTCTGCCCCCGGACCACGTGCCAAAAGGGCCCGTAACTTAGGTCGGCGGTCCAAAATACACTTATACCTGCCCGCACTCTCCTTCAGCATTTCAAAAGCACCCTGAAGCCCAAAAGACTCGGACCCGAGTGCTTCCTTTAGCGCGATATACTGTTCCAAGTCCTCTTTTGCCTTTAATTCCGCCTCGGAGATGGTGATACCACCCCCGCGACGGATAATATCTTCATACTCGGCATGCTCCTCGACGATCATCTCGTAATCTTTGGGAACGCGGCCAGCTCGATCTCGGGCAACTTCCAACTCCTCCTCAGCCTGAAGAAGCTTGGCCTGAAGCAAGTCGGTACTCTCTTGAAAAGCGAGACGCTTGACTTCGACCTCCTCACAAAGTGCCTCGAACTTCATCTGCCATCTCGTCAGCTCGGCTTCGAGATTTCGGCAGTACACTTATGGCTGAAAAGCTCCTCGGCTCGGCGGCATTTGTCCTTCCATTGCTCAACAACGGACCGTTGGTCAACCAGGTCTTGTGAAAGGAGAGCTATTTGTATGCGCAAAGTAGAAACACCGACAGAGTCCAAGCTCTACACTCAAGAAAAAAAAAATCAAATTCATTCATTTGAAGATATTCCGTACAGATATACAATGAAAAGAAGAGAAAAAAACCAACTACACTAAAATATCGCCGACCTCCTTGTCCTGAGAAGCGTGGTCGTTCGGAGGGAACCGTCAAAGTCCTTGTCAGCGGTCGGATCTTCACCCGCCCCACCTCCTCGCTCCTCCTCCACTTCCTCTTCGGGCCCCGCGCCTTCTTCTTCCTCGTCGCGAAGCGGCATCGAGCGAGTCCGGAGTGAGGTCCCGGTCTACCGAGCGGTCGGCCAATTTGCTCGACGGACAAAGAAAGTGGACGAGGCGGCCGTAGTTTCCAGGATAGGAAAATGATCGAGGTGATCTCGGACCACTCTGGCGTACCGGGAAGGGAGGGCTTCATCCCCTAGCCGCTCGAAGCCGTACTTGGAGGCATCCAGGCCGGGGAAGTCCTTGGCGGCCCTCTCCAAGGCAGCCACGGCGAAGTTCCCGTTGATAAGCATGGACAAGTCATTAGCGAGCTCGGAGAAGCTCTCCGACAACAGGAACCTCCTTGTAAATGCCCGCAGAAGTTCGCTTTGGCTAGCGGCAAGGCGACCTTCCCGGTCCTTCGCCGCGTTCAGCTCGGACTCAAGCTTCCGAGCTCTCTTGGACTCCACCTCGGCCTTCTCGAGCTGAGCGGCCAGCTCGGATCGGACAGCTTTCATATCCTCGCCGGCCTTGATCAGCTCGGCCTCAGCCTTCTTCGCTCGGGCATTGGCCGACATCAGCTTTTCTGCGTATCGACTCTTCTCGTCCTCATGATTCGAGGACATCTCCCCGACGCTGTTCTTCAGCCATCCCACGAACATATCAAGGCCCTGCAAGAAGGAATACAGTTAGCTACACCGGCAACAATCAAGGGAAACTGTATTACTAAAAAGTAATTTTTCACCTCGGAAAAAGGCAGACCAGCCAGCTTGTTGGAGGGAGCTGCCGGGCTCGCATCACTACCCGTGACATCAATGATGTCCACTTCGAGCTGGTCCCCGACCTTCAACCGTTTCTGGGGTGGTTTGGGGGAAGGAGAGCGAACAGTTGCCGCAGCAGCCCCAGCGAGCTGACCCTGATCGGAGGAGGAGGCAGATCGCCCCGCATAGCTTCGCTCTCTTAGCCCCGCGAGCTGTAGCCTTGCCATCAGCCCCCTTGATCTTACCGAACTTCACTGCACATACAAATCACGAAAGGAGTCAGGACGATAAATAAACACAGCACAACTATCCTAATAGCACTAGCGGGGCCTCACCCGTCGCCGGATCCACCATATTTTGAGGCTCATACGGGCTCAACCCCGCTTCAGCTAGGGAGTCTTCATTGTAGCTCACCTCAAAAGGACCGTGGTCCCTCATCGCTTTTACAGCGGACTCCAAATCCTTATCGACCTCTTCTATTACCCACTCGCAAGGCTTTTCTAGCCTCCAAATCAGGTCGATGAAACTATTGTGGCGGCAAAAGAAAAATTTCTGGTGCCACTTGTCCACCTTATTTTGAGTTCGCCCCTTGAACTCAGTCCGAGCTGCAGCGTAATACCCCCCCGCCTTTTGAAGACAAAGAGCTCGTGAATGAGCTCGGCGGATATTTGGTAACCCCTATCTACCGCTGCCACACCCAAATCCGTAAACTGCCTAAACGAGTTCGGCATTATCTGCCCTAACGCTAAGCCCAACTTCTTCTGGAGCTCAGAATAGGGCTCAGGGAGGGGTAATCGAAGACCAGCGTGCATGCTGTCCTCATAAATAGTAACAAACCCCATTGGGGGAGAGCATGCCCTATCCTCGGGGCGAGGTTCTATTAATTCCGCGTCGATTGGAAAATTATACGTTTGGGCAAGAAACCTAATTCTAGCCTCATTTAAGGTCGAGGGGTAATCAGCCACTTTCCCCTTCACACACGGGGGCACTATTAAAGATTCGACAGAAGGAATAGCAGATCCTAATGAAAAAATGCTAAAAGCAACACTTCTACTCGAGTCGACTGACGGAGGCAATTCGATGTCACTACTACTACACTGAGAAAGGGAGGCCATACTTACTTGTTCAAACAGAATGTAAATGCTCCGGCGGGTGATTTGCAACTGTGCGCAGAGGAACCAACGGAGTAAATGCCGGCAGTACCGGAACAGCAGATTAGGGATTTTGGGAAAGAAGGACACCTTTTTTGGAGCGAGAGTTTCTTTTCTGCTAAGGGCGGCGGATGTGAAATAATGTGAAAACAAACGTTCCAACCTCGGTGCATATACATTTGAATCCCGTTGTTGCATCCGACACGTGTGAACGTGGGCCCGTCCTTCTCTGAATATGTACCGTCCCTCAACACAGTTTAAATGACCCATTACTTTTCCCGCCTCCTGCATCGGGTATGGGCCGGGTAAATCGACTTAACGACCCAACTTAACCAGGCCCCTGATACTTCAGCTCGGCACATCAGATCGGTAAGAGAAGCTCGTACAGGTGATTTGCGCGATCAATCACCTCGAAAATAAGCTCTCATAGTCTGCGTCTACAAGTCTTCTTTCCTCTTTTTTTTTGGGGGGGGATGTGATAGTACCAGCCTCATCCTGGGCTCGACCTAAGGCTATTTGGGCCTATATATTAAAGCTCGGCCCACAGAGTTCGGCCCAAACAAAGTCCACATCTGCCTTGAAGACCAAGTAACGAAACCCTACTTTGGAAGAAGATAGAATTCTACTACGAATGGGAATCGGATATACATGTATCAAGCAACCAGATATGTATAAGGAGTCCGATCTCTAGAAGGATTAGGGCTTAACCCAATGCTTATAAATAGATGCAAGATTAGAGGTGTAAGGGACATTCAATACTCATTGTACTCTCAAGTATAATAAAAGCTCTCTACATTCTCTCCCGTGGACATAGATCACATCGATCGAACCACGTAAATTACTGTGTCATCGTGTTATTATTTCTTTTAGCTACTTTCGCAAACCCTAGATCTATCAGGGCAGAAGGAGGACATGGTTAACAATATTTATTTTTCCGTTAAATTAATCCAATGAATGGTATAGAGGAAGAAATACATGGAATAGAGGATTCGAATTGTCATTAAATATGATGAAACCACGTTCTAATTGTTTCAGTTTAATTAGTTGCGCACGGATCATTATTAAGGAATAGGTACCGGGAATTTGGCAATACTGACAGCATTAGATGATTCAAAATTTTGATTAGAATTGACTATATTTAAAAAACGTCCACTAGTTATTTTCGTTTGCATTCAGAGGCATGAAAACCGCGACACATTGAATAGTTTAAGTAATTTTTAGCAACATTTAGCAGTCAATAAACCATATATGCCTATTTAAATTAACATATTTGAACTGTTTGTGCACCCCAAGCAAAGTAGCACGATGAGTTTAAAATATCCTTTGTTTTAAATTCATTAGATTTTTCTGAGAGGATCGTGGTTTTGATTTGTGCTAAAAGGAAACAATATTAACCGGGCCTGTAAAAAATGAACAATTGGAATAGAAAGCCCATAATTGTTGTTTTTTAACAATGTGGGGAATGGAAGCGGAACATCCTTTTGATAACGAGTGGGACCAAACAATTCGATGGGAGCAGTTGCTGAACCATACCACATAGTTCCAGTCAAATACTACAAAGTCTCGGTATTTTATTACCAGTCAGAATTGGACCATAACAGAACTTCAGTCTATACCGGCACCATAATATCAGATTGGGGAGGAAGATTATGAGTGGTTTTGTTGCCCAATTTATAGTATTTTAGGGATTAGTTACTAGTCTTAAATTTCTTTTAATGACAAAAATCCTAATTACTTTTATAATGACAATTGGAATGATATTAACCCCTATTTATTTATTATCTATGTTACGCCAGATGTCCTATGTCCAAACTCTTTTTTTATTTTGGGCAGCGATAGTTATTTCTTTCGATCTCTATTTTTTTTACCCATACTCGATATTGGTATGTACCCAGATTTTGTTCTTTCACTATCAGTTGAAAAGGTTGAAGTTATCCTACCTAATTCTTTTTATAAATAGTTTCTTATTGATAAAAAAATAAAAAATAAAACTATCTTATCATTTACAAAAGGATTAGTTGTCCAATGACAAAAAGAAGGCCTTTTCTTCTCTTCTGTTAAGTAAAACAAATGAATTTGAACTAGTGAGAACCCCGCGACTTTTAAGAAAAAAGTTTTACTTTTCTTGATTTGGGGGTACTCATCATTAAGGCTAGCGAAATCGGCCAGTGGGCCCAATTTAGGATCGGACTGGGCCATCAAAATTGTGCCACAATCGAATTTTGGGTTGGTTCATCCTAGCCCGTAATGGTGGATCTGGTCAGGCCGGATCAATTTTACACTATAGATACTTTTTCGAATTTTGGGTTGGTTCATCCTAGCCCGTAATGGTGGATCAATTTTACACTATAGATACTTTTTCGAATTGGGCTAGGCTTGCATTTTTGCAGCCCAATAGAGTTTTAGTCCGGACCAATTCAATCATTTTGTTAGCTCTACTTCTAACAAAGTTCACTCGTAATTTGGAGCATAATGTATTTGGAGAAAAGAAGAAGAATATAATATCTGAATATTTCTTTTACCCTAAAACCGACAAAATTCATAAATCAACCCACATCTAGGGAGAGCCTTAATTTGGTTCCACTAAGATGTGTTAAAGTACTGATTTGCCCTACCAGAGCTTATTAAACTGTGAAGAAAATTGAATCGGATCTAACAAAACATTTCTCGAGTTTGAAAATAATAGCCCAATCCGATCCCAAAAGTAAGGTTTTCGGGCCCAAAATGTTTTTCTTGAGCGGGAAGGCCTGAAATATGTGGGGCAAAAAATGTTTTAAGTCCCAACCCGATCCAAGTTGTCGGGCAAATCGGATCGAGCATGTTTGGACACTTTTAGCCTTTTAGGTCCCCTTTGGTACATATTTGATTGGGCTAAATATTAATGAAAATTTTGCTTACGTAACGGTAACGGATTGACTCTTATCAATTCATTTTAATTAGAATAATGAATAGTCCAAATATGCAATCATATATTCCCAGCTGATGCAATCATATGCCAGTTCCCAGCTGATGCAACTAATTTTTAATTAAAGACGGGAGTTTTAAAAAAAATATATTAATAAAAAAGGAGAAAAAATCGATTAATTGAATCGGTGATAATAAGATCAAAATAGCGCTAGTTGTGAATGTTACAACATCGATCATGTTTATCCATGCAATTAATTCCATAAGCTGCCATGCAAACTATTATCGGTCGTCTTCCACGACGACACATGTTTGTCTATGTGTAACTTTCTCAGCAAATTGTGCTCTATATGTGGGAAAACAAACCTTCATCACATTAATTCCCTCGAAATCAATTGCAAAAACTAATTAATAATAAATAAATAATTTGTCATAATTAATTAAAAAAAATGTACATGTCCTGTTTTTCCACCACCTTTGCTCTTCTTCTTCTTCTTCTTCTTCTTGCAGCCGCTGCAAAATCTGCTCCAATCAGGAAACATGTTGAGGTGGATAGGGCAACAGAAGGCATGCAGCAAGCAATAACTTGGGCAAATGGCTTCAAGACGGTTAACGGGCCGGGCCCTGATTCGGGCCTTCCCGTTGTGGCCCTCCGCGACTGCGTGATGCTGTATGAAGATGCTGAGTCGAGGCTGGCCCGGTTGGTCACTGGTGAGAGGGAGGAGTGGAGCCATGATGATGCGGTGACTTGGCTGAGCGCCACCTTTGCTGGCCACAACACTTGTTTGGATGGGTTGAAAGAGATGGAGGTTTCCTTTGAAGCCCGATGGGCCCATAATTTGACTTCGCATATTCGGGAGGCTTTGGCTATTTATCGGGCCGAAAGTAATAAACGGAGGAAAGGAAGGGGTAATTTCTCATCGTAAACTATGATTATTACTTAATTTTTTAGGTATATCACGTAGTATCAAGTAAATATACTACAAGAAACGTTACACACACGTGAAAATATTATACCTTAATCCGATTAGTTAATGCACTACTTTATATATTTGGATAACATAATAGTTTCGGCAAGACCCGGCCCAATCCACGAAGGAGGGCTTTTAGCGGCGTGGAATGCAGCAACCTCAAAGGCCGACTATGTGGTAGCTCAAGATGGCTCAGGGAATTATAGGACGATCAACGAGGCCGTTTCCGAAATAGCCCGATCGGGCCATACCCAACCCCAAAGAGTAGCGGTACACATAAAGGCCGGCGTATACAAAGAAAAAGTAGAAATTGGAAGAGAATTAAAAAACATCATGTTTGTAGGCGACGGCATTGACAAAACCATAGTCACCGGCAATCAAAACGTACAAGATGGCGCTACCACTTTCAATTCAGCCACTTTCGGTAATTAATTTTTCTGTATCACACAAGATCTTCTATTTTATTATTATATACTAACCGCACGTGTAGGTGTCTCGGGTGATGGGTTCTGGGCCCGAGACATGACGTTCGAGAACACGGCCGGGCCTCAGAAGCACCAGGCCGTGGCGCTGAGGGTGGGCTCGGACCGCTCGGTCTTTTACCAGTGCAGCTTCAAGGGCTACCAAGACACGCTCTTCGTCCACTCGCTGCGGCAGTTCTACCGCAGCTGCCACGTGTACGGCACGGTGGACTTCATATTCGGCGACGCGGCGGCGGTGCTACAGGACTGCGACGTGTTTGTGCGCCGGCCGATGGATCACCAATCGAATATAATAACGGCGCAAGGGCGGAGCGATCCCAATCAGAACACCGGGATCTCGATCGTGAGCTGCCGCGTGCGGCCGGCGATCGAGTTTCGCGATGCGAAGGGAAGGTTCGAGAGTTTTCTAGGGCGGCCGTGGAAGAAGTATTCGAGGACTGTGTTTCTGAAGACGGATTTGGACGGTTTGATCGATCGGAGGGGGTGGAAGGAATGGAGCGGCGGCTTCGCGCTTTCGACTCTGTATTATGCGGAGTTCATGAATACGGGAGGCGGAGCGGCGACGGCGGGGCGGGTGAAGTGGCCGGGATTTCATGTGCTGAGCGACGCGCGTGAGGCGGAGAGGTTCAGCGTTAGGAACTTCATCGGCGGCGATGAGTGGATTCCGGCCACCGGAGTGCCGTTTTGGGCTGGATTGTAATGTACAAGAAGTGCATTTTTAAAAGAGGAAAGTAATGTAGATGTGTATATCTGTTGGGCCTAATTAATAGAGTATAAATTTGGTTTAAAATATTTTAAATACATTTCTCTCTTTAACCCAGGAAATAAGGAACGCTGTCATATAAATTTATTTTTTTAATTTGCAAGAATAAATTAATTTGGGTCGAGAGGTAACCAACACGAAGTTTAAGAGGAGACTGAAATTTAGATTACATCATGGGAGTACAAGAACAATTTATACAGTACACAATTAATAACGTTGTAATATATATACACAGACATATTTACAATTTGTTTGTAAATCTTATATTCCAAATTAGCTTACACGCATCATGATCTAGATATCATAAATTATGTTCTAGATGGGTCTTTGATGTCTTCAAAAGCTAGCCGTGCAAATCAAATGGCTCTAGAGTAGCATGGAGAGTATGATACGAACTCTCGCTTTGCTCTCAATATGCATGCATAATATTATTAAATAATGTATATATCGACGGTGTTAGAAGTCCGTTTAGAGTGAACTATTATTTGCACAACTTATCATACTTAATTTGCGGATGAGATCTTCTGACCTATATTATGTCTCATGTCCCATCAGTAATTTCATTATTTTAATAATATTTGTTATAAAATAAAATTTTAATATTATATAATAAATTATAGTTGACAAATATATATTACTACAAATCAGATTTAAAAATATATATATAAATTTATCAAAAATATTATATAATTTAATTTTGGAATAATCAACCTTATAATTAATTATTTATTCAAAACTATAAATTAACAATAAAAAATAATTATAAATCCTAACTGGATGGATGATCCTCAATTAATAATCATAAATTTAAATTAAAACATACAAGATTGAAATTGAAGAAAATAATGAATTAATTGATACTTAAGATAAATGATTGTGGGACATGGAATTAGACACTAAAATGGAGACAGAGGATCCCAAATGGATACATTGGGGTGCTGACAACCCCGTAAAGATTTATTGGGGAGATAAATATGGTAGGGAGTGAATATCATAGGGTTATTATGCTACTTTTTCCTAAATTATATAGTCTATTATTATTGTTTTAATATTATCAGTTGATCATTCGATTGCCGATTTTACGTATGATTCATGATTGTGATCAACTCTTTAGATTTTCCATTCTAAATTATTCTTTCACACATCACATTTGCTTTTTTTTTACTTTCTACCTTTTTCATTTTTTTTTCTTTTCACATTTTGTGCACAATTTTTTTAACATAGTTATAACTATTAGTGTTAATACTTAATATGCATAAGTAAATCAAATTATTTATATAATTTACGTCAACCAAAACTAAAAATCACAAAGATATATTACAATAACCAATCAAATTTTAAATAATTTTAAGATTGATGAGATACAATTAACGAACATGATTTTCAATGTAACAAAATTACATATAAAATTAGTGAATTTAGGAAAGCTATATATGTGGTGAACATAGATGACAAAAAAATTAATTCTTTTAAAAAATGTATATATTCATTAGGCAATAACGTTAAATATGATTATGAACATATTTAATAAGAAAGTTGAATAATAATAAAGTGAAATAAGTAGAGTAGAAATTTAGGAAAATGAGTAGAGAAAATAATGTAGCGAAAAAAAATAAAAAAATAATAGTAACATTAATGTTTAAAATCGTATCACTTATCATTGAATTGCAAAATATATTTAATGGATAGTTTTGAAAATAATATATTTAAATATATTAAAAAATAGGTTGATAATATACTCGGACCCTCAATTACTATAGAGCATGAGGCAACCACCTCAATTAACTCATGGGCACGCGGGCCCTATGAAGGGGAAACCGACGATGATGCCCTCGCCGGTGCGTCCGCGAAAGCGAAGCAGCAGCAACTCCAAAGCCACAGCAAGGCAGAGCTAGCACAAAGAACATACTCTTAACAAAATAAATATTAATCTCGCTCACATTTCAATTTAATGGTAAATGTTTCAGAAACACAAACAATGCGATCGACGACGACTATAACACAACTTGACAAATACTATAAATTAGGTGATCTCCATTCGCCAAATTCAGATGTGCGAAACAAATTACAAAATTCAGTCAGCATATATATAAAAAAATTAGAATCATAATGAAACATGTGAGATGTATTATTAACTGAAACAGGAATATAACTATAGTCTCATACCGTAGCATATTGGGTATTATATTTTAAATTGAGTTATGATCGAGGTTACATTAATTGCTTCTTCACTCGTAATTAATTTCCAAAGAGCTCACAAACTATAATTGAGTATCAAATTTAATTTAAAAAATAAAATAAAATATTACATGAAGAGGTGTAGAAGATCGTTATTAAAAGTTTTATAAAATAAATAAACCCTTATAAAAATATCGCCATGTAATATAACAATTAACGAAAATAATGACATAAAGTTGAAAAACACAAGAGCAGTAATAATAATGATAATATTGAAAACAAGACTTTCCTATGGGATAGGGATAGAGGAAGAGGAAAAACCGAAGATTTCACATATTCCTTTTGATCGAAAAATCAATCAGATTTATTTCGTACCCTTCGTTCAATGCTCAAATTCTGAGTCTTTGACCATACCAACCATATTTCACTGAGAAGTCTATAAACTCTCTCTCTCTCCCTCTCTCCATGTCCGTCCATTCTTTCTTCAGAAAATTATATTACTCGGAATCACAGAATTGACGTTCGCAAATCGCAATCATTAGAGCAAAAGGTAATCAACTAGGTTTAATATTGCGACGTAATTGTTGATTTTGATACGCGATGGATGATCAGGATTATCAATATTTGTTTTAATTTTTTCTAAACAATTTGTGGTTAATGCAGTTGAAAAAAAGATGGCGGGTGAATCAGACGCGGCGCTATCTTGTGCTAAATGTGGCAAAACTGCTCATCTTCAGTACGATGTTCTTTCCTTTTTCTTCCAGTATCTAGTTTTAGCTTTGATGGTGTGTGTGTGTGTGTGTGGTTTTTTTAGTTCAATACAAGCGCGGAAGGGACTAAGGATAATCCGATTTTACATGAAAAATGGCTTTTTATTTGGTTGATTTGTCTTTGCTGGTGAATGATGTTGGGTCCTTCACTGTATTTCTATTATTCTTTTGGAAATTTTAGTAGTGTGTGTTTGCTGCTTACAGGTGCCCCAAATGCGTAGAACTAAAGCTTCCCCGTGAAGATGCTGCTTTCTGGTTCGTTCTGTGATTGCACTTTTTGGATAATGTTAATTTTTTCATCCTGAGATTTTTACATACTTCTAGTTGTATTAAATGTGTATTATAGTTAAATATATAATAGAATACAGTGGGTAAGACTATTGAGAGTCTAGATTCTGGTTGAAGCTAGCTGAGTTGCAATGTTGAGGTTGATGCTTATTATTGATGGAAATCTTTTCCCTTGCTAGCTCCCAAGACTGTTTCAAGGCGTCCTGGAGTTCGCATAAATCTGTTCACTCGAATGCAAAATCTTGTTCCCTTGCATCTGAAAATTCTAATGAACGAAGTTTGGGCCTGCCGAATGATGGCTGGCTCTACTGCTTGAGGAAAGGACAAGCTCGGACACCAAAACTTCCACATTTTGACTGGACAGGGTAATAGTTTGTTTCATATTTGAATTTCTTTTTGCATTCAGATGTAGATTGCTGCCACTTCATAGCTCGTAGAATTCGTACAGTTGGAGAATCATAGACTTTTTTGTTCTCTATGTTACTTTGTTTTGGATGGGGATGCTAAATTTTTCCAAAGGTGCTCTTATAGTAATTGTTTAGTACTCTTCATGTGGGAGGATTCTAGGTAAAGTGGACCACTGAGATGTAAATTTTCTGGTTTGTTGCCATTACGGCTATTGTTGCTTTACCATCCTTTTCCTTTCAGCAGATTGAGGTCCAATAAAAGTTGTGCTGCTACTTTTATTGAAGAAATGATATAATTGCCTATGCTAGAACTCCCTATGTAACTCCTCTTCTTTTATAATCTTAGTTGTTTCTGAAAGTTTGTTATGAAATCATTGGATTTTGAGTAGGAGCCGTTATGGTGTCATTCATGTTACTTGATTGAATTATCTTGGTTGGTCTTATCTGGAAGCATAAGCATCGCCATTCATAGTTGGAGTATTACTTTGTTTGGAGCATGACGGGCATTTGCTAGTTCCTGTAACTTGTTTGGTTTTTCTCGAGCACGACAAATTTATTTATTTAGATAAAGGCTGATGTTCATTTGCCTAGTTATCACTTTACCCCCTCCTACCCCATTTCCAAAATAGAAGCTTCTATCTCACTATGAAATGCTTAAATTATTTTCTGGCTTATTTCTCTGTCCTATATCAGACCATTGAGACCATATCCAATATCACAGAAACGTACAGTACCTGCTCATATTGATCAACCTGACTGGGCAATTGATGTAAGTTTTTTTATTGATTTACTGCTGCATTAGGCTTTGAAATTTTATACGATATGCAATATTCATGGATAGTGTAGGTAGTAGGTGAGCGGCATATCATTCCTCTATATATATATTCACGAGGATAATTTTTTGTCAGTGAGAAGACAAATTTGCTATTCTGCTAATACTCCTGCCTATATCAGGTGCACTAACATCTCTGTTTTCACTGTTTTTCAGGGAGTTCCCAAAATTGAGCCTAATAGTGATCTGCAATATGTTGTGGAGGTAGTCACTAGTCTCGAGTTATGTGCTCTATTTACAGTCTTGCCTTCTATTTTTGGTAAACTTGATATGACCGAATGCATTTCCTTTTTATGATGTCATTTATGAAGATCAAGACTCCAGATCAAATTCAGAGAATGAGAGAAACTTGCCGGGTAAGACCCTTTATTGTTCAGTTCTAAATAGAGGAAATCATACATACATGTGCATCTTACTGGATATTCAGAAATTGGAGAAAAATGACAAACCATAACACACTAAATCACTAATAAGGTATGAGAAAGCTGCTAAATGGTGACATTTTCACAAAATGTTAGGAAGCCATGAAAAATCAGAAAAACCTTTCTGGCTTGGAAAATGTGTAACTGAAACAACATCTAATGGCATATTGTCTTCTGGAGACTCATCTTATTATTATGTTATACATGAAATAAATAATACTCCCTCCGTCCCATTTCAATAGGCCACCTTACCTTATTTGGACGTCTCATTTCAATAGACTACTTCCTAAAATAAAAAGCAACACATAACAAACCCCCTTAACATAACTCATAAATTACACAATATGCCACAAAAAAGCTACTCTCTCCATTCTCTCTCCTACTTGGTTTGACATAATACCCAAAAATATTACTTTCTCCCTCCAACTTTATTATAAACAACTCATTTCTTAACATCCGTTCCCGGGCATGGTAGCCTATTGAAACGGGACGGAGGGAGTATATATTTCAGCAATTGATTCTAGTTTTGGGTTCTTTCTAAACCTTTCCATCTTACCTCCAGATCGCAAGGGAAGTTTTGGATGCTGCTGCTCAGGTTATACGACCTGGAATTACTACTGATGAAATTGATGCAGTGGTTCATGAGGCAACAATTGCTGCTGGTATGATTTACATACCTCACATTTCATATTGTATTTGAGAACAACTTTATTGTTTTACGCGGTAGATATGATGTTCTGTGATCACTTTACTTTACATGCAGGAGGATATCCATCTCCATTAAATTATAATTTCTTTCCGAAGTCTTGCTGCACGTAGGTATTTCTTACTTTGAATTTTCTATCATTATGTTCTTCATATTGTAGTCCCTAATCATCGAGAATTGAACTTGTATTCCATTCTATTAGGTCAGTGAATGAAGTTATCTGCCATGGGATTCCTGATGCAAGGTATGTAGTAAACTCAAGCAAGAACTATCATGTACCATGATAGCTGCTACTGTGTAGCACGAATATTTTCTTTGTATCCATTTCTTATTTATATGATCATTCTACTAATTCTATTGCTGGTGTCTGATCCATATCTAGGGGTTTAGGTCCTATGAATCTCATGTACATTGTTTTCTTTTACTTTCTAATTTGTTTTTTCTTGGCTTAAGAACTTAAAACCATGAGCTCAGGAAAAGTAATTTACAAAGAATCTAATGCGTTGCTTTCAAATCAATGTGAAAACTTCAAACATTGTGTTTATCATGCATAGTGATTGAAATAAATATGATGTGGGTTAATCATATACGGAAGTACTTTCTCACTCTCTTCTGATATTACCTTTCAGGATATTAGAGGATGGAGATATTGTAAATGTTGATGTGACCGTGTACTATAAAGGGGTACATAGTAAGGAAACTCATAGCCACTCTATTTCATAGTTATTTTTTGTATATTGTGATATTAATAACTGAAAATTTTCTTGCTTGCTTCCTTGTGCAGGTGACTTGAATGAAACATTCTTTGTGGGTAATGTTGATGAAGCATCTAAACGGCTGGTTCAGTGTGCGTATGAATGCTTGGATAAAGCAATAGCAGCTGGTAAGTGTTCGTCCTGTACGTATCTTGTGGCATAATTCTTTTGGTATTGTAAAATGTATACGAACTTGTTTCATCCAATAACTATCTAATCTCCTCCATCCATTATCTAGTTCTCTTTCTGACTTTCTCGGTTTTCCAGTGTACTTTTCAATGTTTTCAAACGATTATGTATAATCAATATTGTCTTCATTTTAGTTGCTACTTGGGTTTGTTCCTTTTATTCAATCCTCTGCTTTAAATATCATCTCTGGAATCATGCACCTGACTGTTTATTGTGCGTCTTATTCATGACCTCCATAGTCAAACCGGGACTGCGTTTTCGGGAATTTGGGGAGATTATTAGCCGGCATGCTTCTATGTCTGGATTCTCTGTGGTAAATGAATCTGTTATTTCTATATCTACTAATTTTTGTTTAGGTTTTGACATTCCTGATATTCATGCTACTTCTCATGCTACAGGCGAGATCTTATTGTGGTCATGGTATTGGCACGCTCTTCCACTGTGCACCAAATATACCCCATTATGCTAGTATCCTCAAAATTGAGCTGAAGTGTTAAAACATATTTTGTCGTCAAGATATTTTTAGGCATTTCATCCTTATTTAAAAAATCGATTGACTGAGATAAACGACTTCATGATATGTCTTCATGTTAGGATTCTTGATCTGAGATCTTTCTATATTTTCTTGTGACTTCACTTTCCCATAGGGCCTTAACTTGAGCAGGAAATAAAGCCGTTGGAGTGATGAAGGCAGGCCAGACATTTACCATTGAACCTATGATAAATTCAGGTAGTTGTCTAGTTGCTAAATTTATGCCCTGTGTTTGAAGCTCTGTATTGTATATCTTTTCTCTGTGCATTTGAAATCACTTCCCTGGTAGGTGTTTGGCGCGACCGGATGTGGCCTGATGGATGGACTAATGTAACTGCAGACGGGAAACGAAGTGCCCAATTTGAACATACGCTTCTGGTAATATTTCTTCCCTCTTTGTTTATGAAATTAAGTGTATCTGAACTATGAATATCCTCACTAGCTCTTTCGTTATTTGTAAAATGTTGGAATTTAGGCTCCTTATGTTCTTGGAAGAATCTATCACTACATTCTTCTTCGAAGTTTATGTGTCTGATTTCATTCATCAGTATTACATGATGCAAAATATGCTGTGCTGACATCAAGTACTAGGATGAAATTGCTTTACATGAATCTTTCTATTCTTGTGGTAATGCCTGCACGTCTGGTTTTACACGATCGAGCAGGTTACAGATACAGGAGTTGAAGTTCTCACGGCACGCCTGCCCTCGTCTCCGAAAGTGTTTCCTTGGCTAAGTCCAAAATAGGGTGTTTACTTCTGGTTATAGCTTAGATAGATTAAAATAATATAACAGATTGAATAGTTTTGTGCTTGTTTGATTGTCTAATCCTTGAATACTCGATCATATGCGTCGTTAAGGTCTTGTATTTGTACTTCTGGCTACTATCAAATTTTCGTATAATTTTGTGTTTTGTGTGTAAGAATGAAGTTAGGTGTTGTGCAGTTTATGTAAAGAGAATTTGAAGCATTAATTCATCTATGTAGCAATTATATTTTCTTCACTGGCATTTAGTACAATGATTATTTGTCTCCACAATATCTTATTCTCTATAATTTCAAATATTCACACATTGTATATAATTCAAACAAAGTGATTCTGTACTTAACCTTCCCAGTTATATTTTCATAAATGTGTACGTGAGATAAAAATATCTTAGTACATTAGAATAATAAAATCATGACGAAAGTAGCTCCAACAGGTATTTCAAAGTTTTTAACATAAAAATTTATTTTATTTATGTTGGTTTACGAATCAACGTATAATTACTGGGTAAATTTTACATTACACAATGAACAACCGTGATGACGGAATTTAGTTTCAACATCCCATTCGAAATCTTAGAACATTTTATCAAAATTTTATTTACATATGTTTTTTTTTTTATATCGTGGGGACCGGTAGCCGCTATCTTTACTAGATAAGTCCATCCATGTGTAATAGTCTGCAAACCACATATATATATATATCTATTACTAATACGAAAATAAAGCTGCTCCATCCACAGTGCTCGGTTCAGATTTTCCTTTATTCTGGTAATTTGTCTAATTTTAATTCATATATATTCTTATTAATTAAAAAATTTTATTAATTTCATATTCTTGAAATATCACATGTTTATCTATAAATCACATCTCATATTTATCTTTTCCTCTATTTAATTAATTTGATCTATTACACATACTCAAATAATTACAATTTCGGAATGTATTATTACAAATCCTTATTTTATACATTCATAATTCATATATAATAATCTATATTTTCCTTTATTATGGTAATTTGTCTAATTTTAATTCATATATATTCTATTTTTTTTTATTAATTTCATATTTTTCAAATATCACATGTTTATCTATTATTCACATCTCATATTTATCTTTTCCTCTATTTAATTAATTAATTCTATTACACATATTAAAATAATAATAATTTCGGAATGTATTATTATAAATCTTATTTTATACATTCTTAATTCATATATAATAATCTATAGAAAATTTGTAAATGAAAATCCATATGAAAACTAAATAAATATATTTAATCAACATGTCTACATAGAATCCTTTTCATTTTTCATACATATTTTTCTAAAAACCTCGATTAGTGATTTCTAGATAATATATACATTGAATCAAATGTGAGATAGGTAGCCAAAGAAAAGAACAAAAAATTTGAAGATATAAACGTATTTTTTCCGCATTTTGGCAAAGATTAGAGATATCATGAACTAACGAGTCGGTGTAAATATACTTAAAAATAAGGATTTTTACTAATTTTAATTAATATTAACTTTGTTTAGATTTTTGTCGAGTAATTTAGCATAAACCAACAAAACGGTTCAAATAACATAGAAAAAAAGGATGTTTACTCATTTTAATTAATATTACTTTGAAGATGTAAACAGGTTTTTCCGCGTTTTGACAAAGATTGGAGATATCGATTTAGCATGAACCAACGAGACGGTTCAAATATACTTAAAAAGAATGATTTTTACTAATTTTAATTAATATTAACTTTGTTTATATTTTTATCGAGTAATTTAGCATAAACTAACGAGACGGTTCAAATAACATAGAAAAAAATATTTTTACTAATTTTAATTAATTTTACTTGTAGTGTTATTTTTATCGAGAATTACTCAACGGATTTGAGACGGGTATGTACAGTAAAGTCACTATTTTAACCGAAATTAGGACAAACATGTAGAAAAATTCTAAACAAATTTGGATTTAGAAAATACATAATGAATGAGTATACCCGATCCATTATCATTCCTAATTATAAATTTAGATACGTGAAATAAAATTAATTTTCTAAGTTTGATTAATATTAACACGAACAATATCACAACTTTTAAATAAGATATAAAATTATTTTAAAAATATATACACGTAAATTAAAACATAAAGTTATTTTCCGTCGAACTCCCCCTCCACGGTGTTCTATTCAGATTTTCCTTTATTCTGGTAATTTGTCTAATTTTAATTCATATATATATATATATATATATATTCTAATTTTTATTTTTATTTATTAAAATTTTATTAATTTCATATGCTTGAAATATCACATATTTATCTATTAATCACATCTCATATTTATCTATCCCTCTATTTAATTAATTTATTCTATTATACATATTAAAATAATAACAATTTCGGAATGCATTCTTATAAATCCTTATTTTATACATTCTTAATTCATATATAATAATCTATAGAAAACTTGTAAATGAAAATCTCTCTATGAAGACTAAATAAATATATTTAATCAACATGTCTACATGGAATCCTCTTCATTTTTCAACGTGTTCCCTCCTCAGTGCTCCGTTCCGATTTTCCTTTATTCTTGTAATTTGTCTAATTTTAATTTATATATCTAATTATCTATTACTAATAGGTAAATAAAGTTGTCCCATTCACGGTGCACATTTTTTTTCCGTCTTTTGACAAAGATTATAGATATCGATTTAGTATAAACCAGAGAGACGATTCAAATATACTTAAAAAGAATAATTTTCACAAATTTTAATTAATATTAAATTTGTTTAGATTTTTATTGAGTAATTTAGCATAAAATACATTGAATCAAATGTGGGATAGGTAGCTAAAGAAAAGAAAATAAAAACTTAAATATGTAAACATATTTTTTCCGCATTTTGGTAAAGATTAGAGATATCGCCTTAACATAAACTAACAAGATGATTCAAATATACTTAAAATGAAGGATTTTTTACTAATTTTAATTAATCGTAACTTTGTTTAGATTTTTATCAAGTAATTTAGCATAAACCAACGAGACGGTTCAAATAACATAGAAAGAATGATTTTTACTAATTTTAATTAATATTACTTTGAAGATGTAAATATTTTTTTCCCGCATTTTGGTAAAGATTAGAGATATCGATTTAGCATAAACCAACGAGACGGTTCAAAAAGAAGGAATTTTACTAATTTTAAATAATTTTACTTGGAGTGTTCATATTTTTATCGAGTATTACTCAACGGATTTGAGACGCATATGTACAGTAAAGTCACTATTTTAACCGAGATTAGGACGAACATGTAGAAAAATTCTAAATAAGTTTAGATTTAGAAACTACATAATGAATGAGTATACCTGATCCATTGTCATTCCTAATAATAAATTTAGCGTGAAATAAAATTAACTTGCAAAGTTTGATTAATAATTAACGCGAACAATATCACAACTTTTAAATAAGATATAAAATTATTTTTAAAATTTATACATATAAATTAAAACATAAAGTTATTTTCCGTCGAGTTTCGACGGGCTACTTACTAGTATTACTAATACGAAAATAAAGTTGCCCCCTCCATGGTGCTCCGTTCAGATTTTTCTTTATTCTGGTAATTTGTTTAATTTTAATTCATATATACACTAATTTTTATTAATTAAAATTTTATTAATTTCATATTCTTGAAATATCACATGTTTATCTTTTAATCACATCTCATATTTATCTTTCCCTCTATTTAATTAATTTCTTCTATTATGCATATTAAAATAATAACAATTTCGGAATACATTCTTATAAACCCTTATTTTATAGTACATTCTTAATTCATATAATATATATATATGTAATATTATAGAAATTTTTACTTTTCTATCTTGACTTATATGGCAATATATTTATAAGTTTCCTTTATTATATTATACAATTATAAAATTATATCGTCAATTAGATTATGTATAGAATTGTAAGTGCTCGAAAAGTATTAGTCAATCATTATGATTATTATTATATTCATTAGTATGTATTTAATTAAGATTTGTAATCTATTTGTATTTATCTTTCCGTGTGTAATGTCCTTAACTTCTAATAAACTATTAAACATTGTAGTATTGGTCTATCCATGTTGTTATTGAATTCTAATAGACTTTTATGTGTCATATTATGACACTATATGTAACGACCCGTTTCCAAAGTCATTTATTTATATTAGTTTTAATTGTAAAATTTTTCTTATCTCTTGATTTTCCTAAATGTGTAAATTTATAATCGAGTTATGACGTAGTCTAAGTCGCGCCCTAGACGAATATAAGTTTCATATTATATTATCACTAAGCTAATAATAATAATAATAATAATAATAATAATAATAATAATAATTATGATTATTATTATATTTAAATTATTAGGTATTAAATGTGATCATGTGCATGAGCATCCATATATAATTTGCATCTTTAATAATAATCTTAAATGTATATGTATATTTAAAAGAAAAGTTTTACTTTTAATACAAAATCTGTCAAGTTCAAATAGAAAAGTGTATATTATTATTAAATAGAGATTTATCCATAAATGTGTTATTTTTTTAAAGAAATTGTTGGTCAACTCTTTAAAAATGGAAGATTTCTTTCAAATCATCATCAGTTTTACCGGAAATCAGTCTTGTCAATCTTTCCTATAATTTAGTTAAATTAATTTGGTAGGAAATCGGAAGAAAAAAAAAACCCTACATTCTTGAAAGTATAAAAATGGATAGACAAAGAAGTTGTTTTTTTTTCTTTGCCGTCAAGAGCTATTCCGCTACAGTGATATATTTTTACTTTTGAGTCTGCAAAGAAATTCTTGCAGTGGTTCTTTTCATTGAGGTATGTAGTGATGTCATCTTTTTATTTTATTATTTTAATTTCATATACATTCATAGCATACACGTATGATATGCTCTTTAAACTTTTATAAACATGTACATGGATATTATTGCTAAGAAGACATACACATATGTAGACCCACATACATTCATATATATATATTTTTTCTTTCGATAGCTTTAAGGGTAAAATTCTTTTGATAGATTACAAATTTTAAGTCTCTTTATATTTTAAGAACGTGGGAATTTATAATTTTAAATTTCTAAAAATTTTTGGAGTAAATAACTAGACTACATAATTTATAATAGAAGGAGATTTAATTATTGTATACTGCTCTTGGTATTTGGCGGGAGAGAAATACTGGGCAACAACAGTTTATGTAATAAATATATATATACACGTATATATGTAAGAAGAGAGATAAATCAGATTTTTAGGATGCTTTCTCATAATTAAATTTTATTTTGTCTTTTCCTAATTATTTAATTATTATATTTTAAATTTAATGGCATAATTACGGTTATGTCTTGAGAAAAATTAAAATCTATTAAACCCTCTATAGGAAATTGATTGATTAATAAGCAGTACTTCGATTGGTTTCTTACTGTATAATAGATACATACATGAATTATTAGTATATGTATAGATATGATATTTATTTAAATCTCCAGATTAGGGAAAAGAAAAAGAAAAAAAAAACACATTTCCTTTATCATGCAAAAGGTGCATCTGTGCATTTAATTTTCGATCATGCATTAATTTATATATTTAAATTTATACGTTTAGGTGCGACGCGACTAAGACGTTAAGTTTATCTTGAGTTTGTTCGGTTCGTCTTTCCAAGTGAATTAAGGTGTGGGATCTTACTTAACTTTATACCGTTGAATTGATTTTGTCCCTTTTAATATAATGTGACTTGCTGTGTGATTATTTGACATTAAGTGTTGAGCAGGACCGTGTTGAGTTGTCCATTGACTTTGCTCTCACTTATTTGCGTTCAATTCATTGATATCATATGATGAGCAGGACCGTGTTGAGTTGTCCATTGACTTTGCTCATATTTATTGACGCGTTTGACTTTAATATTCACTACGTGTGTCTATTTTATTAAATTGGATAAATTATTGGTATAACTGCCCACATTGAGTATATTCGCGTATACTCATTCCCAAACTAAACTTTTCAGGTACTTGAAGTTGGAGGCGTGGAGTGTCGAATAACGAGTCCTAATAAACTGAATTTACTTTTGTTTATTTTTGGGTCTCAACCGTTTAGACAATGAATTATATTTACTTTATTTTCTTTTATTTAAATTGGTTTGGCTACTCATGGTTTTATTTTAATAAGATGTCACATTTCTAGAAGTTAGGTTTTATTTATTTAATTATTTCAGAAAATCTTTCTTTTCGTGTTTTATTTAAGGAAAAAAAAATATATTCATATTTCCGCATTAAATATTTATTTAAATATAGTTTTAACACCTTAAATAGATTAGGGTGTTACACTATAGTATGTATTAGAATAATTATCATTCTGAATTATGTTTAGATATTAGAAATAAAATTATTTTTTAAGTTAGTCTGTAAGTAGCGCTAATAATTAAATTTAAAGTAACTCACAAATTTTTAAAAAGCAAATTAGCATTTTAAGAGGCCAATATAAAATTTGTAAATGAAACTCCCTATGAAGACTAACTAAATATATTTTATCAACATGTCTACATAAAATCCTCTTCAATTTTCATTCATATTTTTCTAAAAACTTCGATTAGTGTTTGCTAGAAAAAAATATACATAATCAAATGTGGGAAAGATACTTAAAAAAAAGAATAAAAAAATTTGAAGATGTAAACATATTTTTTTTCGGCATTTTGGCAAAGATTAGATATATAATTTAGCATGAACCAACGAGACGGTTCAAATATATTTAAAAAAGAAGGATTTTTACTAATTTTAATTAATATTAAATTTGTTCAGATTTTTATCGAGTAATTTTGCATAAAACAACAAGACGGTTCAAATAACACTAGAAAGAAGGATTTTGACTAATTTTAATTAATATTAACTTTGTTCAGATTTTTATCAAGTAATTTTGCATAAAACAACGAGACGATTCAAATAACACTAGAAAAAAGGATTTTTACTATTTTCAATTAATATTACTTATAGTGTTCATATTTTTATCAAGTATTAAACATGACAACACCCTCAGAGCATCCACTATGGAAGACCTACCTTTGGGTAGGTCTCCCAATATTTTATTATATTTTATGTACTTTTTATGGGGTCTCAATGATTGAGAGACTGGTCTCTAAATCGTCCACTATGGGACCGGTCTCTCACACAGGTCTCTCATTATTTTAATTATATTTTAATATTATTTTTATGTTTTATATTTATTTTGATTAATAAAAAAAATTATAATTAAAATATTATGAAATAATTAAGAAATAACTAAATTGTATTGAAATATTGGAAAATTACAATTTGGAATTTAAAAAGGAAAAATTAAATACTACGAAATAATTAAGAAGTAAAACCAACATTGGAAATAATTGTATTGGAGTCAATTTTTTTTTTAATTTTTTTTATTAAAACAGAAAAAATTAATAAAATATTAGCAACCCAGGTCGGTTGCTCAGTCGCAAACCCGACCTGGGTTGCGAGCTATGCGGTCGCCACTATGGGGAGGGACCGGATGGGGTAGGTCGGGAGTGGCAAGGTCTGTGTACATCAGAGGTCAAGAGAGGAAGTATAATAGAGACATCATTAACAGATAACGTCCACGGTTCGCTATTTTTATTTATCTTAAATTCTGTATTTTGTGCAATATTAATTTATATATTTGATTTATTTGGCCTTTTGGTTAAGATTAGGGCTGTCAATTTAGGCCCGGCCCGGCCCGGCCCGATTTCGGACCGGGCTGGGCTCTCCATTTCCAGGCCCGGTGAATTTTCGGCCCGGCCCGACCCGATTTTTCCCAAAAGCCCGGCGGGTTTGGGCCGGGCCGGTCCGGCCCGGCCCGACCCGGTAATTTGCCAGTTCTAGTTAAGATTAGGGATATCAATTTAGCATAAACCAACGAGACAGTTCAAATAGACATAAAAATAAGAATTTTTATTAATTTTAGTTAATATTAACTTTATAGTGTTCGAATTTTTATCGAGTATTAGCCAACGGGTTTGAGACGGGTATGTATAATAAAGTTATTGTTTTAATTGAGATTAGAACGACAATATGTAGAAAATTTCTAAACAAATTTAAATTTGAAAAATACTTAATGAATGAATATGCATTCTAATTCCTAATTATATGCGAACAACATCACAACTTCTAAATAAAATATAATTTTTTTTAAAATGTATACACGTAAATCAAAACATAAATTATTGATTCGACTACTTAGTAATTTTGATAATATATTGTAATCTATAATCTATAATTGATGTTCGGAAAGATTAGTTTTTAGATACTCAACTAAATAGCAGATGACGTCAATAACTCAAAGAAAAATTGAAAACAATCTGCACTCTCAAAATAAAGAAAAAGGAAAAAAGAAAAAAATGAAGACAATCTGACTTTGACCAAAACAACCGTTTCACTATAGTCTATAAACCCTCAATCTCCATGTCCGTCTACAGCTTCTGCGGAAAACCCTAGCTTTCTTATATTCATCGAAATCACAGAATTGACGATAGCAGCGGTAATAATCTCGGTTTAGTATTGCGACGTAATTATTGATTTTGATACGCGATGGATGATTCAGGGTATTTGTTTATAATTTTCTATTAAATTTGTGGTTGATGCAGTGGTAAAAAAGATGGCGGGTGGATCAGATGCAGCGTTATCCTGTGCTAAATGTGGCAAAACTGCTCATCTGCAGTATGCTATTCTTTCTTCTTTCTCCTTCTTCCAGTTTTTATTTATAGCTTTTATGGTGTGTGACTGTATGTGTCTGATTAAATATTGGAGTTTTAATGGCAAGCTGGCGACTTTATATATAATCTGGTGTTATATGGAAATGGGTGTTTTATTTGGTTTATTTGTTTTGGTGGTGACTGGTGGTGGGACCTTCAATTAATCGATTTCAGCTCTTCTTTTGGAAATTTTAGAAGTGTGTTGCTATTGACTGTTCACTATTCATGGTGGTGTTTGCTGCTTACAGGTGCCCCAAGTGCGTAGAGCTAAAGCTTCCGCGTGAAGGTGCCGCTTTCTGGTTCGTTTCTTTTGTGTGTTTTTGGAATGCAAGGCACTGAGCCTGAGATTTTTACTATCTTCTAGTTGTGTGTCATTGAAGCTTGATTAAATTTAGAAATAGTTTCTAGTTAAATATAAATTATATAATTGAGTACAGTAGGTAAGACGATTAAGAGTATATTCTGGTCGAAGCTAGCTGATCTGTAGAGTCGTAGACCCACTCCCTGGTTCTAAGCATCGAATTAGCCTCCATCTCACCTTGTTCTGTATGAGATAGTACTGTTACTTGGGCTTTCAATCCATGTGGAATTGGTTGCAGTATTGAGGTTAATTCCTATTCTTGATAGAAATCTTTTCCTTTTCCAGTTCCCAAGACTGTTTCAAGGCGTCATGGAGTTCTCACAAGTCTGTTCACTCGAATGCAAAATCTTCTTCCCTTGCACCTGAAAATTCTAGTGAACAAAATTTGGGCCTGCCGAATGATGGCTGGCTCTACTGCTTGAGGAAAGGACAAGCTCGGACACCAAAACTTCCACATTTTGACTGGACTGGGTAATAGCTGTTTCATATTTGAATTTGTCAGTATTACTTCGTTTGGAGCATGACTTGCATTTGCTAATTCCTTGAACTTGTTTTGCTTTTCTCGAACGAATATATTTATTTATTAATTTAGATGAAATTTCGACAAAGGCTATTTTTATTTGCCTAGTTATCACTTTATCCCTACCCCACCCCACAGAAAGAAAGTTTATTCTTAATTTTTGTTCTGGTTTATTTCTGTCCTTTTCAGACCATTAAAACCATATCCAATATCACAGAAACGTATAGTACCTGCTCATATTGATCAACCTGACTGGGCAATTGATGTAAGTATCTTTATGATTTACTTCTGAATTTTTATACAACACACGATATTGATGGCTTGTCTAGGTAGTAGGTTCATTAACGTTCCTGAGGGTAATTTTGTTGTGACTGAGAAGAGAAGACATATTTTCTATTCTGCTAATATTCCTGCTTATATCAGGTTAATTAACATCTTTGGTTTCAATCTTTTCAGGGAATTCCAAAAATTGAGCCGAATAGTGATCTGCAACATGTTGTGGAGGTAGTCACTAATCTCGAGTCATGTGCTCTATTTTCGATCTTACCTTTTATTTTTGGCAAACTGGATAAGACTGAATGCAATGCCTTTACATGATATCATTTATGAAGATCAAGACTCCAGATCAAATTAAGAGAATGAGAAAAACTTGCCGGGTAAGCCTCTTTATTATTGTTCAGTTCTTAATGAAGGAAACTATATATACATGCTAATCTGATTGAAAATATGGAAGTTGAAGGGGAAAATACACCATAGGCACAGTAAATCACTAATAAGCTAGGAGAAAGTTGCTAAATGGAAACATTTTCGAGCCTTGAAAACTCCTATAACTCGTTCTGGGTTGGAAAATGTGTAACTGAAACAGCCTTAAACGGCATCTTGTCTTCTGGAGAGTCACCTTATTATTATGTTATACATGCAGCTACCAATGTATTTTCAGCAATTGATTATAGTTTTGAGATCTCGCTAACCTTCCTTTCTTACCCTCCAGATTGCAAGGGAGGTTTTGGATGCTGCTGCTAGGGTTATACGACCTGGAATTACTACTGATGAAATTGATGCAGTGGTTCATGAAGCAACAATTGCTGCTGGTATGATTTACATACCTCACATTTCACATTGTACACCTCTATCTGGAGAAGAACTTTATGGTTTGGTATGGTAGATACTATATATGATGTTTCTGTGATCACTTTATTTTTCTTGCAGGAGGATATCCATCTCCATTAAATTATCATTTCTTTCCAAAGTCTTGCTGCACGTTGGTATTTCTTACTTTGACTTTTCTTTCATTATGTTCTTGACACTGTAGTCCCTAAAATCATTGAAAATTGAACTCTTAATTCTCTCAGGTCAGTAAACGAAGTTATCTGCCATGGGATTCCTGATGCAAGGTATGTTGTGAACTCAAGCAAGAACTATCATGTACAACGATAGCTGCTAATTGTACCACATATTGTATAGCCATTGCAATTCATTACTTACATGATCATCCTACTAGCTATAAATCTGGTGTTGGATGCACATCTAGTGGTTTGGGTCTAATGAATCCTCCATACATTGTTTTCTTCTGCTTTCTAATTGTTTCTCCTTGGCTTAAGAACATAGTACCATGCATGAACTCAGGATCACCCATTGATCTGACCTTTTGCTTTTGAATTTAATGTAAAAACCTCGAACATCGTGTTAATTGCATAATGATTGTGATAATGCGGTTAAACATCCGTATGGGGAAGTAGCTTCTGACTCGCTTCTGATTTTACGGTTCAGGAAATTAGAGGATGGAGATATTGTAAATGTTGATGTGACCGTGTACTATAACGGGGTACACGGTAAGAATACTCATAGCTAACCCAATGGTCATAGTGTATTATTTGTATATTCGTAACATAGAGATACTAAAACTTTTCTTGGTTGCTTGCTTGTGCAGGTGACTTAAATGAAACATACTTTGTGGGTAATGTTGATGAAGCATCTAAACGGCTGGTTCAGTGTACATATGAATGCCTGGATAAAGCAATAGCAGCTGGTTAGTGCGTGTACTGTTTGTGTCTTGTAGCATAATTCTTTTTTATTGTTAATTGTATATGAACCTGTTTTCATCCAATAACTAAATAATCTCCTTCATCCTTGCTTGCCCGGTTTTCCTGTATAATTTTCAACTCTTGCTCAAACAATTATGTAAACTCAAAATTATTTAGTTAATGCTTAGGTTTGTTACTTTCTTTCGTTTCTCTGTTTTAAATATCATCTCTGGAACTATGCCCCTGAATTTTTTTTTTTTTGTCTAATTCATGCTCTCTATAGTTAAACCTGGAGTCCGTTTTCGGGAAATTGGGGAGATCATTAACCGGCATGCTTCTATGTCTGGTTTCTCTGTGGTAAATGAACTTGTCTTATTTCTATCTATTAATCTTTGTTCTTAATTTTGACATTCCTGATATTCATGCTATTTGTCTCATGCTACAGGTGAAATCTTATTGTGGTCATGGAATTGGCGAGCTCTTCCACTGTGCGCCAAATATACCCCATTATGCAAGTATCCTCAAAATTGAGTTGAAACGTTACTCTTTTAACATATATCCGTATACATATATTTTGATAAGGCACGTTTGTCTTCGTGAATTGTCCTTGCTTAAAAATCAATTGACCGAGACAAATGAATTCATGATATGTCTTTGCATTCAGATTCTTGATCTGAGTGTATAGGTATCATATCTACTTTCTGTATTATCTTGTGACTTCACTTTCGGGTAGGGCCTTAACCCGAGCAGGAAATAAAGCTGTTGGAGTGATGAAGGCGGGCCAGACATTTACCATTGAACCTATGATAAATTCTGGTAGTTGTCTACTTGCTGATGCTATGCCCTGTGTTATTTAAAGCTCTGTACTCTATATCTTCTGTGCATCTAAAATCATTTCCATGGTAGGTGTTTGGCGCGATCGAATGTGGCCTGATGGATGGGCTTCTGTAACTGCAGATGGGAAACGCAGTGCCCAATTTGAACATACGCTTTTGGTAATATATTTATTTTTTCTTTTTTATGAAATTAATCAAGTGTATTTGTATCCCCAATAGTTCTTTTGTCATTTGTGGTTCATGGATACCCCCGTTCTTGTTGCTAGTATTCCTATGGTTGTAAAATGTTACATTCTACATTGAAGTTTGTGTCTAATACGCAATACAAAATATTTTTTGCGAGATCAAATACTAGAACTATTGCTTTACATGAATCATGGTATTGTTTTGGTAACGCTGCATGCCTGGTTTTACACGATTGTGCAGGTTACGGACACAGGAGTTGAAGTTTTGTCGGCACGCTTGCCCTCGTCTCCGAAAGTGTATCCTTGGCTAAGTTCATAAATGGATCATTGGCCCATGAAAGTTGTATTTGTACTTGTCTGTTATCAAATTTTGAATTTGCTTATAGTTGGATTTTTTTTAGATGAATTTAGTCACTGAATTATATGGTTTGTGTTCGCCATTTTTGTTTCATTAATTGATGATTTTTTAACCTCATCGCATTTAAATTTTTAGATGATGTTTACATAATTCAAATCTATACTTGTATAGAACGAGCATTTTTTTTACAAAATTTATTTTGTCTATTATATCCTTCAAATATTTAATTTAAGGACAATAATATAGCAGTATATATTATTTTTTAATTAAGTCTACCTTAATCAATTTAATTTGTCTAATTCAGTATATATTTCACATATGGTAAATGAATTATCAGCCTTGCCTTATAAAGGTCGTTACTAATAAATCATTCTATGTTAAACTCCTGTCTTTCAAAAATCAGAAAGTGCAGTTAATTTTGGTATGAATTTTTGTTGTTGAAATAATTAGATCTTGGTTAGTTTTAAACACATGATTGTGTTATTATTGATTATGCATACCTATCGACCTATGATCTTAAAGTATACGTTCTTTGTAATCATATGATTCTTTGGGGTATTGACATTGGTAATTGTATATTACTCATTCAAAAGTATCTTGAAACAAAAGTGGTTATAAATCTTGTTCGATTACTTAAAGTTTTATCATTAACAGTTCTCTAGGGAGTTTCTGGAATTTATTGAGTTGACTCACGAATTGATATCGATTTGCAAGCTGGATGACTTAATTTTATTTCGAGGAAGAAATGAAGCATGCATGACTTCAATTTTATGTTCAAATATAACGAATACCAAAACTTTGATCAATATACTTTACATGTTTTTTCCATATAAGATCAATTATTCATCAACAACAAACAAATAAAATTCAATAAATGTAAGCAAAGCATCCAAAGTGCTCAAAAACTTAAGAGTGACATGAGAAGCCCTATGACTAGGGTTTTAGGACATGAGATGCCCTAAATCTTGCAGCAAATCTGTTGAACAAGGCCAGCCCAATGCTAGTAACCTGTTGAAGATTAAGAACCTTGGCTTTGATCAAGGCCTTCGTCTTCCCCCCAATGGCCCGGCCCGAGAACCCATCAATACACATGCTTGCATCGGTCAATGCAGTGCTCATCCATGTTTGGACATTGCTTGCATGCCATGTGAAGTCACTACTTTCCCCATCTTCCCTTATACGCTGTGCCTCTTTGATGCAGTTTGTGAGCTGATCCACCCCATCATTTATTTGATCCAAACACTGTGCTACAGATCGGGCCTCCGGGCCCTTGGTCCGGTTGAGCTTTTGGGCCACCGCGGTGATGTAGGCTTGTGTTGACTCGGCCTTGACCAGGGTGACCTTTAGAGCGGTTTGGGCTAGTTGTCTATGACTTAGGGTTTTGGAGAAGTTAGCAACATAGGGCGACAAACACTTTATACATAAGGTGGGATAGAGCGTCGTCTGACACTGAGACTCGATGAATGCCCTAGCCCTAGATCTAGGCCGGTGTGGGACGCCTGACTGTTGGGCTTGAACTAGGGTAAGGACGAGAAGAGAAAGTGCTAGGAAGCTAATTGTTCGTGCCATTGTATATATGTGTTTTGAGATAAGACTTTTAATGTATATGATGTGTAATAATGAAATTGGTGTTTAAGGGTTTATATAGAGAGGATTTTAAGCATATGCATCTCTGTAGCTAGCTTGCATGAGATATATAGTATTCAAGAATATAAATATTATTTATTTATTGTCAATGATCATGTGTTTGCAGTTTCCTAGAACCAGGTAGGATAGTTTGTAGGATTTGGAGTAAACAATAAACCTTAATTCATGCTGGGGTGATTTGAAAAAATAAGTAACTTTGGAGTTACTAAAGAGTTGTCAAATACCACCATTTGATCTTGGAAATTTTGAAATTCAAGAAGAATGTTCTTGCTTTAGTAACACAGAAAAGATCTCTGACTTTTTAATTGAATGTAATGATGATCAAAGATCATAATACTTATATATATTTATATTCACAGCCGACTGATCAAAATTCATTAGAGAAATTAAGATTCGAACACGAAAACTAAATTTTGACTGATGAGGCGATCTGACACAATAGTTTACAATATTAAAACTCGCAACTGAACCAAAAGAAAGATATACTATAACTATAAATAAATGCAAGAATTTGTAAAAAGAGTTTTGAGTTAAAACTAAATAGGAAGAAAGTTGACTGTGAAGTTGATCAATCCTCGTTGTGAATCTACTTAATTGTTTGATCTGCGACGCATGATCGTTTTTAAATTAGATTATTATATACTAGAAGCATCTATTTTATTTTCATATTATTGTGTTTGATTTTGTAGGGCCAGCTTAATTTGGGTGTCTCAACATTACTTTTATATTGTTTGTTTTAAGTTTTTGTATTAATTATGTTTTTGGTTTTTTCGAGATGTCACGATCTAGTGCAGATTCTGGGGATGCATACTTATGAACTTGAAATCATCTCATGAGAATTAGAAAAGAAAAGAAAAAAGGCCAACTTGAAAGTAAAGTCACAAACTATTATTATTATTATTATTATTATTATTATTATTATTATTATTATTATTATTATTATTATTATTATTATTATACATAATTTCAAATATTCACACAACATATCAACTGACAATTCTTACATGCGAACAATCTATAAATATAATTGGTAATCTCAATTCCTATTTTATTTGTTATAATTTGATTTTGCATTTCTTGATATATTTTATCAATTATTTTAGAATAACATATATTACTATATATATTTGTGTATATTTGATCTGTATTTTCGTAATGTAATAAAAGGTGTGCAATACATTGAGTCACAAATCATATCGCATCCCTTCAAATTGGGAGAAATCTTCTGTAAATAATATGGTGGATAGAAGTAATAGAAAAAAAAAATAATTCATTTCGAAAAAAAAAAGGAAATATTGATAAAAAAAAATCTTAATATCAGCAATCTTGTCGGGTTCTGCTCCATATCTTCGCTACAAAATATTCAGGAAGTCTTGCTTCTGACCAACATGATGCTAAAATAAAGGTAATTACTTAATTAATTAATATACGCAATTATTCAATTTAAATAAGAGCACCAAAAAACAATCAACAACTATTTACACACACACAAATATATATGTATATATGGATTAACTTGTAAGTTCTCCACATCGATGATCAAACTGGCTGGCCTAAATAAATAATTTTTAAATAACTTTAAATCAATGAAATACCAATCCACGGAAACAATCAAGCTTCAAACTTTTCCCATATGCAAGTAAACCAAAGCATTTATTGTTCCTAATTTTCTTATATATTAATGACCTAATTTTGGTATTCATACACTCAATTTCTGAAATACGAAACAAGATTACTAATATCTTCATAATTTTATATATTTCATCCATATTAACTATCCATGAATATTAAAAAACATAAATTAAAATATAACCACAAGGTCATCATTTCCACAACTCATGTAAAAATTGAATCGACATCACGAGATCAAGTGACCGACTATAATTACATGCTATTTTTTTATTAATAAAAAAATTCCATCATAATTTTATATTGTTCTGAAATCTATTGACACTAAAATTATGTAATGTGAGATATATAAAAAATTAAAGAGTAAAAGTGTATCCATCTAGGTAAGGTTTACTTAAACCGACTAATAATGGAAAATTAATTAAAATCACGTGGATTTAACTTGGATTAGCAAATATGGTGGGCCATGCATAACGGCTAATTCACGGTCAACGCTCAGACCCCATGCGATCCGGATTCAATAATTTTATTTTCTATTTGTTATAATCCTCTTTTATTAATTACAACATGCCACTTTTTTAGGCCTAAAATCAAGATTCTAGGGATTTTCACGCGTGTATTGTTCTTCCTCGATTCTTAATAATGCTGGTAAAATTAGTCCAGCTCAGCTTGACCTGACAGTCCGGTCTGATTTCCGGCCAAGTTGGTCTATGGTCGAATCAAATTTTGGACAAATCTAATCAGTCCGATCCGATCATTTTTAGAATACAAATGCTTTTTCTGTCGAGTTGGACTTGCATTTTTGTAATCCGGTCCAATTTTTTCCACTGGCTCGGTGGGCTCGGGCGATTCGATCAATCTGCCAACTCTAGTTATATGATTTGTGTGTGTTACTTGTCAAAAAAAGAGAGGAAATGTCTTGTGAATGTCACAATTATGATCCTCTTCATTCAAGTTGCCATGATGGACATATAACATATTCGAGTTGGCAGCTAATTATATATTTTTGCCAATAAAGAGCATATTTTAAAAATAAGCAGAAACCAAAATATTTGGTATGATTAACATGGATTTTAATTGATTTGAATAAACCAGCAAATAAAACACGTTACGTTATTGGGTAAGAGTTTGCTATGGGCTTTACTATTTTTCAATTTTAGAGTTGGTGGTTCAATTTATTTAGTTCTAATTTAGTATGGTTGATTCGGTACATCAATTATTCATGATATTGATTCGATTCAAGAACACAGAAAGATAATTCGATCATTAAAGGGCAATTATCAACTAGTTTATTCGATTCAACTAATTTTCCCCATTTGAAACATGAGTTCTATAATTGTATTTAGGGCAATTATCATGAGGGTCTTGAAATAATATCTTGAAAATTGAGCTCTATAATTATATTTAGGGTAATTATACATTACAAAATGTACATAATTGAGATACATGCAAATACATGTTATGATCATATAGTATACCATTCACACAATCATGAATTATACAACTATATACAAAAAATAAAAATAAAAAATCACACCACTTATGTGCCAAAGCTAATATATGAAACCACAACCTCTGCTGTGATCAACTTACTACATGCAATAAAATATTTATATCAACATTTTTTCAGCTACAAACACAAGCATTTCCTTAACTTCTATAATGAATGATAATCAACAATACGGATGCTGATTCCAAAAACAAACAGGGCATCTGTTCTTCATTGCTCGTCGTATTCAGAATCGGAGCTAGGTCCTGGGTACGCGGGTAAGCTCATTATCCGCTTATCCACCACCGGGCCACCAATTGTGAAATGATAAAGGCTCTGAAACTTGGAACCCTGCAACCCGAGAATCTCGTGTACTGCCAACATTTCGAGAAATAATATCAACGAATTGAACGATTTCAATGTAGACAAGAGTACGCAATGGAAGTGTATTAATACAACACGAAAGCCAAAGACGGGCAGCGAAGCTTGAGCTAAGAATCTAGTTTAAGAAAGAAAAAATGCATTCTGAAATTTCCTTCAGACCTACAATAGTATTCAAATACCATAAGTACTTACTTTACCTAGTATAATTCGGACCACGTTCTCAACGAGCTTATAGAAGTAATGTGTCATCAAAGATGCAAATTCTATAAAACCACTCAAATAACGCGACTCAGCATATCTAGCGCCTCAAATTACCTATAAGCAGTTCTAGATAGCTCGACCGGACCTTCTCTTATAATCCAAGACGAGCTGACTTCAATAAAACTAGTATTTTATGAAGCCTGAAGCAGAAAGACAATACAGAACTGTGTATCCGTCAAAATTATCAATTTATCATTCCGTAATTCTAACAAGTTCCAAATTATCAGAATCAATTTGTTTACCTATAGAGTACATTATAGCACAAGAACGAGCGGCCATATGAAGCTAGTCGCTATCCACATAAAGAAAAATGATAAAAATACCATAATCAAAGAATCCTGTCATTAAAAGTAATCCTATGATATGCCAATATGAGGATTTTGACATTCATAGTCATCTTATATATTAAATATTTACCATTCATGATTCTTATTTACTGTAACAAAGTAAGTAAATTAATATCATTTCACAATAAAATTCCTGTTATCAGTCAGACATACAACCTGGCATTCAAAGTCGTTCCAACAAATTACAGATTTACTATTCCTAGATCATATTAACTTACATAATAAAGACTCAAGTTTCGATATATTACATGTGCTTCATATATATAATTCTGAATTCAATGGCTAATTCAGAGACTTACCATAACTGGCCATTCAAACTCATCTGACTCAGATTATTATTATCTTTCCAACGAAATAACTTTTATACATAATACAAGGCAAAACATAAAATGAGAAATTACTACAATATTACATCACGTGTAGAATTCAAAACTGTTTTTTACCTATATATACAAAGGGGATTTTACGGGAAAACATCACTCAAAAACACTAAACATGCCTCGCCAGAAAACCAAGCACACACAAATTCTGAGTGAGAGAGTCAGGAAATCTACTTTTAAAAGAAGGCTCGATAGCTTGTTTAAGAAAGCACACGAGCTATCAATCTTGTGTGGCGTAGAGATAGTTATCATCGTTAACGATCCTAAAGAGGGCCATTCAACACTGTGGCCCTCCCAGGATCAGGTTATGAACGGAGTCATGAAGTTCTTGGCCCGTTCCAAAGAACCCGGACCCAAGAAAATGGTACTGCATGAAAAATTCTTGAACGACAAATTGAAAAGCATTACTGACAGATTGCTGAAACTTCAAAAAAAGAACGAAGAAACAGAAATGGGATTCCTCATGAATCAACTATTTGAAGGTGGAACCTTCAACGAGCTTGATCAGAGGCAGCTGAATGGTTTGGACCATTTTGTCGATGAAAAGCTCAAGAAGCTTGAGAACAGATACAATGAACTTGCAGGGGTTCAGGGCCAACTTTCGTGCACTGAAAATTTACACCATTTCCAGATGACACCAGGTGCAAGCACGGAAAATAGAAGTGGTGCTTTTGCAACAACTTCAATGGCGACAGTGACGGGAGATATGACAGAAGACAGATGGTTTTGTATGTCGAGAGAAATCAACGTAGGATCAACTGAAGTTGCGAGATCCTTCCTTGAAGGGAATCAGGGTGGAGTTGCTGATGAGTTTGGGAGAGTGTGGCCCACCAGTATTTATCCTTGAGATACAGTTTTATGTTTTTGACCTCCTAAAAAGATGGATGTTTTTGTGTATTCCCTTTACATATTTTTGCATTTATATAATATATAGAGGGATGAGTTTGTTGTATTTATGTTCATGAAAAAAAAAAAAATACACCGAAAGACTTCTCTGATCAGCTCTACTGACTAAGCACATGCCATTACTCTCATCCAGAATAATCAAGATTAATATTCGTAAACTAACAGCCAGACCTCAATATCAAGTACGTACAGCAAAATACTATATTTTCAGACACCCTGTCAAGCGAACATATCTGCTAACTTAGTACATGGAAAGCAAAAAGGAGTAAATGTAATTCTGAGACGTTGATAATTCCAATCAATAAAATTCAGATTCATACTCCTATACCTATATCTCTTTCTCAATCGACCACAAACATATAAACAGGTCAAATCAAGTGATTTCACAGACCAGATCTATAGAAGCTTAGCATGAATTCCAGCTTAAATACACTGCCTGTTTTTTTTTTTTTCTTCATCAAGCCACAACTACGAACAACAATTTTTCTGAACTCAATTTATCTTGTCTTGGATTCTGCACAGACCTTGGGATTCCAATAATGGAGGCAAACCAACCCCACGACAAGAGAGAGAGAGAGAGAGAGAGAGAGAGAGAGTATATTTGTAATCAATGATTAACCAGCAAAAAGTTTTTCACTTACAGAAAAAGAGACCCCCGAAATATTTATGATTAAAATATTTATATTTTCAGCTAGATAAGAAATGTACCGATGTCACATGTCATCTCTATTTGATCTCCTAAACTTATTGATTTCAAAATTCACAAAAATATAATTGAAGAAAGATAATGAACATAACCGAAGGCGTTGTATAATGAAATTTGCTATTGGTGTGATGCGGTTGTCCGAATACGACAGATCTAATTAATTTCACCTCAAGCCCATCTAGACTTTTAGAACTTAATATTAATTTAGCTATTGCATTAAATGATTATAGACTGAAACTAATACGATTGGAGCCGCTTGTGCAATCTATAAATAATTACATCAATAAAAACTTCTTAACCAGCAAGAAAGCCCTTTTAGGATACTTTGAGGCCAATAGATGCGGTATGGTTCAATACATTCGGATCGGGTGCATTATTTTGTACTAGAGTCAAAAACACCAAAAATAAGGCAGAAAAAGATCATATAAGGAATTTGGATCCAACTAATATTCCTTTCTTATTATGCCCTCTAACATTTATGATCACAGCATCCACATACTAGCATATTTTTTGCCTTTTACAACAAGTGTTGCCTGATTCAAATAAGAACCCGAGGAGCAATAGTTGCATACTTATGGTGCAGTTCAATGTGCACCAACAGGAAGTTGCCAAAAAATGCATTTTTTTCATGAATTACGATTTTTCATTTCAACGGGGATTTTTGAAATGGGATCCTACAAATGCTGTGGCAATTCTTCATATTACCATTTTCAAGCTAGCAAAATAGTCTCATGATAAAACATCAAGGTTTCTAGGACTCCTCATATATTACCCTAGACTGAACTTTAAGATTATGAAATGAATGATGGCGTACCAGGATCATCAAAGAAACAACCAATTCCAGTAGCAGAAACTCCGACTGCATGTGCTTCAAGATAGAAAACTTGACCAAGCACTCCAGTTTCCCAAAATAGCCGTGGATACATCCAAGCACCAATCTCTCGCAATGTTGGCTCAAGATGAGCCACCATACCAAGGCTGAAGCAGCCATCACCAGCAATATCCTACATAAAAATAGCAAATCAGTTAGATAAGAGAGATCGAATGTCAGAATAGTATCAAGTCACAAAAAAAATTAAACATGATAGTTCGATAACTTTTCATACACTAAACTTCACACGCGCAATGCTCAGAAAATTTTAATGTTTTACTATACCCATGGCAGGTGTAAATAAAACTACAGAACAGCTACCTTTAGAGGTAACTCACCCGACTATAGACAAAAGTCAATGATTGCCTTATATCATTATTTTCAACAACTTCAATACTTATATGTGTTAGTCAATTCCTTAGAACTTCTCAATAACATAACATTCACTTAATAACATAACATCATCCACTTCAATTAATTTCTTAATTCAGGGGCGAAGGGGGGGGGGGTATGAATCCACAAAAGGCAATGCAAAACCACTACATATCAGGCGTATAGACCATGTGTTTCGTTACAGAGATTAGCTTATCATTACAAGAGTACTTCATTACAGGCTCGTAACTAAATCAGAAGGTCTCACGTTTTCAAGAGATATCAAACCTGCAAATTCCGGATATTTCAAGATAAGTTAAATAGGCATACCTGTTGGCAGGAAAGCCGCTTTGAGAGCTCCCGACAATCACCTTGTTCGAGTTCATAGAGAGGAAGGTGGTCGGGGCAACCATCAGGCTTCACCCACTTAAATTCCGATCTTGTGGAAGACCTAATATCATGGAAATGTTCCTCATTCCTCACCAAGAAGTATAAACCATTTGGTAAACCCACAACTCTATGAACAAAAAGAAGAGCATGAACTCGAGAATCCCATGGCAAGACCCGAAAGGGCAATGCCAACTGCCTCCCATGCTTCTCTCCGCAGCCCGAAGGCATACAATGCAACAAAATCTGATAAAATGTATCCTTCTCCATCATAGTAAAACCATCCATATCAACTGCGCTCCTACGCTTCCTCACCACCTCACTCAGACTAAACTTCTTATAAGAACTCTCACTGATAATCCCACTACTCCTAAACGGCTGAGGTACTAACTCTTTCCTAATATCTAATGGCTTCTTCACAGCCTCCACCGTTCTATAGATGATATCCCAACATAAATGCTCTTTACTAAGCACATTAGGTTTCCCATTCCATCCAAGATCAGAAAATTCCAACAATGCCGATCTCAGCTTTCCATAATCAACCTCAAATTCTCCTAAATCACTGGGAAAAACCAACAACACGCAATCAGGATGCTCGAATTCGAGCTCCGGCATCCTCCCCTTCACCGGCCTGCTCGGAATGCTGAATTTCGGCGAACGCTGCAATCCCATCAATCTCTCCAGCTCTTCATACCCCAACCCATCTAAAATCCTGACGTCCCACCCGAGTTCGGCCGCCGCCATCGCCACCGCCGCCGCCGCGTGCCCCACGTCGTGGTTGCAATACCTAAACGCCCTCTCGCCGTACTTCCACGCTTCCCGCCAAAAAACCGAGGCGAGGCCGATCAGGAAGGAACCCTCCGGCAAACATCCGGTGAAGAATTCCGAGGGGATTCGAGCCCTAAGCTCCAGCGCGTGCTCTTTCGGCGCGTAGTGCGCTACGAAGGAGCAGTCGGAGAGGGAATCGACGGCGGGAGAGATGACGTAAGCCTCCGTGGGGTGCAGATTCCCGCTGCTGGGGTTGACGCGCAGCGACCACGTCGAATATCCGATTGTTTTCCACGCGGAGAGCGCGAGGGAATTGTACAAGAGTTGAGAAATTGTGGTTTTGGTGAGGGGCTTTGGAGGTGGGAGCGAATTGAAGAATGAGGCGTAAGGAGAGGTGTTGTGGTCGGCGGCGGAGGGGTGGAGGAGGGGGAGGAGAGGGGCGGGGAGGTAGCGGCGGAAGGGGTTGGGCTGGTTGGCCCAGTCGAGGCCGTGCGGGCCGCGGGCGTATTTGGTGAAGGAGTGCTTAGTTTGGTCGTGATATTTGAGAACTTGATTTACGAGCTCCTCTTTGTCTTCCATGGCCGTTTGTTGTGAAGAGGTGGACATGCTGAGAAAAGGCACAATCTTTGTGGCGGCGGCGGATAGGTGGTGGTGGTGGAGAGAGAGTGGGAGGCGGTGATGAATGATGATGTGCATTTCTGGTGCCAAATTCAAATGTCTACTGTTGAAATGTTTATTGTTTGTTTGAGAAGTTTTTGGAATGTTCTATAATTTCTATTTCTGACCTTTTTAATCCATCAATTAAATCTTCCTTCTCCTAAGTTCTGGGAATCAGACACTACTGCAAAAATCAACAAGGAAAGAATCAATTGGAAAAAAAGACACTGCTGCAAACTTTTACGATTTCAGTGAATTTTCACAAGAATAACAATGATAAGAGTTATAAATCTTCTCGACAAATTGCACGGTGATATAATAGATGATCTGGTTATAAGTACATCACATGTTTCGCAATTTGTAAATAATGCATCTAACTGTCTCTAATTTATACGTCTTTGATATATTCTTTGTACATCATCATATTACTGTATAATAAGATGCAAATCAATAATGTTCAAGTTTGATACCTTGAAACCAACTTGTTCTTCCATATTTTCGGTTATGCTATGGGTATGAGAGGAGTGAAAAAGATAAAATAATACTCCCTTCGTCCCACTATTAACGACTCGTTACTGTTGGACATGAAAATTAATTAAGAAACACATGTAAATGTAAAAGATAAAAGAGTGGTAGTGGTGCACACTTTTGAAGGGTTTTGTCATTTTGAGTTCAAGACATTAATAACATAAACGGTATAAATTCGGGACATAAATATAGAATAGTATTGTTCTTTTTAACTCTTAGTTTTCTTTCCTTTGGTGCTTTTTTCTTTGTACCTTTTTCGTTTATATTTTATAAAGATCTTATTCGGCTTGAGAGGCTACAAAATTGGGAGTTGAAAAGAAAAAAGAAAATGGAATATGTGAAGAAAATCTAATTATCAGTAAAAATAAACTGGACATTTATTGGGCCCTAAGAGCATCTCAAAGAGCTCTCTAAAATAGATCTCATCTTTATTTTAGAGGCTCTTTTCTCTCCAACAATACTCTATTCCTTTACTCTATGATAGAGAAATGAATAGTATATCTCTACTAGTAGAGGAACACTATTCATTTCTCTATAATTTTCTTTTTGTTTTTCCTTTTCTTTTATTACATTTAGTTATAGTAGTACTTCATTAAACATATGACATTTAATTATATTTTAGATATTAAATTATACTATATACTCCCTCCTATTCAAAATGTAAGTATTTGTAGAGTTGTGCACACAAATTAAGAAAATTTATTTTTATCAAATTTAACCTTGATAAATTATTAATTGAAATTAGTGAATAGTTAAAATGTGAGTTTGGGGGTAAATTAATTAGGAGTAATTATGGATTTTGAAGGTGAAAAAAATGCTAGAATGACATATATTTTGCAAAAGTTATAAAAGCCTTAAAAGACTTACATTTTGAATAGGAGGGAGTAGTATATTAAAAATATTTAGAATATAATATATTAAATTCATAGGATTAGAATATTTTATTATTAGGTAGTATATGTTTGTCGCAATAATATTAGATGAGTACTCTTTTTCCTATTCAATGATTTCAATATGAGAGGTTTTAATGAGGCTCGTACATTGTATTATATAGAAATATTGAAACTTTTAATTTTAAATAACTAAAAATATTATTTTAATTTTATTTGATTTTGTGCATTTATTTTTTATTAATTTATACCTTATCATTAATATAAGATTAATATAGTGTGTAAAATTAAAGAAACAATATGATTTTTTTGAAATAGAGTAGGAAATAGAGTAATTATTGGAGATGGTGTGTGTTCTTTTTTCTATAATAGAGAAAAAATTTATCTATTATAGAAAAACTCTTGAAGATGCTCTAAATAATCATACAATGGACAACTTTATTTCCTAAATCAGCCCATTAAAGTTGGGCCTTTAATAAAGTCATTAATTAAGGTTGCATTTTACGGATAACGATAATAGTCCTCCTAAAAAAAAAGATCATACCTAGTACACTAGTAGTAGTGTAAGATTTAATTCTAAGATACGTTTACTTTGATGGTAAGGAAAAATGAGGAAAAAGAAATTTTCTCCCTTTAAATCTCTCATTTCTTATCCTTCCTTTTCTATAGATTAAAATTTCATCATTTCTTATTGCTTCTTTTCACTCCAATGAGGGAAATAAGAAATGAGAGATTTAAAGAGAAAAAAAATTATTTTCTCTCATTTTTCCTTACCATCAAAATAACCGCACCCTAAAAAAAAGTAGTGTTAGATTAAGTTTTATTAAGAAAATAGAAGGTATAATATTTTGGTTTCGAAAATTTGGTTCAGTATGCCGTTTTGGATTATCCTGATAAAATTGTCTATTTTTATATTCGGTACTACTTTATATAGTCAATTAAAATTATGTATTTTGCGAATCTGAAAATCAACACACTACATTACAATATTTCGAGTTTGCCTTTCAAAAAAAAAAAAAAGTAAAACAATATTTCGAGTTTCTAACTCATCAATAGTGATAATATAAGAACTTCGTTTAAATACTTTATTAGCCAAATATTTTAATTCCAACGAACTGTATAGAATTGTGTGACGCCGCAACCGCAGTAAGAATCGAAAATAATATCTGCAAATTTTAATATTGTATCTATATCATCAACATTCTTGAATAAGGGTTATATTATTGAATTATAAAATGATATTTCCTCCGTCCAATTCGAAGTATTTCATCTATTTTGAACACAACATTTAGGAGAAGAATGATTAAAAAATAAAGAAATAAAAATTGATGGAGTCTCACACCTCTTTATAAGTGATTTCCTAAAATGAAATGAAATATTTGAAATAGGACAATTCAAAAATAAAAATTGAACTTTTTTTTTTCTTCTGAAATTGGAGGAGGGGAATGGGGATTGAACCCCGATTTCTCATCATTAATTGGATGAGGAATACCACTAAACTACGTGTATGTGGTAAAAAATAAAAACAGAACATTTAAAGTGGGATAGAAGGTGTATTTCGCACAATAAATATATCTGGACATTACACTTGCGTTTGCTACAATAAGGATTGATAAAATTGGGGAAATTTTTTTCCAATCTAATGTACCCAAATGCAAGCGGATTAAATTATTTATATCAAAATTCAAATGTATAAAATAAATAAATTAAATTTCATATTTGCATTATCATAACGGGTCTTGCTAACCGCCATAATGTGGCTGGCCACATAGGGGCTTTACAGTCATTCCGTATTATTTATAATTAATAATTTATTAATAATAAATAACTAATTTACTATTTTACATAAATACCCTTACATCTATTTATAGAGAGAATCATCTAAAATAATTTTCCATTCCAAATGGTATATATCTATATCAATAAGAGATTTTTGTTAACATAAATAATTAATTGACGCAAATCAAGCAAGAAATCTCGCTTCTTCATTATTCTGAACAATATAATTGTGAAGCAATACAGTTTCAAGTACTTTTTTTTAGTTGGGCAGTTTATGTACTTGATTACATTATATGAAGTAATATTTTTATCCTTCTTCATTTCATTACGCCTACTCTACAAAATAAAACCTAACTTTATTCAAAATTTTCGACTTATAAATGAAACATGGATTCTCTGCATATAGAAGTATTATATATTGATGGCCAGATGAGTACACTAAAAAAAGTTTTGAGTCTATATATATAAAGATATATGTAAGCTTGATGCACGTATTCGGACATGTATGCAATGAAAGTTCAAGAAATAGAGTTCTAATTTATGTTTCATCCATGGCTTCCTTCACCTTCTATTCTCATCATGTTTTCTTCAAATATAAAGAGGAAACAAAATCGGAAATCATGGAGATTCTTAATCTCAATAATCTCTTAATTATTCTATTGCATTTAATTAGGGACATAATAGTCTACAAAATTTATGCAACCTGCCTTATAAAAACAATCTATTTTAGACATGTTTGCTAAAAATAAAAAAGATATTATGGCTGGCTGGACATATTATGGCCGTATGGATTTATCCTACCATAATCCATCCAATTTAATAATTTGATTACGTGTAATTCGTATCTCAATCCAACTTTCTAGAAGTGAAGGATAATCCATTAATCTTCTCGGCAAATTGTCTTTATTCATGTTTATCAGAAATATTTAAACATGGCATGTATAATTTTATTAAGTTTATCAATTGAAAAATAAAGATTAGGTCGTGATTAAATTATATATATAACTGCAATTCCGGCTCGTGGGCTACAAAAATAATGGATATTTTCAATTTGTCGTCTTAACTTCGCGAGTTTAAATTTTGTTGTTATTGGTGATCATTGTTTAAACTTCACAAATTTTCGAGAAATTTATTAGAGCATGTCAGAATTCGATACACTTATTTTTCAGGAATTGAATTTGTTAGTATTTTTTTTTTTTTAAATCTTGTACTTATAATTCAACATGTTTATGCCCAATTAAGCAATTGATAAGTACATCAGTGGATTATGACTGTTTGTCCATATGAATAAAGCTATTAATTTGATTTATATACACTGAATTTAATTTATTCATATATTTTATCTTTCAAGATTAGTAAAATAATATAAACAGCTGCGTGTCTAATTTACTCCTTAATCCTCTCATTAGCGCCAAAAAGCTGGTACCAGAAACCTCTCCGTTTCGCTTCACAATTTCACACACAACACACACTGCTGTCACCTTCCTATTCGGCCACCGCGCGCGGGTATGTCTCGATTTCTTCAATATATAGATATGGCGATCTCTTTTATTTCACTGTTTGTGTGTCAAATTTGCTCCGTTTGAGTGTCTAATCCTGGTATTAGTGCGTGTTCTACGTGTTTTGCGTTTCGGATTACTATGTTTTAGAATCGAGTGATTTGTGTCTGTGAATTGGCAGAGTAATCTGGGGAGGATTCAACCGTGAGGATTAATTACGGTTAATAAGAATGATTTTTTAGGTGTACGGTTGTTTCATTTTGATTACTGTCTACTGATGCCGTCTTTTATAACTGGAATAATGAAAATCACAAGTAGAATAGATTGATTTAGAACATGTCTATTTTGATGGGAGAAGTGACTGAATAAAGCAAGAACAATTCCGGGAATCACATATGTTGAATTAAGAATTACTGATTGATGTATAAGGTTGTTTGTATCTGTGGTGACTCTGTTTTAGCTGGAATCTTCAGGTGGTTTACTCCAATTGGGAGGAACGGATTTTAAGAAAATAAAACTAGACAAGAATCTTTGTTTAAATATTTGATTTAGTATAAGTTTTAATACGTCATACAAACATATTTCTTATATTATTTGGTCGTTTTGGTTGGACAGAAATTGAGAAATCCAGGACCAAAAAAGATGAAGAACGTAGGGAAGATGGGAATTCATTACCTGCAGAGGCTACATGCCGCAAATGTTCCTAAGGACTTGATAGAGAAAGGTCAGAATCGTGTTATTGAGGCATCCCTAACACTTATCCGCGAGAGAGCGAAGCTCAAGGTATATTCTGATCACCTCACACTATTCACCTGTCGTCAATTACCTTATGGTTGTTGAACTCTGGTCTTTGGTAGTTGGAATTCATGGGATTCCTGTTTCAGATGTCTTAAGAAGTTTATTTTTGCCGAAAAAATGGTAATAAATAGGAATACCTCTACACGGAATATCACTTTCATGATGAATTAGCCAGACTAATAAGCTGTGCTGTTACAATAAGGCTGCTGCTGTAATTTCTGAAATATAGCTCCTCGAGGGGTACGTATCCTAAGGCAATATCTGGATGGATTTTCTGGAGGAAGAAATTTGAAAGAATGGTGTTTGGTCGTGTTTTATCATAAGGGATGGCTCTGGGAAAAGTTGGCCAAATATGGCAGAAATATCTCAAAACATTGTTCCCACAGGATCTTAACCTAGTTTTTGTTAATCTCTGAAACAGGGAGAACTATTGCGAGCTTTGGGAGGCATAGGGGCATCAGCATCTCTTCTTGGAGTTCCCTTAGGGCACAACTCTTCGTTTCTCCAGGGGCCTGCATTTGCACCTCCACGTATAAGAGAAGCCATGTGGTGTGGGAGCACAAATTCCACCACAGAAGAAGGTAAAGTTTATCCTTCATCAATCATGCCATTATGGTTGGACCTTAATAATTCTTGCAAAAAATTCATTTATTTGTTGATGGTACTTCCATACTAAGGGAAAAAATTGGTAATAGCCCAATATCATTTTTAAGAATAATTCTCTTCATATTTTATATCTAGTTCATAGTAAGAAAAATAATGTTAATAATATTGGAAGTCCAGTCATCTGTTTGTTGTTGCTTCACTGATAAGACGCTTCATGAGCACATGGACAAAATCAATTTAGTTGATAGCCTTTTGTTAATCTTTTTGAATCAATGGATCAACTGATTGCCCCTCCAAAAATTTCTGCTATTCCTATTCCTTGTCAATGTTATATAAATTTTGATGTACTTCTTGATTAATGATTCTGAATAACGAACCAAGAAGATAATGAGTTATAGTAAATCTAGCAATTTTACTGGCATATATGATTAAGAAACTTTTAATAACTTGATCCTTGCAATAATATGATGCTCTCTCTCTCTCCCCCCCCCCCTCCCCCTCCTGTTGATAATACAAAAACGCCAACTCTGTTTCATGATGAATCTGACTATGCAGGTAAAGACCTTAATGATCCAAGGGTCCTAACCGATGTTGGCGACGTTCCAGTTCAGGAGTTAAGAGATTGTGGAGTTGATGATGATAGACTGATGGATATTATAAGCGAATCTGTGAAGCTAGTGATGGAAGAAGTAAGCTTTCATGTTCAAAGGCATCCTAGTTCTTTGGGATGTCAATTTTGTTTGATTATCTTTCATCTTTTCCTCAATACATTATCTAGGTTTTATTTTTTTTAATGTAATTCACATATTTATTACATTTTAGCACCCATTGCGGCCTTTGGTGCTTGGAGGTGACCACTCTATATCATTTCCTTCCGTGAGAGCCGTATCTGAGAAGCTTGGAGGGCCTGTCGATATTCTTCACCTTGATGCCCATCCTGATATTTATGATGCTTTTGAGGGGAATAAATATTCTCATGCATCTTCTTTTGCTAGAATCATGGAGGGTGGTTATGCTCGTCGACTGTTGCAGGTAATCTAAGCTATTATTATTGGTGGTTGTTAATTCCACGATTATGCTGCTGAACCATGTAATTTAGTGACAAGACCTAGTTTAGTTTTCTCAACCAAATATCATGAAGGGAGTTGATTGAAACTCTCATAATGTTTGATGTAGGTTGGAATCAGATCTATAAATAAGGAAGGCCGGGAACAAGGGAAACGTTTTGGTGTAGAGCAATATGAAATGCGGACATTTTCGAGGGATCGGGAGCTACTCGAGAATCTGGTCTCTCACTCTCTCTCTCTCTCTCGTACACACACACACACACAGCCCTTGCAGTCTTCCATGTTTCTCGTTTTCCTCTCCATTTCTTGTCTATCACCACAAGTTTGGGGCTTATCAATCTGGAACATGCAAGAAGTAAAAATGACAATCATTAAGTATAGTATGAATTGTTCGAAGATGATAGGTGATTTCTGGTGTATTTGTCTTTTGAACTTTTAAATTTATTTCTGAGGCTTGAGCTCTGAGTACCATATTACCATATTTCTACCAATATACAAGATTGAAATATTAATCTGTGACGATGATGATACCAATAAACTATGTCAAAGAATCAATTTTTTTCCCCAATACGTTGTGTCCTTATCCTTTGTAACCTTCAATTATTGGCAGAAACTTGGTGAAGGTGTAAAAGGCGTTTATATATCTGTGGATGTGGACTGTATGGATCCAGCATTTGCCCCAGGAGTATCTCACATTGAGCCAGGAGGCCTCTCTTTCCGCGATGTTCTTAACATCCTTCACAACCTCAAAGGTGATGTTGTTGCTGCAGATGTCGTTGAGTTCAATCCACAGCGAGACACTGTTGATGGGATGACAGCAATGGTTACTGCAAAGCTGGTAAGAGAACTGACTGCAAAGATATCAAAATGACCACCGACATCATATGCTGTGGTGGTTGTGGTACCACAGAGGTCAGGCAAAAAAATGAAAGCATTTAAACGGTGGCAGCAAAACGAGCTGACATAACTTCCAGATGCATGGGTTCCATGGTGACATTGTAATACCTTGTAGCGTCGCATATTTTTAGACAGACTTTAAGTTTCCAAATGGAGAATAGAGTAGCGGTTAAGACTTACATTAAAATATATATATGCACTGCTGAATGCAGCTATTAAGTTTTATTTAAAGATTTGTCGATTTATTCCGTGGACCGTGATCTGATCTTTGAATTGAAATACTGGTGAAATGATTATTACATGGTTTGACTTGGGCAAATAATTAGCCTGACTTTTTAGTTTCACTTAGCATCAAATGGCAGAGAACAGTGATAGAGAATTTGTGGTTACTTACATCATATTATGAGCAACTGTTAAATCTTTTCTGAGGAGTTAAGATTCTTTTTTATTTCCAGAGACTTTGAATCCTCTATAGTATAGGCTACACTTTTACCCTTGTACAGCTCTTGCTCTCCTTCATGTTGTCCTAGTGCAGATGCTACGGATAAAGGTAAGGGTGAGTCGTCGTCTTAATCTGGTCAAGACAGAACAGGAACAGCAGACGGGTCATGGCAGAGCAGCTGGTGTTTCCTTCCCTTCACATCGTTTCTCTAGTTTAATGGATTTAAACCGGTTTGCACAGGTGACAAAGAGTACAAGGTTAAAAGTGATGAGAGCAGCTGACAAGAAGAAAAATCTGTCCATATGACCTTCGTTCAGATTTGGAGGTATCCAACCTGGTTTCCCATGCTTTGATGTAGTTTTCATAACCACTGTCACTATTATGGTGCAGAGATAGCTACCAAGAGCTGATGAAGACATCGATAAGCCCAACCCCAAGCTCTTCAATCTGTCGGGAATCTGCGACGCAAAGAATTCCCATTGAGCGACGTAGATGAAGGCTTCAGAAACTCCCACAAGCACATACTGTGGGATTTGCCAGAAAATACTAAGAGAACTTGTTTCTCCTTCATCTGCATACTTGAGTCTCCATTGCTCGACTAGGCCTGCAACAATCATGGCAATGATCGATATCACCATCCCGATCCCCATTCTCTGCAGCTCACTCGGAGTCTTGAGCTTTCTCTTGGTCAGTCTGGTATATAATGGTACAAGCAACCTCTCATAGCAGATAATGAAAGTCGACGTGCTTATAATGTCGAAGGCGGTCATGCTGGCCGGGGGTACGTTGAAACTTTTTATCGCGGTGTTCATGGATGCTCCCTGCTCCACGAAGAGAGAGAGGACCTGCACAAATACTACAGATGCTACGATTGTGCAGAACCATATTGGAAGCAATCTCAGCACACTCTTTACTTCCTCGACTTGTGTTACTGTACAAAGATGCCATGGATTTGGAGTTTGCCCCTTGTTTAACATTATCTGGTCTGATTCTGTCATTACAGCTGCTCTGTCAAGAAACCTGTTTGCACTGCACATATCAGTACAAAGATAATCTCAATTCAGACAAACAGCATCGTCAAAGACTTACTTAAATTCATCGGTATGTGATATTCTTCGACTACATTCCTTGTCATCCTTGTCTTGAACTTCATAGAGTCCCTCTTCTCCATTTGATGACACACCGAGCTTTAACTTTCTCACAGAAGCAGCGATCACTTGAGAGAATCTGGAGATGGGGTTTCCAGAGGGCGGCCTCGTGTGTCTGTATCGAGACGTCCCACTCAGCAGGAAAACCAAAGCCAACAAGCCACAGGAGGTTGATATCCAAAATGCCAGCACCCATCTCCCCAGATTTTCTATGTACACCAACACCGTCTCTGCAATCAATGATCCAAGATTGAGAGCAACATAGTAGTAGCTGAAGAATGCAGTTTTCGATTTATTCTCTTCTGGATCTTCCTCGTCGAACTGATCTGCGCCCAGTGTCGCCATTGCCGGTTCTATAGCCCCACTTCCCAGAGCTAGCAAGTATATAGATATGTAGAAGCAAGCAACTTTAGCTGGTGATGGTTGGTTGCATATATCTCCTATCTTACCACAACCCTTTGGTTCAAGCATGAATTCTTGAGTTGACAGAGACAGTATCACTAATCCCTGTTGAAGTAATGCAGCTCATAATAAGTAAACAGTTCCTCAATTATGTGAAGAACGAGGCAAGTTTCAAGATTCACGTGTAATTAGAGCAAAACGCATCAGAGTGAGCTGACTTACAATGACTAGAACACCTTGAAATACTACACAAGTTAGGTATCTTCCCAAGTATGAATCACTGAGAAAAGCCCCCAAAAGAGTGCAAATATTGAGAGTTCCCATCCATGTACTGAATGTTTTCGCTGCATCCGCATTCGTCTGCCTCAACACAGATTTGGAGAAAAGCACCATGTTTACTTCTACTCCAGTGAAAGCAAGAGCAGCAAGTCCTTCACTCACTGCAACAACAATACAGGTCAGACTGAAACACTTTGTATTTAGATACAAAATCACATAAAAATTGGATGATGTCTTTGCATATATTTGTTACAGCAATCAAATTTGATCTGGATTTATGTGAAACCAGAATACATGCCTCGCATTTTGCTCATTTCTTGCTACATTTGCTGTCATTCAAGAAAACAGATATGGATTATATCAGAGTTTATGAGTGCAAGTACCAAGAACCAGCATTCCTGCTCTCCATCCACCTGTTCTGTCTCTTGCTGCTGGTTTTCCATACAGGTCGATCGTCCCATCTTTCGTGCATTCGTGCAGAAGCTCCGTTCCTCGTTCCTGCATGCCGTAGATCAAGTTCAATGAAGATCGAGTCTGCACAGGGTAAAAATCTTACTCTCAAAGCATTCAAGTTTTTTAAAATAGACTTACCATGACAGATACTAGTCCTATATATTTAAAAACAGATAGTTACTAATGGCTGTAATGAACAGTTATTTAAGCTGCTGGTACTCATGATCAGTCCAAGAAAAGCAAGAAAACGACTAAACAATTCCAAATAAAGCAAAAAATAGTCATAAAAATACTACTGACAAAAACAATATCATAGCAAAGATTAAGATAAGGCCTTTTCCAAAGTATACTAATCATTGAAAGTTAGAAGAAAGCCTCCATATGGCTAAATGTTGTTCTTTTATGATCACCTGCTGCATTATTAAATCTCCACTATGGATACATTAGGTCCACTTATTTCATACATAAATTTCAATTTTGCAGCTTCGGCCTGATATAGAGAAATTAAATAAAATCGACTACTTATGATGATAGAATTGAATTCATCCTTGTACGTTCTTGATAATTGGTAATGATTCTTAAACACAGGCGTAGTCGAAACAATGAAGATATATTGGTTTCCCTTAGATGACCTACTGATGGAGTGTGTAGTTTTGTGATCAACGCTCCCATGTTCAAATCCTACTAACACTTTATTGGTCGAGACTGTCAGTCTTGGTTTTCTAATGAGGTTTACTTCTTTTGTGTGTGGTTTGCAGATTATTACACATGAGCGAGAGTTTTACCTAGTTCGCACCTGCACCTCGAAAAATGGTTGCGGGTCGAAAAGTACATAGAGACATTGTGTTGGTTTGGGAGTGAACAGAGAGTGCTAGACCTTCAATCATATAACATCCTCTTCAACAGACATGCGAAAGATCAAATCTTTGTAAAGTGTAGAAGAGATCGGTCCGAAAGAGATTTTCTTCATCATTGTGTTTGGATTTATTAACATGGAAAACGTGAAAGGGACAAACAAAAATACGAATTGTACTCGAGACTAAATACAAAAAATTATGGCCGCTTGACAATATTGCATTTTCCATCATTTTGATTTAAAAAAAAAGAAAAAGATTAATGAAAATAGCACATAAAAAGATTGGAGGTAAAAGCAATATCTTTTTGCACAAGCATATGAAAAGTAAAGCATGTTGCATTTTAGACTACGCAAAATCTTTAACAAATTACAGGAAGATTAGACATGACCCAATAGGGCCAACATGCAATATTTCTCCCAGTTTGAAAGTCTGCCTACAAAGTACTCCATCCGTTCCACAATAAGTGGGACGTTTCTTTTGGACACGGAAATTAAAGAGAAGAATAATTTAAAGGAGAAGTGGTGGAGCCCACACTTTTAAGCGAGAGAAGGTGATTTCCAAAAAAAATAAATGGAACACTTGAGTGAGACAAATCAAAAAGAAAAGTGAGACACTTATTGGGACAGAGGGAGTACTTAATGCTTTAAAATAGGGATGTCAGTCAAGTCAATTCATTAAATTTTGGAACAATCGGTTTGGATCAATCAATTGGATTTTTTTGGACTAGATTTTGTTTTATATCATAACTTGCCTTTTTATTCGGTCTATTCAGATAAATTGTCAATTTCCGGTTGTATTTACATTCCCACTCAGCTTAAGATCATTTCTATTCGGGTTGTCGGGCTATATTCAATTCAGGATAATTAGATTGAATTTTTTTTTGAATATACGTAAATTTTCTGCACCAACTCTTTTATTTTTTGGTCTATTAAGATCAACTCATCGATTGCAAGCTTGATTGACCTCCCCATTAAAGAACCATTGGAAGAGGGAGAGAGATGAGATCATGTTTTGTTATATACTAATTAAATTTGTTTTAGGGAACTCTATTAAAAGAGCGTCACACATGATATTAATCAATTAATTTTCTTAGTTCAGCCTTTAATGAAATGAAATTCATTTATTGATTAGTATGTGACTTGTTTGCGAAATAGAACAGATAGTTTTATGAGCTACGTGGAGAAGGCTATTTTTATTTTATTAAGATGCAAAATTTTAAAATACTATGAAAATTGATCAAACCTTGGAAACAGAAATATTAACATTTTATTTTATATAATTAATAATCACCCACACAGCAAAAAAACGATATTTCACTTTCGCCCCTAGACTTCACTCAAATATTAAATTTACATTATCTCTCGCGATTATGCCAACAGAATTATCCCGCGGCGCTTTCGAGCTCGCTATGCAACTCAAATGGCGTCGTTAACATCCAATCTAACCTCCATAACTTCCCGCCTAATCCTTCTCCGCAAGCCCTCAATCCACTTCTCCGCCCAAACTCTCCAAAATTCGCTACTTCGCCCCAAATTGAGCAGGACCGCAGCGCCTTTTCTCTATCATACAATTGATATTGTTTCGCTCCGTTATTCGTCTTGCCCGAAAGCGCAAACTGTAAAAGCGTCAATTCAGGATGAGGAATTGGTTGTCCTTGGTATTGAAACTAGTTGCGACGACACTGCTGCTGCAGTAGTAAGTGTGTGTGTGTGTGTGTGTGTGTGTTTCTTTTTCTTTATTTTTTGGTTGTGGGATTATTTTGTGAAAAATAAACGACCAAAAAGTATGTGGGTCTTGGTTATCTTTTGAAATGAATAATAAAAATTGGTTCTTTTATAATGTTGGCGTGATGGTAGGTTCGGAGCAACGGCGAAATTCTTAGCCAAGTTGTGTCTTCTCAGGTATGTATGAATGCGTTTGCGCGGCAAAAAGATTTCTAGCATGCGTGGTTTCTTGCTATCTTTAATCTAATTCTTTCTTTTTCTGCATTTGTTTGTGTTGTTATTGATTGTGGGAATCATGATGCTCCTTGGTTGTATTTGGTTTTATTATCTTGATGGCTGCTGGCGTGGTGTTCTTTTCCCTTTATTGCATATATTTTAACATAGTATGTCTTGCATGATGACTATGATTACTAGCACCTAGCGCTGTGTTTTTTGGTGGTCTTCATTAGAGGCATTGAAATATTATTGATTTTCTCTCTCATTCATAATTTTGGAGGCTTGAATGTTCTGTTGATATTTCGAGTACGAAGCTTGTTTAGAAGTGGCACATATAATGACAGATCATCATGTCATGTCGGTGTTGGTAGATGTTGTCCACATCCTTAAGTGCTCCTCGGTTCAGTTCATGATGTAACATGTTTTTTGCTAAGCCAACAGTCCAACATTATCATAATAATGAACTCTTGTCATCACTAATAGTAAATGAAGTTTGGGAAAAAAATTTGAAGGGATAAAGAAAGCATGGTTAAGGAAAAAGTAAGAAAGGATTAGCTACAGAATTTCATCATATTGATTTACTTGTCAGATTAATGCTTCATTTCTCATAGAGGGCAGAGAGCTATTTGATCTAGTGTGGTTGGGATCTTGTGCAAGTGCAACTTTAAAGCGTGCAAGTTTAAATAGACTCATGGGTGTTCAATGTCTGAGGATAGGTGGTTTAAACTTCAGCCTCGTTTATAAAAGGATCAACTAATTGAGAGAGATTCCAACTGCCATTTTGTAGGTTAGGTTCTATAATTTTCTCATGTTCAGAGACAAGTAGGTTACCTTAATAGATTGAATGGAGAAAGGTAATAGTTAAAAAGGTAACATAACATGGAAGCAAAAGCCTAATTTAATCTTACCTATGTTGGGTGAGGAGGCGCTTCCCCATGTCTTTTGATTCGGAACCAGCTAATGGTTGAAGAATGCTATTTTTAATTATTTGAGCATCCTCAAATAAGGACTTTTGCCAATCATTTCGTTGGAATAGTGACATATGTCAAGGAATGAATGGATTTAAAATGCTGCTAAGCAACTGAAGTGGCAACGTCTTAGAGTCAAGGAGTAGAAAGGTTATTTAGCAACCTAAATGGTCTCACAATAAATTATAGTTGGATTAACATATTGTGGATAGAGTAAATAATAGTGTTGCCCCATTTATACGCTCTGGTACTGGTATCTGCAAAAACACCAGGACATCGGGCTAGATCAACTGCCTTAAACACCTGAGAGAGTGATCTAAATCCTTTAACTAGTGCTAATAGATTGATCCTTCATTTATTCTTCATGAGAAATGGACTAAGAAGGTTTACTAATCCCAATTAAAAGTGGGTTAAATCAGTGTTAGGATTTTAAAGGTGGCTTAGCTCAAACTCATCAGATGTCGAATTTTCTACTTCTTTGGCAGTAATTCTTGCTCATGAGTTCTTTAGCAGCCTACCATGACATAATTTTATTCTCTTCACTCTTCATCCAAAAGCAATAGCATGGTAGTCCAAAGAATTGCTTTTGGTAAAGAGAGGTAGTCTGAGACCTCTCTCCTAAGCAGAGAAGATTAAAATGTATCTTTGGTCTTTTTATGGTAAATTTTTGTATATGTTGCAGAATTGGTAGTGCTCGACACATACTTCCAGTGCAGTGGGATGAAATTCCCACCCCGTGTCTCAGTTTCAAGTGTCCTAGGTTACTTGAATATCAATAGAAGGCTTGTACTGATGTTAAATGGACTGGAATCTTGATAACCTTATATTATGCAGGCACACATTATCTAGTTTTGACTTATTCATCTGGTAATTAGAGTAAATAATTGTGTTATACTTCCTTCGACTTTTTCTCGTCACAAAATCCATTCACAGTATTGACATTTGCTTATTTTATCCTCACTCCATCAAGGCAGATCTGCTTGTTCGTTATGGAGGAGTTGCTCCTAAAATGGCAGAAGAAGCACATTCACTGGTGATTGATCAGGTACTGACCTGCTGTCTAGTGTTTTGGTACAACTGTTCTATTTATTTTCTTATGATACCATGTTTCACACTGAGAGCTTCTTTGCTTGATCGAAATTCTTGCATTTTGCTTAATAGTAACTTCACTAGAATGCCCTCATTTGTGCTCTCTCTCTCTCTCTCTCTCTCTCTCTCTCTCTCTCTCTATCTGGGGTGTGGATAGGAAGTTGTACGCGTGTCCATTTCAATTATATGCTTATATATCATCCTCTGACATATCAGGTGCTCTTTCTACGCAGGTAGTGCAAGAGGCTCTTGATAAAGCAAATTTAACTGAGGAAGATCTTTCTGCAGTTGCTGTTACAATTGGTCCTGGTTTAAGCCTTTGTCTGCGTGGTAATTTGCTGAGATTGCTGTTAACTTTATCTTTCATTCTTCTTTAAACTCTCCCTCTCTCATCTTAGTTTTATTCTTGGATCAATTCCTTTTTTTTTTTTTTTGGGAACAAGTATTCCTGGATCTAGTTGGTTGTGTAATGAAATGTAATATTTTGATTCATAATTTCATGTTTCAGTTTTAATCTTGATTTGATAATCTTAGACCACCAGAGTATGGTAAACTTGTTGAATAGAAAGGAGGAAGAAGAACCAATGTTGCATCTGTTACTTTGGTCATACTAAAGACATTTTCTAGGGAAAGGCTCTCAAAGTTTGTTAATTGCGTTTTGCACAGTTGGTGTTAGGAAAGCTCGGAAACTTGCTGGTGCGTATGCTCTACCCATTATTGGCGTCCATCACATGGAAGCCCATGCCTTGGTAGCAAGGTAATGACTAGATTCTGCGGAAGATTTTGACATTTTAAGCGAAGATGCTAAATATATAAATCTATTTGTTAACCTAAATCCTTCACTGGATGGGTTTTTTGTGTGAAAAGGACAACCCTATATCTTTGTAGGGATGTAGTAAAACATTCTAGTTCATCTCAATTCGGAAAGATAATCTAGAAAGGAAATGTAAAAGATGTAAGTTACTATCATGTAACAGGTTACGGGCATATATGAAATATTGAAGACGTAATATTTTGTTCTTGTCTAGGTTAGTGCAAAGCGAGTTACAATTCCCTTTCATGGCCTTCCTTATCTCAGGTAAGATCATAACTTCAATAATATATTTTTCAATTCAATTTTAGCATGCATCGTCTCAAGTAAGAGACATACACAGATTGCAGATAAGATAACTGATTATTGCTTGTCTCATACATTTGTTATAGTAAGGAACTGTCTATGTTTCTCAAGAGTAAATACTTTCTCTTTTGCAAGCTTCTTTTCATGAATGTTAAAATTTACACTTTACATGTTCACATAGGCGGCCATAATCTTCTTGTTCTTGCTCGTGATCTTGGCCATTATATACAACTTGGGACCACGATAGATGATGCAATTGGGGAGGCATATGATAAGACGGCCAAATGGCTTGGTCTTGATATGAGTAAGAGTGGGGGCCCTGCTGTAGAGGAGCTGGCTCGAGAGGGTGATGAAAACTCTATTAAATTCAAGGCTAGCTATCCTCCAAACCTCAATCCGATTCTTACCATTCTGAAATAAAGCTTTTTGGACTGCAAGTTTAATGCTTCGATTTTCCACAGGTTCCCATGAAGCAGCATAAAGACTGCAACTTCTCATATGCAGGTTTGAAGACGCAAGTCAGGCTGGCAATTGAATCCAAAAATATGTAATATCTCTTACAAACACTAGTTTTTCTCTGTCAATCTTTTTTCTTCTGTTCTTCCTTATTGATTTTAAGGTTTTTACTCTTGCCATCTTTGATGAACCTTTACTTGTATTAAATTGGTACTGACCGGGTCCGTCTTGCCATCATTTTGATGGTGTGCAGTGATGCTGCAATACCTGTTGCTTCAGCTAGTGAGGAAGACAGAAAGGCTCGGGCTGATATTGCAGCCTCGTTTCAGGTGATCTACTCCGAGAGTATTCTCTTTCATTTCCTTCTTTCTTGGGTACTTTTTTGGTAAACCTGCGCGACATGATCAATACTTTCTCTGAAACTTCACAAATATTCATGGTTGCAGCGGGTTGCAGTATTGCATCTAGAAGAAAAGTGCGAACGAGCAATCGAATGGGCATTAAAGATGGAGCCTTCTATGAAGCATTTGGTCTGTGAAATACAGCATCACTAGTCTTACTTCCACCACATTATGTGGAGGGCTGCTTATTTCTCGTCTCCTGTATACCGTATCGTTCCTTGTACAGGTAGCCTCAGGAGGCGTTGCATCCAATCAGTATGTCAGGTCTCGGCTCAATAAGATGGTTGAAAAGAAAGGCCTGCAACTTGTTTGCCCTCCCTCCAGTCTTTGCACTGACAATGGTACCCTAACTCTTCTCTCTGTCGTCTCGCTCTATGCCAGAACTAGATTCGGTGCCTCGTTCTTACATATGTATTTCCATGTGTTGGTGATAGGCGTAATGATTGCGTGGACTGGAATCGAGCATTTTCGCATGGGAAGATATGATCCTCCTCCAAATGCATGTGAGCCCGAGGATGCTGTGGTTCGTCTCTTTTGCTTGAACTTTCACGACCATCCACTATTATGTTATTATCATTTCGTTCTCTTTCATAAAACTTGCATTTAGAATTCCTTTTTTTTTCCCTCCAAAAAAGTTAATCTAGCATTTGTCTTTCTTGTGTGATTTGCATGCATCGTGTTGTGTATCAGCTCGATATCCGGCCAAGGTGGCCGTTGGGCGAGGAGTTTGCTCAAGGCAGAAGCGAGGCACGCTCGTTGAAAACAGCGCGGATTCATCCCTCTCTCACCTCTCTCATTCAAGCAACTCAGCAGCAGCCATCGTAGCAGAATGTGTTGCATCATCACTTTTTTTTGTGTTTTTCTAAATTAGTTTTAGTACAGATGAAAATGTGAAGATAATAGATCATGTGTGTTTTAGAGGAACATTTATTCGTTGTGGATCTTGAATTGAATTGTATATGTGCTAGTTATATTTATATACTTGGACTCTGCACTCTGCAGTGCATTAGACTGAAGCTTACGATCGGTGCCGTCCATTTTTTTTTTTTAAATTTTAATTAATTAATATTTAATTAAAACTTTAATTGTGAGTAATATATTTTAATTAAAAATTAATTAATTCTAATTAAAATTAATAATTTTTTATTATATGTAATTAATTATTATTAAATTAAATTGAATAAAAAAAAGAGTGATGCTATTCGTACATAAATGTCCGGACATAATCTAGCTAGTTTAGGTAAATGATTCGGTTTGATCCGTTTAACTTATTTATTTGATTTTGTAATTTCTCCACATTCATTCAATTTATTATTGTTTGAGTAATCTAATTCAAGTGAATGCATAAATATCTATTAAGTAATAGTATTTTCGAAAGATTAGTGAAAATCACAAAATAACTTTATTAGTTTAATTTTGTATTTTTTGTATTCATATTTCTCTCTTTAAAAATGACGGTTTAGATTAATTAAGTAAATATGTTAGAGTACTAACCAACACCATTATTTTATTTGATAAATTATAGGTTAAGATTATTAATATATTCATTTTATGTCCGGACATATATGTCCAAAAAGTATTAGTGTAAAAAAAATAGTGAAGGGTGCACCACCTATCGTCTACCGCACAAGCACAAGAGAATTTGTGTTACTATATTATGTATATGTATGTAAATTATAAAAAGTATATTCTCATAGAACCCTATAAATTCCCAATCTATTGTGAATTTATCAACGCTAATAGTAATTGTTTTGAAGCCAACGCTAATAGTAATTGTTTAAAAATATTAATGAAGTAATAAATATTGGTATATATTTGCTCTGGTAGTATTTTGGGCTCAATTATTCGGGCCGTAGCCAATTATTGAGGCCCGACTGCCTTTAATTAAGCCCAGTAATAAAGGTGGGGAAAGCTAAGCGCGCGAAACCACTCCAGAATTACACGCACAACACACACTGATTCTGAAAAATGGAAGTATCCAGTCTGCCAATTTCTGCATCGCACAGAGGAAAGTTGATATCGGCCGGCTATACTTCTCTCTCTACCCTTTCCTCTCTCTCTCCTTCCCGTTTAGCCCGAGGTTGGCACTCTGTGTTTAATTTTACTAGAATTTCCGTTCCAGTTATACCGCTGTTACTTATCTGAACTGTATGTAGGATGGTTTTTATATGTAGATTTTTCTGTGTTGATTAGATTTGAAGATTTCGGAGAATGAGGCCGTGGAGATTTTGAAAGTTGCATCTGGAAGGAGTGGATTTGACAAAATTGACTGCGGAAGTCGTGGTATTGTGAATGGTATAATTAGTTTTCAGTAGTTCATATATTCTGAATTTTGTTTTGGCATTAGAATTTTTCAATTCACCGGTTGAAACTGAGTTGAATTTTGGAACGTTTATTACTGCGTTGGCTTGCTTTATTTTGTTTTCGTGAATTTTTATAGCTTTTCTTTGAATGGTAGTGGAAGATTCATTGTCTGGTTCTACTAAATTCGAGGCTGATATCTTTATTTTTTTGCACATGATCATCTTTGAGTATTATTTGTAATTTGTTTAATCCCAATTTCAGTTCATTCGTATAAATTGTGTGAAATAAGAAATAATAAGAGAAGGAACGAATTTCCTTTTGGGTTGCTCCTTTTGTTTTCTTCTTTTGTGCAGCATACAAATAACCTGCCCAGCACAACATTTACAATCTCTTTTGGACACAGATCATCACCTCTACTAAATATTTCAAGCATTTGTGAAAAATGGTTATATTCCAAATTTTCAATCACGATCTTTGAAATGCAGAATGTTGTATTCTTTTTACCTTCATTACCATCAGCCATAGCACTATTGCTTTTGTAGTTAAAGAAGCCTTGAATTTTATAAGTTTTCACATTCATTTTGTCTAGGAGCACAGACGGCATGGGATATGCTGCACGAGGAGGAATCTTCTATATGCATCACCACATCTTGCTCAGATTTGGATGAAATCTTAGGTGGAGGAATCCATAGTAAAGAAGTTACGGAGATTGGTTAGTCAGTGAACATTTCTTGCACCAGTAAAATTTATATATTGAGTTCTTTTCCCCCTCATTTTTCATTTACCATAATCGTAGTCCTGACTTTATCAGGTGGAGTGCCGGGCATTGGTAAAACCCAACTTGGGTAAGGATAATGTTACCTATCTACTGCTTCTTTAGTTCTTTATTCAAGCTGTGAATCCTTTACTTGCTCTTCGCACAATGTGTAATGGATGAATGTAGTTTTCAGCTTGCAGTTAATGCCCAAATCCCAGCTGATTATGGTGGCCTTGGAGGGAAAGCAGTTTATATTGGTATGTCTATGCAGAATATGCTAACCGCTCTCATATTGCTATTTTTATCTCCTCAATGTTTATCATTTAGTGTTGACTTGTTTTCAGATACGGAAGGCAGTTTTATGGTGGAGCGTGTTTTACAAATTGCGGAGGCATGTGCTCAGGACATGCTAGAATATAATAGCTTGCTGAGGAGGGATTCTCAAGCCTGTCGAGTGGATAAACAGACAAAGTCTTTTCTTGACAATATATTCCACTTCCGCGTATGCAGTTACACCGAGCAAATCGCCGTGATAAATTACTTGGAGGGGTTTCTCTTTGAGCATAAAGATGTAGGTGTAAGAAATTGAATGGCGGTTAATCATGAGGTGCATGGATTTTATAGATTTTGGGTCTTGTTTCTCAGGTTAAGGTTGTCGTTATCGACAGCATCACTTTCCACTTCCGTCAAGATTTCAAAGATATGGCACATAGGACTCGACTACTCAGTGGAATGGCACTAAAACTGATGCAGCTTGCGAAGAAGTTCAATTTAGCAGTAAGGATATCTCGAATTTTGCTTCATGCTAGAACCTTTACTTGTCTGCCGCATAGTTATGCTCATTCTTAGCTTATGTCAAATGCTTCTGCAGGTTGTTTGTTTAAATCAAGTAACCACTAAGTACATGGAAGGCTCATTCCAGCTAACTCTCGCTCTTGGTAAATTACATAAATTTCTGTGTTTTGTTCTTTACATACTTCGGCTTTGCTTACTTTATCTTCATGGTTGTGTGTGGTCTAGGAAGTAGGATTAAACCTCAAAACTACAGATATACATTCTTCTAACCCATATACCCCGGTCAACAGGAGACAGCTGGGCACATGCTGCTACAAACCGGATCATACTGTACTGGAATGGCAACGAGAGGTATGCATATATTGAGAAATCACCCTCATTGCCATCAGCTTCAGCTCCATACACTGTGACAGGCAGAGGTATCCGAAACTCAACTTCAAACAGTAAAAGAGCTAAACTGATGTAGCTTTTGGTTAGAGATTGAGCTGCAGATTTTCTGTTTTCTTGTTTAGGGTAATGCCTTCTACAATCCTGTAAGTCCCTCCTCGTTGCTTGCTTCTTTAGTGAATTGCCGCTTTAAGTATGCTTGTTATCCTGTTTAAACTCATTACATAGATTCAAAACCTAAGTTGTGTTGTCTAGATTTTGTTTCATAAGGTTAAACTGGTTAGTCACAATGATGATGGATCTGGCCTCTCTCTCTCTCTCTCTTCTTCTTCTTCTTCTTCTTCTTCTTCTTCTTCTTCCTTGTGTAATGTAAAACTTCGGCCTGCATTCCTCGTTTCTTCAGCCTATTTTTTTTGTGTTTTTCTGCCCTCTGAACCAGCCTCCGAAAGCTCAATTGGAACAAGAAAGAGCAATCTTTTTCTAGGCCTTTTTACCATCCAGTATTTGATCTTGGTCATGTTTTGAGCATTTTCACTGCTGGTAATACATACCCATTTCTTTACATAAATTCAAAAATATGTTATTTGGATGCTACTTCTTATCATTGTTCAGCTCCACTGTCACAATTGACCAACTGTTCAGCAAATTTAACTGCCAACAGATTCAGATTGGTTGGCCTATTCAATTTTCAATGAAAATGGCTATTTTGACCAGCCATTAATTAAATGGTAAGTATTCACAATTTTTGAATGTTTTTCAGTAATATCTCGACGTTTATGTTTGGTTGTGATATTTATGGCACTTGAAATCTCACTTAGCAAGCACGCTTTCGATTTGGACTCACGTAGGAAATATCAGATTTTGTATTTAAACACATATATTCATATCATACTCTGACGTATCACCTATAAGATTTCAAGTGTTGGAAAAAAAATTATGTCGGGATATAGTTGTGTAGGTGTTGAAATATTGTGTATCAATGTGTGAATGTTTAAATGTTGGAATGATATTGAAAAACAATAATACTTTTTGGACATATATGTCCGGACATAAAATGAATATATTAATAATCTTAACTTATAATTTATCAAATAAAATAATGGTGTTGGTTAGTACTATAATGTATTTACTTAATTAATTTAAATCGTCATTTTTAAAGAGAGAAATATGAATACAAACAATACGAAATTAAACTAATAAAGTTATTTTGTGATTTTTACTAATCTTTCGGAAATACTATTACTTAATAGATATTTATGCATTCACTTGAATTAGATTACTCACAAAATAATAAATTGAATGAATGTAGAGAAATTATAAAATTAAATAAATAAGTTAAACGGATCGAACCGATTCATTTACCTAAACTAGTTAGATTATGTCCGGACATTTATGTCCGAATAGCATCACTCATTGAAAAAATGCCCTTAGTTAAAGCAAAAGGAAATGTCAGTGCTTCTAAATTCTAATCGTATACCCAAATTGCTGCTGCTCTTCGAAGTTAGGTTACACCTACCTCTGATGAGAACCGTAAATCAATTAAATAATTTGTTGATTGATGAATAAACAAATGAATAAATATAGAACAAAGAAAATCGACCACCTACCCTTCTTTTATGATCTGCCCTACTATGAAAACTGGGACTTGGATTTTATAGAGTACGTTTATAGTAAAAATGTAAAACACAATACTTTGTATATCATGACCCATTTCCGTACCAACTCAAGATATGCTTATTGGACTCTATGTATTAACGAGCGGGAATCGTCGAGGTATTTGTGAAAATAGATGTAATCCGTGGAATCGCAAAAACTGTCAAAAAAAAAAGTGACAATAATAAATATAAGCATATGAAAGAAGCTTTTTTTTCTAATTCCTTTGATGCAATTGGAGCTTATCAGCAAAAACGAATCAATTTAGATAGCCCTTTGTGGCTTCAGTGGCGACTAGATCAACGCCTTATTTCTTCAAGAGAACTCCCGTCGAAGTTCACTATGAATATTTAGGCAATTATTATGAGATTTATGGATACTATCTAATAGTAAGAAGAAGTATGAATTAAATAATTACACATATATTGACGGGCTTGATTTTTTTTTAAATATTCATGTGCTTGAATTAAATAACGGTTAATCTACATCTTGCCAAATTCAATCATAAATTCATTCTGAAAAAACAAAAAAATAAAAATACTTACATTTGTGAAATGGTTGCAACCGAATTTTGAATTTTGACTAAACATTTTTGTTTGAACTTTGAACTTAGACTACACTTTCTTTATTCAACTATCAATAGTTTGATCCCAAGCAAAAAACAGAAACCAATCTTTTGCAAAAGCAGTTCTTTATCTATTTTAAAAATTATCCAATGTCAAAATTCGCACTCTCAAAATAAGGCAAAATAATGACTAATAACTAATAAGCCTTAGGGGGCACAATAAGCCAAGTAGCCAACCTTACCCCTTTCTCTCTCCAAAAGTTCACCAAATAAGGTCCCCCAAAATCTATAAATATTGCATATTAGGAATTATACTATTATGTAGGCAGTGAGTTTAGATTTTCAAACTCGACCGCTCCCTTTTTTTCAAATAAAATAAAATAAAATAAAAATGTTATATCCTGTCAATATTGATCATTATTATGCCCTAGACATATAGGGTGTGCTAGAGGACCATTATTTGTACAATAAACTTGTATATGTTGTCCGAATTCTTCTCAAAAGTACAAATAACGATTAATAACATAACATACATATTAATCGATCTATGTGTGTATATATATTTATACTTATATAATAAATTGAAGTACATATAAAGTATAAATGAATATGATACACAAATAAAAGATTTTGGCAATTTTATTCTTATCCGGCAAGTGCAACAAAAAAACTTTGAAAACTCCCACACACCTCATATTTCTCCTTTTATCCTCTCCAATTCTCTCTCATTCATTTCGACAAACACAAAGCAACCAGCAGCTGAGCCATGGCTTCCTCTTCCTCTCTCACTCTCTCTCAAGCCATCCTCTCTCGCTCCTCCATCCCCCGCCATGGCTCCGCCCAGCAGCTCTATCCCGCCTCCGCTTCTTCCATCCCCTCCTTCTCCGGCCTCAAATCCGCCTCCTCCGGCGTCGCCTCCCTCTCCCGCCGCCGCTCCCCCGCCGTAGTCCGCCACCCGGTGTGCGCTTCCGCCGCCGTTGAGACACTCGAGAAGACCACCGATACCGAGCTCGTCGATAAGTCCGTCAACACTATCCGGTTCCTGGCCATCGACGCCGTGGAGAAGGCGAATTCCGGCCACCCCGGTTTGCCGATGGGATGCGCTCCGATGGGCCACATATTGTACGATGAGGTGATGAGGTACAACCCCAAGAACCCCTACTGGTTCAACCGCGACCGCTTTGTTCTCTCCGCCGGCCACGGCTGTATGCTGCAGTACGCTCTTCTTCACCTCGCCGGATACGATTCCGTTCAGGTACAATCTCTTTACCTGTAATGATTTTTTTATCAGTCCAAATTCTCACTCGTTTCGATCACCAAATGCTTGATATTCTGTTTTAGTTTTAACTATGGATCTGAGTGTCTGGAATAATTTGGGATAACTTGGAGTTGTTAGATGACTAAAAGATTTGATTCTTGAGGTCAACTGTCTCTTCTCTTGATTTACTACTGTGTGCTATTGAAATAATTTTGGATCATTGATTTTACTCTTTGGAGTGTTCTTACGTGTTGTCTTGAACTGAGGTTTAGTCAAAGGAAGAATGCTTCTACTTCTTCTTCTTCTCTTTTCTATGTATGAAGCCAATCATTTCAAGTGCAATGGTTTCATATCTGATATTTCATTTAAATTATGCACTTTTTAGGAAGCGGATTTGAAGCAATTCCGTCAATGGGAAAGCAGGACACCTGGTCATCCTGAGAACTTTGAGACACCCGGTGTTGAAGTCACCACTGGTTAGAATCGAATCCATGAATTTCTTCTCATTTGGTAGCACAAAATTGAACTGTGTTCTGTGAATCCGACTGTTGTTTTCGTACACTATTATGCAGGGCCACTTGGTCAAGGTATTGCCAATGCTGTCGGCCTGGCGCTTGCAGAGAAGCACTTGGCTGCGCGATACAACAAGCCAGATAGCGAGATAGTTGATCACTACACGTATGAACTTATTTTTATCATCTCTTCATTTGGTTCTTGAATCAAGGATTATACCCCTTATTGATAATTTTTGGATTGGATTGAATACAGCTATTGTATCCTTGGTGATGGATGTAATATGGAGGGTATCTCTAATGAAGCCGCCTCCCTTGCTGGCCACTGGGGGCTTGGAAAGTTGATTGCTTTCTATGACGACAATCACATCTCTATTGATGGTGACACAGAGATTGCTTTTACTGAGAGCGTTGATACTCGCTTTGAGGCTCTTGGCTGGCATGTAATCTGGGTGAAGAACGGTAACACTGGGTATGATGAAATTCGTGCCGCCATCAAGGAAGCAAAGGCAGTGACAGATAAGCCCACTATGATTAAGGTATGATATTATTCCGTGTATCATATTATATATCTCTGTCTTGTACATTTTAGCGTTCTATGATCACAACGGAGTTCTTGATGCTAATTGCCTCCTGTTTTGTACGTGCAGGTTACCACGACCATTGGCTTTGGTTCCCCCAATAAAGCCAACTCGTACAGTGTCCATGGAGCTGCATTGGGTACCAAGGAAGTTGAGGCTACTAGACAGAATCTGGGATGGCCATTTGAGCCTTTCCACGTGCCCGAAGATGTGAAAAGGTAAGGCTGTCACAGCTTGCTTGCCAGATTGAGGCTTATTATGTTTCTTGGCAGATGGACACCTAGTTATTTCAAATATTCTTTTTATGGCAGTCATTGGAGCCGACATACTCCTGAAGGGGCTGCTCTGGAATCTGAATGGAATGCCAAGTTTGCTGAATATGAGAAGAAATACTCAGAGGAAGCAGCTGAGCTTAAATCTATCATCACCGGTACCTTCCCAGAGGGTTGGGAGAAGGCTCTTCCTGTAAGTGGTTATTTACCAAATTTATTGTTATTGATTAGTAATAAAATGTTGCGATTTCTTGAGAAGATCAAGTGTTACATTTCCAATATGCATGACTGCATGGATAGGTTGATATATCAATTCTTTAAAATTAAAATTATGTATGAGGATGTGCATGAACATACGCGTATCTCACTGGAACATATACAGATGTCATTTTTTAGTCCCAGAAAACGTGCCATGGCTATAAAATGATTTATGAGTATAAGTTTTAAACTTGTTGTACTCTTTAAGAATATTCAGCTAAACCATGAGTAAATCTTTTTGCTTCGTCAAATGTATTTGTGACTTTTGTATTCTGCTTGTTTCAGACATATACTCCTGAGAGCCCAGGTGATGCCACAAGAAACTTATCTCAGGCAAATCTCAATGCTCTTGCAAAGGTTCTCCCCGGTCTGATCGGTGGCAGTGCTGATCTTGCCTCGTCCAACATGACGCTTATGAAAATGTTTGGCGACTTCCAGAAGAACACACCAGAAGAGCGTAATGTGAGGTTTGGTGTCCGTGAACATGCTATGGGAGCCATCTGTAATGGAATTGCTCTTCACTGCCCAGGATTCGTTCCCTACTGTGCAACTTTCTTCGTGTTCACGGATTACATGAGAGCAGCCATGAGGATCTCTGCCTTGTCTGAAGCTGGAGTTATCTATGTCATGACCCACGATTCTATTGGGCTCGGAGAAGACGGACCTACCCATCAGCCAATCGAGCATTTGGCAAGTTTCCGCGCTATGCCCAACATCTTGATGTTCCGTCCAGCTGATGGCAATGAGACAGCAGGATGCTACAAGGTGGCTGTTCTCAACAGGAAGAGACCCTCTGTTCTTGCCCTGTCTCGTCAGAAGCTTCCCCAGCTTCCTGGCACCTCAATCGAAGGTGTGGAAAAGGGAGGATATACCATTTCAGACAACTCGTCTGGCAACAAGCCCGACGTTATCCTGATTGGAACTGGCTCTGAGGTGGAAATTGCAGCCAAGGCTGCTGATGAACTCAGAAAGGAAGGCAAGGCAGTCAGAGTCGTCTCCTTGGTTTCATGGGAGCTCTTTGACGACCAATCTGCTGAGTACAAGGAGAGCGTTCTGCCTGCTTCCGTTACTGCTAGGGTCAGCATTGAGGCTGGATCAACATTCGGCTGGCATAAAATTGTCGGTTCTCAAGGAAAGGCCATTGGGATCGATCGATTCGGGGCCAGTGCACCTGCTGGGAAAATATACAAGGAGTTTGGCATCACACCAGAAGCTGTTATAGCTGCAGCCAAAGAGTTGATCTAAGCTTTCTATTCTTGATTGTGTCAGAATCATTCGGATGTCGATTTGTGGTTGATTTTAGTCATGATCAAAAGCACAGAGAAAAAAAAAAGGGCTGGATTTGGAGCAGCAGAGCTGAGAATTTCCTAATAAAACAATACACAAATCTCTTTGTTTCCTTTTTTGTTCCATTAAGATTGAGTATCAGCTTTTGTAGTCTAAATGTGATCGAGAGATATATATTAGAAACAAGAATCCCTCTCAATGTGTAACACTCGAATATCTTCTTGATTTTGTAACCTTAAGTGCGTTATTTCTATTGATCAAAAGGTTCTTGTTCCAAGTCTTCTCAATTTCAAGACATCATGAGAATTTGATCACCATTTTAAGATGATGCTTGGTTGATGAACTTCTTCGAGCCAGCCTATATCACCTCTGATGATCCGATAAAGATACAAAACATCGTTCTTGGCAGCGCTCGTTTCCAGATTGTGCAATGGGGATTAAGTTATGGATTGAAGCCACTGAATTGATACAAAAAGTGGTAGTTCTATCCTCATCTATTGAGTGAAATTGAGGCCATAAATGGAAGGAGCGTCAAGTATTTTAGTGGTAGCTGAAAAATATGTGGTTTGAGATGTTAGATTGGGCTATCCAGATTGTCTCCTTTTTGGCGTCATATTATCACTGATTAGTAGTAGTATAAGGTATGAAAATATCTCAACCTTATAGCTTTCACTGTTTTTGGACTCTTTTCCCTTAAGCTTAAGATGTTGAAGGGTAGGTTTTCAATTATGCAGTAGGACCATCATCACATAGAATAAGCCTAAACCTTCAGCATATTCTCTCTCTCTCTCTCCCTCTCTCTCTCCCTCTCTCTCTCACACACACACACACACACACACATATTAATAACATTATACACAGAGTGGAAATTTGATCTGCGGGCGCATGTAGCATGCAGACACATTTATTATTATTGTGATGAAATATCACATGTATGGTTCATGTTGATATAGAATCTAGATATTATATTTAGACTATAGTTCAGTTAATTTATTTAAGTTGTTGCAAGAATGAGGCCGAATCAGCCCAGTTCCAGATGTGGGGAGAGAGAGAGAGCTACCAAACATAGTACCATTATAGTGGGTTGGTGATGGTAGTTGGTGGCTGCGGTTGGTATCAAGATCTAATATTTAAAATTTAAATTAATCGAGCACAAATTACATGTCACACCTCTTCATCTACACCACTATTGACAATCTTATGGAGTATGAATCTCTCTCTCTCTCTCCAACGATGGCTTTCAAGAATGGCACTCTTTTACCAACTCAGAAAAGCTATTTTCCATTTATTTTATCCAACTGTATTTTGAGTCATGTTCCTACCTACTTTTAGTGACATAAATCTTGATAAAAATGGTGGATGTTACAGCCCTAGTGAAGGTAACAGAATACATTTTTCCACCGTGACACAAATAACATACCTTCTCAAAATAAGTTGATTTTATATGTATACTATACATGTCTAATGCAAGAACATCATTATATACATGGCACGTACGTGTTTATCGAATGAAATGCTTAAGATTCAGATATTAATTTATAACTAGATTAACCCGCGCGCTTTGCTCTGCACAATGACGAATAATTAATATGTTATTTTGAAGTGTCTCAAATTTACATACATAGAAAATTTATATGTTATTATTTATATTGGATATTAGAAAATTTTAGACCAACACGAATTCAACTTGATATTTTGTTTTATATATAATTGGATATTTCCTTCAACTTATATGTAATTCATAATAGATAAATGGTCTTTTCGAAAAAAAAAAGTTAAATGGTTTTAGTTTGTGTTAAAATACGTAGACATTGCAAATATCCAATTATTTAATTCAGTTTCCGTACAATTTTACTCAAGAATTATTATTTTAAAATATCTAAAATAAAAACTGTTAATCAGAAATTTAGAATGACATATTTAACGTGGATATGAAAGTATATTTTTTTTATGTAAATATACATATATTTGAACTCGTCAAACCCTATAATTGAATAAATCAACATGGATGCATATTTGTAAATAATCGGTGAAAATTAAATATATATTATGTTGCTTTTAGTTTGAAATATGAAAATATGTACAATTACCAATAAAAAAAATGCTTAATTGGTAGCAGTGCCAATAGCCTAATAGTCGGTGTGTTAAAATTTATAGAGGCGCATAAATTTATTAATAGGTTGAACATGCATGTATTTTAGGTGGGATAAATGGTAGTTTGGACGGGAAAATGCATGCATATTATTTTGCTTTAATATAGTAATAGATTGAGGAGGAATAATGATTGGTTAAACTAGTACTACACACCCGTGCGATGCACGGGATATATTGAATTTTATTATTTATGTAAATTTATATAAACATGAGAAAGAATGTATAAGAAATGAAAGTATTAATCAATATAAATTAAATTTTCATTCAAAATTCATAGATTTATAAATTCTGGAAAACTTCTTAATAAACAATGTTTGTTGTACTTGCACTGTTAATATTTATCTTTATCACATATCAAGATGTTCAAATCACTTCATCTTCATACTCTAATTGTCCATGAGAGTATTGATTTCTTAAGGAAAAACATCACTTGTGATTGAGATTGTCTTAACTTCTCTTGATTTTCATGACATGCAAAACATTTAAAGGGAATTATCTTCGTTCAACGTGGATCTGATGAAGTTAGTGACATTCTCATAATCAATATATATCTTATGATGTTGAGTTACTTTTGTTAATATCTTGACATCAAGAAAATGATTTATGAATTAAACATGTGTCATTGCACAATTTGGGAAAATGATTCATGTTCATTAACTAACCTTCTGAATCAACTTGTGGTTAGGCATTCAAAACTCTTCAAATCATTCAAAAATTCAGACGTGTGGACATCGTTTAGTACATCAAGAATTTCATTTGAGCTACATTTGTGTATAGATGAACACAATCAAAAAATGTTATCATCCTACAACATCACTCAATTCTCTTTAATTTCATAATTTGAAGTCGAAAATAAAAAATAAAACTAAAATTCTTCCTAAATTACAAGTTAGAAGCCACTGTATAATATCTAAAATACCATCATTGAAATGCAAAAAGTATTTTTATTTTATTTTTCTAAACATAATGGAGTTAAAACACTTATCTCATCACTATCATCCATCTCTACAATATAACATGCAATTATATAGTTATTGTCATTTATGTTTTTGTAACATTTGATATTAATTATTTGATTTTTTAATGTAGAATTGTGATTTACCAATGTTATATTTGATTTCAATAAACGATATATTGAAAAAAAGTAGAAAATTAAAGTTACTAAAAACTTCAATTTGTAATTGCTATGAGATATTATATAGGTTATTTTAAAAAATGGAATATTAAAAATAAACCGATAATGAAAGTTTCAAAAAACGGCAATTTGGAGCTCCAATTATATATTATCAATATATAGAATATATTTATATAAAAATCTGCATAATTAAAGCAATCAACATAATTATTAATGGATAACAAATTAAGCACAAAAATTTATGATAATTAAATTATTTAGATATTAATTTATGTGATAAGACTGTTATGTATATTCTAGCTATACCTTGATTAATAAAGGTAAATATATGTTATGTTATATAAGTATGTTCATGTATAAGCCAAAATCATGTAATCACATTATCTAATTACCTAATTGGGCTAGAAACCATAATCTCGTCCCCAATTTCAAAATTAATGGCTAGTTCATGACACATTCTAATAATTGCAGCATAAATATTAGCATGTCGTTTACCACTATTAATTGTTTATAATTTTTTTTAATTAAGCTTGTTCGTTACATTGAATAATAATATTATTATTAATTATATTTTTGAACAATTATTAATCATATGTTATTGCATGGTGTAACAAATTGAAATTATTAATTACTTTTCATAATCATTAATCATTTTTTTAAAAATTATTCTCTCTCTCCACCTTATATCTCATTCTCTTTCTCATCTCCAAAACCAAAAAAGATCAGGGTTTTATATACTTCGGCCGCCGATCAAACATGCAAAAATGGGAAAACAATCAAGAAATCGAGGACAATTAAGCCCTCCTCTAGACATTTGCCCTGGAAAATCAAGACAAATTATTCTCTCCTACTCTTGTTCCGTCGAAAACCAATTTGATTTCTGGGTATTGCCCTAATGGAAATGTGAATTGAGTTTGGGTTTTGATTCAAGAATCAATATTTATTTGCATTGTGTTGTTATCTTTACCTTTTCTTAATTTCTTTCTTGTATTAATTGTTTTGTTTGTTTTATCTCAACGTCAATGAAATTTTGGATTAATTTGTTGATCGCAAATTTTCCTTTTTCCTTCCCATATATTTTGGTTGAAGTTAATGTTCTTGAAAAATTTGTCAATTGTTACATGTTGTTGTTTTGCTTTAGAGGTACTTTTTATTCATAATTGATAACTTGCACGTATGATTCTTCCTCAAGCATAAAAAATTAATCTTGATCTTATAGCTTTAAAAATTTGATGTCGTCTTGGGCATGTTGTTGATAGATTTAGAGGCAAAATATGGAAATGAATAAAAGATTATCACAAATAACATAGTATTTGAAATCATGGACATAATAGTTACATACAATGTGAACGAACTGAATCACAGAACTCATAATTAAAATGAATAGATAAAATCTAAAATTTTAAATTTGATGAGCATGTCTACTAATCTATTTACTAAACCAAGTATAACAATATCGACAACCGAAAATGCTAGCCTCTTCTAGTCTAAGAGTTGTCGCACAATCAAGTTTTAAGTAATTTGTATTGATCATTACATCAGATTCTCAATCCCTTGCTCCAATATCTTAAATACATGCCGCAATCATTTCTTTATCCAAATCGAAATATCTTAAAGCCAACACTACCTCCTTCATATCAACCTTGCATCTTTTAGAGGGGAAATGCGAAATGAAGAAAACACAATATAATAGAAATATGTGTATGTTTTTGGTTGCTTAACCCTAAAATATATAGGCACACAAAACTATAAAAATAGGAAAGAACTAAATTGTTGTCGTAATTTATGCTTTGTAACGTCCGAAATTAATTAGTTGTTAGAAAATTAATAATATACAATTATGATATATCAATTATATATCATTTCCAGAAACAGAATATTTAAAAGGAAAAAAAAAAACTGAAGATAAAAGTTACTATAAACGGCAAGCCGGGCTTGCTTTTATATATTATAAAGATTATATAATCCGCGTATTCAAGTTTTGTGCAATTAATTATGAGAGATGTATGTCAACTGCGATCAATCGTAGTTCATTTTTGTGTAAATCAGATATGATAAAGCAAACCCTTAATTTTGATATGAGAAGTTTAATCAAGTACATTGACTTAATTGAAAAAAAAAATATTGACTTAATTGAACAATATATAAATACTGTAAATTACATTCACTTTTACTTATATAAAGTACAAAGACAACATGTATACAGTCCCCAAAACAATTTCATACACTATTTTTGTCATTTTTTTTATCCTTCTTCCTTTTTGATAAATCTTGTGATTAAAATCCTCCGAAATAAAAAAGTAAAGGGAAAAAAACAGTTTACTTGAAAAGAAAAAAAGAAGAAAATGATAACACAAAATAGACATTCTCTACTAGAAAATGTTCTCTTATTTATTTTATTTTTATAATTGTGATATTAAATTTAAAAACTGTGCCACGTTATTCTCATAATTATTTAATAGCCTACATGTAACACATATAACTCATTATATTTTTCAAAACTCACTTATTCAAACAAATCGAAGGGAAAACAATTTTTGTGTCGAAACAATTCTCATATTTGGAAGCTCTCCCTAAAAAAGAGCAAAAATAATTATTCTTTTGAGGATGCCCTATTAATATTAATATTATACTATTGTAACAAAAAATGAATTCAAATTCCACCAATATTTATAGGATTAATTTGGTATAAATTCATAAAATATATTTATTTTTCATATTTTTTCAATATAAATAACGGTGTAAATACATGAAATTTAATTATTTTCAATATTTTCCACAAATTGAAATCATCCCCAAATCTAAACTTACATGACCGAAAGCAAAACTCGGCACATCATCAAAATTTGGCAATGTCGGTTTTGATCTTGGATAATTTTAATTTGCGAAATTTTTTTAAGAGGATTAAAATTCATGTATTCACCAAGCTTTTATTTATATTTATAAAAACCAAATAACGACTAATGAGTATAGTTTATGAATTTTGATCAAATTAAACTTATTTTATATAGAGCAAAATGCATTTAAATTCCCAATCTTTTTTGAAATTTTATTTTATTTCCTAACATTTTAATTTTTCGCCTAAAATCTCCACCTTTCAATTTGTTTGATTTTTTTCTCGGCGAAGTATTCCGGTGCAATTAAACAGAAAATTCTCAAAAGGGTTTCCACAAATTAAATCAGTAATTTTTCAGTTATTTCTCAAGAGTTACGGGCGATAAAGAATGGAGTAAAAGAGGGGAAAAGATGAGAAAATTCTGGGCTGAAATTGATATGTGCCCTAATTCTATAAATATAAGTGTTTGTTAGACATGAAAAACGATGACGTTTTGAAATTCTTGAAACTACGTCATTTGTTTAGTCGAGACGATTTGCCATGTAAGCTTTTCCAACGTCCAACTCAGCTTTAATTTGAGAAAAAATTGAATGAGGGAGAAAAATCAAATAAATTTAAAGTGCAGATTTTAGACGAAAAATTAAAAGATTAGAAAATAAAACATAATTTCAAAAAAGATCGGGAATTTAAAAACATTTTGCTCTTTTATATATTGGATTTCTTTATGAGCGTCATCTTCGTCTTTAATAAAAAGCAAAATAAATTAAAATGTAACAAATTTTGCAACGGCACGTTTCAGAAAATTTGCAGACAAAATTGGTTGGTGAGCGCACAAGAGTCTTTAGCGACACTGACCAAATTCTACCCCGCCAACCCCTACTTCAACCTAACCCCATCTCTCTCTCTCAACAACTACAAGATTTGTTCATTCCTCAATAATCCTCAACAAAAAAAGGGAAACAAATCCCATCAAGAATCATCAATCTCCCAGTCTCAAATTGCTGCAAACACCAGATCGTAATGGCGCACGTCGCTAAAATGGCGCACAATCTCAGCTCCCCCAAATTCGCAATCCCTAATGCTAAATCTCCCGCTTCAACTTCGTCTTCGCTGTTTTTCGCCTCTAAGACTCTGAAGAATTCGTCGAAAAGTTCATGGGGTTTGGGTAAAAGTTCGATCTTGACGGTTAAAAGGACGAGCCAATTGAGAGTTGTGGCTTCGGTCGCAACGGCGGAGAAGCCATCGACGGTGCCGGAGATTGTGCTGCAACCCATCAAAGAAATCTCAGGTACTGTCAAGTTGCCGGGCTCTAAATCACTCTCCAACCGAATTTTGCTTCTTGCTGCTTTGTCTGAGGTAATATTTACATTTGATTATTGATTTGTAATACTGATTTTTTATTATTTCCTAAATGCATGTTATAATGGGTTTGTTTTTGTTGGTATTCTGCGTGAAGATGGCACAGTTTTGATCTATTATGGAAGTGGAGAATACATTGTCTCTATTATGTGTTCGTTTCATTCTCGCAGCTTATGCTGCTAAATTGGTTTAAGCAGTAAAAAGTGATCAAGAAAATAACAAATTTAGAATTCTCCAGTAGGTTTAAGCCCCAGATTCAATTGCCTCATTTGGGCAAAAATCATAATTGTATTGATATGATTGCATTTTTTTTAATTTTTCCATTGTCGTTCGTATGTATATATGTATCTTTGCATGCATATAATGTGTGGTACTATGATTTTCATCACATATTGATTTTATTGTTTCTGCTTGCGTATGTGTTATGCATACTTGTTTTAATGCTGAATTTGACTGAGCTAATCATATTAACTAGTATTCTATCATAGGCCAAAAATATTACAATACTCTGTTACCTGTACCAATTTTGATACACTGCTAGACCTATTTCAATCCACTACTAGGAGTTAATGCCTTACATATGCTTCAAATTATTAATTAAAAACAATATGGGACCTCCAAAAATGGCAAATTAACCATACTTTTGCGGGACGGAGGGAGTATAAGTTAGCTAGTCACTGGATTCAATTAACCTCTGGTGGATCTTGAATGTGCTCCACAGTTATCTGTTAGCTCTTGGATCTATGTCCTTTTTTTTTTGGCTATGTACCTTGAATAATTGTTGCTGTTTTCTAGGGAACAACTGTTGTGGACAACTTACTAAGCAGTGATGATATTCATTATATGCTTGGTGCCTTGAGGACTCTTGGGCTGCATGTGGAAGAAGACAAAGCTAATCAACGTGCAGTTGTGGGAGGCTCTGGTGGTCTATTTCCAGCTTCTAAAGAAGCTAAGGATGAAATTCAACTTTTCTTGGGAAATGCAGGAACAGCGATGCGCCCATTGACTGCTGCAGTTGTTGCTGCTGGTGGCAATGCAAGGTATACTGTTAACCTTTTTGTAAACTATATCCTTAGGATACACTTTTCCAGCGGTACATTTTTCACATTTATGTGAGAGCATCTTTCGTGATTCTATTTGAGTTTTATATAAATACAAGGGGCTCTTAATCAAATTAAATAATCTTGATTCGTCTGTTTCAATAATAAGCTGCTACTAATCCTTAATGTGATCCAGTTCTTTACTGTCTAGCATTTATACTCTATTATGGCTTGCAGCTATGTGCTGGACGGAGTTCCTCGCATGAGAGAGAGACCTATTGGTGATTTAGTTACTGGGCTTAAGCAGCTTGGTGCCGACGTTGATTGTTACCTGGGCACTGATTGTCCCCCTGTTCGTGTTGTTGGAAAAGGAGGTCTTCCTGGCGGGAAGGTGGGTCTTCCTTCCAATTGAAATATAATTCTGGCTGTGTGGCAATTATTTAGGCATGTCTGCATGTTACAAATTGCATACAGTAATGTCGTATGCAAGCTTCAAACTGATACCTACCTTATTAGTTTGTCTCCGAGACGAAAAAATGAAACAACTTTTCTACTTTTGCTCGTGATAGAGATAAAGAGGATAAGTCTACAAATTTATATGGACACAGTGGAAAGCCAGCCGACAGCCTTCAAAATAATTCTTCTAATTTCTTTGAGAATGTGTTACTCAAAATTTGTGTTTCATGTTGTCGCCTTTTCAACATCTGATGGTTCCCCTAGTGCGTCATGGGATGCTTTCCTTCTAACTTCTAGAATAAGCATGGAAGATTTCATCTATCTAGTGTCCGCAGGAGGGGGGGGGGCATTTTCATGAGACATGGGAAAAGATAATAAATGTTGAATTTTCTGCCTTATCCTTCTTCTGATTAAATGTAAACTGAGTAGATGAATAATTTTTAAGCACTGAATGCGCTATTATGAGTGTTGTTTTTTTGTGCCAAGATATTTTATTCTGCTCGATCTAGATAAAAAGTACTGAATGGACTTCACTCTTGCTCTGAGCTCTTTTTCCTTATTTGGGAAGGGAAATGACATTCTATCATTAGAACTTCACTTAGAATCTATGATTTATCTTCTCTGTTATTGCCTTACATTTGCAGGTGAAGCTCTCTGGATCCATCAGCAGTCAATACCTGACTGCTCTGCTCATGGCTGCACCCCTGGCTTTAGGAGATGTTGAAATTGAAATCATTGACAAACTCATTTCTGTGCCTTATGTGGAGATGACACTTAAATTGATGGAACGCTTTGGCGTCTCAGTAGAGCACAGTGATAGCTGGGACAGATTCTTGGTCCGAGGAGGTCAAAAGTACAAGTAAGTTCCTTTCCACTAATATGTAAGCAGCTTTGAGAAACTTGATTTTGTTGAAGGTGTAACCGATGCATTCATCAGGTCTCCTGGAAAAGCTTATGTGGAAGGCGATGCCTCGAGCGCTAGTTACTTCTTGGCTGGTGCAGCTGTTACTGGCGGAACTGTTACTGTTGAAGGGTGTGGAACAAGCAGTTTGCAGGTACTTGGACCGTTTGATGTTATCGACATTTTTGATTTACTACATTCAGTACATTGATCTTCTGTGCCCAAATTTTGTGTACATATTCCTACTTAAGTACTATAAGAATAAATGTAGTATCTATTGAAAGGCATTTATCTCGGCAGGATCACTGTTTGTGCTGTGCTTTTCTATGTTTTCAGACCACATGATTTCTAATGTCTTCTGCTCATATTTTCCCTTTTAAAAGGGTGATGTTAAATTTGCCGAGGTTCTTGAAAAAATGGGTGCTGAGGTTACATGGACCGAGAATAGCGTAACTGTTAAAGGACCTCCACGGGATGCGTTTGGAAGGAAACATTTGCGAGCCATTGATATAAATATGAACAAAATGCCAGATGTCGCCATGACTCTTGCTGTAGTGGCACTTTTTGCTGATGGACCCACTGCTATAAGAGATGGTATGTCTGCCTTAAGTAAAGCAATTTTTTTCCCTAACCTTTTTTAACATGACTATGATAAGAATGATAACATAGAGAATAGTGTACAACAGGAAAACACGCCTCTTATGTATGCCACCAGTTACTGAGCCCTTGGCTGTTTTAATTAGTTATCTTCTTACGCGTCTTAGGTTTTGTCTTAACAGCATGAATATCTTCTTTAGGTATCTTACAATCATAACCCACTTTGCATCTTCTGCATTATAATCTTTAGGTAAACATGTCAAAACTAAAGACGTTTCGATTATCACGCAGCGTGTTAGCTTTAATCAAGTGAGATAACAAGTATGTTGTGGTAAGATTATCAACTTTCCCCATTGGTCTTTTTCAAAAGATTAGAACTTACAGTCCTGTAAGTAGGGGGATTCCCTCTTAAGGATTACAATGTCGAAGAGGTGCATAATGTAAGCACAATGTTTCTCTTCTGATTTTTGGTCTCTAAATAAATAATCGTTGAAATAGTTGGACACAAGTCAACTAAAAAGGTCATAATCTGCTTTCATGGGGAATCCATAGTACCTTACCTTTGATCCTTTATCCATATCTTATCCTATCTTTAAACAATGGGCCTCGAATACGAGCATCTATACTCTTTTGCTAACTTTGTTTCCTTTTCCCCAGATTATTCTGCTTTTGATGCTACTTTTCTCTCATCCAACCAAATTGATCTCATTCCCCCATTTGTTTGCAGTGGCTAGCTGGAGGGTTAAAGAAACCGAACGGATGATTGCCATATGCACAGAACTTAGAAAGGTTTGTTGCTTTTGCACGTGCTTCTTGCTTCCAACAATCGATATTGTACAATCTTTATCTCTCTATTCATAACTGCTGCCCTCTGAACTCTCTACATTTTAGTTGGGAGCAACAGTCGAGGAAGGGCCAGATTATTGTGTAATCACTCCACCGGAGAAACTAAAGGTGACAGCCATTGACACATATGATGATCATAGGATGGCTATGGCCTTCTCTCTTGCTGCATGTGCCGACGTTCCAGTTACTATCAAGGATCCCGGATGCACCCGTAAGACCTTCCCTAACTATTTCGATGTTCTGGCTACATTTTCGGAGCACTGAAACAGCAGCTTCCTGGGAAGAAACTAGCTTATAGAGTACTACTGCCATGAGTGATGAGGAAGCAAACGAAAGATGCCGGCAGCCCGAAATTTTGGCATGTATGATCACAGAAACTAGCTTATAGAGTACTGCTGCCATCAGAGATGTTGAGATTGTGTGTATCATTAAAATTGTGTTTGAATTGAGAATTGGTTTGGTTGTAGACATAGATTGAATGTGCTGTGACCATTTCTTGAATAAATAATTTAAATGTTGTGTAATATATGTCAACTTGGCCTTTGGCATGTGATGAGCAATAATTAATCCTCAATTATTCAGGAAAATGTGTACGTTGGAGACAATTATCTTTATCATAACCATTTGCTTCATCTGAATCCTATTCACACACACGCACACACAGATCTTTAATTCTTTCTCTCTATCTTTTAAATGTTGCTAATACAAATAGTATTGGATTAAATTGAGAAGTCCAAAGTTTTAAGTTTTTGTGCGTGTGTAGTAAATTACATTCTTGTTTTGTCGTTTTCAAGCAAAAGTCGCATCACTAAGAAAAATTGTTAGGAAACAACGTTGAATCAAACAAAGTCTAGAGTTAATTTTCACGCCGCACAAGTATGTATGCATTAATTTACGTATATATATATATAGGGATGAGTTAGTATAAAAATTGGTCATCCCGTACAAACTACAAACCATGTTTTTTCCAATATATAATCATGCTTTTTAATATATACAATGATGATTAATACTACTATTCTCGATTCATGTTTTTTGTATAAAAATTATGCTTATATAAAATCATGTTTTTTATATACTATTTTCATGCTTTGATTATTAACAACCATAGATCATATCATGATCAACGATTGAGATTCGTTTGTAGTTTTTACATGAGGACTAGTTTTTATATGTAAATCTATATGCCGCTCACCTTCTGTGAGCACTTTTCGTGGACACCGATCATCGTTCATTCATGTTAGCATTATTATTTTTAATGTTTTATATTCTAATATCCTAGAAATTAATATTTGGAACGTTAAATCTACAAAATATATAAAAATCAAAGCTATATTTGTTCTTTTTCCCTTAACTTTAAGGAAATAAATAATAAGAAATGAGAAACGATCTGGACCATTAATTTTTATAGATCTACGGTTGTTATTGACCGATGCATTATAATTGAACATAGAATGCATTATCATAATAATGCATATGGTAATCCAAAAATGCATTATTATGACGATGCATTGTAATAATACATAAAATGTTGTGTATTATTCTCATTTTTTACGGAAAAAACGTTTTGTATGTGAACCAACCCCTATATATATATATATATATATATATATATATAAGATTCACAAATTACATTAAAAAGGATAATGAAAAAAGTGATGATGAAAAAACAGAAACAAATCATACATTAATGGCAAATATAAAAGAAGATTCTATTTATAATTCAGAACCTATTTATGATATTATATATATATATATATATATATAGGGAGCGGATCTGGTAAGAACACATCTTATATGAGAACGTAAGAACAATGCATTTTTATTACATCAGAAATGCATAAAATGCAGAAACTAAATGCATAAATATTTTAATGCATAAAATACAATAACTTAATGCATTAGCATTTAAATGCATAAATTAGAGTAATTAAATGCACGGTTAAATCTGGACCGTAGATCAACAAGGATCAAGGGTCCAGATTTGTTCTTATTTCTCACCTAAGAAAGTGTTCTTATTTGATCCGCGTTCTATATATATATATATATATTTAGTTTTGAGGGATTATTTATATTAATTATGTTGACGACTGCAATAACTGTAAAGGCAATGGAACATGGAGAGGCAATGGAACATGGAGAGGGAGAGAGAGAGAGCTTATTGTGTTACCTTGGCTTTAATTTGATATGGGTTTATATAACATCTCACATGGTTGGTTTGGTTGAGGCGGACGGTGATGGAGGAGAATGAGATGTAAATAATGTTTTTTAATAATAATAATAGTATTATTATTATTAGCCCCTAATTCTTGATTTCCACATTGCATGCTAACCACATTATGGCTGAATAGCATCACTCTTTGTTTTGTTATTTTCTGTTACCTCAATTCTTGAATTCCACATCCCATTAAATTCATTTAGCTCACGAGTGTAGCTCTGAGCATCCACTATGGGAGACCTACCTTTGGGTAGGTCTCCCAATATTTTATTATATTTTGTGCACTTTTTGTGGGGTCTCAATGATTGAGAGATCGGTTTCTAAATCGTTCACTATGCGATCGGTCTCTGACCCATGCCTCTCATTATTTTAATTATATTTTAATATTATTTCTATGTTTTATATTTATTTTGAATAATAAAAATAATTATAATTAAAATATTACGAAATAATTAAGAAATAACTAAATTGTATTGAAATATTGGAAAATTACAATACAATTTGAAATTTAAAAATGAAAAATTAAATACTACGAAAAACAGAAAAAAAATAATAATTATTTTTTTTTGAATTTTTATTTTGAATTTTTAAAAATTAAAACAGAAAAAATAATAATAAAATATTCATAACCCCAGGTCGCTTGCTCGGTCGCAAGTCCGACCTGGGGTGCGACCTATGCGGTCGCTGCAATGGGGAGAGACGGGGGGCGCGGTCGGATGGGGCGGTTGCTGGCCGGGCGATCGGGCCGAGCGACCGCCATAGTGCATGCTCTGATTAACTCCCTATTGGTTTTGGCATTTACACCACTTAATTAATTTTAGCTCCCCCCGCCCTTCTTTTTTTAATTCTAGTCCATCTATTTTGGAGGCCAGTTTCATCATAAATAAATTTGCCTTTATAGACAGGAAACTAGTTGTGAACAACAATCCCATCTTTGTATAAAGTTTCACATGTTCTCACTAAAATTAGATGCATAAGAAAAAGAAAAAGAAAAAGAAGGAGGATCACATCAACTGCACACCTCACTCTTTCATCCCTCCATATTGTGTTCGTTCAATTCAATATTTTCTTGTATGATGATGATGAGGATAATAATAATAATAACAATAATATATTATATGCACGAGCACGACACATATTAGTAAAAGTAAAATCTGCGGACCTAAAACTATAAATAAAATTTGAGCCGTGCCCCATTTTTCGTTTGAGATAATTTATAATTTTCAAACTAGTAACATTTGTTATTATATTATTGAGTTTGCAACTTTGGTATTATGCAATCAAGTAGGCTTATTTTGTAGTATCTCTCTCTCTCTCTTGAATTTGACTTCTAAATTCTAAGTCAGAAAGATTTTTTTTTTCTTTAGCAAAAGTTACAAAAATCTTTATTGAAGCAAACTTGTAGTTAGGTGGAGTGATTTGATGATGATGATGATAATAATGATAATACTAAAAAAGAGAACAATAAAGGTTAAGTGGTGTTGCACTACGAAATTACTGCACATTTATTTTTGACTGCTGATTTTGTGCTTTATTTAGCCCCCTATTTTACTTTGCATTAAAACTACACATCTATTTCGCATTTTTTTTATAAACCCATTTTTTTTTATATAAATCCAAAATAATAATCAAAGAGCGTTATACATATCCAAACAATCAAGAATCTTTAACTATTATCCCATTTAAGAAAAGTAAACATTTTATATTATTGCACTATTTCTGACAATCTACCCTAACAACTAAAAGGAGGCGCAAGTGTATAATTCAATATTGATTTACATAAAAAATAATGCATAGAGATAGTAGAACGGTAAGTGAAATAAAGATGATAACTATATATCCAATGGAACCTACAGGATGCTTATTAAAATTTAAATAATACTCCATTTAACATGTAATATTAAAATATTTAGATTCGTATAATTGAAGAAAATGATATAAAATATTTATTTGATATTTTATTATTCATACAGGCTTGTAGTTGTAGCGCAGTAAATCTTAAATCAAACATAATTTGATTTCGAATATGACAGGGGTTTGGCTTTTTACCATAATAAAAGCAATAACTTGGTTTAACATTTAAGCACGCAATAATTGCGTTGGCTCCATAAATTTAAAATTAAATTTAATGTAACACGATAAATATGAAGCAATTATTTTCGGCGAACTTTAAAGCGACTCCAATTTTTTTAACAATGCATGTATATTTCTTTCACTAGTAAAATTATTTAAAATTCCCCTAAAAAAATATTTAAAATTAGAGAATTAAGATTCACGCATTCTAATATATTAATATCCCTTAATTGATGATCAAATAATCTTGAAGTAGATTTTAATGTGAGATTCTCAAGAAATTCCGTATCCCCACAAATCTCACACACCATCCAATGGAGTGAGAATGAGAATTAGGAAAATAACCCTCAATTCTACGCCTTCTCTCAAAGTCAACCCCCTAAATTTAGCAAAATTCATTTTATTATATACTATATTTTTTGAAATCAAATAGAAACGATGCATTAGCAAAAACAAGAGGAAGTGATCAGTCGTTTGTGATCCAAAAAGTCAGGAAGTTCATCCCAGCAATATGAGGTAGAAAATCTTTTAGTTGTTATAATTCACTCGAAAATTCAACTTATCTCGAAATAAACCTAGACAATCATATACTAATAGTCTCAAATTCTGAACAATCACATTTTTATCATTTGATATAGCATCCATCACAACCTTCAAGTCCATTTGAGAAATGATTTGATAGAAACTATATCTTTTTACCCATAATAAAATTTCACACACGCCGCCGATATATTGGATTATAAAATCTTAATAAATATTTTTATCTTTGAGAAAGTAAGAAATACATAATGAATCGGATAAAATGAACTAACACATAATATATCTCAATTAGACCGTGTTTTCTTAATATTATGAACTTATATAAAAAATATTCACAATCTTTTGTTTAGACCTCATATACATTCAATTTTAAACAATTTTTTTTGTTTACTATTAACACATTGGTAGAATCAATCAATCTCCAATTCTTTACCTTAACACATATACTTTGACTTAATAAACATATTAAAAAATAATAAATACTCCTAATCACTTGCAAATGACAAAACCAACCTATAATCATTCCTTTGGAAATAAACAAGGTAGGATAGAATATATTTCTCTTGGACAAAGCCATGTGAAAATCAAGGCCTAAATTTCAAGCCACTTTACAACCAATCAAACCAAAACACATTACCTTTTCACTATTTATCCTTTCAATTACTTTAATCCTCCCATCACCAACCAAATAATTCAAAACAAAAGGACAAATAAAAAAAAAAGAAAGTTGAAAAAAAAGCCCCAAGTTTTAATTGCAATTAGACTCTCGCCAAATCTAATGAATTATGGATATACGATAATCCTTACTATTAATGACAGTCTCTGTTTGACTCTCTTCTTACTTCCCCCATTAATCCTCTCTTCTTAATCCTCCAATTTTTTAAATATTTCTTTAATCCCCATTCCCCTCTCTCACTCTCTCTCTCTCTTTTCCAATCATTCGCATTATTCAATCATCAAATTGTTCAAAACAAATTTCACCTCTGAAGCAAAGGAAGGAAAGGTAAAAAAAAGACAACTCAACACAAAAGCATAAAAGAAAAACACACCATCGCCACCACCAACCACCAGTCGCTCCAAGAAACCAGAAGATTCCTCCCTTCTCTTCCCTTCCTCCATTAATAAGGAACAAAAGAAAACTCCATTTTCAGACACCCTTTTGCTTCTTCTCTCCAATCTTCAACCAATACAGAAAAGCGAGAAGAAATTGCAATCGCCATCCAAAACCCTAGCATTTCAAGCTAGAATCAGCAGATTGGGCGCGGGAGCATCGATTTCCATCTCGGCAGCTCTCAAATCCTCAAGATTTCCAGTGGATTTCGCCACAGATGAAGCACATTGACAGCGCCCCATCAACCCCAGGAAAGTTCAAGATCGAGAAATCACCCTACAATAGGCTGCGGCTGCATTCATCTCTAGCTAAGCTCACTTTCTGGTCACTTGTATTTCTCGGATTGATCTTCGTTTTCTTTTATAGATCACCGTCTTCCTCACCCACTGCACCCTCAGATCTTTCTAGAAGGTCCCTCAGAACCAGTTTTAATCATGACCCTAACTTTGAGAAAAGGGTTAGAGCATCAGCTAAGATTAGGTCAAGAAATGGGATTTCCGTTCTAGTTACCGGCGCCGCCGGTTTCGTCGGCACTCATGTCTCCGCCGCCCTCAAGCGGCGGGGGGACGGCGTTTTAGGCCTCGATAATTTCAACCATTACTATGATCCGTCTCTTAAGAAGGCGAGGCAGGCGCTCTTAGAGCGCACGGGGGTCTACATTGTCGAAGGAGACATCAATGATGCTTCTTTGTTGAAGAAGCTCTTTGAGATTGTGCCTTTTACTCATGTTATGCATTTGGCAGCTCAGGCGGGAGTGCGATATGCCATGGAGAATCCAAGCTCCTACGTGCATAGCAACATTGCCGGCCTGGTCAGCTTGCTCGAGGTTTGCAAGGATGCAAATCCTCAGCCTGCTATTGTGTGGGCTTCGAGCAGCTCCGTTTATGGATTGAACACAAAGGTGCCATTTTCCGAGAGGGATAGGACTGATCAGCCTGCTAGTTTGTATGCTGCAACAAAGAAGGCTGGTGAGGAAATCGCACATACTTATAATCACATCTATGGGCTTTCCCTCACCGGATTGAGATTCTTCACGGTGTATGGACCGTGGGGGAGGCCAGATATGGCGTATTTCTTTTTCACTAGGGATATGTTGAAAGGGAAGTCGATTCCTATCTTTGAAGGTGCTAATCATGGAACTGTAGCTAGGGATTTCACCTACATTGATGATATAGTGAAGGGTTGTTTGGCTGCATTGGATACTGCTGAGAAGAGCACCGGCAGTGGTGGGAAGAAGAAGGGAGCGGCTCAACTGCGGGTGTATAATTTGGGGAACACTTCGCCTGTACCTGTTTCAGATCTTGTGAGCATTTTGGAGGGATTGCTTAAGGTGAAGGCGAAGAGGTTGGTTATGAAGTTGCCAAGGAATGGGGATGTGCAGTTTACACATGCCAACATAAGCTTGGCTCAGAGGGAGCTCGGGTATAAACCCACGACAGATCTGCAGACGGGGTTGAAGAAGTTTGCGCGATGGTACCTCAGTTACTATGGGAATGGCAAGAAGAGCGCGCAGTGATAGTGATACAGACTACAAAAGTTTTGGTCCTTTTGGATTTGTGCGGTAGAACCCATTCTATTCTTTTCCATTTCAATTCATATAATTGTTTCTTTAATCTATCTGTGTTTCGTTCGCACAATTATCTTTGCTTTCGAATATCATGATTCCTGATCCCACGATGAAGGTTCTTGATTCCACCGGGTGCTGTGATCTGCATCAAAAGGACATACAAGATTTTGTCATTCATGGGATTGTATTTGTTGTAGTTTATTGTTGTAGATTTCATAACTGATAGAACAAATTTGCTGATTGATGGACATGTGTCAATCCCAATCCAATTCAAATATAGCCTGCCTCTTGTGATTCAATAAATGAACTTGGATGACCATCAGTGGTTGCATAGTTACTGCATAACTGCTAATATATACTTTTCTTCCCTTACTAGCTGCTTTGGACATGCTTATGACGACGAGCTTAACTGTTTGTCGGGCTTTAGTATGATGTTTTAGGGACTTGCTGATTTTGGTAATGAATCTTTGATGGATCTTTTAGAATCATAAGAGTTGTTAGGGTGTTTGCTTCCATGTCTTGCAATCATTAATTAATTTACAGTTATATACATATGATAATAGGGTGAGTGATCTTGATTTAATGGGAACCTATCATTAACTTATTTTGCCAAATTTGATTTAGAAACATGGATCAAATTTATTTGCATTTCCCTTTCCATCTTTAAATAGGATGATGATGTAGGAATTTACCTAATAACCAAAATTAGGAGGAAAAGAGATAGTTATATCTTGATTGAAAGTGCTATGGAGGAATTATAGCAGATGGCTAAAGAATTGAAAGGGGTTGGTTGCTTTTGGGAGCAACACAAAAAGGCTCTAAATTTTTCTCAGGAACACTTGTTTCTTCCAGGAAAGTATATGCTACCAAAAATTTATGACTATAAATTAGTTGGAAGAAAATTAATAAAACTAATTTTAAGATGAAAGAAAGAAATTCAATGCTTCGGAAGATTATTAGTACTTCAAAATTCTTTCTTTGTATTTGTCTTTATTATTACATCTGCTATATGTTTGAGCAGTTATAAAGCAGGAGAAGTGTAATTCAATCTGGTGAAAATGACATTTGAGTTGCTGTTTGAAGGAAGTGAGACATGTAGCAACTAGGCAATAAATATACGAACCAGGCCACGATGCACGATGTATGTATATTTATTTTATGACGAGGGTAAACTCCGCTCTTGGCACGACATATTGTTATAAACTGATGTGTAACAAGTCATGACTAAAACCTTGAAATTTTGTAATTTGGTGGTGTATTGACTAGTTTGATTGGTAGTATACTTGCTCTAATTACGAACCCTTTTAAGGATCAGTGCTTCACAACTTTTAGGAACATTTACTGCAGTTTATGGAAAAGCAAACAACACTAAGCAAATGGACCACTTTTTTTCCTGTTCAAGAAAGAAATAGCAACTGTCAAATCTGGCGGTTAGGTAATCTGTACCATTGCAGTCGAACTATTTTCGGAACTAAAACTCCAAAACACAGCCACATCTGAAGCATTAACGACAAAGGAAAACAATTACTTAGTGTGAGAAGTGCGACATCTTGGCGGCCACAGATTTGTCCTCGTCTCGTAGAATCGCTTGTATCGCTAGCAGCTGAACGGACTTCCTTTGTAGGAACGAACCCAGATTATCCACAAAACTGAGGACTCAACAGTACAAATGAAGGGATCACAGTCTTGCTACTAAACAACTATGATGATGGTTGAACGGTAAAACAAGTCCATACTGAGTTCAGAAGTCGTATTTTGTTCTTCCACTTCTCAAAATAAGGCATAGCGTATCAGGGAGGTTAGAAGAGGACGACAAGTAGTTCCACGCCTCGAGCATAAGTCGTTTTCTTGATCCTTTGAAGTGAATTACCTGTGTCCAGAAATTAAGCAGATTTAAAGAGAATTTGAAAAACCTGAACCAATAAATGATTAACAAAATCAATTTTCAGTACTCGATAAACTGGTTTTTACCTTCACATCCAAAGGCAATCCATGAAATTGACCTGCACCCTCTGGTGGTGTCCAATTATAGATAGAGCATGGTAAGAAAAGCACCGAAGCACCACCAATCTTGTCTTGGAAAGCCTCTCGTCTAGAGAACTTTTTAACGTTAAAGCTGGGTTTCGATTTAACAACCCATGCGAGAGCTAATTGGTCTCCAAGCATTCGAGAAGCTCTCATAAATTTTGAACTGTAAACTTCTAGTACTTCTTGTAAGAAAGTCATCCCCCTGTTGACAAAGCATAACATTAGGTCATATATGATAACCACAGGCCTTTCATAAAATAGAAAGAATCGACTCTGAAACTGAATACTTTCTGCCACAAAAACATCTTCTAAACTGCTTTCCTTGCAAGTCTTTAACTTCTAACTTTCTAACCATCATTAGAGAGGTACATCATAAAATAGAGAAAAGAGAAGACAAAATGAACCTCTGAATTCCATCGGCAGTACCCCTTACGGAAATGAATCCTGAATTTAGAGGTTGATCTTTGTTGTTGCGGAAGGTAAGAGCCAGATCAAAATTAGGATAGTCAGAAAATATTTTTCCAAGGTCCCCTATTACTGCTATATCAGAATCCGTGAAAATGAAATGAGTCACTTGGCCCTGCTTCTGTTTCAGCATTTCAAGTCTTGTTTCTAGAAACATCTGCACAAACAACAAATATTTGCAAATAAGTACACACGTTTCCTGAAAACAACTAAATGTGGAAAGTCCTACCAAATTGTAAATCAACTTGTATGGAAAATTAACTAATAGTTTGGGAGATGATTCTTACATATAATAAAAAAGTAAGCTTCAACTAAAATATTTGCATATCTTTATAAATATAAGTGAAGTACAATAGAGAAAGGAAGTGGATTAAAAGAGCAGAATTATAACAACACACTATAATTTGCTCTCTTATAAGAAGCTAACTATAGGTAAAATAATCTAAGATCCTAGTACATGGGCAAACGGAAAATTTCATAAGGTATGCCAAGGGAGTCAACTCAAAGAGCTTGCATTTATTATAAGATAGCATGTGCTAGACAGAAGTAAAGCCAATTTCAATCAGCTATTCTGACACGTACTAGTTGACTATCACCTCTATATTCTTTATAATAAAGTATGTAACACATAAGTACTAAGAAACTTAGTAAAGCAGAGAATGATAAGAAAGAGATTGTCCTATTTCCCAACAATGCCCTGCACTCTTACAATGTAAGACCTGATTCTTTGAAGCATCAACTTGTCTCTCGAATATTCACCTTGTATTGGTTGAATGGTGACCATATCTCTATGCAATGGAAGATCAGAGGCGGGATCAGTAAGAATGATGACACTGCTCCGAGGCATGGTTACCTACAATAATTTGTGTAGCATCAAATTAGTAAACTCATTTGGGACAAATTGAATGACATTGCACATACAACATCAGATAGATTAATTTGCCCCAGTTGGAAAAGAGGAATGGTGTCACTAATTCAAGTCCGCATTAAGTACAGTATCACTACAGAATGATCGGCATACAAAGAACAGTAGAAGAATCACAACCCCATGGCCTGGGACTTAGCCTTGTGATAAACAAAAGAGTAACAATTCAAGCACTAAGACGGACTTAATACTATTGACTATGGATATCTGGCCCACTGACTTCAGATATGCTTTCCACGGTACTTTTCTAATAGTACTCACAGATGACACATTGTTTTTTGAAAAAGAGATAGTTGTAACTTATATTACAGTAAACCAGAACTGGACAGTGTTTCTGCAAAGCAAGTCAAATTACTATGCATGAAAAAAGGAAAATTATTTTAGCACAGATATTCAGTGATATCTAAAGAGCTCTTATGAAAATGCCTGAAGACCATGTATAGAGGAAGGATGACACAGCCGTGCCAGCATTCCATAAGATCTTTCTTATATTTCAAATTAATATGCATGTAGATAGAATATCTGCATATCATTACCAAAATACAAGATTAATTTGAATAGAAATATCAACAACTAATAATTCATAAAACTTAGAACCATAAAAATCCTATGCATAGTAACATACCTGCATATGATTGGGTCATATTTATATGCAGAATCAAACTCATTTCATTAGTTGCAGTTTTTAAGATAAAAATACCTGAAGAAAATTTAAGAATACGTTCAAAATGGCCATCGACCTCTCCACTTTGTTATACGACATGTTCCCTACAGTAACCAACTCAGTTGGTCTACTCTCAGCAGTAGAGTTGTAAGTAGCAAATATAGTGACTAAAGCTACATGGTCCGTTGAGTCAGAGTTGTTATGAAACCTCAGAAATTGTGTCCTGTTAAGAGCCTTTGTTCCTGCAAATATTGTAGGCTATCAAACATAATGAGCACTCAGATAATGAATAATAAGATTATCAGTCATGAATTTTTACATGACATCAAAATATACAAGGATGAATAGAACAAGTGTAGATTAGGACGTGCATCAATGCAATTACAGACATAAAATTGATATTTTCACCTTATTTACCAGTGGCAATAAGCAAATACGAGAGGTAGGTGGGAAATAAACATGCTAAAAAGAATTAAATTTGGTTTAAAACTTCTTGTTCAGTTCCAGCGAACTGCACACAACTCTACATATAAATAACCTTGATACGGAACCATCAGTGTCTGATTTAGCAAATCATCAGAAAAAGCCACAACGAAGTTGACATAATATTTCTTAATTATTGGCTGGAAATATATTTAGATAGTGGAGATTATAATGTGCAGTTCCAGGTCAAGCAACTATAACAAATGGATGAGACCATAAAACCAGTACACAAAATATTAGTAACTAACACAATCGGGAATTCATGAAGAGAGAAGCTAAGTATAACATGGAGGAAATTTGTGCAACCTTGGCATTGCAAACGATTAGGAAACCCCTCCCCAGCAGCAGGTCCAAGGATAACACGATCGAACTTCTTTGGCTTCTCCTTAGGTACATTCCCAAATACCCTATGTTGATGGAGCTCCTTAACTGAAAGAAGAATTTTTATTTATTATTATTTTAAACATAAAATCGACATAATATCATAAAAAAGGATCAAACCTGATAGCAAGTGGGGAATTAAAATAAGCACGGGCAGAAGTAAAAGTAACCGATTCCATCCAACACATATTCTCTTTCCCAGCATACTGTACTCCCTCAAATACCTTACTCTCTACGTTCAACTGCAGCGAATGCAATTTCTGAATTCAAAATCTTTCTGTGTGATTCTAACTGCAATGGAAATAAAAATGTATACAGATTTTGTAATTTTAGCACAAATTACAAACAAACTTACTCCCCCCCCCCCCCAACAACACACACACACACGAAATCTGCAGCAGATGGATAAATTTCGGAAAATTCTCTATATTTCCGTACATTTTTAACATACATATTAGGTTTTATCCCCAATAATTAGCAATTCATTCCATGCTTGCAACATAGTGACCACACACAGAATTCTACGCATGGAATAAGAATTGAAGGATGATTTGTTTCATTCTGTTAGAAAATTTGTGCTCGTATTCAGATCAACTTACCTTGGTTAACAACTATTAGCAGAAGCTCACGATCCACGAAATCACGGTCACAGCAATGTTTTTCTGGTTTTAGAGATCTCTTGATCTCACTGCTGCTAATCTGCAGAAAGAAAATAATTGGGCTTAATTCGGGACTGATAATATAGCCCATTTCAGGGGGAATGGCCTTCTTTTTATCTTTTAATTTTAATTGTGGCCCAAAATTTAATTTGCGTGGTCTTTTCCGTACGAAAAGCTCGAAACTATTGGTGAGATTTTTTGGCAACATTTTATCATAACTTGAGTTTGGTGAAACTATAAAAAGATATGTAATTTCCCTGAGTATATAAAGCCTAATAGCCAAATAAATGATAAAACAAATCATCGATATATATATAGAGAGGTGATATATATACTATTATTTTAGCCAATCTTTTCTCGGTCTAATTATGACTAATTTAAAAGATATTATGCTACTATTAGTCTATTAGGCAATGTGTGTCAGTTTGTGTATACAGTATTTCAAATTTCAATTTGATGATCACAATATTAGTACACAATGTAAAATAAGGAAACCTCAAGGACTGAATTGCAAATATGCGTGCGATATATATAAATACCCTCTCTCTTCCGTTTTTACGTTGGTCGCACTAGGGTTTAGTACTTGCTCTCGCTACAGTAGCTGCTCAGCTAGCCGCCGCCTCCGCACTCCGCCGGGCCGCGAACTTAAGCCGCCACCATGGGTCGTATGCACAGCCGAGGGTACGCTTTCCTCGGTCTTATCTTTCGCTCGCTGATATTATATGTGTGTTTTCTGATTACTGAAACTGCATTTTCTCGATCACTACAGTAAGGGTATTTCAGCCTCTGCACTTCCGTACAAGAGGTCGGCGCCGAGCTGGCTCAAAATCTCTTCCCAGGATGTAAGTGGTTTACGGTGCCATTTTCCTCTCTCTCTCTCTCTCTTCCAGATATGCTTATTACCACTTTGTGTGATTGGTAATTTTATATAATGTCTTTTGCGTTTAATAGAACTTCATATGATTTGTTGAATAATCCGTTTTTTGTTATTTGATTACATTTTGTTATCATTTTTGTAATCAGAATTACATCTTTGGAGTAGTCTATTATGTTTAGGTCTGCTTGGAAATCTTAATTTTCGAATGACGATACTGGTCAATCAACCTGACATGGTTTTCAATTTTAGTACTGTTTTGTTAATCTATACATTTATCATGCTAGTGCTAAAAATTGCCTCGAATTTGTCGCTTAATGATTGGTAAACTCAGTGGGCATTGCCTCTGAAGTGCATAATTTGTTCGTTCAATATGTTGTTTGTAGTATAGCATTTTCTCCCTATTTAAATGTGTATCCGCTAGACATACAAGAAGGCGTTCATCTCTTTTGATGTTGTAGGATCCTTCTCCATCTTAATTCAGTTTATTTCACATTCATTTGCGAGTTGATGGTCTAAAATATATGATGAATTATGAAATTTATAGGATTTGCAGTTTATTGCTACAGCTTAAAATCTATAATCTCTAATAAATTCATGATTCTCATCCTCCAGTTATTGTCAGAGTAGTCATTAAACTACATTTTGTAGGATTGTCATTTAAACTTGGTTTGTGCACTTCGAATATCTCTACAGGGGATACATGAAAAGTCCAGTTTATGTATTCTGGTTTTTAATATTAATCTCCTCATTCAGGTTGATGATAACATTTGTAAGTTTGCCAAAAAGGGTTTGACACCATCCCAGATTGGTGTTATTCTTCGTGATTCTCATGGCATTGCTCAGGTGAAGAGTGTCACTGGAAGCAAGATCTTGAGGATTCTCAAGGCCCATGGTATATATGTTCACCATATTATTTTTTCGTTATCTTCATTACTGCTGCAATTTTTGTAACTGTTAGCTGTTGTTATACCCAGGGCTTGCTCCTGAGATTCCCGAGGACTTGTACCACCTCATTAAGAAAGCTGTTGCCATCAGGAAGCATTTGGAGAGGAACAGAAAGGACAAGGATTCCAAGTTTAGGCTAATTCTTGTTGAGAGCAGAATCCACAGACTTGCTCGCTACTATAAGAAGACCAAGAAGCTTCCACCTGTCTGGAAGTAGTAAGTTCCTTTCTTCACTTTTTCATTTTCTGTGTAGTATTATTCATGAACCACCATTATCATTTTAAAAACAAACTCCCAGCATTTGAGTTTTCTGATAATTTGCATGCATGATGCCTTTGTTTTTTGAAACTAACTTAGCTCTGTTTCTCTTGTCTTCTTTTTTGCAGCGAATCTACCACCGCCAGCACCCTTGTGGCCTAGAAGAGAATGTACTGGGAATGAGGATTGTTGTTCGAGTCATATTTCAATATAGGAGAGGTCCTACTAGAGTTTCTATTATCCAAGACTCTTTCCCTTAATTGTTGGCAAGGCATGTTTTGATATCTGACGAGTTTAATGGATCTCATGGTGCAATTGATTCTACTCTTAATTGAATGCTGCTCTTTGGATTTATACTTGTTTCTGTTGCTTGATATATTTATAGGGTGTACTGCATTGTTTCTTTACTTGGGTGGGTCGTCGTTCTGTTTTGATCCACCAGTCTTCTGAGCCTTTCCATGTTCTTTTCACAATCTCTTTACAACCAAGTCGATTGATTAATAATGCGTCTCTCCTGCTTGATTTTATTAAGTTGAATAGTTTTCTTTGGGATATTTTATTAAGAAAATAATACACATTGATGTCTTTTTCAATTCTTGAACTAGCTGCAGCAGAGAAGCGTTGGATTTTGTATCCTGCACATCAAAGATTCGTAGTCACATTTAGATTAGTATAATTGGCCTAATTTCTTTCTTCTCTCGTTCCAAAAAAAAAAAAATTAGAAGCGCTTTTTTTTATACTTCATTTTCTAATTTTTAATTATGTGCATTGCTTGTAGATCAATCATGACATGCAAAGAAAGTAACTAAAGTTACATATCGACCTTGGTTACAAACTTGCAATACAAAAGCACAACATAAAAACCAAATCTATAATGCTGCAGCTATTTATTCAATGTTTATCGTCACCACCTTTTTGGGTCTTCCCCTGGCGGACTGGTTCTGGTTGAAACTCCTCCTGCTCCTGCTCCTGTTTGTTTCTCTGAATGGGCTGGGGAAGCTTCCCCAATCTGCCAATGGACCCACCCTATTGCTCCCGCTCCCTACCGTCACACCATCAAAAATGTAATGTAATGCACACCACCAACCAACATCAAATACAGACATATATCTCAATTACCTGATGTTCTCGGAAAATCATTCAAGTGAGCTTGTGCAATGCCTCCCCAAGCCTTTTCAAACCCCTCAACTTCATCTGAGATAGGCACTTTCATCAGCCACCCCTATTTAGTTACATAGCAGAAAATGACAACTCACTACTCAACTAACCTTCATCAAGGTTTTGTAGAGTCTGCACTGTCTCCACCTTACCATCTGAACCAAGCTTCCTCACCACTGAATGCCCCTGCAAAACATATCTAGGATTCATCAACAAGTTGGACACAATAATTTCTTTACCTAGTCTCAATCCCAGAAACATGCTAAACCCGCACCTTATCATTAATCCCTCTCGAGACCTTGTGTGCTGCTTGACCCGTTGTTCGATTAGCTTGCTTGCTCTCTTCCCACGTCACCTGATAAACAAAAACAAAACCAAAAACAGCATAAGAAATGAACAACGACATAGATAATATAATTGATCCGTCTAAGAAAATGTAATAGGCATACTCCATCATTTCCTGTCCTACGAGAAGTGGTTGCGGTGTAGTATGTGCCGTTAATCCCACCATAAGTAACCCTCTGGAAGCTAACTCTGCGAGACACTGGTTTCTTTACTTCCACTTTGTTCTGATTAGTAGTGGACGACACGTCTCGTACTCTTCTGTCTCTCCTTCCATCATCTGTCATACAGGAATGGAATGATGGTCACTTGTCAGCATATGAAGTACATTTTTGCAAAATTGAAAAACCGAGAAACAAGCATCTAATTACCATCGCCCTCATCTTCCGGATGCTCAACAAGCGGGTTTCTATTTGTCCAAGCGGCACTACCAACATCATTCTCCTCATCTTCGGCTGGCGCTCCTTCATCATCATCACTGTCCAGCTCTTCTATGAGTGGTCCTTTTGATCTGCTCGTCGGCTGCACATTACCAGGATTACTGGAGCTAATCCTGTCTGAGGCGAACAAGCTGCCGTGGGGAAGGGAAAACAAAGGATCATCAAAAGGATCCTTCCCTCCGAATATGCTGCCGGGAAAACCAAAGCTGCCAAAACTGTCCAACTGCCTACCACCAATTCTCGAGCTCTCCCTGACTTCTGTGTCGCTTTTCATTGTGCTTGCAAATTGCAATCCCCTATAAGTTTCAGAATTGATTGTTTAAAAACCAAATGTTTTAACAACTGAGAGCAAACCATATAATCTTATGCTATCGCTCACAACTCATTTAAGAGAAGTTCATATGCATATCCAAGTGGATTTAGTATTTCCAGAAACAAGATCATATATACGTTCTCTGCTTGAAAGGAATTACTTGGAGCTCCAAATGCATCAACACAAAGATACCAATTCCCACAATTTCTGTGTAAAACTTCAAAATTAAAGACACAAAGCCCGAATTATCTGCAAATATCATGATCAACAAACCAAATTCACATAATTTGAACAACCAATCCTACTAGTATACATAACATTAGCAACCTTCTGCAAGAGCCATCAATCATTCAACAAGGCAACGCAGGAAGCAGGCGCCACAGCGCCACAGAGAAACTTCAGAAATATAGAAGGTAAATCCAATCTAACACATCATATGTTTCGCTCCATCCAGAAAATAAACAATTTAAACGCAAAATTGCGACATCAACCCTGTGAATAATCTTCTCTCGGATAAAATTAGCGAGATATCAAGCACACAGTTTATAACAAAGAAAAAAATAAATCCTCTCTGCGAGCAATTCAGGTATCGAATTATTAACCAAAATTGTTCGATAACGATTAACATCAAACTCTAATCATGAATTCAAACAAATATCATAGGTGAATCGCGGAACGCAAATATTGGATGAAATTCATTCCTCATCTACCTAGTTTCCGCCTCGGCTCAGAATGAGAGCGAATTTTGGATTTGGAGAAATGAAATGATGGCGAAATTTTTTCCGATCTTAGATGAATATATATAGCCGTTAATATGAGTCCGTCTAAAGCTGACACGTGTTCAATTCCCTATATTTTTCAAGCTGCCCCTAGATTGTTCCCGTGCTTTCTCAAAATTCGAATTTTATTAATTCTATTATATTACGCATCATGGTTGTATTTCCACAACATAAAAAACAATTGAGCGCCATAATTTTATATATATATATTTTTTACAATGTTCCCTATATTTTTATCAGTAAGATTGTTTGATTATGGTGGATTGTAGAAGAAATATCGATAGTTGGATATAAGTCAAACAATAAGTTGATAATTAGCCTAGTATTTTTGTTGGTTATTATTTTAGTGTTATTTATTTCATCAATATACATCATTCAAATTTTTAATTTTATATTATTATATTCATTTTGTTTATGGTTAAAAATTGTACAAATTTTAGGATTGCATGTATCTTTTCTCTAGTTGTGATATATATATATATATGGTACCATCACATATATCATAATCGAAATAGATCATTCGATTTTTTTTATTTGCTTTTTTATTTATGGTAAAAGATTACAAATAATATAGGATTGCACATATAACTACAAAATATACTATTATATTGTAACATAAAATGTCAAATAATTTTTAATCACCTCGACCAGCTCCATGCAACATATAGTTGTATTTATTTATTTTTATTTTTATTGTTGTGAAACTACTAACGTAATATTCGAATTATTCCAGTACCATACACTTATATGACATAATGACACCAAAGTTTTCAAGAGTCAAAAGGAAGAAACAAGAAAACAAAAGGCAAAAAAAAAAAAAAAAAAAGAAACAAGATTGAAAGAGTGGAATTTCACTATAATACACGGGTATTTCGTGTCGAGACAAATAATTCTAAGATTAATCTACATTTCCAAAGAACAAGGCTTACAAGTTACAACAATTTGGCTTGGCCAGCCGCCTCACTACAGTCAGCAATCTTGTATCATATAGAGAGAGTGAGAGTGAGAGAGAGAGAGAGAGAGCCATTTCTTCTCTAAACCTTCAGCCACCAAGCGTCGTCTAATCAGAGCTTCGATCAATCAAATTTTCCTCAGCACAAATTTCATCATTCTCCACTGATACTTCTGCAGAAGGCAGCCGCCATAAAAACTCTATATGGAAAGACGAATTCCTAGCTCAGAGCACCTGCATTTTAAATAAGACTCGAAAGTATGATACTTATGTGCCATCTCAGAATTCTTGAGCACCTAGGTCAGGCTTTGAAGGGTATTCAAGGCCGTGGAGGGCAGGCATCCGTCTCAGATCTTCTTCAGAGTAACCCGGGATAAACCAGAACTTCCTATCTATCCCAAACACCTATTAAAGAACAAGCAATCTTATAAGATAACATGTTAACCAAAGATAACATTTAAGAAGAGGTATATTATAGTCGATCAATCAATAGATAAATAAACCCGTCATAAACAAAGCTCCACAGGGTTTTTGACTAACCAGTTATAATGGATAAATACCAAAAAAGCAAATGAAGTTTTTTGAAGAATTAAAACCAACTCTCTTTTATTGGTCATATGCAAGTCTCGAAAAAATACAGTTGGAATTATTACTTATATAAAAGAGGATAACTGTAGTTGAAACCTCATAGCCTTACCTGCTCAAAGTTCCTTTTTCGTCCAAGATCATAACGCCATTTTGGAGAAGACTTCTTCTCATAAGCCTAATATACAAGACCAACAAAGACATCAGACCTATACATTAACCCCAATTATTTTTGTGTGTGTGTGGGGGGGGGGGGGGGGCTCCAAGTAATTTCAGAAGCACTTCAATATACTATCTATAGGTAAATTAAACATTATCAAGTAATAGTAATAATTGCATGCTACAGAGGAATTTAACCACAGAGAAGTCAAGATGAAAGCACTAAGCAAAGAGTTCTAGGAACTAGCTTTCAAGTATAGCATTGAACTACAATTAGACATTCAACATATCCTGAATGTTACATCAAAACTTGGTGTATCAGCAACGTCCCACCAGGATGAGACACTGCTCATCTCAATCTTGAATTATGAGTACAAAACGAACGTGAAATACCTCAATAGTTGTGGTGTTGGCAGCCACCAATGATATGTGCATAATCAGGAATCCCATCACACTCAATGCAAAGGCCAAATTCAGAACTGCAAACAATAAGATAAATCACAGCAGAATATAAACAAAACTCAGGAAGGAAAGAAAGGAGAAGTTGCCATACCAAAAGCAAGAAAAGTGGTTGCAAGAGTTCCAGGAGTTCCAGGGATCTCTCCATCGCTAAAGAATGCAATGAAGTGTGGAAGTAATGATAAAGTAACGAGGCTAGTCTCAAGGAACGTGTAGAACTGCACAAAAAAGAATATAATGTAATCAATGTCATTTTTCTAATCAATTATAGATGCAAAGCCTTCACACGAATCACACAATGTCAGATCATATTCATTTCCATGTTGCAAGTAAAAACATCCATAGGTGGCACATACTAACTATAATGATGAAAATGCAATGGACAAAAAATCCTGTGCCAAAGCTATTCATGACAAACAACATCTTCAAACCACAGTATGCTATTGAAGATTCACATAATGATCTAGTTCTAGATTGGCATAAGTCAGCTAGTATGACACTCGACAAGTTGAAATATCATACCAGGAAGAGGAGGAAATTTTTGTAGTTTAATGCCCCGACACAATTGACAACCCAAACACAATGATGGTCCATCTTCAGTACACACCTCCCACCTGAGATGATAATCCAGTAAAAAATCATCAGTCAAGCAAAAACCAATATTGAAACCTAACAATCTCCAAGGATGTATGCAAGAAGCACTCACAAACAGAGCAGTGATGGCATCGAGGTGGTTTCAACTGGTTGCACTTTCTACAAAAGCGAATTCTACTATTCTCTGTGTCCGGTGAAAATTCTGAAGCAGTCAATGGGTCATTATCTCCCCTTTCTTCATCTTCTTCCGGCCGCCAATTTGGAGGCACAGTGCCTGGGTCCGTAAAGACAACCGAAAAATAACTCCACAACAACAACACCAACTGCAAAAGAAGTAAAGTTATTAGCAATTCCAGTTTCATTGTGTGTGCCATGCAGCTATGTCACTCCTCCATTCTATAAGAAAATTCAAAAATTGACGGCCAAACAGAATGACAGTATTTCATTGTTGATTGATGATTTATGAACAAAATATAGCTCAGAACTTTAAATTGGATGGAAAACCACTGAATCAAAGATAACTCGTAGTCAAGAAAATGAAAGAGCAATTCTCATCTAGATCCCACATTTCACTAAGCCCGACGTAAAAAGAAGAAGAAAAATATACATGTGCGATCAAAATTTCATTAACTTTCCATGAGTCAAATGCAACACTGAATTCAAATTACACAATGACCAGTTCAACTTCCAATAATCATCAACCTGGTTAACATTTGAATTCCTGAAGTTGCTGATCAAGCTTCCAAAATACAAATATATAACACCGACCTAACTGTTACCATCTGAATCAAAACCATTAAAAATCAATTCTTACCACGAATACGATACCTACATTAAATCAAAAACCAAATGGTCATTGTTCAACTTTCTATTTTACCTATCAAGTCCAAACAACCAATGTGAAACAGTTGATCTTCTACAGAAGAAAATAACACAACCCAACAGAAGATCCATAAATCCATAAAAAAATCCCAGAAATTGCCGAATGAACTCTAATTAAAGAAACGGACAGATCAAACTCAGCCAGACATTGACTTCCAAATTTAACAAACAAGGAAGCATCAGATTTTCAAACAAAAGAATTCCTAAATTTGCAATTCAACATAGCGGATTACCAGAAAATGGAACAAAATCAAAACGACGAAAGCGATGAGCGATTCGAGGCCGCCGGCAGCGAGTCCAGGGCCATAATTGGTAATCACCACCGCGTAATAGCTGACGCCGACGACGCCGAGAACCAGTAATATCATGATCGAGCCGAGCCCCCGCAGAGCCGTACAGAACTTGAACACGTTCCACGCCATCACGGCTCCAGATCTATACATAATAGTTATCTAATTACTCAATTACCAAATCCAATTCGCTACAGGAAACAGAAAGAGGTCTTCAATTCGGTAATTTGAGCTTCTGAATTGGCGTTTTTTCGGGGGTGTGGTTAGGGTTTATGGATTCCGCCTGACGAGTATGAGTCCAGCTACGGTGGAAATGGAATCCATGAATGAAATAGAGAAAGAAGAGAAGGGATGAGAGAGATAAATTTAAGGGGCGATTTTATAATTTGATTCTTTTCCGGGGTAAAGCTACAATTTCTGCTGCAAGATTTATGAATTATGAAATGTTTAGTCAAATTATATTGCGAGGATCAACTGCAAAATATTACCAAATATAAGTACTCCATATAAGAAACTAATTTAAAAATACTAGAATTTAAGAAGAACGAGATTTTAGTTGATTTTAAAAGTATTACTCTCACAATTTTTACATTAGTACTAATATTACTACGTATATATTTAAAAAAACAAAATAAACTATATTTTTCATATGCATAATTTAAACATAAATAATTAAATATTGAGTGATTTGAAAAAATGTCATAATACAATATAGTTTATTACAAAATCACGCTAAATAATTTATCTGATCCGGCAGAATAGATTGAAATTGAATAAATTTACAATTTCCAGAAACCTTTGAATTTTTCTTTATTTTATCATGTAAATCTATTTATTAAGTCTTGGTCAATAGTGGAAAGCTTCTAATTTTTAACAACTTTCATAACGTGTGTTCTATAGCAATTGGCAGTCAAGGTTTGAGGATGTACATCTAGAACGTCGTTATTTAATTAGAACCATTTGCATCATTTTTTCAATAGGGATTATTTTGTAGCCTTTTTTTTCCTTCCCTTTTTTGCCCTTTTTCTGAAAATGACTCGTTAGCTTATAAGATTTCAGTGCGGGTAAGTCTAACATGGCACTCATACTGAATCAAAATAATTAAATGTCATATATATAATTTTATTGATATATACATTTATATATGAATATTATTTTACAAATATATAACGTGATGCGGTCTCACATAAAATTTGAGGACCGACTGTCACGTGCTAGGAATATGTTCCTTCCCATGTAATTCCAATTTCTCTTTGCCCTAAAAGAATAGTCTTATGAGGAGGATCATTCAATTACTATTTTGATGATTAAAACTTATAGCGATAGTTTGAGGATTAAATGGCTAAGAAATAGCATCAGTTACCTTCAACTAAAATTGACTTTGGTAATTTTTATTTATGAGTTAAGTCAAAATATTAGGTATCTTGAAGTATAAAATCAATTTGTTTTTTTTTTTATAATTACAAGGTATATATATATAATCTAATCAAGCACTACACCATCATATATGCGGGACCTCTACACCACATAAATGTGGGGCCACTACACCACCAAATAAGGTGGGAAATATACTACACACACCACCATATAGGCGGGACCTCTACACCACATAAATGTGAGCCACTACACCACCAAATAAGATGGAAAATACACACCACCATATAGGCGGGACCTTTACACCACATAAATGTGAGCCACTACACCACCAAATAAGGTGGAAAATATACTAATAAGATGGAAAATACACACCACCATATAGGCGGGACCTCTACACCACATAAATGTGAGCCACTACACCACCAAATAAGGTGGAAAATATACTACACTGCAAAGAGCAGGATTGAACTCAAGACCTCTCGCTAAGGAGAGTCTTGTGGTGCATCAGCTAGCCAATTGAGCTAGACCTCATCGCCAAAATCAATTTGTTTTTTAAATAAGAATCCGACGTAACGTGTGGCTGGCCTCTTTTAATCTTTCTATATTTTATATTACATTTTAGTTATTAGTAATTTTTTCGCAGACCTATGTAAAAGTTTCCAATTAATTAATCTCCTTTGCGTCATACTCGAAGCCCTGGATTTAATAATCTGACTAGGCCACACTTTCACTGATGATAGCAATGAGCACAAATCTGAATGGAGCACCGTAGGATGGGGCAGCTTTATTTTTTGCTCCGTTCTGATTTTCATTTATTCTGGTAATTTGTCTAATTTTAATTCATATATATTCTAATTTTTATTTTTATTAATTAATATTTTAATAATTTCATATTCTTGAAATATCACATGTTTATCTATTAATCACATCTCATATTTATCTATCCCTCTATTTAATTAAGTTCTTCTATTATACATATTAAAATAATAACAATTTCTCAATGCATTCTTATAAATCCTTATTTTATACATTCTTAATTCATATATAATAATCTATAGAAAATTTGTAAATGAAAATCTCTCTATGAAGACTAAATAAATATATTTAATCAATATGTCTACATGGAATCCTTTTCATTTTTTCATTCATGTTTTTTCTAAAAACTTCGATTAATCACTGCCAGAATTGACTGTTGGTCTTCAAAGCTTCTATCATATGCCGGGAGAGTACAACTCATCAAGTCAGTGTTGTTTAGTATTCAAACTTATTGGTGTCAGGTTTTTCTCTTACCCAAAAAGGTTTTGAAAATTATTCAAGCTGCTTGTAGAGCTTTTATGGACAGGCAAATCTGGTTTAACAAAAAGAGCTTTGATTGCTTGGGAACAGATGTGTTTACCAAAGAATTCTGGAGGTTTAAACATCACTTGTATCAAGCTGTGGAATAAGGCTGCCTTGTGCAAACTTCTTTGGTGTCTTGCACAAAAAAAGGATAAAATTTGGGTGAGATGGGTACATGAATACTATATAAAAAATCAGAACTTAACTACCATGTCTATTCCTGCTCAGGCATCATGGGTAGTTAGGAAAATATTGGGAGCAAGAAGCTACATTGACAATGGAGAGGAGGAAGGAAATGTGTTGTTGAGAGGACCAGTGCAGCGAGTGGATTGGCATAAGATCATCAGTAGAAACTTGGCTTTTTCTAAATGTGTGTTTATAATGTGGTTGGCAATGATGGGAAGACTTGCTACTTGTGACAGACTGCTGACAATTGGATTTCAATGCGACCAACTTTGTATTCTCTGCCATAACCAAAATGAAAGCATGGATCACTTGTTCTTTCAATGTGAGTTCTCTGCAAAGATTTGGAAGGAGTTAACAGGTTGGAGTGGGATTCAAAGGCAGGTTTGTACGTGGGAGGTTGAGAAGGCATACTTGGCTACCCAATGTCACTCCAAAACAGGTAAACAAATGATGTACAGGATTGTGGTGTCCACGGCAGTTTATCACATCTGGAAAGAGAGAAACAATCGAAGATACCAAGGAGTGCATGAAGATGAAGAGCGAATTGTGAGGAATTGTCAAATTCTTATAGCTATGAATTGTCAAAAAAAATAGGAAGTTAGCTAGAATGTTGAAGACATAACTGTTGTTATGCTTCAACTGTTGAGTTTCTGTGCTTGTAAGATGTTGGTTCGTCACGTTTGGTTAAATAAATTTCACTATTTACAAAAAAAAAATTATATATATATATACATTGAATCAAATGTGGGATAGGTAGCTAAAGAAAAGAACAAAAAAATTTGAAGATGTAAAAATATTTTTTCCACATTTTGGCAAAGATTAGAGATATCGATTTAGCATGAACCAACGAGACGGTTCAAATATACTTAAAAAGAAGGATTTTTACAAATTTTAATTAATATTAACTTTGTTTAAATTTTTATCGAGTAATTTAGCATAAACCAACAAAACGGTTCAAATAACATAGAAAGAAGAATTTTTACAAATTTTAATTAATATTACTTTGAAGATGTAAACATTTTTTTTCCGCATTTCGGCCAAGATTAGAGATATCAGTTTAGCATGAATCAACGAGACGGTTCAAATATACTTAAATAGAATGATTTTGATAAATTTTAGTAATTAATATTAACTTTATTTAGGTTTTATCGAGTAATTTAGCATAAACCAACGAGACAGTTCAAATAATATAGAAAAAATAATTTTTACTAATTTTAATTAATTTTACTTGTAGTGTTCATATTTTTATCGAGTATTACTCAATGGATTTGAGATAAGTATGTACAGTAAAGTCACTATTTTAACCGATATTATGACGAACATGTAGAAAAATTTTAAACAAATTTAGATTTAGAAAATACATAATGAATGAGTATACTCGATCCATTATCATTCATAATTATAAATTTAGATACGTGAAATAAAATTAAATTTTTAAGTTTGATTAATAATTAACGCGAACAATATCAGAACTTTTAAATAAGATATAAAATTATTTTTAAAATGTATACATATAAATTAAAACATAAAGTTCTCAATCTCACGCCATATATTATATATATTAATATATTCGTATTATAATTTGTATAAAATTAATCTCAATTCTCACTCATCACTTATATATATATATATAGTGTATTTAATTCGTATTTTTACTAAAATCTTGAATTCCATATCGATTTTTTAGTAGTTCTTACTGATTGGAGAACTTATATAAAAAGACTAGATATGAGGTTTTTTTTTTCAACCAAGATAGTTTCTTATATAATTTGGCCAAATAATAATTAATTTTGGCCAATTAAATAGTTTAACATTTTATAGTTTTTTATTTAATTTGATCAAATAAATAGTTTAATGTTTAATATGTCACATATATATTATCTTTTTAATTAATTTGATACATATATTCTAATCTACATGTCTTTAATATTCATCCTCTATTCCTATTCATTTAATATTCTCGAAATTTTATAATTTGTAATTATTTAGTATTCTCAACATCTGTATTCAGAAATCCATAATATAAATCAATAATGCACAAAATAAGTTTCTACGTGGTGCGCCGTTCATTTTGTATTCCTATTTATTTTAAATCCATCTCACACTCCATATTTATCCATGTATTTTGTCTTTAATTCTAATATAATATCTAGATGAAGGGAGTAAATAAGAGAATCATGAAACAATTGAAATAATATCAATAACTTAGCATTTTAAGAAGTCAATAAAAAATTCATAAATAAAAATCCCTACGAAAACTAAATAAATATATTTAATTAACATGTATGCATGAAATTCTCTTCATTTTTCATTCATATTTTTCTAAAATCTTCAATTCTTGTCTGCTAGAATATATATCACATTGAATCAAATGTATGGATAGATAACTAAAAAAAGAAGAAAGAAAAAAGATTTGAAGATGTAAATATATCTTTCTCGGCCTTTTGGCTAAGATTAGGGATATCAATTTAGCATAAACCAACGAGACGGTTCAAATAGACGCAAAATGAAGGATTTTTACTAATTTTAGTTAATATTAACTTTGAAGTGTTCAAATTTTTATCGAGTATTAGCCAACATGTTTGAGACGGGTATGTACAGTAAAGTCACTATTTTAATCGAGATTAGGACGATAACATGTTGAAAATTTATAAACACATTTTAATTTGGAAAATACTTAATGAATGAGTACACGATCCAATTCCTAATTATACGCGAACAACATCACAACTTCTAAATAATATTTACATATAAAATTATTTTAAAATATATACACGTAAATCAAAACATAAGTTATTTCTCGTCGAATCTCGATTAAAAGCAACTCATCTCGCTAACTTCTCGTTCTGTCCAAGCTTTTGATGTCTTTTTGGTTGTAGATTTGACCCGGGTTCCAATTGAGGATCTGAAGCGTCCCGTGGTTTAATATTGACTTCCAAGGATAGTATACACACAAACCTAAAGTCTTATTTGAAACAGTGAAAACTTCAGAAAACTTATCCCCCCTTCTCGTAGTTTTGACTTGACTTTAGCCTACCGGTGCCCGGCCCATAGGGGTGTTAAAATTGGCCCGGCCCGGCCCGAAACCGGGCTGGGCTGCCAATTTTCAGGCCCGAAGCATTTTCGGGCCGGGCCGGGCATCACAATGTTAGGCCCGAAATGGGTAAAAGCCTACTGGGCTCGAGCCGGCTCGGACAAATTACACTACAAATATATTTTCGGGCCGGGCTGGGCCGCACACTTTCAGGCCCGAAAATTTTCCGGCCCGGCCCAACTTTTCTTGCAATGTTTTTGGCCCAGCCCGCCCCAGCCCGATTATCCCAAAAAGCCCGACGGGCTCGGGGCCGGGCCGGGCCGGTCCATAATATGAGCACCTTTGGGCGGAGCTTTCTCAATCTCAGCTAACTACTAGAAGAAAGAGATAGAAGCCAGGAAGATATCGACATAGAAACTTTCCTTTATATAAGCTAATATAATAAGGGCTCGTTTGCTATGAAGTATGAGATGAGGCTTGATATGATTAGGTGGGATGTTTTAATACGTATAAAGAATTAATATTGTGTTTGATATGATGTATTAAATTCTCTGCAAAACATATTAATTATGGTAAGAAGGTAAAATTATAGTAATTTATTCTTATATTTAGTTGCAGTATTATTTATACCACCTCATAGATGGTATAACATAATAACAACAATAAGTATAACTCATACGGGCCCGAATTTTATAAAGGGTCACATACTTTGTACCAAACGAGATATTAGGGTGTATAATATATATTATACACCCTAATCACCCCTAGCAAACAAGCCCTAAAAATAAGGCTAAAAGAAACTACTTGAATGAATGAATGAATGAAATCTTTTTGATCTAGAACTAAAGAACAACGCAATGGGGCCGGCCCCATTTATACCACCACTCAAAACTTCAAACCTTGAACCAGTGGTGCTCATCTCCTTGGGGTGATTTTAGGTTATCTCCTCTCAAGATGGTCGTTCAGCTTGGGTTATTCTTTCTATTTTTCCTTCCATCTAACAGGTGATCCATTAGTTATACTTAGGGGCTTGTAAATGGTTAAATGGAATTGTTAAATATACTGTGATTTTGTTCTCTCTCTCTCTATCAAACAACTTCTTTTTCTTTTTTTTCTTTTTTCAAATAACATACGCTTTTTAAGATCCAATTTTAGTGTCGTTGAGAAAATCACGTAAAAATAAAAGTGCTTCCAAGATAAATTTTTATGACTGTATAACAGTAGTACTATAAGCTCTTTATAAGAAACAAGAATAAAAAATTATCAGGAAACTTTACTATTATTCGGAGTCTTAGAAGCTCAATTTACCCAAACACTTTAATAACTTACTTTAAAATGAAATTAAGAATATATATCTATAATTAAGCTCTATAACTATCTTATAAGTTTCCTAACAAAATTAGAAATATTATAAGATGACAACGCTTATAAATTTCATAAAATATGCTCAACCAAACAACCTTAAATCAATATGAAGGCGCCACATGTCTGTAGTCTCCCCAAGCACTTTCTTTAGCATTAGAAGTTCGCTTAGGTGCACTATTTCGACGATAACGTCGCTGGGCACCATCCACGGTTCATATACCTTGAAGTCACCAGATCTATCTAACTTTAGAAGTTCCCTGCTTTTTCGAACCCCTTCAGCCTGCTGGAAGTAGGAGATAGGATAAGTCAAAGCAAGGATCTCTAGGCAAGTCAAAAGAGAAGTTCTCGAAATATCTATGGTGAACCGATGTTGCTTAGGGCGGGTGACCATCTTATGATTGAAGATAAGCACCGAAAGTCAGAGAAGTAGGCGTTCGGAACCTATGATCTAGTAGAGGAACCAATCCCCAGAAAACCTGACCAAAAGATATGAAATTCAAGAGAACTTATTTTTGAGGAGTCTTAGAACCATGGAAGAAGCGTGCATTCGCACTGCCAGAGAGCGCATAGAGGGTTTGGAGAGGAGGCTGCAAGCGCTGCGGGCGGAGCAGCAAACAATCATCGTGGAGGCTGTCGCCCACGGGCACGGGCACCGGGGATAATTAGAATAGAAGAGTCCGGCGACTCTTTTTAGTTTTAGAAGATTTAAATTAAATAAGTGTCTGTAGACGCAAAGTAGTTACTTTATTTTCTGTCTACTTGTTAAGGCCTATCCTTTGACATCTTTATGTTTATTAAAAAATTAATGTAGTTAACATAATGCTTTTAAAGCGCTAGTAAAGGCATATGTGCTTGTTTATGTAATGTAGTGCATTATGTAGTTGTAATGAATAACTCTTTTAGATAAATGTTTTTTCTCTACATGCATCTTTGAATCCTTTCAATCCAAATTTATTTTTGGAATGCTATAAATTATACTTGAGCATCTAAATCTGGGCCACTACCAGCAAAAACATCTCTGAACAAGATTATAGCACCATGCCAAATGTGTCCGAATAAGAAAAGCAAATGAAGTATGTCCAAAAGTAAACCAACCCCTTAGACTGCTACGAAAAAAACCATCGGATTTCAAAGTAGCACGATATAATTCGCAAATGTCACCCAATTGAGCACGTCTGGCATATTTTTTTACAATAGCAGGATCGCTATAACTCACTCCATTGAGTTCGCCGCCGTAGAACTCAACAGTTACACCTTCTCGATGCACGACAATAATTTGACTAATAAAAAAAATTAATACTAATTAAGTTATAAATTACAAATATATAAATAAAAGAGAAGAATACGTTTTTTAAACAGAAGAATACGTTTTTTTAACTATTTATGATGTCAATTTACTTGATGAAGTAAGTAAAAAGTGCAAATTGAAAAGAGGGTTAATGGCCAGAAAATATACCAACTTTAGTCAGATTCAATTTTTTCAAGTAAACTTTCAATTTGACCAAAAAATATACCAACTTTGAATTTAGTTGGAAATTTTCACACCGGCGAAGCTCTCACGAAATTAATATTGTCTAATTGATTATGTAACAAAATAAAAGTCATTTGATGCTGACAAAAACAAAAATTACTGAAGAGATGTTATTGAACCAAATTCTCGAGCTTTCAAAATGAATTTTGCAGTTTTCTTCACTATAACATGGTGGTACATCTCATTATACATGGTGATGCATCTTATACACTATGTAATGCATCTTAAGTTAAAACATAAATTTATTTCCCGTCAATTCCGACGGGCTACTTACTAGTATTACCAATATTAAAAAAAAGTATTACATTATCTTATGATATACATGAGGATACTGAAATAACAAATGAAGAGAAAAAGTGCTAGGACATATATATGCATTTTTGTTTCTCTGTTAACTAGATTGGTGGTCCAACCAAGTTACCGGAGAACAAATGCCAAAATACATTACCAACATACATTATCTTAATTTACATGAGAATATTGAAATCTCTTGAAGAGAAAAGGTTTTAGGAACTCATGCATTTTTACTTATGAGTGAGCCAAAAAATAAATTGTTATAAAACCAATAAGTTGGGGAGTTGGACAATATGGATTTTATGTAAATTTATTTTTTTGGCTCACTCACAAACAAAAATACATATATATGTTGAGTTTCTAACAATTTTTAGAATAGAAGAGTCCGGCGACTCTTTTTAGTTTTAGAAGGTTTAAATTAAATAAGCGTCTGTAGACGCAAAATAATTACTTTATTTAGTTAGCATAATGCTTTTTTTTTTTTTTTGAATAACATTACAAATATTAATACTCACACACCCCACCTAGGGTTTTTTTGTGGCCGAGAGTACTCGAACCTCTGATCTATTGGTCAACAGGCAACCACTCCACCACTAGGCCATCCCCACTGGAACTAGCATAATGCTTTTAATGCGTTAGTAAAGGCATATGTGGTTGTTTATGTAATGTAGTGCTTTAAGTAGTAGTAATGAATACTCCCTCCTATCCACAATTTATGTTGTTCTAGTTTTTTTTATTATTTGCAAATTATATGTCGTTTTTGGTTCTGCTTTCACTTTTAACCTTGTGTATTAAATGAGAGATATTAATGCCTTCACTTCTTATTCCATCTTTTCGACTTCCAAGTCACAATTGTCTGTCTCTATTTATTTATCCTACTTAATTCTTTACTTGTCTTTCATTCAAACACTTCTAAAAAGTTTTGAAGATCAAAGAAGACCGCAACAGTGAGTTTTGTATTTAAATAACTTTCCAATCTCTGTATCCATTTTATACTTCCACTTTGAAGCTTGCTATGCCTTTCTTTGATTTTGATAAACTTTTTGTTGCAGGTCTGAAGCTATCTGAGAAATGGATGAGAATGAGGTGACAAAAATAAGAGATTCCCTTGAAAAGCTTTTTAAGGAGGCAAAAACATCATTTTTGCTCCAAACCAATTTCATAAATTTGAAAACACCCGGCAAAGAAGATCAAAAGTTAATTATGAGCATAGTAGTACTACATAGGAGTATTAATTATAACCTTATTAAATGAGGTTAAAATGACTAAAAGTAAATTTCCTTAAAAACTGTGAAAAGTGTAAAAACCACTTATATTGTGGATAGGAGGGAGTAAGTCTTTTGGATAAATGTTTTTTCTCTACAGGCCTCTTTGAATCATTTCATTCCATATTTATTTTTGGAATGCTATAAATTATACTTGAGCATCTAAATCTGGGCCACTACTAGCAAAAACATCTCTGAATAAGATTATAACATCATGGCAAATGTGTCCGAATAAGAAAAGCAAATGAAGTATGTCCAAAAGTAAACCAACCCTTTATACTGTTACGAAAAAAACCAACGGATTTCAAAGTAGCACGATCTAATTCGCAAATGTCACCCAATTGAGCACGTCTAGCATATTTTTTCACAGTAGCAGGATCGCTATAACTCACTCCATTGAGTTCGCCGCCGTAGAACTCAACAGTTACACCTTCTCGATGCACGACAATAATTTGACTAATAAAAAAAATTAATACTAATTAAGTTATAAATTATCAATATATAAATAAAAGAGAAGAATACGTTTTTTAACCATTTATGTTGTCAATTTACTTGATGAAGCAAATAAAAAGTGCAAATTGAAAAGAGGGTTAATGGCCAGAAAATATACCAACTTTAGTCAGATTCAATTTTTTCAAGTAAACTTTCAATTTGACCAAAAAATATACCAACCTTGAATTTAGTTGGAAATTTTCACACCGGCGAAGCTCTCACGAAATTAATTTTGACTAATTGATTATGTAACAAAATAAAAGTCATTTGATGCTGACAAAAACAAAAATTACTGAAGAGATGTTATTGAACCAAATTCTCGAGCTTTCAAAATGAATTTTGCATTTTTCTTCACTATAACATGGTGGTACATCTCATTATACATGGTGATGCATCTTATACACTATGTAATGCATCTTAAGTTAAAATATAAATTTATTTCCCGTCAATTCCGACGGGCTACTTACTAGTATTACCCATATTAAAAAAAAGTATTACATTATATTATGATATACATGAGGATACTGAAATAACAAATGAAGAGAAAAAAGTGCTAGGAACTCAACATATATATGCATTTTTGTTTCTCTGTTAACTAACTAGATCGGTGGTCCAACCAAGTTACCGGAGAACAAATACCAAAATACATTACCAACATACATTATCTTAATTTACATGAGAATATTGAAATCTCTTGAAGAGAAAAGGTGTTAGGAACTCATGCATTTTTGCTTGTGAGTGAGCCAAAAAATAAATTTACATAAAATCCAACTTATTGGTTTTATAACAATTTATTTTTTGGCTCACTCACAAACAAAAATACATATATATGTTGAGTTTCTAACACTTTTTCTTTTTATTTGATATTTCAATATCCTCATGTACAATACGATAATGCATATATATGTTGCCAATCAAGTTAACAGAAAAACAAAAATGCATATATATGTTGAGTTCCTAACACTTTTTTTTTCTGTTCATTTGATATTTCAATATTCTCATCTACAATAAGATAATGTAATAAAATAATGTATGTTGGTATTTATTCTTTGGTCTTTGAATGTACGCACAGTGCAGTTTAGCATTGTATGGTACCGCCAGATAGGCCATCCTTCGGTCATGTTCTCGTACTGTTGGTGTAATCATGGTTATGAATTCTTTTCTCTAAGGAGATACGGACATATTTCGATAGGATATTGCTTGATGGAGTATGGGCATTTAGGATGGTAGAGGTTGGAGAGTTGGACAAATATGGGAAGATGAAAAACAAGTACTACACTGGGAACACAAATGATGAAAAAAATGTGGTGATTTTACCGTCTTGTCAAAGACGTGTTATGATGGATCAATGATGGCAAAAATAGTTTTTAGGATCGACTATTGAGAATGACTTGGAAATTTCCTAGATTTTGTTCCCAAAGAGAGACACCATTTGCCTAGATGTTAATTCATTTTTTTTCCTGAACTATTGAGAGTTCTATAGTTATACTTGTATAATTTCTTGGAGAATAGTTAGTGCTTTTGGTTCATCAGACTCTTCTTTTGGTGATTCCTTGTATATTCCATCAGCTAAATCCATTTTGACTACCATATGATATTCATTGTTTGCACAGTTTTAATATTCGAGATATCAACTAACTTTTATCTTTACTTATAATGTGATCGATGTTAATGTCTCAGGTCACTGAAGCACATGAGCAGCTGATTTTGACTCATTGGTCGGGTTCAAATGATCCAAGATCCCTTGAAGTTGCCACATATTTTATACTTAGAACAAACATGAAAAACCCATTGGTATTCCATTATTGATGTACCTATTTCATGGCTTGAACAATTTGATGGCATTCCAGTTGGAGTGCAAATGACCCTAAACGAGGCAGGGGAATGTGTGAAGCAAGTCCTAAAAGACCTTCACCTCTTTGGTGAGCATGCTGGAGCCTAGGTGCTCAGCGACTGCTGCGACTTCTGCATATGTGTTTGATGCATCCCTTAGAAACGGATAATATGTCAAGCTAACTGATCCATCTTTGTCCCTTACAACGCCACCAGCACCTGCAGGTCCTTGATTTCCTTTAGATGCACCATCACAATTGAGTTTGAACCAAGAATCTGGCGGTTTGATCCAACGGACTTCTTGACTTTAATAATGTTCGATTTGTATTGATATGGTATGAAACCGCCATCCACGGTGCTCCATTCATATTTTTCTGTATTCTGGTAATTTGTCTAATTTTAATTCATATATATTAATTAAAATTTTATTAATTTCATATTCTTGAAATATCACATGTTTATCTATTAATCACATCTCGTATTTATCTGTCCCTCTATTTAATTAATTTTTTCTATTATGCATATTAAAATAATAACAATTTCGGAATGCATTCTTATAAATCCTTATTTTATACATTTTTAATTCATATATAATAATCTATAGAAAATTTGTAAATGAAAATCTCTCTATGAAGACTAAATAAATATATTTAATCAACATGTCTACATGGAATTCTTTTCATTTTTTCATTCATGTTTTTCTAAAAACTTCGATTAGTGCTTTTTAGAAAATATATACATTGAATCAAATATGGGATAGGTAGCTAAAGAAAAGAACAAAAAAACTTGAAGATGTAAACATATTTTTTTCCACATTTTAGCAAAGATTAAGGATATCGATTTAACATGAACTAACGAGACGGTTCAAATAAACTTAAAAAGAAGGATTTTTACTAATTTTAATTAAAAAAATACATAATGAATAAGTATACCCGATCCATTATCATTCCTAATTATAAATTTAGATACGTGAAATAATTAATTTTCTAAGTTTGATTAATAATTAACGCGAACAATATCACAACTTTTAAATAAGATATAAAATTATTTTTAAAATATATACATATAAATTAAAACATGAAGTTATTTCCCGTCAAATTCCGATGTAGTTAAAAATATATAGATAAGTATAATATGTGATTAAAAAATAACCATGTGGTTAAATAAATACAAATAAAAAAAAGAGAGAGGCTCAAATCGAAAATTTTAGAAAAACAATGAAAAAAAATTATTTCTGCTAGATATCCAGAATATATAAGATGCCATGTCCAGAGTGATAAATTTAATTATTTTATTTTAAAAAATTAATTAGGAAGAATTTTATTATTTATTATTATATTTTGAGCAGTTCATGGAAAGATGTGACGGTGGTGAAACTTTCTGGGCTGTCGACTAAGAAACTGGAGTGAACTGGATTCATCATTCAAGTACCGGCTAGAATGGATTGGAGAATTTTTTTTGACGGTGCGATTAAATCATGCAAAGCACAAGGAATAAATTTAGTTGGATAATTATAATTATCGTATTTAATTTCATGCTAATGTATTGTTGTTTATTTATTCTTCATTTAATATTTGGAGTAATTGTTTTTCTTTTCCTTCAATTTCTTTTAATAATTGTAACATTAAATTTAATAACCACGTCATGGTGGACTCGAAATCAGACTTTTGCTAGACCAACACACACATTTGGAGAAATTTGTTAAGCATTGTTCACTTGTTCATGATGTGCTATGTAATGTGAATGGAATAAATTAAATGGTTATAAACGTGAACAATTGGAATTCTTGGACATGTGACAAACAAAGCCAGCTGTAACTAGTTCCAAAATGAGAAAAATGAGGATTATGTTTAGGGGTGAGCAAAATATCCGAAATCCGAAAATCCAAACCGAACCAAACCGAAATATGAAATTCGGTTCGGATTTTTTCGGATTTCGGATCGGATCGGATCGCCTCATCTCAAAATTTCGGATTTTCGGATCGGATCGGATCGGATCTTTAAAAAACCGAACAAATCCGAAATCCGAATTATATATATATATTATATTATTTTTATTAATATCTATTTTATTTCTAAAACCCTAAAACTAAGTCTGAACTGAAGTGAAGAAGTTCCCCTCGCCTCCTCACACCCGCTGGCAGCGCACACTCAAACTCAATCTCACATCCATCCCCAGATTCCACAGTCCACACCTCCAACCCTACCCTCCAATCTCCAATCTCCATCTCAAATCTGCTCGGCTGCTCCCGCCTCCTCTGCCTCGCCTCGCGTGTCGCCGCCGTCACCAGCCCTTGCCGCCCGCCGGATGCCATCGTCTTCCTTGACTGTCTCTCCACCGCTGGTCCGCTGCCGCATTTCGTTCCATCTCCGTCTCTCCAATCTCCATCTCAAATCTGCTCGGCTGCTCCTGCCTCCTCTGCCTCGCCTCGCGTGTCGCCGCCGTCGCCAGCCCCTGCCGCCCGCCGGATGCCATCGTCTTCCTTGACTGTCTCTCCACCGCTGCCGCATTTCGTTCCATCTCCGTCTCTCCAATCTCCATCTCAAATCTGCTCGACTGCTCCTGCCTCCTCTGTCTCGCCTCGCGTGTCGCCGCCATCGCCAGCCCCTGCCGCCTCTTGGTAAGTTTTTCTGATTTTTCTTTATTTTGTACGTAAAAGTCTCAGAGGGATCCCTTACAATTTTGTTACCTTCCTGCTTGGCTGCTTATATCTAGTCTTCTTAGAAAACAAGCATCGAACTAGTATACCAATCAGTAAGACAAATCTAGCTGTAAACTGGATTAAGTTTCGCTGCTATTTTGTAATTTGATTCATTTGATTTCGCTACAGATCATTTGATTCAGTTTCACTGCTATTTTGTAATTTTGTTAGCTTCAATCGGTTTCATTTTATCTTGAAGTGTGAAATTAAAGTTCTATATTTGAATGATTTTCGGAATTTAAAGTTCTATATTTGAAATTGAAGTATGGATATTTTGGAATTTGTTTGGAGAATTTCAGATTTTTCGGATCAGATCGAATTTAGGGTTAAAATTTCGGATTTTTTCGGTTCGGATTTTCGGATCATTCGGATTGGATCGGATTAATTATTTTCAGAATTTTGGATTTCGGATTCGGATCGGATTTGGCAGAAATCCGATCCGTAATCCGAATACTCACCCCTAATTATGTTTGGTACAGTAAGAAAAGTAATCTAATTCCAAAAATTTAAATTGCTATGTTTGGTTCAATTTTAACCTAGGTATTCTTTTTCTTTGAAAGTGAGATTTTAAAAAAATCACGCTCTACTCTACAAGTCGTTTCTTCTTCTGTTCATCGCCCTCCCCTCCATCTCTAGTTCTGCAAGTCACTCTACAAACATAGTTCTCTCTCTCTCTCTCTCTCTCTAATGGTTTGTTTTTTTTCCTTCGAAGTTGAAATTAGGATTTTGGAAAACGATTTCAGTTCGATTCACATCGAACAAAATTTTGGTTTGATTAGATTATCAATAGGAATTCTCGATTTGCATTTCTTCGCCGGCCCGACGCTGAAGTTGGTGATGGAACAGTATAGTGCTCTCGTCGGCTGCCCTGGTCCCATGCCTTACTGATCTTTCGGTTAGTGCTTATTAATTCATACTTCAGTTTCTGAGAAATTAAGGTTTTTCTGAGAAATTAAGGTGAACTCTGTTTCTAATTACATGCTTACAGCCTTTTCATCAATGCAAATATGGTTACCATAGTATGTACGAGCTTGAGACTGTGGTGTCTGGGTATCCACGTTCTAAAATTCCTTTAGAAGTGATGTGGAACGACATTTATTATATGGATAAATACAAAGATTTCACTCATGATCCACTTAATTAGTTAAAATCTACATAGCATGAAGATCAGATTGTGAGCTTTTTCTGTAGAAATTCTTGTCTTCTTGAAAATTGTACTTTCTCACACTAGAAAATAATAAACATTATTGACATTAGAAAATTGATAAAATAGTTTCTATATACGTTATTGCTAATTTAATTTTACATTAATTAATAATTTTGAATCCAAAAAAAAAAAATAGAATCCTTGAACAATGTTTTTGTGTATTTTCCAAACACAGGATAAGTAATATGTTAGGATTTACTTTCCTCGGAATTAAATTCTACGTATTTACATTTCCAGGAATCACATTCCATACAATCACAATCCATGACAACTTTACTTTCCTGTTAACCAAACAGGCCCTTAAAGTCAAAAGTACTGGAGAACACCGAAATTCATAGGAAATGTATTTCCATCCCAATTTCCCGATAAGATGAAGAAAGAAAGATTGGTGTTGCAGTTTAAAACCATCGCTGACGGCTATGTGAGTAAGATAAATATTTTTCTTTATCATAATTTTAGATTGGGGGCTATAAAGATATAAAAATATTTTTCTTATTATTTTTATTATTTTTTAAAATAAGGGCTATAGTAAGAGAAAAGAGGGCTATGCTTAAAATCACCCTTGTCAAAGGTATATGGCCGAGATTGGTTCGGTTTTTCATTTACTTGTTCTCAGCCTGAGTTCATGTACCAAATAGGCATAAAAACGTACTTTAACATATATACTATATATATATATTATATGATTTGATATTTTATACTTACAATTATATAAAATATTGGTCCGATCAAACTTTAGATCCAATTTTTTTTATATATATAAATGAAAGGTCATATCACTGGAAATAATAATTTTGTATATCTGTACGATGTATACAACTTTAAAGGGACATATCAATAGGTACCTTAACAGAGTAATTATATAATTAAACATGTAACATAATTTTTTAATTTGAAAAAAAAAAGGAAATTTGCTCTTTATAGAAGACCTACCTTCGCAATTTTTATTTCTTTCTTAAATACTCGGATAGTAGATTGGCACCACATCTATTTGTAGATACCCCGGCAATTGACTTTTTTGAACCCACTAAAATCTTAGTCTCCATATTAATGAATGACAGGGTCCATTATTATTTTTGTCCAATTAATCATATCCAAGTATGTTGATACATATCTAATCTCCCATAAAAAAAAAAAAAATTGTTCATACATATCACACCATAACATAACATATAATAATATTTCAAATATTTACTAGAGCCGAAAAAGTATCTAGGTCGGCCCGACCCAGCTTGCCCAATGGGCAGAATTAACATCGCAAAATTTCCCAAGATGAGTGCAATTGTATGTAGGGGTGAGCAAAATTGGGTTAAAATCAAAAAATCGAACCGAACTGAACCGAAATATTAATTTGATTCTGTTTATTTGGTATTCGGTTCGGTTTTGATTTTATATTTTTTTTTATTTTTTAATTTTTCGGTTCGGTTACGGTTATTAAGAATAAATATTTATTAAACCGAAAATCGAACCGAATTAATAATTAATTTATTATTTTATAAATAGTATTTAGAAATTAAAATGAATACAATAGTCAATGCTCTTATACTCAAGTCTTAGGCGGTCAACTTTAAAAGAAATAAAATAAAGTCTATTATTTTTAGTTTTCATTTCCTCTCAACTCTCTCTTCCAGTTCCAGCATATTTGAAAGTTTAATTATTTATTTATTATTGGAATGTTTTGGAATTTTGGATTATTGTTTTTGCGGATTTGGAATCTTGAATATTGAATGTTAATTAGTTATTTAAAATGTAGAAAACATGTTGTGTATTTATTTCAGTTATTTAATTTTAATGAACTTAAGACTTCTCGCTAAGGAGAATCTTATGATGCTCTTGTAAGAGTTATAGACTCTGATTTCTGACATTATGATCATGATGAATTTTATTATACGCTATAAATCTCATTTCTTTAGTTACTCTTTATGTGAAGATTTTTAAATATCACCAAGTTCTTTTTTCAAAGGAAAAAAGTACCACTTTTCCGCATTAAGTATTAAGTATTTATTTATTTTTCAAGATTGAACATAATTCGGAATAGGGTGTTACAAATTCATTAATAGATTCGCAGGAATAGTGAATTGTCGGAATTAATATTTTCCCGATCATTGGCAGATAATAATGCATTAACAATACAGAGTTATTCTAAGTAATTTGCAATGTGTTGCACGCCATTCGTTTTTGATACATTAAATAGTGGAAAAAATTAATTAAGATATATCTTCTACTAGATATTTTGTCAAAGAGCAATTAATTAAAGACATGAATGTCCTTCACTTTGCCATTATTTAAACAGACATGCATGACTCCATTTGTGACTCACATGTAGAGAGAGAGAGAGAGAAAATGGTGCATGAAAACCAAAAGAAAGTGTGTGTGACAGGAGGAACGGGTTTCCTTGGATCATGGATGATCAAGAGGCTCCTCGAAGATGGCTACTATGTCAACGCCACTATTAGGCTCGATCCGGGTTCGTATTTCATCTCATATTCTAATACCGTCAACGTTTATATATACACACATATATAATTATAGGAGAAATGGTATAATAACACTTTTAAGATTAAAAATTCTAATAATAGCATATATTTTTTAAAAATACAAATAATAGCACTTCTGGATATATTTACCCCTCCATCCCACCATCTCTCTATCATTATGCATCAATTCACGAATTAGAATTTGAGAATTCACGAATTAAAATTTGTGAATTCTCAAATTTTAATTTGTGATTCACAAATTTAAATTTGTGATTTCACGCTACATCTTCTTCAAATTTAAAATATTAATTCGAGAATTAACAAATTCACAAATTCTAATTTGTGAATTCACGAGTTCTAATATGTGAATTCATGAATTTTAATATGTGATTCCACGCATAAGAAAAGAGGTCGCTGGTAGGGAGACGCCGACGGTGACTAGGTCATGTGAGTCGGTGACGATGACTTTGAAATCTACGGCGGCGGCGGAAAAATGGTCGACATGTATAAAAAAAATGAAGAAGATACATATCAACAAATAAAAAGATGAAAATAAATTGAGATAAAAAAAATTGGGCAAAAATGTCTTAAAGTGCCATTATTTGTTTTTTTTTTTTTGGTTCCTCATGAGCGTTGACTAATTCCATTAAGTATCCAGAGCGCAAGAGAGACATCAGCTACATCACCAACCTCCCCGGCGCGGCGGATCGGCTGCAGCTCTTCAACGCCGACTTGGACAATCCGGAGACCTTCGTCCCCGCCGTCACCGGATGCGGCGGCGTCTTCCACATGGCCCACCCGCTCGACTTCGCCGAGAAGGAGACCGAAGAAGTCAAGCTGAAACGAGTCACCGCCGCGCTGAAAGGCATTCTGACGGCCTGCGCCGAGTCGAAAACGGTCCGCCGCGTCGTCTACACCTCCAGCATCTCGGCCGTCGCCTTCAGCTCCACCCCCAACCCCGACGGCGTCATCGACGAGAACTCGTGGACCGACGTCGACTTCATCCGCAGCCTCAAGGCGTTCGGTGGGGCCTACATCGTCACCAAGACGGTGGCGGAGAGAGCCGCCATAGATCTGGCTGAGAAGCTCGGTTTAGACCTAGTTTCTGTTATTCCGACGTGGATTACCGGCCCTTTTATTTGCCCTAATTTTCCGGACACCGTTTACGTCTCCTTGGCTTTGATTCTCGGTACACGACAAAATTCTATATTTAATTAACTAATTAATATAATTCGTACTCCCTCTTAATTTGTTATAATATATAAAATATTAGTTGAACCACACTAATGTGGGACGGAAGGAGCATATAATATTGGAATATTAGAAGATGAAACACTATTTATCTCGAGTCTGCAGGTGATCGGGAGCACTATCAGCACCTGAAAGACTCGAGTTTGATCCACGTGGACGACGTTGCCCGAGCTCATATCCACCTCCTTGAGTATCCGGAGGCGAAGGGGCGGTACATCGCGGCGGCGGCGGAGTTCAAGATCGAACAGCTTTGTGATTTTATTTCTGCTAGATATCCGGAATATAAGATGCCATCTCCAGAGTAATTAACTAATTCATTTCATTTTTAGAAAGATAATTTATTATTTAATTAATTCATTTTTTATATTTTGGGCAGTTCATGGAAAGATGTGACGGCGGTGAAACTTTCTGGGCTGTCGACGAAGAAACTGGAGGGAACTGGATTCAAGTACCAGAATGGATTGGAGGAAATGTTTGACGGTGCGATTAAAACATGCAAAGACAACAAGTTCATTTAGTTGGATAATTATAATTATCGTATTTAATTTTATGTTAACGTGTTGTTTTTATTTGGTTTCATGTAATATTTGGATATATTGTTGTAATATGGTTTTGTTAAGCGTTGTTCACTGGTTGTTCGTGATGTACTTAATTACTATGTAGCGTGGATGGAATAAATTAAATGGTTATCAACGTGAATTAGTTGGAATTATTGCATGTGTGATGTGACATTGTCAAAAATATCTGATCGAGAATCATTCGGTCTATTTTTCAATGATCATTAGCTCATATCGAACGACCTAATTTTTCTTAGCTCAGTCCGTCTCTAAATCAGATCGGACCAAATCTGACGATTGTAGTTGTGCTATACGAGACAAGTTAATTATGCGGCCGTCTAGAATCTCTCGAAAAGTTGTAAGCTCTAATAAGAGTTATTCAAATTGAATGAAATAATTAAATAGAGTTGAAACAACTTGCATTTCAACGTGCATTAGCAGCTATTGTTCAGTACTGGACATGTGTTTTGCAGGGGAATTTTTTTATTTATATAAATTATATAATTTAATTATATATATAGGAGTGTATATATAATGACATCCAATTATGACATAATCTCCTATAAAATATTGGTAAATTAATTAGTCAACAAGTTTTTGCGTTGCTTCAATTATTGACAATTGTTTATACTTTATATATGATGTGATCATAATAATCCAAATGATACGAACGCATTGATATTATGCAATATTATATGTGTCCACACACACACACATATATATATATGTAATTTATAATACACACACATATATAAGGACAATTTTGACATTAATTTAAGTCGTTAGAATTTCTTCTGTCGATTTACGAAAGAAAAAATAAAAAATTATGATTTGTGGCATGGTTAACAAAATTAAAGTATCTTCAGATTATACATATTCTCATTATTTTTTTGGGTTTTTGACATGAAGTTAGGACGAATTTTTCATGTACTAAGGCAGGTTCAATAAAATCGCGGTCCAACATCAATATTAACTACTAACATAATAAATAAATAAATTCATCTAAAAAACATAATAAAAAAATCATCAATATATTAGGTCAAAGTCCATCGTATAAAAGTTGATTAGTGTAAAATGTACATTTCAAGTGTTTTTAGATGGAGTAACGAATTACTTAAAACACATCACATGCATGCATGAAAGCGGATACTAATTAGTACTTTTTTGTTTTGTTTTGTTTTTTTTTTCCTTGTAAAACAAAATTAAAGACAAAATAATGCAAAATATATAAATGAGAGGGAAATCAAAATCCAAAAATTAGTATTTTATATTTAAATGATGTTAGATTCCAAAATAAAAATAGATAATATTTGAATCCACGATTATTTTATTATGCGTAAAAAATATATAATAAATAATTAGGACAATGACATTTAATCAAATGGACTATTAATTAAGTATATATTATTAGAATATTATCATCAGATAATATAAATCAATTTTCTAGAACATGCAAAATATAGGGAATCACATCGTACGCAATTATCAAAGATTATAGGAATATCTGGATCAATCGAGATTGAATTCCTGGATGCGGAATAACTTCAAGAACAATCTCGAGATCCATCACGAACAAGGATTGATATTATAGTGTTCCTCAACTAAATCTTCTTGTTCCTACTATATGCAACCTCACGTTTACTCTTTTAGATGGAAACGAGAAACAACGGTTGATTTAGTATATTGGGGACCATAACCAAGGGAACTATATTTAAATAGATTAGTATTAGATATTATAGTTTGTATTAGGTCTCTCTACTCATGAGCCCATATGTATCAATTATGCAGTATACAAGACTTTTACTTTATTATATTACTTATTTATACCATAAATAATAAATAGTCAATATAATCTTCTATCTATCTATCTATCTATTTATGTATATATAATACTCCCTTCGTGTACAAAGATTGTAGTCATATTTCCTTTTTCGTCGTTCACCAAGAGTGTGGTTTTTTCATTTAAGAAAATGACCGACACACACTCTCTTATATTTTAAACATCACATAAATTTAAAATAGTGGGTCCCTTTCTCTACTCAAATAGCATCTACCTTACTTTTCTTAAAACTCGTGTTACCACCAAAAATCACACTCTTGGTGGACAAATACGGTAGCAAGGTTTTTGCGTTCACACGGAAATAACTTTATGTTTAATTTATATGTATATATTTTAAAAATAATTTTTTATCTTATTTAAAAGTTGTGATATTGTTCGCGTTAATTATTAATCAAACTTAGAAAATTAATTATTTCACGTATCTAAATTTATAATTATGAATGATAATGGATCGGGTATACTCAATTCATTATGCATTTTTTTTAAATCTAAATTTGTTTAGAATTTTTCTACATGTTCGTTCTAATCTCGGTTAAAATAGTGACTTTACTGTACATACTCGTCTCAAATCCGTTGAGTAATACTCGATAAAAATATGAACACTCCAAGTAAAATTAATTAAAATTAGTAAAAATTATTCTTTCTTTGTTATTTGAACCGTCTTGTTGGTTTATGCTAAATTACTCGATAAAAATCTAAACAAAGTTAATATTAATTAAAATTAATGTTAAATCGATATCTCTAATCTTTGCCAAAATGTGGAAAAAAATATATTTACATCTTCAAGTTTTTTTGTTCTTTTCTTTAGCTACATATCCCACATTTGATTCAATGTATATATTTTCTAGAAAGCACTAATCGAAGTTTTTAGAAAAACATGAATGAAAAAATGAAAAGGATTCCATGTAGACATATATTGATTAAATATATTTATTTAGTCTTCATAGAGAGGTTTTCTTATTTAAAAGTTGTGATATTGTTCGTGATAATTATTAATCAAACTTAGAAAATTAATTTTATTTCACGTATCTAAATTTATAATTAGGAATGATAATGGATCGAGTATACTCATTCATTATGTTTTTTTTAAATCTAAATTTGTTTATAATTTTTCTACATGTTCGTCCTAATCTCGGTTAAAATAGTAATTTTACTGTACATACTCGTCTCAAATCCGTTGAGTAATACTCGATAACAATATGAACACTCCAAGTAAAATTAATTAAAATTAGTAAAAATCCTTCTTTCTATGTTATTTGAACCGTCTCATTGGTTTATGCTAAATTACTCGATAAAAATCTTAACAAAGTTAATAGTCCCTCCGTCCACAATAAATTTGCCACATTGTGGATGACACGAGTTTTAATAATTTCTTGGTTGATTGTATTGTGAGTGGAATAAGGGTTCCACTTTTATATAGTTTTAAATTGTGTTGTGAGTGGAAAAGTAAGTGAGGTGTGTGGGGTCTATTACCATAAATGGATGTGGCAAATTTTTTGTGGACGGACCAAAAAGGAAATTGTGGCAAATTTATCGTGGACGGAGGGAGGAGTATTAATTAAAATTTGTAAAAATTCTTCTTTTTAAGTATATTTGATTCGTCTCGTTGGTTCATGCTAAATCGATATCTATATAATCTTTTCCAAAATGCAGAAAAAAATGTTTACATCTTCAAGGTAATATTAATTAAAATTAGTAAAAATCATTCTTTCTATGTTATTTGAACCGTCTCGTTTGTTTATGCTAAATTACTCGATAAAAATCTAAACAAAGTTAATATTAATTAAAATTAGTAAAAATCCTTCTTTTCAAGTATATTTGAATCGTCTCTAAATCGATATCTCTAATCTTTGCCAAAATGTGGAAAAAAATATGTTTACATCTTCAAATTTTTTTGTTCTTTTCTTTAGCTACCTATCCATATTTGATTCAATGTATGTTTTTTAGAAAGCACTAATCGAAGTTTTTAGAAAAACATGAATGAAAAATGAAAAGGATTCCATATAGACATGTTGATTAAATATATTTCATTAGTCTTCATAGGGATTTTCATTTACAAATTTTCTATAGATTATTATATATGAATTAAGAATGTAAAAAATAATGATTTATAAGAATGCATTTCGAAATTATTATTATTTTAATATGCATAATAGAATAAATTAATTAAATAGATGGAAAGATAAATATGAGATGTGATTAATAGATAAACATGTGATATTTCAAGAATATGAAATTAATAAAATTTTAATTAATAAAAATAAAGGAAAATCTGAACGGAGTAATGTGGAGGAGACAACTTTATTTTCGTATTAGTAATATATATATATATATATTCTATATATTAATATAATGATAGAAATCAAATTCTAAATTACATAAAATTCTAATTCACATTACCCGCCTCACCACATATTTATCTATGTGGCGTACTTTGCATAATCTATTTCCATTATATTAAATTCTTATTTATTATTATTTTTTAAAAATCTCGAATCCCACATTGAATTTTCAGTATTCCTCACCAACTAAAGTACTTATATAAAAGGATTAGATTTAATTTATATTTTAATTATCAACCAAAATAGTTCTTAATTACTTAAATTGACCAAATAATAATTGATTGTTTCTTTGCTATCATCAAGTTCATATTTGATATTTATATTTATTTATAATATTATTTTTATAAATTTATAATAATTATATATTTATGATCACATATGCTTTTATAAAACTATATAAATTTTTTTCGTATATTTAAGTCCATCGCAACCTAAGGATGTTATCTATTAATTACAGACCTATTAATTATCTAAATGGCTAATGATATGATGTTATTGTCCTGAATACATAAAAAAGTATTTGTAAGTTTTTTTTTTTTTTAATCACATTAAATTTTATCCGTTTGGGACAGGAATGAGTAGTAATTAATCAGGTTTGATCTGGGCTCTTTCATTCTCATATAGATAGAAAAATCGTGACTTGATTGTATAATATTTTTATTTTTTCTTATTTCCATCCAATTGAGAAATTTAGTAGTTTATGAAGACATGGATTGATTAATGTTTGATTTTGTCATTGTATTTTTTTTAGGTAGATGCTATCATTGTATTTGTTTTAAGATTTGTTTTAATAATATTTTCTATTGATATTCTGATTTTAATTGTGACCTTCTGTTATTTTTACTATTTAGCATTAATGTTTACAATATTCGAATTTTTATCGGCTAATTAGGAAGTATTACCCAATGAGTTTGTGGCGAGTACGAGAGTATGAATAGAAAATTTTGATTTAGATTTGAAAAATGTTTAATGGGTGTGTACCCGAATCATTGGCATTCCTACGTCGGAATCCAATTAGTAATGACCCAAAAATCAAGATAAAGGAATTATAAAACAATTGGAATAATATCAATAAGAATAGTTTATAGACAATTTACTTTTTAAAAAATATAGTATGTTGTTTAATTACTCTTGCTTACATGCAAATAAATTTGGGGAAAAAACAAACAAGCAAACTCCCTCGCCTGTTTTTGTAGGATTTCTTTCAATTAATGAATTGCAACAGTATCACAACTTTAATTAATAAGAAATATAATCATTTTAAAATTTAAATTATAGCATCAAGTTATCCTCCGTCGAATTTCGACTAGCTACTTACAGTATAATAATATGTTACCCATAATTAGATTTCCTAACATATATGAATGTATGTTATAAGTACAATTGCTAGGTAGGTGGGGGCTAATCATGAGTACTGTTTTAAATTTATATCCAGTAATAATTGTCTTAATCTTAATTATTACTATTTTTTATTAAATCCTAAAAAAATATTTAGATTGATGGATAGTTTGTCATATTTATTGCCAATATGTAGGGATAGAAATAAGCTTTGCTACTCTGATAGGGCTTACGGGATTTAAATTACTCTTGCTAGGTAATACTAAAATATTTAAAGCATTTGTGAAGTGTAGTCTAAATATATAGTTCAATTTGAAATTTGGTAACAGTTTCTTCAAAAATATCATTAATTTCAATATATAGATGGGCTTGCTGTACTTTTATCAAAGACTTTCAAAACTCAATATATTGCCTTTAAACCTATATCTGACGACACATATACGGAATATTAGTTATTAGCTTATAATTATTAGTTTACAATAATATATTTATTCTGTATTTCTACATTTCTAGTACAATTTTCGATTTCTTTGTAATTCAAAGATCGCGTACATCCGGTGCTAGCAGTAAGTCGTAATATTTTATCAATTAAGAAGATATTTTCAGGAAATTAATAATTTTACCAAAAAAATAAAAATGAGAGCGTTCTTCACGACCGTCACATGCATTTCTTATTTTATTTTTCAATATGAAAACTATGCTTTCGGACATGCATGCATTTTTTATATACTTGGTGTGAGTATTTTTACGTTGTCCCATGTGGAGCAAATATGAATTATGATCTCCACGTAAACAAAAAGATCTTCAATTATAAATATTGGCATCTTTCTACGTACTGTTATACATGAGTATCGGTAGATTTGTCATCAAAATAAATTATTTAATTACCCTTAAAAAAAAATTATTTAAAAGAGAATGTACGAGTTTGAGTTTTTTTTTTTTTTGAGTTGAAGCACAGTGATTGATACATAACAAAATATAAGTTGAGTTACTACTTTCTGGAAGGTATGTTAAATTTTTAAAAAATAAAGTTAATAATCATTGATTAAAAGTGATAACAAAGTAGAAAGAAAACAAGTCTTATTATTTGGTAAAGAAGACATATGGTAAATAAGACAAAAATAAATCCAATTGAAAAAATTATATAAAAGTTTTTTCTATATGCATGAATTGAAACATTAGGTTTTGATAGAAAGTAATTCAGTTGGGTTATCACATTAAATCAATTAATTATTTTGAAATCCAAATAATAAAAATAAAAAGTAAATACAAATTGAAGAAAAAATTGACGGAACCCAATTATATATTTATTGTAGTTAATTCATCCGGTACGACAATTGAAAGGAATTTTTATTATATACAATTAAAAATAAGTCATTTAAAAATTTACGCGCGATAATAATTCACCAGAAATTAACATGTAAAATCATCCAGCTTTTATCACCGGACAAGATGTTATTATTAAATTAACTCTACAGATCTTTTATCTCAATATTTCTCGTGTCTCACTATTAAGTTTAATACTTTAATGGAGTAATATTTACTATAAAAATAAATTTATAATGCTATAATGAATTCTAATTATAATTTATCTCTAAAAATTGAAACTAAAAAAATGGTATACAATAATTATGGAAAATCAACCTAGCTAATGATCATTTAATAACAAAAAAATTGAAATTAAACAATAAAAATAATTTATACACTAATTGAGTATAATCAATCGTAACTAATAACTACAAGAGTAAACTTTAAAACATGAAATTGAAAATGAAGAAAAACTAAAAAAAAAGAAAGTTGAGATGGAGGATCCAAGTGAAAAACCGAAAGTGACCTCACATAAAGAAAAAAGAAAAATAAAAGAAGAAAAATTAACCCTTCTTAGTTCTTACACCAATATTCCAAAAACCACCAGAATTGATTTTAGGACACACATTACCATCCAAAATCCTCCGCTTACAATTACGCCACGTCGACTGCTTGTGCAAATTGTCGTTAGGACTGATAGATAGTACTCCGTAATGTAGAGAGAGAGAGAGGGAGAGGAGGGAGAGAGAGATGGAGGGTAACCAGAAGGAAAGAGTATGCGTAACTGGCGGAAGTGGGTTTATAGCATCATGGCTAATCAAGAGGCTTCTTCAGACCGGTTACTCTGTCAACACCACTGTAAGAAAACATCCGGGTTAGTTTCTCTAATTCTCTCTCTATATTATTAATTTATTATTTATCATTACACTTCAGCAATATAGAAATTTATGATACAAGAAATTGTTTCCTCAATTTCTTCAATTGCTTCTGTCTCTGTTACTACCTCTATGTCAGTTAATCCTCAGCCCCAGATATTATTAGAATTTTAGCTCGACAAATTTAATTATCACATTACGAGTATTACTTTGGGTGGCAAATTAAATTGACAATATATTTGATTGAATATTTAATTTGCAGATCGAATTGGAAGATCAAACAAACTCAAAATTGTTAAATCTATGAAATTAAGTATCTGGTAGATTAACTTATATTAATTATTTTTATTTATAGAAGTTATCAACCAAATATCATTAATTTACACGTAGCATGTATTGAAATTACACATATATTAGCAAGATTTGTAATTAACATAAGGGAAATTAATTAAGTTCTAGTTCTTGAATTTAGCAATCAGAGTTAGCGTTGCTATATGGAGTACACATTTTGCCATTTTGTACTAAGATATGAAATAATAAATAAAATGTTGACAAAGAGTGGGAATTTTACCCATTAGACACCTTGGCTAGCGGCTACGAATCGATTACCCTCGTTATAAAAAAATAAAAAATAAAAAATAAAATGGTGAATGATCCATCAATACTCTCTCAGTATTGATTGATGCTTTAATTTCTAGATGGCAAAAGGGACTTGAGCTACCTCACAAATCTACCCGGCGCATCAGAAAAATTAAATATTTTCGACGCAGATCTTGACCAGCCAGACAGTTTCACTCCAGCCATCGAAGGATGTGCTGGAGTTTTCCACGTTGTCCATCCCATGGAATGGGATGAGACGGAATCCGAAGAAACCAAGACGAAAAGAGTCATTGGGGGGCTCTTAGGCATTCTAAAGGCATGCCTCAAATCACCTACCGTGAAGCGTTTCATGCATACTTCCAGCACGACTGCAGTGGTTTTCGACGGCAAGGATTTGGACACGAGAGACGAGGCCTCATGGACCGATCTCGATTTCATGAGAAGCATGGGGCTGCAGGGAAATTCATACGCCGTAATCAAGACTTTAGCAGAGAGAACAGCTCTGGAATTCGGACAAGAACATGGATTAGATGTGATTAGCCTCGTTCCTACATGGGTGCACGGCCCTTTCTTTACTCCACGATGCCCTAACTCCGTGCTCGTGTTTCTGGCCTTGATTCTTGGTATGTTTAATTTCCTTCCTAGTATCAATCTTGAAATAAATAAATTTAAGTAACTATATAAACGTTGCAAAATTTGTGTAGGTGATGAGAACTACTACAAGTTCCTCGTGAAGACGAGTTTGGTCCACGTAGACGACGTTGCTAGAGCGTTTGTTCATCTCTTCCAGTGTCCGAAGGCGGAAGGGAGGTACATTTGCTCTGCTGTCGAAGTTACAATAGAAGAGTTAGCTGAGTTTCTCTCTGTAAGATATCCTCAGTTCCACATACCAACTGCAGAGTCAGTTTCAATTCTCTCTCCTTTTTCTTTTTTGGTTTAATTTAGAGTAATTTCTTGACCATGAGAAATTGATTCGGGTGTGTTCGGCCTTAATGCAGTTCGTTCAAGGGCATAGAACCTGTAAAATTGTGTGGGCTTTCGTCGAAGAAGCTTCTGGACACTGGATTTAAGTATGAATATGGGTTGGAGGAGATGTACGATGGAGCGATTCATAGTTGCAAAGAGAAGGGTATTCTATATTAGGAGCGAGCATTCGGTTTTGGTTGAAAAAACCGTCGTACCTAACCGAAAACCGATCATTAACGTCTTCTTGGAAACCTTGAAGGCACTTCCTAAATACGTGATTTGGATCCTCTGTTGCAACGTATGCTCGTTTCAACTCGTATTTTAATATACAACGTGTATTACACAATTGATGAATACAATTCTACATATCCTCTGTTGCAACAAATTGGACCATAGTTAAACTTCAAAGCAAGGAATGAGCTCAAATTCTGATGTGAATTGAAATAAAAAAGCGTTGCCTATTTACTTTGTGCTGTATTTAAATAAATGTATGTGGGACAATTATATGTATGGAATGTGACACGTGTCCAATAAATAAGTGATCATTACATTATAACGCTCTATCTCATAATTACTAATCTCGTATACCTGTTTGAATGATCATAAATAAGTATTTGGTTTGACTAGTGTTGGGCTCGTATATTTGAAATTTACTATGTATTAATGATATCTTTTCTATGTGTGCATATATATATACATGTATAATTGAATTAATCAATTGATGATTTTTACACACTTGATAATATGTACAAAAAAAATAAAAGTAATATAATTATAGAAGTTATAGGGGAACGAGCGTAAATTTGAGGTAATACAGTGGAGGAAAATGCAATATACATATAACATTACCGTTGGCGCAAATTATGGGTCCCCACAAATACGACGACATTCTCCCTTCAAAGACGCACCGCCACTTTTAACTCTCTAATTTCATTTCATTCTTCCTTTGCTCCAAAACAATTTCAACGTCAATTTGAATTCCGGCGCCGGAAAAATGTCGTTCTCGGATTCCGAGTGCTCCCACGGCGGCGCAGAGTACAAACCTTTCCGCCTAGTCAGCCGCGATCGTAAGCTCCGATCACCTTCACTGCTTTCGTTTATGTTGTGTGGCTCCGATTTTCCTCTCTACTGTTCTCATTCAGTTTCTCCGTATTTCGTATGCTAGAATCAATTTCTAAGGGATTAATTGAGTGAGTCGAAGTAGCATTTTAGTGTTTTATGTTAACGTTACGAGAGGAGAAATTAAAAATTCTGAAAAGATTGCTCACTTCTACAATGGAGAGAACTAGTTGATTTTTTTTTCTAGCGCGATATGTTTTGGGGATTTGATGTACTAAACGAGCAGTAGCTTTTTTTTTTGGATAATTTTTATCTTTAAGTAGGATTAGTGAAAATTATGTCATCACGTTCTGAATTAGCTAAAGGAAAAAACTCAAAGGGGGATTTTATTTGCTAATTTTACGGTCTATAAACTAAATGCACTCTGTTTCTCTGTTGTGTAAACATGACATGGTGAATTAGATTCAGATTTGCATGAGAATGGGTAGTATTTTTACTGATTATTCTGACAAAATATCTGATAGGATTATTGTATGAAATGCTTCAAGATTCGAAAGCAGCAGGGAGATCATCATGGAAGGTATAATATATCTTCCCGCATGTTACCGTTGTTATGATGCAAACAGCAAACTGAAACTCAATTTGTTATATGGGAACCCCGTCCTTTAAAGATAGAATGTGTGCTTGCTCTAGTAGTCTAGTTTGACTTGGTTCTTGACAAAGTATCTTGATCTGAATTTGTTGTTAAATGCATGATTTGGTTAGAGGCGAAGATTGATCCACTTTTCAGTGTCTACATTATTCTACATCATTATCATTATTCATCTTTACTTTATTGAGTCAATCCTGTAGCACTAAAGAGTTACTTATCTTCGAACTTCAAGTACGTCATTGTTTTCAGGTGCTAATCATGGACAAAGTTACCGTAAAAGTGATGTCTCATTCATGCAAAATGGCAGATATCACAGACCAAGATGTTTCATGTAAGCATATGTTTGTGTCGATAGCAGAAGATATGTTGCTTTCTTTTAACTTTGGCCTATATTTTTGGTGTACGACACAATGTGGTACCTCCCAAAAATATATATGGCAATTACAAACTTAGATACCTGTCGCAAGAAAGTCTTATAAAACCTTTTCTTTTTTGCTGTTATCTCAATGTGTTGTCACATAATAATATTTGTATATCGTTTTCATCTTCTGCAGTGGTGGAAGAACTTTTTAAAAGGAGAGAGCCTATGCCTTCAATGGATGTAATATACTTCATTCAACCTGCCAGGGAGAAGTATTGCCATTCTTCATTATTTTTATTTACTTTAGACTGTAATTCATTGGAAGGAAAAGAAGGTTACATTTGTTGGAAATAGTTAAAATTCCTTTACAAAAACTCCTTTACAAAAACTCCTTTTTTACCTCTTGCCAAATGCCTAATCCTTGAATGATATCAGCTGATTACTAAATTTTTTATCCTTGTCAGCCTCGTTATGTTCTTGTCTGACATGTCAGGAAGAGAACCATTGTACAGGAAGTATGTCTGAGATTTTTTATGAAGTCTTTTTGCATCCAATGTTATTCTACGAAGTCTGACTGTGTCCTTTCTCGTCTTGACACTATATGGCTGCAGAGCATATGTATACTTTAGTACACCTGTAGCGAAAGACTTAGTGGCTCACATCAAGAGCGATTGTAGTGTTATACCACGTATTGGTGCCCTAAGAGAGGTAAATAATGTGCTTACTTTTGCCAGTTAAAAATTAGAGTCACACTGCGTTGGTATCTAGGGAATTTCTTTTGTTGATCTTTTTACCTTTGACAAATTGCAGATGAATTTGGAGTACTTTCCAATAGATTCTCAGGTAGCTGAAAAGATATTCTGCTGTATGGATTTCAATTAAGCTCTTTTGGCATTGTGGAACATAAAGTGAAACTTTATATCAGGCATTTACGACTGATCAAGAAAGTGCACTTGAAGAACTCTTTGGTGATAGTGCAGAGAATTCTCGCAAGGCGGATGCATGTTTGAATCTAATGGCCATGAGAATTGCTACTGTTTTTGCTTCATTAAAGGTATCAATACTTTGATCCTTCAACTACATCTACTCATGCATCCAGGAAAAGGAAGAGTGCTGATCCAAATTCACTGGCTCTCGTTCGTTTAATTGTCTCATGATAGAGGAAAGTGTAAACATGGTAGACACCTATAAACATCAAAGTGAGAGGGTCGTGATATGTAGAAAAGAATAGACTGAAAATGTTTTATGATTTTAGTGGGCAACAGAAATTAATGGATCTCCATATGTGGTAACAAGAATTTATGTTCTAGATTTCCATATCCAGATAGGTAAAAGTAAAATCAACATAATTGTGTCCATGTCATTTGTTATCATCTGTTTTTTCCTACATGTCTAATTTTAAATTTCAGGAATTTCCTTTTGTGAGGTATAAAGCTTCCAAGGGAGGGGAGAGCGACAATGGCCGAGAGTTAATTCCCAAGAAGCTTGCTGAAGCAGTATGGAAGAACATCACAACTTATAGATCTTCCATTCCCAACTTCCCGTCAACAGAAACTTGTGAATTACTTATAGTGGACAGATCAATTGATCAGGTATCAGAAAGTCAATCTCACCACTCTATCTACCCGACTAATAAGTTACTTTTTTTTTTTTAATTTTTTTAATTTTTTTATTTTGCTGAACATTGATATACATGTTCCAGATCGCTCCCATCATTCATGAATGGACTTACGATGCTATGTGTCATGATCTACTCGACCTGGAAGGAAATAAATATGTACATGAGGTAAATGCCTTCTTCTAAGCAGCCTATTTGGAGACTTAGAACTTTCTTCTGATGGTATTTAGTGGATGCAAGATTCCTAGCAAATCGGGTGGTGAGCCTGAAAAAAAGGAAGTCCTCTTGGAAGATAGTGATCCTCTCTGGCTTGAGCTCAGGCATGCTCACATCGCAGAGGTGTTTTCTCATGCATAGACATTTTTCCCTTGCAGTCACTTCCTAAAGGTCTTTATTAATTACTCATATCTGCCATCTTAATGTTCTTAACTCACATTTTTAGGCTAGTGAACGGTTGTCTGAGAAGATGACGAACTTTGTTTCTAAAAACAAAGCAGCTCAATTACAACAGAGGTTTGTGATTTGTATTTGTATTAATTTCCACTGTTTATTAATATAACTATAATATAACTATAACATCCATGATTTTTTTGTTCTATCACTGTTGCTGTTTCTTGTCAGTCTCTAATAATTCGTATTCTGCTTTGTTTGTAGAGATGGTAGTGAGTTGTCCACAAGAGACATACAGAAAATGGTTCAAGCTTTGCCGCAATATAATGAACAGATGGAAAAACTCTCTATCCATGTTGCGGTTGTTCCTCAACTCATAATTCTGAAGATCATTTCATCTTATCATTTCTTAATTGTATGAGTATGTGTTATAAGGAAAATCTCATGCCTCAACCAGCTAAATTACGGAACTTTGGTTTACATTTTTATCTATTAATCACTTTATCTTAGATAGAATTCTACTATTCCTCCTGACTAGTCAAATGTGCAGCTAATGGGCCTATCAGAAAAATAATGATAATTCAAACACCATCTACTAGTCGAGAACTAGCAAAAAACACCGATCTTATCCTTTTTTCCATCAGATTGCTGGGAAACTCAATAACCTTATCAGAGATTTGGATCTTCGGGACCTTGGACAACTGGAGCAGGATCTTGTATTTGGCGATGCAGGAACGAAGGAAGTCATCACTTTTCTGAGATCGAAGCAGGTAATATCTTATTGCTTCTGGTAAGGGACATCTCAGCACTTTTAGTTCTTTGTTCAGGTATATTTATTATTTAGATGGCATGGTAAATCATTTTCGTTACGCTGCAGGATGGATCTACGGAGAGTAAGTTGCGGCTTTTGATGATATATTGTTGTGTTTACCCAGAAAAGTTTGAGGGTGACAAAGCAGTAAAACTCATGCAGGTTGGTTTGAGGCCACTCTCTTGCTATGAACGTGAAATTTCTAGCTAGCTAACTAGATTAATGATGATATCCGTTATGCTTATCCAGTTGGCAAAATTATCACGTGTGGACATGCAAACTGTCAAAAATATGAAATTGATTGAGTCAACAGATTCCAGAAAGACTTCACAGGGTACTTTTTCGCTTAAATTTGATTCAGCGAAGGTAAATATCTAATGTATATTGAAGCATATATGCAACAATTTACCGAATGTGTATGGGCATAGTACTGAGACCTGATCGTGACTAATATTTTCCTTACCAGAAAAAGAATGCAGAAAGGAAGGATCGAGCTGGAGATGAAGAAGAGGGGTGGGCACTATCTCGGTTTTATCCCAAGTTAGAGGTTTGGTTTAAACATATACAGCTAAATTGGTACAATTTATATAATTAACAAAAACTAATTTCAATTCAAGATTACATTCTTTTGTGTAAGGCTTAATTTAAATGGGCTGAACTTGCTACTATATTTAACTTGGTTTCTTTCTTAGGAGTTAATTGAGCAGTTGGGTAAAGGAGATTTGCCAAAAGATGAGTACCAATGCATGAACACTTCCAGTTCTTCCAACAACTCGAGTAGTGGAGGCTCAAAAGCTCCTCCAGTTAAACCAGGTCAATCTAATGCTCCCCATTCTATGAGATCAAGACGGACTGCAGCATGGGCCAAATCCCGTACTTCTGATGATGGATATTCAAGGTAACAACCAAGCATTCTTGGCCTTGGTTCATTACTTATTTTTGCTCGTCATTCCTGACTGTGATCTAGGAACTTGTTTACTTACTTTTCATATGGAGTGCAATTTTACTATGAATTCACATTTTTATCTCAATGCCACAGTTTTAAAGAACTCTTGTTTATTACAAATGTGCTTTATATATTATATCTGTCCTGCTACGGTTCCAGTGATTCGGTCTTGGGAAATGCTACTACTGATTTCAAAAAGATGGGACAGCGGATCTTTGTATTCATAATTGGTGGGGCAACGCGATCTGAGGTAAGAATCCTCCTTATTGTTATAGTTTCCTCCGAAAGACAGTGCTGCTATGTTTGTGCTCATAGCAGAGAATATTTGTTCTATCCTCAGCTTAGGGTCTGCCATAAACTTACAACCAAATTAAGGAGGGAAGTTGTCCTTGGAACAACTAGTCTTGACGATCCACCTCAATATATCACGGTAAAATCTATGTTTTTTTGTATTTCATTTGATTTTCCTCCTCTTTTATTTTCTTATTGCGTTTCAAATTTAAGCCAGCTATTCTATTCTAGCACGAGATGATCAAAATATCTGTATCACCATCAATATCTCATCTCATCTATTCATTTGTATCATGTTGTTTGGCAGAAACTTAAGCTACTCTCAGAAAAGGGGCTTTCAGTGGATAACATCAATATCTGAAAATCGGAAGTTTATGCTCCTCGCTGAGAGAGCTGCAGGTTAGTCCTATTCCATGCAAAACACATGAAAATCCCATCTATCAACAGCCTTGTGCATTTCTTAATTCATTCACTAATCATTTTGGTTTGTAGTTTAGTATCTTGTCAGCAGAAAGATTCAGATATAATCTCCACGCAGCAGCTGATATACGTAGCTGGATTTACTATTCGTTTCTGAGTTGATCATATTGCTTATGAATGGAGGAACATATTTTCTTTGAAGAAGCCAAATTCCCATTTATTGAAGCGCTTAAATACCCACCTTAACTGCAGATGTTGTTCGATTCCTCCCGCGATATGATCTCATCATTTTTGTTTGAAAAAATACAAGTTTAATCTTAGTTTGTCAACCTTTTTAAACATCTCACCAAAATTCTTAGTGTAGTGTAGATAGTCTCTTTTCTTTAGACGAAGCTGGGATTCTCTGTCTTGTACTCATACAGTCAGTCATACTAGATTTTTTTTTCTTTCTTTATTTCATTAATTATTTATTTAATTTTGGATCTTTTCACCCATCAATATTAGAGCTATGAAATTGATATCCTTCAGCAATTGGGAGTTGTGCACTGTTTTGCTTTTTTATCCATTATTTTAATTTTAATGTTACATTATTTAAAAGGTTAATCATTCGGCAAAAATAATCGATTAGAAAGTCCGCGCCTTTTAACAACGGAAAAATAATTACTGATATTATGTGATTATTATGTAATTTTGAATTTTTCGTACTAGTTTATTGGGCTTAGTTAGATTTTCAGCCCTATCGAAACACGACACCACCGAAACTGCAAAATATTGTAGTACGATTTGAGACAACACGACTTCTCCGCCGTTGCAATTCTTGAACAAGATTTGCAGAAAGCTTCTCTGCCGCAGTAAATCGCCTAAAGTAGAAAGCATAATCCAAAAATTCTAAGAAATGGATGCGATTCTCCCAATTATCGCATTCTCGGTGATCGCCGGCGCTGTGATCGCGTTCGTGCTATTCGGTGCTTATTCCCGGAAGAGGAGATCAGAAATTCAGTCCATCACCCGGCCCGAGAACCTCAATCCGAACCCAAAGCCCGCTTTTAAGCCCTCGGCTGCTAAGAAGCCTCAAAACAAATCTCATTCCCATTCTCATGCAGCTGATAAAGTAAAGATCGGATTTTTGATGTGTGTTTTGATGGCTTAACTGTAGTGTTTTTTCCCTAGGGTTGCAATTGATTTGATCTGCAATTGTGAAATGTTAGGATGCTAATAAGAAGCATCACCACTTGGATTTGAATACTTTGAAAGGTCACGGCGATGCTGTCACCGGTCTTAGCTTTTCGCCCGATGGACGTAGTTTAGCGACCGGTAAGTTTATTGTATTTAGTTTCTGTATTTTTTCATACCCTCTTTTTTTATTTTATGTTTCTAATTGCGTATTTTGATGTGGAATAATATTTTATGGTGAAGTTCTCACACACACATGTATATTGACATATAGCTTGTGACTGTTATGTCTATCCTGAGTGTAATGCTGTTGCGATTTCTTTTTTTGAATTCGGAAGTTGATTGCGTGAAGGTATTTTAATGATATTTATTGTATATCTTTCATATTTAGTAAAGTCCGCATAAATGTGAGGACAAACTCTTTGATAATTTTAAAGTTGTATGCTTGATCCTAATGCGTAGGGTTGTTTCTTCTGATTATTTGATAAATTTTCCTCGAATGAGGAGCTAGTAGTTAATCGATTATGGGTCTTCTGGGTAAGTATAGTTGGCTTGTTGCCTTGGACTTATTTTGTGATAGGTCTGGAGTTGTGACTGCTCACTTCTGTAAATCTGAGATATCATCAAACTCTGCTGAGATATCATTACTCAAAGACAAGGTGTTTTTTCTTGATTCAACTTGCAATGTGTTGCTGATGCATGCATGATATCCTTTTGGTAAATGTGGTCTTATGGTTTCATGTGGAGAATTTTTACGTTCTATCTTTTTGTTGTGGGCTATATAGTTTCCAACATTTTCAACATAGTGTCTTGAGATTCCAATTGATTTTGTATCAGTTCTGAAGTTCTGTACAAATTTTGTTCTCTACAGCTTGTGGAGATGGTGTTGTTAGGATTTTCAGGCTGGACGATGCTTCAAGCAAAAGTTTCAAGTACCACTAATCTCTACTTTCCATTCCTAGTTCTTTTAAATTGATACAATTCTATAATTTTTTGGGATTTTTGTGTATGTGATCTTTATAGGTTCCTGAGAATTAACTTACCTGCTGGAGGCCATCCTAAGGCAGTTGCTTTTGCTGGTGATGCATCTTCTATTGTAGTGGCTTCCGAGGCGCTGTCAGGTTCATCCCTATACATGTATCAAGAAGAAAAACCCAAAACAACTGGAGACCAGAAGCAACAGAACAAGCTCCCTCTGCCTGAAATCAAATGGGAACATCATAAAGTCCACGATAAGAGAAACATCATAACATTGGTTGGGACCAAGGCAACTTATGGCAGCGCTGATGGAAGTGCTATCATTTTGTCAGCCTCAGAAGGTACTTTATTGTATCTATCAATCAGTCTTTGTATGAAGATTGAGTTTGCTAAGGAAGCTTCTGAAGCTATCTCTCCTGGAGTATAATATACTCTCTTTCCTATGTCCCTAACAGCTTTGCGTAGAGCTTTAAGGGTGGTTGTTCAGCTGACAGCTTTTGACTTTTAATGTTACACACTCTCATGAGTCGTGATTATGGTAGCTGTTTATGTATATTTTTCATTTTTGCTTCATGAAGAATTTGCTGCTTGTTGAATCTATGAAGTGTTGGCTTCTATAATGCGTCACTGACTTTTCATGCCCAGGGTTGCTTCATCTTCCATGATTCATCATTATGTCACTTTATTTATATGGTTTCTGGTTCTATGGAGCATTCGAGCATAATATATTTTGCATATCTGTGTTCATTGTTTCTTATTAGCTCCATGGGAACACTTAGAGTCTTAGAGTATATAGTCAATCTTTGTGATATATTTTCTTAGTGTATATTTTTTGTTGCTATACATATTTTCATGTACAAAGTACAATGATGACAAATTATTCTCTTTGGAAGGTTGGATGGAAATCTCTCATATTTTCTTTTCATTTTCCTTGTCAGGCACTGATATTATACTCTGGCATGGGAAAACTGGGAAGACATTGGGTAACGTTGACACAAATCAGCTGAAAAATACAATGGCTACTATATCACCAAATGGCCGTTTTATTGCGGCAGCTGCCTTTACTGCTGATGTGAAGGTGACATTTCTTTCCTCTATAAATTTGATTTCTATTTCTCTTTTGATGGGCAATTCATTTCTCTCTGTTTATAGATCTAGAGTTCTTGTTATAAAATAATTCATACAGAATGTGTCTATATGATGCTAAATGTGTATCCTCATGAAACTTTTAACAGACAGTCGAATCCATTTAAAAAAATGTTTGCGGCTCTATTATGGGAAGTGCCACAATCATGCTGAATACTCTCATCCTTTAAAATTAATCGTTAAGGAATTGAAGCTACTCTCAAGTAATGGTTGTCTCTTGGAAATAGATGCTTCCCTAAGTGATAGTCATGTTTATTAGGGTGATACTGGTGACCTGAACCATTATGTCTCTTGAAAATAGATGCTTCCCATATATATATATTTTTTTGGTTTCATATAATTCAGGTTGCTAATGTCCAGTGCAATTTGCAGCTATATTGATTGGTTTTTGAAGAGAAATTGGAAATATGTAGAATGATTTTGACCTTTTAGCGTTATGGGTTTGAAAATGAAAGCGAAAACACCCCTCAAATTGCTACTGCATTGCCAAAATTAAAGCTAAGATCTAATTGTCACATTCTTAAAATTTAAGGGAAGGGATAACTACCAGAATACTTAATGTAAGGTAGGTAGGTAATTTTCATACTCCAAAAATGTGAAAAAGCGTGTGATAAGTTTTTTAAATGAAAAAAAAGCATTTGATAGTTGGTCTACAGACTGTCAATATGTTTTCCATGACTTTTAATTGATTATAGTTTAATATTCTAACCAACACTGATTTAATCTTGTTAGCTTTGTTTTCCAGGTTTGGGAAATTGTGTATACTAAAGATGGCGCCGTGAAGGAGGTTTTGAAAGCTATGCAACTTAAAGGTCACAAGGTTGTGATTCAATGTGTGCTCTGTAATATCTTTCATGATTTTCATCATTTTATCCTAACTTATCTTTTATTGCAACTTAAGGACTTACTTGAAACTTTAGGTGCTTGTTTATTGGCTATTTAATTTTCAGATTTGTGGTGTAGAATCCCTTCCTCCCATACTAGCCAAAATGGAGTCTGATATATATTGTTGAAGTTGAACTTATGCAGTGGATGCTTGTTTATTCTATTTCTGTGTGAACTCTGCCAGTTGGCCGTTTTTGAAGTAGCACTCAGATAGATTTATTTCTCCCCATAGTATACAAATGAATCTATAATGATATCAGTTTGCATAGTGATTTTTTTATTACTTAATAATCTGAACTTCTGAGTATTCATATTTTGCTTCATGTGTTTCCACCATCTTTCTTATGCTACTTTTACCTTTTTTTCCTGTACGGTGATGTCAGAGTGCGGTAACATGGTTATGCTTCAGTCCAAATTCAGAACAAATCATCACAGCCTCCAAGGATGGTTCGATAAGAATATGGAATATCAATGGTATGAATAGTTTCTTAACATGTATGCTTTTTTTTTTGTGGGTTGGATTCTGCCTAATTTTATGAATTGGGAAGGTAAAGTTTGAGCTTAATGAGAGTGCTACTTATTCGAAACTTTCCAAAGAGCTTTCAGTGCTTTACACACTTAACTCAGGATACCAACTTATAATAGTAACTGAAGTTCTAACAGAATCAATTACTTACATAACAGATGTTCGTTGTACTTGGCATTAGTTGTCCATCAGATCTGTATGGGATTGTTATCAAATTTTGTTTCTCTGACAAATAATAGTGTACGTTTTTGCTGACCTTTATTGTTTTATGAAGTTCGATATCATCTAGATGAAGACCCCAAGACTTTGAAGGTGTTGCCTATTCCACTTCATGATGAAAAAGGCACTACTTTGCACTATGATCTTCTCAGTTTGTCTCCTGATGGCAAGGTACTGGCAGCAACTCATGGTTCAACACTGCAGTGGCTCTGTGCTGAGACAGGACAGGTTTTGGACATTGCTGAAAAAGCCCATGATGGTAAACCTAATTTCTCAATTTTCTTGATATTATATAGTTTTACTTTTTAGTTATAGTTTTTTTTTTTTGTGGGTGGGTGGTGGGGGGGGGGGGGGGTTGTAGTGCCATATTGGATGCATTATTTTCAGTGGATGCTACATGGATGGTTGAGATTTATGAATTTTCCCATTTGCCCTTCTACATAAATAGGAATGCTGAAGTTGGTATAATTGTTCTTTTCTGAAAATCTTGAATATCTTTTCTTTTTTATCTTTATCAATTAATTAAGGTCCTTTCTATTAACTGGTAATTAAGTCTGCCTGGAAAGTTCAACCTTTGGGTTCATCTAGAGTTGAAAAAGATGCAAATTTTGAAATTCTGGTCATGGGAATTTGTCAATCTGTAGAGCATCGAAGTTTTCAATTTTGAAAAAGATATGCTTCCCTTGTTAAAATCTGTGGAACTTTGTGTACACAAGTGCCTCTTGCATTAATGAAGTTCAGATTACCCACCCAAAAAAATATTAGAAAATCGAAAGATACGTTTAAATTGCTTAATTTAGCTTTTGCAAACTATGATGCAGGTGATATCACTGATATGTCTTGGGCACCTGTCACCATACTTATGGGTAATCTCTTTTTATTTGTCTTGGTTTTTTGTAGTGTGCTTCATGTCTTTTATATTTTCTTTCTTTTCTTTTTTTGAGGAAGTACCCCAAAAATTGGAGCAGAAACCTATTTAAATGCATGTGTATGGGACTTCTGCTTGAGGCAGAAATATACATCTCGAAAGCATTATTACTTGCACTAACAATTATATGAATTCTTCCATTTCCTGCAGATAATAAACGAACTCATGTTCTAGCTATAATTGGAGCAGAAACCTATTTAAATGCATGTGTATGGGACTTCTGCTTGAGGCAGAAATACACATCTCGAAAGCATTATTACTTGCACTAACAATTATATGAATTCTTCCGTTTCCTGCAGATAATAAACGAACTCATGTTCTAGCTACAGCCAGCACTGACAAGAAAGTGAAGCTGTGGGAAGCTCCACTACTTAATCCCTCATGAAAATTGTTGAGAATATGTTTCAACCACGATGCTTAGACGAGGCTTCTCGTCAGAGGGCAGTCATCTATCCGGACATTCGCAGTCTCCTGGGTGGGAAATTACGACAGGCTCTTACCCTCAAGCAATCAATCATCATCATTACTAGAATTTCATATACAAGGATGCGACCTGCAATACTGTTTTGATGAAAAGTTGACAAGGCGAATTTTCTCCCGTTGAGCTTTTTTTTTTTTTTTTTTTTTTCTTTCTAACACAGACGGCAGAGCTAGTAATGTTGGTTACATTTTAGAAAGTTTTGGTCACTGCCTGGCACTATCTTACCTTTAGTGGGGGCTTCTTTATCTATAACTGACATGAGAACGCGTGCAATATTATGTTCGATCGACAAGACGTAGTTTTTGCATTGGTATCGTATACTTTATTTATCTAACACTTTTCTTGTCTCGTATCGTCTCTACATCTTCTCTATTACATATTTAGTAACAAATGTTGCTAAAAGTATATATAGTACATTAGTACTCATCTGTGCAGAATGCTTCATCTATCCTCTTTGTTTGAATGGTTTTATTTATTCGAAGCAATGGTTGAGATTGCAAATGAGATGCCAACAGGTAGTTACTGTTAATTTTGGTGGTTATGAATTATGTTGATTTTGGCAAATGAGCTTAAGACTAGATGGGACCAAAGATTTGCTATTAGTATAAAATATTATGATTTGTTTGAAGGCTTACATTACGCCTTTGATTCTTGCTATACTCTGGAATCTAAAACTTCTTCAGACGTCCCCAGCGTTCATTGCTTGGATGGTCGATTAAATTTAGCAGGTATCATATTTGCACGTATATATAGTGTTTTCGGTTTTCATGTCTCGTTGATGCGCTGAGATGCTTCCCTAGCTAGCTAGCTAGCTAATTCCTTCAAAACTTCCTTACGGTACCTGTATCCCTGGGTCGAAACGTGGAAGACATCAATTTACATTAATTAGATTACTCTGGGTGATTGATTAGATTAATGAGAAGATATGGAGTATCTTTTTTATTTACACAATAACCTTGTTTGTTCCATAGATATAGTCACAGTAAGTGAATACTGATGCAAAGTTGGTTTGGCTCTTCCCTCCAACAAAATGATGGTAATCATGGTAGTCTGGTCCTCCATAAAATGGAATCCACTTTGACGGGCTCCAAGGGAAGTCATACCTAAATATACGCTCGCGATCATCAATGTACGTCAACTATAGATAAGATGAAACACGTACGGTACCCACCCGCTGTGAGTCTCAACGGCTTCCATTTGCCTGAGAATCATCCACACCCAGAAAGTGATCATGTGACCAGGAACCATCAAAGGGCCAAGAAAAGAAGCAAATCCAAGTATCATAATCTCAGCCCAATGTGCATATGGAGCTGCAAATGCAATAGGAGAAGTGTATTCATGATGAACTCGATGAATTTTCTCATAACCCCATTTGCAGTGAAGACCCCTGTGCAACCAGTAGTTCACATAGTCCTCCACAATTACGTACACTAATAACTGCCACATAATCTCCCATCCCGACGGTAGGGGCAAATTCGTCATTATCCCGACCATCTGCACATCCCAAAAATCACATCATCAATATACTATATACATATCTATTCAATATTCACTTTTCATAAACACACAACACCAACACCATACACACTCCGTCGCCGATTAAAAACGATACTAGATTTTTCGAGTTTAGCGACAGAATTGTCCGTTGCTGATTACTCATGATTTCTTTAATTATTTTTTGTAGTGCAACTTTTTTTTTTTCCTGTAGATTTCTTTTCCCTACACACTTCAAAATATAAGAAAACAATGAAGTTGGAGTTGAAACCAACATTATTTTCTACATCCGTCATTGACAACATGTATTAATAACGGGCTCATGACCCCGATACATGTAATATGTATACATGGGTATTTACCTGAAATATAGGCCAGGAGAAGATCTGTAGAGGAACGACAACGACAACGAAGATCTGGATGACCTTTCGGTAGCAATTGAGCATGTCAGAAAACGAGTTGTTGATCTTGGGCTGAATCTTGAAGGTGTTGGGATGCACGAGCTCTTTGATCATGTATGGCAACGGCAGCAAAGTGTAGAAAACGAACAAGAAGAATGTGTTGTGATAGAAAAGAATGTAATCTGGTTTTTGGAATGAGTAGTTGAACCATATTGTCTCTGCAAACGAAAGATTTCTTCCCAAAAAAACCTCGGTTTCTTCGACTGTTTGATGAGCCAACATTCTTGATCTTAGTGTGTGTATGTGTGTGTGTATAAGTAAAAGATTATTTTACGTAGATGATATATATTAATTTTTCTCTCTTATTTGAATACCATTCATTCAAAGATTTCTAGCAAAATGGTACTTCTATTATCAACAAATATTTAGTGATATTTATAGTACAACATATGTATATCATACTAGCAGGGAATTACATGCGTTGCATATATAACCTCTCATTTAACATGATTAATTTATTATAAATAAAATATATTTTATGATAATTTTTGAAAGTTATAATATTTTTAATTATTGATTATTAACTTCAACAAAATGTTAGCAAGTATGTGTAAAGAGAGGGAAAAAAATGAAGCCAAATTTCTTATATCATATCTTATGTACAATTACAAAATTGTATGGTATTTGATATTAATCGTTTATTATAATATACTTAATCTAATTAAGAATGAATGGTCGTGTATATATATATATATTAAAAAAAAAAGCGAAGTGTTGTAGAACTAAAATTCTAGGTATAACAAGCTTATACTCAGACCGAACCTCAATAAAATATTTATGGGTAAAATCATAGTGGGAAAATCCCATAAAAGAAAAAAAGTGTCTAATTAATTAAGTGACCTTAGAAGAAACAAAAGTAAATATTATATATTTTCAGCTACAATGTGGTTAAGTTGCTACCATTTTAAATATCCCCGCCCGATTTTTAGATCTCAAAGGTAATTATTATGATGACTTCAATTACTATATTAAAAAAAAAAAGAGTTCTTCATATGTTATTGATACTTCGAAAGTGAAGGAATCAGGAGACTTTTTTTTAGAATTCACTTCTAAGTTTTCTTGTGGATTGTCACCAAATACTTTCTGCTTCAACTATCTGACGTGGGATAAATTGTTAGTGATTATTTGGCGAACAAAGATTTTATTAGTTTCTTGTTAGGATTTTGTTTCATTTTCGTATTAAGATTTATTTTTAGGTCTTTAAATATGTTCTCTTGATTTATTGTGAAACAGTCTTTGAGAACGTTTGTCTTATATATACACCATCTCGTATTAAGTGAAGACGTTCAACTCTCTTATATAGTGATAGTTGATATACCATTAAAAAGCCTAAAAATTTTTTACTATGCATAATTATACATTTAATATAGGATTAATTATCGAAAAATAGGTAATCTTTATCTTTATTCTACATATAACTTTTGAAATTGTAACCATCACCCATCGTCCCCTCCTCACTCACACAACCAGCACCACCACCCATCAGTACTAAATATTATCAACAGATAAGAACTGTAAAGTATAATAAATTACATAAATAAATTAAATAAAAATTAAATAAAAATTAAATAAATAAAATATAAAATAAAGTTTTGTGAAGAAAGGTTTTAATGATAAAGAGAAAATATTAAAATATAAAGATGAAATTTAATAATAAAGACAACAAGTTAGAGATAATAATTACTAAATTATTAACTTTATAAAAATGTAAACTTTTATCAAAATTAATATACAACCATTAATATCCTAATAAATTTTATCACAATTCTCAAAATTTGTGTTGTCTTTTTCTTCACTTTTGAGCTATAGTATAAGTAGGAATATATTACTACCTCCGTCCCATGATAAGTGGCCACATTCTTTTCGCCACGGGTATTAAGGAGAAAGATGTTTAAAGGGTAAAAAGATAGAAAGTGGTGGAGCCCACAACTTTTTGTGAAAGAGGCATATTTCCTTATAAGAAAAGTGGTCACTTATCCCGGGACAACCCAAAAAGAAAATGTGGCCACTTATTGCGGAACGGAGGGAGTATTAATTAATTCATTAAGTTGAGTTATAGTAGAAGTATGACTATTATTAATTTATTAAATTTATAATAAATTTATTATAGATTTACACTATTGCCCTTAAAATAAACATAATAATAAGGATATATTAGGCAACCCCAATTTTGTAAGAATCCGCTCTTTTATAATAGGTATAGAATATATATATATTGTGTCATAATTTCAAAACAATATTATAAAATATCGGACCACATATAGTGTAGGCCTGAGTCAGCGCCAAACCTAATAGATAGTGTGGTACTATTAATATTATTATCATTAAAACTCATAAAGTATATAAAATACACAAGTCTCCAGAATATGGAAGTTGATAGCAACAAATTCTCGTTAAGAGATTGATTTATTATTATTATTTTTTATATCTCTAGCTATAGTCTTTTAGATTCAGTATAAATTATAAAAGGGTAAATGTATAATAAATGTTGGATATAACGGTTTTATATTATTATTTATGGTGGTTAATTATTTAATTGAGAATTAAATAATTGGAATATATTCATGTTCTCAAAACCATTAATTGGTGAGTGAGAAATGGTATATGTGAGTTGTGTGTTGAAGATGAATTTGTTGTAGGCAATTTCATTATTGTGATTATTCCACGTTGAAGGAACGAGCTCGGGCTCAGACCGTAGGCCTTGAATTTGGATTGGATTTGGATTAATTTCGTTAGATTAATTCTCGAACCATATTATGTTGTCAATTGAGCTAGACTCAATGTCTAATCCATAAGTCTAATTAAATATTTCATTGTTTAATTGCTTGGGATTTGTCAGCCCAATTCACCAACACATGGAATGATTTAACAAATTTCATTTGTTTAATTGATGAGAATGTCAGCTGCACTATGGCTTTTGATTTCCAAATCAATTTAATGTCAAGTCTTTTGGCTTCATGTAACCGCCATGGCCTTTGGTTTTTCAGCTGAGAACTAATTACGGCATTGATGGTTTTGGCATCAAGTTGTGACTGCCCGATTTCCCTCCGAGTGGCTATATATATAGGAGAGTTCATTTGTAGTTCGAACCACCGAGAATTGTGCTCTCAAATTTCTATCAAAATATTTGCATTTCATACTAGCTGCATTATAGTGTCGAGGCTCCTCAAGCTCTGTTTTGTTCGTCGAAGCTCTTTCCTATTTCGATACTGATTTCGAAAGAGTCGTCGTCGTTTTATCTTTGAAAGACGATACACCATACCGTGAGCAATAGCCGGGGCATATCTCGTCTTGCGGAAAGAGGAATTCCTTGACTCGACGAATCCAAGTTTGTTAGTTCGCTATTTTCGTTTATTTCCTTTGTAATCTAATTAAGTTCAATTTTGTGTAGTTCTTTTCTCCTTCGCTTCTGTCCCGTTATAATTATTTTCCAACAATAAATGGTAAATTACTGTTTATGAAAAAAAAAAAATACACCCTAGTTTTATCTCTCATATGAAGCAAAAAATGAAAAAAAAAAAAAAAACTTTATGCTTGGATATTGAATTTTGTTTAATAATCTTACAATAAATTGATCATATGGACATGTTCCGTGGGACGGAGCGGAGGGGTATTAATTTTATAGATCCGCGAATATATAAGTAATAATATAGTTGATGTCAATTGTAAGCAAATTTGAAAGAAAACACAACACCGATAATTAATCCGGTAAGAAAATTAATCAATCTGAAATCACCCAATTACTAAACCGTTATAGACACCCCCCCCCCCCAAAAAAAAAATTAATAAATAAATAAACAAACAAACAAAGCTCGTAATAATAATAATGCTCAAAAAAAAGTTGGGAGCCCAAATTCATTATGAATGGAAGAATAAACAAGTTGGGAGCCCAAATTCGAAGTTATTGAATAAGATCATACGTTGTAAATAGATAACAATGAGTTGAAGTTTGAAATTCCCCAATGAAATGTCTAATTAAACATAGTAACAAGTAATGAAAAAACAAACAAATTAGAGCATATGTTTGATGCGTTGGAAAAGTAGTTTTGCACGGCTACGAGTGCCGTAATGAAGCATAAGAAATAACCTTCCTCTTGCCAACTGTATCCACAAGACTCCATAAATGAAGATCCCAATTCCCAAACCAAATATCATTAACAAAATCAACCACATAGCACAAAATTCACCCAACCACAAATTTACTTTATTCATAAATATAGATAAAACCAAATGCATATTAACCAAAAAAATAGATAAGAATAGACACCAGCATGCGTACGAAGCATTGTCCTCAAAGATTTTCTCCAACTCCAATTCTACAAAACAAAAACAAAATCAAAATCAAAATAAAATGGCACGTATCAGAATTAGCATGAAATACTACTCCTACTACTACTAGTTAAACAAACAAACAGACGAGGATTTTGGTTTTCGCAAAAGTACTCAGAAATAGCACAAGAAATGAATAAGCAAGATCTGCTCAACTCACCAGTTGGCGTCTTCCCTCTTTTCTCCATTCTTCTTCCAGTTGCAGTTGATGACGTACTAGTAGTATTCGTGCTTTTCTTTTCTTTTCTTTTCTTTTCGAGGGAAGACAAGAGATTCTATATTATTTTTAAATAATATATAATTCTTCAGATTCAAAAATTAAGGAATTGGATTTAGAGGGGTGGCAAGCAGGGGAAATTTCAAGAATAACTTGTACACCAAACAAACACGAGTAACAGATTAGTTTTCTTCAGTGATGAACGGCAACCGGCAGGGGTCGGGAAAGGGGGAGAGAGAGAAAGAAGAAGTAGGCGACACAAAAAGCAATTTACATAATCCCTCGTAAAAACTAAACAATAATAAGAAGGGGTAATTTATAGAGTGAAAACTCACACTAGCGCTTTCGAAATTTAAAACATAAATTTTGTCCCTCAAAATTATAAAAATACTAAGAATGCCCTTAATGAACTTTTTTTAATTTGAAAATTCAAATCTCCATTCTTTTTCTCTCTCTCTTCTATTATTAACATCCCACATGTCTATTCATCCTCATTTATTTTTCTACTGCTGTTGTTGAGAGGGTGTGGGAGATTTCCGGCGCGGCAGAGCGATTTCTGGCAAAATTCAGGATATGAAAATTCAAAATTTCTGGCATATGACTGAGTGTTTAGGCATACAGGAAAAATAATTTTCGTGTATGAATTTTCATGTATGTACAACATAATACTTGAAGTAGTTTGTGTGTATGCATACATGAAAAACAACATATTTCCGACGGCAGCAATGATTTCCTACGACGGCGGGGTGATTTTAGACGAAAAATTTTGACGACGAAGAAACCAAAATTTGTCAAAATTTCGGGCATATGACTAAGATTCTTGTAGCATACACGAAAAATACCTTTCATGTATGAATCTTCATATATGTATAGCATAATACTTGAAGTAGTTTGTGTGTATGCATACATGAAAAAAATAGCATACATGAAGACTGTAATGGAACATACAAGAAGTACGTACGCCTATGTAAGATAAACTTATATCCTAAAATACACTTACATGTAAACACATACACAAGACATGTACACTTCATGTATATCCACATATGAAACAAACTACATATACGATCATGTACGCTTCATGTGTATGCATAAATACAAGAAATCTGTAGAATCCATATGTATACATACATGAAATAAACAAAATATGACTAGAAGGGAGTGGGTATCAGATCTGAACAAATTGTATCAGATCTAGTAGTAGATCTGGAACGGTGTTGACGAGAATGGCGGCTGAGATCTGAAATCTCTGGTGGTGATGACGGCATTATTGAGGATGAAGGAGACGACGACGGATGAAGACGGATCTCCGACGACTGTGCGAAATGAGGACGATGACAACAGATGGGGTGGTGATAATTAGAGTAGACGAAGAAGACAACGGTGATATGAGGCGAAAATGACACCTTGAAGGTGGTGATAAAGGTGGTGATAATTAGAGTAGACGAAGAAGACAACGGTGATATGAGGCGAAAATGACGAGAAGACGTCGTCAATAGGTTTCGACGACGACCAAAAGGAGGCGAGCAGAGGGTGGCGACGGCGTGGAGATTATGGTGCGGTTGACGGGGAGGCACCGGACCAAGGTGACGACGGCGGAAATAGGGTGGCCGACGGGGCAGAGGATAAATATGAGAGTGAAGAGAGGAGAGTGGATGGTTGAGATAAGAGAAGAGAAGAGTCGGGCCGGAAAGAGGTAGGCGGCGGAGACAGCAGCGGAGACGGAATGAAGTCGGCGGCAACTTTGTTTGAGAGAGAGAGATAGGTTGGCATAGAGGAAGAATATGAAAGAGAAAATAGGCGGGGGCGACTGGTTTAATTAGAGAGAAGATAGAAGGGAAAAGGTGCAAATACTCCCCTCATGTTGGCAGCGCTAGGCAAATACCCCTTGAACTTTGTTTAGGTGCAAATTCACCCTTCCCTAAATTTTCAGGTGCAATTAACACCTCGCCGTGATGGAAACGACACTTCCGTTAGCAAAAAAAATATTTTTGATTTATTTTTATTCTTATGGGACCCTCACAATTCCCAACGGTCATATACTACATAATTGGTGCTAAAAGCTTAAATTAGGAAACAAATTATTTCGAACCCTAGCTCGTAACTATCAAAATTCAGGTAATGTTCTCCAATAATTTGCACGAAAAAGGATTACGAACCATTTGGAGAATATGAGATCATCAATATCAACAATAAATAGTTGGGTTGGATTGCAAATTATTGGAGAACTTCGCATGAGTTTTGATAGTTGTGAGTTAGGGTTCGAAACAAATTTTTTTCTAATTTAAGTTTTTAGCACCAATTAATTCTTGGGAATTGTAAGGGCCCTACAAGAATAAAAATTAATCTAAAATATTTTTTTGCCAACGAAAGTGTTGTTTCCGTCACGGCGAGAGGATAATTGCACCCGAAAACTTTAGGGAATGATGAATTTGCACCTAAACAAAGTTCATGGAAGTATTTGCTTAGCGCCAACATGAGGGGGTATTTGCACCTTTTTCCGAAGATAGAATAAGGTATTAAGATGGTAGGGTAAAAGAGTAAGAGAGGGCTATAATTTATCTTTTAAGTTTAGAGGTCATTTTTTATTTTTGAGTTTAGAAAAGTGACATTTTAAACCATTAACTCTAATGTATAAGGGGTAATTCTAAACATAAACCCCATTTTACCCTAAATATTTTCTCCAACTCCAACTCTACAAAAAACAAAATCAAAATCAAAATCAAAATAAGATGGTATCACAACAAATACTAATACAGTTGTACATCCAAAATTCAAATTAAAACAAACAAGGATTTTGGTATTCGAAAACGGAATTACAATTTATTTACCAGACAATACAACAATACCATATACTCGGAGGGAGAACTTGGTATTTTGTAAGTATTTTCGGAAAAGTAATTGATCGAGAGAGAATTAATTTGAGTAATCAGAAATAGCACAAGAAATGAATAAGCAAGGTCTGCTCAACTCACCAGTTAGTGTCTTCACTCTTTTCATTCTTCTTCTTCTTCCAGTTGCAGTTGATGACGTAATAGTTGAATAAGGAATTGGATTTTCAAAAACACTGACCTAGATGGATTTAGAGTAGATGAGAGGGAATTTCGTCAGAAGCTGTTAATATGATGAACAGAATGATCGAAGAGATGATGATGATGATGAACAACGGCAACCGGACTGGGGTGAGTAGCGGCGGCGAAGAGGGGTGGCAGCAGGCAGGGGCAATTAGGGCTTCCAAATTGGGGTATATTAGCGTGTTTAGTATATGAGGCCTGAGTTTATATAACCATTTTTCATAAAAGAACAAGTTATATGGCCATAGTTCATAAAGTAGAAGTTATATAGCCATTTTGGGGTTAAAAGACATTAATACCCTTAATTGGTCCACCTCTTTAAATAAAAACAGTCAACTAGTAGTCAACTATATTTATGTTGGCAGATTTCATTTAATTCACATAAATGTTGGCCCACCTACCCCACCAAATCATACCTTCTATTTTGGAGAAAAGACAAAAAAAATTGGTCCCCACTTTTCTCTCTCTCTCTCCACCTCTCTCTTCGGCCGCCCCCTCCACCCGATCGACTACACGATCGAAAATTTAATTCCGGCGACACCAAATGAATTCCGGCGACAGCGAAACCGAGTCCAACAGTGCCTCGAGCGCTGCCGGCGAGGAGGAAGTACCACAACAACAAGAAATACCACAGCCCCCGGTATGAGCCCTAACCCCCCAAATTCGAATTTTTGTTGTTGTTTGCATGTATATTGTTATTGTTGAATTCAATAGATGATGATTATACATGATATATTGTATTGATGGTTATTGTATTGATGTTGGTTTCACATTGTATTTTCTTGGTGTTTAAAAAGTTATTCTATTGATATTTTAGTTCACATTATACAAAATATAATAGGAATGAGGCAGTAGGGACTGTGTAGTTCATAGGTACTCGATTGTAGCGAGGAAGATGATTAATCGAGTCTTCGATCGAGGCCACCATCGAGTAGTTTAATGGTGGCAGTGGTTATCTGTTGACTACTCGATGGGGCCACGATCGAGTCTTTGATCGAGGCCACCATCGAGTAGTTTGATGGTGGATGTGTGGTGTTGTCCACTCGATGAGGGCCTCGATCGAGTCTTCCATCGAGGCCACCATCGAGTAGTTAACAGATTGTGTTTTTGTGTTCTTTTTTATTTATGTTTTGTACAATGGTGCTAAAATCTTTATATTTTGATTTTGCAGGCTAATTATGTTTGGAAGAGACCAACCCTAATTCATGTTACTCGTGGCCTCAATCTATACATACGAGTCAAAGTATTTGATGACATCTTGGCGACGTTGAAGGCCATTGGGGGTAAATCCGCTTTGCAGCGGTTCAGAACCGGGCAAATTGGGCGTTTGATTGATCACCAGAGAAACGGTAGCACAAATAAGGCCCTGCACCACCTCTTGACTCGACAGTTACAGGGACCAGATATACCTTTGAGAGAGCCGTGGTTTTATATCGGTGGGCGTATAATTCGTTTTACAGGACCGGATTATGCCCTGATCACCGGACTCCACTTTGGCTTCAGTAATTTCGATCCAAATGACAATCATGAGATTCCTACCAATGGTATTTTTCACAAGTATTTTAAATGTCGTCCCACAAAAGTTAGCGAACTTCGAGCGAAATTCAAAGCTAAAAATCTGGGCAAGGATGTTGAGAACTATATAAAGGCTGGCAATTTGTTGATGTATTACATCTTTCTCCTTTGTCGGGACGATATAGTGATAGAGAATTGGGCATGGGCTTTAGTCGAGGACTTGGACGAGTGGGATTTGTTTCCGTGGGGAGCTTACACATACCAGACCTTATGTTACTATGTTGATACGGCTGGGACGAAGCCGGATGTGTTAGAGACACCTGCTTACCACTTCTACGGTCCCGTATGGGCTTTGCAGATTTGGTCATATGAGGTGATTCCGTACTTTGGGACTTGTTGTGGTATACGAGACCGAAGCCTCAAGCTGCCCCGATGTTTGATGTGGAACACCAGAACATACAATACTGATTTCACACATTTTTTCGATAGAGAGGTACATTTTATTTGAATAATTTAACAACCTCTTTGTATTTTCTCTTTTTTTGTTGGTTCTTGGTTCAATGGTGCTGAATATTTATATTTTATGTGCAGTTGAATGTAGAAGAGCTTGTGCCGTATCCCGAAGAGTTGTGGGAGGTCTACTACATGTCCTTGGAAAACGGGGATTTGTTTCATGTTAAATACAAGCCTCCCGTACAAATTGCAACGAGGAAAGAGCCGAATGCCGTGAAAAATAAAGGAAAGAAGGGATAGACTTTTACGTCTGAGAGGCCTGCTACTTCTGCCCCAAAGCGGCGCAGACAAACTGACGACGGCATGCCGAGCCTCATATGTTGTCAGCACGGAGATCCTTGCCGAGACTCGGGCAAGGATATACATGACTATATTGATCGGAGATTGGCCAAGATGTTGCATGACGAGTCTGATGGAGGCCTCATTGCTCGAGTAACTCGTAGAGTTCTCAGCGGCCTTAAGGAAATCCTCGGTAGTAGACATTCCAGGAGTCCTCTGGAACACATGCCAATACCAGAGCCGCCTACTGTTGTGTATCAGAGGAGAGGTGGCTATAGGGCCTCAGACGAGCACCAGAGGCCCTTAGACCTGCCTCGCCGGTCCGCTCTCCCGCACCTCGGCAGAGCCTCGGCCCGAGTACCGAGGCCCTTAGACACGCCGCCGGTCCGCCTCGCGCGCGTGAGCTATAGGAGCTTAGCCGGGCGGAGGCGAAGACCGCCACGTCGGTCTTCCTCTCCGCCGTCGGCCGGAGTGAGCTCAGCCAGACAGAGGCCCGTAGTGCATACAGAGGGCCAGATGGACTTCACGTGCCACGAGCAAGTGGGCCAAGTGATTGCTTTCGGTCCAGGTTATGAGCCGCCTACACACGAGACTGTGCAAGGGTTTACTACTGCAGAGGACCAAGTGATTGCTTTTGGTCCAGGTTATGAGCCGCTTACATCACCTGTTCATATTGAGTGGTCCTCATCCGAAAACGAGAATGAATTTGATCGTGAACTTACAAAGGATTTGGATCCGGCAAGTTTGGGCCCTCGTAAGATCAAACCGACTGCTCCTTTAATGGAACCTTTTGTGGCTATGACCCCTCAAAATGTGAGGAGATTGAGGCACTTGTACAAAAAATTTAGAGCTTCAGGCCCCGATTCGACAGTTACGATATATGAGAACGAACATGTACTCGGACAAGAATTTTTCGAGGAGCTAGAGAATTTTCATAAGGAGTTCACCGCAGAGGTAAGGATTTCGTTTGTTTTCTTCATATAACTTAGTCTATAAATTATTTAGTTTATTTATCATATAATATATTGAAAATGTTTGTCAGGTGATAGATTTGTACCTATTGTACATGCGCACCAAAGTCAAATTCGATAGAATGACTGGCACAGGAGTCTCTCGAGCGCGCACAATTATAGTAGGCCCGACATTTTTTGTAAGTTTACTGTTCCACGAAGCATTTATTTGATTAATAAGTTTATTGTGATTGTTAATGTTATGATTATCTTTTCATAGTTGGATTGCGGTGCACCTTTTATATTATGGGCTGTCTGCTACTCGATGGTGATTTACCATCGAGTGTGTCATCGAGTTTACCATCGAGTTTGAATTTATGACACGCTCGATGGTTAACTCGATGGTACACTCGATCGTCCTCGATCGAGTGACCATCATCGAGCCCGACTTTTTGTCTCACTCGATGGTCACCATCGAGTAGTGATCGAGGTCACATTTTATATTATGGGCTGTCTACTACTCGATGGTGATTTACCATCGAGTGTGCCATCGAGTTTGAATTTATGACACTCTCGATGGTTAACTCGATGGTAAACTCGATCGTCCTCGATCGAGTGACCATCATCGAGCCCGACTTTTTGTCTCACTCGATGGTCACCATCGAGTAGTGATCGAGGTCACATTTTATATTATGGGCTATCTGCTACTCGATGGTGATTTACCATCGAGTGTGCCATCGAGTTTACCATCGAGTTTGAATTTATGACACACTCGATGGTTAACTCGATGGTAAACTCGATGGTAAACTCGATCGTCCTCGATCGAGTGACCATCATCGAGCCCGATTTTTTGTCTCACTCGATGGTCACCATCGAGTAGTGATCGAGGTCACATTTTATATTATGGGTTGTCTGCTACTCGATGGTGATTTACCATCGAGTGTGCCATCAAGTTTACCATCGAGTTTGAATTTATGACACGCTCGATGGTTAACTCGATGGTAAACTCGATCGTCCTCGATCGAGTGACCATCATCGAGTAGTGATCGAGGTCACATTTTTAATAAATATATATTTGAAATCATTATTTTTTTATAGTATTCTATGAACAAGCAATGACAACTTCTCAATGAAGTTAAAGGAAAGGGAAAAGGAAAGAAGAAAAAGGATGATGCTCCTCAGGAATACCTGAACTGGAAAGTACCGAAGTATCTTCTGGATTTGGTTACTGGGATGGATCACCATACGTCAGTACCTTGGTATAATGCTGCACATGTAAGTTTGTAATTAAAACCATCTTTAGATAATACTATCTTTAAAGTTTTAATTTAATTTTGATTTTTTTATGAACAGATTATAACGGTTTGCCACGTCGGTGAAAATCATTGGGTTACCATACGCATTTGTCTGCATGATTGGACTGTGGAGTTGTATGACTCGTTCATGCACAACCACAGAGACCATAATTTGCGCGACAATCAGTTGAAGCCCATCACGGATCTCTTTCCTCGACTCTTGGCCGTAGCAGGTTATTGGACCCAAAATCCAAGAAGGGACAAGATCAAATCACCGTTTTTGCTAATGAAAATGCCTGAGGAGGAGCAGTTCATCCAGACTGACGGAGTTAGTTGTGGCCCTTACGCGCTTATGTATGTTGATCGACTCATCAATTCGATAGCTTGTCATCGTGATGTATCAATTGATGACAAGTATATTGCGGACTATAGGAAATTTGTAGGGACTAGGATTTATTGGTTAGCGTGTGAGGGTTCGTCATGGACTTGATTAGATAATTTGTGAACTTATGGGGTTATTATTAATGTTATGAATATCTTTTCATATTTGGATTGCGGTGTACCTTTTATATTATTCGAACGAGTTTTTTATAAGAAGAAAATTAATGGGCTGTCTGCTACTCGATGGTGATTTACCATCGAGTGTGCCATCGAGTTTACCATCGAGTTTGAATTTATGACACACTCGATGGGTCACTCGATCGAGGTAACCATCGAGTAGCGCATAGCACAAATATAGTTTTAATGTCATTATCTTGAGATTTGTTATGATAATAAGGGTTTAATCAGTGGTAAGTGACATATTAATGTTAAAGTTAATGAAAATTAAAAAGATGACAAGTTCACTTAGATTGTTTAAGTGTGAATCGTTCAATGATGATGTATCTCACATCTCGTACAAAAATGATAATATGAACATATACAATCTTGAAAATCAAAGGATGTTATGGACGACGATACAAAACATATAATATCGATACCGTTTATTATCAATACTGTTACATGGTTGCGAAATACATTATAATTCATATAAATAACCTATAACATGGTTTATAATCACAATAATTAATAAAAAAAATATTTTCGTGCCCCTCGATGGTGAACTCGATGGGTCACTCGATCGAGGTTACCATCGAGTAGTGATGAACAAATAAGGGTTTAATGTCTCTGGATCGAGCTCACCATCGAGCCTGACTTTATGTCTGACTCGATGCTGAACTCGATGGGTCACTCGATCGAGCTCACTGTCGAGTTACCAGCATCGAGCCTGACTTTATGTCTGACTCGATGGTGAACTCGATGGGTCACTCGATCGAGCTCACTATCGAGTTACCAGCATCGAGCCTGACTTTATGTCTGACTCGATGGGTCGCTCGATTAAGGTCACCATCGAGTACTAGGTAGGCCCTGTGCCAATTTAACCACAAAAACTATTCTACATAAACAATCATCACTAGCGCATAGGAAAAAAACTAAGTTCAATTCATACATAAGAAGATATCAATTTTGTCTGTCAGTGCGCATAGGACATTTTGATTTGTTGTGATCAAGAGATCGACAAACACTACATGTCTTGGGTCGTCGGCGTCTTGGGTTTCCTTGATCTTGGTTTGATTCTTCTGGAGGGACATTCAAATCGACGCCTTCTATGGGGAGAGGAACTTTGCACTTGCGACTGTTGTGGCCCCTTCCTCGGCACTTTCCGCATACCTGTCTACGTGTTCTTATCGATTCATCCTCAAATGCGGTCCTAGCACGACTCATTTGCGGACGTCCGGCTTGACGGATGTGATCCGGCGGTTGGATAATGATTGATGAGATCTCCTCGGGAACATTCCACTCATCAGGGTGTGGAATTGCCATGATAGGAGCTGTATAGGTCTTGATTAAGTTGCTTGTTTTGAAATAGGGACAAACGAAATCGTACACATTTAAGCCGGCACGCCTATAACAAAAAAATTAATGTCACACGAATAATAATTCTTATATTGAATGACAAATAATTAAAAAAATTAAGAAATAATGATAAATTACCTAATAGCGGCACAAGCGTGACGACAAGGTATCCTATCCATATCAAACTCACGGCACTCGCATGTCCGACTCTAAAGGTCAACTCGGTGAGGTTTTTTGTCTTCTTCGACCTTATATACATGTGTAGTGGTTTCACGGACTCTAAGATGATAACTGAGCTCCGCTTGTACAGCTAACTTTCCATAAGTCTCTTCTGTCAACTCATGTTGTCTGGCCATAGCACTGGCTCGTCGCTCATCAAACCAGTTTTCCAAAACAGTGCGAAAAGTCTCAAGTAACGAGGCTACTAGCAGACGTCTCGCCCATAATAAACGATTATTCAAGACCTCGGCAGCATTGGAGGTCAAGCAACTGTACCTAGGTACTGGACATTTTGACCTAGCCCACCTCTCAACCCCAATATGGGAAAGTCGACCGTGAGCACTAGGACTATTCGACTCCAACTCTGAAAAGTATTTTTCAAAAGTCTCAACCCGATAAGCGTATGCCGCATTCTTGAACTGGGATAATGCATCCTTCCCAATTCGTGTCATATTTTTATGCAGGTGGTGATAACACAAACCATGTGCTGCATTTGGATAGACGAACCTAATGGCATTTTCGATACTCTTGTGCTGGTCTGACACAATTAGTAGATCTTCAGGCGGGTTGTAGCACCTGCGCAGGTTAGAGAGAAACCATTTCCACGAGTCATCGTTCTCTATCGGACCCAACCCAATTGCAAGAGGAAAGATTTGTTCATTCCCGTCCTTCGCGACGGCAACAAATAAAACGCCTTTGTTCCTTCCTTTCAAATGGGTCACATCCACAGTAATAATCGGACGCAGATGCTGAAAGGCACGAATACACTGCCCAAGGGCAACGAACATGTAAAGGAACACGCCTTCATGAGTTGTCTGGTAGTCATATACTGTCTCGGGGTTACGCTCCCTCAACAAGTACAGATACGATGGGATCCTCTGATACGACCTTTCGAAGTCGCCATACGTCATGTCTATAGCTAGGTTTCTCGCCCGCAGAGTAATGCTGTATGACATTTGAATGCCATACAATCGACGCATCTCTTCGATCATCTCTTTCGGCTTCAAAGTGACTCCCTCATCAACCAATTTACGGGAAAAGTAATTAGCTGCAACTAGTGCAGTCACTTGTCTTTCCACCCTTTGATCCAAGTCTGTAAAGCAACTATGAGCCAATGTAACGTTTGTAATCCTCCAAATCGATTCACCCTTTATGGCATGCATCTTAAACGTACAAGCATCGCTATGCTTGCACTTGTATGCTAAACGCGTCTTGCTGGAACGTACGGTGGTGTATTCAACTCGATTTTCCATGTGATATATTTCAACCATAATTTTCAATTCATTCTTGGTCAGAAATGTGGAACCCTTTACGAATCGGCCGATGTCTGGTGCAAGTACTTCTTTCTATCCTAATGTTGTAGCATTGTCGAATTCTGGAACCGGAATAATCCAATTGCGTAGTATACGCTCTACATCATCATCTCCGACGTGCTCCTCTCGACTAGCCTGATGGTCAGATGAGAAGTTTCTTTGCCTTAAAATATTTTCAAGCTGTCCCGGCTGACGAATCCAAGCAATAAACTCAGTAGTCACACTCTCAAGCAAATCAGCACGAGTGTTATATTCTTCATCTTCGTCTGAAACATCGGGCTCATCGTGTGAAGAAGTTGTCTCACATTCAGGTGAAGGTGGATGCATCTTGTTGTGTTTGGGCGCCGAGCTGCTACCTCCCACGTTCACATTGGGAGTACAAAATTGCTCTCGATCGATTACATAAACCACTGGATTCTCCTTTTGCTCGTAAAGCAATCTAAATAAATCGGTATCACTCTGCAAAGAAACCTTTAATTTCTCGCCGTCGCTTGTGCCCATTAAATAAAAAACCGATAAATCAGCGCTCGATGGACGACACATAGCATCTCTAATCTGATGCATAAGGCGATCACGACCGATCTGATCCACTGCCATGAACACAACAACATTATCTCCACCTACGTATTCCGATCCCTCCCAACGACCACTGTGTCGTATAAGAATACGTTGCCACGACGACATCTGTAGATACAAAAAAATCATGTCAGTTATACTATCATATGCATTGTATTGAAATGAGACTGACCTAACATGAAAATTAAATAAAAAACTACGAGATTTTGAAAAGTCTGCCTGCTACTCGATGGTTGACTCGATCGAGTACTCGGTCGAGTCAACCATCGAGTAGTCATGAACCCAAATCCTAAAACTCTAGTACTAAAAAACCTAACCCTAATCATGCATTTGTCACGTATTTTCATATTTGCATATCCATTAAACCCTAAAATCCTAAATTCATTGAAATTCGAATTTAAATAAAAATCATGTCATATATAAATCATGCAAAATTACGAATTACAAATTCTCATCTTACACGTGTTCATTAACATGTGACAAATATTAATTTCAAAGAATTATTTTTAAAAAAATCATGCATTTGTAAGAAATCTCGATCGTGTAGCTAACAACTCGATCGAGTTATTGATCGAGTTTTCCATCGAGTCTCATTCATTTATCAAGCCAGTTCGATCGTGTAGCTAAGAACTCGATCGAGTTAATGATCGAATTTTTCCATCGAGTCTTATCCATCAAGCCAGCTCGATCGTGTAGCTAAGAGCTCGATCGAGTTAACGATCGAGTTCACCATCGAGTCACGAAGAACAACCCATATTTTTTTTATTTTTGTTTACGAAAGAGATTGTCTACGTACCTTAGTAAGTTAAGAAACAAGAACGCGCTACGATGGATCTTTCGCTTCTATTTTCTTCGACTTTGCGTGAATATTTGGGGCACAAACAAGGACACAAATTTTGTATTTTAGTTGTTAGATTGAGTCATTTTGTACTGTTTCATAGCCTTATAAGTTTATGTGGGCAGCCATATTCAATGAAGCTCCAACAACTCTCTTACAAGAAATTGAATTAAAGTACCTTCATTTATGTTGGTGTCCTTTTTTTACCTTAAATTCCTCTTCAATTCAGTACCTGCATGTCCTCTCAATTTTTATCTGCCACTGTGTGTGTGTGTATATATATATGCGTGTGTGTGTGTGGGCGGTCGCTGCATGTAAAGAAGAGAGAGAAAAATTGAAAAAATAAAGAAGAGAGAGAAGATAGCAGCAATTGACTTAAAAGGAGTGAGAGAAAGTGATATTTTATTTATTAATAAGAAAAGGTCAACATCACCAACTTTCTCTCACATGTGCAAGGATATTTATGTCATTTAACCCCAAAATGGCCATAAAACTTCTACTTTATGAACTAGGGACATATAACTTCTAGTTTTATGAAAAATGGCCATATATGAGTATTAAGACTTATTATATATTGGTATTAAATTTTTTATTTTATTACCATCAATATCAAAAGGGAAAATCACAATTTATGTTCCAACCTTTCAAGTTTTTTATAATAGTATTTCAATATTTTAATTTTTACAAATTGTATCTCAACTTTTGAAGTTTTTTTAATATTAGTGTCCCAACATTCCAATTTTTACAAATTTTATATCAACATTTCAATTTTTTAATAATTGTGTCCCAACGTTTCAATTTTTTTACAATTTTATCTCGATGATTGATATGCGGCCATTTTTGCCAACTAGCTCACCGAAGTCATTGATACGTGAATTTTCAGGAAAAAAAAAACATAAAAAACATAAATGATTAAACACTTCATTTAAACCCACCTCACTCACGCGACTTAATATCATAACAACAAAAATAAGAAATTACTTGGCAAGAGGAACAAGAGGGCAAACGAGAGAATATAACCACCGATAAAACATATCAAGAGCAAACTCACTAACCACCAATTAGAAGAAGAATTTCTCATGTAAAAGCATACTACATATGAAATTGTAAAATCAACATGACAATCAATCCATTTTTTTTAATATGAAAATCCACGTGCCAAAGACATTGAGTCTCCAACGACCTAGCTAGCAAAAATGGCCGGAAATTTTCAATACGTAATAGTAAAAAAAATTAAAAAGTTGGAACATAATTGTAAAAAATATTGAAATGTTAGAATATAATTATAAAAAAATTGAAACGTTGAGACAAAATTTGTAAAAAATAAAACATTAATGCTATTGTAAAAAGCGATAAATATTGGGATACAATTTATAAAAATTAAAATGTTAGATAGTTATTGTAAAAAATTCCGAACATTGGGAGATAAAATGGGGTTCTCATCAAAATCAGACAAACAATATAGGAAGAGAAATAGAGAAGGAAGTATTCTCCCGCCATTGCCAATGCCATTCCTCGCTCTATAATATATTAATAATAATAATAATATAATGATGATGTGGGGGCGGGGCGGGGCAGGGCAGGGCAGGGCACCTCTCTCTCAATCTCATCACTCATAAATCTCACGCTAGGGTTCAAAAGGGGAAGAAATCATAACTCCGATTTGATTTGATTTGCAAGTGCATAATATTCTTCAGATCATGTCTTTCTGGGGTAAGTCCCCCTCCTCCGTCTCTGAATGATTTAACATTTTCAATCTCTTTATCTCAGATCAGATTTTGTACACATTTATTTATTTGTTTTTAACAATTCGCTCACGTGCGTGTGTGTGTGCGCGTTTTCTTTTCTTGGTTTTTGTACTGCATTGCAGGTGTGGAGGTAAAGCCCGGTAAGCCAATAACGCATTCATGTGAGAAGGCAAGAGGAAGACTACGAATTTCGCAGGTGCTTACTTACTTTTTTAATCATCTGATGTAATGTAATGTAATCTCATCAGACTTTTTACATTTTGGGAAAACTTATTTGAAATGCTTCAGTATCCTCTGCCTGCTTCTATGTCATAAATATCGATTATGAGATAGAAATTTTGAGCATACTTAAGTTGTGCTTCTTGTATTCCCTTGGAGATTGATGTGTCGTTTTTGCTGAATTTAATTGATTTTGTCTATGCTATGATTGATTGATTATTTGATTGATTAGGCGACATTGGGATTTGGCGAGTCTTTAAAGAAGTCCGTCATACAGTGTAATGTGGGTAACAGAAGCCCCGTATTGCTCTGCGTACTTCTCCCGGGCCAAGTGGAGTCATCCCACATAGAATTGGAATTTATGGAGGCGGATGATGTGGTTTTTTCTGTCATTGGTCCACGAAGTGTCCACCTCACTGGCTATTATGTCCACCAAAATTGGCAGTCAAATAGTCGTAGTGATACGTATCCTTATTCATGCTCTTCAATTTTGAATCAAATGAAGTATTGTGAAGAATGTTCTTACATAGTTTAGATTTCAACAGTTTAGATTTGTATTGTCCGGGAAACCATTGCTTTTATTTTGTATAAATCTCTCCTGGCCTTCCTTTACTGTGATTCATCAGAGAATCATATGGTGTGGATATTGAAAACACAGATGGATCTAATTACAATAGTGATGGTGAATTTCCCAGTGATGGATATGAGGACAGTTTCATTAATGATGACCAATTACAATTTTCTCCAGGTTCCCCTGTTTTTTGCAGCAAAGGTAAGTTTAGACAAACCAATGCTTGTTTCTATTCTTACAATCAGATGCTCATGTGATGTAATTTGTTAAAGGTTGAGCTACGCGTCTTCAGTTCTTATATGTTAGTGGTGCCTTTTCCTAAGAGCCTCTCATAATGCAATAACCCAAAGATTTTTTAACGATATTTTGTTACCCGTGCAAATTATCCTTATGATTTTCATCATCTCCTATATGGTTTGGGCTTTCTGTTATTAAAGGATTGGATGAGATTACGCCAGAAAAGGATGAGTGGAAGGACAAAAAGGCTCGCAGTAAACTACATAAGAAAAGAAAATTGGTGATTGAGTCGGATGATGATGATGATGATGATGTGAAATCACCTGAAAAAGAAGATGAGGATGATTTGTCTTTATCTCTACATGAGAGTCAAAGAGATGTAAAGACACCTACATGTGACGCTGGTGAAAAGATCGATCAACTAACAGTTGAAATGGATGATGAGGCAAAAGATGATGGTATATGTGGTGAAATAAAGCAAAATGTTGAACCTCCAGATACCAGTGACAAAATAGAAAGGTATTGCAGCCGTATGCTATTTGAGATTCTAAATTTGCTTTTCACGAGTGTTTTTGCTTCTAATTTCTCCTCTCGTGCAATGATGAATGTTCAGCATGCATTATCAAGTATATGAGATCATTATTCTGATTGTATATATATTACATGGTTTCCATTTTTTATTGTGCATATATGTAGGGTGACACAGCCACCATTGGATGAAGAAGGAACTGAAAATAATGAAAAAAATGAGACCCTTATCGAGCAGAATTTGCCTATTATCAATGAGAATGATAAGACGCAGTCCCTTGACCTGTGAGTATCATCTATCTATGCGTGCTTACCTGTACTCTCAGTGTATTTACTTTCAATGCCATGTACTCACTTTCTGCATTGTTATGATCCGCGATCAGGGCAAAACCCAAAAAGAAAAGAAAAGAATTCCCTATGACAGAGAAAAGCAGCGAAGTTCAGACGGATAATGAGGATCCTAGTGCTCACAGAGAGCATAAAGAGCATGAATCTGATGCCTCAGCTGATATGTAAGATTTTTTCTTTCTCTTTTTGGGTGTGTGTGATCTATTTGAAGGTCAGTTGAATGTTGCATCTTTATGCTTATTTGGTGATAAGAGGTATTATTATTATTATATCTTTGATCAGCAATTCTTATTAGTGCCCTTGATGAGTTTCTATTTATTGTTACATGGTCAAGCATGGGAGTTGGTGAAGATCATTTGGTGACATCACCAGAATTGGACTCCGCAGATGGCCAAAAAACAAAAAAGCGACGGAATGAAGTGTTGGAAGGGGAGCTTATAGAAGGAATTGATGAAAAATTTCAGAGTATTACTGAAGATTATTTATCTAAGCAAGATTCACTACATGTGGATGGTGTGACAGAACATCTGCCAGCCGCAAATGGAGAAAATGAACTACAGCAGAAGCCAGAAGAAACCAGTATGGAAAAACGTGGTGTGGAATCTTACAATGTACAGAGTGGCGATGAAGTCTGGCATGAAGTACATGCTGACAGCCAAACAGATGATCTGCAGGCAGCAAATGAAGAAAATGAAAAGGACCAGATTGATAGGTTATCGCATGTCCTTTTCTCTTTTTCCTTGTTTTGGTTTTCTTTGCATTGATAGTCATACCTGTTCAAAAACTCTCATCTTGATCCGACTAATTTTTTCACAAAGATAATTCAGAGTTTGCAAATTAAATGCTTTTAAAACAATTGGCACTTCCCGGTACTCTTTCAAATTCTGAGAAATTAAGCACAATGCATAGACCTCATTAAGGAGAATATAATGCCCTCCAGTAACCTTTTCCAAATTTCAGCTCTTAATTTCTTATGTTGCAAAATTTTAATAGAAATTTCGTATCGCAGCAATGTCAGCACAAAAGTTGGTAAAATCAAGAAAAAAAAGAAGAAAACTCAAGGCAAGAAAGACCCAAACATGAGTGCAACAACTCAGATGTCAGTTAATCAAGTGAATGAGGATGAGAGTACAAAAATAGTACCAGTTGATACGAGGACCTTATCAAATGGGTTGACTATTGAAGAGTTGGGAAGAGGACCACCAGATGGGAAAGTGGCTGTTTCAGGAAAGACGGTACGTTTCTTTGTTGGGTTAGTCAGAGATAACTTGCTTTAGAAAATGGAAAGCAGCTTTCATGTTTGATCTGATGTGTGTGCTATTTCCGGTCACCTACTGTGGATCCACGAAATATGGATCAGATCAAAATCTTTTACAATGGTATGTTGAAGGAGAGTGGGACTGTTTATGACTCAAATGTGGGTAAACTTGCCTTCAAGTTTCGGCTAGGTAACAGTTCGTACTTTTTGTAAATGTCTTCGTGCTTAACAGACCCCTCTCTATCTCAGTTGTCTTTTGCTTCTGAGAAGAGAGGAGTCAAAATGATGTCTATTATAATGCATTCTGATTATCATCATAATAATATCTACATTCAGGCGATGAAGAATATATTGACGGATGGAATGTCGGTATCGATGGTATCTACTTTTGAAACTGATTCTTACTAGTCGTTATATGCTTTTCTTCTTAGTCAATGTCCTTGGCCTGCAGTCATAACCTTGATCTTAAAATATGATTTCTTCAGGTATGCGTGTTGGTGATAAGAGGAGGTTAATCATTCCACCTTCAATGGGGTACGTATTGAATCTTAGAGATACTTAGAAACTACTACGACCTTCCTAAGTCTCGTCTGCCATTGAAAGTTTTTCCATGTTATGATTGTGATGCAGTTTTGGAGATCATCAAGTAGGAGAAAATATTCCGCCAAACTCATGGCTTATCTATGACATTGAGTTGGTGAGAGTGTATCATTAGCTCATGTTTTGTATGGCTTCGTTTCCCCTTGCGTTCGGGTTGGAAGAAATGAGGATTGAAGCAGAGAAGATCAGTGTAATGGGGTCTGAAGCTAGAGGTCCAGAGTTGAAAATATGTTAAAAGAAAGGCAAAACCTTTCTTCTTTTTGGTCTTGTAAGGAAATACTGTTAAATATACTTTTCTATGCAAAACAATGGTAAGAAATGGTAAATTCTTGTAAAATCTCAGTATTTGATGCTTTCATATCTCAGATTGTCCATGCTAGGCCAACCACCTTAAAAAGTTGCACCACAAAATAATTTGAAAATTTCATGGTCTGATATTTCAGACAATTCTTAAGTCTTTTATATCTCCAAATACATATGACGCGTTCTGAAGTTAGAATCGTTTAAAATATCGTTCCATGGACTTTTCAATTTGTTATGCTGTACGGCTATTTTTAGGTTGACTTTGTATAGTTTCACCGTCCATTTTTTAACACAAGAGCATAAGGGTTCGTAAGAAAAAACTTCAAATTAATATACATGGTAAATTAACTGGTTTTCATAGGTAAGCTTAATTGACATGTTTCTATATGGCACTGAGTTAATAACATTTTTTTTTCCGAGTATTATTTATTCATTTTACAGTTTTACTTGATTTTGACTATTACAATTACTATTTTATCTCATATTATGGCATTATCTTTTTTATAAACAAAAAGGAACAATTTTTACACAAAAATAAGTAATAGATTTCAGACAACCTTTTCTTTTCCTCATGCCAACGTTAGCCCAACAACCCAGAAAGTGCAATTAGTTACAACGACAAAATTATGAATTAAAACATTTGAGGTCGAAATTTTGAAATAAAGAAATTTAGCACACATAATTAGTTAGCAACAAATTTCATGTAAGCGGTTGAAGCATCGCAGGGCCATCAAAACACCATAAATTCTTAGAGCTTACTTCTTTGGCTACTTCAACATAAATGATAAAAAAGAAAAAGAAAAAAAAAATCATCTTTTTCATGTCAAATCTGCTAACTCATATATCATTCCTCAGTGTTTGGCTCCTTTTTCAGCGGTAAGAGTTGCGCTTCAGTTTCTGGAATGTCGCTGCATAACCGGAGTCATTTTGTAAAGAACTGAGAAGCAAGGAGTTGACATAATGAAATGTGAGAGAGAGAGAGAGCTAACCTCTCAGGTGCTTCAGTCTTGCTTATTAGCATCATATTATTTGATGCCAAAAACTCAGAAAAGCTGTTCAGGCATTTCTCTTGGCAGAACTTGTTGATATGGAGCAAAAATTCATTGAACTGTTTTGGTTCCTGTAGAAGATTCGAGGGACTCTTGTTATTATTCCACAATTAAGTCGTATTTACCAGTTCTATACGATTCAAGGGAAAAGAGAAAAAAGGAGAAAGGGAGAAGCAATGAGGAGGTATATACCTGCTCGAGGATGCAACCCTTTCGTAGAGCAACTAAACACTCCAGAGCTTTCTGATACGTGTCTCCATCGTAGGAGTTCTCTACTAGATTGAATATCTTATCCTTCATACTATTGAGAGCTTTACTAATCCACTGTGGACTATCTCTACGAGATATCATGGCTTCAAAATCTTGAACGGGATTTGAATCCCCTATTTTCTCGACTTTGGCTTCAGACGTGTGTTCAGTGGCATCCATTGCTTGGCCAGCAGCAGCAATGCCTTCTGCTTCTTCACTTGATCCAGATGGTTTTTCTCTTATTCTTCGGGATGATTTTTTCAGCTGCAAAACAGACCAAGTTTTTAACATGACGAGTTTGAGGGGTATTGTTGATAATGAAATATGTTATGCAATGAGGTAAGTATAACCTTTGGGTTTTCTTTGAGTTCAAAGGCCCTACGGAATTCCTCAATCACGGCTCTGTTTTGATGATGAAGTTCAGGATCAGGCTCCGTCATCTTTCTGAGGGTCTCATCAATTGGCGGGACATTAGCACTTGGGTCCTTAGATCTCAACTCGAGAGAGCGGTAAAAACGCTGGAATTGTCATGTGGGAAGCATGAGTCATATTTTTCAAAATAATAAGAAATTTCTTCTCATAAATGTTTATAAGTCAAAACATAGCTTAGCAATTTTAGAAATATCATTCCAAAACAATTTTATACAAATTTAACAGTCACATATATAAATTGGGGCAAAGAAATATCGAAGAAGTATTACTCATCCATGACCTATTTTAGTACATTAACTACTGATTCTTCAACAATTAGCAGAGATAATACCTCAAGGATAGGATTAGGTGTGAGATTGGGTGGCAAAACTTCCTCTTTGCCGGCTGGAGCAAGATCAAGCATCTGTACCAACTTATATGCAGCCTCTTGCTTCTGTTCATTCGGCTGCATTGATGGAGGGAGATTGCTAAAAGATGGAAACTGGAACTCTCTCACATCCTCCGCAAAAGGAAGTACGTTGAAGTAAAATGAATCTGGCTACAAGTTTAGAAGGCACAAAATCAATGTCGAGTTCGAATGACACGCTATCAAGACAGACTTTGTTGCATATTTGCTTGCAGTTACTTACAACGTTATCTTTCTCTAACACATTAGGAGTTAGAACCCCTATGACAACATTTGCCTGCCCCTGTCTCCAAACGCAGCGGATAATAGCTACTTTGTTTGTTTCCTTCATTGCTCTTGCTAATGCTGAAATTGCAAGAATGGCCTTCGTATTTCCAGGTTCAGCAATGAACAGGTTCACATCTTTCATATAATAATGTCTTCGAGCACATGGCGATTGAAACAACAAACTCTTCAATAACTCCATGAGGGTTATAAACTCGTACAAAAATTACTTGGGTTAGCAAGAGGCACCCAGATCTTACCTCATGATATTTGAAGCATCCGTAAAGCCTAAAAGTTTTACACCCTTCTCTGGTTTGAACTTTACAGCATCCCACTCAGCAGACGATATAGGGACTACTTGAGGACCGTAGCGGTAGCCCTTGATCCTTTGTTCGGGTGGAACAACTCTATTAGAATCATCAGTACTTCTGTATTCGTAATCAACCTTAATTTCATGTGTGGCAAATTTATCTGTGGGAGGCGCTTTATCAGAATACTTTTTCAAAGTGGGAAATTTCTCTTCGGATGTTTTCTTGTAGACCCAGACCTAATATCAAACAAGATAAAACCAAAATATATAACAATGGCAAAGTATAGGTATATTTGATGAAAGTTTGCCAATAATATCATGCAACTGCACAAATCAAGCAAAAGGTCAGAAGCACTCATAATAGACAGTTACTGATCCCAGTGGGTTCTTGTCTAAGCATTGAAACATTAAATATCAAAGGTCTTTACTGTCTAACAACTTAAGCTTTTCATTAGTTGGTCATTTGAATTTTGATATGACATCAGAGAACCAAAAATAGAAGTTTGGTTTCAAGTCTAATTATCAGCTCCCTAGAAGAGATTCTGAGCAGTCAGCATGAAAGCAAAGAGTCAGCTAAAGGCAATATATGGTCTTCGACCAAACGAGGTTCAATAACCCAAAAGGCTTTCAAGAAACATTACATAACTCAATACAGGTTCCAAGATCTATATGCTACTTATCATAAACACAGTTATCAACCTATAGCATAATTGTCTATACTTAACATATATCTAAATATATACATCTAATGATGTACATCTAAAAAAAGATCTGATTCTTCAGTTATCAATTCTCAAATTCAAAAATAAGACGAGAAGATAATGAAATTGTAAAAGGTGAAGAATCAAAAAGCAGGGATTTGAATTTTTGTCCAGATTTACAAGACTAAACAGTAGAAAGTAAGAACGTGACCAAGAGCGAAGTTTGGGCCATGAGGACATTAGAAATATACGGGACATTCATAAATTATTATAATATGCGAACTAAAACAACAAAAAAGAACCTAAATATGTTGATTCATGAAAGCTACCTCCAACTAGCAAGAAAGTGAGCAAGTATTTCAATAAAGTAATAACAACTGGGCGATTATCATAAGCAGTTGCAAAATCCTGTGATTCCTAGCACCATATGAAGGAGTCTCACCTTGATCTTCATTATAGAGCTCAGCTCAAAATCACCCCTGTATGTAGTCACTGGTGATATATTACGAGTTCTTAGTGCACCTAATAAGGAAGTTGCACTCTCGACATACACCTTTGAAGAAGATTTGTTGGAAAGTAGACTTAAAAGAAAATCATTCTCTTCCACAATCTTCTTGTCAACATCCCAATCTTGTTTTACTCTAACAACAACGCAATCCATCTTCATGCCATGTGTCGTCATCTGTGCTGCAACTGTTTTTACTTGATCATCCTTTGTTCCCTCGTATGGGTCTTTGGTTGGAGTAACTGCATTAGTTATGAGGCATAACCGCTTCTTTCCCTTGTTAGTTTCCTTATACTTCTTTATCATCATATCCATCCCGACAACAATAGCATCAAGAACTTCAAACTAGTTAAGGTAATGGGTTTCATAACATGAACAACATCAAAACAGACTCTAGTTATCATGAAATCATCTTCTCGAGCAACTACATCAACTGACAAAAATCATTGTCAACTAAAAACCCGATAAATCCCCTGATAGATTAAACATTAAACTCAATTTGGCATTGCAGCAACCTACACCTTGCTAATTACGAGGGAACACAAAGATCTGAGGTGATACAAGTTTTATTGGCCACATAACTAATTCATGACAAACACAAAGAATAACTTTTTATAAATCATCTTGAAGCCAATTTAAGAGCATGGTTTGTTGAGTAGCAAACTTTAACACATAAAATGGATACAATCTCCATGTACACTCCCTCGGGGAAGTTGGTGCAGAACATCCACAAGATCTCCATCAACAACCTTTATACCTCTCAAAACGGTCACATTCTTATACCCGCCCACTTCCACTGTCAAGTCATTTTTAGTATCTGAAATTTCAACACAATATATTCAATTACATCTCTCAAAATGAAAAATATAAGACAAATTAGTCGAGATCATAACCAACACTAAGCAATGTAAAATCAGAATAGGTAGATTTTGTGGACTAGAAATGAATGAAAGGATTTTCAAACGTCTCCAGCACTCTAAGCAACTAGTTCTGGAATCAGTTCCTCATCAAAATAATGAGTAGCCATGTACTTTACCTCAACTATCGAACCAAATTTCGAAAAATGATGTCAGACAGTTGTAGAAATACCACCTTGCCAATCAAAAATCATGTGAATTACCTGAAGTACCAAATGCGATAACTCCCACTTCATCATACTTGCTGTAAATCAGCTGCATAAATTGAATTTGGGCACTTAAAATTCAGAGCAATTCTAGACACACATCAACCACCAATAAATTCTATTTACTGCAAACGCACTGAATTTGAGTGGTTTCACACGATTATCAAAAAAACACCCAAAACACGAGGGAGCGATGCAGGATCATTAATTGAGTTAGAAAAAATTGCAGAGCGCACAAATAAAAATTGTTTGTATGTACCTTCTTCTCCGCAAGCAGACTACAAACTTTTTCAACTTCCGGCAGCATAGCATGCATCGACGGACCAACATCAATCACCAGCACCAGACCTTCCTGTAATCCAAATTTTTTTGGAGGAAAAAAAAAAAGAACCAGTTTTTTAATTCTATATCTCCTATAAATATCAGTACTGCGAGAATGAAATATATGTCTATGACTCTATGTCCTCATTCGAAACGCCGCAAACAACTCGATTATGTGCACGCAATCACCAACACAACCACGCGAGGGAAAAAGAATAACAACATAAATGTAATGCTAAATTAAAATTGACAAAAGCTACCTTATTCCGAGCCATATTTGCAGCTAAAATTAGAGAGAGAAAACCAGAGTTCAGAGGTGGCGTTTGGTCTCTGTGACTGTCACTAAGCTCTCTCTCTCTCCCCTCTTCTATTTATTCCCGCGCAGACTAAGCTTCCCCAGCAATTTTCTTTTCCTTTTTGTTTTTTCCGAAGTAAATAAACGCACACAAAATATTTTAATTTTAATTTGAACTTTAAATTTCCTTATTTACCCTTCGTACACAACCTGATCTTTCCGTGTATTATAATTGGAGTTGTTGGGGAAAAAAATATTCTTTCCTCATTTATTTTAATATGAAGTAATATAATCGGTAAAATTTTAATCATTTTACTTTTATAAAAAATTAATCATTTTAATCCGTTCGAGCTATTTCCAGTTCGGACCAATCGGGCTAGAAATTTTGGATCATAAACCTTCTTATTTTTCATTTATTTGGGCGGCCCATTGATTTGGTGTTAAATTGACATTCGTAATTATATGTATATGTATGTACATGTTTACATATTTAAATAAGGCTAATGTTTAAACATACATGTAGGAGATTTGTTTTTGGAATTGGTAAGAAATAGGATTGTAGGGCGATCGAGATCCATGTACGTAATTAATCACGACGTATGCCTCCAGAGTTGCTTGTCTTCCTGCTGCAAAATATTGCAAACAAACACCACAGTTGCAACTCTAACAGAACACCTACTTCTCTCACCACAAATCCAGCACCATTCGAATCAAATAGCCCATCAACAGCAATGTAGCCCTTTGCTCAAAGATGGTAGTTATAGCTTAATTCCCTCAAAAAATAACTTAATTAGACCACATACTGTGTATATGTCCCTTTCCGTTGCTCATCATGCAAACCAATTAAGTTCTCACCAAGTCAATAGCTTCAGATTCTCAAAGAGGAGTAACTGCATCCTGCAGTAACATGATCCATGTTTTTACGTACAAATTAATTAATGCTAAAAACAAAAGCTAAAACATCTTGCTTCATAAAATGATACCTTTGCAGCTAATAAGAGAGACTTCAAAACACAAACGTGTACATGTGTTTTCACACAAAATAAAAATAAAAATTGTGAAATCATAATCATGTGAAAATCACATGTATAATAATATGTGAATTCACATTTTTATAAATGTGAAACGATACAAATGTTGGTTTATACATGTGCTTTTACAGAAAAAAAAAAATTTGTGAAATGACAGTTATGTAAAAATTAGACGTATAATAATATGTGGACTCATATTTTTGCAAATGTGAAACAAAACAAATGTTGGTTTATATATGTGCTTTTACAGAAAAAAAAAAAAATTGTGAAATGACAGTTATGTGAAAATCATACGTATAATAATATATGAATTCATATTTTTGCAAATGTGAAAATGATAGGATACGGAGATCATTAAATAAAAGAATTAAAGGTATAAATATCATAAAATGTTATTTTTTATAGTTTTTTCAAAGAGGTGTTATAATTAATATTTTTTTCTATTAAAGTGATATTTTTCTTACCATTACTCTTAAAATATTGATCCTAATTATTACTCTTTGAATCATTAATTATTATTGGATATAAAGCCCATATTGTAACTAGACCGAGGCCAATTATAGCTCGGGAGCTCTCTGAAAAATAATTTCAAATTAATAGACACATAGCCTCAAATCTCTCACTATAGTCTTCTAATTAAAATAATAATAAATGTACTTATAGCCTACAATTTAAAAATCTAATAAAAAATATATTTCACCCTATAACCCCTTCTAATAAAAAAAATTATTTCATAGCCCCCAACTTAATTTTCCTGAGATTGAAGAGATCAAATTCCTCAAGGGAACACACGAAAGAAAGATACGAAGTGGATAAATTGAAATGGAAAAGAGATGTTTCCAATCTTTACTACTATAATAGCAAGGCCGGCTTTCCGTTTATAGTAAAAAAAAAATTTCAGTTTTTTTCTTTCAATATTCCATTTCTAGAAATAATTTAGATAAATGGTATAATCCTAATTATTCATTAATATTTTTCAATTACATAATTAATTTCGGACGTTACAAAAGCATAATTAATGACAACACATTAATTTATTTCCTAATTTTATTATTTTTTTTGGCCTATATAATCTAAAATTCTACAATCAAAAGTACTCACATATAACTTCTTTATGCTCATTCTCATTTTGATAATCTCGGCTAAAGGAAGCACAATTTTGATAAGAAAGATGTTACTGCACGAAGATCATTGGCATCAAGATTTTTAAAATTTGTTGGAGAAGTGATTGTGACGCCTAATGACAATATTGAAGTAAGGATCATGTAAACCGATTTAATGATCGATACAAATATGTGCATAATTTGATGTTGCACAAAAACTTCTCAATGCATTTTCGATCCATATCAATTTTGTAGTTCACGAATTCTATTAATTCGATCACATGAATCTTATAATTAGTTTTGATGTTGTAATATTATCAATGATTTTAATATATTTTGATTGTATATATAGATTATCCTTCGTTAGTGTTAATGTTGTAATGTCCTCATTTGCATCTTAAAAAGATTCTATAGATCCAAAAATACATGTGGTTATTTATCTGTGGAATTGTTTTTCTTTTTCTTCTAACTTTTAATTATTCAAATTCATCATCGTTTAATTAAATTGATTTATTTCACTATAATTACCTTGACAACTTAGGGAATCCATATTTTATATTTATTTTTTGTTTTGTTTTATCAACATATATATTTAATCTCAACATTACTCAAATTAAATCTCAACATATCTCAACATATATATTTATTTTTGTTTTCTTTTCCACGCATGCTTGGTCGACATTCTTTAAAAATGTGCTTTATAAAATATCTAATTGCACAATTTAGTTAAATTAGGATTAGTTTAATAATTAAATTTCATTAAGGCATATAACAATCAATATTAATGATCAACAATTTGTATTAAATAAACTTAATGAAATTTAATTATTAAACTAATCCTAATTTAACTAAATTGTGCAATTAGATCTTTTATAAAGCACATTTTTAAAGAATGTCAACCAAGCATGCGTGGAAAAGAAAACAAAAAATAAATATATATGTTGAGATATGTTGAGATTTAATTTGAGTAATGTTGAGATTAAATATATGTGTTGATAAAACAAAACAAAAAATAAACATAAAATATGGATTGCCTAAGTTGTCAAGGTAATTATAGTGAAATAAATCAATCTAATTAAACGATGATGAATTTGAATAATTAAAAGTTAGAAGAAAAAGAAAAACAATTCCACAAATAAATAACCATATGTATTTTTTGGATCTATAGAATCTGTTTCTGGAAATATATTTAATAATAAATTATTGTTATTGAACTATCAACACCATCAAATTTTAAAGATTTAAAATGCGAGAGAACGTAATGGGGAATTCATCCAACTAATTATGCAAATACATAATCAATCCGATAGTCACCTTACAAATAGGAATATAGGAATTTTTAGTAATATATTGTATATTTACTTATGTATCGCATTAAGTTCCTTAGTTAGTGCAATTTTTAATAAATGTGATAGTAATTGCTCATATTAATATAAAAACATGGTATATCATAATTGTAATTTAAATAAATTTCAATCAACTAATTAATAACATAAGTTAGCAAAGCATGATTTATGGTAACAAATTAAACTCTTTCTTATTTTTATGAAAACATATTGATAGTTCTTAATCTTAAGAAAATTCATAAATTATCCCATTGCAAGTTAGACCCCCTCAATCTTTTTTAGTTTTTCAGTATAGTATTGTTGTAACATAGAATTAATTCTCAATATATTCTGATTTGTGTAATACGGGGATCAATAGTCGAGCACCTTTTTAGTATTTCATTTCCTAATGTGGATATTTTACAAGATTTGGACACCTTTTATCAATCTTTAAGTCTCTTTATATATTTTATGGACGTTCAGAAATAGGATTTGATATACCTTTTAAATTACTGATTATATCTAAAATCTATATATTGATATGAGAAATATATGTAAGAATAAACATAATGATTTAAACATAAATCATTTTGCAGCGGAAGTAAATTAAAGACATACCTCCAGCCATTGCTATGTCTTGAAGTAAATAATATCACCATATACTATATTGAATCCAGAAAACCTTCAGTGAATCCATAGATTGAATTTACGGTGGGTGCTTCTCAGTTTTTTCCTTTTCTCTGTATTGATGGTGTATTTTTTTTTTCTCTTAGAAGAAAAGCAAACTCAGGGACCCTAAATACCGTTAGAAAATACTTAATGAAACCGCTTCTTCCCATCAAAGAAGTTACTAGACGGTTTCTCTCATAATTGGGTTTTATATTTTCCTTAAAAATAGATACATGTTGAACCAAATAATGTATAATTTATTTACTTGACTCTCAGTCAAAAAAATAAATAAATAAAGAGATAAATCTAACAATATAAGTATATCTAAAATTACTGATTATATCTAAAATCTATATACTGATTATATCTAAAATCTATATATAATTATTATAAGTATAATATTAATATGAGAAATAAATTCATTTATAGAAGTCTATATAATATATTAGTGTTCTCTAGATGCATGAAACTTCAAATTATATAATCTACTATCCATAGTTACATTTACTCTAATTGGTGCTACAATATTTCAGTTTAATGGTAAATGTAAATCACCTAATAGAATTCAACGCATATCATAACCACAGGCTACAAGAAAAGAAAATAGAGATCATAAGAATATTAAAATTGATTTCTTCATCTATATATATATATATATATATATATATATATATATGAAAAGGATTATATAGGAATTCATCTTTATATGAGTCCGTATGAACCATGCATTTTTACCACAACGGTTAATGCACAAATTGTATTATTTTAATGCACAATTATATGTTAATAAAAAAATTGAACCGTCGGTCTTTTTTATGTATTGTCGAGATTTAATCGGTGCATTAAATTATTACAGGTTATGCATTAAAAATGTATTAAATATTTGTGCATTAATTTACTACATTTTGTGTATTAAATCATTTGTCATGTTTGTGCATTAAAATACTGCATTTTGTGCATTTCCGAAGTGATAAAAATGCATTATTCTTACGGACTCATATATGGTCCAAATTATTCTTATTTCTCATCTAAGAAATTGTTCTTATTTGATTCGCTTCTTTTATATATATATATATATATATATATATAAATTGTCCCTATACTTTTCACCTATGGGCAAAGGAAGTCATGTCGTCAACAACCTTAAAATCAAGGATTTTGCTAATATGTGAGATTCTACATTAATCTTTTAAGATTGTGTTTGGTCAGTTAGACAAAATATTTTTGCAAGAATATTTTAATATAAACATTGTGATAGATGGTGCCATATATAAACAAAGTCATCATGTGATCAAGATCCTGATATGCGACAATAACTGACATCGTTTACGATGAAATCTTTGATAAATTGTGAGGTAATTGCGAATGTAATTTTCACATTTTAGATTAATATTATTATTAACTTTTTAAATAATTATTTAGTTCGTTCAAAAAATATTTGTTTAGTTTAATTTTTATTGGTTTCTTAAAAATAAAGACATGGAATAAAATCGAAGAAACACTCCTCTTGATCGATTGTTGAAATATTATGACTCCAAAATGATATTGAATTACTTTTAAAGTTTATACTAATATGATTTCGACGTCGACGGGAATTCATGATTTAATAAGACATGATATGCTTGGTATATCTATAATCTTTAGTTTTCAAATTCAAGAAAATCTTTAGTTTCCTTTTTTGTTATTAATTTCTTTAAGAGATAGCGTGAAGTGTACTTATTTTTAATCATTTCTTTAATGGATATAATTTACGATCTAATTTATAAATAGTAATTTAAAAATTAATTTAATACTTAACGAACGTTATTTACAAGAAAAATTTTCATAATTTATAGATATATGAATTTTGAACGAAATTTTAATTTACATTGATTGATACTTTCATTTCTTATATTTTATTTATATTATTTTACAAAAAAATGTTAAAATTCAACTTATCCTGTGTACATCTCTTATATTTCATTACTCATATTAGTTACAAAAATATTAAAAATTCAACTTAATCCGTGCATCGCACGGGATGCAGTACTAGTTCATCAAAATGTGAAGCCTTTTCTACATCCATATGATCTGCTAAAGTGGATTGGTATTTGATCATATAATAATTAATAAAAGACGATGAAACATATGATACAACCCCAATCTCTCTCCCTCATCATCGACCTGCAATTTTTCTTTTCTTGCAAATGAAAGATGGTACAATATTTATATCGTCTCTCTTAATTCTTACTCCACCGACGACGATGAAACCCGCATCACCAATCTCTTTCGCCCTCTTCTTCGACCTGTGAAATTGACGTTTTTTCTTGTAAATGAAAGATGGTTTTATATGCATATACAAGACTTGTTGAAATCTAGACAAAATTATTTTGCTTTTACTGGCTTCTCGTAAAGGTTGAAGACAGAATTGAAGAATGATTGGAGTCCTTATTTAAATTTTGGTTTATTGTTTGAATGTTTCAACAAATTTAATTTTGATTTTAGTTTCTTGTTCCTTTTATGTAATAGTTATGAGTTTTGTACGACAAAGAAATCTAATAAGAAATCTAATGTTAATGTTCTAGAATTACTTTCTGACTAAATCCAATATTTTCAGGCATAACTAATTGATTGTGAAAAGAGAAAGAAATTAACAAAGAAGGTGGCGGTTGTCAATTATTTGGGTTTCTTATGTTATTCTTTTATAATAGGGTTTATTATGATATTATTTTATTAAAATTTTAAGTTGGAGGCTACAAGGGTATAATAGTATTTTTATAATTAAATTTATTATTATTTTAATTAGGAGGTTATAGTGAGAAATTTGGAGACTATGTTTAAAATTACTCTTTCAAATATAACCAGCAAGCAATTATTAGAATCTATGATCATAACCCAATTTAAAATTTAATAAACACCCAATATGCTACGGTATGAGATTAATTATATACTTATATTCATGTAATCTTGTTGCATTTTGTATTGCATATTTGCATATCATATTTCACTGTTATCAATTACATCACTTTTATTGGAAACCATATTATGATCACTTTTATTGGAAACCATATCATATTTCACTGTTATCAATTACATCACTTTTATTGGAAACCATATTATGGTCATACTATTGTATTTAATGATATATACGTATATATTTACACATTACCTGTATTGATGGAGTGAAATGTGAAATATACTGTAGTATCCCGTCTTTCTTAAGTAATTAAAATAATTAATCTTCTGAGAAAGACAAGAATTTTAGTAAAATAAAAATGTTCTTTCCGGAAATTTTACCCGGCAGATATATTCTACCGAAAAAATGAGTTTTAATTAATTTTCATCGTCTCGGTTAATCCGAATCGAAGAAGTTTTTACATTTATCAATAGATGATAAATGTTTAGTCATAAATTGACTAAAAGAATAATTTAATTTAATTACGTAGAATTTCATGTAATTTATCGCTTAAAAAATTTAGTTTCGGTCGAGTTGAAAATGCTTCGAATCTCCGATTCTTTCTGTGAGATTTTTATCTAGGGTTCGTGAAATCCTAAATTAATTTCCTATGTTGAGGAATTAGAGGTTTAATGGAGGATTAGTTGTTATTAATTAATTGAAAGTAATTAATTAAATAACTAATGACTTAACTTAACAATTAAGTTATATTATTATATTACTCTATCCTATATCTATCTATATATATATGGTGATCATCTTCATTCCCTTCACCCCCAAAACTCACGCATACACACACATACACACACTCAAGAGTTTTCTTCCATTGTTGTGCTCAATCCAAGCTTCAAGATCAAGTATAAATCTTATCCAATTAATTAGGTAAGTAAATATTTATGTTCTTGGGAAGTTTTAGTTTCCTTTCCATGGAATAAATCATCCATTATACATATATATATATATATATATATATATATATATATATATATTCGAAATTCTTGAGAAGAATTTGAGAAGTGATTGGATGATCTTGATTTAATAGTATGATATTTATATCATGATTAGACGATGAATTGTGTGATTAAATCAAGCATGAAGAACCCTAACCCTAGTTTTATTATTTTCGAAATTTTTGGAAGAAAATGTCAAGTATTGATTCATGCATTGAATGATGTTGTTATCTTCATGAATTATGCTTAGAATATGATTATAAGATCAAATATGTAATTAAATTTAAGCATGAGAAACCCTAGATCAAAATTGAGAATTTTCGAAAATGGGAGAAAATGAGGAACACTTGATGCATGAATTGTATGATTGTTTTAATGATATAAATGAATTTAGTTAGTTATTTTAAGAATGTTTCATGTTGGAAGTAAGTAAAAAAATTTCCAACCAATTTCATTTTGTGAAAATAATCGATTAAACAAGGATATAAATTAGGATTTGATAATGTAATGTTATATGATGGATTTGATGATTCAATTAAAGATATATGATGTTAACAAAGTAAATAGAATTAAGAGTTAGTAAATTAAAAGCATGATTTACCCTAGAAACCCTAGAAAAATCGAATTAGGGTTCTTAAATTAGGGTTGGAAGATTAATACTTAATTAAATGAAATTAAATGAAGAAGTGAGTTTAAGATGATAATAAAGTATAATAGAAATTTAAAAAGAAGAGAAAATAATTAAAGAAATATTAATTTTAGTATAAACGAAAATATAAAATAAATAATTAAGATATTAATTAAATTTTAATTAAGAAATTAATTGCATTTATGAACTTCTTAATAAAAATTAAGTGTTATATGATTTTCTGGAAATTTAATTCAAAGTAATATAGATTTTCTATTTTTGGTTGATTTTCCCGAATTGGGAGTTATATGTTTATTTGAGTTAATGTGTGTATTTAAAGTATAATTATGTTTGTTGTGACAAAATAAATGTGTGGAATTAATTTGAGAATTTTCTGAATCCGTTAGACGGATTGAAATTGATTCAGTCGACTATGATGAATAGTAGTTTATAAATATTAATGTCATATGAGATTTGATTGATGTTTGATGTTTAATGAAGAATTAAGATAGATTAAGATAGATTAAGATAGATTAAGAGAGTTTAAGAAGTTAAGATAGAAATTTGCGAGGTTAGTCGAGTTTCGGTATAGAAATTCGAATCGAATTACGTTAAGATTATCGAAGTCATTATTCGATAGAAGTTCTCTTTTTAAAATCGTTATTTCCGTTTCGATTTAAAGGAGCTAGTGGAAGCGGGAGCGGAAACGTAAAGTAAAGGGAGCGACCAAGCGCTAAAGTTTAAAGTAAAGTTTAAGTTTATCAGGTGGGCTTTCTAAACTAAAAATGTGAAAAGCATGATATCGTATGTTTTACAAAGTTTTGATACTTGCCAAATGATTTTAAAAATGTTTAAGTATGTTACCATCTACTTCAGAAAGACGAATTCGGTTTCACGCAAGGTGAAATCTGTGTACACATTGGTAATCGTGCGCATTTCTTTGATAGACCGGTTATTCGTAACCGTGAGTCTTTCGTTGATATGCCGATTACAAGTGATTGAGAAAGAGGCCTCTTTCTCATCACCATTATTTATTTGTAGATATGGTTCATACTGTTATAAATGTCTGCAGACAAATAAATTTTTGAGAAAAGAAAGTATTTTTAACATTTTACGAATTGTTTTCAGAAAATCCTCGTATTATGTTTTCTGACAAGTTTTCATATATATAGCTGTATTCAGCAATGTTTTCAAATGTTTTCGGCATGTGTTCACTGAGTACGTAGTACTCAGCCCTGCATGTTATTTCTAAAACGTGCAGGTTAACAGGGATGCAGATGACGAGGCTGGATGGATGTTGGTTGTTGTTATTAATATTTTGAAAAATGAAGAGCCTAGATTATATGTCGTCATACATATAATCTCTCGTATTCCGCTGCTATGTTATAATGTTTTGAGATACTATGATGATGCTTTAAATTTTGGATTCTAGAATTGAACTTTGTTGAAGTCGTCTAAACCTAGAGTCGAACTATGTTTTGATAGTCGAACTCTTTTTGTCAAGGTTTACTTGAAACATTTTTCTTTATCTTGTTTTCTTGATCCTCAAGTCATTATATCATCTTCTTGATCAATTGTCGATTATTTGGTTGATCAGGTCTTTTGATTCCGAGTGATTCGAGTTATGTCTATTGATATGTATGTCATATTGATTTCAGTTGATCGTCTCGAGTCATATATGTCGTATTATTCTAAAATGATGAGTTGTTGAGTATGGTTATTCTTTTGAACGATAGCCGGGTCGCTATCTTAAATTCCTTTGTTAATCATAAATTGTGTAAGTCGTGGGACCTACCGGCCTTGACATCTAATATCGAGATTCGGGCTGCGACATATACATAGCATAAAAGTGTAAAGACTCAATTCACAAGGTTGTCCTCTATATCTTTTAGCAAATAATTATTCGGAAGGTAGAGGCGCGGATTCTTACTATATGAAAAAATATTGTAATTTAATTAAATCATAGAAAATCAAATATAAATTGACACGACCAATTAGGAATGCGCACGTAATGTAATCCTCATTCATCAGAATCTGGTCGATTGAAATCTTTTGTCCCACGACTATATTTTATCACGTGTGTCCAATATTAATTTCACTATTTTGATTATATCTATTACAAAATAAAAATTATTACTTATATAGTGAACCCAAATGAATATTTTCTATTAAAAATTGGACTTTTAAAATTATGCACCCTAATTTTGAAATATCCAATCCTAATAATCAATTAGTATATATTAACTAAAAAATTGCTAATTAGATATTAAAATGATTATAAACAATAATAAGATTAACGAACCTTAAATAATAATTGTATAATTTTCTAAATCACACGAGATTGAAATTGAGAAAAAAATAGAATACAAAAATTAAAATAATTGATATTGGAACATAGGGCGGGATACCAAAAGCAGGATAGTGTAATTATTTAACAACAAGAATCCGGTCGGTGGCGCGGCCTTTAAATTTAGGGAAATGATATTTTGCCATAATGGCTTAGCCATAATACTCTTGGACCGGGTTTAGAGAACCGGTTTTTTAGAATTTTCGGTTTTCTACAATTATTTAATTTTCATGGTGATTAATTTGCCCCTAATCTATTTTTAGTTGTAGATAATTCCAAATCAATTTGTTCCTATAATCAAGGAATGTAATATGAAATTTATTTTCATCTATTCAAAGAATTATCCATTTTATGAGATAAAAAAAATTATTCATTTGGATTGCTGCTAACGGATATGAGATTAAAATGAATAATTTTTTTTCAAATGAATTTTTTTTTCAAATGATTCATTTGTTCACTCCCGTTGTTTAGTTTATTCTCATAAACTAACGGATATGAGATTAAAAAATTATTTTCTAAGAACAAACCTTTATTTTGATACAATTGTCATGTGAATAATGAGGTGAATTTGGTGTTTCTTATTTTATGAGATGTTTCTCATTTGTGTTGATAGTTAGGAAATAATTTTTTTCTTTTCTCAGTAAATTATTAATTTTTTTGATCCAACATGCTAAGGGAATTCTATTATTTGATACAAACTAAGGCAACGGGAGTGAAATATATTCGTAATGATATCAAAATTTTATATTCTTTAGCTAGAGCATATTTTTCCAGAAGTAAAAAAGAAAAAAAAAAGAAAATTGCACCGAAAAGAAAAAAAAGTTAAGGCTAAGGATACAAAAAAAAAAATTGTTCACTAAAAGGATTGAACCCGAGACATCTAAGCTATTTTAAATGTATTTTTCCAATAAGGTAAGTGACAGCTCATGAAATAATTTGATATAAAAATGTATTTAACTATATCTAAATTAACATAACTCTATGCGTCTCCTGCAATCCGATCCCGTGCGCCCTATGCATTTCGGAGCCACGACCCCGCATGTGCCACGGCACACAACACCTCGACCCTATGCCCCCCCACGACACACAGTGCCCAGACCCCATGCCACCCATAACACACTAGGCCCGACCCTATACGCCCCATGACACACGGCGCCCGACCCCATGCACTCCATGGTACACGCGCCTCGACTCTATATGCCCCACGACACATAATGCCCCGACCCCAGGTTCCCCACGACACACGACGCCCGACCCTGTGCGCGCCACGCCACACGACGCCTCGGTACCGTGCGCCCCACGACAAACTATATGATATTGTTACCGATTAACTATATAAAAATTGAATTCAAGAAATACTCATTCAATCTATCACTGATTAACTATATTATAAGTGAATTCAACACATACTCGTTCAATTTTTCATCCATTAACTATATTAAAATTAAATTCAAGAAATACTCATTCAATTTATCACCCATTAACTATATTAAATTTAAATTCAAGAAATATTCATTCAAATTTATCACCGAATGACTATATTAAAATTGAATTAAAGAAATACTCATTCAATTTGTTACCGTGCGTCGTTTCGCCCGCACAGACCCCCTCAACCACAACCTAAAATTGAACTCTCATCCAGACCCTCTTATAATATTATTACAAAATTAAAAAAAAAAATTGGCTAACAAGAATCGAACTTCACATCATAGTGTTACAAAAAAGAAAAAATCAACCTAAAATTGAACTCTCATCTAGACCCACTTATAATATTATTACAAAATTTAAAAAATGGCTAATAAGAAACGAACTTCACATCATAGTGTTACAAATATATATATTAAAATTGAATTCAAGAAATACGCATTCAATATATCACCGATTAACTATATTAAAATTGAATAAAGAAATACTCATTCAATTTGTCACCGTTAAAAAAAATTAGCTAATAAGAATCGAACCTCACATTATAGTGTTACAAAAAAGTTTTAAAAAAAACGAACCTCACATCATAGTGTTACAAAAAAGAAAAGAAAAAATTAATTGGATAATAACCTCACATCATAGTGTTACAAAAAAGAAAAAAAAAATTGAATTAAAGAAAACTCATTCAATTTGTCACCGATTAACTATATTAAAATTGAATTAAAGAAATACTCATTCAATGTGTCACCGTAAAAAAAAATGGCTAATAAGAAACGAACCTCACATCATAGTGTTACAAAAAAGAAAAAATAAATTAATTGGCTAATAAGAATCGAGCCTCACATCATAGTGTTACAAAAAAGTTAAAAAAACGAACCTCACATCATAGTGTTACATAAAAGAAAGCTAAAAAACGAACATCACATCATAGTGTTACAAAAAAGAAAGTTAAAAAAATGAACCTCACATCATAGTGTTACAAAAAAGAAAAAAAATACAAAATAGTTAAAAAAAAAATTTGGCCAAGAAGGATTGAACCTTAGGCATCTAGATTATTTTAAATATAATTTGCCACTGAAGTAAGTGGCGGCCCGCGAAATATTTTGAGGTAAAAATGTATTTAACTATATTTCTTGTCACAAAATATTCTACACAAAAATATATTCTACTACCAAGATTTACCCATTAAGTGACAAAAACTAAATTCCAATATACAAAAATAGGGACCAATTAAATTAGAAAAAATAAAAAAAATTCAAATTCTGGAAAGAGTCGATAACCCAAACAAAATATAATTAAACCCCTCCATAATTTTAGCGGTGCCAAATTTCATGATATTATATTTTCTCTATTATCAATTGTGTAATTTATATCATATAAAAGCCAATTTCTTTTATTAAATATAGAGATTTTTTTTAATTTTGAGAATTAATATATATATATATATATATATATATATATATATATATTATAGAGACTCCTTCAGGGAACTAACAAAACAATATCTTGGCCGACGATTTGAACCAATTTTTATGCTTAATGATAGGGCATGATTAGTATGAATAATTTATGGTAATATATCAATTATTTATAGAATTGATATGATTAGATATTTGAATTTTGAAATCAAATATTTTCCTAATCTTTCTCCTAAAATTGTGTGAGGGTAAATATGTATAAACATAATTAAGGAAAAATTTATTATTTTAATTAAAATTAAAAAATGGCCCATTTTTACTAAATTTAGCCCCATTATGACTAAGCCATTATGGCTTATTATCACGACTCTTAAATTTAATATTTTAATTATCAAAAAAAAAAAATATCTGGTTACATTTTAGTATATAGAAACTTGCATACAAAAAAATGAAGTTTCTATATAATAATGTAATTAATACTCACTATAATCGGGTCTTTAATAAGTTTATATTAGGGATGTCAGTGTAATACTCTTTTAACAATGGGGGAATCCAGTCCTATATCAGAAATCTGATCTACGTATTTCATAAAATCGTACAGAAAATTGCGCTGATATTTATTTATTTATTTTGGAAAATTGTGTAATAGTCATTCAACATTGACTTTTACCTTTTTGCGCATGGTAAGAAAATTACTTTTTTTCTAAAGGCTATATTTGTTAAAAAAAAAAAGTAATAAGTATTTCAATAATTTGATTATCGGTCGATTTCTATCTATATGTGTAACTGAATATTTGTATATATATCTGTGTGTGTGTAACAATAATTTTCCCAGAGAAACATATTTTATTTCTTGAAGCAAAGAAACAGCCTGCGCGCGCAACCACATACATATAAATAAAGGTGTATACTGCATATTTGCATGCTGTAGTTGTTTGTTTGTTTCTTTAATTTTTTTTTCATTCAATTTAATTCACAAACAGTATATTTTAATTTTGGAATAAAATCTTTGTCCTGAGATTATTAATTTCCGTTTGATTTGCAGTGATTAATTCTATCTAATCAAACTTGCAGAAATATTTCAGTCATCTTTGTGCTGAGATTATTAATTTCCGTTTGATTTCAAGTGATTATAATTCTATCTAGCTAATCGAACTTGTATAAATAGAATATCATACTTATTTCGTGTTGTTTTTTCCCATAATTAATAGTATATTATCAAGTTATAATCGAACAAGTCATTCAGCAAGGAGTCGAGAATATCCTTGGTCCACGCATCAATTAATCAGAATATCTTAACTCTACATATTTTCCTGTCATTCGATCTTACGAAATTTATAAATGGAACTTTCAACTTTACTTTTTATTTTTTAGTTTGAATGAAATAGCTTTGAACAATAAAACTTCAATTGAACTTAATGAACGAAATGTAAATTTTGAGTTCTATAATGTTAGGTTTTTTATATATTTTATTATTTTAAAGAAAGGGTAGTGATAATTTGACATATTAATGTCCTAGACATATATAATTGATTTTTTTACCCATATAATTTTAAAACTGGTTTTGATCGGTTCCTTAATTTTCAATTTTCAGTTTTATTACTTTCTATGATTTACCCTTATGTTATTTTGAAATGTTTTAATTATCACCCTAATCTTAATTATGTATATATAATTTGTAGCCTTAAAATTAGGTAACCAAATAATCTTCCAAAATTGACATAATCTTGTTTCATTTATAGTTTTTTTTTTCGAATTATTGGTGTTAAACTTGAATGATTTTTTATATTCTTTATCTTTTTTCGTCCTTATGTTTATCTATATTTTTTTGATATACATATATATATTTGTTTTAAACGAAAAAAAAATTACAATTTAATATAATACACTATATTTTTTTAAAATGACACTATAAAGCCTATATATATATATATATATATATATAGTTTTGATATGTTGGGCTCAAAATGAGCGCCGGCGTGAGCGCCTATGCCACATCACCAATTTATTCTGTTTGTTTTCTATTTTTTTATTTTTTTATTTTATTCTTTCAATTCTGACCGACGTCCTCTCGCTAGGACGCTATCTGCAAGACTGCAATTCTAAAAATTTTTCTCAATCCTCTCACTCTCTCTCCCCTAGGCCCCTTCCATCTATCGACAATCACTCTAAAGTTGCTGTGATTTTTGTTTATTTCATATGATTGATATAAGTAAAAATGAAAAAGTACAGTTATTTTTTTTTTTCAATTTTAAACATGCCCAGAAGACTAGAGAGATGCAAATCTGAAACCAACAACGAATTTACTTTTTTATTTCATGTATTTCAACCGCTTCCTTGATACTAAACGTGAAAAATTATCTTTATGTACAAAAACTTTAGAAGGTTTAGTTGAGAATAATTGCTGGAACGTAGAATTCAAATTTAGGGCTCACAATTTTCAAATTTTGGGGAGTGAGAATTTGCGGATAAACACGGTGGTCGGCGACTGAAAATTAGGTGTTTAGATTTTTGGATGAATTGCGACTGAGGACAGTGTTGTAACGAAGAAAAAAAAAATGGTGGCTGGGAAATGTTTGGCAGTCGAAGAAAGAGAAAAGGATTTAATAGAAATTTTTTTTTTAAAAGCAATAAAATTTGTGAGTCACGAGGAGAGAGGTGAAAGAGGAGGCATAAATTGGTGATGTGGCACAGGCGCTCACATTAGGCGCTCATTTTGAGCGCCCAGCATATCAAAACTCTCTCTCTCTCTCTCTATATATATATATATATTTAATAACATTACAAATATTAATACTCACATTACAAGTATAATACTCACATTACAAATATTTTAACGACCCTACAATATCCTTGGTCCACGCATCAATACCGTTTATCTTTTGCTCGTTTACTGCTCATTTTGACTAGAAGAAATAGATTAAAATGCAATAATTTATTTCTAAATTATATTTTGAAATTAAAAAAATAAATAATAAAACAAAAAATAAACATCCTTTAATTTATTCATTATTTCAATTCATTTCTTAATTATACTTGAGAATTTTGAGAGGGTCTCTAGATGGGAGCAACTTTTATTCGAAATTAAACAATTAATTACTTCGAAAAAAATTAAATATTTGAAATTGTTCATAAATATTACTAATATTTATGGTTTTATTTCAATTAATTTCTTAAATATACTTGAGAATTTTGAGAGAGTCTAGAAGGAGCAACTTTTATTCAAAATTAAACAATTAATTACTTTGAAAAAAAAAATTTAATATTCGAAATTGCTCATAAATATTAATATTTATGATTTTATTTCAATTCATTTTCTTAATTATACCATGATTTAGATTAATTATGGAATAGCTAAATTTGATTTGATCGATGAAATTTTAAATTAATTATTTAATCTATCCTTTAATTAGAGGTAAGGACAAGAGAGTAAATGAGAATTTTCGATTAAATCAATTAAATAAATCATAATTAGCGAAAATTATACATTGTCTAATATAACTCCACTATATCTAGAACATTATGTAAAAAAATCATTTTGCTTGTGGTTGCAGATGTCTATCTCTGCATGCATGCACGCACGTGTGACGCTGAAGTTGCCGGGGCACCTCACCAACAATAACGACAGCCCGAACACGCGCCGCCGCAAGGAGAAGGTGGTGGTTGTGGTCGGCGCCACCGGCACCGGAAAATCGCGGCTCTCCATAGACCTAGCCACCCGGTTCGGCGGCGAGGTAATCAACTCCGACAAAATCCAAGTGTACAAAGGCCTCGACATCATAGCCAACAAGGCCACCGCCGGCGAGCGCCGCGGCGTCCCCCACCACCTCCTCGGCTTCGTCGACCCCGACGATGATTTCACGGCCGACGATTATGTCCGCCACGCCTCGGTCGCGGCGGAGTCCATCTCCCGCCGAGGCCGCCTCCCGATCGTCGCCGGCGGCTCCGTCTCCTTCGTGAAAGCCCTCGTCGCCGACCGCATTGACATCTACGAATTTTTCTTCCTCTGGGTCGACGTGTCGATGCGTGTATTGCACGCGGTTCTGTCGAAGAGGGTGGACGAGATGGTGGAGCGCGGATTGGTGGAGGAGGCGCGTGGGTTCTACGCTCCCGGCCGCGACTACAGTCGCGGGATATGGCGATCGGTCGGGCTGCCGGAGATGGACGAGTTTTTCAGGAATGAGGCCGGCGGCGGCAGCGGAGTGAGGGCGGAGATTCTCGAAGTGGCGATTGATGAGATCAAAGCAAATACTCATAAGTTAGCATGTCGTCAAGTTGAGAAGATTTTGAGGCTACCGGAGGATTTGGGAATTCAGCTGCTACGCCTCGACGCTACCGCGGTGTATGATGCCGGCGGCGATTGTGCGACGGAGAAATGGGAGAATTTGGTGTTGGGGCCAAGCACGAGAGTTTTGAGTCGTTTCCTTAATTTGAGGGGAGGAATTGAGTATAAATAGTGTGTTATTATTTTATAAATATATACTCCCGTCCGCGAAAAGTGTAATACATTGGATTCGGCACGGATTTTAAAAAATGATTGATAAATTGGTTTTATGTGGGGAAAGAAACTCACCACAATAAATTGTTGTGAGGTTTAAAATAATGATAGTGGGTGGGGTCATTTCCTAAAATGAAAAGTGTTACACTTATAGCGGACGTACGGAAAAAGAAATTGTGCTACACTTATCGCGGACGGAGGGAGTATTATTTAATATTAAAGACATATAATGCGTTACTTGATATACGGATGTACGTACTAAATATATCACTTATTTTTCAAATGTATTACATTTTCTTAATCTATATAGAGAATATATATATTACTATAGAGATAAGGTAAAATTTAAAATCGACTTATAATATGTCGAGCCCATGTCACAAATTGAATTTTGATAAAATAATGCGGAAGGAGAAAATTTGAATTAAAAATAAAATAAAAATGAAACAAGCTCTGCGTAAAGAAATTGTCAAATTGAGATGGAATACATTAGAACCCCCCCCCCCCCAGACAGGATTACGTCATTTTTCAGGTAATAATAATATTAAATATATTAATTTTTAATAATTAGACATCAAGTTTGAACCTAAATACTGAAGTGTTTTTGTTCCAAAAATATATAACAAATTAGAATATTTTATTGGAAATTTACCAACTTAATTGTTACTCACTCTTTAAAAAAGAAAAAAGAAAAAGACTTAATTGTTTCTCCTCTTCGTAACGTTCGGTAAACATCCAATTACTCCGATCTTCTGCTATTTACCACAAGGTAACTTACTATTTTATGTTTGGTTCTAATGGGCGTTTCTTCTGCAAATAAAGATTTATTATTATTATTATTATTTAATTATTTTTTGAAGCATTTGGCCCTGCACAGAGTGGAGGGCGAGGCGAAGGTTGGGGCCGCAGAATGCGTTGAGCACCATGCGATAAGCCCTAAATATAGAGGAAGCAGCACTATATAATTGGGGCGGCGCCACCGCCACAACCATCATCTCTTAATTTCTCTTGTAATAATAAATCGATTTGTCAATCATGGAAGGGCGTAATAATGTAGTTTTTTGGTGTTTTGGTTTCTTGGTTGTGATCATTTGTTGTGGTTATGGAGGCGTTGAAGCTAGGGAGGGGAAGTTTTTGCCTTCTGAGGGCGTAAAAGGATTAAAAACATCTCAAAAAACTTTTTCTAACGTGGATTTCACAGCTGGTGGAAGTTTCGGTGGTCACGGAGGCGGCGGCTTTGGTGGTGGTGGTGGTGGATTAGGCGGCGGAGGATTAGGTGGAGGGGGTATTGGCGGCGGAGGTAAAATTGGTGGTGCTGAGGCTGGATTAGGTGGAGGGGGAATTGGCGGCGGAGGACTTGGTGGAGGAGGGGATATTGGTATTGGTGGTGGTGCTGTAGGTGGAGGCGGTAAGTCTGGTGGTGGCTCTGTAGGTGGAGGGGGTAATGGTGGAGGCTCTGGCATTGGCCAAGGTAGTATTGGCGGCGGCGGCGGGTGGAGCATTGGAGGAGGTGGTGGTTCGGGCACTAGCGGTGGCAGCGGAGGGGGTGGTTCTGGTACTATAAAAGGAGGAGGGAGTAGTTCAGCCACTAGCAGCGGCGGCGGTGGATTGAACATTGGAGGAGAGGGTGGTTCGGGCGCTACCAACGGAGGTGGAGGGGGTGGTTCTGGTAGTAGCGGCGATGGCGGTAGCATCGGGTGGAACATTGGAGGAGGGGGTGGTTCAGGCATTAGCAGCGGAGGCGGAGGTGGTGGTTCCGGTTCTAGTTCTAGTTCCGAAAAGG